>JAOPSE010000100.1:6856182-8239780 GCA_029449295.1 Zea luxurians
CTTTTTCCTAAGATCTCTGTCAGGGGGAGCTTTTCTTCATCTCTAAAGGGGAGAAAACTCTTTCTAAAGGAGAACACTCATTTAGGGAGAGTAATCTTTGAGGACAAACTTTTATTTACTTCCTACATGCTTTTAATGTCTTCCTTTTGGTGGTTGATGCCAAAGGGGGAGAAGTTTAGGGACCAAAGCAATGAAAACTATATCAAACACCAAACACCACAAATTTTAAAAATTTTAAATCTACAAATGGTTTTTCAAGTGGTTTTGGTTATTTGGTCCTAAATAGGAAGTAAGTGAATTATAGAGTTAGGGGGAGGCTTAAGTCCATAATATCACATTGTGGGGACAAACATGCTTCCTAGCAACTAGATTGCATTTTTTCATTCAAATACTTGTATTATTTGCTTGCTTTGGTTGTGTTGTCATCAATCACCAAAAAGGGGGAGATTGTAAGGAAAATGGACCCCGGGCCATTTGGCCAATTGAGTTTTGGTGTTTGATGATCAACACAATCCGTGAACTAATAAGTTTTCTAGTGTTTATGTTTGTAGTTCACAGGATGCAAGATTTACTTGGACTAAGAAATTAGGGAAAGAAACACCTCAAAAGAAGACATTAAGGAGATCTAAGAAAAGTCCAAGTATGCTGCTGCCTGTGGACTGTCTGTGCGTGGAGCACCGGACTGTCCGGTGGCACATCGGACTGTCCGGTGCCCACACGCCGGACTGTCCGGTACACCAGGGAACTCCAGCCCAACGGCTAGTTCCAGGTGGCACCCGAAGAGAAGACCACCAGACTGTCCGGTGTGAGCACCAGACTGTCCGGTGTGGAAAGCCTGCGCCAATGGTCACCTGCTCTGACAGGGCAACGGCTAGGCGCACCGGACAGGCTACAGTGCGCTGTCCGGTGCCATCGGACTGTCCGGTGTGCCGCAGAGAACTGCAGCTTTTCCTCCAACGGCTATTTTGGAGTTGGGGCCTATATATACTTCACCCAACTGGCCATTTGAAGGTGTGGTAGCCCAAGCAACATATTAAGGCATATAGTGCACATTTCCAAGAGCTCAAACACCCAAGTGCTTAATAGAATCACTCGGTGATTAGCGTAGGTGCTTTGTGAAGTGCTTAGGTAGTTAGACTGCTTTAGCGCTTGCTCTAGGTGAACCTAGTTAGTTGAGTGAGTTTTGTAAAACCACAACAACCCCTCAGCTCTTGCGTGAGCCATTGTAAGTGGGGCGAGAGTCTTGCGAGACCGTGACAACTGCGTTTGTGTCACGACTGCCACCGTGTACCGGAGGGAACTAGGCCTGCGGCGTTTCGACCGAAGCTCTATAGTGGAGACGGCGGGGAGCGTCCGAGAGGAGCCGGAAGCGGAGCACCACTTGCACGTGGAGAAGGCCCATGGCTCTCTACGGAGTTACTCGATCGTGGTGCTTGGGCCCTCGCGTGGGCTTCCCTTTGCGTAGGGGCACCAACAAGGATTAGTCGGGACCTTGCGTGGTTCCGGATACCTCGGTAAAAATACTGGTGTCATCCACAAGAGTTTGCTTCTCTACTTTGCTCTTTAAGTTTCCGCATTTATATTAAGCATTTAAGTTTCAATCTTGTATTCATACTTATTTAGTGTAGATTGAAACTTAGCCTTTGCGGTAGAGATAGCAACACTTAGACAAAACCTAGATTGCACTTTCTAGTTTGATTATTTGCATAGGTTTTGCTCTAGGAATTTAATTGTGGCCTAGTTTAGTAAAAGTTTTAGAAGTCCTAATTCACCCCCCTCTTAGGCGTCACCCGTTTCCTACACACATAACAAAGTCACTCGTGATTGGATGGAGAAAGGGAGATCCAATGCACCTCCAACATTGGATGATGACTCATCTCATAGTGAGACACTCGTTCCTAACAATTTGTTTACATCAATTACCCAACAACATAAAGACACAAAGGATGTACACGAATGTGCTGAGGCAATAGTTGGTGACACACACCTCGAAAAGATGAAAACAAAACTTTATCCCTTAGAAAGCAAAGGAGAAAGGGTTAAATTTGATGATGAGGAAGAAGAGTTTGGCACTGAAGAATGTAGTAGTAAAGGTGATGGTGGCAACGATGATGATGATGATAGCCATGGGGACGATGGAGACGACGGTGATGGTAGCGACAAGAATGGTGTTGGTGATGCTGGAGCATATGGTGCTGGGGCTTGCCATGCTGGAGCATATGGCGCTGGAAGTGGAACATATGGTGCTGGAGCATATCCATGTCTCCAAAGATTCAAGTTATGGAGCGCCTCATTCACAACGATATCATTCGATTTGCAGACCTATTGACGATGGCAGCCATAGTTCAATTAGCTCTAGTTACAACTATCTGCCTCGACGTGACCAAACCTACACCCTTATGCATGGCAAGGATAACTTTAGGGTCATGAATATGAAATTAGCTCATACCCTAAAGGTTCAAACATGCCCGAATACTATGACTACGGTTGAATATTTGGTCCATACATAATTTGTGTGAAGAATTGTGTTATGAAAAACTTTATATGTACTTGTATCATTGTATGACACGATTGTAATCTTCTATTGCTTTGCGTTGCACTCAAAATTGTGGGTTTCTATTTGCGTAAGTATGGTTTATGTGATTTTGGGTATCAAATTATTTGTGAATATATTATTACTCATTATGCAACATGATTTGAATAAAATACTGTTAAGTCCTACCATTTTTTATTTTTTCTAACTAAACTACGTTCCCTGTCAAAAAACACCAAAATTCGGTTGGAAAACGACGAGATTCGGTGAAAAAGCGAAAACCCCAAATTTTCAAATTCAAAAACGAAACCGTTCGAGAAATGCGAAATTTGGTCGGAATTTGGTATTTTTCCATTTTCGACAACAGGCGAAACTGTTTAAAAATGGGATGGCTAACCCTTCGTGTAGGCCACCCTTTATATATGTCATGCCACCCTTTATCCTTTGTGAAGGTTTGCAGGTGCTATCGTGGATAATATATATTGTCACTACCAGTATTCAAATTTTTGAAAGCAAAATCTACAAAACATCCTATGGTAATTTGGACATGGTGGATATTTAACTTTCTACAATCAGTTACCACTGTTGTATTTGATCTCAGATCAATTCTAGCAACCCATGAAAATATAGGATTTGAAGAATGGAGTGATCTGTCCATGCTTGTTGTTTACACTTATCTGTTTACAATCACAGCAAGGAGAAGCCAAATGATTCACAGATAGCAGGATAATAGAGACACTATTGAATCCATTTGTGGGATAGCAAGGAGAAGCCAAATGACCATGTACATATAGAAGAGCTATATATATGCCTAAGCTTTTTTAAAAAATTGGACCGAAATGAAAAATGATTCTCTAGTAGGCTTTTTAAAATATTTGCTATGAGAAGGTTTGAGGACTAAATCATACAAGGTGATAAGGCACCATCATACAAGGTAGATATATGTTACAAAATTATCAGGGCCTAAGATTAATTTTTATAATGCAGCATAAAACGTAAAAACCAAATCTATTGGCAGATAATATTCATGATGTTAGAACGGAACAAATCTGAACTAACTCAACAAGATTAACGCATAAAAGAAAAATCGATAACGAATTTAACCATAAGACCGTCATCGTAATGAACTAAAAATGCAGATTTACTTACAATGATTTCGACGAACGATGGTGAGGACACGAGCGGACATGCTTGAAGCACTTCCCAGAAATCTGATTCGCCAGCACCCATGCAGGTCATCAAATTGCCGGTGGTTCGGAGACACCGTTCTCTCTTGATTTACTGCATGACAGACGAAGGGATAGCAGGGCAGAAAAGCGGCGATGCAGAGAGTTGAGAATGAGAAGACAAGCCAGTTGTTGTTTTTGTGTGTCCTCCGAGCGAAGGACATCCCTCTTTATAGAGGGTCACTGCAACTTGACGGGTTTGATCTGCTAAATTTCAGGAACTGCCCCTGGAATCTCTCTACGAGCAACCGCTTGGAGATCTCGCACGTAATGTGCGCGCCCATTACTCCTGTTTGACGTGGTAGTCTAGGTGTGGTATTTGACAACCAAATAAACAAAAGGAAAAAATAAAGTGTTGTTTAGAACACGCTGCATCGCAATTGCGCACACGATAAATAACGCAAAAAAACATGGAACACGAGCGAGCGCACGTGTGTGGGGCAGCCTAGGTGATGGCAATTCAAGAGGAGCTCAACAACTTCACGAGGAATAAGGTTTGGCATTTAGTTCCACGTCCAAACCAAAATGTTGTAGGTACCAAGTGGGTATTCCATGACAAACATGATGATCATGGTGTGGTGAGTAGGAACAAAGCTTGACTCGTGGCTAAGGGGTATTCACAAGTCGAACGTTTGGATTTCGATGAAACCTATGCACCTATAGCTAGGCTTGAGTCAATTCGCATATTACTTGCCTATGCTACGTACCATCGCTTCAAGTTGTATCAAACGGATGTGAAAAGTGCCTTCCTTAATGGCCCTATCAAGGAAGAGGTGTATGTTGAGCAACATCTCGGCTTTGAAAATTGTGAGTATCCTTCTCATGTCTATAAGCTCTCAAAGGAGCTTTATGGGCTTAAGCAAGCCTCAAGAGCATGGTATGAATGCCTGAGAGACTTTCTTATTGCTAATGGTTTCGAAGTCGGTAAAGCTGATCCTACACTCTTTACTAAAACAATGGATAAAGACTTGTTTGTATGCCAAATCTCTACTGATGATATTATCTTTGGGTCTACTAACAAGTCATCTTGTGAAGAGTTTAGTAGGATCATGGTACAAAAATTTGAGATGTCCATGATGGGGGAGTTGAAGTATTTTTTAGGATTCAAATCAAGCAGCTCTAGGAAGACACCTTGTAATACCCAATTTGTAAGAGAGAATATAAAAGGAGAAGAAAATGTTATTTCCTTTATTTATATGTGTGGGTTGAGCCTATTTGTCATCACATGTGAACATCATCTTTAAAAACAATTAATAAAAATATATACCACTAAATTATGTATCATGCTGGATATAATTTTTGTGTGCATTTTGTGACAATATAAAATAAAGAGACAAGAAATATATTAATTCAAAAAGGAAATCTAGAATCTAAAGGAAATTCTAGAATTTAGAAAAGAAAAGAAAATAAATATTATGTGGATAAAAAAATAAGTAAATAAAAAAATATATTATTCCTACACTAGAGAGTGTAAATTTGTAAAATGGACTCAAAGGTGAAACTCACATTCAAGTTCAAACTTGATTCAAAATAATTATAAAAGAAAACAGAAAATAAAATAAAAAAGAAAACTTAACCGGGCCTCGGTGCTTCATTCCGGCGCACCAGGAGACGCTTACCCCGCGCGACCGGTTTCTCACTCGCGCTGGTGCTTCCCCTGGCGCTGACAGCCATGACCCACACGACATAGGCGCATTTTTCTTGCTGCCATTGATGAGTGGACCCGGGACGTCAGACCCGCCCGGCTAGTCCCTCCGCGCGCACACGATCTCATTGGGCTACCATGTGGGACCCACTCCCCAGTCGACCGACCGTGCGTCTGCACTCCTCATGTGTGGCTTACCTGTGGGCCCGAGTGGTCTGCACTCGTCTTCAACCACCACACCGCGCATGGCGGAGCTTCACCGTGAGCTTTGGAGTTGTTCGTTGCGTGCACCTGGACCGGTCTGAGGGGATTTTAAGTGCAGAGGAGCCGAAGCCTTGACCCTCTCTCTTCGCCACGCCTCTGCCAACCTCGTCGGGAAACAGTTTGAGAGAGAAAGGGGGGGAGAGAGAGATTTAGACCGTTGTCATGCCTTTCCATCTATACATTGTCCCTGGGGGCCGTAGGTGGGGTCGGAGGCCATCACCGGTGTACCCCAAACGCGGGCGCGTGATCAGCAAGCATCGGAAGGGGAAGCACCACCGGCAATCGCTCACTGGTGCTTCACCCCGCCGCGGTTCCGCATCACGCCGCTGATAGCCTTTCCGCCACCGATTGGAGACCCCTGGGTGGTTGGGAACATTTGCTCAGGGGAGCATCGATTGTGTTCAAGGTCTCACCGAGGACGCTGCCGGGTGAAAGGCCGGAATTGCACGTCGGTGTGGAACTCCACCGCCAATTCCGCTCTGCGCCGTGGCTGGGCACCACCGTTCCCCATAGCCGGTAAAAACTTGTTATCTAAGTTCGCTTTAGTCTCAATTAGGGCTAGGTTCGTTTGATTTGAGTTTGGGGCCACAGACCTCGTCAACCGTATGCACGCTGGCCATGGCGCGCTGCCGCGGAGACCCTGCGCGGTTACCGTAGTTGAGCCAGGATAGGGGAGCTGGGTATCGGGCGTCGGATCTATACTGCACGGCTAGGATTAGATCGCACCTTACCCCTTCGCGAAAATTAAATCAGGCGCGTAGATTTGGTATCGGGCGGATCAGATCTAAGGATGACGTGGCGCTCTGTGGAGCACAGGATCGTGATCCAAGCGCATGCGTAGCGTGTAGCTTGCTATAAAATATAGGCTGTTGATTGTAATATGAATGGTTGTGCGCATCCGATACCCCTTCAGCCTGAAATTTTGCATAATTAACCCTGAGTCTATTAGGAATGAACCCGCGGTCCAGGGACCCTATTCGCTGAGTCTTGGCGATCTTGCGGGTTAGCCCCTACGCTTTCCAGAAAATGAGGCCCAGTCCAGTACTATTTTAAATTGATTAAATGAATTGGAAATTGAATTTTTAATATGAAAATAAACCCTAGAAACTTGTATAATTCATAGAAAATTCATATGAACTCCAAATTGATATATTCCAATTTCTAAAATTCTGTAATATTATTGTCTATCACTTAGAGTCTCTGTTTTGTCATGAAAATAGTAAGAAAAATAGTTTCTCACTTATTCCTATTTTAAGCACATTAAACCTTTGGAAATTCATAATTTAAAATCTATAACTCCAAATTTATGATTCATGTTCCTAGGGTTTTATTTTAATGTGTAGATTATCATTATGTATTTTGTTTACATGTTTGGTGTGATGTTAATTTTCTCTATATACTGTGCTTGTTTGTATTGTGGTGAGTAGAAGAGCCCGTGAATGAGGATCCTGGTGACCAGCAGATAGAAGTAGCTGAGCAGGAGCTCATTGAAGGCAAGTTGTGCCCTTGACCACTTTTTACCCAATAATGTTCTTTAATGTCATTATTCATGCATAGGTTTAATTTTGATGGGACCCAATAGGTCACCCTAGTTTGTTTATTCCTTTTTACCTTGTTATCCCTGAATCGCTTGGGTAGTTTTGCTATTGCTTTACATCGTTTTGGGATAATCTTTCATTATATCCATATTCCAATTATTTTGTTATTCTATTTATGTTCATGACAAGATCATTAATGTTAATTGGAACATGGAGCTTAACTTGAGAAACACGTGCCACCACAAGGGAGGAATGGGACCCCTTGGCTAACTAATTAGGAAAGCTAGTGGAAGACTACCTTACCCGAAAGGGGCAAGGGCAGTAGGGGAGTTGCATGCAAGGAGGTTCTCTGGTTGATTTTGTCGCGATGGTGGTCAAACGGGGGATTCTTGCAAGTGCTCTTCCCATAAACTGTAGCGGGTTTTCGGAAGCTAGTGGAACTTTATAAAGGCCTCGTAGTGTTGCCCTACCTCGCTTTTTTGGTAGAGGTGTATAGGAGTCACGATCCCTTGGTAGATGGGTAACATGACTTGTGGGTAAAGGGTACAACCTCTGCAGAGTGTAAAACTGGTATACTAGCTGAGCTCACGGTCAAGAGCAGCTCAGGACTCTCGCATGATTAATTTATGGAACTTAAATTCAATTTGTCATTTGCATTGCATGGTATTATTTATTAATTTTGTTTCATTACTTTATTTAAGGTTTGGTATATACTTATATCTAGTAACTGCTAATAAAACTTTAACCAACTAATTAAAAGCAATGCTCAGCTCTAACCCTTGTTGTTGATTAGCCTTACACATCACATGAACTCCCACCTTTGGTGAGTTCATGCCCACTGGTTTCCCCACAACTTGTTGAGCTATGATCATGTGTGAGCTCACCCTTGCTGTCTCACACCTCCCATAGGAGAAGAACAGGTGGTTCAGGAGGAGCCACAAGGCGAGGAGTTCGATCTGATCTATGTGGTGTTTCCCCAGTTGACTTTTGCGCCAAGGATGATCCTTAGTTTGTTTTATATTTATCTTTTATTTTGTAATAAGACTTTCGCTATGTAATAAATACTCTGATGTTATTGTGACATTTATCTCTATACACTCTGTTATTATATATGTTGTCTTCTTGGCGCATGAATGAGATGCACCCGGCTTTGTCCCTTAAAGCCCGAGTGTGACAGAAGTGGTATCAGAGGAAATGTTGACTGTAAGATGAAACCTAGATAGAAATGGACAAACCCTTACCTACTTATCTTACTCAGATTCTTTCTATACTCATCTTGTCTTGATCTTGTCTCACCTTCTACTGTTCTACTCTGATCATTCTTACCTTTTCTACTCTGAGACAAGATGGATTTCACACTTTGGAATCCTACCCCTATGACATTTTTAAGAGATAGGAGGCCTAAGACAAAATTAAAACTATTTTCTCTATTTAAAATGTTGGTTGATTGTTCTGATGATAAATGCCTGATTTGCTTCTTTGATTGATTGAATTATTATAGATGGACATCTTAGCATGTACCACCATAAGGTATTGAGTTAGCTTTAGTAGGTAAAACATTAATCTGCTTAGCTAATAAATCCCCCAAAGTAACATGATTCGTAACTATCTGCCTTGTCTATTATTCTCTCTTATCATATGTTTCTAACTCAGATGATCAATACCAGGAAGGGTGGTGGAATTGATCTACCTCCCAATTGACACACTCGAAGGATATTTAGACAACCCCAGCCACAACCAGCAGAGATGGACCCTCCACCACCGCCTCCACCAGTCGGAGATGACCCAATGGTTGCAGCTCAGATGAGAATGATGCAACAAATGACAGACATTATGGCAGATATGTCTGCTCAGATGCAACAGGAACGCCAGGAGATGCGCCAGGAATGAGAAGGGATACATCGAGAGCTGTGCCAAGAGCGAGAGGAGATACGCCAGGAGAGAAGGGCGCAACAGCAACAGCAACAGCAACAGCAGCAACAAGTACCACTACCACCACCACCACCAGTTCCACCCCGGGACAAGCACCAGGAATTCATGAGCCATAAGCCACCGACGTTTGCTAGTTCTCCTGATCCACTGGACACGGATGATTGGTTGAAGTCCGTAGAGAAGATGTTGATTATTGCACAATGCTCTGACCAGGAGAAGGTTCTATATGCTTCTGGTCGTCTGATAGGTCCTGCTGCTGACTGGTGAGATTCATATACTGCTACCCATGATGCTGCTGATACTATTACTTAGGCAGAGTTCAGTGCACAGTTCAGGAACTATCACATACCAGCTGGACTGATGAAGATCAAGAAGAAAGAGTTTCTATCATTGAAGCAAGGGAGCATGTCAGTCAGCAAGCACCGTGACAAGTTCATTCAGCTATCCAGATATGCACCTGATGAAGTTGCTGAAGATGAGAGGAAGCAGGAGCATTTTATTGAAGGACTTAATGGACCCTTGCAGTATGCTCTAGTGGCACATACATTCCCATCATTCTATAGGCTGCATGACAAGGCCCTAGCTATTGAACACAAGCGTGTTCAGCTGGGAGATTTGAAGAGGAAGGCTATATCTCAAGGACAGGGAAGCAGCAGTGCTCGTCCTTGCTACAGTTCACCCTAGGGTACACCAGTTCGCACTAGCGGAGGCCAGCGCCCAGTTCAGCGATCACCTCAGAGGACTCCACCGACTCGTCAGGCTACCCCCACTAGCACCCCGACGAAGTTTTCAGGACAGAGTGCAGGCACTACTTGTTTCAAGTGTGGGAAGACTGGATATTATGCAAATGTTTGCCCACAGAGGATTGCTACTACCCCAGTTCAGAATAAGCAGCAGACTCCAGGATCTGGCAAGGGATACTCTGTTGCTAGGGTTAATCAAGTCATCGTTGATGCTACTCCTGATGGAGCTGACATCGTACTTGGTATGTTTTACGTTAATGCAATTCCTGCAACCATATTATTTGATTCTGGTGCTACACATTCATTTATGTCTGCTCGATATGCCAACACAAATGAGATACCACTGCTAAATATGAGAAACCAATGATAGTAATTACACCTAAAGGGCCTATTGAGGCAAATCATATGACACGTAGATTGACATTAACAATTATGGGAAGAGTTTGGAGCTACCACTATAATATTAGAGGCAAGCAGTATAGATCTGATTCTTGGTATGTCATGGCTAAGAAAGGCAAAGGTCGTTATAGCATGTGGTAGGGGTACTGTAGAACTCACCAGCCCTAAAGGAGAAAGATTTCAAATTCAAATTTCAGTAACCACCTCATCCAGAAGTGCGATGTTCTTTATACCTGAGGAGTTTTTTTTGGTGATAACATCCGTGTGGTTAGGGATTTTCTGGATGTCTTTCTAGAGAAGTTACCAGGGATGCCACCAGATAGGGAAGTTGAGTTTGTTATTGATCTCTTACCTGGGACTGCTCCTATTTCTAAACGGCCATATAGGATGTCCGTAGAAGAGTTAAAGGAATTGAAGAAGCAGTTAACAGAATTGCAAGAGGCTGGGTACATTCGTCCAAGTTCCTCACCTTGGGGAGCGCCGGTTCTGTTTGTACAGAAGAAGGATGGATCACAAAGAATGTGTGTGGATTATAGATCCCTTAATGATGTTACTGTGAAAAACAAGTATCTGTTATCCCGCATTGAGGATTTATTTGATCAGATGAGAGGTGCTAGGGTATTCTCGAAGATTGATCTCCGATCGGGTTACCATCAAATGATGATTAGGCCATCGGATATACCCAAGACGGCTTTCTCGACTCGATATGGATTATATGAGTCCACTGTTATGTTGTTTGGATTAACTAATGCACCAGCTTATTTATGAATTTGATGAATAAGGTGTTTATGGAGTATTTGGACAGATTCGTCGTAATATTCATCGACGATATTCTTATTTATTCCAAGAGTGATAGTGATCATGAGGAACATCTAAGGTTGGTGCTACAGAAGCTACGAGATAATCAACTCTAGGCCAAGTATAGAAAATGCGAGTTTTGGATTGGCGAGGTGCCCTTTCTTGGACATACCATTTCTAATGGAGGAATATCAGTGGATCCTGCTAAAGTCAAGGAGATAATGGTGTGGAGCATACCTACTACAGTTACTGAGGTCCGGAGTTTCTTGGGACTTGCTGGCTATTATCAGAGATTTATTGAAGGATTTTCTAAGATCGCTAAGCCTATGACCTCACTTCTGGAGAAGGGCAGAGAATTTAAGTGGGACGAGAAGTGCCAAGACAGCTTTGATCAATTGAAGAAGAGGTTAATGTCACCATCAGTGTTGGTTATGCCAGATCTACAGAAGGGATTTGATATCTATTGTGATGCATGTGGCCAAGGCTTGGGATGTGTGCTCATGCAAGAGGGACATGTGATTGCCTACGCATCTCGTCAGTTACGGAAACATGAGTTAAAGTACCCCACTCATGACTTAGAACTAGCAGCCGTAGTGCATGCGCTTAAGATTTGGAGGCATTATATTATGGGAACCAAGTGTCAAGTATACACGGATCATAAGAGTTTGAAGTACATATTCACTCAGAAGGATCTCAACCTTAGGCAACGTCGTTGGTTGGAGCTTATTAAGGATTATGATTTGGAGATTTACTATCACCCGGGCAAGGAAAATTTGGTTGCAGATGCCTTGAGTTGAAAGGAGCATGTTCATTCAGCTATTGTTGCCTAGCTACCCGATGAGATTGTTGAGGATTTCAGGAGACTTAACCTGGGGATAGTTGCTCACACTGAAGGAGTTACTATTGATGTGGAACCTACCTTGGAACAAGAAATTCGCAAAGGTTAGATTGGTGATGCTAAAATACAAGAGATTAAGGATCTTATTGCTGAAGGTAAAGGTCCAGAATTCACAGAGGATGAGTAAGGCACCATATGGTTCAAGGACAGGATATGTGTTCCTGATATTGAAAGCCTTCGTGAGACTATTTTAAAGGAGGCACATGACTCAGATTATTCTATTCATCCTGGTAGCACCAAGGTGTATCAGGATTTGAATCAAAAATATTGGTGGTATGGATTGAAGAGAGATGTGGCTGCACATGTGGCTATGTGTGATGTGTGTCAAAGAGTTAAGGCTAAACACCAGAGGCTAGCTGGACTACTGCACCCACTGAAGATACCCGAGTGGAAAGTGAGAAGAGATTGGTATGGATTTCATTACTGGATTACCTTGCACCCAGAAAGGATATGATGTTATATGGGTGATTATGGATAGACTGGCTAAAGTAGCTCACTTTATTCCTGTCAAGACTACTTATAAAGGCTCTCAACTGGCGGAGTTATAGATGGCTCGGATTGTGTGTTTACATGGAGTACCAAAGAAGATCGTGTCTGATCGAGGTTCACAGTTTACCTCAAGATTTTGGAGAAGCTTTCATGAGAATATGAATACAAAGTTGAATTTTAGTACGACATATCACCCTCAGACTGATGGACAGACCGAAAGGACTAATCAAGTATTGGAAGATATGTTGAGAGCTTGTGCCCTTCAACATGGAGGAAGTTGGGATAAAAGTTTACCATATGCTGAATTCTCATATAATAACAGTTATCAGGCCAGTCTGAAGATGTCACCATTCAAAGCTTTATATGGGAGGAAGTGCAGGACTCCTCTATATTGGGATCAGACAGGAGAAAGACAGTTCTTTGGGCCTGAACTGATTCAAGAGGCAGAAGAACAAGTCCGTATAATTCAGGAGAATTTGAGGGTAGCTCAAACCAGGAAAAAGAGCTATGCTGATAATAGAAGGAGACCACTGGAATTTGAGGAAGGAGATTATGTGTACCTTAAGGTGTCACCACTTCATGGAATGAGGAGATTCAAAGTTAAGGGCAAATTGTTCCCTCGCTTTATTGGACCATTCATGATCTTTAGGCGAGTTGGAGAGATGGCATACCAACTCGAGTTACCTGATAGTCTATCTGATGTGCACAATGTATTTCATGTGTCTCAATTTAAGAAATGTCTCCGTGTCCTTGAGGAACAGTTACCAATGGATGAGCTTAGTGTTCAGGGTGATTTGACTTACACGGAGTATCTTGTCAAGATTCTTGACACATTGACTCGAGTTACGAGAAATAAGGTGATAAAGATGTGCAAAGTACAATGGAGTCACCATGGTAAAGATGAAGCTACTTGGGAGAAAGAAGAAGAGCTTCGCATAGATTTTCCCCATCTTTTCCCTCGTTCTTCCTAAATCTCGAGGACGAGATTCTTGTTAAGGGGGTAGGATTTGTAATACCCAATTTATAAGAGAGAATATAAAAGGAGAAGAAAATGTTATTTCCTTTATTTATATGTGTGGGTTGAGCCCATTTGTCATCACATGTGAACACCATCTTTAAAAACAATTAATAAAAATATATACCACTAAATTATGCATCATGCTGGATATTATTTTTGTGTGCATTTTGTGACAATATAAAAATAAAGAGATAAGAAATATATTAATTCAAAAAGGAAATCTAGAATCTAAAGGAAATTCTAGAATTTTAAAAAGAAAATAAAATAAATATTATATGGATAAAAAATAAGTAAATAAAAAATATATTATTCCTACACTAGAGAGTGTAAACTTGTAAAATGGACTCAAAGGTGAAACTCACATTCAAATTCAAACTTGATTCAAAATAATTATAAAAGAAAATAGAAAATAAAATAAAAAAGAAAACTTAACCGGGCCTCGGTGCTTCATTCCGGCCCACCAGGAGAAGCTTACCCCACGTGGCCCGTTTCTCACTCGCGCTGGTGCTTCCCCTGGCGCTGACAGCCATGACCCACACGACATAGGCGCATTTTTCTTGCTGCCACTGATGAGTGGGCCCGGGACGTCAGACCCGCCCGGCTAGTCCCTCCGTGCGCACACGATCTCATTGGGCTATCGTGTGGGACCCACTCCCTAGTCGACCGACCGTGCATCTGCGCTCCTCATGTGTGGCTTACCCATGGGCCCGAGTGGTCTGCACTCGTCTTCAACCACCACGCCGCGCATGGCGGAGCTTCGCCGTGAGCTTCAGAGTTGTTCGTTGCGTGCGCCTGGACCGGTCTAAGGGGATTTAAGTGCGGAGGAGCCGAAGCCTTGACCCTCTCTCTTTGCCACACCTCTGCCAACCTTGTCGGGAAACAGTTTGAGAGAGAAACGGGGGAGGAGAGAGAGATTTAGACCGCCGCCGTGCCTTTCCATCCTTACATTGTCGCTGGGGGCCGTAGGTGGGGTCGGAGGCCATCACCGGTGTACCCCGAACGCGGGCGTGTGATCTGCAAGCATCGGAAGGAGAAGCACTGTCGGCAATCGCTCACCGGTGCTTCACCCCCACTGCGGTTCCGCATCGCGCCGCTGATAGCCTTTCCGCCACCAATTGGAGACCCCTGGGTGGTTGGGAACGTTCACCCGGGGGAGCATCGACTGTGTTCATGGTCTCGCCGAGGTCGTTGCCGGGTGAAAGGCCGGAATTGCACGTCGGTGTGAAACTCCGCCACCAATTTCGCTCTGCGCCATGGCTGGGCACCACCGTTCCCCCATAGCCGGTAAAAACTTGTTATCTGAGTTCGCTTTAGTCTCAATTAGGGCTAGCCATGGCACGTCGGTCACAGACCTCATCGGTCGTATGCGCGCTAGCCATGGCATGCCGCCGCGGAGACCCTGCGCGGTTACCAGAGTTGAGCCAGGATAGGGGAGCTGGGTATTGGCCGTCGGATCTATACTGGGCGGCTAGGATTAGATCGCACCTTACCCCTTCGTGAAAATTAAATCGGGCGCGTAGATTTGGTATCGGGCGGATCAGATCTAAGGATGACGTGGCGCTCTGTGGAGCACAGGATCGTGATCCGAGCGCATGCGTAGCGTGTAGCTTGCTATAAAATCCAGGCCATTGATTGTAATCTGAACGGCTGTGCGCATCCGATACCCCTTCGGCCTGGAATTTTGCATAATTAACCCTGAGTCTATTAGGAATGAACCCGCGGTCCAGGGACCCTGTTCGCTGAGTCTTGGCGATCATGCGGGTTAGCCCCTGCGCTTTCTAGAAAATGAGGCCAGTCCAGTACTATTTTAAATTGATTAAATGAATTGGAAATTGGATTTTTAATATGAAAATGAACCCTAGAAACTTGTATAATTCATAGAAAATTCATATGAACTCCAAATTCATCCATTCTAGTTTTTAAAATTTTGTAATATTATTGTCTATCACTTAGAGTCTCTGTTTTGTCATGACAACAGTAAGAAAAATAGTTTCTCACTTAATCCTATTTTAAGCACATAAAACCTTTAGAAATTCATAATTTAAAATCTATAACTCTAAAAATTATGATTCCTGTTCCTAGGGTTTTATTTTAATGTGTAGATTATCATTATGTATTTTGTTTACCTGTTTGGTGTGATATTAATTTTCTCTATATACTGTGCTTGTTTGTATTGTGGCGAGTAGAAGAGCCCGTGACTGAGGATCCTGGTGACCAGCAGATAGAAGTAGCTGAGCAGGAGCTCATTGAAGGCAAGTTGTGCCCTTGACCACTTTTTACCCAATAATGTTCTTTAATGTCATTATTCATACATAGGTTTAATTTTGATGGGACCCAATAGGTCACCCTAGTCTGTTTATTCCATTTTACCTTGTTATCCCTAAATCACTTGGGTAGTTTTGTTATTGCTTTACATGGTTTTGGGACAATCTTTCATTATATCCATGTTCCAATTATTTTATTATTCTATTTATGTTCATGTCAAGATCATTAATGTTAATTGGAACATGGAGCTTAACTTGAGAAACACGTGCCACCACAAGGGAGGAATGGGACCCCTTGACTAACTAATTAGGAAAGCTAGTGGAAGACTACCTAAGGGCAGTAGGGGAGTTGCATGCAAGGAGGTTCTTGGGTTGATTTTGCTGCAATGGCGGTCAGACAGGGGATTCTTGCAAGTGCTCTTCCCATAAACTGCAGCGGGTTTTCGGAAGCTAGTGGAACTTTGTAAAGGCCTCGTAGTGTTGCCCTGCCTCGCTTCCTTGGTAGAGGTGTATGAGAGTCACGATCCCTTGGCAGATGGGTAACATTACTTATGGGTAAAGGGTACAACCTCTATAGAGTGTAAAACTGGTATACCAGCTGAGCTCACGGTCAAGAGCAGCTTAGGACTCTCGCATGATTAATTTATGGAACTTAAATTCAATTTGTCATTTGCATTGCATGGTATTATTTATTAATTTTGTTCTATTACTTTATTTAAGGTTTGGTATATACTTACATCTAGTAACTGCTAATAAAACTTTGACCAACTGATTAAAAGTAATGCTCAGCTCTAACCCTTGTTGTTGATTAGCCTTACACATCACATGAACTCCCACCTTTGGTGAGTTCATGCCCACTGGTTTCCCCACAACTTGTTGAGTTATGATCATGTGTGAGCTCACCCTTGCTATCTCACACCCCCTACCTACAGGAGAAGAACAGGTGGTTCAGGAGGAGCCACAAGGCGAGGAGTTCGATCTGATCTAGGTGGTGTTTCTCCAGTTGACTTTTGCGCCAAGGATGATCCTTAGTTCATTTTATATTTATCTTTTATTTTGTAATAAGATTTCTGCTATGTAATAAATACTCTAATGTTATTGTGACATTTATCTCTATACACTCTGTTATTATATATGTTGTCTTCTTGGCGCATGTATGAGATGCACCCAGCTTTGTCCCTTAAAGCCCGGGTGTGACACACCTTCATCAGCCAAACGAAGTACACTCAAGACATACTTAAGAAGTTTCGAATGAAGGATGCCAAGCCCATCAAGACTCCTATGGGGACAAATGGGCATCTCGACCTCGACAAAGGAGGTAATTTAGAAGATGAAAAAGGTATACCGGTCTATGATAAGTTCATTGCTGTACTTATGTGCTTCTAGACTAGACATTATGCTTTTTGTATGCATGTATGTAAGATTCCAAGCCGACCCAAAGGAATGCCACTTGAGGGCCATGAAAAGGATCTTAATATATTTAGTTCATACTCCTAGCTTTGGGCTTTGGTACCCTAGGGGATCTACTTTTGATCTTGTTTTGTATTTAGTTGTTGATTATGACGAATGTAAGGTTGACAGGAAGAGCACACCACGGACTTGTCAGTTTCTAGGGAGATCCCTGGTGTCATGGGCTTCAAAGAAACAAAACTTAGTAGCTCTATCCACCGTCGAGGCTGAGTACATTGCTGTAGGGCATTGTTGTGCACAACTACTCTGGATGAGGCAAACCCTTAGGGACTATGTCTACAAATTGAGCAAAGTCTCTCTCATATGTGACAATGAGAGTGCTATCTGCATGGCGGAGAATCCCATTGAACATAGTCGCATTAAGCACATAGACATTTGATACCACTTCCTGAGAGACCACTCACAAAGGGGAGATATCGTTGTTGACCATGTTAGCACCCACAAACAATTAGTTGATATCTTCACCAAGCCCTTAGATGAAAAGAGATTTTGTGGGTGCTCATTTTAGATTCTTGGAACCTTGATTGAAATATTGCAAACTATGCTCATTTTATACCTTTGATCATGACATGTCTCTTTCATTTGGTACAATTACATATTTCTTATTCTTCTTGTGCCAAAGCTAAGACTAACATGCTTACAAGTGTATTTTTATACTTAGTCTTAGATTGAAAGGGAAATGGAGTTGAAGGCAAAGGCAAAGCTTCCACTGCATCTCTGTCGATATTAAATAGTCCTTGTCCAACTCATGTACTTGAATTCATATCTTTCTTGTTAAAGGCCTCAGATTTTCTTTATTTTTGGCGTTTAATGCCAAAGGGGAGACATTAATAGGCAAAGCAAAATGACCGCACCACCACCCTATTTTTTAAAACTTTTTAATCTTCCAAATTGGTATTTTCTGCGTTTGCAAAAACCCTCTTGACAACTAAGAAGAGAAAAAATATGTATGCAAAAGGGGAGAACTTATCCAGGGGGAGCTTTTGTTCGGCCGAAGGAAAATCATTTGAAAATGGGGTGAATCTTTCAAACTTAGATAATTCTTTTGGAAAATTCTATTATTTTACCTTAGGCCATTTGCAAAATGATTTGAAAAGTCTTTACCAAAAGATTTGCAAAAACAAGCTAAGTGGTGCAAATGTGGTCCAAAATTTTAACTATATCAAAACAGTCATATGTACTTAGAACTACTTTCACTTCAGTAACTTATGCACTCTTGTCAAAATTGCAAACTAGTTACATTCTGCACTTTATATTTGTTTTGGTTTGTGTTAGCATCAATCACCAAAAAGGGGAGATTGAAAGGGAAATGACCTTTACCATTTTCTCTAAATTGATTTTGGTGCTTGATGACCATCACAACCTGGACTAACTAGTTTGCCTAGTTGATTGTTTCACATGTGAATAAGTCTATCCATCTCAATTCTAAGTCAACTGTCTAGAATAACATAGATTATTCTGGACAGGAGAGTTTTTTTGGAGAAATCACCGGTGCGCGGACCGTCTGGGCCCTTTCGGTGGACCGTCCACGACACCTTGATTCACCTCAGACATGAACTATGTTGAAAACCACATTTCTACTATGACTGTCCAAAGCAGAGAACAGCACCGTATGGGGCCAAGAATGGACCGTCCGACCCACAGGCACGGACCGTCTGGCCATTAAAAACCAGAAAAACCCGAAGGTGCCAGGTTCGATAAAATTCATTTTTAGCGTCCTCGTGGACCGTCTAAGGTGCATGGCTGAACCATCCAATACTACTTTATCTAATATCTAACAATGCATTTAATGCACTTATAGCCATTGATATAGCCGTTAGTGCTGACCGTTGCGATTTCAGTCATTGATGTGCAGAGGCGGACCATCCGGCTTGGAGCGCGGAGTGTGGCAGAAAGTTGGCAATGGCTAGTAAGTGGTTGGTGGCTATAAATACAACCCCAACCACCTCCATTCACTATATCCAAGCTTCCACAACTCACATTCTTTACAAGCAGCAAAGACTTCACTCCATCCACACTTAAAGCATCAACTTCATTTCCAAGTGACATAATTGTATTCGAGAATCATTAATGTTAGTGCTTTGGAGAGATAAATGAGAATGTGACATTGTGATCTTCTGTTGCTCATTGGCTTGGTATTTTTATCGTGATTTCTTCTTCTCTTTCTAAATTCTCACTTGTAATGCTAGGACGAGACACCTAATTGTGTGGTGATCCTTGTGAGGTCTAAGCGACCCACGAGATTAAGGAGAAGCACTCAACCAGTCTAAGTGACCGCTTGAGAGAGGGAAAGGGTTGAATGAGACCCAGCCTACGTGGCCTCCTCAATGGGGAATAGGTTCTTCGGAACCCAACCTCGGGAAACAAATCACCTGTGTCTTTGTGTTAATCTTACTTTGCGATTTGACTCGTCCTCTGTCCTCTCTCTCTAAGTTCTCTTGCTTATCATTTTGAGCTAGCTCCCAAAAATTATCCACATTTATTGAGCAACTCGTGGCAAGAAAAACCATCTTCCACACTCCAATTTTATTATTACTCATTCTAACGCTAACCTCGGGTGAAGTTCATGTTAAAAGTTTATATATTTTTAGGTTTTGCCTATTCACCCCCTCTAGGCGACTTTCAGTCACACAACATATCATAGTTGTTCTCCCGATGGCGACGTGAAAACAAGGCCACCACCGGCTCCCTCCTTTGTTAGAGACCCATAAAAATGCATGATCCAACATTCCTTATTGGTTAGCGCCGGCTCTATTTGGGTCTCGGTCCACCCACGACGAAGTCAGCAAGGACTTGTGATTTTATCGCTGTTCGCGGGGTGTAGGAGATCCCATATCCCATCAACTCAAGAGCCCATTTGGCAATCCTCTCAGAAATGTCTGGATTGCAGGTCACCTCACCCAGGGGGAATGATGTTACCACGGTGACGGGGCAAAATAGTGTCTAAGCTTCCGTTTAGTAATTAATACAACATATAGGAGCTTCTGTACCTAGGGGTAGCTAGTTTTCATGCTTGTGAGGACTACGCTTACAAAGTGGACGGGGCACTAAAGAAGACGTGTGCCTTATCCTTCTTGTCTTTCGACGATGAGCACCAAAGTGACTACCTAGGTAGTTCCTGCAATGTAAAGCAGGAGTGTCTCCTTACCCTCCGACGGGACAAGAATGGGTGTCTAGGCCAGAAGACTATTGAAGTCGTTGAAGGCCTCCTAGGCCTCTGCCGACCATTTGAAGTGGTCGGCCTTCCTCTATAGCTTGTAGAGCGGTAGACCGTGCTCTCTGAGGCATGACACGAAGCGACTAAGGGAGGCTAGGCACCCCATAACTCGTTGGACTCCCTTGAGATTTTACATGGGTCCCATATTTGTGATGCCTGAGGTTTTTTCTGGATTGGCCTTGATACCTCGCTCGGAGACCAAGAAGACGTTCAATATGCCCCCGGGACACCGAATACACACTTCTTCGGGTTCAACTTGATGTTGTTGGCTTTTAGCTTATCAAATGTTTTCCTTAGGTCGTGGATGAGGCCTCTAGACCGTCTGGCCTTAACCATGGTGTCATCGACATAGGCCTCTATGGTCCTTCCGATGAGATCTCCAAAACATTAGATCATGCACCGTTGATACGTGGCCCCTGCGTTCTTTAGACCGAACAACATCGTCATGTAATAGTACAAGCTAAAAGATGTAATGAAAGATGTTGCTGATTGGTCAAACTCCATCGCAATCTGGTGATAGCTCGAGTAGGCATCAATGAAACTTAGGACCTCACAACCGGAGGTAGAATCGACCACCTGACCGATCAGTAGGAGGGGAATGGATCTTTTAGGCACACCTTGTTTAGGACGGTGTAATCGACACACATTCTCCACTTCCTGCTTTTTCTTTCGGACCAACATGGAGTTGATGAGTCACTCGGGGTGGTTAATTTCACAGATGAAACCGACAGCGAGAAGCATGCTAATCTCTTCCTAGATGGCCTTTTGTTTCTCTTCATCGAAGCGACGTAGCCGCTGTTTCACCAGTTCAGACCTAGGACTGATTTGTAAAGAGTGTTGGGTGACCTCCCTTCGGATGCCCTTCATGTCAGAGGGTTTATAGGTGAAAATATCTTTTTTCCATGCGGAGGAAGTCGATGTGCGCACTTTCCTATTTTTGAGAGAGGTTGGATCTGATATGCACTGTCCGTCTATCTGTGTGCTTGGGATCTAGGGGTACGTCTTTTACATCATTTGCTGGCTTAAAAGACATACCTACGCTCTTCACATTGGGTGCTTGCTTGTCCATAGTTCGTAGCATCATTGAGAGCTCTTGGTTAGCGGCGGCTCCCTCCGCTAAGTCGCAACACTCGACCTCACATTCATATGCATGGCATAATATGGTACCCACGATGATGATACCTGCAGGGCCCGGCATTTTGAGCTTCAAGTATGTGTAGTTGGGGATAACCATGAACTTCACGCAACATGGTCGCCCAAGAATGGTGTGGTAGGTCCCCTGAAACCCTACCACCTCGAAGGTCAGGGTTTTAGTCCTGAAGTTGGCCGATGACCTGAAGGTGATAGATAGGTCAATTCGCCCAAGCGGGGTCGCTCGGCTCCCTGGTATGACCCCATGGAAGGGCCCTCCCATTGGTTGGAGGCATTCCTGGTCAAGGCCCATGGCATCGAGCATGGCAGAGTAGAGGATATTAAGCCCGCTCCCTCCCTTCGTCCATCAACACCTTCGTCAGTAACATCGACCAGACAATGGGACTGACAATGAGCGGGTATTGCTCGGGTCGAGGGATGTGCTTTAGGTGGTCAGAAAGGTCGTAGGTAATGGCATGGTCGGACCAATTAGGGAAGGTCATGGATGCTTGCTGAGCCTAGAGTACCTCCTCTCGAATCCTATGCGGTGTTTGTCATGGGTGTCGTCCGTCCCATCAGGTCCCTCCTCTCTAGTCCCGCGGCTAGGCACGCTCCGTGTGCTTCGGCCCAGCCTTAGGCATCATCAAGGTGGGACCTAGCCACGCTTTCTTTGACCTCTGAGGGTTGCCATGATATGACATTGTTTGTCATTAGCATAGACATGGTGCATCGGTTGGTCCCCAGCTCGTGACGTCGAGGCACGGAGCTTTCGGTCTGCTGTCACAAAGTGAGGCCAAGAAGGTCTCAAATTTCCTGGTGGATTCTTTCCTCGCTCAGAGTATCCTCCTTGGGGAGTTTGTTCAGAAGCGCCATGGCGGCCGCAAAATTTTGGCTTGCTCGACGGAAACATGGTGGCTCGCCCCTATAAAGGCTAGGCGGCGGCAGGCGTTCATCATCGTGGTGTGTATTTACCCTACAACTTGGCACGGTCGCGCTATCCTCCTCCATGGCCATCCCTGCCTCCCTGCCGTGGGGTGCTGGCTACTCCATAAAAGGCTTAGGCCCGGTGGTCATTCTTGAGGAGGTCGGTTGAGTTGAGGCAGGGGCGGACACCATGGCATGTATCACGATACTGATAGAAGTCCCCTCGGACTTTCTACGTGGGGGAAGTGGTCCCCCATCGTGTTGGCTGTGAGGCACTCATGGTCAGGTTTGCAACTCGCCTCACTAGGCAGGGAGGTGAGTCCATCTCTGATCCTGATAGGAGGATGTTTAGGAACGAATCCCGGATGGGTTCCAACACCCCATGACCTCGGTATGAGCCGGCCCACACTCCTCCTAAGGGGGCAGACCTGGAGGTCGCCGAAACCTCTGGCAACACTAGGTAGGTCACTCGTCGAAAGAGCTAGAGCTTCTGGGTTGAACCTTGCTCCAACAAGTAAATTTGTTGTGTGCGTTTAGGGCTCTAGACAGTATCGCGGTGGGTGGAATATTTATACTAGTTCTCGTAGAACATCCCTACTTCCAGTCATCGACGACTTACGCTATTGGCACCATTGATGATCAAAACTCATAGTATGGGTTACAAGCGGATGAGAGAGGGAGGAGAGGCTCCCATGTCTCTTATTCATGGTGGAGGTGATTACAAAGTGGAGTCCTAGCTAAATCTTGGCTTAGCGACGGGTCTCCGACCTCTGGGTCCTCCTCCGGTTCGTCAGTCTTTCTGGGCATCTTCTCGTTTGGGGTCCGTCCGTGCATCCAAGTGCTGGCCTCCTCCTTTTATAGGCCAAGGATCGAGGTCAGCTAGTGATGGCTTCCTTGAGGAGCCATTGGACAATGGTAAAACTGAGTGTTCTGCCATGGGCTAAAGCCACGCGTGCTCATAGTCGCTAGTTGTCTTGTACTCTTTATGGCGGGTGGCGTGGTGGGGCCGAGCGCCATCATTCAGGCTATGCCGACCCCTGGCCCTCATAGCCTAGTGCTCAGCGCGGTTCATCGTGTTACACCCTATTGAAGGTTTGCGAACTCAGGCCTAGTCCTAGTAGGTCATGAGTGCGCCGTAGGTCGAGAGGTGTGCGGGCCATAAATGTGCCACAGTCCGAGGGGTTCGTAAGTCATGAGTGCTCTGTGGTCCAAGGGGTTCTAAGCTATGAGTGGGAAGTGGACCGGTGCCTTTGCTGTAGCTCGACGCCAGGAGCAGTTAATGCGGCCGATCACTTATGACGGGTCGGTCTTGGGCCAAGCGAGGGATCCACTCGAGTGGTTTCCTTCCAGTACGCCCGACCCCCCTGTTAGACTGCGCCACGCCCGAACCCAAGCTTGGTGCCTTGGGGCTTGTCCGAGGGTGGGTTCTTCCAGGGTAGACGCAACCTATCTCCTCTAGATGACCGATGGGCCCTAGGCCATGAGGATCTTATCCCCGACACTTATGATTAATGGGGTTTGTCAAAATACTTACACTTAGTAAATAGAGGTTGCTAATAAAAGTTTGACAAACTAAAATGCTAACCATATAAATTTTAGCCTATCTTTGAGAGCCATGCATCTTTCCCCCGCTTGCAGAGTACCAACCATAAGTGTACCCACCCTTGCTATTATTTTGATCAAGAGGGTTTGAAGAGAAGATCTTGTCGGAGACGTCGATGAGTTCTAGATCTAGCGATGCATCGGTCATCTTCCTGTGGGAGATTACCCATGAGATCCACTGTGGTTTGATGAAATAATGTTTAAGGCACTTATGTTGTTTGGGTTGTAATAAACTACTCTACCCTTATCTATGATTCGAACATTGTCTTTTGATACATTACACTTGTGAAGTAAATATATGTTTGGAAAATGGAACATGGCACACATATGCTATGCATTTGGTTTTTCCCCAAAACCGAGTGTGACACCTAAGCACTTTACAAACAACTAAAACATTTCACTACCAAAATTCGGCTCTTTGCCGAGTGACAAATGATTTGTTGAGTGTTTTCTTTCGGGCAATTCTTTGTCGAGTGGCGCTCGACAATTTTATTTTTGACACTCCGCAAAGAGTTTCTTAGCTGAGTGTTTTTAACACTAGGTAAAGAAAATTTAAAAATCACATTTTGAAGCAGTAAATTAATTCAAATGAAAAAGTTTTCAACTATAAATTTTACAATTTACATTTTGACCATTTCTTCATATGACAAAATAAAAGTAAATTTGTTCATAAACCTATATCTCTCTCGTAGTTTATGAAACTAAAGAGAGATGTATAAGATTTGTGAATAATGTTATAACCATCATGTGGGATGAACAAATAACCAAACAACCAAAATAAACTTTGTAGATCTTGAGAAGTTGTAGAATTTTGTTTGGAAACTTTTTTCATTTGAAGTCATCCTGGAACTTCCACGGACTCCGCGGACGGAACGTTATCTAAGCGAGTGCGATATTCAACATTCTTGAAACAGAAAGGAACAATATAAGGGAAAACATTATAAACGTATGCAATACAAAATAATGCTTGCTTCTAGGGTCACACGAGAAAAAAAATGTCGAGATCAAAGTTACGATTGAGAAGTTATTGCATATACGTTATACAAATATAAAATAGAACATTTAATTTGACATACTTGCATTAATCGATATTTGTTAAATGTAATCTAGAACTATCACCTAGTTTTGATTAATCTACTACGCTAACATCTCTCGGTAGATAAGTGAAAAGCGAGACGAATTAACGACGCGAGACGTAATACACAACACGCGAAACAACACAACAGCACACACACAGCATGCGCACGGCGCGTGGGCCAATACGACACACGAGGACTAATAAATAAATAGCATGTTTAAACTAAACAATTATTAATAAAGATTATTTCAGTTAAGGTTAACTATGATATTGTTTATTCATAAATGCACAAATCGAAACGTAAATTAGATTTAAATTGAAACATTATTCTAAAAATGCAATGCTACATACTTGTTATGTAGGTAATATATACTCTTATGTCCTTATTGACGCAATGCTACGAAAAATTTGCTCTACCTAGCAATTTTAACGCTTCCTCTGAACTCTGAAATCTGCACACTTAGCAAATGACTCCATTATTCAGTATTGAACATTCATACAACAGAGGGGATTATTACCTATATTCCCCTCACGAACACATGGCCAATGCATATATGAATCACACAAGTAGTAATTCACTATCAGTGCATTGATCGCTTGCTATCAAGCGTCAATGCCAGCTTCTCTAGACCGTAGATGACTCATGGAATTTGCATTCATCAGCACTTTCCAGACTGAAACACCTATATATTCCCACACCAACAAATCTGTAGTAGTGTAATTGGTATCGGCTGCTTCACGTCAGCGTTCAATGTCGGCTCCCTCGGACTTTGGTGATGCAGGCTTGGCAACGGAGTAGCCGCCTCGGACGTCATCGCCACAGGAGAAGGCGATCTCCTGCAGCTTCGCGGACGCGCTGGAGCTGAACACCAGCAGTGGTTTCTTGGGCGGCACGGGCGCAGGCTCCGCCTCTCGGTTGAGGATCTGCACCACCCGCCGCATCGCGGGACGCTCCTCACAGTTGGGATTCGCGCAGCTCAGCCCCACGAGCAGCAGCAGCAGCATCTCGGCCTTGTCAAACTCGCCGGCCAGCCGTGCGTCCGCGGCCTCGATGAGCCTGTCCTCGCCGTGGAGGCGCCACACCCAGTCCACCAGGTTCACGTTCTTGCCCCCGCCACCCCTGCCGCCCCCGCCGCACTCGTCCTTGTCGATGGGCCGCCTCCCGCAGCACACCTCGAGGAGCACCACGCCGTAGCTGAACACGTCGGTCTGCTCGGTGGCCTTGCCGGACTGAAGGTACTCCGGCGCGAGGTAGCCCATGGTCCCCGCGGTGAGCGTGGACACGGGGCTCTTGTTGTGGTCCATGAGCCTGGCCAGCCCGAAGTCGCCCAGGCGCGGGCTCAGGTTGACGTCCAGCAGGATGTTGCTGGTCTTGATGTCCCGGTGGATGACGCGCTGCTCGCACTCCTGGTGGAGGTACGACAGCACCGATGCGATGCCGGCGGCGACCGTGTATCTCTGCGGCCACGACAACGTGCAAGGCTCGCCGTAGAGGGCCTTGTCCAGGCTTCCGTTGGGCATGTACTCGTACACCAGCAGCAGCTCGCCTTTCTCCTCGCACCACCCCTCAAGCTGGACAAGGTTCTTGTGCCGGAGGCACGCGATGACGGATAGCTCGGCGACGAACTCGCTCCGGCTCTGGTGCGCCTGCGTCGACCTCTTAACGGCGTAGGTGGTGGCGGCAGCTCCCGGCATGGCGGCCTTGTACACAGTCCCGAACGCGCCCTTGCCGACGACCCTGCTCGTGTGGAACCCTCTGGTGGCCGCGCTCAGCTCCCTGTAGCTGAACTTCCTCGGGCCCTTGACCAGCTCGGGCGAGAAAGCGGCGTCGGTCCGGGAGGTGAGTTCTATGAGCTTCTTGATGGAGACCCAGGCGAAGAAGATGAAGGCGAGGGCAAGCGCAACGGGGCCGAGGATTCCAAGCGCGATCCCGACCCTCCTCTTGTGGCTGTTGGGGGCGTTGGAGACTGGCGGTGGCGTTGGCGCGGCCGGCTCTGAAGAGTTGCTGGTGGCATTGGATTCAAAGGTTGAGTTGGCCGTGGGCGGGAAGCCGAACGTCTGGAAGGTCCACCCTTTGATGGTGTGCTGCTGCGTGCTCCCCTCTGTGGACGCCGAGAAGCCGACGTACATGGCCTCCTTGATGTACGGCGAGAGGTCGACAGCGACGGAGAGGACCGGCCGCTTCGGCTTGGCGGCCACGGCGTAGCTGCTCAGGAACACCTCCAGGCGGCGGTCCGCGCTGCGGTAGTCGATCCACGCCGTCGTGACGTTGCCGCTCTTGAGGTCGACCCCAGATGCGGCGAGGTCGGCCGCGGTGACGGAGACCGGCGAGCCGAGGTCCAGGCCGACGTGGTTGTCGCTGGGGTCGGCGAACTCCGGGTTGGCCATGGTGTCGAACTCGACGGCGACAATGGTGGCGGACGCGGAGCCGTTCTTGGCTGCGGCGGAGTTGGAGGAGTTGAAGAGGCCGAGGTAGCCGCCGGTGGCGCCGAGCGTGGCGCGGTCGGGGGAGATGAAGAACGCGATGCCGTCGCCCCCCGCGGCGCCCGCGTTGGGGTTGGCGATGACGAAGGAGAACCTGGCCGCGAACGATGCGACGGCGGCGGTGGCATTGGAGGCCGTGGCGTCGGGGCCCCGGAACGCGACGGGCTGGGTGCAGAGCACGGTGCCGGCGCTGGAGGAGGGCACGTCGGTATCCCGGGTGAGCCAGACGGAGCCGTTGCGGAGGAAGGAGTCCCCCAGCAGCGTGAGGTCCGCGAAGGATAGTATGGCAGAGTCGAGGGTGACGTTCTTGGCCGCCGCTGTCAGCGTTAGCAGCAAGAGCGGCAATAACCGGAGGTGAGCGGCGGCCATCGGTTGTGGTGGGCAGGAAAGGAGATCGGGGTCATGAGAGAAGCCGTGGGGCTCGCGTATTATGGTTTAATGCGAGCAGGGTTTGCGAACACGAGGAGCAGAGGTGGAACAGAGCATGGTGGGAGCTTTGTTGTTGTCTGAGGTAGATTGGCAGTTTGGCACACGAGGAGCGGCGTAGGGGATTTGGTGTGTCTGTGCTCTAACGGTCGGATTGGCGCGCTTGAACGCAACGGTCGGGAGGGGACCGTACTAGGCCGGACGGATGTGGGTCTGCCTCCGCTGGACGAGGGTGCTGCTTGGATTTTTTTTACATAATAGATAAATCATCCGACTTAGCCTCAAAAAAAGTTACGATCATTTATTGCAAAAGACGACAGCATATTACCAAAACTTCTCCTAGAACCACATCAGAGAACACAATCAAGCCATACCAAAGAACTTCAGCTACGGAACCACAACTACTACATAGTTAAATGCAACGCAGACCCCATCCAAAATTGCTGAAGAACTATAGTAGCACCCTCTCCACGTTACGACATGAAGACTTTATTAACTCTTTGTCCTCCATTCAAGGCTGAAGCTGAGACCAGAAGTGGCACCAATATGTTGCCCCGAAGGTTACCTGAACACATGATTTAGGAGATGAATTATTGAACACCACATCATTCCTACTTAACCAAATAGCCCAACAAATTACCGATGCAACGGTTAATAGTAAGTTGCGAACTCTGGGAAGCCTCCCACTAGCCCAAACCTCAAACAAATCATTAACATCTCGAGGAGGTCTCACCCCGTGCTTATCTGAATCAATCGCTAAATGAATAACGCATACAAACAACTGAAAAACAGGTGCTTTATTGTCTCCGGTCTGCTACAAAAGCAACATATCTTATTACCATTTCAATGCCTTCTAGCCAAGTTATCCTTTGTTAATGTTACCCCTCTTTTGAGGTACCACATAAAAACTTAATTTTCAAAGGAAGCTTAAGTTTTCAAAGGTCCTTATTATGCACCCCCACCCCATTGTTGAAAGATGCCAGATACAGAGACTTAACCGTAAACATCCCATTGACGGTCAAGTTCCATCTGAATGAGTTCCTGTTTGAATTCAATTCGGTATGTGCTACAAGTGAGACCAGATGAAACCATTGGACCCTCAACTGTTGAGCCAAACCCCTACGAAAGGATATATTTAAGGGCACCGTGGAGAACACACAGGCAACAGTTGAGTTCTTCCTCCTCGCTAGGTTATAAAGAGACGGAAAACGAAGTTTTAACACTCCCGACCCAAGCCAATCATCCTCCCAGAAACGCACCTGGGACCCATCTTGAATCACAAAGGTTCCTTTACTAATGAATGTGTCCTTAACTTTCATAAGGCCACTCCAGAAGTGTGAATCTGTGGCCCTACGCTGCGCCTGGGATAAGGTTTGATTGGCCAGATATTTACGTCTCGATAATGATTGTCATATCCCTTCTTCATTGAGAAGTTTATACAACCATTTGCTTAAGAGGCATTTATTATGAGCCTCTAAATTCAAAATGCCTAGCCCGCCAACCTCCTTAGGTTGACAAATTACATTCCATCTAGCTAGCCTATATTTTTCTTATGGCCCTCCCTTTGCCAGAAAAAACGTGATCCGAAATCATCTATCTTCTCCAGCACTCCTTTTGGTACCTGAAAGTCACCTAGAGGGGGTGCGAATAGGCAGAATCTGAAATTTACAACTTAAAACACAATCTACAAGCCGGGGTTAGCTTTAGAGTTAAATTCGAGTCCGGGAGAGAGGGGGAAAACAAATCAACCAATAAATAAAGCGGATGACACGGTGATTTGTTTTACCGAGGTTCGGTTCTAAAGAACCTAGTCCCCATTGAGGTGGTCACAAAGACCGGGTCTGTTTCAACCCTTTCCCTCTCTCAAACGGTCACTTAGACCGAGTGAGGCTTCTTCCTTAATCTCACGGGTCACTTAGACCCCGCAAGGACCACCACACAATTGGTGTCTCTTGTCTCGCTTATAAAGCTCTTGAGAGTAAGAAGTGAGAAAGAAAAGAAAGCCAAGCCAAGCAAACAATAACAACAAAGAAACACAAATGATCCTCTCACAAGTCCTAATATGCTAGAGTTGAATTGGGAACTTTGATCGGATCGATCACTTGAATTATGTCTTTTGAATGGAGTCTATTGCTCTTGTATTGAATGAGGAGTGTTGAATGCTTGGATGGTTGAAGTGGTGGTGGTTGAGAGGTATTTATAGCCCTTACCCACCAAAACAACCGTTGGGTAGGCTGCTGTCGATGGGAGCACCGGACACTGTCTGGTGCGCCACCAGACGCTGTCCAGTGCGCCAACCATGTCACCCAACCGTTAGGGTTCTGACACAGTCGACCATTGGAGCGCTGACTTTTGGTGGCACCGGACAGTTCGGTGCCGCACCGGACAGGAGCTGTTCACTGTCCGGTGCGCCTCTGACCTCTGCTCTGACTTCTGCTGCGTACTGTAGCGCTATCAGGGGCACTATGCAGTTGACCGTTGCGCGAAGGAGCCGTTGCTCCGCTGTCACACCGGACAGTCCGGTGGCACACCGGACAATCCGGTGAATTATAGCGGAGCGCGTCCTCAGAAACTCGAGAGTGGAGAGTTTGATCCTGTACGGTCCTGGTGCAACGGACACTGTCCGGTGGCACACCAGACAGTCCGGTGCGCCAGACCAGGGCACTCTCAAGGTTCTTGCTCCTTTGAATTTGAATCCTATCTTTTATCTTCTATTGGTTTGTGTTGAACCTTTATGCACCTGTAGAACATATAATCTAGAGCGAACTAGTTAGTCCAATATTTGTGTTGGGCATTCAACCACCAAAATCATTTATGGAAAAGGTTTGACCCTATTTCCCTTTTAATCTCCCCCTTTTTGGTGATTGATGCCAACACAAACCAAAGCAAATATATAAAGTGCAGAATTGAACTAGTTTGCATAAGGTAAGTGCATAGGTTACTTAGAATTAAACCAATTTATAATTTTACTAGATATGCATGGTTGCTTTCTTTTATTTAACATTTTGGACCATGCTTGCACCACTTGTTTTGCAAATTCTTTAGAAAAGTCTTTTCAAAATCCTTTTGCAAATAGTCAAAGGTATATGAATAAGATTGCAAGAAGCATTTTCAAGATTTGAAATTTCTCCCCCTGTTTCAAATGCTTTTCCTTTGACTAAACAAAACTCCCCCTGAATGGAATTCTCCTCTTAGTGTTCAAGAGGGGTTTACCAAATTTGAAAATACTAATTGAAAAAGATCAAACACATTAAATTACCAATTTGAAAAACTTCTTTCAAAATTTTCATTAAAGTACCAATTTGAAAAACTTCTTTCAAAATTTTGGTGGTGGTGCGGTCCTTTTGCTTTGGGCTAATACTTTCCCCCCTTTGGTATTAATCGCCAAAAACAAAGACATTTGAGAGCCCTTTAATATTTTCTCCCCCATTGATAATATAAATATGAGTGAAAGAGTATACCAATCGGAGAGATGGTGGAATAACGACAAAGGTTAAGTAATACCAATGGAGTTGAGTGGAAGCGTCGTCTTTGCCGAATACTCCATTTCCCTTTCAATCTACGACTTGATGTAATAATATACTTGAAAAACACATTAGTCGTAGCTTTGGCACAAGAAGAATAATAAATATGTATATGTACCAAAAGAAAGAGATATGATCAAAGGTATGTAAATGAGCAATGTGTGCAATGTTTCATTCAAAATTCCGAGAATCAAGTATATTTAGCTCATTCCTAAGTTTGCTAAAGGTTTTCTCATCTAATGGCTTAGTAAAGATATCGGCTAATTGATCTTTGGTGTTTACAAAAGCTATCTCGATATCCCCCCTTTGTTGGTGATCCCTCAGAAAGTGATACCGAATGTCTATGTGCTTAGTGCGGCTGTGTTCAACGGGATTATTTGCCATGCGGATTGCACTCTCAATGTCACATAGGAGAGGGACTTTGCTCAATTTGTAGCCATAGTCCCTGAGGGTTTGCCTCATCCAAAGTAATTGTGCACAACAATGGCCTACGGCAATATACTCAGCTTCGGCGGTAGAAATAGCTACTGAGTTTTGTTTCTTCGAAGCCCAAGACACCAGTGATCTCCCCAGAAACTGACAAGTCCCTGATGTGCTCTTCCTAGCAATTTTACACCCTGCCAAATTGGCATCGGAATAACCTATTAAATCAAATGCATGTGGATCCCTTGGGGTACCAAAGCCCAAACTTAGGAGTATAAACTAAATATCTCATGATTCTTTTCACGGCCCTAAGGTGAACTTCCTTAGGATCAGCTTGGAACCTTGCACACATGCATACGGAAAGCATAATATCCGGTCGAGATGCACATAAATAGAGTAAAGATCCTATCATCGACTGGTATACCTTTTGATCTATGGATTTACCTCCCGTGTCGAGGTCGAGATGCCCATTGGTTCCCATGGGTGTCTTGATGGGCTTGGCATCCTTCATTCCAAACTTGTTAAGAATGTCTTGAATGTACTTGGTTTGGCTGATGAAGGTGCCCTCTTGGAGTTGCTTGACTTGAAATCCTAAGAAATATTTCAACTCCCCCATCATAGACATCTCGAATTTTTGAATAATAATCCTATTAAACTCTTCACAAGTAGATTTGTTAGTAGACCTAAATATAATATCATCAACATAAATTTGGCATACAAACAAATCATTTGCAATAGTTTTGGTAAAGAGGGTAGGATCGGCTTTTCCGACTTTGAAGCCATTAGTTATTAGAAAATCTCGAAGGCATTCATACCATGCTCTTGGGGCTTGCTTGAGACCATAAAGCACCTTTGAGAGTTTATAAACATAGTTAGGGTACTTACTATCTTCAAAGTCGGGAGGTTGCTCAACATAGACCTCTTCCTTGATAGGTCCATTGAGGAAGGCACTCTTCACGTCCATTTGATAAAGCTTGAAGCCATGGCAAGTAGCATAGGCAAGTAATATACGAATTGACTCAAGCCTAGCTACAGGTGCATAAGTTTCACCAAAGTCCAAACCTTCGACTTCTGAATAACCTTTGGCCACAAGTTGGGCTTTGTTCCTTATCACCACACCATGCTCGTCTTGCTTGTTGCGGAATACCCATTTGGTACCTACAACATTTTAATTAGGACGTGGAACTAAGTGCCATACCTCATTCCTCATGAAGTTGTTGAACTCCTCTTGCATTGCCAGCACCCAATCTGAGTCTCTTAATGCATCCTCTACCCTGTATGGCTCAATAGAGGAAACAAAAGAGTAATGTTCACAAAAATGAGCGACTCGAGATCGAGTAGTTACCCCCTTATGAATATCACCAAGAATGGAGTTGACATGGTGATCTCTTTGAATCACTTGGTGGACTCTTGGTGTGGCGGTCTTTGACCCTGAATTTCTTGATCATCTTCTTGCTCTTGATCAACTTCATCTCCCCCTTGATCCTTGTCCTCCTCTTGAGGTGGCTCATCTTCTTGATCCTCTTCTTCATCACCTTGAGCCTGTTCCTCATCTTGAGTTGGTGGAGATGCTTGATTTGAAGATGATGGTTGATCTTGTGCTTGTGGAAGCTGTTCGGATTCCTTAGGACACACATCCCCAATGGACATGTTCCTTAGCGTGACGCATGGAGCCTCTTCATCATCTAACTCATCAAGATCAACTTGCTCCACTTGGGAGCCATTAGTCTCATCAAACACAATGTCACAAGAAACCTGAACTAATCTAGTGGATTTGTTGAAGACTCTATATGCCCTTGTGTTTGAATCATATCCTAGTAAAAAGCCTTCTACAACCTTGGGAGCAAATTTAGATTTTCTACCTCTTTTAACAAGAATAAAGCATTTGCTACCAAAGACTCTAAAATATGAAACATTGGGCCTTTTACCGGTGAGGAGTTCGTAAGATGTCTTCTTGAGGATTCGGTGAAGATATAACCGGTTGATGGAGTAGCAGGCGGTGTTAATCGCCTCGGCCCAAAACCGGTCCGGTGTCTTGTACTCATCAAGCATGGTCCTCGCCATGTCCAGTAGAGTTCTATTCTTTCTCTCCGCTACACCATTTTATTGAGGTGTGTAGGGAGAAGAGAACTCATGCTTGATGCCCTCCTCCTCAAGAAAGCCTTCGATTTGTGAGTTCTTGAACTCCGTCCCATTGTCGCTTCTTATCTTTTTGATCCTCAATCCGAACTCATTTTGGCTCGTCTCAAGAATCCCTTTAAAGTCTCTTGGGTTTGTGATTTTTCCTGCAAAAGAATACCCAAGTGAAGCGAGAATAATCATCCACAATTACAAGACAATACTTACTCCCGTCGATGCTTATGTAAGTTATCAGGCCGAATAAATCCATGTGGAGTAGCTCAAGCAGCCTATCGGTCGTCATGATGTTCTTGTGTGGATGATGGGCGCCAACTTGCTTTCCTACTTGACATGCGCTATAAACCCTGTCTTTCTCAAAATGAACATTTGTTAGTCCCAAAATGTGCTCTCCCTTTAGAATTTTGTGGAGATTCTTCATCCCAACATGGGCTAGTCGGCGATGCCAGAGCTAACCCATATTAGTCTTAGTAATTAAGTAGGTGTCGAGTTCAGCTCTATTAAAATCAACTAAGTATAGCTGACCCTCTAACACTCCCTTAAATGCTATTGAATCATCACTCCTTCTAAAGACAGTAACATCTACATCTATAAAGAGACAGTTATAGCCCATATTGCATAATTGAGAAACTGAAAGCAAGTTATAATCTAAAGAATCTACAAGAAAGACATTGGAAATAGAATGGTCGGGTGAGATAGCAATTTTACCAAGTCCTTTGACCAAACCTTGATTTCCATCCCCGAATGTGATAGCTCTTTGGGGATCTTCGTTTTTCTCGTAGGAGGAGAACATCCTTTTCTCCCCTGTCATGTGGTTTATGCATCCGCTATCAATTATCCAGCTTGAGCCCCCGGATGCATAAACCTACAAAATAATTTAGGCCTTGTTTTTAGGTACCCAAACAGTCTTGGATCCTTTGATGTTAGAAACAAGTACCTAGGGTACCCAAACACAAGTCTTTGAGCCCTTGTGTTTGGCCCCAACATATTTGACAACTACTTTTCCTGATTTGTTAGTTAAAACATATGATGCATCAAAAGTCTTAAATGCAATATTAGGCTCATTTGATGCAGCAGGAGTTTTCTTTTTAGGAAATTTAACATGTGTTGATTGCCTAGAGCTAGTAGCCTCATTTTTATACATGAATGCATGGTGAGAAACATTATGAGGTTTCCTAGCATGAATTCTCCTAATTTTGTGTTCAGGATAATTTTCAGGATATAAAATATAGCCCTCATTATCCTGAACCATGGGAGCCTTACCCTTAACAAAATTAGACAATTTCTTGAGAGCATTAAGCTTGACATTGCCTCCCTGTTGGAATCCAATGCTATCCTTAATGCCAGGGCGTCTCCCATTATAGAACATGCTTCTAGCAAATTTAAAATTTTCATTTTCAATTTCATGCTCATTGATTTTAGCAGTTAATATAGCTATGTGATCATTTTGTTATTTAATTAAAGCAAGGTGATCATTTATAGCATTTACATTAACATCTCTACATCTAGTGCAAATAGAAACATGATCAATAGTAGATGTAGATGGTTTGCAAGCATTTAATTCATCAATCTTAGCATGTAAAATAGCATTCTCATTTCTAAGACTGGAAATAGCATCATTGCAAACATTTAAATCTTTAGCCTTAGAAATTAATTTATCATTCTCAGTTCTAAGGCTAGAAATTGATTCATTCAATTTATCAATCTTAGCAATTAAACTAGCATTTTCATTTCTAAGACTGACAATTGAATCATTACAAGCATTTAACTTTTCAACCTTAGCAATTAATTTAGCATTCTCAGTTCTAAGGTTGGAAATAGTGTCATGGCATATGCTAAGCTCATTAGTCAATTTTTCACATTTTTCTATCTCCTAAGCATAAGCATTTTTAACTTTAACATGCTTCTTATTTTCTTTAATAAGGAATTCCTCTTGGCTATCCAAGAGTTCATCCTTCTCATGAATAGCACCTATTAATTCATTCAATTTTTCTTTCTATTGCATGTTAAGGTTGGCAAAAAGGGTAAACAAATTATCCTCATCTTCACTAGAGCTACCCTCATCACTTGATGTTGTATATTTGGTGGAGGCCCTAGATTTTACCTTCTTCTTTTTTCCGTCCTTTGCCATAAAGCACTTGTGGCTGACATTGGGGAAGAGGAGACCCTTGTTGACGACGATGTTGGCAGCATCTTCGTCGGAGGAGGAGTTGGTGGAGCTCTCATCGGAGTCCCATTCCCGACACACGTGGGCATCGCCGCCCTTCTTGTAGTACCTCTTCTTCTCCTTCTTCTTCCCCTTCTTGTCATCGCCCCTGTCACTATCACTAGACATTAGACATTTAGCAATAAAATGACCGGGCTTACCACATTTGTAGCACACCCTCTTGGAGTGGGGTTTGTAGTCCTTCCCCCTCCTTTGCTTGAGGATTTGGCGGAAGCTCTTGATGATGAGCGCCATTTTCTCGTTGTCGAGCTTGGAGGCATCGATTGGAATTCTACTTGGTGTAGATTCCTTCTTCTCTTCTTCCGTCGCCTTGAATGCGACGGGTTGCACCTCGAGTGTGGAGGTGGCGCCTTGCTCCAAGTTGACAATTTGTTTGGAGCCTTTGATCATCAATTCAAAGTTCACAAACTTCCCTATCACTTCCTCGGGAGACATTAGCTTATATCTAGGATCACCATGTATTAATTGAACTTGCGTAGGATTGCGAAAAAACGAGTGATCTTAGAATAACCTTGACCATTTCATGGTCATCCCATTTGGTGCTCCCGAGGTTGCGCACTTGATTCACCAAGGCCTTGAGCCGGTTGTACATGGATTATGGCTCCTCTCCTTGGTTGAGGACGAATCGACCGAGCTCCCCCTCGATCGTTTCCTGCTTGGTGATCTTGGTCACCTCGTCCCCTTCATGCGCCGTATTGAGGACGTCCCAAATTTCCTTGGCCGTCTTTAACCCTTGCACCTTATTATACTCCTCTCGACACAAGGAGATGAGAAGTATAGTGGTGGCTTGGGAGTTAAAGTGCCGAATTTGGTCGGCCTCGTCTGAATCATAGTCCTTGTCCCCTACTTTCGGTACCTACGCTCCATACTCAACAATATCCCAAATGCTTTTGTGGAGTGAGGTTAGATGATGCCTCATTTTATCACTCCACATACAATAATCCTCACCATCAAAAAATGGTGGTTTGCCTAAGGGAACGGAAAGTAATGGAGTGTGCTTAGAAATGCGAGGATAGCAGAGGGGCATCTTACTATACTTCTTACGCTCAAGGCGCTTAGAAGTAGTGGACGACGAGTTGGAGTCGGAGGTGGAGGGCGACGAAGAGTCGGTCTCGTAGTAGACCACTTTCTTCATCTTCTTCTTCTTGTCGCCTCTCCGATGGGTCTTGATGGAGGAAGAGGATTCCTCCTTGTGCTTGTGGCCAGACTCCTTTGAGTGGGTTCTGACCGGGCTTGCGGGCTTGTCACCGGTCATGATCTCCCTCTTGGCGTGATCTCCCGATATCACTTCGAGTTGTTTAAACTCTAATGAAGTACCGAGCTCTGATACCAATTGAAAGTTGCCTAGAGAGGGGGTGAATAGGTAGAATCTGAAATTTACAACTTAAAACACAATCTACAAGTCGGGGTTAGCTTTAGAATTAAATTCGAGTCCGGGAGAGAGGGGGAAACAAATCAACCAAGAAATAAAGCGGATGACACGGTGATTTGTTTTACCGAGGTTCGGTTCTAAAGAACCTAGTCCCCGTTGAGGTGGTCACAAAGACCGGGTCTCTTTCAACCCTTTCCCTCTATCAAACGGTCACTTAGACTGAGTGAGGCTTCTTCCTTAATCTCACGGGTCACTTAGACCCCGCAAGGACCACCACACAATTGGTGTCTCTTGCCTTGCTTACAAAGTTCTTGAGAGTAAGAAGTGAGAAAGAAAAGAAAGCCAAGCCAAGCAAACAAGAGCAACAAAGAAACACAAATGATCCTCTCACAAGTCCTAATGCACTAGAGTTGAATTGGGGACTTTGATCGGATCGATCACTTGAATTGTGTCTTTGGAATGGAGTCTATTGCTCTTATATTGAATGAGGAGTGCTGAATGCTTGGATGGTTGGAGTGGTGGTGGTTGAGGGGTATTTATAGCCCTCACCCACCAAAACAATCGTTGGGGTAGGATGCTGTCAATGGGCGCACTGGACAGTCCGGTGCGCCACCGGACACTGTCCGGTGTGCCAGCCACGTCACCCAACCGTTAGGGTTCTGGCACAGTCGACCATTGGAGCGCTGACTTCTGGTGGCAACGGACAGTCCGGTGCTGCATCGGATAGGAGCTGTTCACTGTCCGGTGCGCCTCTGACCTCTGCTCTGACTTCTGCCGCGTACTATAGCGCTGTCAAGGGCACTGTGTAGTTGACCGTTGCGCGAAGGAGCCGTTGCTCCGCTGTCACACCGGACAGTCCGGTGGCACACCGGACAGTCCGGTAATTATAGCGGAGCGCGTCCTTAGAAATCCGAGAGTAGAGAGTTTGATCCTGTACGGTCCTGGTGCATCGGACACTGTCCGGTGGCACACCGGACAGTCCGGTGGGCCAGACTAGGGCACTCTCAAGGTTCTTGCTCCTTTGAATTTGAACCCTATCTTTTATCTTCTATTGGTTTGTGTTGAACCTTTATGCACCTGTAGAACATATAATCTAGAGCAAACTAGTTAGTCCAATATTTGTGTTGGGCATTCAACCACCAAAATCATTTATGGAAAAGGTTTGACCCTATTTCCCTTTCAGTACCTCAGAGAAAGTGAAAGGGAAATGTGCCCTTGGGCCATTTCTAAGTATTTTGGTGATTTAGTGCCCAACACAGGTGCCTAATTGTAAAATGGAACAAAGTACAAATCATGGAGTAAAGGTATGTTTCTAATCCGTAGTACATTGGTTTTGTGTACTAATATATTTGTCTAAGTGTTAGAAACAGGAAGAAGAAGAAAAGAGAAGAGGAGAAATGAACTTGGCTGTGTGCAGCCAAGACCCAGCTCGGTCTGGAGCACCGGACTGTCCGGTGTGCACCGGACAGTGTCCGGTGCGCCAGGCCGACTCGACTCGAACTGGCTGCTCTCGGGAATTCGCCGACGGCGTACGGCTAAAATTCACCGGACTGTCCGGTGTGCACCGGACTGTCCGGTGAGCCAACGGTCGGCCAGGGCCAACGGTCGGCCGCGCAATCCGCGCGGGACACGTGGCCGAGCCAACGGTCGGAAGACGGCACCGGACTGTCCGGTGTGCACCGGACTGTCCGGTGCGCCAACGGCTCGCAGATCTTCAACGGGCTGCAACGGTCGGCAGCGCCAGATAAGGAAACAAATCGGGCACCGGACAGTGTCCGGTGTGCACCGGACTGTCCAGTGCCCCCGACGACAGAAGGCAAGTATGGCCTTCCAGATTTGTTCTCAACGGCTCCTAGCTGCCTTGGGGCTATAAAAGGAGCCCCTAGGCGCATGGAGGAGACACACAAGCAACCTTTGAGCATTCTTGATCATCCACACTCAGTCTCTGCGCATTTGATTGTCATTCTAAGTGTTTCGAGCTCTGTTCTAGTGAGAACTGTGTGAAACTCTTGTGAGCTCGATTCTTGGCCGTGTGTGTGCGCGTTTCGCTGTGGATTTGTGTGTGTTGCTTCCCTCCCTTACTCTGTGCTTTCTTTGTGATCATATACTTGTAAGGGCAAGAGACTCCAATTTGTGGAGATACCTTGCAAACGGGATAGTGAAAGGAACAACAAAACAACGTGGTATTCAAGTGGGTCTTTGGACCGCTTGAGAGGGGTTGATTGCAACCCTCGTCCGTTGGGACGCCACAACGTGGAAGTAGGCAAGCATTGGCTTGGCCGAACCACGGGATAAACCACTGTGTCCCTCTGTGCTTGATTCTTGTGGTATTGTGTTTTGTTGAGACTTCCCTTAGCCACTTGGCATTAATCGTGCTAACGCTTAACAAGTTTTTGTGGCTTAAGTTTGAAGTTTTTACAGGATCACCTATTCACCCCCCCCTCTAGGTGCTCTCAATTGGTATCAGAGCCGTTCTATTCACAAAGGGACTAACCGCCCGAATAGATGGATCCTAAGGGGAAGGGTATAGTGATCAACGACAAAGAGAAGGAATCCTTCGTCAACGAGCCGAAGGACGATAAGCCTACTGACTCCGGCTCGGGACAAAGACGGAAGGAAGGGAAGAAGAAGAAGACAAGGCGCATCAAGGAGATCGTCTACTACGACAGCGACGAGTCTACTTCTTCCCAAAAGGATGAGGACCACAACGACTACGAGAGGAGAAAACCGGTTAATTCGAACTTTTCTTTTGATTACTCTCGTATTCCACAAAGTTCACATTCACATTTGCTCTCCATTCCACTCGGCAAGCCCCCACACTTTGATGGAGAGGACTACGGATTTTGGAGCCACAAAATGCGTAGTCACCTATTCTCTCTCCATCCTAGTATATGGGAGATTGTAGAGAGTGGAATGCATTTTGATAGTTCGGATAGTCCCATGTTCATTAATGAACAAATTCATAAGAATGCACAAGCTACTACTGTTCTTCTAGCTTCCTTGTGCAGGGATGAATACCATAAGGTGAGCGGCTTGGATAACGCCAAGCAAATCTGGGACACCCTCAAGATTTCTCATGAGGGGAACGACGTCACCTTACTCACCAAGATGGAGTTGGTGGAGGGCGAGCTTGGACGGTTCGCAATGATAAGGGGCGAGGAGCCGACGCAAACATACAACCGGCTCAAGACCCTTATCAACAAGATAAGGAGCTACGGGAGCACGCGATGGACGGACCACGACGTCGTCCGCCTAATGCTCAGGTCCTTTACCGTACTTGATCCTCATCTCGTGAACAATATTCGTGAGAATCCCAGGTACACGATGATGACGCCCGAGGAAGTACTTGGAAAATTCGTGAGCGGGCGGATGATGATCAAGGAGGCAAGATACGTCGACGACGCGTTGAACGGACCACTCCACGAGCCTCAACCCATTGCTCTAAAAGCAACGAGGAGCAAGGAGTCGCTACCTAGCAAGGTGGCGCAAGTCGAGGCGGCCGGGCTCAATGATGAAGAGATGGCTCTCATCATCAAGAGATTCAAGACGGCGCTAAATGGTCGCAAGGGGCAGCCAAGCAAGACCAAGACCAAGGGGAAGCGCTCATGCTTCAAATGCGGTAAGCTTGGTCATTTTATCGCTAACTGTCCCGATAATGAAAGTGACCAGGAAAAGGGGAACAAAAGAGAGAAGAAGAAGCAATACAAGAAGGCAAAAGGCGAGGCGCATCTAGGAAAGGAGTGGGACTCGGATTGCTCCTCCTCCGACTCCGACAACGAAGGACTCGCCGCCACTGCCTTCAACAAATCGGCTCTCTTCCCCAACGAGCGTCTCACTTGCCTTATGGCAAGGGAGAAGAAGGTGAGTACTCAAGACTCCACTTATACTTCTTCTAGTGATAGTGAGTCTAGTGACGATGATGACATAGATTATTCTTGCTTGTTCAAAGGCTTAGATAGATCTAAGATAGATAAAATCAATGAATTGATTGATGCTTTGAATGAAAAGGATAGGCTTTTAGAAAAGCAAGAGGATTTATTGTATGATGAACATGATAAGTTTGTAGAGGCACAAAAATCATATGCTTTAGAAGTAAAAAGAAATGAAGTGCTTTCTAGTGAAATATCTTCTTGTCATGAAACCATTGCTACTTTACAAAGTGTTAACCATGATTTAAATGCTAAATTAGAAGTAACAAATAAATCTAAGTCTTGTGTTGAAAATGTTACAATTTGCACTAGGTGTAAGGATTTTGATGTTAACACTTGTAGCAAACACTTAGTTTCAATTTCAAAACTAAAAGATGAAGTGGCTAGTCTTAATGCCCAACTTAAGACTAGCAAGAGTGAAGTTGAAAAGATAAAATTTGCAAGGGATGCCTATACAATTGGAAGACATCCCTCAATTAAGGATGGGCTTGGCTTCAAGAGGGAAGCCAAGAACTTAACAAGCCATAAGGCTCCCATCTTCGTCAAGGAGAAGGGGAAGGCCCCTATGGCTAGTAATGCTAAAAAGAATCATGCTTTTATGTATTATGATAGGAGACATGCTAGAAATGCTTATAATGATTTTGATTCACATGTATATGATTCTCATGCCATGTTTGCCTCTAGTTCTTCTTATAAGCATGATAGGGATATGTGTAGGAGAAATGTTGTACATATGCCTAGGAGAGATATTGCTCATGTTCCTAGAAAGAATGTTATTCATGCTCCTAGGAAAGTAGTGAATGAACCTTCTACCATTTATTATGCTTGTAATGCTCCCTTTGCTATTTGTAGAAAGGGTAAGAAGGTAATTGCTAGGAAATTAGGGGCTAGATGCAAGGGAGATAAATCTTGCATTTGGGTCCCTAAGGACATTTGTGCTAACCTTGCAGGACCCAACATGAGTTGGGTACCTAAGACCCAAGCCTAAATTTGCCTTGCAGGTTTATGCATCCGGGGGTTCAAGCTGGATTATCGACAGCGGATGCACAAACCATATGACGGGGGAGAAGAAGATGTTCACCTCCTACGTCAAGAATAAGGATTCCCAAGATTCAATTATATTCGGTGATGGGAATCAAGGCAAGGTAAAAGGGTTAGGTAAAATTGCAATTTCTAATGAGCATTCTATCTCAAATGTATTCTTAGTGGAGAGTCTTGGATATAATTTGCTATCTGTTAGTCAATTATGTCAAATGGGATATAATTGTTTATTTACAAATGTAGATGTGTCTGTCTTTAGAAGATGTGATGGTTCACTAGCTTTTAAGGGTGTACTAGACGGCAAGCTTTATTTAGTTGACTTTGCAAAAGAAGAGGCCGGTCTAGATGCATGCTTAATGGCTAAGACTTGCATGGGCTGGCTGTGGCATCGCCGCTTAGCACATGTGGGGATGAAGAACCTCCACAAGCTTCTAAAGGGAGAACACGTGATAGGTCTAACAAATGTTTATTTCGAAAAAGATAGACCTTGTGCAGCTTGTCAGGCAGGTAAACAAGTAGGAGGAGCACATCACAGCAAGAATGTGATGACCACGTCAAGACCTCTGGAGCTGCTGCATATGGACCTCTTCGGACCCGTCGCCTATCTAAGCATAGGAGGAAGTAAGTATGGTTTAGTTATTGTTGATGACTTTTCCCGCTTCACTTGGGTGTTCTTTTTGCAGGATAAGTCTGAAACCCAAGGGACCCTCAAGCGCTTCCTCAGGAGAGCTCAAAATGAGTTTGAGCTCAAGGTGAAGAAGATTAGGAGCGACAACGGGTCCGAGTTCAAGAACCTTCAAGTGGAGGAGTTTCTTGAGGAGGAAGGGATCAAGCACGAGTTCTCCGCTCCCTACACACCACAGCAAAATGGTGTGGTAGAGAGGAAGAACAGGACGCTAATCGATATGGCGAGGACGATGCTTGGAGAGTTCAAGACCCCCAAGTGCTTTTGGTCGGAAGCCGTGAACACGGCTTGCCACGCCATCAACAGGGTCTATCTTCACCGCCTCCTCAAGAAGACGTCATATGAGCTACTAACCGGTAACAAACCCAATGTATCTTACTTTCGTGTTTTTGGGAGCAAGTGCTACATTCTAGTAAAGAAAGGTAGAAATTCTAAGTTTGCTCCCAAAGCTGTAGAAGGGTTTTTATTAGGTTATGATTCAAATACAAAGGCGTATAGGGTCTTCAACAAATCATCGGGTTTGGTTGAAGTCTCTAGCGACGTTGTATTTGATGAGACTAATGGCTCTCCAAGAGAGCAAGGTGTTGATTGTGATGATGTAGATGAAGAAGATGTTCCGACGGCCGCTATACGAACCATGGCGATTGGAGACATTCGGCCACAAGAACAGGATGAACGAGATCAACCTTCTTCCTCAACGACGGTGCAACCCCCAACTCAAGACGATGAACAGGTTCATCAAAAGGAGGCGTGTGATCAAGGGGGAGCACAAGACGATCATGTGATGGAGGAAGAAGCGCAACAGGCACCTCCAACCCAAGTTCGAGCGATGATTCAAAGGGATCATCCCGTCGACCAAATTTTGGGTGACATTAGCAAGGGAGTGACTACTCGATCTCGATTAGTTAATTTTTGTGAACATTACTCTTTTGTCTCCTCTATTGAGCCTTTCAGGGTAGAGGAGGCCTTGCTAGATCCGGATTGGGTGTTGGCCATGCAGGAGGAACTTAACAACTTCAAGCGCAATGAAGTTTGGACGCTGGTGCCTCGTCCCAAGCAAAATGTTGTGGGAACCAAGTGGGTTTTCCGCAACAAACAGGACGAGCACGGGGTGGTGACGAGGAACAAGGCTCGACTTGTGGCAAAAGGTTATGCCCAAGTCGCAGGTTTGGACTTTGAGGAGACTTTTGCTCCTGTGGCTAGGCTAGAATCAATTCGTATCTTGCTAGCATATGCCGCTCACCATTCTTTCAGGTTGTACCAAATGGATGTGAAGAGCGCGTTCCTCAACGGGCCAATAAAGGAGGAGGTGTACGTGGAGCAACCCCCTGGCTTCGAGGATGAGCGGTACCCCGACCACGTGTGTAAGCTCTCTAAGGCGCTCTATGGACTTAAACAAGCCCCAAGAGCATGGTATGAATGCCTTAGAGATTTCTTACTTGCTAATGCTTTCAAGGTTGGGAAAGCCGATCCAACTCTTTTTACAAAGACATGTGATGGTGATTTGTTTGTATGCCAAATTTATGTCGATGACATAATATTTGGTTCTACTAACCAAAAGTCTTGTGAAGAGTTTAGCAGGGTGATGACGCAGAAATTCGAGATGTCGATGATGGGCGAGTTGAACTACTTCCTTGGGTTCCAAGTGAAGCAACTCAAGGACGGCACCTTCATCTCCCAAACGAAGTACACGCAAGATCTGCTAAAGAGGTTTGGGATGAAGGACGCCAAGCCCGCAAAGACTCCGATGGGAACCGACGGACACACCGACCTCAACAAAGGAGGTAAGTCCGTTGATCAAAAAGCATACCTGTCAATGATAGGGTCTTTACTTTATTTATGTGCTAGTAGACCGGATATTATGCTTAGCGTATGCATGTGTGCTAGATTTCAATCCGATCCTAAGGAGTGTCACTTGGTGGCGGTGAAGCGAATTCTTAGATATTTAGTCGCTACGCCTTGCTTCGGGATCTGGTATCCAAAGGGGTCTAACTTTGACTTGATTGGGTACTCAGATTCCGACTATGCTGGATGTAAGGTCGATAGGAAGAGTACATCGGGGACGTGCCAATTCTTAGGAAGGTCCCTGGTGTCATGGAACTCTAAGAAACAAACCTCCGTTGCCCTATCCACCGCTGAGGCCGAGTATGTTGCCGCAGGTCAGTGTTGCGCGCAACTACTTTGGATGAGGCAAACCCTCAGGGACTTTGGCTACAATCTGAGCAAAGTCCCACTCCTATGTGATAATGAGAGTGCTATCCGAATAGCGGAAAATCCTGTTGAGCACAGCCGCACAAAGCACATTGACATCCGGCATCACTTTTTGAGAGACCACCAGCAAAAGGGAGATATCGAAGTGTTTTATGTTAGCACCGAGAACCAGCTAGCCGATATCTTTACCAAGCCTTTAGATGAGAAGACCTTTTGCAGGCTGCGTAGTGAGCTAAATGTCTTAGATTCGCGGAACTTGGATTGAATTGTAGCATACATGTGCTTATGCCTTTGATCATGTTCATTCTGCATTTTGTTGCTTATTATGGTGCTCAAGTTGTACAAACACTTCCTGGACCTCACAAGTCCGTTGCAAAGTGATGCACATATTTAGGGGGAGATGTGTTACAACTTGGCCCCTTGAGACTAACCATATGTTTGAGTTTGCCTGTTTTAGTCTCAAAGGAGAATTGAAAGGGAAAAGGTGGACTTGGACCATGAAAGACTTCCACTGCACTCCGATGAGGAGTAACTAATTCCAAGTTCATCTTATGAACTTTTATTGCCATTTGCTCTTAATTGAAGATTTTGGTGAGGCAATGGGGTTAAAGGGCCAAAATTGATCCCGTTTTGGTGTTTGATGCCAAAGGGGGAGAAAATAAAGGCCAAAGCAATAAATGGATCAGCTACCACTTGAGAGATTTTGAAAATAGTAGAATAGAGCTTTTGGTTTGTCAAAACTCTATTGTTGTCTCTCTTGTCAAAAGTTGGCTTCTTGTGGGGAGAAGTAGTAATTATGGGAAAAAGGGGGAGTTTTTGAAATCTTTGATCAATCTCTTTTGGAATGACTCTCTTTATGCTTCAACATGTGTGTTTGACTTAGAGATAGAGATTTGAGTTTGATTTGCAAAAACAAACCAAGTGGTGGCAAAGGATGATCCATATATGCCAAAATCAATTCAAAATAAATTGAGTTATTATTTGAAGTGTTTTTGTACTTGTTCAACTTGCTTTATGTTGTGTTGGCATAAATCACCAAAAAGGGGGAGATTGAAAGGGAAATGTGCCCTTGGGCCATTTCTAAGTATTTTGGTGATTTAGTGCCCAACACAGGTGCCTAATTGTAAAATGGAACAAAGTACAAATCATGGAGTAAAGGTATGTTTCTAATCCGTAGTACATTGGTTTTGTGTACTAATATATTTGTCTAAGTGTTAGAAACAGGAAGAAGAAGAAAAGAGAAGAGGAGAAATGAACTTGGCTGTGTGCAGCCAAGACCCAGCTCGGTCTGGAGCACCGGACTGTCCGGTGTGCACCGGACAGTGTCCGGTGCGCCAGGCCGACTCGACTCGAACTGGCTGCTCTCGGGAATTCACCGACGGCGTACGGCTAAAATTCACCGGACTGTCCGGTGTGCACCGGACTGTCCGGTGAGCCAACGGTCGGCCAGGGCCAACGGTCGGCCGCGCAATCCGCGCGGGACACGTGGCCGAGCCAACGGTCGGAAGACGGCACCGGACTGTCCGGTGTGCACCGGACTGTCCGGTGCGCCAACGGCTCGCAGATCTTCAACGGGCTGCAACGGTCGGCAGCGCCAGATAAGGAAACAAATCGGGCACCGGACAGTGTCCGGTGTGCACCGGACTGTCCGGTGCCCCCGACGACAGAAGGCAAGTATGGCCTTCCAGATTTGTTCTCAACGGCTCCTAGCTGCCTTGGGGCTATAAAAGGAGCCCCTAGGCGCATGGAGGAGACACACAAGCAACCTTTGAGCATTCTTGATCATCCACACTCAGTCTCTGCGCATTTGATTGTCATTCTAAGTGTTTCGAGCTCTGTTCTAGTGAGAACTGTGTGAAACTCTTGTGAGCTCGATTCTTGGCCGTGTGTGTGCGCGTTTCGCTGTGGATTTGTGTGTGTTGCTTCCCTCCCTTACTCTGTGCTTTCTTTGTGATCATATACTTGTAAGGGCAAGAGACTCCAATTTGTGGAGATACCTTGCAAACGGGATAGTGAAAGGAACAACAAAACAACGTGGTATTCAAGTGGGTCTTTGGACCGCTTGAGAGGGGTTGATTGCAACCCTCGTCCGTTGGGACGCCACAACGTGGAAGTAGGCAAGCATTGGCTTGGCCGAACCACGGGATAAACCACTGTGTCCCTCTGTGCTTGATTCTTGTGGTATTGTGTTTTGTTGAGACTTCCCTTAGCCACTTGGCATTAATCGTGCTAACGCTTAACAAGTTTTTGTGGCTTAAGTTTGAAGTTTTTACAGGATCACCTATTCACCCCCCCTCTAGGTGCTCTCAGAAAGACATCATAAACATTGCTAGACTATTCAACACAGAATTAATTAATACGAGACACCCTCCTACTGACATAAGTTTTCCTTTCCAGCTGCTTAGCTTTTTCTCAAATTTGGCCTCCACTATTTTCCAATCACCAATTGTCAACCTACGGTGATGCATAGGAACCCCAAGATATCTGAAGGGCAGACCTCCACAACTACAACCAAACAACCGTGTGTACATCCCTTCATCCTCTTTTGCCTTCCCATAACAGAATACCTCACTCTTGTGAAAGTTTATTTTAAGACGAGATAACTGCTCAAAGGCACATAATATGAGCTTCATATTCGTTGCCTCTTCCGGGTCATGGTCCATAAACAAAATTGTATCATCGGCGTATTGGAGAATGGAAAGCCCCTCATCTACCAAATGCGGCACCAAGCCCTTAATCTGGCCATTTTCCTTTGCTCTATTAATCAAGGTATCAAGCATGTCCACTACCAAGTTAAAGAGAATAGGAGACATCGGGTCACCCTGCCTCACCCCTCTTTGAGTCTGGAAAAAGGACCCATGTGATCATTAACTCTAACCGCAACATGGCCCCCTTCATGAAAGACTCGATCCAACTACACCAGGTACTTGAAACACCTTTCATACGAAGGGATTGTTGAACAAAGCTCCACTTCACCTTATCATAAGCTTTCTCGAAGTCAATTTTGAAAATGACCCCATCTCTTTTCTTTGTATGGAGCTCATGAATAGTCTCATGTAAGACCACCACCCCTCCATGATATTTCTTATTGGTAGGAACATAGTCTGCAGTGGACTGATTACATTCTGCGCAACCTCCGTGATCCTCTTAGTTGCCACCTTTGTGAAGATTTTGAAACTGACATTTAGGAGACATATCGGTCGGTATTGTTGAACCGAAATCGCCTCCCGACTCTTAGGAAGCAAAATGATAGTCCCAAAGTTGAGACTATACAAAGGGAGATTCCCTGTGTGGAACTCACGAAACAAAGCCATAAGATCATCGTTAATAACATCCCAACAGATTTGATAAAATTCCGCCGAGAATCCATCAGGACCTGGAGCCTTGTTATGTTCCATACTGAAAACCACCGCTTTTACTTCATCTTCTGAAAATGACTGGGTGAGCTTCTCATTCTCATCCTGAGTAACTTGTATTATATCATCTCTAAGATCCTCATCCAGAATAAAAGACATGCTTTCTAGGGGGGCAAAGAGATTTTTATAATAACCAGTTATATGACTTTTTAATTCTCCCTCGTCGTATAACATACGAACTCCATTCGTCATCTGGAAGATTTGATTCTTCCTAAATTTTCCATTGGCTATCATCTGAAAATATTTAGTATTACTATCCCCCTCCAGGAGCTCCTTGACCTTCGCTCTTTGATACCACTTTATTTCCTCCTCCCGGAGTAGCTGAGCAAGCCTGTTCTGTAAGTAGTTGCGTAGATCCAACTCCGAAGTACTCAACAGAACTACTTCAGCTCTCTTATCAAAATCATCAAGCTTAGATATGATCTCCTTTTTTCCTTTTTCAACAACCCTGAAGTGTGCTTTGCTCAACCCCTTAAGTGTTGGCGTACCTTCTTAATCCTGGCTTGCCATTTCTCCAACGGAGTAGAACCTCTTGTCTCATTTACCCAAATATCTTTTACCATATCCACAAAACCATCCCACAGAAACCATGTTAATTCTAACTTGAACGGAGGAATTGGTTGGGTGGTTACAACTCCTGTGCTAAGAAGCAGAAGAGTATGATCGGATATATTTCTCGACAAGGCATGTACATAAGCTCTAGGGAATTTTCCCTCCCATTCTGTAGCTACCAAAATCCGATCCAACTTCTCATAAAGTCGGATTATCCCTAGTATTAGCCTAGGTGTACCTTCGCCTCGACATATGTAATTCTCTCAGATCAAGATCATCAATTACCGGATTGAATAGGAATGGCCAACGATGATCAAATCTATCATTATTTTTCTCAGATGGAGATCGTAAAGTATTAAAGTCTCCCCAATGAGAATAGGTAAAGTTTCCGTATTGCTCAAACGGACTAGCTCAGAAAGGAATTCTTGTTTGAAGCAATCCTGGGCAGGGCCATACACCGAGACAAGAGCCCATTTAAAACCATCTGCCTTATCATGCAAATTAAACTTAATAAAGAAATCCCCTTCCGTGATGGCACCAACATCAAAGACATCAGCGTCAATTCCTAACAACATCCCCACAGATCTACCATGAGGTACTTTGCAATGCCAAATAAAATTTTTCGTAGCACACAAATTCCTTAGTAGATGATCTGGGAAGGATTTGCGGCCTATTTCAGAGAGGGCAATAAAATTGAGACCGTGTTCTTTGGTCAGATCCGAAACGTATCTAAGTTTTTTTAAATCCTTGAACCCATTATCGTTCCAAAAGATTGCTTTCATTGGTAAACAGTTAATAATAATCAAGCCCGTCCTCTTTTTAGAACACAACGAACCGTGACTAGATGGTTTTGTATAGACTGACTTAATCAGCCCATCAATGCCATCCGTTTCTTCATGCATAATATCCCCACACAAATGATTTAAAATGAAATGATCAAACTCTTCATCCTCTACTACTCCCTTTCCCATAAAATTAGATAAATCAGCCTTGTTGTTACCCACTAGCTGATCCTAAACTCTATTAATCTCTAATTTTTTCAACTGACCAGTAGAGGAAGCAACTGAACTAGAACCCGCTAAAATGCCAATATTTTTAAAGGAATCAAGAATATAATTATCAGTTAAACTAATAAAGGAAACATTGTTACCTTTAGTCGGTTGATCGTCCAAGTTATATCCCGCTTTCAGCCTTTCTGCTCGAACAAGCGAGTCTTCACTCACCAAATCTGAGCGGCGCGTGCTACGACGCAGTTCTTGCACTTTTCCTGTCGCTGCCTCCGGGATACTGCCCAACATTTCAATACTAGCAGCATTGACCGAGGATCTGGTGTCCTAAGATTCTTCAGGATCCGGGTGCTGCTTGGATGTACATGTACTTTGTTCGGTCCAGCCTCCACGGGATGTATGGCCGGCTATATCCTCCGGCGGCAACGGATTTGTTCTTTTTATGTTTTGCTCATGGAGTTTTGAAGAACAACTTTAACTAAGATTAGTCGTCTGAATTAAATAAATAACTTTAGACAGAAAAAGATAGATATAATATGACAATTTAGGCAGCAAATCAAGCAGACCCTTATTCTTTCTCCCTAGTCTCTCTAAATCTCTAAACATGATTCATATTAAGTGGAGTATATTTTTCACACCCCCAAAATTTCTGAAATTTGGGGCGTGAATAAAAAACACTAAATAAACTACATTATTTTAATATTAGTATAAAACTCTCTAAGATTAGTTTAAGTTCGTACGATATTTAGTCATAGAAAAGTGTACTTTTTAAAACTTTTCTAGACGAATTTGGCAGGTTTTTTTGTGATGTGATGTTTGCTTGGTGGTGGACTATGTTTCTGAGTATCTGAGTATGTAAAGTTTTCCAAACACATTCAGTACAAAAGGTCCTTACTCTTTAGCATGTCTTTGCCTTTCTCCATATTCGATTTAAGTTTATTATGTTCCAAAATATCACTTAGGAAGTTTTCTCAAATTTTTGGACCTTTTTGGAGTATTTTGCTACTTAAATATCAATTCTGGAGTTTTCATAAATTATTTTAATGACAAAAATAATTAACCCTAATATTATTAAATTCTAAGTCTAATTACTACATATTAGAGCAAGATCAAATCTGTGCTCTCGTCCTGTGCACGTCGTGCTTTTGTTTTCCTCCGCATGATTGACGATCGACGGCCACGAGGAGTGGCGGAGCTAGGATCTATCTAAGTGTAGGGCCGAATTAACCCTAAAAACATATGATTGGATTTTGGAAGTACCTTATCGCGTGCGCCCTGGATCATTAGATGGGATAGTCAGTAGTCACTGTCGGTTGTTGCATGCGCCGTGGATGGCCGACTCCCGTAAATCAGTGACTAGCCGCGGTCGAAAGCCAAGCAGAAAGTAGCAAGCTGTAACACCCACTTTATAAGCAGAGTTTAAAATGAGAAAGTATATGGCTCGATATCTATATGTGATACTCATGTTTATTATTTCATGTGAACACCATATCTAGAAACAAATAATTAATTAAAAATAAATAAATATATGCCATTAAAACTTGCATCATGCTGAGATTTTATTTTGTGTGTGCATTCTGTGACAACATAAAATAATGAGAGAAGAATTACATTGATACCCAAATGGGAATTTAAATTTTGAAAGAAATTCTAGAATTTAGAAGGGAAAAGAAAATAGAGTATTGTGTGGATAAAATAAGTAATTAAAAATATATTATTCCAAGACTAGATTTTGAATTTGTATAATTAACCCAAAGCTGAAACTCATATTCAAAATTCAAATTTGGGTTCAAAATAATTATGAATGAAAAAAAGAAAACAGAAAATAGAAATAAAAGAAAAAGAGGAAAACAATATCTGGGCTGGCTGCTACTATTCTGGCCCATTTCCCTCTACCACCCGCGTGGCCCATTATGCGCCTCCTCACTACGCCGACAAGTGGGGCCCGCGGGGTAGGTTCTACCGTGCGCCAGCCCAGTTTATTTCCGCCACCAGTCGCTTACACATGGGCCCGGAACCCTGACGTTCTTCTCCATCTCGAAACCACGTAGCGTGGTCTGAGCTCCTCGCCGTGGAAATCGGATCTTCCTCCCTGCAAGTTCGGCCTCACCGTTGCATCCTCGACCGATTCGGGTGTACATATGGTTCACGCCCTTCGTGCTCATTGAGATCCCTTGATCGTGAACCAGCGCCGTGCTTTACAGAAAGGGGGGAAAACAGAGTGAGAGGGAGAGGGCATCGATCCGCGCCACCGCCGTAGACTCACCCTTGGCCAGCTTCCCGATCGCGGCGGACTGTCCCGGGTACACCAGCGGACTCTGCCACGTGTACTGGACCCACTCCTGGGTCAGATTTGCTTGCCCATCGACGGTGATTTCTCACCGTACCTGCAGCTCATCCGTGGACCCGCCTGCTCTGTGGTCAGACGACCTCACCGCCCCACCTTCGGTAATTTGTCACCCAACTTGCTCGCCCTATCCTCCTCTGCGTAGAGAACATCTCGGAACGAAGTATAGGGCATTAAAACCCGGAGATCGCTTGCGGCCGGAGCTGCTCCGCCGTGATAACCAGGCCGCCGTCGAGTTTGGGCGGTAGGGATAGAAGACGGTGTTCTAACCGTTAGATCTCTATTTGATGGTTAGGATCCAATCTGAATGCATTCCTTCGTGCACCTAATCTAAACTGTTAGATTGATGGCCGACGATCGTGATCGCGCAGGTGATACTCTCTTCGGGATCGATCGTGAGTCGTTGGATGGGATCGGGCGGTCCAGAACCCTCCTTACCTCTTTAAAACCGCTGCCGTCGGATCGTGATCCTAGGGTTGTGGACGCATACCGGTTGGGTGTGATGGCGATCTAATCTGGATCTTCAGATTTTGATCGGATGGCTCAGATCCTCCGGTACCCCTTCAGCCTGTAAATCTTTCTAAAGAGCCCCCAAAGTATTTAGATATCAACCCGCCGTCCTGCGACCCTGTTCTCTGTGTCTGGGGATTCTTACCCTGAGCCCCCTGCTGTTATCAGATATTGAGGCCCAGTCCAGAGATCGTTTAATTGGAATAAATGAAATAGGAAATGGATTTTTAACATGAAAATAACTACTAGAACTTAATAAATTCATAGAAAATTCATACTTGCTCCAAATTACTCCATTCTAGTTTCTAAAATTTTGTAATTTTATTCTCTATCACCTAGAGCCTCTGTTTTATCATGAAAACAATAAGAAATTTAATCTCTCACTTAATCCTATTTAAAACACATAAAACCTTTAGAAATTCATATCTTAAAATCTATAACTCCAAAAAATTATGATTCCTGTTCCTAAGATTTTATTTTAATGTGTAGAATCTTACTATGTATTTTGTTCACATGTTTGGTGTGATGTTAATTTTCTCTATATACTGTGCTTGCTTGTATTGTGGCGAGTAGAAGAACACGTGACTGAGGATCTTGGTGAGCAGCAGATTGAAGTAGCTGAGCAGGAGCTCATTGAAGGCAAGTTGTGCCCTTGACCACTTTTTACCCAATAATGTTCTTTAATATAATTTACTCATGCATAGGTTAATTTTGATGGGACCCAATAGGTCACCCTAGATTGTTTATCTCATTACCTTGTTTACCCCTGAATCACTTGGGTAGTTTACTATTGCTTTACATGGCTTTGGGATAATCATTTATATATCTATGTTCCAATTATTCTTGTTATTCTATTTATGTTCATGTCAAGTTCATTAATGTTAATTGGAACATAGAGCAAAACTTGAGAAACACGTGCCACCACAAGGGTTTAATGGGACGCCCTTGGCTGACTAATTAGGAAAGCTAGTGGAAGACTACCTTACCCGAAAGGGGCAAGGGCAGTAGGGGAGTTGCATGCAAGGAGGTTCTCGGGTTGATTTAGCTGTGATGGCGGTCAGACGGGGGATTCTTGCAAGTGCTCTTCCCATAAACTATAGCGGGTTTTCGGAAGCTAGTGGAACTTTGTAAAGGCCTCGTAGTGTTGCCCTGCCGCGCTTCCTAGGTAGAGGTGTATGGGAGTCGCGACCCTTGGCAGATGGGTAACATGACTTGTGGGTAAAGGGTACAACCTCTGCAGAGTGTAAAACTGGTATACTAGCCGAGCTCACGGTCATGAGCGGCTCAGGACTCTCTGATTTTTAAATTATGGAACTTAAATTCAATTTGGTCATTTGCATTGCATGGGTTTATTATTAATTTTGTTCTATTACTTTATTTAAGGTTTGGTATTTACTTACACTTAGTAACTGCTAATAAAATTTTGACCAACTACTTAAAAGCAATGCTCAGCTTTAACCCCTATCATTGATTAGCCTTACACAACACATGAACTCACACCTTTGTGAGTTTATGTCCACTGGTTCCCCACAACTTGTTGAGCTATGATCATGTGTGAGCTCACCCTTGCTGTCTCACACCCCCCCATAGGAGAAGAACAGGTGGCTCAGGAGGAGCCACAAGGCGAGGAGTATGATCTGATCTAGGTGGCGTTTCTCAGTTGACATTGGCGCCGACGATCCTTAGTTCGTTTCATCTTTATTATTTTATTTTGTAATAAGTCTTCCGCTATGTAATAAATACTCTGATGTTATTGTGACATTTATCTCTAAACATCAGAGAGTCTTCTTGGCGCATGTATGAGATGCACCTGGCTTTGTTCCTTAAAGCCGGTTGTGACAGAAGTGGTATCAGAGGAAATGTTGACTGTAGGACGAGACCTAGATAGAAATGGACAACCCTCACTTACTTACCTTACTCTGATTCATTCTATACTTACCTCATCTTGGTCTTATCTCACCTTTTGCTACTCTACTCTGATTAATCTTATCTTTTCTACTCTAAGACAAGATGGATTTCACACCTTGGAATCCTACCACTATGATCTTTTTAAGAGATAGGAAACCTAAGACAAAATTTAAAACTATCTTCTTTATTTAAAAATGATTGGTTGATTGTGCTGATGAATAATGCCTGATTTGCTTCTTTGATTGATTAAATTATTATCGATGGACATCTTAGCATGTACCACCATAAGGTATTGAATTAGCTATGGTAGGTAAAATATTAATCTGCTTGGCTAATAAAATTCCCCAAAGTAACCTGATTTGTAAATACCTGCCTTGTCTACTATTCTCTTGCCATATGTATCTAACTCAGATGGTCAATACCAGGCGGGGTGGTGGAATTGATTTGCCTCCTAATCGACACACTTGGTGGATATATAGACAACCCCAGCCACAGCCAACAAAGATGAATCCTCCTAATCCTCCACCAGGCGGAGTTGACCCACTGATTGCTGCTCAGATGAGGATGATGCAGCAAATGGCAGACACCATGGCGGATATGCGTGCACAGATGCATCAAGAACGCCAGGAGATGCGTCAAGAAAGAGAAGAGATACGATAGGAGTTGCGCTAGGAGCGAGAGGAGATACGCTAGGAAAGGAGGGCGCAACAACAGCAGCTGCAACAGCAAATGCAACAACAACAGCAACAGCAGCAACAGCAACAAGTACCACTGCCTCCACCTCCACCACCAGTTCCACCCCGAGATAAACATAGAAAATTCATGAGTCATAAGCCACCTACATTTGCTAGCTCACCTGATCCACTGGATGTGGATGATTGGCTGAAGTCCGTTGAGAAGATGTTGAATATTGCACAATGCACTGACCGGGAGAAGGTTTTATATACTTCTGGATGCCTGACTGGTCCTGCTGCTGACTGGTGGGATTCATATACTGCTGCCCACGATGCTGCTGATACTATCACTTGGGCAGAGTTCAGTACACAGTTCCGAAATTATCATATACCTGCTGGATTAATGAAGATTAAGAATAAGGAATTTCTGTCGCTGAAGCAAGGAAGTATGTCAGTTAGCGAGTATCGAGATAAGTTCATTCAGTTATCTAGATATGCCCCTGATGAAGTTGCTGAAGATGAGAGGAAGCAAGAGCATTTCATTGAAGGACTTAATGGACCACTGCAGTATGCTCTAGTGGCACACACATTTCCATCATTTCAGAGGCTGCTTGATAAGGCCCTAGCTATTGAACACAAGCGTGTTCAGCTGGGAGATTTGAAGAGAAAGGCTATATCACAAGGACGAGGAAGCAACAATGTTCGTCCTCGCTACAGTTCACCCCAGGGTACACCAGTTCGCACTGGCGGAGGCCAGCGCCCAGTTCAGCAATCACCACTGAGGACCCCACCTCCTCGACAGGCTACCCCTACTGGCACCCCGACGAAGTTTTCAGGACAGAGTCCAGGCACTACGTGTTTCAAGTGCGGGAAGACTGGACACTATGCAAATGTCTGCCCACAGAGGATTGCTACTACTCCAGTTCAGAACAGGCAGCAAACTCCAGGATCTAGCAAGGGATATTCTATTGCCAAGGTTAATCAAGTCAGTGTTGATGCCGCTCCGGATGGTGCTGACATCGTGCTTGGTATGTTTTATGTTAATGCTATTCCTGCAACCATCTTATTTGATTCTGGTGCTACACATTCATTTATGTCTGCTAGATATGCCAACGCAAATGAAATACCACTGCTAAAAATGAGAAAACCCATGATAGTAATTACACCTAAAGGGCCTGTTGAGGCGAATCAAATGACACGTAGATTGACATTAACCATTATGGGTAGAGAATTTGGAGCTACTGCTATAATATTAGAGGCCAGCAGTATAGATCTGATCCTTGGTATGTCATGGTTAAGAAAGGCAAAGGCCGTTATAGCATGTGGTAGAGGTACCGTAGAACTCACTACCACTAAAGGAGAAAGATTTCAAGTTAATATTGCAGTAACCACCTCGTCCAAACGTGCAATGTTCTTTATACCTGAGGAGTTTGTTGGTGACAACATCCGTGTGGTTAGAGATTTTCCGGATGTCTTTCCAGAGGAGTTACTAGGGATGCCACCTGATAGAGAAGTTGAGTTTGTTATTGATCTCCTACCTGGAACCGCCCGTATTTCTAAACGGCCAGATAGGATGTCCGTAGAGGAGTTGAAGGAACTTAAGAAGCAGTTAACTGAGTTACAAGAGGCTGGGTACATTCGTCCGAGTTCCTCACCTTGGGGAGCACCGGTTCTGTTTGTACAGAAGAAGGATGGATCACAACGGATGTGTGTGGATTATAGATCTCTTAATGATGTTACTATGAAGAACAAGTATCTGTTACCCCGTATTGAGGATTTATTTGATCAGATGAGAGGTGCTAAAGTATTCTCGAAGATTGATCTCTGATCCGGTTACCATCAGATGAGGATTAGACCATCGGATATTCCCAAGACGGCTTTCTCGACTCGATATGGATTATATGAGTTCACTGTTATGTCGTTTGGGTTAACCAATGCACCAGCTTATTTTATGAACTTGATGAATAAGGTGTTTATGGAGTATTTGGACAGATTTGTCGTGGTATTCATCGACGATATCCTTGTTTATTCCCAGAGTGATAGCGATCATGAGGAACATCTAAGGTTGGTGCTACAGAAGCTACGAGATAACCAGCTATATGCCAAGTTCAGCAAGTGCGAGTTTTGGATTGGCGAGGTGCCATTTCTTGGTCATATCATTTCTAATGGAGGAATTTTAGTGGATCCTGCTAAGGTCAAGGAGATAATGGAGTGGAGAGTACCCACTACAGTTACTGAGATTCGGAGTTTCTTGGGACTAGCAGGATATTATCGGAGATTTATTGAAGGATTTTCTAAAATTGCTAAGCCTATGACTTCGCTTTTGGAGAAAAGAAGAGAATTTAAGTGGGATGAGAAGTGTCAAGACAGCTTTGATCAATTGAAGAAGAGGTTGATGTCGCCACCAGTATTGATTATGCCGGACTTACAGAAAGGATTTGATATCTATTGTGATGCATGTGGCCAAGGCTTAGGATGTGTGCTCATGCAGGAAGGACATGTGATTGCCTACGCATCTCGGCAGTTAAGGAAACATGAATTGAACTACCCCACTCACGACTTGGAATTGGCAGCCGTTGTGCATGCGCTTAAGATTTGGAGACATTATATCATGGGGACCAAGTGCCAAGTGTACCCGGATCATAAGAGTCTGAAGTATATATTCACTCAGAAGGATCTCAACCTTAGGCAACGCCGTTGGTTGGAGCTTATTAAGGATTATGATTTGGAGATTCACTATCACCCGGGCAAGGCAAATTTGGTTGCAGATGCCTTGAGTCGAAAGGAGCATTTTCATTCAGCTATTGTTGCCCAGCTACCCGATGAGATTGTTGAGGATTTCAGGAGACTTAACCTGGGGATAGTTGCTCACACTAAAGGAGTTACTATTGATGTGGAACCTACTTTGGAGCAAGAAATTCGCAAAGGACAAGTTGGTGATGCTAAGATACAAGAGATTAAGGATCTGATTACTGAGGGTCGAGTTCCGGAATTTACAGAAGATGAGCAGGGCACTGTATGGTTCAAGGACAAGATGTGTGTTCCTGATATTGAAAGCCTTCGAGAGACTATATTGAAGGAGGCCCATGACTCGGATTATTCTATTCATCCTGGTAGTACCAAGATGTATCAGGATTTGAAGCGGAAGTATTGGTGGTATGGATTGAAGAGAGATGTGGCCGCACATGTGGCTATGTGCGATGTATGTCAAAGAGTTAAGGCTGAACACCAGAGACCAGCTGGACTATTGCATCCACTGAAGATACCCGAGTGAAAGTGGGAAGAGATTGGTATGGATTTTATTACTGGATTGCCTCGCACCCAGAAAGGATATGATGCTATATGGGTGATTGTGGATAGATTGACTAAAGTGGCTCACTTTATTCCTGTCAAGACTACTTATAAAGGTTCTCAGCTAGCAGAGTTATATATGGCTCGGATTGTGTGTTTACATGGAGTACCAAAGAAGATCGTGTCTGATCGAGGTTCACAGTTTACCTCAAGATTCTGGAGAAGCTTTTATGAGAACATGAGTACAAAGTTGAATTTTAGTACAGCTTATCACCCTCAGACTGATGGGCAGACTGAAAGGACTAATCAAGTTTTGGAAGATATGTTGAGAGCTTGTGCCCTTCAGCATGGAGGAAGTTGGGATAAAAGTCTACCATATGCCGAGTTTTCATATAACAATAGCTATCAGGCCAGTCTGAAAATGTCACCTTTTGAGGCTTTATATGGGAGGAAGTGCAGGACTCCTTTGTATTGGGATCAGGCTGGAGAAAGACAGTTCTTTGGGCCTGAACTGATTCAAGAAGTAGAAGAACAAGTCCGTATAATTCGAGAGAATTTGAGGGTGGCTCAAACCAGGCAAAAGAGCTACGCTGATAATAGAAGAAGACCACTGGAATTTGAAGAAGGAGATTATGTGTACCTCAAGGTGTCACCACTTCGTGGAATGAGGAGATTCAAAGTTAAGGGCAAATTGTCCCCTCGCTATATTGGACCATTCTTGATCTTTAGGCGAGTTGGGGAGATGGCATACCAACTCGAACTACCTGCTAGTCTATCAGATGTGCATAACGTATTTCATGTGTCCCAACTTAAGAAGTGTCTCCGTGTCCCTGAGGAACAGTTACTAATGGAAGAGTTAATGTTCAGGGTGATTTGACTTACACGGAGTACCCGGTCAAGATTTTGGATACATTGACTCGAGTTACAAGGAATAAGGTGATAAAGATGTGCAAAGTGCAATGGAGTCACCATAGCGAAGATGAAGCGACGTGGGAGAGAGAAGAAGAGCTTCGCATAGATTTTCCCCATCTTTTCCCTCGTTCTTCTTAAATCTCGAGGACGGATTCAACAAAAGACAGAAACAAATCCACTATTGGTTTTACGTCAAGCAATACGTAGAGTAACTCCCAATATAGGAGTAAAAACAAGACGTAATAAAAAAGGATCGACGCAGAAAGTTCCGATTGAAATAGGATCTAAACAAGGAAGAGGGGGGTAGGATTTGTAACACCCACTTTGTAAGCAGAGTTTAAAATGAGAAAGTATATGGCTCGATATCTATATGTGATACTCATGTTTATCATTTCATGTGAACACCATATCTAGAAACAAATAATTAATTATAAATAAATAAATATATGCCATTAAAACTTGCATCATGCTGGGATTTTATTTTGTGTGTGCATTCTATGACAACCTAAAATAATGAGAGAAGAATTACATTGATACCCAAATGGGAATTTAAATTTTGAAAGAAATTCTAGAATTTAGAAGGGAAAAGAAAATATAGTATTGTGTGGATAAAATAAGTAATTAAAAATATATTATTCCAAGACTAGATTTTGAATTTGTATAATTAACCCAAAGCTGAAACTCATATTCAAAATTCAAATTTGGGTTCAAAATAATTATGAATGAAAAAAAGAAAACAGAAAATAGAAATAAAAGAAAAAGAGGAAAACAATATCTGGGCTGGCTGCTACTATTCTGGCCCATTTCCCTCTACCACCCGCGCGGCCCATTATGCGCCTCCTCACTGCGCCAACAAGTGGGGCCCGCAGGGTAGGTTCTACCGTGGGCCAGCACAGTTTATTTCTGCCACCAGTCGCTTACACGTGGGCCCGGAACCCTGATGTTCTTCTCCATCTCGAAACCACGCAGCATGGTCCGAGCTCCTCGCCGTGGAAATCGGATCTTCCTCCCTGCAAGTTCAGCCTCACCGTTGCATCCTTGACCGATTCGGGTGTACATATGGTTCCCTTCATGCTCGTTGAGATCCCTGGATCGTGAACCAGCGCCGTGCTTTACAGAAAGGGGGGAAAACGGAGTGAGAGGGAGAGGGCATCGATCCGCGCCACCGCCGTAGACTCACCCTTGGCCAGCTTCCCGATCGCGGCGGACTGTCCCGGGTACACCAGCGGACTCTGCCGCGTGTGCTGGACCCACTCCTAGGTCGGATTCGCTTGCCCATCGACGGCGATTTCTCACCGTACCTGCAGCTCATCCGTGGACCCGCCTGCTCTGTGGTCAGACGACCTCGCCGCCCCACCTTCGGTAATTCGTCACCCAACTTGCTCGCCCTATCCTCCTCTGCGTAGAGAACATCTCGGAACGAAGTATAGGGCATTAAAATGTAATACCCAATTTGCAATTTGTTAGAAATAATATAAATGGAGAAACAATTTCTCTTTATGTGAGTTTGACCGTTATGTACCACCACATGTGAACACCATATTTAAAAAAACAAATAACTATTAAGATATATGCTACCAAAATATGCATCATGCTGGGTTTTCATGTTGTGTGCATGTTGTGACAACATAAAAAAATGACATGACAAGAAATATATTAAAAAGCCCAAGAGTGGAATTTAAGTGCTAAAGGAAATTTAGAATTTGAGATTTGAGAAAACAAAAGAAATACTATACAAATGAGATAAAATGGACATATAAAATAACTAGATGTGGTTATTTAAATTTAATCTAAGTATGAACTCCACAAATATAAACTCAAATTTGAAATTTGAAATTGAAAAGGAAAGATAAAGAGAAAAGAAAAATAGAAATGAAAAAGAAAAGAAAAATTAGAAAATGTTGTTTGGGACAAATCACCACTCTCGGCCCATGCCTAATTCCCGCGCGGCCCATTTCTCTTTCCCTCCCCTTTTTCTTCAGTCAGCCGCTTCCATGTGGGCCCCACTAGTCAGGTTTTCACAAGCGCGCGGCTAGGATCCTCCCCTCCGTGGCGTCGGCTTTGTCTGTCCGGTGGGACCACACTGTCTGTCTCACATCGCGCCTCAACCTTTCTCATTTCACGGGGACAGACAGATGGGGCCATACTGTCAGTTGTAATCTTCCACCTTCAACCGAATGCGCTGAGGTCGCCCGCGTAGGCCGAATCCGCCGCGCAAACAAAAAAATCATGCCACGTAGCTCGGAGATCCACAACCGAATCCATGGCGGAACTGCGGGGTGTTGTTGACGCTAACCCTAGGTATAAGATCCGGCCCCGCAGCTCTCCTCTCTGGGACCGTCCAAAGTAATTGAGTTGAGCCGCCATTAACGCCTGGTGGATGGGATCCGGTCCGCCACCCACCCACACCCCGATTAGCGATTTAGTAAGAGCCGTAGTAGTCACCTATATGGGGATTCGCCCGGACCTGCCAATTGGAGACAAAGAACTACCGGGCGCGTGGAATTCATCGATCAGAGCTCCGCCATGGACTCTGAGCTGCTATCGGGCCGCCGCTCCCATCGCCGTGGGGCTCTGCGCGTCGATTTCCGGTAAGAAACACCCTACTGAGTTCGTTTGATGCTCCTCTACGCATAGCGTTGATCCGGTAAGATTTGGGGCGCCTGGCACGGCTTAGGTGTGCTCTGGCGAGCCTTGCCGCCGTGGGCGAAATCCATGGTAGATGCCGTTCGGGGTTGGGAATTGGGCCGAGTAGCTCTGCAGTGCCGCAAGGAATGATGTGCTTCTCCTCTCCCGATGGAATCGGAGGCTTGGGTGGGCTGATTTCTCGCCGCCGTAGTGTTTCCGCCGTGAATCGGTGCTTCGCCGTGGACAGGGGCCTGGGCGCAACGATTCATGATTGTGAGTGATCCACGTGACCCGTAGTAGCCGAGTGTTCATGGAAACCAATTCGAGTGTGTGAATCGGACGGGGGTTCACCGTAGGGCGCGTTCACCGGTGGGCTTCCGTCGCGTTGTGGGGCGGTGCCGCTGTGTCCAGTGTGGTTTTGAGGAAGAAGTCACTCGGCCATTGGATGGACAGCAGACAGCCGAGATTAGGCCAAGGATACCCCTTCGTGCGATCACATCGCGACCGTAGGATCGCTGGCAAACGGCCCAGATCAGACCCAGAAGCCCTTTTATGTGATCGAATCCAATCCGTAGGATTTGGATCTGATGACCGGGATTACATACCGACTCGCGCGAGTGTTGTTTTAATCTGGTGCGCACATCTTAGATCGGGCGGCCGATATTAAGCGATACCCCTTCGCGGGCGTATTCTTTCACAAGAGACCCTGAATCATTTATAAATCAACCCGTCGTCCGGGAGAATATTTACTGTGTCTTGGGATTATTACCCTTAGACCCCTGAGTTTTCCAGGAAATGAGGCCCAGTCCAGGGTAGATTAAAAATAGAGAAATAATATTAGAATTTCGTTTTTAATACAAAAACAAATCTAGAAACTTGTAAAATACATAGAAAATTCATTTTAGCTCCAAATTGAGCCATTCCAATTTCTAAAATTTTGTAATAATATTCTCTATCATTTAGTGCCTCTGTTTTGGCATGAAAGCAGTAAGAAAATTAATTTATCATTTAATCCTAATTCAAGCACCTTAAATCTTAGGAAATTCACAACTTGAAATCTATAACTCCAAATTTAATGGTTCTAGTTCCAATGATCTCATTTTAATGTGTAGATTTTTACTGTACATTTTATTTACATGTTTGGTGTGATGTTGATTTTGGCTATACTATGTATGTATTGTGTTGATGCGAATAGACGAGCAAGCCACTGTGGAAACTGAGGTTCAACAAGTAGAGATAGCTGAGCAGGAGCTCATTGAAGGGAACTTGTGCCCTTGATCACTTACTTTTCCCAACCATGTTCTTATTAATTACAATGATCTGCATAGGTTAATTTTGATGGGATCCTTTATGTTACCCCAGTTTTGGTTATCTTCATACCTTGTTCACCCCTGAAACATTTTTGGGTAGTACTTGCTATTGCTTTATGTGGATTGGGTATGGAGATACACTACTCATGATTATTCTGTTGTTATCTTGTTATTATTACTGTTCATGTTAAGATCATTAAATTAATGGGAACATGGAGCGACCACCCGGGAAAACAGTGCTACCACAAGGGTTTAATGGGACGCCCTTGGCTGATTAACTAGGAAAGCTAGTGGAGGTCTACGTCACCCGAAAGGGGCAAGGGCAGTAGGGGAGTGGTCAGTGTAGGGAGGTCCTTGGCTGATTTTGCTGCGATGGCGGTCAGGCAAGAACCCTGCATTGGAGCTTCCTATAAACTGTAGCGGGTTTTCTGAAGGTAGTGGAACTTTGTAAAGGCCTCGTAGTGTTACCCTGCCTCGCCTCCTCGGTAGAGGTGTATGGGATTGGCCGTCTCTTGGCAGATGGGTAACATGACTTGTGGGTAAAGATGCGCAACCTCTGCAGAGTGTAAAACTAGTATACTAGCCGTGCTCACGGTCATGAGCGGCTCGGACCCTCACATGATTAATTATGGAACTTAAATTTAATTTGACATTTGCATCACATTTGGGATCATTTAACTATTACTGTTCTTTATGATTATTAAGGTTTGGTATTTAATTACACTTAGTAATTGCTAATAAAATTTTGACCAACTTATAAAACAATGCTCAGCTTCAGCCTTTATTTCATTGATCAGCCTTACACTACATGAACTTCCACCTTTGGTGAGTTCATGCCACATTATTCCCCACGACTTGTTGAGCTATGAACGTATGTGAGCTCACTCTTGCTGTCTCACAACCCCCCATAGGAGAAGAGCAGGTGGTCGAAGAGGAGCCGCCTAACACTGAGGCATTCGACTTGATCTAGGTGGCGTTTCTCAGTCGACATTGGCGCCGACGATCCTTAGTTTGTTTTACATTTATTCCTTTATTTTGTAATAAGTCTTCCACTATGTAATAATTACTCTGATGTTTTATGACATTTATCTCTATACACTCTGTTATTATATATGTTGTCTTCTTGGCGCATGTATGAGATGCACCCGGCTTTGTTCCTTAAAACCGGGTGTTACAGAAGTGGTATCAGAGGAAATGTTGACTGTAGGACGAGACCTAGATAGAAATGGACAAAACCCTTACCTACTTATCTTATTCTGATTCATTCTATACTTACCTTACTCTGATTCTTTCTACACTTATCTCGATCCTGTCTCACCTTCTACTGTTCTACTCTGATCATTCTTACCTTTTCTACTCTGAGACAAGATGGATTTCACACCTTGGAATCCCTACACCTTTGACATTTTTAAGAGATAGGAGGCCTAAGACCAAACCAAACCTATTTTCTATATCTAAAAATGTTGTTTGATTGTTCTGATGATAAATGTCTGATTTGCTTCTTTGATTGATTGAGATATTATATATGGACATCTTAGTATGTTCCACCATAAGGTAATAAATTAGCTATGGTAGGTAGAACATTAATCTACTTAGCTAATAAATCCCCCGCAGTAACATTCCTCGTAATTACTCGCCTTGTCTACAATTCTTCCTTTCTTACCCTGTGTTTCTAACCCAGCTGGGCTACCCCTATAGTGTTAGAAGAGAGCACTATAGACGTGATCCTTGGTATGTCATGGTTAAGAAAGGCAAAGGCAGTATATACACTATGCTAACGGAACCGTAAAACTCACCAGTTCCAAAGGAGAAAGATTTGAAGTTGGAATTGCAGTAACTACCACCATCAGACTAGCAGCATTCTTAGTAGGTGAGAAGTTTGTTGGTGACAACATCCGTGCGGATTGGAGATTTTTCCGGATGTCTTTCTAGAGGAGTTACCAGGGATGCCACCCTATAGAGAAGTTGAGTTTGTCATAGATCTCTTACCTGGAACTGCTCCTATTTCTAACCGGCCATATAGGATGTCCATAGAAGAATTAAAAGAACTTAAGAAGCAGTTAATAGAGTTACAAGATGCTGGGTACATTCGTTCGGATTCTTCACCTTGTGAAGCGCCAGTTCTATTTGTACAAAAGAAAGATGTATCGCAAGAGATGTGCGTGGATTATAGGACCCTTAATGACGTCACTGTGAAAAAACAAGTATCCATTACCCCGCATTGAGGATTTATTTAATCGGATAAGAGGTGCAAGAGTATTCTCAAAGATTGATCTCCGATCGAGATACCATCAAATGAAGATTAGGCCATCAAATATTCCCAAGATGATTTTATCGACTCGATATGGATTATATGAGTTCATCGTTATGTCGTTTGGATTAACTAATGCACCAGCTTATTTTATGGATTTGATGAATAAGGTGTTTTTGGAGTATTTGGACAGATTCGTTGTGGTGTTCATTGACGATATTCTTATCCATTCTAAAAGTGAAAGTGATCATGAACAACATCTAAGGTTGGTGCTACAGAAGCTACGAGATAATCAACTCTACGCCAAGTACAGTAAATGCGAGTTCTAGATTGACGAGGTGCCTTTTCTTGGACATATCATTTCTAATGGAGGGTATCAGTGGATCCTGCTAAAGTCAAGGAGATAGTGGCGTGGAGCATACCCACTATAGTTACAAAGATTCGGAGTAACTTGGGACTTGCAGGATATTATCGGATATTTATTGAAGGATTTTCTAAGATCGCAAAGCCTATGACCTCGCTTCTGGAGAAGGGGAGAGAGTTCAAGTGGGTTGAGAAATGTCAAGATAGCTTTGACCAATTAAAGAAAAGATTGATGTCACCACTAGTGTTGGTTATACCGGATCTATAGAAGGGATTTGACGTTTTATTGTGATGCATGTGGCCAAGGCTTGGGATGTGTGCTCATGCAAGAAGGACATGTGATCGCCTACGCGTCTCATCAATTGCGGAAACACGAGTTGAACTACCCCACGCAAGACTTAGAATTGGCAGCAGTTGTGCATGCACTTAAGATTTGGAGACACTACATTATGGGAACCAAGTGCCAAGTATATACGGATCATAAGAGTTTGAAGTACATATTCACTCAGAAGGATCTCAACCTTAGGCAACACCGTTGGTTGGGGCTTATTAAGGATTATGACTTGGAGATTCATTATCACCCAGGCAAGGCAAATTTGGTTGCAGATGCCTTGAGTCGGAAGGAGCATGTTCACTCCGCTTTCGTTGTCCAGCTACCTGATGAATTAGCAAAAGATTTTGAGAGGCTCAACCTGGGAATTGTTACAAATACGGAAGGAGTTATTATTGATGTGGAACCTACCTTGGAACAAGAAATCCGCAAAGGACAAATTGGTGATGCTAAGATACAAGAGATTAAGGATCTAATTACTGAAGGTCGAGGTTCGGAATTCACCGAAGATGAGCAAGACATCGGATGGTTCAAGGACCGGATATGTGTTCCTGAGATTGATAGCCTTCATGAAACTATTAAAAAGGAAGCCCATAACTTGGATTATTCTATTCATCCTAGTAGTACCAAGATATATCAGGATTTGAAGCAAAAATATTGGTGGTATGGACTGAAGAGAGATATGGCTACACATATGGCTATGTGCGATGTGTGTCAAAGAGTTAAGGTCAAACACAAAGACTAGCTGGACTATTACACCCACTGAAGGTACCCGAGTGGAAGTGGGAAGAGATTGGTATGGACTTCATTACTGGATTGCCTCGCACCTCGAAAGGATACGATTCTATATGGGTTATTGCGGATAGACTGACCCAAGTGGCTCATTTTATTCCGCTCAAGAATATTTATAAGGGATCACAATTGGCTAAGTTATACATGTCTTGGATTATGTCTCTACACAGTGTATCGAAGAATATCAATTTGGATAGAGGATCACAGTCTACCTCCAGATTTTGGAAAAGTTTTCATGAGAATATGGATGCGAAGTTGAATTCTAGTTCGGCCTACCTCAGACTGATGGACAGACTGAAAGGACTAACCAAGCATTGGAAGATATGTTGAGAGCTTGTGCCCTTTAGCATGGTAGTAGTTGGGACAAGAGTCTACCTTATGTTGAGTTCTCATATAATAATAGTTGCCAAGCCAGTCTAAAGATGTTACCGTTCGAGACTCTATATGGCAGGAAATGCATGACTCCTCTATAGTGGATCAGACTAGGGGAAGATAGTTCTTTGGACCTAAACTTATTCAAGAGGCAGAAGAACAAGTTCGTATAATTCGAGAGAATTTGAGGGTAGCTCAGACCAGGTAAAAGAGCTACGCTGATGATAGAATAAGACCACTGGAATTTGAGGAAGGAGATCATGTGTACCTCAAGGTTTCACCACTTCATGGAATGAGGAGAGTTAAAGTTAAGGGCAAATTGTCCCCTCGCTTTATTGGACCATTCTGAGTTTTTTTAGGCAAGTTGGAGAGATGGCCTATCAACTTGAGCTATCTGATAATCTATCTGATGTGCATAATGTATTCCATGTGTCTCAACTTAAGAAGTGTCTTCGTGTCCCTGAGGAACAGTTACAAATAGAAGAGCTCAGTGTTCAGGGCGATTTGACTTACACGGAGCATCCTATCATGATTCTTGACACTTTGACTCGAGTTACGAGAAAATAAGGTGATAAAAGATGAGCAAAGTACAATGGAGCTATCATGGAGAAGATGAAGCTACTTGGGAGAGAGAGGAAGAGCTTCATAGAGATTTTCCACATCTTTCCTCTAGTCCTTCCTAAATCTCGAGGACGAGATTATTTTTAAGGGGGGTAGGATTTGTAATACCCAATTTGCAATTTGTTAGAAATAATATAAATGGAGAAACAATTTCTCTTTATGTGAGTTTGACCGTTATGTACCACCACATGTGAACACCATATTTAAAAAAACAAATAACTATTAAGATATATGCTACCAAAATATGCATCATGCTGGGTTTTCATGTTGTGTGCATGTTGTGACAACATAAAAAAATGACGTGACAAGAAATATATTAAAAAGCCCAAGAGTGGAATTTAAGTGCTAAAGGAAATTTAGAATTTGAGATTTGAGAAAACAAAAGAAATACTATACAAATGAGATAAAATGGATATATAAAATAACTAGATGTGGTTATTTAAATTTAATCTAAGTATGAACTCCACAAATATAAACTCAAATTTGAAATTTGAAATTGAAAAGGAAAGATAAAGAGAAAAGAAAAATAGAAATGAAAAAGAAAAGAAAAATGAGAAAACGTTGTTTGGGCCAAATCACCACTCTCGGCCCATGCCTAATTCCCGCGCGGCCCATTTCTCTTTCCCCCCCCTTTTTCTTCAGTCAGCCGCTTCCATGTGGGCCCCACTAGTCAGGTTTTCACAAGCGCGCGGCTAGGATCCTCCCCTCCGTGGCATCGGCTTTGTCTGTCCGGTGGGACCACACTGTCTGTCTCACATCGTGCCTCAACCTTTCTCATTTCGCGGGGACAGACAGATGGGGCCATACTGTCAGTTGTAATCTTCCACCTTCAACCGAATGCGCTGAGGTCGCCCGCGTAGGCCGAATCCGCCGCACAAACAAAAAAATCATGCCACGTAGCTCGGAGATCCACAACCGAATGCATGGCGGAACTGCGGGGTGTTGTTGACGCTAACCCTAGGTATAAGATCCAGCCCCGCAGCTCTCCTCTCTGGGACCGTCCAAAGTAATTGAGTTGAGCCGCCATTAACGCCTGGTGGATGGGATCCGGTCCGCCACCCACCCACACCCCGATTAGCGATTTAGTAAGAGCCGTAGTAGTCACCTGTATGGGGATTCGCCCGGACCTGCCAATTGGAGACAAAGAACTACCGGGCGCGTGGAATTCGTCGATCGGAGCTCCGCCATAGACTCTGAGCTGCTATCGGGCCGCCGCTCCCATCGCCGTGGGGCTCTGCGCGTCGATTTCCGGTAAGAAACACCCCACTGAGTTCGTCTGATGCTCCTCTACGCATAGCGTTGATCCGGTAAGCTTTGGGGCGCCTGGCACGTCTTAGGTGTGCTCTGGCGAGCCTTGCCGCCGTGGGCGAAATCCATGGTAGATGCCGTTCGGGGTTGGGAATTGGGCCGAGTAGCTCTGCAGTGTCGCAAGGAATGATGTGCTTCTCCTCTCCCGATGGAATCGGAGGCTTGGGTGGGCTGATTTCTCGCCGCCGTAGTGTTTCCGCCGTGAATCGGTGCTTCGCCGTGGACAGGGGCCTGGGCGTAATGATTCATGATTGTGAGTGATCCACGTGACCCGTAGTAGCCGAGTGTTCATGGAAACCAATTCGGGTGTGTGAATCGGACGGGGATTCACCGTAGGGCATGTTCACCGGTGGGCTTCCGTCGCGTTGTGGGGCGGCGCCGCCGTGTCCAGTGTGGTTTTGAGGAAGAAGTCACTCGGCCATTGGATGGACAGCAAACAGCCGAGATTAGGCCAAGGATACCCCTTCGTGCGATCACATCGCGACCGTAGGATCGCTGGCAAACGGCCCAGATCAGACCCAGAAGCCCTTTTATGTGATCGAATCCAATCCGTAGGATTTGGATCTGATGACCGGGATTACATACCGACTCGCGCGAGTGTTGTTTTAATCTGGTGCGCACATCTCAGATCGGACGGCCGATATTAAGCGATACCCCTTCGCGGGCGTATTCTTTCACAAGAGACCCTGAATCATTTATAAATCAACCCGTCGTCCGGGAGAATATTTACTGTGTCTTGGGATTATTACCCCGAGACCCCTGAGTTTCCCAGAAAATGAGGCCCAGTCAAGGGTAGATTAAAAATAGAGAAATAATATTAGAATTTCGTTTTTAATACAAAAACAAATCTAGAAACTTGTAAAATACATAGAAAATTCATTTTAGCTCCAAATTGAGCCATTCCAATTTCTAAAATTTTGTAATAATATTCTCTATCATTTAGTGCCTCTGTTTTGGCATGAAAGCAGTAAGAAAATTAATTTATCATTTAATCCTAATTCAAGCACCTTAAATCTTAGGAAATTCACAACTTGAAATCTATAACTCCAAATTTAATGGTTCCAGTTCCAATGATCTCATTTTAATATGTAGATTTTTACTGTACATTTTATTTACATGTTTGGTGTGATGTTGATTTTGGCTATACTATGTATGTATTGTGTTGATGCGAATAGACGAGCAAGCCACTGTGGAAACTGAGGTTCAACAAGTAGAGATAGCTGAGCAGGAGCTCATTGAAGGCAAGTTGTGCCCTTGATCACTTACTTTTCCCAGCCATGTTCTTATTAATTACAATGATCTGTATAGGTTAATTTTGATGGGATCCTTTATGTTACCCCAGTTTTGGTTATCTTCATACCTTGTTCACCCCTGAAACATTTTGGGTAGTACATGCTATTGCTTTATGTGGATTGGGTATGGAGATACACTACTCATGATTATTCTGTTGTTATCTTGTTATTATTACTGTTCATGTTAAGATCATTAAATTAATGGGAACATGGAGCGACCACCTGGGAAAACAATGCTACCACAAGGGTTTAATGGGACGCCCTTGGCTGATTAACTAGGAAAGCTAGTGGAGGTCTACCTCACCCGAAAGGGGCAAGGGCAGTAGGGGAGTGGTCAGTGTAGGGAGGTCCTTGGTTGATTTTGCTGCGATGGCGGTCAGGCAAGAACCCTGCATTGGAGCTTCCTATAAACTGTAGCGGGTTTTCTGAAGCTAGTGGAACTTTGTAAAGGCCTCGTAGTGTTACCCTGCCTCGCCTCCTCGGTAGAGGTGTATGGGATTGGCCGTCTCTTGGCAGATGGGTAACATGACTTGTGGGTAAAGATGCGCAACCTCTGTAGAGTGTAAAACTAGTATACTAGCCGTGCTCACGGTCATGAGCGGCTCGGACCCTCACATGATTAATTATGGAACTTAAATTTAATTTGACATTTGCATCGCATTTGGGATCATTTAACTATTACTGTTCTTTATGATTATTAAAGTTTGGTATTTAATTACACTTAGTAATTGCTAATAAAATTTTGACCAACTTATAAAAGCAATGCTCAGCTTCAGCCTTTATTTCATTGATCAGCCTTACACTACATGAACTCCCACCTTTGGTGAGTTCATGCCACATTATTCCCCACGACTTGTTGAGCTATGAACGTATGTGAGCTCACTCTTGCTGTCTCACAATCCCCCACAGGAGAAGAGCAGGTGGTCGAAGAGGAGCCGCCTAACACTGAGGCATTCGACTTGATCTAGGTGGCGTTTCTCAGTCGACATTGGTGCCGATGATCCTTAGTTCATTTTACATTTATTCCTTTATTTTGTAATAAGTCTTCCACTATGTAATAATTACTCTGATGTTTTATGACATTTATCTCTATACACTCTGTTATTATATATGTTGTTTTCTTGGCGCATGTATGAGATGCACCCGGCTTTGTTCCTTAAAACCGGGTGTTACATAAAACCTGGAGATCGCTTGCGACCAGAGCTGCTCTGACGTGATAACCAGGCCGCCGTCGAGTTTGAGCGCTGGGGATAGAAGACGGTGTTCTAACCGTTAGATCTCTATTTGATGGTTAGGATCCAATCTGAATGCATTCCTGCGTGCACCTAATCTAAACCGTTAGATTGATGGCCGACGATCGTGATCGCGCAGGTGATACTCTCTTCGGGATCGATCGTGAGTCGTTGGATGGGATCGGGCGGTCCAGAACCCTTATTACCTCTTTAAAACCGCTGCCGTCGGATCGTGATCCTAGGGTTGTGGATGCATACCGGTTGGTTGTGATGGTGATCTAATCTGGATCTTCGGATTTTGATTGGATGGCTCAGATCCTCCGGTACCCCTTCAGCCTGTAAATCTTTCTAAAGAGCCCCCAAAGTATTTAGATATCAACCCGTCGTCCTGCGACCCTGTTCTCTGTGTCTGGGGATTCTTACCCTGAGCCCCCTGCTGTTATCAGATATTGAGGCCCAGTCCAGGGATCGTTTAATTGGAATAAATGAAATAGGAAATGGATTTTTAATATGAAAATAACTACTAGAACTTAATAAATTCATAGAAAATTCATACTTGCTCCAAATTACTCCATTCCAGTTTCTAAAATTTTGTAATTTTATTCTCTATCACCTAGAGCCTCTGTTTTATCATGAAAACAATAAGAAATTTAATTTCTCACTTAATCCTATTTAAAACACATAAAACCTTTAGAAATTCATATCTTAAAATCTATAACTCCAAAAAATTATGATTCCTGTTTCTAGGATTTTATTTTAATGTGTAGAATCTTACTATGTATTTTGTTCACATGTTTGGTGTGATGTTAATTTTCTCTATATACTGTGCTTGCTTGTATTGTGGCGAGTAGAAGAACACGTGACTGAGGATCTTGGTGAGCAGCAGATTGAAGTAGCTGAGCAGGAGCTCATTGAAGGTAAGTTGTGCCCTTAACCACTTTTTACCCAATAATGTTCTTTAATATAATTTACTCATGCATAGGTTAATTTTGATGGTACCCAATAGGTCACCCTAGATTGTTTATCTCATTACTTTGTTTACCCCTGAATAACTTGGGTAGTTTGCTATTGCTTTACATGGCTTTGGGATAATCATTTATATATCTATGTTCCAATTATTCTTGTTATTCTATTTATGTTCATGTCAAGTTCATTAATGTTAATTGGAACATAGAGCTTAACTTGAGAAACATGTGCCACCACAAGGGTTTAATAGGACGCCCTTGGCTGACTAATTAGGAAAGCTAGTGGAAGACTACCTTACCCGAAAGGGGCAAGGGCAGTAGGGGAGTTGCATGCAAGGAGGTTCTCGGGTTGATTTAGCTGTGATGGCAGTTAGACGGGGGATTCTTGCAAGTGCTCTTCCCATAAACTGTAGCGGGTTTTCGGAAGCTAGTGGAACTTTGTAAAGGCCTCGTAGTGTTGCCCTGCCGCGCTTCCTAGGTAGAGGTGTATGGGAGTCGCGACCCCTTGGCAGATGGGTAACATGACTTGTGGGTAAAGGGTACAACCTCTGCAGAGTGTAAAACTGGTATACTAGCCGAGCTCACGGTCATGAGCGGCTCAGGACTCTCTGATGTTTAAATTATGGAACTTAAATTCAATTTGGTCATTTGCATTGCATGGGTTTATTATTAATTTTGTTCTATTACTTTATTTAAGGTTTGGTATTTACTTACACTTAGTAATTGCTAATAAAATTTTGACCAACTACTTAAAAGCAATGCTCAGCTTTAACCCCTATCATTGATTAGCCTTACACAACACATGAACTCACACCTTTGTGAGTTTATGTCCACTGGTTCCCCACAACTTGTTGAGCTATGATCATGTGTGAGCTCACCCTTGCTGTCTCACACCCCCCCCCACAGGAGAAGAACAGGTGGTTCAGGAGGAGCCACAAGGCGAGGAGTATGATCTGATCTAGGTGGCGTTTCTCAGTTGACATTGGCACGGACGATCCTTAGTTTGTTTCATCTTTATTATTTTATTTTGTAATAAGTCTTCCGCTATGTAATAAATACTCTGATGTTATTGTGACATTTATCTCTATACACTCTGTTATTATATATGTTGTCTTCTTGGCGCATGTATGAGATGCACCTAGCTTTGTTCCTTAAAGCCGGGTGTGACACAAGCCAACACGAATGGTCGTACCGAACACCCATAGCTGGCCCTGTGCCCCTGCCTTGTCGGTCGCAGCGCATACGTCATGCCGTCGTGCCACCTCCAGCCACCCGTGGCCTCGCGCAGCCCCGCCGGTCCGCAGATGCTCGCGCAGCGCCACCGCTGCTCGTGGCCTCGCGCAGAGCACCGTTGGTCCCCCATCGCCACCGCTCGCCCAGCGATGCTGTTGGTGCTCATGGTCTCACGCACCACCGCTGCTTTTCCGATTTGGGGATCAAGGTATGGCTTATCCGTCAAAATAAGCCGATTTGGGGATCATGGTCTCACGCAAGTCTTACCCGTCAAAATAAAAGACTTTCAAGGATATGCTGGCCTTTGGGGATCAAGGTATGGCTTATCAAGAATCAAAGACTCTTTTTGTAGAAATGCTTACCAATAGTGGATCCTTAAAATCCAGTTTTACTTGTCAAGTTAAGTAAAGTTACCTGCATCTAGAGTTCTTTCTACCCTAGTTCAATCACTTGACCTATACTAGCCAATTTCTTATCAACCCTTCATATTCACTGGAGTGCTATGTGTAAGTCAGTGACCAAGTCTTCATATCCGCGAAGCTACGATGATCCAAATCGATTAATACTCAGCTGAGGATCTCCAATCACACGACATATGTAGCACTTAACCCTTGCATATGTCAACTCGCCACCGGGGTTCTTAAGACCAGATCAGGTTCACACCAACCGAGAGCACAGATACACCACCGTCCAGCCTCTTGCCATGGAGGGTACACGCTACTCTTGCCTCTCTCCACTCCCATTGCGTGTTATCTTATTCTGGTATTAGTCTGCCCGAGGCAAAGCTTACCCATGACAAGGCATGTGACCAGTTAAAGGGTCCTCGGTCAGCAGGCCTACATCGACAAGGTCCTTAATTGACTCAGACGGAGACACTACACCGAGACTCTCTTGTCGTGCAAGTCACCCGCCCGGTCTCAGCTTCATCATTTCAAGCCCAAAGTTTGGTACGTGGCAGAGGTACATCTTTTCCAATGTTGAACCCATCATGGCCATGATGGATCCACCATTAAGTTTTATTTTTGAAAACATCCCACCCCCTTTGAAGCATCATCTTTTGTCAAAACAAAACATTTTGTTTTTCTAGAGCAAAGCTAAGCATAAGAAAAACCTTTTTTGTAAAATATGGGATTCAAGAGAAGTAATCCAATCCAAGGAAGGAAATGTAGCAACTGGTTTAGCACACAACTCCTATCACCTAATGCATCAAGCAGGTGAGAAAGATTTCAAAAGTAGCAAGGAGTTGGCAAATGCACCGGGGCTTGCCTTGTGTTACTGGTGAGTCAGGTTCTGCTCCACAGATGTCAAAATAAAAGCAGTTCCTGGCCTAGGGTTCTTCAGGTGGTGGTGGTGTAGTCCTTGCTTCTTCAACCTCTATCTCTTCTTCGTTTTCTATATATAGCCAGATATAATTATGAATGCTTATGTAATGCTCATGAAAATGCAAAATAATAAAAGTATATTATCCTAAGTCTTGAATATAACTTTCCTTCACGGATTTCCGGGAAACTAGGGTTTTTGGAGTCTATAGTGAAGTTTATAGGGCAGGGGACTAGGGTTTTGGGTTCTAGGTATCAAACATGGTCCAAATCATACCAAACTTTATCCAAGGCTTCTAAATATTATTTAAAGCTTATCTAAAAAGTTTGGTGATTTTTGGAAGTATTAATTAGTTTCTAAAATTCCAGAAGTATGGGTTTTGGCTATTATAAATACTCTATAATTCCCTATTGGAACTAAAAATCATGAAACTATTTTTATTAAATACTACAGAAAAATAGGAACCTAACAAAATTGGTCTGATATTTTTAGCATTTTTCCACAATTTTCTAGGAATTCTCTAAGTCCCGAAGAAAAAGAAAAAGGCGCTACAGTTCTGGGCTGAATTTGGCCCAAACCGGCCCATACACTGGCGAAAGCGCGCCCGCGCGCGCCCGCACTGGACAGTTTGCACGGAGACCCCAAATCGGAGACAGGGGCGGGTGCTCTGGCTTCATGATTATCCAATGGAGCTAGCGGTATGCTTAATTTATAGTATGCAAGAGCGGTGACCTCCAATTTTGGATTGGCGCGTTGGCGGTTGGAGAGGAAGAGGGGTACTGGCGCACGCGATTGGTGGCCACAACCGTGGCAACCTCACCAGCGATCACTGGATAAGTTAGTATGAGTCACGGCGGCGTGGTTAAAGGGCCGAGGCACGTGGCACAAGACCGCGAGGTGTCTAACTCCGGTGAGGGTAGATTTCAAGCGATCGGGGCAGAGCGGACACGGCGGCCAGACGAACAGTGCCTTAAGCTCATCTGGGGTGGAGATCTTTTCACCACAAAATGTTATCCGGGCACCAGTGAGCATGAATCATCTCGCCGGCATGAATCCAGGCATAGGAGTCGCCGGCGGCAAGGTGCACTGCACCAGCGATCTCGTTCAGTCCACTGTACCATCTGGGCTATTATCAGGGTGCCTGACAGAGCATAATTTGGGCAGTTTTCCTCCAAATTCTATGTGGCAACTTGCCAATCTCTTTGTAACAAAGTTCTAGCCCTATAATCTAGCTACAATCTTGCTATAGTAACCATGCTCAAACACCTACTGGATCATCCTCGAAATGGCTCCCAAAGTTCATCCTATGCCACTGAATATCATAATTCAGATTTTAGGTGGACTGACAGCCCAACTTTGGGCTCATTTTTCTCCAATTTCCATTCAACACCAGGGCTCAGTTACTCAATCAAACTTGTTCTCCTATGTTAGCTCTACAAATTTGATGTGTTGACCTTAGGCAAATTCTTAATATTTTTGGATCTACAAAGCTCTAAAGTCAGCTCTATTCCACTGTTTTCAAACTTAACCATTGGAGCACTAGGGTGGCCTTTTTGCAAATAAGCCCAAAACTCATGTATTCTTTTGCAAATCTTCAAACATGTGAACTATATGACTTAAGGTATCCTAACTCCATGGTTTTGCACTTAGGTCCAAAAGTGTGCAACATTTGCATATAACCCCTAGGGTTTTAGTCTAGGGTTTTCCAGGGGTTTATTTAGGTTTTTTGGCACTGCTAGGGTTTGGATGCTATCAAATCCTATTAGAGTTGATGTCTCATGACCAATTATGACAAGTTTTGAGAATTTAACTCATTGGGCTTTGTTGACACCCTAAGCTTGGTTTAGGGTTAAGTATGTACCCTAGGGTTTTACTCATGACATGTCCCATCAATACAACTCTGTTTAAAATTTTTGCCTAATGAATGCACTCTAGGTGTGACAAACACATGATATGCCAATGCTTATGATGTTATGCTCAAGTTTTAGTGGCAGTAACACCAGGGGTGTTACATTCTTCCCCGCATAAAAGAATCTCGTCCCGAGATTAAAAAGTCATAGGGCAAGTAATGGAAAAGGAAATGCTTCACATTTTTATTTCCTTATTTCTTGTACAAGGCAGGGGTGGTATGGGGTTCATTCCTTTATTACATCAAGTGTACATAGCTTACAATTTACAGGAAGCCAGAAAACCTGGAAAATTCTTTTCTAGAAAATCTTGAGTTTCCCACGTAGCCTCATCTTCCGTGTGTTGGCTCCATTGTATCTTATAAAACTTGAGAGTTCTCCTTCGGGTAATCCTGTCCTTTTGATCCAAGACTCGAATAGGATGTTCTGAATACGTCAAGTCTGGTTCTAAGGCAACATCCGTCACTTCAACGGTTCGATCTGGAACCCGAAGACATTTCTTCAACTGAGACACATGGAACACATTATGCACTGTAGACAAGGTTTCGGGTAACTGGAGTCGTATGCCACTGGTCCACATTGTTCAAGAACAGGGAAAGGACCAATGTACTGGGGTGCAAGCTTTCCTTTTACCCCGAAACATGATACACCCTTCATTGGTGAGACTTTCAGGAAGACATAATCCTTGACTTGAAAGTACAGGGATTTGCGTCGCTTGTCTGCATAACTCTTTTAGCGAGCTTGGGCTTCTTTCAAATTTTGTATTATTCGTTGAACCTTTTCTTCTGTTTCTTTTACCATATCAGGCCTGAAAAACCATCTTTCTCCTGGTTCAGACCAGTTTAACGGAGTACGACACTGTCGTCCATACAAAGCTTCAAAGGGTGCCATTTTGATACTTTCTTGATAGCTATTATTGTATGAGAACTCCGCCAATGGTAAACAGTCATCCCATTTATGTGGGAATTCCAGAACACATGCTCGCAACATATCTTCAAGTATTTGATTTACTCTCTCAGTCTGCCCACTGGTTTGGGGATGGTAGGCCGAACTGTGAAGCAACTTGGTACCTAGGGATTATGCAAGGCTTCCCAAAACTTGGCTACAAATTGCGATCCACGATCCGACACTATTGTCTTTGGAACTCCATGCAGACTAAGAATACGAGCAATATATAACTGGGCATAGTCAACAAATGGATGATTGGTCTTGACAGGCAGAAAATGGGCTATCTTGGTAAGTCGATCAACTATAACCCAAATAGAATCATATCCCTTTACTGTCCTAGGCAATCCCACAATAAAGTCCATGCTTATATCTTCCCATTTCCAAGCTGTATAGGTAACGATTGCAATGGACCCACAGTTTTCATATGTATGGCCTTGACACGTCTAAAAGTGTCGCATCTTGCCACATAGCGTGCAATTTCGATCTTCATCTTTGTCCACCAATAATGCTGCTTTAGATCATGATACATCTTAGTGTTTCCGGAATGAATAGAATAGCGACTAAGATGTGCTTCATCTAAAATTTGCTAGCGGATCTCTTCATTCTTTGGCACAACTATGCGGTTGTTAAACCATACAACACCTTGATCATCTTTTCTAAAGCAGTTGGCTTTTTTGGCCTCTATTTTCTCATGAATGTGCTTCATACCCTCATCGTTTCACTGTGCATCAATTATCTTTTGCAGAAGGACTGACTCAAGCTTTAGTTGATTTAAGGTTCCATGTTGAATTATTCCCAGGTTCAATTTCTCCATCTCTTGGCATATTGTGATATCAGAAATCTTCATCGTAAGACAATGACAAGAAGTCTTACGACTTAAGGCATCTGCCACCACGTTGGCCTTGCCTGGGTGATAATGAATTTCCAATTCATAGTCCTTAATAAGCTCAAGCCATCTCCTCTGTCTCATATTCAGCTCTGACTGGGTGAAGATGTACTTCAAGCTTTTATGATCTGTATAGATATGATAGATATTTCCCAGCAGATAATGACGCCATATTTTTAGGGCATGAACTACAACAGCCAATTCTAGGTCATGAGTTGGATAATGCTCTTCATGCCGGCATAACTGCCTTGAAGCGTAGCCTATCACTCGGCCCTCTTGCATTAAAACACAGCCTAGACCACTGCCTGATGCGTCACAATACACATCAAAGGACTTTTCAATATCCGGTTGAGCTAATACCGGAGTAGTGGTCAATAGTACTTTTAGCTGCTCAAAGGCTTCATTGCATCTTGAAGACCAATTAAATTTGGTATCATTCTTTAATATACTTGTGATTGGCTTCACAAGCTTGGAAAAATCTGGAATAAATCGGCGGTAATAACCAGCTAGTCCATGGAAACTTCGGACTTGATGTACCATGGTTGGTGGTTTCCATTCCAAAATGTCCTTGACTTTGCTGGGATCAACCGCAATCCCCTTGACAGATAATACATGTCCCAAAAATTGGATCTCCTCCAGCCAGAACGCGCATTTACTAAATTTAGCATATAATTGATGCTCCCTTAAGCGCGTTAACACAATCCGCAAATGCCGAGCATGCTCCTCTTTATTCTTGGAATATATCAAAATATCATCAATAAAGACTACCACAAACTTATCCAACTCGGGCATGAATACCGAGTTCATAAGATATGTGAAGTGGGCAGGAGCATTTGTTAGTCTGAAAGACATAACCAGATATTCAAATAATCCATACCGCATAGTGAATGCGGTCTTTGGTATATCTTCGGGTCGGATACGGATCCGATGATAGCCCGACCTGAGGTCAATTTTAGAGAAGACCCTTGCTCCAGTCAGTTGATCAAATAAAATATCAATCCGAGGAAGAGGGTACTTATTCTTAATTGTGACCTCATTAAGGGGTCTATAATCCACACACATCCGAAGTGTTTGGTCCTTCTTTTTGACAAAGATGGCTGGACAACCCCATGGCGACGAGCTTGGTCGGATGAATCCCTTTTCTAGCAGATCTTGTAATTGTGTCTTGAGCTCTGCCAACTCATTCGGAGGCATTCAGTATGATCTTCTAGAAACAGGAGCCATACCGGGCTTTAACTCAATCACAAATTCTACATCTCTCTCTAGAGGCAATCCAGGCAGATCTTCTGGAAAGACGTCTGGGAATTCACATACTACCGGAATATCTTGAATCTCCGGTATGATGGCTTCATATACACTGCCAAATGGTTTAGCTGTAGTAGCTATGGGAACAGACAAGAGAACTTCTTCTTGGTCATAACTCAACCTGATGGTTCTCAGATCAGTGTTGAGGATAGCTTTGTGCTGGGCAAACCAATTCATGCCCAAAATTACATCTATATTTTGGCCTTTCAGAACAATCATGTTGGTGGGAAAGTCCCATTCAGCCAATGTTACGGGCACATGAAAAGCCACTTCTTTAGTGAATATTTGTCCCCTGGGCGAATGAATAGTAAACCTTCCCTTGATTCAGTATATGGAATGCAATGTTTCTCCACAAACTTCTTGCTTATGAAAGTATGCGAAGCACCAGAATCAAAGAGAATAACTGCAGGGTGATTGGCCACGAGAAACGTACCCATCATAACTGGTTCTCCCTCCAGTGTCGTGGCCACTTGTGTATAATAGATTCGCCTAGTTTCCTTCATATTCTTGCCCGCAGCATTATTTGTCGTGTTTCCCTTTCCTTGACTGGAACTTCCTGGGTGCTGCTGGTTATTGGAGTTGTTCCGCTTCGGATATGGGCAGTCCTTGATGAAATGTCCGGACTTCCCACAATTAAAGCAACCAGTAGATGAACTCGGGAGTGCAGGGAAACGAGTACCAGGGGCACTCGGCTGAGTTGTTGAGGTGGGGGCAGTGGTGGGGCGGATAAAGACAGGTTGTTTAAAGGGGTAGGAGGGTGGACGTGGTGATGAACGGTTCGGATTAAAAGGTCGAATCACCAACCTTTGTCGCTTTTCAGGCCCCTGGTTGGACCTGTCACCTCCATAGCCCTTTGTCTTGCCTAGGCCTACATACTTGGCTTCAACTGCCAGCGCCGTGCTGACAGCCCTGCTATAAGAGAGATCGAGGCAGGTGGCCATCTTCCGTTGTAGCCGGTCGTTAAGGCCCCTCATAAAACAATTCTTCTTCTTTAGGTCAGTGTTGACCTGGTCAATGGCGTACTAGGATAAATGGTTGAATTTATTGAGACATTGTATAACCATATCTCCTCCTTGCTTGAGCTTCATGAATTCTTCTTGCTTCATATGGAGCACTCCTTCTGGAATGTAGTGCTCCCGAAATGCCAGTTTAAATTCATCCCATGTAACTTGATGGCCAGCAGGCTGAATGGCCACGTAATTTCCCCACCAGGTACTGGCAGGTCCTCTTAACAGCTGCGCCGCAAACAAGGGCTTCTGAGTCTTCGTGCATCGGAGGAGTCCAAACTTCGGTTCAATAACCCGAATCCATTCGTCAGCTTCGAGGGGATCTTTGGCCTTGACAAATAGTGGGGGACGAGTTTCCAAGAAATCCAAATATGAAGTTTTGCGGGGTCCTTGTGGATAAGCCCTCCCACCTTGTTGTTGAAGTTGTTGTCCTGCCACTTCATGAAGGAAACGAGTGTTGTCGGCTGTTGCATTGACAAAGGCAGCGATGGCCTTAGCCAAGGTTGGGGGTACTGGTGGCGGGTTAGGAGTAGTTTCCCTTCCACGGGAGGTTCCCGCAACATCCTGTCCACGAGTCCTGGACGACATTTGAGGCAAAGAATATTTGGAAAATATAATATGCCAAAGCACACCATCATTTTACATTACATAAAAGGTAATGATACAGACTTGAATTTACAACAGGACCACATTACCTATTTTACATTATCCTCATATCTAAACTATACTATTCTAGTTTCTTATCACTTTTGGTAGCTTCACTGTCGGGTGTAGGAGACCGTTCATCGACCAGTTTCATAGAGGGAGGGGGCCTGAAAAGGTCCAATTCACCACCAAGTGCTTCTCTCGCTGCTCCAGAAGGTCCGACTCCCATTCCGACAGGTTCGGCAAGTATGTCAGGGTGTAGTCGTGAATACAATTCATGAACTTCCTCATGCAATGTATTGCAGTACACCTACAAGTTGTCCACGGCTGTGCTAAGCTCCTCCACACGGGCTCGAGCTTTAGCTTCCTTGGCCTAAGCAAGTGAACGTGAGTTAACAGCCCAATTGAGTGCTAAATCTCGTTCAGCAAGTTGATCTTGCAGACGTCGGATGTTAGCTCTTAACTCATTTATTCGTTGACCATCCTCGACCCACACATTATTTCTGTGACATAACTCCGATCAAACCCGCTCTACCTGAGCTTCTAGATCACCAATGGGATCATTGCTGTCGCTACTACTATCCTCATGCCTTGAGGCTAGTTGGTGCTGAGGCACGCCAATCGGGCTGGTGGATTTGCGTGCAGTTTTCCTTGTGCGCGGCGGCATATCTCTAAGGGGGAAATCTTATTAATATAGTTTTTATCATGATGCATGCATAATTACAGAATCAACTTTCGTTAATTCACAACCTTCTATACATCGCACTCTACTATCTAGTCTTTTAAATACTTCAGAAGGTAGTTAGATAAGAAGGAAAGAAATTTTCTTAGATAAGTCTTTGAAAATTCTTTTTGAAAATGCCTCATAACATCTGCAGAGATGGGCTTCACTTCGATACCAGCTGTGACGGAACCTTTCAAGTCATTAGGCCCACCTATAGTTGTCCTTGTCCAACGAACCTCAGACGACCCTGTAGGTGCACCTGATCACTTGATAAGTTCGGTATCTGTATTCTTTACCTTGCCCAAGAGCGTTTCACCCGTCGCACAGATATTACAACACATCGGAGATACAAATATGTGGAAGCAGTTACAATAACTTACTTTATTTTAAAGTATAGAAAGAGTAGTATTATTACAGACCAGAGCGAAATATAACAGTGCTGGAGTAGTATTATTACATAACTTGGGAGGCAAAAACCCCTCCCGATAAATAGTAAAAAGTTTTTAACGGAGGACACCTCCTCCTCCCATGGTTTCAGTCTTGATTTTCTTCTTTCGGCACCACCTTGGAACAAAAGCAACAAAAATTTTCTGCTTCCTCACCTAAAACAACATGGGACAAAGCCCTGAGTATGAAGTGTACTTTCGCAAGTCTTACCCGTCAAAATAAAAGACTTTCAAGGATATGCTGGCCTTTGGGGATCAAGGTATGGCTTATCAAGAATCAAAGACTCTGTTTGCAGAAATGCTTACTAATAGTGGATCCTTAAAATCCAATTTTACTTGTTAGGTTAAGTAAAGTTACCTGCATCTAGAGTTCTTTCTACCCTAGTTCAATCACTTGACCTATACAAGCCAATTTCTTATCAACCTTTCATATTCACTGGAGTGCTACGTGTAAGTTAGTGACCAAGTCTTCATATCCACGAAGTTATGGCGATCCGAATCGATTAATACTCAGCTGAGGATCTCCAATCACACGACATATGTAGCACTTAACCCTTGCATATGTCAACTCGCCACCGGGGTTCTTAAGACCAGATCAGGTTCACGCCAACCAAGAGCATAGATACACCACCGTCCAGCCTCTTGCCATGGAGGGTACACGCTACTCTCGCCATCTCTCCACTCCCATTGCGTGTTATCTTATTCTGATATTAGTCTGCCCAAGGCAAAGCTTACCCATGACGAGGCATGTGACCAGTTAAAGGGTCCTCAGTCAGCAGGCCTACATTGACAAGGTCCTTAATCGACTCAGACGGAGACACTACACCAAGACTCTTCTCGTGCAAGTCACCCGCCCGGTCTCAGCTTCATCATTTTAGGCCCAAAGTTTGGTACCTGGCAGAGGTACATCTTTTCTGATGTTGAACCCATCATGGCCATGATGGATCCACCATTAAGTTTTATTTTTGAAAATATCCAACCCCCTTTGAAGCATCATCTTTTGTCAAAACAAAACATTTTGTTTTTCTAGAGCAAAGCTAAGCATAAGAAAAACCTTTTTGTAAAACATGGGATTCAAGAGAAGTAATCCAATCTAAGGAAGGAAATGCAGCAACTGGTTTAGCACACAACTCCTATCACCTAATGCATCAAGCAGGTGAGAAAGATTTCAAAAGTAGCAAGGAGTTGGCAAATGCACCGGGGCTTGCCTTGTGTTACTGGTGAGTCAGGTTCTGCTCCACAGATGTCAAAATAAAAGCAGTTCCCGGCCTAGGGTTCTTCAGGTGGTGGTGGTGGTGTAGTCCTTGCTTCTTCAACCTCTATCACTTCTTCGTTTTCTATATATAGCCAGATATAATTATGAATGCTTATGTAATGCTCATGAAAATGCAAAGATAATAAAAGTATATTATCGTAAGTCTTGAATATAACTTTCCTTCACGGATTTCCGGTAAACTAGGGTTTTTGGAGTCTATAGTGAAGTTCATAGGGCAGGGGACTAGGGTTTTGGGTTCTAGGTATCAAACATGGTCCAAATCATACCAAACTTTATCCAAGGCTTCTAAATAATATTTAAAGCTTATCTAAAAAGTTTGGTGATTTTTGGAAGTATTAATTAGTTTCTAAAATTCTAGAAGTATGGGTTTTGGCTATTATAAATACTCTATAATTCCCTATTGGAACTAAAAATCATGAAACTATTTTTATTAAATACTATAGAAAATTAGGAACCTAACAAAATTGGTCCGGTATTTTTAGCATTTTCCACAATTTTCTAGGAATTCTCTAAGTCCAGAAGAAAAAGAAAAAGAAAAAGGCGCTACAATTCTGGGCTGAATTTGGCCCAAACCGGCCCATACACTGGTGAAAGCGCGCCCGCGCTGGACAGTTTGCACGGAGACCCCTTGTGTTTTGAACAACTAGCAAAGGGGTCGCGACATTATTTATATGTTTCATTGACGTTTACAGGAAACCCCTTCTACTTCTGTTTCTTCGCAGTGCCAAGTCCACGACGTTGCACGGCGGAGACCCGAGCTCCGGCGAGCTTATACCGGCCACAATACTTAACGACCGGTACTCTAATTCCGCTAAGACCTAATTCAACCCTTAACAAGTGTTTCCCCTCGAACAATTGCAGAGTTCTAACCCTAAATCGCTCTGTCCACGGCGACCGTGCACTCAACGGACAATCCAATGTGTTCTCGGTGATCCTATGGGTCCTAGCTTAATTGGCCGGGTCAGAGAGTACCAGGAGCATATCAGAGCACTGAAACAAGCGAATAGAGGGCATGAACGGACCTAAGACGAGCTAGCCACGGCGAGGGTGCTTTCACGGTGGCGGAAAACAGAATTGGGGAGAAAGAGAAATTGGAGAGCTGTGGTGGCTAATCGGAGGCAGGGGTGGGTGCTCTGGCTTCATGATTATCTAACGGAGCTAGCGGTATGCTTAAATTATAGTATGCAAGAGCGGTGACCTCCAATTTTGGATTGGCGCGCTGGCGGTCGGAGAGGAAGAGGGGTACTGGCGCACGCGATTGGTGGCCACAACCGTGGCAACCTCACCAGCGATCACTGGATAAGTTAGTATGAGTCACGGCGGCGTGGTTAAAGTGCCGAGGCACGTGGCACAAGACCGCGAGGTGTCTAACTCCGGCGAGGGTAGATTTCAAGCGATCGGGGTAGAGCGGACACGACGGCCAGACGAACAGTGCCTTAAGCTCATCCGGGGTGATCTTTTCACCACGAAACGTTATCCGGGCACCGGTGAGCATGAATCACCTCGCCGGCATGAATCCAGGCGTCGGAGTCACCGGCGGCAAGGTGCACTGCACCAGCGATCTCGTTCAGTCCACTGTACCATCAGGGCTCTTATCAGGGTGCCTGACAGAGCATAATTTGGGCAGTTTTCCTCCAAATTCTATGTGGCAACTTGCCAAACTCTTTGTAACAAAGTTCTAGCCCTATAATCTAGCTACAATCTTGCTATAGTAACCATGCTCAAACACCTACTGGATCATCCTCGAAATGGCTCCCAAAGTTCATCCTATGCCACCGAATATCATAATTCAGATTTTAGGTAGACTAATAGCCCAACTTTGGGCTCATTTTTCTCCAATTTCCATTCAACACCAAGGCTCAGTTACTCAATCAAACTTGTTCTCCTATGTTATCTCTACAAATTTGATGTGTTTACCTTAGGCAAATTCTTAATATTTTTGGATCTACAAAGCTCTAAAGTCATCTCTATTCCACTGTTTTCAAACTTAACCATTGGAGCACTAGGGTGGCCTTTTTGCAAATAAGCCCAAAACTCATGGCTTCTTTTGCAAATCTTCAAACATGTGAACTATATGACTTAAGGTATCCTAACTCCATGGTTTTTGCACTTAGGTCCAAAAGTGTGCAACATTTGCATATAACCCCCCAGGGTTTTTAGTCCAGGGTTTTCCAGGGGTTTATTTAGGGTTTTTGGCACTGCTAGGGTTTGGATGCTATCAAATCCTATTAGAGTTGATGTCTCATGACCAATTATGACAAGTGTTGAGAATTTAACTCATTGGGCTTTGTTGACACCCTAAGCTTGGTTTAGGGTTAAGTACTGTACCCTAGGGTTTCACTCATGACATGTCCCATCAATACAACTCTGTTTAAAATTTTTGCCTAATGAATGCACTCTAGGTGTGACAAACACATGATATGCCAATGCTTATGATGTTATGCTCAAGTTTTAGTGGCAATAACACCAGGGGTGTTACAAATCCGTGGAGAGATTTGTATGTTACTTGATTGGACAACAAGATCCTGGTTCAGCTATAAGGCTGTTTTTAGTGGATTGTGTAAAATGTGAGACGTGAAACTATAGATGATACTATTTGTAGAGTTAAGATTGAAATAGGGTTAGAATAGGGGATAGGACAGGAAGCTGCTGGAGATAAAACAACATCCCTAGAGAGCTGTAGGTGGCCTTGTTCTAAGGATCTGTAATATCCAAATTCTGATTAAATACAAGGGAAGGCCATCAATTATATACTATGTGGATTTGCTTTTCCTTTTTATTATTTAGCATATATAACCCATTATGTTTAAGAAATTAGCTTAATTAATAAATTATATATAAAAGTGAACTTGTGCATCATGATGGATACCTTTTATGGATGTTGCATTTTGGGTTCAAAACCGAAATTGAAATTTGTTTGAATTTGGAATTTAAAAATAAGATAGAAAAAGGAAAGAATAAAAAAAGAGAATAGCATAGAATCACTCATGGGCCTAATCTTATCCGCTCCCGGCCAACTACTCACATCCGCCAGCCTTAGACTGTGTTCAGCGGTTCCCCCTAAATTTCTCCCCCTATATCCCACTCACGTGCCATGTTAGCGTTCTCTCTCCCCCTATATCTCCACGCTCTACAGCGGTTCCCCCTATATCAAACCTCTATACCCCACCACACCAATATTATATACTTTCATCATCAACTAACTCAACTACCATCCAATATTAGTTTTATTTTTATTTGTTCTATGCACAGTACGCAGCCGTAACTTGGTCCACAATTAATTAGCAAACTTTGTAATTAGTATTAATACGTTAGTAATAAAACGTTCAAATTTTATGTTTTTTAAAAATTAGAAATTCGCATTCTTCTAGTACACGACACGAGTGGCTTCCACCACACGACTGGCTTCCACGACAAGCCACGACCTCCTGGCTTCCTTCACACACCGAAGCCATCTATAAATAAGGTACCCCTGCGGGCATGCTCCACTCATCTACACACTCCTCTCTTCTGTACCATCCGCCATTCCATCAAAAGTACATAGTACGTACTCTTAGTTCAGCTCGTCATGGACTCATTGAAAAGCCTAGTGTTGTCTTCGTCATCCGATGATTCTGACGATGAGATCGATAACATGTTGCTTTGTCAACATGTTGACCACCTTGGATTAGGAGACACGAGCACGAGGCGTCGGCGCTCTTCATTGCCTCGCCGAGCTATCCATAGGGACCACGCTGCTGGAGAAAATCTCATCAAGCACCACTACTTCGGACCTAATCCAGTGTATCCACCACATGTTTTTCATCGAAGGTACATTTCCTAAGTAATGCTTTTACTTTGATTTCGAGGTTCGTTTTCTTATTTTTTTGCTTTGTTTTTGTTTTTAGGTTTCGGATGCATCGTCCTTTGTTCCTACGTATCCTTCGTGCCGTTCAGCGAGAAGACGATTATTTCACTATTCGATGTGATGCAACAGGTTTAGCAGGGCTCGGTCCATTGCAAAAAGTATGTGCTGCTTTGCGTATCCTTGCGTACAGGTTACCAACCGATGCGGTCGATGAGTACATACAGATTGGACAGAGTACGGCTAGGGACTGTCTTATCCGTTTCTGTCGCGCAATCATCTCTTCCTTTAGCGAACGATACCTCCGTATCCCTAACCACGACGATATTGCTCGCATACTTAGTGTAAACGCGGACAGGGGGTTTCCGGGTATGCTAGGCTCCATCGATTGTATGCATTGGGAATGGCGCAACTGTCCTACTGCATGGCGCGGACAATTTTGTGGGCGCAATTCGAGGCCAACAATGATACTAGAGGCAGTCGCTGGGTATGACCTGTGGATTTGGCATGCCTTTTTTGGAATGCCTGGTACTAACAATGATCTCAACGTCTTACATCGTTCACAGTGTTTGATCCGTTACGTAATGGGACGATGTCACCAGTCAACTTCACTATTAATGGTACGACGTACAAATTCGGTTACTACTTAGCGGATGGCATTTATCCTAATTGGCCAACCTTTGTTAAAGCAATTCGTCACGCATTTGAGGAGAAAAAGGTTCACTTCACAACCAAGCAGGAGAGTTGTCGAAAGGATATAGAGCGAGCATTTGGAGTATTGCAGGCGAGGTGGGCAGTTCTTCGTGGCCCAGCTTACGGTTGGGATCATAATCACCTCGCTGAGATGATGACTGCTTGCATTATTATGCACAACATGATTGTCGAGGACGAAGGAGATGGCGCAGCTAACGTGGATTTCATTGGGCCCACTGGCCCCCAGAAGTTTGTAATAATATTCCAGAGGTCCGCAACGAGTGGCTAAACAATCATATCTGTTCTGAATTACCCAACGATCCCGATCAGGACATAACTAGTCAGGCCACATACTTGTCTTTGCAACACAACCTGATAGAACACCTGTGGGCACGTCGAGGGTCAATGGGTTGAAGCTCTTTCTCCAAACTATGTGGTAACTTGATGTGTGTTCCATTTCTGTAGTTTACTATTTGTGTAGTACCACGAATGCAAGTATTGTCTTCTATCAAGGTCAACACTTATGTACTAATGGTTAGTTTGTCATGTAATGAATCTGGTACAAATAAAGTGCACATGTTGCCAATCGTGTTCTCATGTATGAATAAACCTTATTCTGAAAAATAATATTCTGAAAATAAATAATGTTCACAATACGAAGCTAATGTTCTCAAACAATGAAGCAAATGTTGAACAAACTCAAATGATAGATGGCCGAACACACCGGACCACGATACGCCGAAACTTGGTTCGCAACATATTATGAAATACAATAACACTCATCACACTGGATTGTTGATGAAATAGTCGATTAAACCTTTTCTCCTCGCGATGTATACAGCTCTCAACTCTTCTGGTAAAGCATCCATATCCATAGCATACAGTTTATTCAGCTCTTTGTCCTTTCGGATCCTGTCTTCAATCATCATTTTTCTTTGCTACATTTCTATTTCCTTGGATTGAACCTCCAACTTTTCAGTTCAACTTCCTTCAAGAACTCAATATTCTGTTGTTTTAGCTCTGATTTTTCTTCACTTTGCTTCAATCTTGCTATTTGAATGTCATGGATTCTTGAAAGGTAGTCAGTAGACTGGGATGAACTGGACATTGCCTTATTCCTTGATGCTTTCGTGGAGTCACATCCTAATGGCCTCTTACCTTTTGAACCACCTTCCTGATATTCGAGATCATTAACAGAACCTGAAGGTGTAAGACTACCAACAGGCTCCATCCCCGCATTGCCTCTCCAGGGGCTTCCATGAACCATGGCAACCCATTTCGGTTCATTTTTGAGGCGCGTCCAGCAATGCATGAAATGAAAAGGCTTTTTCTGTGAGGTAGCATATAGAGTTGCAGCTTTCGAAGTCTACACAAGATTTATAATAATTGTCAGATCACGAATAACAGTAAGTACACATAAACCATTACCATACATTAAGTAGTACAAAGGAATGTTATTGTACCTTGTCGTTATTTGTTAGGCCACTCTGGTTTTCCCTTAGGACTCTAGCGTAGAATCCAGCAAATTTGCCTGTTTCAGCTCTTATTTTGTCCCATCTGCTGCTCAAAGCCCTATTAAGTCTCATTGGAAACTCACCTCTAAGTTCATTGTACCTTTTCTCAATTCTAGCTCATAACCCCTCCTTCCTCTGCCTTCTGCTAATGACTGGGTCACTACTAATCTCTAGCCATGTTTTGCAAAGCAAAAGGTCTTCATCAGGTTTGAAGTTCTGTTCCTTTGTCCTCCTAACTGTCCCAGGTGTGTCTGAAGGTTTGGTAGGGCTGTTAACTTCCTGGACACTGTGCTCTGCTTCTGATTCAAAATTGATAGGGTCAGTCTGGTTGGGGACATGAGTATAAACCTAGGGACATGGAGTGGGTGGTACCAACTAGGGTTGACCGAATGATGTTTGTGGTGGAGGACCCCCAAGATTCATCATACCAAAAAATGGGTTCCATGGATTCCGAAAGGGATATGGAGATGGGTCATTAGCTCCCTAGGACCAGGTAGGATTGCTCATATGGGATGTAGGACTAGTAAATGTAGATGGATGGGTTGGGTCTAAACCTTGGCCCTGCCACAACTGAGGATCCCACATGGGTGGGGGGAAAATCTGGTTACCTGTATTGGGGCTGCCACCAGTAGGTCGATGTTGGGGCGAAGGCGAAGACGCCACCCTTCGCTCGATGCCTTCGCCGACCTCGCTGCACCAACGAAGGCAAGACGACAGGCAGACCTACCCTTCGTCCCGCACGTCGCTGGACGAAGACTTGTGACGAGGTCGTCTCATCTTGTGACCTCGGTCAACATGGAGGCCCACGTGTGATCCGGCCCATTGTAACAGGCCCTGCGTGGCCGCTGCACATTACGTGCCTAATTTGTAAAGGTCTCCCTGTAATTACGGTCTGTAACCCTGCTTTATGGGAATATTCCGGGGATAACCTAGGTGCCTGGGGCACAAGCATCCTTAACACCGGACGCTGGGCACTCAGACACCTATAAATATCCCTGCACAGTGCCCTTGAGGGGCTAGGTTAACAGAGCTATTGCCATCTCGTGTTGTAGCCCCGTTGACACCACTTTTACTCCCCTGTTGGATCAACTCGCTCAGGTGAGCAAGTGCCAACATTTGGCGCCCACCGTTCGTGCTACGAAAACACCACCCGCGATGGCACCCAAGAGAACCTCGTCGAAGGCTGACGAAGCCGCGAAGGCGGCACTGCTGGCCGAGAAAAAGGGCAAGGCCCTCATCGACAACACTCTCCAAGAGCCCTGTGAAGACGACGCAAATAGCAAGAAGCAGTGCAATGAACAACCCACCACCGAAGGCAGCCTCCACACCTGTAGCTCCGGAGGACCACAGCAGCCTCCCCCAGGCTTCGCCCCACCAGAGGGCGCGGACGCCACCGAGGACGGCGAAGTCATCGGCATCTCGGCCGAAGAGCAGCTACAGCTGCGCGCCCTGCGCATCAAGAACCGCAACCTCCAAAAGCAAAAAGAGATCCTCGAGGCGAAGTGCCAACGTGTGTCTGCACAAGCCAAGGTGCGACAGATGATACGCGACGAAGAGCAGAAGGCACAGGAGCTCGAGCAAGAGATCACGCTCATGCAGAGCGAAGGCCAACTCGATCCGCATCACGGCCCACCCCACCAACAGCGCGCACAAATCGAAGACCTGTTCATCCCTCAGCACGGACACACCAACCCTCGCGCCACAGCTTTCCAAGGCGTCAACTACCTTGACGAGCGAAGTCCCCTGGCACCTCACCTGCAAGTGACACCGGGGCCCGCCAACTTCAGGGCAGGGACCTACCCCAAGTACAACGGCAGCACTGATCCAGCGCAGTACATCATGAGCTATCAAGTCGCCGTTGCATCATCCGGAGGGGACGACGCCACGATGGCCAAGTCATTCATCATTGCCCTCGAAGGCCCAGCCCTCACCTGGTACACCAGGTTGCCCCCACTGTCCATCGACTCCTGGAGAAGTCTCCGGGACAAATTCTTGCTCAACTTCCAAGGGTACCGCCCAGACACCGACGCTTTGGCTGAACTCTCACTCTACAACCAGCTGGAACGAGAGACTCTGCGGGAATATTACCGCAAGTTCCTGACGCTCAAGTCACAACTGCCTTCGGTCGATGACCAGATCGCCATCCACTACGCCATCAGTGGCCTTCGGGCCGGCGTCCTCTATAGCCACTGCATCAGAGACCCGCCCAGGAACCTCCAGGAGCTGTATCAGCTGTTCGAGAAATATGCTAGATCCGAAGAGCTCCACCAGCGCAAAGTCGAGTCTCAGAGGAAGCCCAAAGACCCTCCATAGTCTAGCCGCACTTGGACGAGGCCCTCGTAGACAGACTCCGGCCGGGACGGCCGCAATCAGCAGCAGGTGCACAACATCGCCAACCAGCCCCCCGCTGGTGAGGCCCCTCGCCGCCAGGAGTATCCCCCCAAGGCCGAGGAAATGGAACTCGCGGTCGAGGACGGGGGCGTGCGCAGCAGCCACGAAGATTTTACTGCCTATTCCACGGCGAAGACTGCGCGCATCCCACAAAGGACTGCCCAGAGACGAAGGCCACCAGAGACAGAATGGCACGGGCACAGCTAGCCGACAACCCTAGAATTGTCGCGCATGCATACCAGCAACCCCCTCAACCATACAACCACGGCCCCGCTCCGCCTCCGCCGCACCACGCATACCAACACCACCAGGAGGTACAAATCGTACCTCCCCCACTGAAAGGGAAATGTGCCCTTGGGCCATTTCTAAGTATTTTGGTGATTGAGTGCCAACACATGTGTTTAATTATGAATTTGTGTACATGGATGAACAAGGTGCAAATCATGAGATAAAGGTATGTTTCTAAGCCTTAGTACATTGGTTTTGTGGACTAACATAGTTGTCTAAGTGTTAGAAACAGGAAGAGAGAAGAGGAGAAATGACTTGGCTGTGTGCAGCCAAGTCCCAGTCGGTCTGGAGCACCGGACTGTCCGGTGTGCACCGGACAGTGTCCGGTGCGCCAGGCCAACTCGACTCGAACTGGCCGCTCTCGGGTTTTTGGCCGGCGGCGTACGGCTAAAATTCACCGGACTGTCCGGTGTGCACCGGACTGTCCGGTGAGCCAACGGTCGGCCAGGGCCAACGGTCGGCCGCGCAATCCGCGCGGGACACGTGGCCGAGCCAACGGTCGGAAGACGGCACCGGACTGTCCGGTGTGCACCGGACTGTCCGGTGCGCCAACGGCTCGCAGATCCACGGCAGTTTGCAACGGTCGGGAAGCGCTGGATAAGGAAAGAAATCGGTCACCGGACATGTCCGGTGTGCACCGGACTGTCCGGTGCCCCCGACGACAGAAGGCAAGGATGGCCTTCCAGAATTGCTCTCAACGGCTCCTAGCTGCCTTGGGGCTATAAAAGGAGCCCCTAGGCGCATGGAGGAGATACACAAGCAACTCCTAAGCATTCTTGATCATCCACACAAGTTCTTTGCGCATTCGTTTGTGATTCTAAGCGATTCGAGCTCTGTTCTAGTGTGAACTCTGAGATAGTCATTCGAGCTCGAGTCTTGGCTGTGTGTGTGCGCTTTTGTTGTGGATTTGTGTGTGTTGCTTCCCTCCCTTACTCTGTGCTTTCTTTGTGATCATACACTTGTAAGGGCAAGAGACTCCAATTTGTGGAGATTCCTTGCAAACGGGATAGTGAAAGGAACAACAAAACACCGTGGTATTCAAGTGGGTCTTTGGACCGCTTGAGAGGGGTTGATTGCAACCCTCGTCCGTTGGGACGCCACAACGTGGAAGTAGGCAAGCATTGGCTTGGCCGAACCACGGGATAAACCACCGTGTCCCTCTGTGCTTGATTCTTGTGGTATTGTGTTTTGTTGAAGACTTCACCTTAGCCACTTGGCATTAACTGTGCTAACGCTTAACAAGTTTTTTGTGGCTTAAGTTTGAAGTTTTTACAGGATCACCTATTCACCCCCCCCTCTAGGTGCTCTCAATTGGTATCGGAGCCGTTCTATTCACAAAGGGACTAACCGCCCGAATAGATGGATCCTAAGGGGAAGGGTATAGTGATCAACGACAAAGAGAAGGAGACCTTCGTCAACGAGCCAAAGGACGACAAGCCTACCGACTCCGGCTCGGGTCAAAGACGAAAGGATGGGAAGAAGAAGAAGACCAGGCGCATCAAGGAGATCATCTACTACGACAGCGACGAGTCTACTTCTTCCCAAAAGGATGAGGACCACAACGACTACGAGAGGAGAAAACCGGTTAATTCGAACTTTTCCTTTGATTACTCTCGTATTCCGCAAAGTTCACATTCTCATTTGCTCTCCATTCCACTTGGCAAGCCCCCACACTTTGATGGAGAGGACTACGGATTTTGGAGTCACAAAATGCGTAGTCACCTATTCTCTCTCCATCCTAGTATATGGGAGATTGTAGAGAGTGGAATGCACTTTGATAGTTCGGATAGTCCCATGTTCATTAATGAACAAATTCATAAAAATGCACAAGCTACTACTGTTCTTCTAGCTTCCTTGTGCAGGGATGAATACCATAAGGTGAGCGGCTTGGACAACGCCAAGCAAATCTGGGACACCCTCAAGATTTCTCATGAGGGGAACGACGTCACCTTACTCACCAAGATGGAGTTGGTGGAGGGCGAGCTTGGACGGTTCGCGATGATAAGGGGTGAGGAGCCAACGCAAACGTACAACCGGCTTAAGACCCTTATCAACAAGATAAGAAGCTACGGGAGCACGCGATGGACGGACCACGACGTCGTCCGCCTAATGCTCAGGTCCTTTACCGTACTTGATCCTCATCTCGTGAACAATATTCGTGAGAATCCCAGGTACACGATGATGACGCCCGAGGAAGTGCTTGGAAAATTCGTGAGCGGGCGGATGATGATCAAGGAGGCAAGATACGTCGACGACGCGTTGAACGGACCACTCCACGAGCCTCAACCCATTGCTCTAAAGGCAACGAGGAGCAAGGAGTCGCTACCTAGCAAGGTGGCGCAAGTTGAGGCGGCTGGCCTTAATGATGAAGAGATGGCTCTCATCATTAAGAGATTCAAGACGGTGCTTAAAGGTCACAAGGGACAACCAAGCAAGACCAAAGCCAAGGGGAAGCGCTCATGCTTCAAATGCGGTAAGCTTGGTCATTTCATTGCTAACTGTCCCGATAATGAAAGTGACCAGGAAAAGGGGAACAAAAGAGAGAAGAAGAAGCAATACAAGAAGGCAAAAGGCGAGGCGCATCTAGGAAAGGAGTGGGACTCGGATTGCTCCTCCTCCGACTCCGACAACGAAGGACTCGCCGCCACTGCCTTCAACAAATCGGCTCTCTTCCCCAACGAGCGTCTCACTTGCCTTATGGCAAGGGAGAAGAAGGTTTATGCATCCGGGGGTTCAAGCTGGATTATCGACAGCGGATGCACAAACCATATGACGGGGGAGAAGAAGATGTTCACCTCCTACGTCAAGAATAAGGATTCCCAAGATTCAATTATATTCGGTGATGGGAATCAAGGCAAGGTAAAAGGGCTAGGTAAAATTGCAATTTCTAATGAGCATTCTATCTCAAATGTATTCTTAGTGGAGAGTCTTGGATATAATTTGCTATCTGTTAGTCAATTATGTCAAATGGGATACAATTGCCTTTTTACAAATGTAGATGTGTCTGTCTTTAGAAGATGTGATGGTTCACTAGCTTTTAAGGGTGTACTAGACGGCAAGCTTTATTTAGTTGATTTTGCAAAAGAAGAGGCCGGTCTAGATGCATGCTTAATGGCTAAGACTTGCATGGGCTGGCTGTGGCATCGCCGCTTAGCACATGTGGGGATGAAGAACCTCCACAAGCTTCTAAAGGGAGAACACGTGATAGGTCTAACAAATGTTTATTTCGAAAAAGATAGACCTTGTGCAGCTTGTCAGGCAGGTAAGCAAGTGGGAGGAGCACATCACAGCAAGAACGTGATGACCACGTCGAGACCCCTTGAGCTGCTGCATATGGACCTCTTCGGACCCGTCGCCTATCTAAGCATAGGAGGAAGTAAGTATGGTTTAGTTATTGTTGATGACTTTTCCCGCTTCACTTGGGTATTCTTTTTGCAGGATAAGTCTGAAACCCAAGGGACCATCAAGCGCTTCCTCAGGAGAGCTCAAAATGAGTTTGAGCTCAAGGTGAAGAAGATAAGGAGCGACAACGGGTCCGAGTTCAAGAACCTTCAAGTGGAGGAGTTTCTTGAGGAGGAAGGGATCAAGCACGAGTTCTCCGCTCCCTACACACCACAACAAAATGGTGTGGTAGAGAGGAAGAACAGGACGCTAATCGATATGGCGAGGACAATGCTTGGAGAGTTCAAGACCCCCGAGTGCTTTTGGTCGGAAGCCGTGAACACGGCTTGCCACGCCATCAACAGGGTCTACCTTCACCGCCTCCTCAAGAAGACGTCATATGAGCTACTAACCGGTAACAAACCCAATGTATCGTACTTTCGTGTATTTGGGAGCAAGTGCTACATTCTAGTGAAGAAGGGTAGAAATTCTAAGTTTGCTCCCAAAGCTGTAGAAGGGTTTTTATTAGGTTATGATTCAAATACAAAGGCGTATAGAGTCTTCAACAAATCATCGGGTTTGGTTGAAGTCTCTAGCGACGTTGTATTTGATGAGACTAATGGCTCTCCAAGAGAGCAAGTTGTTGATTGTGATGATGTAGATGAAGAAGATGTTCCGACGGCCGCTATACGAACCATGGCGATTGGAGACGTTCGGCCACAGGAACAGGATGAACGTGATCAACCTTCTTCCTCATCGACGGTGCATCCCCCAACTCAAGACGATGAACAGGTTCATCAAAAGGAGGCGTGTGATCAAGGGGGAGCACAAGACGATCAAGTGATGGAGGAAGAAGCACAACCGGCACCTCCAACCCAAGTTCGAGCGATGATTCAAAGGGATCATCCCGTCGACCAAATTTTGGGTGACATTAGCAAGGGAGTAACTACTCGATCTCGATTAGTTAATTTTTGTGAGCATTACTCTTTTGTCTCCTCTATTGAGCCTTTCAGGGTAGAGGAGGCCTTGCTAGATCCGGATTGGGTGTTGGCCATGCAGGAGGAACTTAATAACTTCAAGCGCAACGAAGTTTGGACGCTGGTGCCTCGTCCCAAGCAAAATGTTGTGGGAACCAAGTGGGTGTTCCGCAACAAACAGGACGAGCACGGGGTGGTGACGAGGAACAAGGCTCGACTTGTGGCAAAAGGTTATGCCCAAGTCGCAGGTTTGGACTTTGAGGAGACTTTTGCTCCTGTGGCTAGGCTAGAGTCCATTCGTATCTTGCTAGCATATGCCGCTCACCATTCTTTCAGGTTGTACCAAATGGATGTGAAGAGCGCGTTCCTCAACGGGCCAATAAAGGAGGAGGTGTACGTGGAGCAACCCCCTGGCTTCGAGGATGAGCGGTACCCCGACCACGTGTGTAAGCTCTCTAAGGCGCTCTATGGACTTAAGCAAGCCCCAAGAGCATGGTATGAATGCCTTAGAGATTTTTTACTTGCTAATGCTTTCAAGGTTGGGAAAGCCGATCCAACTCTTTTTACAAAGACATGTGATGGTGATTTGTTTGTATGCCAGATTTATGTCGATGACATAATATTTGGTTCTACTAATCAAAAGTCTTGTGAAGAGTTTAGCAGGGTGATGACGCAGAAATTCGAGATGTCAATGATGGGCGAGTTGAACTACTTCCTTGGGTTCCAAGTGAAGCAACTCAAGGACGGCACCTTCATCTCCCAAACGAAGTACACGCAAGATCTGCTGAAACGGTTTGGGATGAAGGACGCCAAGCCCGCAAAGACTCCGATGGGAACCGACGGACACACCGACCTCAACAAAGGAGGTAAGTCCGTTGATCAAAAAGCATACCGGTCAATGATAGGGTCTTTACTTTATTTATGTGCTAGTAGACCGGATATTATGCTTAGCGTATGCATGTGTGCTAGATTTCAATCCGATCCTAAGGAGTGTCACTTGGTGGCTGTGAAGCGAATTCTTAGATATTTAGTCGCTACGCCTTGCTTCGGGATCTGGTATCCAAAGGGGTCTAACTTTGACTTAATTGGGTACTCAGATTCCGACTATGCTGGATGTAAGGTCGATAGGAAGAGTACATCGGGGACGTGCCAATTCTTAGGAAGGTCCCTGGTGTCATGGAACTCTAAGAAACAAACCTCCGTTGCCCTATCCACCGCTGAGGCCGAGTATGTTGCCGCAGGTCAGTGTTGCGCGCAACTACTTTGGATGAGGCAAACCCTCAGGGACTTTGGCTACAATCTGAGCAAAGTCCCACTTCTATGTGATAATGAGAGTGCTATCCGAATAGCGGAAAATCCTGTTGAACACAGCCGCACAAAGCACATTGACATCCGGCATCACTTTTTGAGAGACCACCAGCAAAAGGAAGATATCGAAGTGTTTTATGTTAGCACCGAGAACCAGCTAGCCGATATCTTTACCAAGCCTTTAGATGAGAAGACCTTTTGCAGGCTGCGTAGTGAGCTAAATGTCTTAGATTCGCGGAACTTGGATTGAATCGTAGCATACATGTATCTATGCCTTTGATCATGTTCATTCTGCATTTTGTTGCTTATTATGGTGCTCAAGTTGTACAAACACTCCCTGGACCTCACAAGTCCGTTGCAATGTGATGCACATGTTTAGGGGGAGATGTGTTACAACTTGACCCTTTGAGACTAACCATATGTTTGAGTTTGCTTGTGTTAGTCACAAAGGAGAATTGAAAGGGTAAAGGTGGACTTGGACCATGAAAGACTTCCACTGCACTCCGATGAGGGGTAACTTATTCCAAGTCCATCTCATGAACTCTTATTGCCATTTGCTCTTAATTGAAGATTTTGGTGAGGCAATGGGGTTATAGGGCCAAGATTGATCCCGTTTTGGTGCTTGATGCCAAAGGGGGAGAAAATAAAGGCCAAAGTGATAAATGGATCAGCTACCACTTGAGAGTTTTTGAAAATAGTAGAATAGAGCGTTTGGTTTGTCAAAACTCTTTTGATGTCTCTCTTGTCAAAAGTTGGCTTCTTGTGGGGAGAAGTATTGATTATGGGAAAAAGGGGGAGTTTTTGAAATTCTTGATCAATCTCTTTTTGAATGACTCTCTTTATGCTTAAACATGTGTGTTTAACTTAGAGATAGAGATTTGTGTTTGATTTGCAAAAACAAACCAAGTGGTGGCAAAGGATGATCCATATATGCCAAAATTGAATAACACTTAAATTTATGTTATTTGAATTGAGTTTGCACTTGTTCTAGTGGCTTTATGTTGTGTTGGCATAAATCACCAAAAAGGGGGAGATTGAAAGGGAAATGTGCCCTTGGGCCATTTCTAAGTATTTTGGTGATTGAGTGCCAACACATGTGTTTAATTATGAATTTGTGTACATGGATGAACAAGGTGCAAATCATGAGATAAAGGTATGTTTCTAAGCCTTAGTACATTGGTTTTGTGGACTAACATAGTTGTCTAAGTGTTAGAAACAGGAAGAGAGAAGAGGAGAAATGACTTGGCTGTGTGCAGCCAAGTCCCAGTCGGTCTGGAGCACCGGACTGTCCGGTGTGCACCGGACAGTGTCCGGTGCGCCAGGCCAACTCGACTCGAACTGGCCGCTCTCGGGTTTTTGGCCGGCGGCGTACGGCTAAAATTCACCGGACTGTCCGGTGTGCACCGGACTGTCCGGTGAGCCAACGGTCGGCCAGGGCCAACGGTCGGCCGCGCAATCCGCGCGGGACACGTGGCCGAGCCAACGGTCGGAAGACGGCACCGGACTGTCCGGTGTGCACCGGACTGTCCGGTGCGCCAACGGCTCGCAGATCCACGGCAGTTTGCAACGGTCGGGAAGCGCTGGATAAGGAAAGAAATCGGTCACCGGACATGTCCGGTGTGCACCGGACTGTCCGGTGCCCCCGACGACAGAAGGCAAGGATGGCCTTCCAGAATTGCTCTCAACGGCTCCTAGCTGCCTTGGGGCTATAAAAGGAGCCCCTAGGCGCATGGAGGAGATACACAAGCAACTCCTAAGCATTCTTGATCATCCACACAAGTTCTTTGCGCATTCGTTTGTGATTCTAAGCGATTCGAGCTCTGTTCTAGTGTGAACTCTGAGATAGTCATTCGAGCTCGAGTCTTGGCTGTGTGTGTGCGCTTTTGTTGTGGATTTGTGTGTGTTGCTTCCCTCCCTTACTCTGTGCTTTCTTTGTGATCATACACTTGTAAGGGCAAGAGACTCCAATTTGTGGAGATTCCTTGCAAACGGGATAGTGAAAGGAACAACAAAACACCGTGGTATTCAAGTGGGTCTTTGGACCGCTTGAGAGGGGTTGATTGCAACCCTCGTCCGTTGGGACGCCACAACGTGGAAGTAGGCAAGCATTGGCTTGGCCGAACCACGGGATAAACCACCGTGTCCCTCTGTGCTTGATTCTTGTGGTATTGTGTTTTGTTGAAGACTTCACCTTAGCCACTTGGCATTAACTGTGCTAACGCTTAACAAGTTTTTTGTGGCTTAAGTTTGAAGTTTTTACAGGATCACCTATTCACCCCCCCCCTCTAGGTGCTCTCACCCACCCCCACCCCCACCCCCACACCATCAACAGCAAAACATCCACCACCCCAGCCACCCTCAAGCACCAAAGCAAGAAGACTTCGCCGATCAACCGTATCGCGGAGTCATCCATATGATTACCGGAGGGTCCAACGACGACTTCGACACAAAGCGGCAGAAGAGGGACCACTACCGCAGCATCAACCACGTCGCCATCACCGGCCCGGTCGTGCAGACAAAGTGGTCCCACGTGCCATTGACCTTCGACGCCCAAGACATCGATCTGCGCAGCGCCCCCCACATCGACGCCATGGTCATCAACTGTAGCGTGGCAGGCTGGGACTTGCACAAAGTCTTTGTCGACAATGGCAGCCAGGCAGACATCATCTTCCTCCATGCCTTCGATCGCATGGGCATAAGCCACAGCCTGCTCAAGCCCTCGGACAACCCCCTGTACGGCTTCGGCAGCAAGGGCACCTTTCCCGTCGGCAAAATAGAGTTGCCCCTCTCCTTCAGTGTAGCACCCAATGCTCGAGGTGAGCAGATCACGTTCGACATCGTCGACATGGTGTACCCGTACAACGCCATAATGGGCCGGGGCTCCATCAATAAGTTTGAGGCAGCTATCCACGGACTTTACCTGTGCATGAAAATCCCAGGTCCCGGAGGTGCCATCACAGTTTACGGCAACCAGCAGGTTGCGCGTAACATAGAAAGAGACTTCGTCCCTGGACAAAGAAACGTACACTGCCTCACGGCCCAACGCGAAGTCCCCGAGCCTGCCAATCCAACCGACAAGGGGCATGAAAAGGCACAACTGCAGAGCAACGACAGGACCAAGACTGTCCCCCTCGACTAGGCAACGCCCCAGCAGATGGTTACCATCAGCGAAGACCTCACTTCGCACGACGAAGAGCGGCTCCTCTACTGTCTATCCAAGAATAAAGACGTCTTTGCCTGGTCCGCCCTCGACCTGGTCGGAGTCAGTCGCTCCATCATCGAGCACGGCTTAGGAATTGACCCTTCGGTGAGGCCGAAGAAACAACGGCTGCGCAAGATGTCTGACAAAAAGACAGAAGCCGCCAAGGCCGAGGTCCATCGCCTGCTCGAAGCCAAGTTCATCGAGCCGATCGCCTACCCCACATGGCTCGCCAATGTGGTGATGGTGCAGAAAAAGAGCGGCAAATGGTGGATGTGCATAGACTTCACCAGTCTTAACAAGGCCTGCCACAAGGACAATTTCCCGCTGCCCCGAATCGACAAAATTATCGATAGCGCAGCCGGGTGCGAAGTCATGTCACTCCTCGACTGCTTCTTCGGCTACCACCAAATATATATGAAGGAGGAGGACAAGGCAAGCACCAGCTTCATAACACCCTTCGGCACGTATTGTTTCATCAGAATGCCGGAGGGACTCAAGAATGCCGGGTCCACTTTCTCTCGACTCACCAAAACGGTGCTCGAGAGCCAGATCGGCAGAAATATCTTCACATATGTGGACGACATCGTCGTTGCCAGCAGAAGCAAGGCAGACCACCTGGCCGACCTCGCCGAAACATTCGCAAGCATGCGAGCCGCACGACTTCGCCTCAACCCTGAGAAGTGCGTTTTCGGGGTCCGCCAGGGAAAAATCTTGGGCTACCTGGTATCACACCGCGGAATTGAGGCCAATCCAACCAAAATCCAGGCAATCATCAATATGACGCCCCCGCAGTCAGCCTGAGAAGTGCAACGACTGACAGGCAGGTTGGCCGCCCTCAATAGATTTATCTCCACGTCCGCGGAGCGGAGTCTCCCGTTCCTCAAAACACTCCGCGGCGCAAAAGACTTCGCATGGGGGCCAGAGCAGGCAGCGGCCTTCGCTTCACTAAAACAGTACTTGTCGGAACTGGCGATTCTTACGAGCCCCGACCCTTCGCTACCCCTATTGCTCTATGTCGCGGCTTCGCCACATGCGGTCAGCGCAGCACTGGTTCAAGAGCAGACTAGAGAGGGCACAACCAAGCAGCGTCAAGTTTATTACGTCTCTGAAGTGCTCACAACATCAAAATGCAACATGACAGAGCTGGAAAAGATTGCCTATGCAGTCGTGATGGCCTCGCGCAAATTGCGCCATTATTTCAAGGCATTCAAGGTCTAGGTTACCTCAGACAGAGGACTCGGCGAGCTATTTAGAAACCCGGAGGCGTCAGTACGGATTGCTAAGTGGGCAGCCGAACTCTCCGGCTATCACATCACATTCGAACCCAGGACAGCCATCAAGTCGCAAGTCCTGGCAGACTTCGTTGTAGACTGGACTGGTCCAATAACGCAACCGGAACCGTCCGCAGAAAAAGTGTGGACAATCCATTGTGACGGCGCATGGTGCCATGCGGGGGCAGGCGCCGCTGCAGTCATTACTTCGCCCACCAGGATCAAGCATAAATAAGCGGTGCGCCTTAGCTTTGCGTTGGAGTCTGATAGGTGCACCAATAACATAGCAGAATACGAGGCTGTCATCCTCGGCCTTCGCAAGCTAAGGGCACTCGGTGTCACCACCTGCATCATCAAAACAGACTCCAAGGTAGTCGCTGGCCAGGTCGAGAAAGACTATGCAGCGAAGGACCCCGCTCTCATGCAGTACCTCGCGGCCAACCACAGCCTCGAAAGGCAATTCAAGGGCTTCACGCTGCAGCACATGGATCGAGCAAAGAATGAGGAGGCCGATGCTCTAGCCAAGGCAGCCGCCAGGGGCGAAGCCCTACCCTCCGACGTGTTCTACCACGTCATCGGCACGCCAGCCGTCCGCAGCCCTGCAGGGCTCCAAATAACCAATGACAGCGAGGGCCATCGCATAGTCAACCTCATCATGACCGAAGACTGGCGGGCACCAATAACCCTATACCTGCAGGGGTACTATCATCCAACCAACAACAATGAGGCCAAGCGCCTCAAACATCGAAGTCGGGACTTCGCACTGATCGAGGGCCAACTTTACAAGAAGGGGGTCAGTCAACCGATGCTTAAGTGCGTCACCGAGACCAAAGGCGTCCAAATTCTGCACGAAGTCCACAGCGGGACTTGCGGTTCCCACGCAGGGCCTAGGGCCCTAGCGGCAAAGGTGATTCGCCAAGGTTTCTACTGGCCCGCCATGATTTGTGCCGCAAATCGGGTCGTGAGATCCTGCGAAGCCTGTCAAAAATTTTCCCCACGCTCGGGACGCCCTTCGCAGTTCACGAAGCTAATCGCCCACACGTGGCCCCTTCAGCGCTGGGGCCTAGACATTGTCGGGCCCCTGCCCACGGCTCAAGGGAACCTCAAGTTCACCTTCGTCGCCGTTGAATACTTCACCAAATGGATTGAAGCGAGGGCAGTATCCACTATAACATCAAAGACAGCCCAGAAATTCTTCTGGCAAAATATTGTTTGCCGCTTCGGAGACCCGTCTGAGCTCACGGTCGACAACGGCAAGCAGTTCGACAACCAAGACTTCAAAGATTTCTGCTTCTCCATCGGCACCAAGCTTGCCTTCTGAAAGTAGCCTAGAGGGGGGTGAATAGGGTGAAACTGAAATTTACAAATATAATCACAACTACAAGTCGGGTTAGTGTTAGAAATAATAAAGAGTCCAAGAAAGAGGGCGCAAAACAAATCGCAAGCGAATGAAGAGTGTGACACGCGGATTTGTTTTACCGAGGTTCGGTTCTTGCAAACCTACTCCCCGTCGAGGTGGCCACAAAGATCGGGTCTCTTTCAACCCTTTCCCTCTCTCAAACGGTCCCTCGGACCGAGTGAGCTTCTCTTCTCAAATCAAACCGGGAACAAAACTTCCCTGCAAGGATCACCACACAATTGGTGTCTCTTGCCTCGGTTACAATGGAGTTTTGATCACAAGAACAAATGAGAAAGAAAGAAGCAATCCAAGCGCAAGAGCTCAAAAGAACACGACAAATCTCTCTCGCTAATCACTAAAGCCTTGTGTGGAATTGGAGAGGATTTGATCACTTGAGTGTGTCTAGAATTGAATGCCTAGCTGTTGTAAGTGGTTGAGAAGTGGAAAACTTGGATGACTTGAATGTGGGGTGGTTGGGGGTATTTATAGCCCCAACCACCAAACTAGCCGTTTGGTGGAAGCTGTCTGTCGTATGGTGCACCGGACAGTCCGGTGCACACCGGACATGTCCGGTGCGACAGCCACGTCACTAGGCCGTTAGGGTTACGACCGTTGGAGCTCTAAGGCTGGGCCCGCCTGGATGTCTGGTGGCGCACCGGACATGAACTGTAGGGTGTCCGGTGCGCCAGCATGGCGTGCCTGACCACTGCCCGCGCTGGCGCGTATTTAATGCGCTGCAGGTGGCCGTTGGCGCCTTGCCGGTAGCCGTTGGCGCCTGAAGTAGCCGTTGCTCCGCAGTTACACCGGACAGTCCGGTGTACACCGGACATGTCCGGTGAATTATAGCGGAGCAGCCGATGCGAATTCCCGAGGCTGCCGAGTTTAGAGCCGCGCCTTCTTGGAGCACCGGACACTGTCCGGTGTACACCGGACAGTCCGGTGAATTATAGCGCGCCGGCTCTGAGAATTCCTGAAGGTGCGAAGTTCAGTTTGGAGTTTCCTGGTGCATCGGACACTGTCCGGTGCGCCCGACCAGGGTCCTTCGGTTGCCCTTGGCTCCTTTGTTTGAACCCTTTCTCTTGATCTTTTTATTGGCTTATTGTGAACCTGTGGTACCTGTAGATCTTATAGACTTGGGCAAACTAGTTAGTCCAATTATTTGTGTTGCGCAATTCAATCACCAAAATTAGTTTACGAAATAGGTGTAAGCCTAATTCCCTTTCAATCTCCCCCTTTTTGGTGATTGATGCCAACACAAACCAAAGCAAGTATAGAAGTGCATAATTGAACGAGTTTGCAAAGTGTAAGTGCAAAGGTTACTTAGAATTGAGCCAATAAATATTACTTACTAGGTATGCATGAATTGTTTCTTTATTTTTAACATTTTGGACCACACTTGCAGCACATGTTTTGTTTTTGCAAATTCTTTTTGTAAATCCTTTTTAAAGTCCTTTTGCAAAATAGTCAAAGGTAAATGAGTAAGATTTTGAGAAGCATTTTCAAGATTTAAAATTTTCTCCCCTTGTTCCAAATGCTTTTCCTTTGACTAAACAAAACTCCCCCTCAAATAAATTCTCCTCTTAGTGTTCAAGAGGGTTTTAAGATATCAATTTTGAAAGTACTACTTTCTCCCCCTTTAGAACTCAAAGAGATACTAATTTAAAGTTTATCAATTGAATTTATTTTTAAAAAAAATTAGGATGGTGGTGCGGTCCTTTTGCTTTGGGCTCATACTTTCTCCCCCTTTGGCATGAATCGCCAAAAACGGATACTTTGAGTGAGATATAAGCCCTTCCCTAACTATTTTCTCCCCTTTGGCAAATAAAACATATGAGTGAAGATTACACCAAAGACGAAGAAATGCTCGGAGCGACGGCGAAGGATGAGTAGTAGAGTGAAGTGGAAGCCTTTGTCTTCGCCGAAGACTCCAATTCCCTTTCAATATACCTATGACTTGGTTTGAAATACACTTGAAAACACATTAGTCATAGCATATATAAAAGAGACATGATCAAAGGTATACTTATGAGCTATGTGTGCAAATTAGCAAAAGAAATTCCTAGAATCAAGAATATTGAGCTCATGCCTAAGTTTGGTAAAAGTTTGTTCATCTAGAGGCTTGGTAAAGATATCGGCTAATTGATCTTTAGTATTAATGTATGAAATCTCGATATCCCCCTTTTGTTGGTGATCCCTAAGAAAATGATACCGAATGGCTATGTGTTTAGTGCGGCTATGCTCAACGGGATTATCCGCCATGCGGATTGCACTCTCATTATCACATAGAAGAGGAACTTTGGTTAATTTGTAACCATAGTCCCGCAGGGTTTGCCTCATCCAAAGCAACTGCGCACAACAATGGCCTACGGCAATATACTCGGCTTCAGCAGTAGAAAGAGCGACCGAATTTTGCTTCTTTGAAGCCCAAGACACCAAGGACCTTCCCAAGAACTAGCAAGTCCCCGATGTGCTCTTTCTATTAATCTTACACCCCGCCCAATCGGCATCTGAATAACCAATCAAATCAAATGTGGATCCCCGAGGGTACCAAAGCCCAAACTTAGGAGTATAAGCCAAATATCTCAAGATTCGTTTTACGGCCGTAAGGTGTGATTCCTTAGGGTCGACTTGGAATCTTGCACACATGCATACGGAAAGCATAATGTCTGGTCGAGATGCACATAAATAGAGTAATGAACCAATCATCGACCGGTATACCTTTTGATCGACGGATTTACCTCCCGTGTCGAGGTCGAGATGCCCATTTGTTCCCATGGGTGTCTTGATGGGTTTGGCATCCTTCATCCCAAACTTGTTTAGAATGTCCTGAGTGTACTTGGTTTGGCAAATGAAGGTGCCCTCTTGGAGTTGCTTGACTTGGAATCCTAGAAAATACTTCAACTCCCCCATCATAGACATCTCGAATTTTTGTGTCATTATCCTACTAAATTCTTCACATGTAGATTCGTTAGTAGACCCAAATATGATATCATCAACATAAATTTGGCATATAAACAAATCATTGTCAAGAGTTTTAGTGAATAAAGTAGGATCAGCCTTGCCGACTTTGAAGCCATTAGCAATAAGGAAATCTCTGAGGCATTCATACCATGCTCTTGGGGCTTGCTTGAGCCCATAAAGCGCCTTAGAGAGCCTATAGACATGGTTAGGGTACTCACTGTCTTCAAAGCCGGGAGGTTGCTCAACATAGACCTCTTCCTTGATTGGTCCATTTAGGAAGGCACTCTTCACGTCCATTTGATAAAGCTTGAAGCCATGGTAAGTAGCATAGGCTAATAATATGCGAATTGACTCAAGCCTAGCTACGGGTGCATAGGTTTCACCGAAATCCAAACCTTCAACTTGGGAGTATCCCTTGGCCACAAGTCGAGCTTTGTTCCTTGTCACCACACCATGCTCATCTTGCTTGTTGCGGAAGACCCACTTGGTTCCTACAACATTTTGATTAGGACGTGGAACTAAATGCCATACCTCATTCCTAGTGAAATTGTTGAGCTCCTCTTGCATCGCCATCACCCAATCCGAATCTTGGAGTGCTTCCTCTACCCTATGTGGCTCAATGGAGGAAACAAAAGAGTAATGCTCACAAAAATGTGCAACACGAGATCGAGTAGTTACCCCCTTATGAATGTCACCGAGGATGGTGTCGACAGGGTGATCTCGTTGGATTGCTTGGTGGACTCTTGGGTGTGGCGGCCTTGGCTCTTCATCCTCCTTGTCTTGATCATTTGCATCTCCCCCTTGATCATTGCCGTCATCTTGAGGTGGCTCATCTCTTTGATCTTCTCCTTCATCAACTTGAGCCTCGTCCTCATTTTGAGTTGGTGGAGATGCTTGCGTGGAGGAGGATGGTTGATCTTGTGCATGTGGAGGCTATTCGGATTCCTTAGGGCACACATCCCCAATGGACATGTTCCTTAGCGCGATGCACGGAGCCTGTTCTTCACCTATCTCATCAAGATCAACTAGCTCTACTTGAGAGCCGTTAGTTTCATCAAACACAACGTCACAAGAAACTTTAACAAGTCCTGAGGACTTGTTAAAGACTCTATATGCCCTTGTGTTTGAATCATATCCTAGTAAAAAGCCTTCTACAGTCTTAGGAGCAAATTTAGATTTTCTACCTCTTTTAACAAGAATAAAGCATTTGCTACCAAAGACTCTAAAATATGAAATATTGGACTTTTTACCGGTTAGGAGTTCATATGATGTCTTCTTGAGGATTCGGTGTAGATATAACCGATTGATGGCGTAGCAAGCGGTGTTGACCGCCTCGGCCCAAAACCGATCCGGTGTCTTGTACTCATCAAGCATGGTTCTTGCCATGTCCAATAGAGTTCGATTCTTCCTCTCCACTACACCATTTTGTTGTGGGGTATAGGGAGAAGAGAACTCATGCTTGATGCCCTCCTCCTCAAGGAAGCCTTCTATTTGTGAGTTCTTGAACTCCGTCCCGTTGTCGCTTCTAATTTTCTTGATCCTTAAGCCGAACTCATTTTGAGCCCGTCTCAAGAATCCCTTTAAGGTCTCTTGGGTATGGGATTTTTCCTGCAAAAAGAACACCCAAGTGAAGCGAGAATAATCATCCACAATAACTAGACAGTACTTACTCCCGCCGATGCTTATGTAAGCGATCGGGCCGAATAAATCCATGTGTAGGAGCTCCAGCGGACTGTCACTTGTCATGATGTTCTTGTGTGGATGATGAGTGCCAACTTGTTTCCCGGCTTGGCATGCGCTACAAATCCTGTCTTTCTCAAAATGAACATTTGTTAGTCCTAAAATGTGCTCTCCCTTTAGAAGCTTATGAAGATTCTTCATTCCAACATGAGCTAGTCGGCGGTGCCAGAGCCAACCCATGTTAGTCTTAGCAATTAAGCAAGTGTCGAGTTCAGCTCTATCAAAATCTACCAAGTATAGCTGACCCTCTAACACTCCCTTAAATGCTATTGAATCATCACTTCTTCTAAAGACAGTGACACCTACATCAGTAAATAGACAGTTGTAGCCCATTTGACATAATTGCGAAACAAAAAGCAAATTGTAATCTAAAGAATCTACAAGAAAAACATTGGAAATGGAATGGTCAGGAGATATAGCTATTTTACCCAAACCTTTGACCAAACCTTGGTTTCCATCCCCGAATGTAATAGCTCGTTGGGGATCTGGGTTTTTCTCGTAGGAGGAGAACATCTTCTTCTCCCCTGTCATGTGGTTTGTGCACCCGCTGTCGATGATCCAACTTGAGCCCCTGGATGCATAATCCTACAAAACAAGTTTAGTTCTTGATTTTAGGTACCCAAACGGTTTTGGGTCCTTTGGCATTAGACACAAGAACTTTGGGTACCCAAACACAAGTCTTAGAACCCTTGTGTTTGCCCCCAACAAACTTGGCAACTACCTTGCCGGATTTGTTAGTCAAAACATAAGATGCATCAAAAGTTTTAAATGAAATGCCATGATCATTTGATGCACTAGGAGTTTTCTTTCTAGGCAACTTAGCACGGGTTGGTTGCCTAGAGCTAGATGTCTACCCCTTATACATAAAAGCATGGTTAGGACCAGAGTGAGACTTCCTAGAATGAATTCTCCTAATTTTGTTCTCCGAATAACCGGCAGGGTACAAAATGTAACCCTCGTTATCTTGAGGCATGGGAGCCTTGCCCTTAACAAAGTTAGACAAATTTTTAGGAGGGGCACTAAGTTTGACATTGTCTCCCCTTTGAAAGCCAATGCCATCCTTGATGCCAGAGCGTCTCCCATTATAGAGCATACTTCTAGCAAATTTAAACTTTTCATTTTCTAAGTTATGCTCGGCAATTTTAGCATCTAATTTTGCTATATGATCATTTTGTTGTTTAATTAAGACCATGTGATCATGAATAGCATTAATATCAACATCTCTACATCTAGTGCAAATGGAAACATGCTCAACGGTAGATGTAGAGGGTTTGCAAGATTTTAATTCTACAACCTTAGCATGTAGTATATCATTCTCGTTTCTAAGGTTAGAAATAGTAATATTGCAAACATCAAAATCTTTAGCCTTAGCAATCAATTTCTCATTCTCATTTCTAAGGCTAGCAAGAGAAACATTCAACTCATCAATCCTAGCAAGTAAATCAACATTATCATCTCTAGGATTGGAAGTTGTAATATTACAAACATGTGAATCAACCTTAGCTAACAATTTAGCATTCTCATTTCTAAGGTTGTCAATAGTCTCATGGCAAGTGCTTAGCTCACTAGACAATTTTTCACATTTTTCAACTTGTAGAGCATAGGCATTTTTAACCTTAACATTCTTTTTGTTTTCCTTAATAAGGAAGTCCTCTTGAGAGTCCAAGAGATCATCCTTCTCATGAATAGCACTAATCAATTCATTTAATTTTTCCTTTTGTTGCATGTTGAGGTCGGCAAAAAGAGTACGCAAATTATCTTCCTCATCACTAGCATTATCATCACTAGAGGACTCATATTTAGTGGAGGATTTGGATTTAACCTTCTTCCTTTTGCCGTCCTTTGCCATGAGGCACTTGTGGCCGACGTTGGGGAAGAGAAGTCCCTTGGTGACGGCGATGTTGGCGGCGTCCTCGTCGGAGGAGGAGTCGGTGGAGCTCTCATTCGAGTCCCACTCGCGGCACACGTGGGCATCGCCGCCCTTCCTTTTGTAGTGTCTCTTCTTCTTCTTTCTTCTTCCCTTCTTGTCGTCGCCCCTGTCACTATCACTGGATAATGGACATTTAGCAATAAAATGACCGGGCTTACCACATTTGTAGCATACTTTCTTGGAGCGGGGTTTGTAGTCTTTCCCCCTCCGTTGCTTGAGGATTTGGCGGAAGCTCTTGATGATGAGCGCCATCTCCTTGTTGTCAAGCTTGGAGGCGTCGATGGGTGTTCGACTTGGAGTAGCCTCCTCCTTCTTTTCTTCCGTCGCTTTGAAAGCGACCGGTTGTGCCTCGGGTGTGGAGGAAGTGCCTTGCTCGATGATTTTCTTTGAGCCTTTGATCATTAGCTCAAAGCTCACAAATTTTCCTATCACTTCCTCGGGAGACATTAGCTTATATCTAGGATCACCTCGAATTAATTGAACTTGTGTAGGGTTAAGGAATACGAGGGATCTAAGAATAACCTTGACCATCTCATGGTCATCCCATTTTTCGCTCCCGAGGTTGCGCACTTGGTTCACCAAGGTCTTCAAGCGGTTGTACATTGCTTGTGGATCCTCCCCTTGGTGAAGCATGAAGCGACCGAGCTCCCCCTCGATTGTTTCCCGCTTGGTGATCTTTGTCACCTCGCCTCCTTCGTGCGCGGTCTTGAGTACGTCCCAAATTTCCTTCGCACTTTTTAACCCTTGCACCTTGTTATACTCCTCTCGACTTAGAGAGGCGAGGAGTATAGTGGTTGCTTGGGAGTTAAAGTGGTGGATTTGGGCCACCTCGTCCGAGTCGTAGTCTTCATCCCCTACGGATGGTACCTGTACACCAAGCTCAACAACATTCCATATGCTTGTGTGGAGTGAGGTTAGATGGTGTCTCATTTTGTCACTCCACATATTATAATCTTCACCGTCAAAAACCGGTGGTTTGCCTAATGGAACAGAGAGTAAAGGAGTACGTTTTGAAGTGTGAGGGTAGCGTAGGGGGATCTTACTATACTTCTTGCGCTCTTGGCGCTTAGAAGTAACGGACGGTGCGTCGGAGTCGGAGGTCGACGTTGATGAAGTGTCGGTCTCGTAGTAGACCACTTTCCTCATCCTCTTGTGCTTGTCGCCTCTCCGATGCGACTTGTGGGAAGAGGATTTCTTCTCCTTCCCCTTCCCTTTGTTGGAGGAGCTCTTCTTCTTCTCCTTCCTCTTGGTGCGGGACTCTTCCGATGAAGTGCTCCCGTGACTCGTAGTGGGCTTGTCGCCGGTCTCCATCTCCCTCTTGGTGTGATCTCCCGACATCACTTCGAGCGGTTAGGCTCTAATGAAGCACCGGGCTTTGATACCAATTGAAAGTCGCCTAGAGGGGAGGGGGTGAATAGGGCGAAACTAAAATTTACAAATATAATCACAACTACAAGCCGGGTTAGTGTTAGAAATAATAAAGAGTCCAAGAAAGAGGGCGCAAAACAAATCGCAAGCGAATGAAGAGTGTGACACACGGATTTGTTTTACCGAGGTTCGGTTCTTGCAAACCTACTCCCCGTTGAGGTGGTCACAAAGACCGGGTCTCTTTCAACCCTTTCCCTCTCTCAAACGGTCCCTCAGACCGAGTGAGCTTCTCTTCTCAAATCAAATCGGGAACAAAACTTCCCCGCAAGGATCACCACACAATTGGTGTCTCTTGCCTCGGTTACAATGGAGTTTTGATCACAAGAACAAATGAGAAAGAAAGAAGCAATCCAAGAGCAAGAGCTCAAAAGAACACGGCAAATCTCTCTCGCTAATCACTAAAGCCTTGTGTGGAATTGGAGAGGATTTGATCACTTGAGTGTGTCTAGAATTGAATGCCTAGCTCTTGTAAGTGGTTGAGAAGTGGAAAACTTGGATGACTTGAATGTGGGGTGGTTGGGGGTATTTATAGCCCTAACCACCAAACTAGCCGTTTGGTGGAAGCTGTCTGTCGTATGGTGCACCGGACAGTCCGGTGCACACCGGACATGTCCGGTGCGACAGCCACGTCACCAGGCCGTTAGGGTTCCAACCGTTGGAGCTCTGGCGCTGGGCCCACCTGGATGTCTGGTGGCGCACCGGACATGAACTGTAGGGTGTCCGGTGCGCCAGCATGGGCGTGCCTGACCCCTGCGCGCACTGGCGCGCATTTAATGCGCTGCAGGTGGTCGTTGGCGCCTTGCTGGTAGCCGTTGGCGCCTGAAGTAGCCGTTGCTCCGCAGTTACACCGGACAGTCCGGTGTACACCGGACATGTCCGGTGAATTATAGCGGAGCAGCCGATGCGAATTCCCGAGGCTGCCGAGTTCAGAGCCGCGCCTTCTTGGAGCACCGGACATTGTCCGGTGTACACCGGACAGTCCGGTGAATTATAGCGCGCCGGCTCTGAGAATTCCCGAAGGTGCGAAGTTCAGTTTGGAGTTTCCTGGTGCACCGGACACTGTCCGGTGGCACACCGGACAGTCCGGTGCGCCCGACCAGGGTCCTTCGGTTGCCCTTGGCTCCTTTGTTTGAACCCTTTCTCTTGATCTTTTTATTGGCTTATTGTGAACCTGTGGTACCTGTAGATCTTATAGACTTGGGCAAACTAGTTAGTCCAATTATTTGTGTTGGGCAATTCAATCACCAAAATTAGTTTAGGAAATAGGTGTAAGCCTAATTCCCTTTCACCTTCGCCTCCGTGTACCACCCCCCAATCTAACGGAGTCGTGGAGCGCGCCAACGGCAAAATTTTCACAGCCGTCAAGAAAATGCTCCTCAACAACAAAAAAGGCAAGTGGCGCGACCTGTTACCCGAAGTGGTCTGGGCGCTGAACACAACTGAGTGCAGGGCGACTGGGTTCACCCCTTTCCGCCTTCTATACGGATCGGAAGCTATGACTCCGCAAGAAATAAAACATGGCTCACCTCGGACAGCCGCGTCGGCCGTCCCCGACGTAGACGAGCCGACTTCGAAGGACCTCATCGACGGAGACCGCGTCTTCGCCCTACAGGCTCTGGACAAATACCAAGCCCAGACAAAAGCATGGCGCGACCACACAGTCATCCCGAGGGAGTTCAATGAAGGAGACCTCGTGCTCGTCCGGACAGCTCGGACAGAGTCCCGGGGCAAGTTAGAGCCAAAGTGGGAGGGCCCTTTCATCATCAAGACGAAGGCGTCCCCCAGCGCGTAGAGACTCACAACTCCATCCGGCGAAGACTTAGAACATTCTTGGAACATTGATAATCTTCGCAATTTTTTTGTTTAACTCCTCAGGGCCACTTAGCCCTTGTAATCCGCAGAACAGTTTTTCAGCCGGCCCGCACTCTTTTCCTCCCGGGGGGTGAGGTTTTTAACGAGGCGGAGCCATGTAATATACACGCGAAAAATCCCCCGCAAAAACTACGTCGAAAAAGACCGATTAAACGGTCTTCGACATTCGACCAACACAAAAGTCACCGCGAGGGGCAGCGATGGCCACCCTCGCGTGCGACAATCCGTGCGAAAGTCGCCAAAGGGTGCAGCCAGACTAGCACAACAAGTGCGGAGATTCGAAGTCTTCTCGAAAAGACTATCCGTGCGAAAGTCGCCCAAGGGTGCAGCCGGACTAGCACAACAAGTGCGTAAATTCGAAGTCTTCTCGAAAAGACTATCCGTGCGAAAGTCGCCCAAGGGTGTAGCCGGACTAGCACAACAAGTGCGCAAATTCGAAGTCTTCTCAAAAAGACTATCCGTGCAAAATTTGCCTAAAGGTGCAGCCAGACTAGCGCAACAAGTACGAAAAATCGAAGTCTTCCTCAAAAAGACTATCCGTGCAAAAGTCGCCTAAGGGTGCAGCCGGACTAGCGCAACAAGTGCGAAGAATCGAAGTCTTCCTCAAAAGACTACCCGTGCTAAACCCTACACCAAACTGTCCGCGCCAGGACTGACCACAGGCACGCCGGACCGACATAATAAACATACTAGACCAAGCGCACAATGCCTTTACAAGCATAGCGCAGGCGCATAACCTCATCATACAAATTATAGTTACATATGTACAGCGAGGGCATCACACCTTACATCGGTTCAACCTTCGGAATGATCCCCATCTCCCTATAGTTAAATAGCATTATCCTAAGCTCCTCACCCTCAAAAAGACTTCGCAACTCCCCCTCACCTACACTCGCAATGGCTGGCGAGGACAACAATTCCTGCTTGCCAGCCCTATCCACACGAAGCCGACTGCCGTCCACCTCACTCACTCTACGCTTCGCAACCGCCCTTCGCCGCCTGCGCCCAGCGCTCGGACCAGGCACAACTTCAGCATCCGCAGCACGCGGCGAAGACTCTGCCGCTGCCACATCCAAGGCCACAAAGTAATCCAAGTCCTCATCCGATGACTCCTCCGTCCACTCAACCGAACTCCTAGAGCCACCAAAATCAGAAAACTTAGAAGCAGACTCATCCGATTCATTCCCTGCATCCACGGTCGAAGCCGCCAAAAAATTAGCAGTGGCGGTTGCGTGCGCAGGCCCAAAACCTTGAACCTGCGCAGCAACCAAGGTTCAGCAACATATACAAAATTCCCTAACTACCCACACCCACTAAGCCACCTGCGAAGGCCCAGCCGCCGTGGGGTCCTCCGCTGCCGGCTCCGTCGCCGTCTTTGGGGGATCCTCAGCCCTCGGCACTGCGGTTGGCGACGAGCCACCACCGGACACAGTAGCCGCAGGGGCAGCGAGGGAGCCTTCAGCGGTTTCCGGGGGCGGTGCCACCGGGCTCGACTCCGCTTCAGGCTGCGCGCTGTTCAAAGCTCCGAAGTCCTCCACTGTCTCATCACGCGCCGCCTGCAACACAGCACACCGATTCAGCAAGCCCACGTATAACCCACATCCAACAACACAAAACAAAAGATAAACATTACCTGATCCCTCGCCCGGTCGGACCGCTCCCTCACCACCTCCCGACCGTGGGGGCCCCACAACCGGTCAAAGAGGGCTCCCGCGGATTCCTTCACCACAGGGTCCTCGACCTTGTAAATTTCGCGCTCGAAATCCTCATCAGATCGGTCGAAGACATCATAGTGGCTGCACCCTTCGCGGGACAACGCATTCATCGCCCCTTCGCAGGTGACCAGGGAGGCAAAGGACATAAATCCCTCCACAATGGTCGGGAGCGCCAACAACTCCTCTTGCAGCCACTCGAGGCAGCGAAGGCCTGACTCTCGGTCGGGCACTTCGAAGTCAGCGGTCCGCGCGCCCAGCTCGCGGTATGAGTCCATGAGCTGTTTGCGCGTCCGCTCAACTTCCGAGCGCATCGAGGTCTCGGCCCTCTCCATGCGGGCCTACAGAGCGTTGAACCGCGTCTTCCATTCCTCGGCGCGCTGGCTGGCGAGACTACCCTCCACCCGTGCCAGATTGGCCTCCGCCTGCGCCGACTGCGCCTTGGCGAGGGCCTGATTAGCCTCCCTCCTTTCCTCCGCCAGCTGGCGCCGGAGGTCAGTCCTCTCGCCCTCCAGCGCGGCCACCTTCTCCATCAGCTTGTGGCACTTGCTATCGGCGGCCGACTTTTCCCGGACAGCGTCAGCATGCTGCTCCCGAAGTCTCTCAACTTCGGCAGACACAACTGCCGTAAGGGCCCCCGACGCCACGCGGTCAGTGAAGTCAGCCGCCTAAAAGACAAACATAAGTCCACAATCCCAACGAAAAGCAGTAAAAACCGATGTCTAGCCCAACTACCTGACTCAGCCGCTGCGACGCCTCCCTCAGCCGGCGGGACACAGCGCCCGCTTCGTCTTTGACGGCGGTGAGCGCCGAAATCTCACCGCCAACACTGAGAGCGCTACCCTTCGCCCAGGCACCGTGGCAGACACCGTGGTCGCCACCGCAGGCGGAACAACAACAAGTTGCCCCTCGCCCGATCCTGCAAAGTATCAACAGTCAAAAAAAATCGGGCCAACGACTTACCAATGAGATAATCTTCCACACTAATATCAGTGCCGAAATCGGCAACGCGCTTCGCCAATGAAGGCAAGTCTCGGGCCTTCGCGGCTCCGGCCGAGGCAGACTTGGCTACGCCGGCGCCGGCTGCCTTCACGACATCCGGCATCTTGCTGGACCCAGGGGCGGCCGACTTCGCCGCCAGCGTCGGCTGGCTACCGCCGGAGGCAGCAGCCTTCGTAGTCCCCCGCGCCCTCTTCGGCCTAGCCTCAGGCAGCCTGATGACCGCCCGACGCTTTTGCGCAGCTTCCTGACGATCCTTGTCCATCACTGCCGACACAACAGCAGCAATATTCCATCCATAAGGAAACACTTTCAAGTCACGAACCATGCGAGATGTAAAAAAGTCTTCGCCGGCCGCACGGGGGATAGGAACGTTCTTAGGCCACCAACCCCCAGTAATCTTCAGCATCCGCGCCAAAGACTCCCGGAGCTCGGGCGAAGACATCCTTCCCCCGGGGGCCGCGCATGTCCCCATCAGCTCCACAACAAAACTATCGGAGACCCCCAGTCCTCCCATCACAGTACCTAGCTTCCTCTTCTTAGTGGATGGGGCGGCCGCCGGCGCGGGGTCGTCTTCAGTCTCTGTCGCCGGTTTCTTCCCACGGCGATCGACATCGTCTTGCCCGGGATAACCGCCATACGGCAGATGGTTCAACTCGAAGACCCTATTCAAGTGATCGTTGGATCCGCGTATATCCCAACTACACTGGCCCTCCGTCTTTGGCACGTAGCGACCAATTATCCGCGCCGCCCCATCCTCCGCCTCACGCACGAATGCGGCGGGATCTCGTCCATGCAAATCCAGTGCGAAGGCGGGACTCCGCACCAGCATCCTGCCACGGGAAGGCATCTGGCGAGGGCATACTTCGCCCAGCACCCAGCCATGCGCCAAGGGCCACACCCCATACGCGACAAACTCCTCAACCAGATCGCGCCCGCTACTCAGGTCGGCCGCGCACCGCAGGGCCCCTTCGTCTGCATCCTCCTCCGCTACTTCAAACCGCGGGTATGCTGAATAATAATGCGAGCAAATCTCGGCCACAGGGAGCCCCGGATGGTCTTCGACTGTCCCTTCGGCAACATAGAACCAAAATTCGCACCAGTTGCCCCATTTATTACGGGCACAGGGAACCAACTCAACGACTTCCATCGAAGTCTTGCCCGTCTTCGGCGTAAACGTGCAAGATCCAAATTGGGTAATCTTATTTCCGATTTTCCTTTTCTGCCAGTGCAGACAATAATACTTCGCGAAGACTTCGACCGAGGGCTGCCCGCCATACGAGGTCGTCGCCCAGACATACTTCGCCAGAGCCACCACGGCATTTGGCGTCAGCTGGTGGACCTGGACGTTGAACCTACGCAGGACTTCTCCCACAAATCGATGTGCGGGCAGACAAAGGCCAGCAGTGAAAAAAGCCTCGAACTCAACCAACTCGCCTTCTGGCTCGGGGATCTCCTCCGTCCCCGGGACACGTGCCACTCCGCCGCCGAAATAACCAAGTTGTTGCATGTCTTGCACATGGACCGAGGACATCCGCGACACGCCGAACTCCACTGTATCACAGGCGCGCAACTCCTCCGCCGCCACATCGCTCAGTGTCTCCCCGGACGACGCGCCAGCCGGTGGCGTAGCGGCAGCAGAAGAGGAAGAGGACGACATCTACGTACCGTCGGCGGCGGTGGCGGGCGGTCTGCTTCACACGGGCTAGATCTCCGATGAGCAAGAGCAAGGAGGGCAGACGAGCAGCGAGCGGTTTGAGAAGGCGGTTAGGGTTTTCGCAGAGCGCGGAAAGATAAAGTTCAAAACGCGCCGCCCCCCGCCCCCTTTTATACACAGAGCGCGGCGCTTCGGGAAACCCGCAATCCAACAGTACGGCGTCAATCAACGGTCATGTCAAAAACCCCCGCGGAACCACTTCGAGCGAGGGCAGCGTCTCCACCATCTAGCGACGTCTTCGGCACCAGATGACTTAGTCGAACTGGTCCCTCGGAGGGCAAATGTTGGGGCGAAGGCGAAGACGCCACCCTTCGCCGACCTCGCTGCACCAACGAAGGCAAGACAACGGGCAGACCTACCCTTCGTCCCGCACGTCGCCGGACGAAGACTTGTGATGAGGTCGTCTCATCTTGCGACCTCGCTCAACATGGAGGCCCACGTGTGATCCGGCCCATTGTAACAGGCCCTGCGTGGCCGCTGCACATTACGGGCCTAATTTGTAAAGGTCTCCCTGTAATTACGGTCTGTAACCCTGCTTTATGGGAATATTTCGGGGATGACCTAGGTGCCTGAGGGCACATGCGTCCTTAACACCGGACGCTGGGCACTCAGACACCTATAAATATCCCTGCACAGTGCCCTTGAGGGGCTAGGTTAACAGAGCTATTGCCATCTCGTGTTGAAGCCCCGTTGACACCACTTTTACTCCCCTGTTGGATCAACTCGCTCAGGTGAGCAAGTGCCAACAGTCGAATAAGGTTCATACAAAAGGAACATAATGATGAAGCATTCCACATAAGGTTCATACAAAAGGAACATAAGGTTCAAGCATTCCTACATCGGTTACCCATGCATCACAGACATAACACAGAAGTTCCTATTTATTTTGATGCATTACTACCACTAAGACCATGGTCTAGGTACCACAATTACAGGTTCCAAATGCTATACCTAGTGGACCTGTCCGAGTCGTACGAGTCATTGTCACTGGCCTCATACAATTCTGGTGAGGAAGGGGGGGTGAAAGGAAATTGTCTAGGCACTGGGTTCACAGCCTCCACAAGTTTAATTTCTTCCTCCATCCTCTCCTTCTCTGGGTCTGACCTTGCTTTGCTCTCAAGTGCATCCTGCTCCATTAGGTCTACCTCCTTTCCAATTGCAAATAGTGCATTCAGAAGGTAATGCTCGTCACCCAAATGACGGAAAGCCTCTTCTAGAAAGCTTCTAATATTCAATGCACTAGTTTCCACTGAGGATGCAAGATTGAGGACCAAGTTTTGCAGCACTTTGGCATCATGGCAGCTCATCTTGATTCCTATCCTCAAGCAGTAGATCCTTGGCTAGACAAGGTACATACATGAAAAAATTAGGGCCAGTGTTGTTACTAATTAGTGAAATTAAAGTGTTCATGGCAGTTACGAAACACCACAAATTGTTGGGCCTAAAATGCTAAACTATTTAGACACATTATATAAACACTTTGACCGTGCCTTGGTACATCTGTTGGTTGCATATAATAAACTAAAGTTGCACAAAAAACATGAAAGCACAGACAACATACATGGAAAGTAGACTTATGCAATTGATTAAAAACAATGAACTATAGCGAAAAAGGATTTAGAACCTCAATTAGTTGAAGTGGACGTCAAATAATCAAATAATTTTTTCAAGCTGCATAATAAGTAAAGGTTTCGTTAGTTGCATGCAATGGTTAGTCATGTAAGGAAAGACTACTCGAAATTGTAGGTTGACTGAGTCCAATTCATAGACAGAGTTACTTAGTCGAATTCAAAGAAATGGATATGGAAGGACCAAGGGTAGGGGTGTAATCGGATCGAATACGGACGGATATCAATGAAATCATATTTGTTTTCATATTTTTAGTCAGATTCGAATTCGAATACGGATAGCTTCGAATACGAATACAAATACGGATGTTCTCGAATACAAATACGGATAGTCGTGGATCGAATACGGAGCTAATCGGACACAGATAGCGTCGGTAACGAATATTTTTGTCAGATATCGTGTAAGACACCATTCCACACATATTATAGTTGTAATCATTTAGCCCCTCCTTTAGTCCAAACATTTTTGAGGATTATATGTGCACATATGCTACACCTCCATAAAAATCCATGAATTTCTAAGGCTATTTTGAGTATTATTAATTTCTTTATGTAAAAAATCATTAAAATTCAATTAAATTCATAAAATATTGATAACTATGATATGTGGTTTCACATGTTATTATGATATGTGGTTTCACTTTTTATTATGGTGGTTTCACATGTAATCATTACGGGTTTCACAAATAAGTGGAAATGAAATGAAATAATTGATGACATCTTGTGGTTTTTATGGTTCAAACATTTTTGAGGATGCTATATGGACATATGTTACTCATACACTAAATTTTGTGAATTTCTAAGACTATTTGTATATTATTAATTTCTTTTTGCAGAAAATCATCAAAATGCATTTAAATCCATAAAATATTATAGTATCGACCAAAAATTGCAAATAAGTTATCAAGACTAATAAACATTCCATAAGAAGATAACCTCAAGTCCCCACATGAAAATGAGAAAGTGAAGTAAAGGTTATGTTGAAACTTGGATACTTAAGCTGATTTCACGTGCAACTCACACAAGTGTAAGAAAATGAAAAGAATCACTGGCATCTTATAGATTTTATGGTCCAAATATTTTTTAGAATTTTATGTAGACAAATGTTAACCCTCCGTCAAATTTTATGAATTTCTAAGGCTATTTGTGTATTATTAATTTCTTTCTACAAAAAATCATCAAAATGTAATTAAAATCATAAAATAATCTAGTGTCTACCAAAAATTGCAAATAAGTTATCAGGACCAATAAACATTCTATTAAAGATAATATGAAGTCCCTATGTGAAAATGATAAAGTGAAGTATTGATTATGTTAAAATTTGGATAGTTAAGGTGATATCACATGTAACTCACGTAACAAGTGAAAGTGATTTGAAAGAAATGTTGGCAATCTTTAGATTTTAATGCCCAAACATTTTTGAGGATGCTATATGGGCATATATTGCTCCTCCGTCAAATTCCATGATTTTTTGAGACTATTTGTGTATTATTATAATTTTTTCTACAGAAAATTATCAAAATGCATTTAAATTCATAAAATATTCCACTATCGACCGAAAATTGCAAATATGTTACCAGGAACAATAAACATTATATAAGAACATAACCTCAAATCTCCATATGAAAATGATAAAGTGAAGTATTGATTATGTTGAAACTTGGATATTTAGGGCGATTCCACATGTAACTATCCGAATATCTGAAATCTGAAATCTGGTAAGATATCTGGGTAGATGTCCGGATATCCGAAATATGAAATACGGACAGTTATCCGAGAAGATATCCGGATATCCGAAATCCAACGGATATTAGTCATATCATATCCGCATCTGATATCCGAATTGTACTATCCAAATTCGAATCCGAAATCCGAAAATTCTGTGGATATCCGAAAAAACTATCCAGCCGAATAATTAGCCTCTTCGGACGGTCGGATGGTCGGATAATATCCGTACCGTTTACACCCCTAACCAAGGGGTTATGTTGGGGAATGGAACGGTATTGCTACTTAGTTGTTCGAATAGGAAGATTAACATGCATTTGTGTACCACCAACCTTGACCAAAGAACATACAAACCACATTATGGCAAATTAATTGAAATGGCACAAAATGGTGGCTACACAAAATTGAGCACAAGAGGATCAGGAATATGCAAATGACACAACAGTCTGAATGTTGTTTCCTATGTACCATACTAAAAGTAGCTTAAATGTTCTACATGATTAGCATGGATCACTTAGCAAAACGTGATTGAGTATAGGTTCAGATCTAAGTATACCATAATATCTAACTTGGTTGTTCTACATAAACAATAGGCGAATCGGAGATCCGACATAACCTAAACCCTAACTGTCAAAGTAGTCGAAGAACACATAAACCGTACCAGTCAAACAATTTGAGTACATCTAAACCCTAGTGGTAATCGAAGCTGCGTTTATTTGGGACACAGAATGAATCCTAGGTGTAGAAATTGGAGAAGTACTGAATCGTACCTTGGACCTTGAAGCTCGAATGAAGCAGATCGGCTGAGCGTAGATCTGTCGCCGAATCGATGACCTCCCTTTGACCTCCACCCCGCAGGCGACGTGCCGGCAGACAGAGACGAGCGGCGGCGGCGTCTTCGCACGGATCGGGCGGGTCGCCGGTCCGCGAAGATGGAAGGCAGATCAGCGTGGAGGACCCCCACTGCTGCTCGCCGCCCGGAGCAAGACAAACGAATCGCGGGAGACAGCGGATCGACGACTACCTTCTCCGGCGGCGGATACGTCGCCCTTGGTTCGCCTCCTTCGCCCTCCGCGGAGTTTTCCGAGCGCGCGAGCGTGTGGCCGAAGGAACCGGCTGCGGGGGAGAAATCCGGCGTAGCGTGCCCATCCATTTAGCAGGAGAGAGAAGGAATCGGGAGGAGAGAGCAGGAGAAGGATGCCGGTGAATGGGATAGGGGCGCACTGTAGCCCCTAAAACGGCTATAGTGTTAGGGGAGAGGGAGCCAAGCGCACACCGTTGAACATAGTCTTACAGAATCGAGCCCACGGGAGTAAGCACCGGCTGACCGGTGGGGGCGTGGGGCTCCTTGGTTAGGGCTCTCTTCTCTCTCGTGCTGAGCTCGTACACGACCGAACTCGGGCGCGCACTGCAACAGCCCCGTCGATTCGCTAGCTGGCATAACCAGTCGAGGTTCCTGCCAGCCGAGTGCCCCTTTCCTCCCCTATATAACCGACCGGAAAATCCCCTGGTCCATCCCCCTTGTTGCCGTGAAAGGCACATAGAGAGATACCGTGCCACCGCAATCGAGTTCAAGATACACCGTTGCTGAGCCTGGGAAAAAGGACCATGAGATCATCGCTGGAGAGCGTCAAGCGTTGTAGCGGCTATTATAGGGTAGGAATCGGCTAGGGTCGTGGGAACTCCTTGCCGGAGAAAATTTTTGGCCGCCGAGTCTATTGGCGTCGTGAACAGCACCGTGGTAGCCTCAACCCTCGGTAAGAAGACCCCCGCTTGATTCGCTGTGTTCCCCACAACAAGTAGCGCTTATCCATGCTGGGTTTAGGGCTCCGGGTCAACGTGTAAGGCTCGTGCCACTGCGACCGCTGTCGTGCGGTTCCGCTCCGCTAGGTAGACTGTCAAGAGGAAGGTAATGAGGCGTTGTCCCACGATCCTTGTAAGAATGATTGAGATTAGAAGTAGGTGTACCCCTTCGCGGGATTTAATCTATATCGTAGATCGAACATCAGACGGATCTGGTCACGAACGATTCACGATCTATCCTGTACCGTAGATCTTGAATCCGAGGATGGAGGTTAGATCTAGATGTGAGCAAGTTTTAGTCGAAGATCTTTGATCTGGCGGCTAGGATTCCATACCCGTTCACTTAAGACATAATCTAATCTTGGCCATAAATATAGATCTGGACGTTGTGGAGCCACGATACCCCTTCGGCCGGTCGGTTTCGCTAAAGAGACCCTACTTTTTAGGGAAAAAACCTACCATCCACCTAGGCGCTCAAGTATCATTACATAACAGTCATGTAACATCAGCCCTAAACTCTTAAATATTAGGACCGCCATCCTTTATTCAAGATAAAATAAATAAAACAAATTAGAAATTTCAGAATAGACTTTAGTAATTGTTTCCAGTGTAAAATTAATATAAAAATGCCTAAAAACTTGCAAAATTCATATCTTTTACGTTTTTAGCTCCGAATTCAGTAGTTCTCAAACCCCCGAATTCGTAGCAACGCATAGAATAATATTATATAGTTTGTTCTTATGTTTGGTGTGATGTTAATTTTGTACCTATATTGTTTGCTTGTATTGTTGCTAGTAGATGAGCAAATGACCGAGGAACCCGAAGCACCGCAAGTTGAAGATTCTGAGCTGGAGCTCGTAGAAGGCAAGTTGTATCATTAATCACATTCTTTGACCTAATAATGTTATGTTAATCACCATGGTACAATTAGGTTAAGATGATGGGACCTAATAGGTTGCCTAGTTTGTTTATCCTACACCTTGTATACAAATGAATTATTGGATAGTCTTGCTAGTGTCGTACCTGGTTTTGGGATTAATGCTACTTATGATTCATGCTCATATTCCATTATAATTTATTATTGTTGCCTTTATTATGATACATGATAAGATCATTTTGTTAATTGGAACATGGATCAACCACCCGAGAAAATAGTGCTACCACAAGGGTAGAATGGGACACACTTGGTTGATTAATTAGCAAAGCTAGTGTGAGTTAATCCTTTCTCAAAAGGGGCAAGCGAGGTGGAGAAGCTGCCGGTATAGGAAGGTCCTCGAGTCGATCTGTATGTGATAGCTTTTGGTACGAGGGATTTCTATATTGCCTTCGGCCTGGAAACCGTAGCAGGTTCTCTCATGCTAGTGGAACTTCGAAAAGGCCTCGTAGTGAGCCCTTACCTACTCACCTTAGTATTGTTTAAGGTTTTGCGCAACCCCAGGCAAATAAGGGATCATGAATTGTGGGTAAAGATACACAACCTTTGTAGAGTGTAAAACTAGTATTCAGCCATGCTCACGGTCAAGAGCGGCTCAGACCATCATATGAGTAGTTTATGGAATTAAACTTAACTTGTTATTTGCATTGCATTGGGGGAGTTATTATTAATTGTGATTAATTATTTAATTGGTTTGGTATTTAGTTACACCGTGTAGCATAATTGATAAAAAATCTAATATCGGTCCAACTAAGAACACCAACGGGAATTAGGGACAGTTTTATGGCAGACGTAAAAATCTAGCAGTTACGAAAATAAGTGATTTGATTTGATTTTTATGGTAATTACGAACAGGTGGGAATTATGGATATATTTATGATAGACGTAAAAATCTAGCAGTTACGAACATAAATGATTTGATTTTTTATGGTAATTATGAACAACATAAATCAAAGAATTGCTTTTCTAATGTGCATACAAAAAATATGCATGCAATAAACTAATATACGAACTCCGTGTTCAAGCATAAAATCGTATAGTTTTTAGTGTAAATAGTGCATGTGGTAGGCATAAATCACAATAATTGAAAGACAACACGAATCGGAGGAGGTAGTCGCTGGAGGACATCGTCGACGACACAAGAATAGATGGAGGTCATCACTCGGGCCACCCAAACTGCGCCGGATCGGAGGATGTCACGCGCGATCGTTGCTGTGCGCACCTCGCGCCTTCAGTGGGTGCTCGATCCTCGCTCCTTCAGTGGGCGCTCGATCCTCGCTCCTCGTGTGGCACTGTCGCTACTCGCATGTCAGGGGGTGCCGCTGTCACACCCGAGTTTCGGGGCACCAAGACCCGGACGTGAACATAATCACCAGGTGTGCTGGGACCAAGTCTCACACATATGATGAATCATGGCACAGGATCGAATGTCACATCTTTACTACATAACAGGAATTCTATAAAAAATAAATAAATAATTATATTATAAGGAGACAACGGTCCAGCAACCCAAAGTTGACTGGGAGACGACGGTCTAGACCTCTCACGAACTCGTCGCAGCATCCTACAAGCGCCTCATCCTGCGGTACCTATTCTTGACCTGTGGGGGGTGTGAGACAGCAAGAGTGAGCTCACATACGTTCATCGCTCAACAAGTTATGGGGAATAATGTGCATGAACTCGCCAAAGGTGGGAGCTCACGTGAAGTGTAAGGCTTACCAAAGAGGATGGTTGAAGCTGAGCATTGCTTTTAAAGTTGGTCAAAATTTTATTAGCAATTACTAAGTATAAGTAAATACGAACCCAATTAAGTAGTAGAACAAAAGTAATAACAACACGTGCAATGCATATGATAAATTGAATTTAGTTCCATAAATTAATCATGTGAGTGTCCGAGCTGCTCATGACTGTGAGCACGACTAGTATACCAGTTTTACACTCTGCAGAGGTTGCGCATCTTTACCCACAAGTCATATTACCCATCTGCCAAGAGACGACCAATCCCATACACCTCTACCGAGGAGGCGAGATAGGGTAACACTACGAGACCTTTACAAAGTTCCACTAGCTTTAGAAAACTCGCTACAGTTTATAGGAAGCTTCAATGCAGGAATCCCTCGCCTGACCACCAACGCAGCAAAATCAAACCGAGGACCTCCCTACACTGACCACTCCCCTATTGCCCTTGCCCCTTTCGGGTAAGGTAGTCTTCCACTAGCTTTCCTAGTTAGTTAGCCAAGGACATCCCATTAAACCCTTGTGGTAGCGCTGTTTTCCCGGGTGGTTCTCCATGTTCCAATTAACATAATGATCTTAACATGAACAGTAAATAACAACTGATAATAAAGGTATAATCATGAATAATGTATCTCCATACCCAAAACCACAAAGGAATAGCAAGTACTACCCAAAAAATTTAGTGGTAATCAAGGTATAAAGATAGTCAAACTGGGGTAACCTATTGGGTTCCATCAAAATTAACCTATGCAGATCATTATGATTAATTAGAACATGACTAGGTAAAAAGTAGTGATCAAGGGCACAACTTGCCTGAGACTTGAGATTTCAGGTACCAAGATGATCTTTAGATGACTCGTAGTCTCGCGCTAGTCATAGCAATACAAACAAACAAGGTATAGACAAAATTAACATCACACCAAACATAAGAACAAACTGCGTATTAATAATCTACGCGAAGCTACGAGATCGTGGGTTCGAGAACCACTAAAATAGGAGTTACGGTTAATAAGATACGATTTTCTGAAGATTTACGTGATTAAATATTAAACTTATATTATAAATTGGTGATTATACATCATATGAGAAAACATATTATAATTAATTAACTCAACTTCGATCTGGATTATGATTTGATTAAAAATCATATTTTAGTCAGATTATAATTGTAGATAGGTTATCTTTAACTAGCAAACTTAATCCACTAAACACAAATTAAACAATATCCAATTATAAGATTATGTGTTATAATAAAACTAATGTTGTCATTGCATAGATAATGTTATTACGAAGCTAACAAAACTTGAACGGATCGAATCAGAGTTAAAATGAGCTAAATATGAATTAAATAAGTTTCAAGATTTATTTTTATACTAAAATCCCATTTTCCTTATTTAATTCAGAATTTCCTATGGGTTCTGGACTGCGCACACAATTCTATAGAAGCATAGGGTCTAACTCATAAAGTTTAGGACCAATCCGTAATATTAACAGCATAAGGGTGGACGACGGGTTTATTTTTGATAAGCCGAGGGGCTCTTTATGAACTATGCCATGGCCGAAGGGGTATGATGACATGTGGACCGTTGGATCAGCGGTCAAGGGCCCTGATTAGATCCGTCTTTAAGTGAACCGTTACGCAACATGGACCGCCCGATCTAAATCCAAGGGTCAGAACCCAGATCTAATCCCACCCCTCCTTAGCCAATCCAACGGCTTGGATTGCTCCAACCGAAGCGGTACAATCCAATTGATCTAGGCCTCCCATTATGCATCAATGGTCACCGGTTGTCTTCCTACCTCAATCTGAGCTGAACAACGGTGTCCAGCCCCAACCGCGACGGCGCCATGGCCACGACACTGGGCCTCGATGCCTCGGCAAACCAGAACTCCCAACACTCGGATGATCGATGCTACGCGCAGCAGGGGACAGGGCGATTCGTGTGTTGCCTTACAAGAGCTGAAGGGCCGATAAGGCTGGCTTCGCGAACGGGACGGTGCACGGCGGGGCGTCCGCGCTGGCTCTCCAGTCACCGCACGCCAAACACGCCCGCGCACACAGAGGGTTGGAGGAGATCATACCAGAGAGCTATGGCCGAGAAGGAGTCCAAGGTTCACCTTTATATGCCGTGGATACCGAATCCCCAACAACCGCGCGAGTCTGTTGGAATTGGATCCGATTCGGCCGTTGAGAAGCGCATCGGATGGGATTCCGCAGAGAGAGGGAGAGTTGGTTATCCAGGTGATGCTGATGCCCGGGTTCCATGCCGAAGGATCGAGGTAACGCCACCCGCATTCCGGGCGCGCAAGATTCCCCGCCCCGGCGCCTGCATGCGGATTCAATTTCTGTACGCCGAGAAGGAATAAGGAGAGGAAGGGGATAGTACTGACAGGTGGGGACCACCCAGAGGTCACGGCGTGCGCGCTCGGCCAAGTAATGGTGAGGCTGACCTCCGCGGCCCCACATGTCAGCGAAAAAGGACGTGCGCGTGCGCTGGGCTGTGCGGGAGAAGGGATGGAGGTGGGGTTTTGGGCCTGGCCATGGGATTCGGCCCAAGCACGTTTAGGAGCTCTTTTATTATTTTTTGTTTTCTTTTCTATTTTAAATCCACCTTCAAGATTCATATTCAAATATGAGTTTCAATTTTTAATCTACATGCACATCCAATGTAGCGGTATGAATATTAAGTATATATTTCTATAAACGTATATATTTAATTTAATTATTCTGTTCCTTTGTTTAGTTAAAAGCTCAAAGTATGTCATGCATCCATATTATTTCTCTTTAGGAAATTATTACTAGTGTGTGATCAAATTCCAAGCTCAACAAATAATGAATATCCATTATTTCACTTATTTAGAGGAAAGTAATACATAACCTTTACTAGGATTCATTTTACTTAAATTTTTTAAAGAGCGTTATAGTTTACAAAGGAAATAATGAATAGATGGAGAATCTTTCTTCTATTTTTAATTTCAACTTAATCTTTTTATTTCAAGACTTACATCTAGGTTTTGAACTACACCACTTTTTGCGGTACTATTTGTTTGCTATTTGACTACTTTGATTTCCTTAATTGAGTGTGCACAAGGAAAAAGGGAATTAACTAATTCTCAAAACACCAACACCTAAATGTACTTATTTGTTTATCCTATTTTTTTTCCTATATAGATTTTGGGCTTTACAGTCGCTTACTCGTCTTCCTTAGGAGTGTCGTCGCCTCGGGGCCCCAGGACGCTGCCGCTTGCTCGCACAAGGGCCCCGCCGTCGCTCGCCCTATAGATCGGGGAGCCACCGCCACCCCGTCATTGACCTGGGAACCGCCGTCACCACGCGTCCGGGTCGGGGAGCTGCGGCCACCGTAGCCACCAGCCAAGGTTCCACCGCCGCGCGCTATCGGGCAACCGCCGCCGTGGCACGTGCCTAGGTGGGTACTGTTGCTAATGAATCGAGATGGGGCGTGAAAAACTGAACCCTGGCACTCCTAATCTTCTTTTATAGATGCTCAGATCTGATCCGGCTAAACCGGATTGCCACGTTTGACCTGAGTTTCCTCTAGTTATTGGAAGTCATGGCTCGTAATATACAATATATATATATATATAAAGACTAGTAAGGTGTTCATACTAACGATACGACAAATCTAAAAGACGACAAAGTAAATATACATTAAGAATCGTGGCAAAAGTGATCGGGATGACGAGTAGGACTGGGCAAAAACCCATTATTCATTACCCAAATCCGATTAACCTGAATCTGGATCTGATATACCCGTACTCGAATTTTTGGGTATCCCATTTTTCGGGTACTCTCTTATTTTGGATATACTTTAGGTAGCGGTTCTCAAAACTCAAATTTCGAAAAATCCAAATTATCTAATACGAAACTTTCGAGTAACCCGAATGCACAGGCCTAATAACGAAGGGGAGCAAAAAATCGTAAGCTATGACAACGTATTTCCACATGTGTGCGGCCTGGACGATCCTAATCACCTTCTTGGAGCCTTGCACTTTCTAGCCGTAGTTTTGCGAGGCGTATTAGAGCTCCTTGCCGGTCATCGAGGTGGTGAAGTTGATGAACGCGTAGCTAAAGTTGCCTCCTTCATGCACACCAACATGCACACATCATGAATTCCATCATAATCTATCATATCACATGGGTTGGGATAATATTAATCGAATTAAAAAAAAGAATCACCCATGAGACCTTGTATTTCTATTACACATGGATTGAATGGAATTAAAAAAATTAAGAAGAATTTTAAGTTGTTTGAGATTTAAACCTACCCAATCTTACTCAATTCACATGGATTGAGAGCGAACCAAACAAGTCTTGAGATGGATGTGTATCAAACAATGAAACAAGACGCGGCCGCCACAACCACATCGCGAGTTTATTACAAGTGATCACTCATTCTGTTGCGCTAAAAGAATCACTGGCATCCATTTTCATTTCATGTTGCGCTGGTCTCTTTAGCTTTCCCGAGGAGAGAGGACAGGTTTCAGGCTAGTATTGGTGCTATTCTATGTGTGTACTGTATATATTATCGGAATCTGAGTCTTTTCCGAGTGCTTGGCGCTTTGTCGAGTGCTTTTTGTCGGGCACTTGGCAAAGCCCTGCTCTCGGTAACGATGGCGTTTGCCGAGAGCAGGACTCTCAGCACAGGAACATACTCGGCAAAGATTCCTTTACCAAGTGCCAAACACTCGGCGAAGCGTGCCTCTCGGCAAAGGACCGTCAGCCGCAGTCTAAAGCTGACGGCCGTTATCTTGCTGAGAGCCGAGTTCTGGCACTTGACAAAACATCTTCTTTGTCGTGTGCCCCCTTTCGGCACTCGGCAGAGCAAGCTTTGCCGAGTGCCCTAGTTGGACACTCGGTAAAGTATATTTTTATTTTTTTATTTTGTCAACCAAACTTTTTGTGGTATATTCCTACACTATGTAGACCTACATGTACCATTTTGGGACAATTATAAAAGTGTTTTCTATAACTACTGGATTTAGTTCATTTATTTGAATTTCTTCGGAAAATTCACATTTGAACTGCAAGTCACTCGAAACTTGGAAAACCGTGCATGAAAAAATGATATCCATGCTATTTAGTACAAGTTACAACCGATTTCAGGAGCGGACCGGAAACTTCGAGCACCATGCTCACTAAACATGGTCGTGAACTTGCCATCCAGCTGTTTAAAAATTGTATAAAACACAAACAAAGTCATGATATCATATGTAGAGGCTGTGATAAAAAATTGAGAATGTTTCGAGAAAGTTGTAAGACACTTTGTGTAGAAACCTAAGAGAACTACACATGAAATCATAGAGTTTCAATGTAGTTCTCTTAGGTTTCTACACATAGTGTCTCACAACTTTCTCGAAACATTCTCAAATTTTTATCACAGCCTCTACATATGATATCATGACATGTGGATATGTTTCATGATTTTCTGACTTTGTTTGTGTTTTATACAATTTTTAAACAGCTGGATGGCAAGTTCCCGGCCATATTCAGTGAGCATGGTGCTCGAAGTTTCCGGTCCGCTCCTGAAATCGGTCGTAACTTGTGCTAAATAGAATGTATATCATTTTTGCATGCACGGTTTTCCAAGTTTCGAGTGACTTGCAGTTCAAATGTGAATTTTTCGAAGAAATTCAAATAAACGAACTAAATCCAGTATGTAAGGAAAATGGACCCCAGGCCATTTGGCTAATTGAGTTTTAGTGTTTGATGATTAACACAATTTATGAACTAATAAGTTACCTAGTGTTTGTGTTTGTAGTTCACAGGATGCTAGAGTTACTTGGACTAAGGAATTGAGGAAAGCAACACCTCAAAAGAAGACATTAAGAAGATCTAAGAAAAGTCTAAGAATAAAGATGTGTGTTGCCTGCGGACTGTCTATGCGTGGAGCACCGGACTGTCCGGTGGCACACCGGACTGTACGGTGCACCTGGAACCTCAGCCCAACGGCTAGTTCCAGGTGGCACCAAGAGGGAAGACCACCAGACTGTCCGGTGTGAAGTCCGGACTGTCCGGTGTGAAAGCCTAGGGCGCCAACGGTCACCTGCTCTAACAGACCAACGGCTAGGCGCACCGGACAAGGAACAGTGCGTTGTCCAGTGCACCACCGAACTATCCGGTGTAACCGCAGAAAGTAGCAGCTTTCCTCCAACGGCTACATTTGTGTTGGGGGATATAAATACAACCCCAACTGGCCATTTCCAAGTGTGGGAGCCCAAGAGACATACCAAGGCATATAGTAGACATTCCCAAGTGCTCTTACACCCAAGTGCTTAATAGAATCACTCGGTGATTAGCGTAGGTGTTTTGCGAAGTGCTTAGGTTAGTTAGACCGCTTTAGCGCTTGCTCTAGGTGAACCCAAGTTAGTTGAGTGAGTTTAGATAATCCACACAACCCCTCAGCTCTTGCGCAAGCCGTTGTAATTGTACCAAGTGGGGCGAGAGTCTTGCGAGACCGTGACAACCGCGTTTGTGTCACGACCGCCACCGTGTACCGGAGGGAACGAGGCCCATGTCGTTTCGACTGGAAGCTCGATAGTGGAGACGGCAGGGAACGTCCGAGAGGAGCCAGAAGCGGAGCACCACTTGCGCATGGAGATGGCCCGCGGCTCTCTACGGAGTTACTCGACCGAGGTGCTTGGCCCTCGCGTGGGCTTCCCTTTGCGTATGGGCACCAACGAGGATTAGTCGGGACCTTGCGCGGTTCTGGATACCTCGGTAAAAATACCGGCGTCATCCACGAGAGTTTGCTTCTCTATCTTGCTCTTTAAGTTTCTGCATTTATATCAAGCATTTAAGTTTCAACCTTGTATTCATACTTATATTGTGTAGATTGAAACTTAGCCTTTGCGGTAGAGATAGCAACACTTAAACAAAACCTAGTTTGCACATTCTAGTTTGATTAATTGCATAGGTTTTGCTCTAGGGAATTATTTGTGGACTAGTTTAGCGAAAGTTTTAGAAGTCCTAATTCACCCCTCTTAGGCGTCACCCGTTTCCTACAAGTGGTATCAAAGCCTTGTTTGGCTCATTTGAAACGCTTTAGCTTCACCGCTAAAAGAGCTGACGCTTTTTAGAGGAAGGGATGGATACCCATAGGCCACCACACTTCGACGGCACTAACTTCCCATATTATAGTGCTAGAATGGCTTGTTACCTAGAGGTCGTTAATCTAGGTGTTTGGAGAGTCACTCGTGATGGGATAAAACCCCCCAAGAATCCTGAGAAACCTACCACGAGTGAGGAAAAAGAAATTCATTTAAATGCTCGAGCCAAAAATTGCTTGTATGAATCTCTTAGCATGGATATTTTTAATCAAGTATTTACCTTGAAAACTGCTAATGAGATTTGGCTAAAATTGCATGAGCTCCATGACGGCACATCCAATGTCCATGAGCAAAAACATTGCCTAGTCTTAAATGATTATAATTCTTTTGCTATGAAAGATGATGAGCTTGTTAGAGACATGTATTCTCGTTTGAATCTAATTATCAATGAGCTCAATTCTATTGGCATTAATAAGCTAGGTGATGCGGACATTGTGAGGAAGATTATCTCCCTGCTACCACAACAAAGATATGGGAGCATCATCACCATCCTTCACAACATGGAGGACTTGGGTACCATGACCCTGACCATTGTGATTGGGAAAATCGCGGCTTTTGAGATGTCGCGAAAAATGTGTCGGGGAGAGGAGCCAACTTCCTCAAGGCCATATGCTTTTGCATGTGATGAAAGGAAGGGTAAAAAGAAGGCTCCCACTCCAAGTTCCTCAAGTGAAGAAGAGGAAGAAGATGAAAGTGATGATGAAGAAGATAATCAACCGTGCACATCATCCTCCGAGGATGAAGAAACAATCCGACGCGTCGGAAAGGTAATGGGGATGATCCGCAAGATTAATCTAATGGGTGTGCCCCTGCAGGTAGAAGATCTTCTCTTTAACATTGACAGGAAAAAGCAAATAAAGGGAGGATGTTTCGCATGCGGGGAGAAGGGCCACTTTAGGGACAACTATCCAACTATGGCCGAACCCAAAAAGGAGAGGAGCAAAGGCAAGGCGCTAACAAGTGTTAGAACTTGGGATGATTCTTCAAGTGAAGAAGAGCCTCCAAGGACACGCAGCCATCGATCCTCATCACGCTCATCACTGTCATCACACAAATGTCTTATGGCAAGAGGTAAAATGAGCATTCCATCCTCTAGTGATGATAGCAGTAGTGATGATGAAGGTGAGGGAAAACCCTCCATAGATGAGCTTACGGAAGCCATTAAATTTTTTCTAGGATGTTTGCACTAAGCAAAAAGCTCAACTTAAAAACTTGAAAAATAAGTTGATTAGCTCTCAAAATGATTATAAACGTTCGCTAGAAAAAATTGAAACTTTTGCAAACTTAAATAGTGAGTTATCAACTAAAATTCAGCTATTAGAGTCTAGTGCTCCATCCACTGCTACCGATGACGGCCTTATTAAAAAGAATGAAAAACTTAAGGCTAAGTTAGCTAGCTCCCAAGAAGCTATTGAAAATTTGCTAGAGAAAATGGAAATTCTTAGCATTCATAATAGTGAGCTAACTACTAAGCTAGAAAACATTGGTAGCACCCCAGCGGCATCTTTAGTTGAAATTCCTGAAATTATTAAGAAAGATGTCTCTACTTCTTGCTTTGATTTAATTGATGATTCTAACCCCTGCAACCAAGTTCTTGTTGAGAATATTGTTATAGAAACATGTTCAAATGAGGTTGCAAAGGAAAATGAGCACTTAAGGCAAGAAGTGGCTTGCCTTGGCAAAGCCTTGTATAACAAGAAAGGTAAAGCCAAACAAATCCAACCTCCAAAGGATAACACCACTATGGGAGTGAACAAGCCTATGGAGGGTGAAACTGTGATTTGTAGGTTATGCCACAAAGAAGGCCACAAGTCCTTCCAATGCAAGGCAATGACCAGAGATAAACAAAGGCAAAAGCTCAAGCAAAAGCCAAAATCTCCAACACCTACATCAAAAAGGTGGACAAAAAGGCTGCTACACCATATTTGATCAAGATGAAAAAGATTGGAAATGTGATAGCAATCAAGGCCAACAAGCAAGCCAACAAAGGAAAGGGGACCAAACGCATCTGGGTGCCAAAGGAAATAATTTCAATCATGAAAAGCACTAAGAAGGTTTGGATCCCGAAAGGGAAGTGAGTGGGCCGAAGGTCAACAGGAAATTTGGAGACTTGGCAAAGTTGGGATGTATATCATGGGATACATCATATTGGATCAAGTTTATTACCAAGTAAGTTAGTGAACATTTTGGACCCAAATTTCCCATCCATGACTAAGGTAACTAGATTTATTGTATTTCATGGTTTTAGATATGTGTATCTAATTATTTTATATCTAGTTTACTATCGGTGGGAAAAATCCACCGGCCGGGTGGCGGAATACACCCGCCCTAATCCTAAGATGAGGATGGGGCCTAAGCGTTTCGCCTGTTTGTTGGAAGGTGGATGAACACACGAGGACACGAGGGATTATAGTGGTTCAGGCCGCTGGAGCGTAAAACCCTACCTCCACTGTGTGTATGTTGTATTGAGTGTTTGTGAACTTGAGAGTCTGTGATTGAGTCTAGGGAGCCTGAGAGCCTGTCTAAAACCTGTCCCTGTAACGTTGTGTGCCTTCTCTTTTATAGTTTAAGGGAGGCACGTACAAGGATGCTGAGCCCCGACATGCGGGCCCAGGAGCATAATGGAAGGAGTACATTATGTGAGTAATTAATGCTAGGAACTCCTGAGTAATCACTGGGAGTCTTGATGACCATAGTCCATGCAGCATTGATAGCCGAAACATATGAGTATTGGTGAATAACAGCATGGCCCGCGTATCGTGGACTGTGCACGCCACCTGTCAGTGGAATGGACAGGCGCACGTGTTATCCGTAATGAATACGGAGGCACGCGTAGCCCAGGGGCGTCATGCTAGGTTCCGCCCATTGGCTTAAGCCGCACGCAGTATGCCACAAGGCAGCATCGGGTCTCCGCCTGAGTGGGGAGCAGGAGTATATGCAGACAGGTCCAGAACCCACCATACTAGGTCCGGACACGTGTCGGCACCGAACCCCCACCTGGGTCCTGTTCGAGGCCTAAGTATGTTCTATCCTAGAACCTTGGGACCCCATTATGGGCGGCCCAAACCCCATACAGAGGGGTCCGGATCCTATTCCAGGGGTCCAGCTTGCACACGTGGAGGTCCTGGACCAACCTTAGAGGTCCGTACCGTATATCCATGGGTCCGGCGCTCTCCCATGGGGGTCCGGACTTATTGTTGATGCCTTGGAGTATATCACCTTCTCTGGACACGGGGCGGCTCCGGACCCGCCCATGTGGTGGGGTCAGGCATTGTTGTGGTCCCAGAGTAGTCGCCCGAGGCTGGGGCGAGTCATGGTCTGGTTTCACATATAGCTCTTTACCATGCGTCTTTATACAGTAGCAAGGGGTACCCTAGTTTCAGGGTACCGACAGTGGCCCCCGGGCCCATCTCAGGGGAGGATGCGAGCCTGCAGGTGGGGCCAAAGCTTGTTCCTTGCCTCAATATGGCCTGAGCGGTGATTGGGGCGCCATCTTAGCACGCTTGCTGACGCGCTGCATTAATTCAGCGCATCTGTCAACGCACGCGCTGTCAATCCTCCTTCGGTCATGTCAACTGCCATATCTGTCCCTGCGGCCGACTGACCCACGGCCCCCATGTCTAGCGGTTTCGTCGGGCCATGCGTGGGACGCCTTGTTGCTGCCGCCTTGGTTAAAAATATCCTTCCGCAGTGGCCCCGAGGCGGCGCGCGATCGTGTACAGCGGTTCGCTCTTTTCGCACTCGAAGACCGGCACGCCAGCTGCATGACTTGTGGACCCGGGCCCCCGTGTCCGAGACGAGGCTGCCTGGGTGCCAGGTGCGCATCGGACGGGATTCCTTGCAGCGTTTCAGGGCGCGAGCGGGAGAATTTTCCTAGAAAAGGGATTCACTCCGCGTGCAGCAGTTACCATTTCACATTCTCTCCCAATCACTTGCGCCCCTTTGCTTTCATGCTTCTTCGTTCCACGCCCACGCCACCAGCTGTGCCCTTTTGCTTTCGTGCTCCTCAGTTCCACGCCCACGCCGCCACGCACGCCATGGCTTCGCTCGATCACCCCGACCGCTTCCAGTTCGAGGGCGAGCTCAACCTGGTGCGTGGCCTGCTTGGGTGGAGCGCGCCAGGGCTCGCCAAAAGGATTCGCGCCAGCGCGGCTCCCCTCGGCGACCTTGCTGTCGGGGAGTTCGTGCTAATCTTCTCCTACATCTCCTACGGGTTGGCGCTGCCGATCTCACCTTTCTTCCTGCTGCTGTTGGAGGAGTTCGGGCTCTAGCTTCAGCACCTTACGCCCCACTCCATCCTCCAAGCGGCCATCTTCGTCCACCTCTACGAGATGTTCGTAGGGGTGGCCCCCTATACTTCCCTCTTCCGCCACTTCTTCGTGCTGGTCAAGTCTGGGAAGGCTAGGAACCATCTTGGTGCCTACTACTTTCAGACAAGGCCGGATTTGGCCGTAGCCTACATCTCCACCTTCGGTGGCGTGAGGTGGGAAAACTAGCGCGACGACTGGGTGATCGCCAGCGCCGAGGCCAACGACCGCCTCGTCCTGCTGAGCAACGGGCCAACCCTCGACCGCAAGCACTAGAGGACCAAGCCATCGCTATCGCCAGAACTCCTGCCCGGACTGGACAGGATCAAGACCTTGGCTACCGGTGGTCTGACCTCCATGCATGTGGTCAGCGACTTCCTGAAGCGTCGGGTCATGCCGCTGCAGAGGAGGTCACGCCTGTGCTACTGGTTCACTGGCCCGAATGGTATCAGCAGGGTCCAGCGTGGGCCGGGTACCGATCTGTCCTAGGAGGAGTTTGGAACTCCTGGTGAAGGGGATTACTGGTGAGTCCTTTGTCCCTGAATCCTTGATACTCCCCAGGACATCCCGACGCTATGTGATGATCCAGGGCCATGAATGGTGGTCCTGGCCACGCTGCCGACCCTCGATGATAGCGGCGTGGCGGTTTGTCAGACCGGCGGTCGGGACCCCCTCCGCGGGATCCAGATCCCTGTTGTACCGGCTGGGGGTCCTGAGAGCACCTAGAGGGGGGGGGGGTTGAATAGGTGATCCTGTAAAAACTTCAAACTTAAGCCACAAAAACTTGTTATATGTTAGCACGATTATTGCCAAGTGGCTAAAGTGAAGTCTCAACAAAACACAATACCACAAGAGATCAAGACAGAGGTGACACGGTGGTTTATCCCGTGGTTCGGCCAAGCCAATGCTTGCCTACTTCCACGTTGTGGCGTCCCAACGGACGAGGGTTGCAATCAACCCCTCTCAAGCGGTCCAAAGACCCACTTGAATACCACGGTGTTTTGTTGTTCCTTTCACTATCCCGTTTGCAAGGAATCTCCACAAATTGGAGTCTCTTGCCCTTACAAGTATATGATCACAAAGAAGCACAGAGTAAGGGAGGGAAGCAACACACACAAATCCACAACAAAAGCGCACACACACGGCCAAGACTCGAGCTCGAATGACTATCTCAGAGTTCACACTAGAACAGAGCTCGAATCACTTAGAATCACAAACGAATGCGCAAAGAACTTGTGTGGATGATCAAGAATGCTTAAGAGTTGCTTGTGTGTATCCTCCATGCGCCTAGGGGCTCCTTTTATAGCCCCAAGGCAGCTAGGAGCCGTTGAGAGCAATTCCGGAAGGCTATCCTGGCCTTCTGTCGACGGGGGCACCGGACAGTCCGGTGCACACCGGACAGTGTCCGGTGCCCGATTTGTTTCCTTTTCTGGCGCTGCCGACCGTTGCAGTCCGTTGGAGATCTGCGAGCCGTTGGCGCACCGGACAGTCCGGTGCACACCGGACAGTCCGGTGCCGTCTTCCGACCGTTGGCTCGGCCACGTGTCCCGCGCGGATTGCGCGGCCGACCGTTGGCCCTGGCCGACCGTTGGCTCACCGGACAGTCCGGTGCACACCGGACAGTCCGGTGAATTTTAGCCGTACGCCGTCGGCGAATTCCCGAGAGCGGCCAGTTCGAGCCGAGTCAGCCTGGCGCACCGGACACTGTCCGGTGCACACCGGACAGTCCGGTGCTCCAGACCGAGCAAGGTCTTGGCTGCACACGGCCAAGTCTTTCTCTCCCCTTCTCGTTTCTTCTTCTTTCTGTTTCTAACACTTAGACAAGTATATTAGTTCACAAAACCAATGTACTAAGGATTAGAAACATACCTTTACTCCATGATTTGTATCTTGTTCCATTTTACAATTAGGCACCTGTGTTGGACACTAAATCACCAAAATACTTAGAAATGGCCCAAGGGCACATTTCCCTTTCAATCTCCCCCTTTTTGGTGATTTATGCCAACACAACATAAAGCCACTAGAACAAGTGCAAACTCAATTCAAATAACACTTAAATTTATTTTGAATCAATTTTGGCATATATGGATCATCCTTTGCCACCACTTGGTTTGTTTTTGCAAATCAAACACAAATCTCTATCTCTAAGTTAAACACACATGTTTAAGCATAAAGAGAGTCATTCAAAAAGAGATTGATCAAGGATTTCAAAAACTCCCCCTTTTTCCCATAATTACTACTTCTCCCCACAAGAAGCCAACTTTTGACAAGAGAGACAACAAAAGAGTTTTGACAAACCAAAAGCTCTATTCTACTATTTTCAAAATCTCTCAAGTGGTAGCTGATCCATTTATTGCTTTGGCCTTTATTTTCTCCCCCTTTGGCATCAAGCACCAAAACGGGATCAATTGTGGCCCTTTAACCCCATTGCCTCACCAAAATCTTCAATTAAGAGCAAATGGCAACAAGAGTTCATGAGATGGACTTGGAATTAGTTACCCTCTCATCGGAGTGCAGTGGAAGTCTTGCATGATCCAAGTCCACCTTTTCCCTTTCTATTCAACTTTGAGACTAAATCAACCAAGCTCAATCAAATGGTTAGTCAAAAAGGATCAAGTTGTAACACATCTCCCCCTAAATGTGTGCATCACTTTGCAACGGACTTGTGAGGTCCAGGGAGTGTTTGTACAACTTGAGCACCATAATAAGCAACATAATGCAGAATGAACATGATCAAAAGCATGAATACATGTATGCTACAATTCAATCCAAGTTCCGCGAATCTAAGACATTTAGCTCACTACGCAGCCTGCAAAAGGTCTTCTCATCCAATGGCTTGGTAAAGATATCGGCTAGCTGGTTCTCGGTGCTAACATAAAACACTTCGATATCTCCCTTTTGCTGGTGGTCTCTCAAAAAGTGATGCCGGATGTCAATGTGCTTTGTGCGGCTGTGCTCAACAGGATTTTCCGCTATTCGGATAGCACTCTCATTATCACATAGGAGTGGGACTTTGCTCAGATTGTAGCCAAAGTCCCTGAGGGTTTGCCTCATCCAAAGTAGTTGCGCGCAACACTGACCTGCGGCAACATACTCGGCCTCAGCGGTGGATAGGGCAACGGAGGTTTGTTTCTTAGAGTTCCATGACACCAGGGACCTTCCTAAGAATTGGCACGTCCCCGATGTACTCTTCCTATCGACCTTACATCCAGCATAGTCGGAATCTGAGTACCCAATCAAGTCAAAGTTAGACCCCTTTGGATACCAGATCCCGAAGCAAGGCGTAGCGACTAAATATCTAAGAATTCGCTTCACCGCCACCAAGTGACATTCCTTAGGATCGGATTGAAATCTAGCACACATGCATACGCTAAGCATAATATCCGGTCTACTAGCACATAAATAAAGTAAAGACCCTATCATTGACCGGTATGCTTTTTGATCAACGGACTTACCTCCTTTGTTGAGGTCGGTGTGTCCGTCGGTTCCCATCGGAGTCTTTGCGGGCTTGGCGTCCTTCATCCCAAACCGCTTCAGCAGATCTTGCGTGTACTTCGTTTGGGAGATGAAGGTGCCGTCCTTGAGTTGCTTCACTTGGAACCCAAGGAAGTAGTTCAACTCGCCCATCATCGACATCTCGAATTTCTGCGTCATCACCCTGCTAAACTCTTCACAAGACTTTTGATTAGTAGAACCAAATATTATGTCATCGACATAAATTTGACACACAAACAAATCACCATCACATGTCTTAGTGAAAAGAGTTGGATCGGCTTTCCCAACCTTGAAAGCATTAGCAATTAAGAAATCTCTAAGGCATTCATACCATGCTCTTGGGGCTTGTTTAAGTCCATAGAGCGCCTTAGAGAGCTTACACACGTGGTCGGGGTACCGTTCATCCTCGAAGCCAGGGGGTTGCTCTACGTACACCTCCTCCTTTATTGGCCCGTTGAGGAACGCGCTCTTCACATCCATTTGGTACAACCTGAAAGAATGGTGAGCGGCATATGCTAGCAAGATACGAATGGACTCTAGCCTAGCCACAGGAGCAAAAGTCTCCTCAAAGTCCAAACCTGCGTCTTGGGCATAACCTTTTGCCACAAGTCGAGCCTTATTCCTTGTCACCACTCCGTGCTCGTCCTGTTTGTTGCGGAACACCCACTTGGTTCCCACAACATTTTGCTTGGGACGAGGCACCAGCGTCCAAACTTCATTGCGCTTGAAGTTGTTAAGTTCCTCCTGCATGGCCAACACCCAATCCAGATCTAGCAAGGCCTCCTCTACCCTGAAAGGCTCAATAGAGGATACAAACGAGTAATGTTCACAAAAATTAACTAGTCGAGACCGAGTAGTTACTCCCTTGCTAATGTCACCCAGAATTTGGTCGACGGGATGATCCCTTTGAATCATCGCTCGAACTTGGGTTGGAGGTGCCGGTTGCGCTTCTTCCTCCATCACATGATCATCTTGTGCTCCCCCTTGATCACACGCCTCCTTTTGATGAACCTGTTCATCGTCTTGAGTTGGGGATTGCACCGTTGTTGAGGAAGAAGGTTGATCTCGTTCATCTTGTTCCTGTGGCCGAACGTCTCCAATCGCCATGGTTCGTATAGCGGCCGTCGGAACATCTTCTTCATCTACATCATCACAATCAACAACTTGCTCTCTTGGAGAGCCATTAGTCTCATCAAATACAACGTCGCTAGAGACTTCAACCAAACCCGATGATTTGTTGAAGACCCTATACGCCTTTGTATTTGAATCATAACCTAACAAAAACCCTTCTACAGCTTTGGGAGCAAACTTAGAATTTCTACCCTTCTTCACTAGAATGTAGCACTTGCTCCCAAATACACGAAAGTACGATACATTGGGTTTGTTACCGGTTAGTAGCTCATATGACGTCTTCTTGAGGAGGCGGTGAAGGTAGACCCTGTTGATGGCGTGGCAAGCCGTGTTCACGGCTTCCGACCAAAAGTACTCGGGGGTCTTGAACTCTCCAAGCATCGTCCTCGCCATATCGATTAGCGTCCTGTTCTTCCTCTCTACCACACCATTTTGCTGTGGTGTGTAGGGAGCGGAGAACTCGTGCTTGATTCCTTCCTCCTCAAGAAACTCCTCCACTTGAAGGTTCTTGAACTCGGACCCGTTGTCGCTCCTTATCTTCTTCACCTTGAGCTCAAACTCATTTTGAGCCCTCCTGAGGAAGCGCTTGAGGGTCCCTTGGGTTTCAGACTTATCCTGCAAAAAGAACACCCAAGTGAAGCGGGAAAAATCATCAACAATAACTAAACCATACTTACTTCCTCCTATGCTTAGATAGGCGACGGGTCCGAAGAGGTCCATATGCAGCAGCTCCAGGGGTCTCGACGTGGTCATCACATTCTTGCTGTGATGTGCTCCTCCCACTTGTTTACCTGCCTGACAAGCTGTACAAGGTCTATCTTTTTCGAAATAAACATTTGTTAGACCTATCACGTGTTCTCCCTTTAGAAGCTTGTGGAGGTTCTTCATCCCCACATGTGCTAAGCGGCGATGCCACAGCCAGCCCATGCAAGTCTTAGCGATTAAGCATGCATCTAGACCGGCCTCTTCTTTTGCAAAATCAACTAAGTAAAGCTTGCCGTCTAGTACACCCTTAAAAGCTAGTGAACCATCACACCTTCTAAAGACAGACACATCTACATTAGTAAAAAGGCAATTATATCCCATTTGACATAATTGACTAACAGATAGCAAATTATATCCAAGACTCTCCACTAAGAATACATTTGATATAGAATGCTCATTAGAAATTGCAATTTTACCTAACCCTTTTACCTTGCCTTGATTCCCATCACCGAATATAATTGAATCTTGGGAATCCTTATTCTTGACGTAGGAGGTGAACATCTTCTTCTCCCCCGTCATATGGTTTGTGCATCCGCTGTCGATAATCCAGCTTGAACCCCCGGATGCATAAACCTGCAAGGCAAATTTAGGCTTGGGTCTTAGGTACCCAACTCATGTTGGGTCCTGCAAGGTTAGCACAAATATTCTTAGGGACCCAGATGCAAGTTTTATCTCCCTTGCATCTTGCCCCTAACTTCCTAGCAATTACCTTCTTACCCTTTCTACAAATAGCAAAGGGAGCATTACAAGCATAATAAATGGTAGAAGGTTCATTCACTACTTTCCTAGGAGCATGAATAACATTCTTTCTAGGCACATGAGCAATATTTCTCCTAGGCATATCCCTATCATGCTTATAAGAAGAACTAGAAGCAAACATAGCACGAGAATCATAAACATGTGAATCAAAATCATTATAAGCATTTCTAGCATTTCTCCTATCATAATACATAAAAGCATGGTTCTTTTTAGCATTACTAGCCATAGGGGCCTTCCCCTTCTCCTTGACGAAGATGGGAGCCTTATGGCTTGTTGAGTTATTGGCTTCCCTCTTGAAGCCAAGCCCATCCTTAATTGAGGGATGTCTTCCAATTGTATAGGCATCCCTTGCAAATTTTATCTTTTCAACTTCACTCTTACTAGTCTTAAGTTGGGCATTAAGACTAGCCACTTCATCTTTTAGTTTTGAAATTGAAACTAAGTGTTTGCTACAAGTGTTAACATCAAAATCCTTACACCTAGTGCAAATTGTAACATTTTCAACACAAGACTTAGATTTATTTATTACTTCTATTTTAGCATTTAAATCATGGTTAACACTTTGTAAAGTAGCAATGGTTTCATGACAAGAAGATATTTCACTAGAAAGCACTTCATTTCTTTTTACTTCTAAAGCATATGATTTTTGTGCCTCTACAAACTTATCATGTTCATCATACAATAAATCCTCTTGCTTTTCTAAAAGCCTATCCTTTTCATTCAAAGCATCAATCAATTTATTGATTTTATCTATCTTAGATCTATCTAAGCCCTTGAACAAACATGAATAATCTATGTCATCATCACTAGACTCACTATCACTAGAAGAAGCATAAGTGGAGTCTTGAGTACTCACCTTCTTCTCCCTTGCCATAAGGCAAGTGAGACGCTCGTTGGGGAAGAGAGCCGATTTGTTGAAGGCAGTGGCGGCGAGTCCTTCGTTGTCGGAGTCGGAGGAGGAGCAATCCGAGTCCCACTCCTTTCCTAGATGCGCCTCGCCCTTTGCCTTCTTGTATTGCTTCTTCTTCTCTCTTTTGTTCCCCTTTTCCTGGTCACTTTCATTATCGGGACAGTTAGCAATGAAATGACCAAGCTTACCGCATTTGAAGCATGAGCGCTTCCCCTTGGCTTTGGTCTTGCTTGGTTGTCCCTTGTGACCTTTAAGCACCGTCTTGAATCTTTTAATGATGAGAGCCATCTCTTCATCATTAAGGCCAGCCGCCTCAATCTGTGCCACCTTGCTAGGTAGCGCCTCCTTGCTTCGTGTTGCCTTGAGAGCAAGGGGTTGCGGCTCGTTGATCGGACCGTTCAACGCTTCGTCGACATATCTTGCCTCCTTGATCATCATCCGCCCGCTTACGAATTTTCCAAGCACTTCCTCGGGCGTCATCATCGTGTACCTGGGATTCTCACGAATATTGTTCACGAGATGAGGATCAAGTACGGTAAAGGACCTGAGCATTAGGTGGACGACGTCGTGGTCCGTCCATCGCGTGCTCCCGTAGCTCCTTATCTTGTTGATGAGGGTCTTGAGCCGGTTGTATGTTTGCGTCGGCTCCTCGCCCCTTATCATGGCGAACCGTCCAAGCTCTCCCTCCACCAACTCCATCTTGGTGAGCAAGGTGACGTCGTTCCCCTCATGAGAAATCTTGAGGGTGTCCCAGATCTGCTTGGCATTGTCCAAGCCGCTCACCTTGTGATACTCGTCCCTGCACAAAGAGGCTAGCAACACAGTAGTAGCTTGTGCATTTTTATGAATTTGTTCATTAATAAACATAGGGCTATCCGAGCTATCAAATTTCATTCCACTTTCCACAATCTCCCAAATGCTTGGATGGAGAGAAAACAGGTGAGTACGCATTTTGTGGCTCCAAAATCCGTAATCCTCTCCATCAAAGTGAGGAGGTTTGCCAAGTGGAATGGGAAGCAAATGAGTATTTGAGCTATGCGGAATACGCGAATAATCAAAAGAAAAGTTTGAGTTAACCGTCTTTTGTTTGTAGTCGTTGTGGTCCTCGTCCTTTTGGGAAGAAGTAGACTCGTCGCTGTCGTAGTAGACAATCTCCTTGATGCGCCTGGTCTTCTTCTTCTTCCCTTCCTTCCGTCTTTGGCCCGAGCCGGAGTCGGTAGGCCTGTCATCCTTCGGCTCGTTGACGAAGGTCTCCTTCTCTTTATCGTTGATCACTATACCCTTCCCCTTAGGATCCATCTCTTCGGGCGGTTAGTCCCTTTGAGAAGAGAACGGCTCCGATACCAATTGAGAGCACCTAGAGGGGGGGGGGTGAATAGGTGATCCTGTAAAAACTTCAAACTTAAGCCACAAAAACTTGTTATATGTTAGCACGATTATTGCCAAGTGGCTAAAGTGAAGTCTCAACAAAACACAATACCACAAGAGATCAAGACAGAGGTGACACGGTGGTTTATCCCGTGGTTCGGCCAAGCCAATGCTTGCCTACTTCCACGTTGTGGCGTCCCAACGGACGAGGGTTGCAATCAACCCCTCTCAAGCGGTCCAAAGACCCACTTGAATACCACGGTGTTTTGTTGTTCCTTTCACTATCCCGTTTGCAAGGAATCTCCACAAATTGGAGTCTCTTGCCCTTACAAGTATATGATCACAAAGAAGCACAGAGTAAGGGAGGGAAGCAACACACACAAATCCACAACAAAAGCGCACACACACGGCCAAGACTCGAGCTCGAATGACTATCTCAGAGTTCACACTAGAACAGAGCTCGAATCACTTAGAATCACAAACGAATGCGCAAAGAACTTGTGTGGATGATCAAGAATGCTTAAGAGTTGCTTGTGTGTATCCTCCATGCGCCTAGGGGCTCCTTTTATAGCCCCAAGGCAGCTAGGAGCCGTTGAGAGCAATTCCGGAAGGCTATCCTGGCCTTCTGTCGACGGGGGCACCGGACAGTCCGGTGCACACCGGACAGTGTCCGGTGCCCGATTTGTTTCCTTTTCTGGCGCTGCCGACCGTTGCAGTCCGTTGGAGATCTGCGAGCCGTTGGCGCACCGGACAGTCCGGTGCACACCGGACAGTCCGGTGCCGTCTTCCGACCGTTGGCTCGGCCACGTGTCCCGCGCGGATTGCGCGGCCGACCGTTGGCCCTGGCCGACCGTTGGCTCACCGGACAGTCCGGTGCACACCGGACAGTCCGGTGAATTTTAGCCGTACGCCGTCGGCGAATTCCCGAGAGCGGCCAGTTCGAGCCGAGTCAGCCTGGCGCACCGGACACTGTCCGGTGCACACCGGACAGTCCGGTGCTCCAGACCGAGCAAGGTCTTGGCTGCACACGGCCAAGTCTTTCTCTCCCCTTCTCGTTTCTTCTTCTTTCTGTTTCTAACACTTAGACAAGTATATTAGTTCACAAAACCAATGTACTAAGGATTAGAAACATACCTTTACTCCATGATTTGTATCTTGTTCCATTTTACAATTAGGCACCTGTGTTGGACACTAAATCACCAAAATACTTAGAAATGGCCCAAGGGCACATTTCCCTTTCAGGTCCCCAGCCCACCGGTTTGGCCCCTTATGCCGGTCCTGCCGCGGCCCCCAGCCCTTTGGACAAGGGCAAAGGGGCTACAAGCAGCACCTCCGCCCCAGGTAGCTCCAAGGGTTCAGAGGAGGAGAGGCGGTGCATGCTACGACGCGCTGATGGGTCGCTCGTTTCAGAGCCCTCCTAGAAGCGTCAGAGGACCACAGGCGGGACTGAGGGGGCCAACTCTCAGGCCCCCGGCGTGCAGAGGCATGTCAGCCCTCCGGTCCCACCGCCACCACCACCATCTAGGGGTGATCACCCCCGGGAGCACCAGCAGCAACAACAGCAACAACCGCCGCCAGCGCAGCAACAGCAGCAGGAGCGATGGTTGTCCCGCTTCCAGGGTCGCTGGAAAGTCCAGGGCCCCAAGTAAGTGTAGCCCCTTTTTTCCACTAGTCTAGTTATCATGCCAACGGGTCTTAACCCCTCCTTTGTTTGCCAGGGCTTCCTCCCCCTCTTCTCCCAAGGTCACGCCTCCTTCGCCAGATACTAGGCCCACCGGCGGGTCTGGCTCCCAACAGTAGGAATCTGCTGAGTGGTGTTGGGAAAGCGCATCCAGCTGCCGTCGGGACAGCGCCACCGGCCTCCCACGTCCCAACTGGGGGTCCGGCTGCGGCGGCGCCAGCATCAGGTGGCACCGCGACGGCGAAGGAGGTCCTAGCTAGGGGACCTGCGCCCGCTCCCGACATCGGGGGTGACCTAGGAGGCGTGTCCAGCTCTGTCCCTCTGCCTGCTCCGGAGGAGATGAAGGTGATTTTTGGGCGGCGGCTCCGGTCAGGTGCCGAGTCGGATGCGGCGCTAATCCCCCTTCCCCGGGTGCTGTCTCGCGCCCACCAAGTCCTCAATGAAACCAAGGCAGCCATCCGGCGGGAATGGGAGGCACTAGAATCTGAGCACCAGCGCCTCAGCGACTGTCACACCCAGCTGGAGGAGCGCACTAAGGTGGCATCCCGCTAGTTCGCCTCTGAGCGGCCTGAACTCGCGCGGGACCGCAAGGAGTACGAAAGGGACCTCCAGAAGGTGTTTGCCAGGGAGCTGGAGGCGTCCCGGCGGGAGAAGAAGGTGGCTAGGAGGGAGGAGGCCTTGACCCAGAGGGAGGCCCTCACAATAGAGCTTCGGGCCAAGCTGAATGCCCTAGACAAGACCCTAGAAGCCCAGCGGGTCTAGCAAGTGGAGGCTATAGAAAGGATGAAAAATGGGAGCGAGAGCTGGAGGACAAGGCCAGCGACATTGCCCTCGCCGAGGAGAACCTCAAGAAGAAGGATACGTCCCTAGACAGGTGGGCGGTGGATCTCGCCAGGCGAGAGACAGACCTCGCCTTCCAGGACGAAATGCTTGAAAGGCGGGGCATGTTGCTGGCCGAGCACGAGCTCGAGGCGGAGGAGAAAGAGCGGAAGCTGGAGGAGTGGATCCGTCAGTTCGAAGCGGCGCAGGCGGCGCCGGGTCCCCAGGCGACGGAGGCCACCAAGAAGGCCCTGGAAGTTGTCTAGGTAGAACACCGCGCTGGGGTCCAGCGGATAGCTGAGTGGGCCGGCGAGGCGAGGTCGGCGCTGGTGCCACTGGGGATGTGTCCTGTTGGGGACTTGTTCTCAAATGCTATGAGTTAAGAACAAGACAACACAAAAGATGTTAAACGTTAGAGTCCTTCATCCTTCGAAGCATTATTTCCCTTGAGATATAATGATTTTCGGACGAAGGTTATGAAGGACATACCTTCATAAGCATAACATATAATAATGAAGAAGGAATCATATGAGATATAAAAGATAATATAAACAATCATGTATTATTATCAGCTCATTTCTATTTTATTATTATGGAAAAATATAAATGATATCAAATTACAGATGTACCTTCGGCTTGAAAGAAGGCAAAGTACAAGCGTGACGCAAAAGCAAATGCCAAGTCAGCGTGAACAGTACGGGAGCACTGTTCATCTATTTATAGGCACGGGACGCAGCCCATGTAAAATTACACCCATGCCCTTTACATTTACTAATAACTCTATAGTAACCCATCGAGGTCTAAATAGCCTTTTCATCTTTAAGTTGGTTTCCTTTTCTGTTATCATGCCGAAGCTTTTCTGCGCACAGCTTCGGCTCCACGCCATCCTTCGTATTTCTTTTGTGCTTCTTCACACTGTGGTTTTAACTCAAGTCCAAAGATACCTGTTCATGCATCATACTCCAGAAACTTTGTTAAATCATGTTTTTGAGGACCTTCGGAAGCCGAAGGCCCCCAACAGTAGCCCCTCGCAATATTAATTTGTTAGAATGATAAATTCAGATTGCGATATGGACGAAGGCCCTAAGCCGAAGGTCCGAAAAAACACCTTCCCTTTGCTAGAATAGCAAGAGTCACTAACAAGCGGGCCCTTCCAGTTTTTAGCGCACTAGGCGTATAAATAAGAGCGCAGCACAAGCTCATTTGGCATGCTTTCTTGCCATCTGCTCTTTCTTACTCAATTTTTAGCTGTTGCGCACCAACATTTGCTTGGTTTTTTAGATTTTTTAAGCTTCGGCTTTGAGAGCACTTTTGTCAGCATTTCTGAAGATGTATCAAGACAAAAAGGTTGTTGCTGAAACGAAATTGAGCCTTTCTGAGGAGAAGAATCTTGGCTTTCTTGAATCAATAGCAAAGACAAATATAGAGAAGATTACAAGAGAGATTTTAGAGGGTTTATCTGAAGACACTAGCGATAGTGACAGTTATGATGTGGAAAGTGGCGGGGAAGACTCCGAAGATCGACCCTGGCAACCAAGCCATACAGTTTTCGGAAAATCAACTATTAAACAGAGTCATCTCGACAATATGAGGGGAAGATACTTTCGAGATGTGTCTATCGTGAGGGTTGACAACGGAGACAAGATTTCTCCTACTCCTGAAGAGAACGAAGTCATGATCTTCCGAAGCTTCTTCAAGGCTGGACTTCGGTTCCCTCTAAGCAATTTTGTGGTAGAAGTTCTGAAGATATACTAGGTTTACCTTCATCAAATTATGCCCGAAGCAATCATAATGGGCTGTGAGGAGTCAGGGCTTGGAGCCAAATGCAAAAAGTTTCTGCAGTATGCACGAACTGTTATATGAGACAAAACCCTGGGATAAAGAGCAGTATCATAACAATTTTGGATGCTATAGCTTCGTTGCTCGCTCTGGGTCAAGCTGCCCCGTGCCAACCTTTCAGAAAAGATGGCCCAGAGACTGGATGAAAGAATGGTTCTATGTGAAAAATGATTTAAAGGCACGAGAGGATATTAAAGGGATCATCATGCGCCCTATCTGGCAACGCTTCGACCTCTGGAAATCGAAGGTAGAAATTGACGAAGCGGCCGAAGAATGTCGCAAGGCCTTCGGCTTAGTCTGCTCTTTCATCGGGACAAGAGACTTAGTTCAAGAGCACGTGGCCTATAGGATATGGCCATTGGTAGCCAACTAGGAGATGCCAAAAGAAACCATCAGCAATCCCCACGAAGGTGGTTTGGTTCGATTAAAATATACCTTTAGGTTTAGAGACCAGTTTATCGAGCCAGACGACGACTGGCTGAAAAGCATCGAAGCTATAAGTGACGAGCTGCTTGGGCTGTATTCTAAAGCGGAAGACAATGCGCTATCTACGGCCTTCGGAGGCTGGAAAAAGAAGAGATTAAATAGAGTTTTTGATGCTATTGGGTTCATGTACCCTGACTTCCTCTACCCGTCGCGGGGCAAAAAAGAAAAAATGCAACTTCCGGGAAAGACGATGCTTCAGCTGCTCCAAGCGAGCCCGCGCCGAAGAGAAAAAAGGTGAAATTCCTTACTCACCGACCGCGCTTCATCGAACCGGCCATAGTGCCCGAATTTGGCGATAAAACATCTTCGGCGACCGAAGCCAAAGAACCTGTGATTACACAAAAAACAGAAGAGCCGGCTGCAATGCCGAAGGCGTCATCAGCCAAATCAGGTGAGCCAAAGGCCACTAATATTGAAGAGATAGAGGTCGAGAAAACAAAGACATTAGAAGTTATAAGCTCTTCGGCAGAGGTGACAATGCCGAAGGCACAAAAGGATCTTACAATGACTCCCAAGAGGAAGAGGACGGTGAACGTACTAGATGTGTTAGAAACAATAAAAACTTCAAGCTCTACTCCAAAGAAGACTGTCGAAGCTTCGAAAACACAAATTGAGGCAAAGCTATCCGAAGCCGAAACTACCAAGAGCCAAGCCGAGACCGAAGCTGGGTCCTCAGAGCCCACCAAGGAGAAATCCTTGGAAATTAGAGAAGAAGAAATGGAAAAAGAGGCTGCAGAAGAAATTCTGTCTGAAAAAACTGCCATTCCTATTCCCGAAGCATCTTCCGAAGCTCTCGATTATATTGTACCACATGCTTCGGGAAAGAGGTTATCTGCAGAAGAGAAGCGAGAAGCCCAATGTTATGCCCAGAGACTGAAATATCCGAAAGGGGCGTTAATATTCAACGGCAGCGGAGAAGAAGACTTCTTGTATTGTCTCCCGGACAACAAAGAGATTTCTGTCTACCGGGAGATGAGCAGGAGCTTTGGATTCCCGACTCTAGAAGAGGGACTTTCGGTGCTGTCAAAAGATGAACCGGCCGACAGCCTAGCATACAATAGTTTAAAGGTGAGAGGATGAGATTTTTGTACTTGAAAACAAAACTTTTTATTTGCTTATACTTAATACCGCACTCTTTTTGCAGGGCCTAATTCTTAGCAACTCCCTCAGGGCACAAAAAAGTGCTGAAGACGAAGGATGCACCATAGCTTTGAACAACCTTCGTTCCGAAGTAAATGAACTAAGGAACGAAGGTCTTGAAAAAGACAAAATATTAAACTCATTGTTGAACAAAATAAAAGAAGACGAGGCTATTTCCATAGCCTAAGCTGAAACGCAGAAATATGAAATTGAAAACCTTCAGAAACAGCTAGCAGAAGCGAAATTGAAAGGTGCTATTGCTGAAGCTGATTGAGACGCCAGTATCTATTGGAAAAAACATTGGGAGAAGACAGTTGTGGAACTTCGCTCTTCAAAAGAGAGATGTTATGAAAAATCCATAAAATGTGTAGAAAAAATTAAAACTAGCTTCGCCAATGTTGGCGCATTCTCCAACGAGGACAACTTCGTAAGAGGTGATCCTGAGGGCCCCATTGATTGGATTAGCAACGAAGCTGAAGCTTTTGAGGAAATTTTGAGTGGCCACGGGGATGTGTGCGCTTTCTCAGGTGCCAGGGGAATCGCGGCTATTTCGGAGAAGTCAGGCTGCGATCATGTTAAAGCTTTAGCCCAAGCCGAAGCTACTTTATCTGTTGAGGATATAAAAGACCCCTCGGCCGAAGCAAGCTTGGTTGGCAGAAAATTCTATACTGACATCTGGGAGAATGGCGGCCGAGGGATGGCCCACGAGATAATAAAAAAGAGCGAAAAAGATTCTCATGATGCAAGAGAAGCAACGGAAGCAGCTGAAAAAGCTGTGGAACTCGAAAGGCGGATAGGTATTGCTTGATAGCTTTTAACTTTGTTTTTTTAATTTTGCGACTTCGAACTTATTTACATTTTCTTCCGCAGCTGAGCTATCTCCTCCCCCAGAGCCCATCGAGTCATTGGCTAATCCCGAAGCAAAGAAAGAAGATGAAATTACTAAAGTGGCCGAAGCTATTATGGATGAAGCTGTTACTCAACTACTAAACGAAGCTGCGGAAGCAGTTTTAAAAGAAGAATAGCTGTTATTGTGAAAACATTTGGAATGTAATATTTGCTGAATCAAAATGTGTAATATTTTATAATTTTGAATGTAATATATCAGCTTTTTGTAATTCAATTCTTTACGATGCATGAAACTTTATGTACATACCGTTTTTGAGCCTTCGGCGAAAAAACACCTTCCCTTCTTTTCATGCTTCATGAAGAATATCCATATTTCGTAAAAACATTAAGCTTCGTGAAGAATATCAATATTCTGTAAAAACATTAAGCTTCGTGAGCAATAGACCTCGTTCCACATTAGAGCTGATGAAGCTGTACTTCTTCAAATCATTCTGTGCCTTGGCACAGCTTCTTCGAAGCAATTTTCGAAGATCTATATTGTATCCCCTTCTTGTGTCATTGATGCAATATGATGTATGATGTTATGCTATGCGAATGATGTGATGATGTTATGCTATGCAAAATGATATTCGTGCCGAAGATACACACACATTCCCTCAGTGGACTGCACAATCACTTGGCCGTTTATTTTTCGGCTTCACTGCTTATTTTTCGGTGTACCAGCGTTGACTTTTCGTTGTAAGTTCTGCATCCCCTTAGGAACATCTTTTGAACTTCTTCGCCTTCTATTTCGGCGGTATTCGCGTTGACTTTTCGTGCTTCGCCTTATATTTCGGCGGAATCAGCGTTTATTTTTCGCTGTAAGCTCTGCATTCCCTTTGGAATGACTTTTGAGCAGAAAACTTACGCTGCGCTCCCTTAGGAACGACTTTTTGTAGCTTCGGCAAGCTTACGCTGCATTCCATAGAACGACTTTTTGTAGCTTCGAAGATATTTTTTGTAGCCACAAGTTCTCTTAGGAACGAATTTTCATGCTTCGGCAACTTTTGGACTCCGTAAGTCTGTGTAGACGATATATTTTCACTATGACAAAAACGAAGCTATTACAAGAAATTGAAAATGACAAGAAAAACTCAGGCTTTCAATGATTATTCCTTATTAAAAAGAAATGATGGGGAATGCAAAAACTATTGTAGAGGTAGGATATCTTCTAGTAGATGTGCTTCGATTCTGGCATAGTGCTGTTGACTGTGCGAGCTTTGGACTCCTCTCTGAAGTCTCGTTGCTGGCTCCCTTCTGGCTGTTGGCTTCGTTGCATTGGTGGTGGAGGTGGAGGCTGTTGCCAAGATGCCTGAGGTTGACTTGCCAAAGCAACAGAAGCTGCAGGATGATTACCCACATACTCTAGGATGTACGGTGAATGATACGAAGCAGTATGCATAACTTGCTTTGGCTGGTTCTGTTGGGCTGCAGCTTCTGCTATCTCCTTCTGTTTCTGGATGGTGACATGGCACATCCTTGTAGTATGGCCCTTGTCCTCACCGTAGAATAGACAATAAAATTTCCTGGGCTGATCCCCAAACCTTCCATCGAAGCCCCTGGCGCCTCTGCCTCTTGGAGCTGGGGGCCGAGGATAGCTTTGTTGCTGTCCCAAAGCTTGGGAGGAATATTGCGGCCTCTGTTGCTGATTTCCTCTATCGTCATTCTGAGCGGAGTGGATTGACCTGACGTGCCTTGGGTGGATTCTCCCTCCGAAGCCCCTGGTCGTTTCGGGGAACTGTAAGCTTCCTCCCTTCTCTGACGAAAGTCATTATCAGCGCGGATGTATTCATCCATCTTTTGGAGCAGCTTCTCCAGAGTCTGGGGGGGTTTCCTAGCGAAGTATTGGGCCGTAGGTCCTGGCCGAAGCCCCTTGATCATGGCCTCAATGACAATTTCATTGGGCACCGTTGGCGCCTGTGCCCTCAGACGCAAGAACCTTCGAACATATGCCTGAAGGTATTCTTCGTGATCTTGGGTGCACTGGAACAAAGCGTGAGCGGTGACTGGCTTCGTCTAAAACCCTTGGAAACTGGTGATCAGCATGTCCTTTAGCTTCTGCCATGATGTGATTGTTCCTGGCCGAAGAGAGGAGTACCAGGTTTGTGCAACATTCTTAACTGCCATGATGAAAGACTTCGCCATGACTGCAGTATTGCCACCATACGAAGATATGGTTGCTTCGTAGCTCATCAGAAACTGCTTCGGATCTGAGTGTCCGTCATACATGGGGAGCTGGGGTGGCTTGTAAGACGGGGGCCAAGGTGTAGCCTGCAGTTCTGCTGATAGAGGAGAAGCATCATCAAAAGCGAAATTTCCATGATGGAAATCCTCATACCAGTCATCCTCATTGAAGAAGCCCTCTTGATGAAGCTCTCTGTGCTGAGGCCTTCTGTTTTGCTCATCTTGAGCAAGATGACGAACTTCTTCAGTGGCTTCGTCTATCTGCCTTTGTAGGTCAGCTAGCCAAGCTATTTTTTCCTTCTTCCTTTGCACTTGCTGATGGAGCATCTCCATATCCCTGATCTCTTGGTCCAAGTCGTCCTCATGGGGCATTGGACTGGTGGCCTTCCTCTTCTGGCTTCGGGCCTCTCGAAGAGAAAGGGTCTCCTGGTTTGGATCCAGCGGCTGCAGAACGGCAGCCCCTGTTGCCGAGGCTTTCTTTGGCGGCATGACGAAGGTCGATGCTTGCCGAAGGTGGTTGAAAAGGGGTTCACCGGAGGTGGGCGCCAATGTTGGGGACTTGTTCTCAAATGCTATGAGTTAAGAACAAGGCAACACAAAAGATGTTAAACGTTAGAGTCCTTCATCCTTCGAAGCATTATTTCCCTTGAGATATAATGATTTTCGGACGAAGGTTATGAAGGACATACCTTCATAAGCATAACATATAATAATGAAGAAGGAATCATATGAGATATAAAAGATAATATAAACAATCATGTATTATTATCAACTCATCTCTATTTTATTATTATGGAAAAATATAAATGATATCAAATTACAGATGTACCTTTGGCTTGAAAGAAGGCAAAGTACAAGCGTGACGCAAAAGCAAATGCCAAGTCAGCGTGAACAGTACGGGAGCACTGTTCATCTATTTATAGGCATGGGACGCAGCCCATGTAAAATTACACCCATGCCCTTTACATTTGCTAATAACTCTATAGTAACCCGTCGAGGTCTAAATAGCCTTTTCATCTTTAAGTAGGTTTCCTTTTCTGTTATCATGCCGAAGCTCTTCTGCGCACAGCTTCGGCTCCGCGCCATCCTTCGTATTCCTTTTGTGCTTCTTCATACTGTGGTTTTAACTCAAGTCCGAAGATACCTGTTCATGCATCATACTCCAGAAACTTTGTTAAATCATGTTTTTGCGGACCTTCAAAAGCCGAAGGCCCCCAACAAGTCCTATCCCAATATCGGAGCTGCCAGCGTCAATCTCCGACGCCCTCTTGGTGCTGGACTCCGCTGCCGATCGCCTTCGTCGCCTAGACTAGATCCTTGGCGCCCGCCTGGAGGCAGAGGGCAGCAAGCTCTGCCGGGTGGTGGTGGATTACGTGCTGACGTGCTTCCGGAGCCACGACCCGGCCATGTCCTTGGCGTCGGTGCTTGATGGTCCGGTGGTCGCCACAGAAGACGCCGCCCGGGAGAGCGTCCAAGAAGCCATGGAGACGGTGGCCGCGCGCTTCCAGCGTGACCCTGCCGATGCCGAGTAGCTCGTACCTGCAGAGATAAGGCTAGGGCTCCGCTTGAAGGCAGATGTAATAATCTTTGGACACATAACATACTTTTGAGAACCATTAATTTAATAGCATCAGAACTTATCTGTATGTTATTTGGTCTTGCTATGTGTGGCGTCATCAACTTCTACCTGGTACCTGGCCCCCTGTGAGGTAGGCTCGACGTGTCGAGGCTGGATACCAGCATACCAAAGAAAGAATTGGTGACCCGACCCCCATGAGGTAGTCTCGACTGGGACCTAGACCTGTACATAGCTTTGGCTAGGAAGTTTTAGTAGCACACCCATAGGACCCACCAACTGGTATCTTTTATCCTTTGATTCATGCAATAGGACCTGCAGGATTTAGCCTGGGAAGCCAAGTCGTATACCCGGACTCCCTGGATCAAAGCTCCAAATACTAGGACACCCATCGCAGAGTGGTGGAGCATGCATGCTTAGGGTACGGAACCATGCTAAGAGGCTACACAGCTCCGGACCACCCTAGGAGACAAGTGTCCATTCTCTACAACCGGACCCCAGGTTGCCAGACCTACAGGACTATAGTTCCAAATACTAGGATGCCCATCACAGAGTGGTGGAGCATGCAGGCTTAGGGTACGGAACCAAGCTAAGCGGCTACACAGCTCCGGACCACCCTAGGAAATGAGCGCCCATTCTCTAGAACTAGCCCCCAGGTTGCCGGACCCCCTGCCTTTGTAGAGGGGTCCTAAACTACAAGCCTGGCTACTCAATTTGGATGTCATCATACCAGTAAGGGTGGGAAACTGTATGGGTGGGTTAAATAAAAAATAATGGTTGTAAACCGAAGTAGAATAAAACCATCACAAAAACTCCTCTGGGGGGTAAATTCTTTCCTTATAACTTGATGTACATTGGTGTAGACCAATAGGCTGGGCTTACGAGGGTGGACCTCACTGGATTGACGTACACATATACAGAACCCAGTTACAAAGGAAGAAAACTCAACCCCCCAGTTTCGCTTCTATGGTTAGAACTTACGGAGATGCTCTATGTTCCAGGGATTAGGAAGAGGCACTCCTTCAGTTGTGGCAAGGCGGACACACCCGGGCCGGCATATTTCCGTCACCTTGAAGGGTCCCTCCTAGTCGGGGGAGAGTTTGTGGAGCCCTTCTCGGTTCAGTACTCACCTTAGGACTAGGTCCCCGACCCTGAGCTCCCTACTATGCTTGAACCATTGGTGGTAGCGCCTGAGCGCTTGGTTGTACCGTGCATTTTGGATCGCCGCTCGCCATCGGCGCCGTCGATAAAGTCCACGTCCTCATGCCGTAGTTGTTCCTGCATAGACTCATCAAAAGATTGGACCCATGGGGAGCCCATAATGTTTTTCGGGGGAAGGCAGGCTTCGGCCCCATAGACCAGGAAGAACGGGGTCTCCCCGGTATCTCGGCTGGGTGTGGTCCGGTTCCCCCAAAGCACGGACGGTAGCTCGTTGACCCAATTCGCACCATGCTTTTTAAGCAGTCATAGGTGCGTGTCTTGAGTCCCCTGAGGATCTCTGCATTTGCCCTCTCCGCTTGGCCGTTGCTCTTGGGATGAGCCACAGACACAAAGCAGAGCTGGGTGCCGATGCCCTCGCAATACTCCTAGAAGAGCCAACTTGTAAACTGGGTCCCGTTGTCCGTAATGATACAGCTTGGGACCCCAAATCTATAGACAATCGACTTGAGGAAAGCAACAGCAGCACCCTGGGTGATATTGACCACAGGGGTGGCCTCTGGTCACTTTGTGAACTTGTCGATGGCGACGAAGAGGAAACGGTACCACCGACGGCCCTAGGGAATGGTCCTAGGATATCCACCACCCATACGGCGAATGGCCAAGAGGGTGGAATCATCTGCAAAGCCTGAGCTGGTGTGTGTATATGCTTTGCATGGAATTGACACGCCTTGCTGGACTTTACCATCTCAGCTGCATCCTGGAGAGCGGTTGGCCAGTAAAAGCCATGCCAAAAGGCCTTACCGACCAGCGTGCGGGATGACGAATGACTTCCGCACTCACCTCCATGGATCTCCGCGAGCAACTCACGGCCCTCCTCCTGGGTGATGCACCGCATGAGAATACCGTTGGCGCCACGATGATAGAGATCCCCTTCTACCACCGCGTATCGTTTAGCCAACCGCACTATGCGCTCTGCGGACACATGATCCTCAGGAAGGATATTTTCCTTTAGGTAGTCCCGGATCTCAGAGATCCATGCATCGGGACCACTCTGAGATACTAGCTGTGGCGCTAAGGGGCTGGCAGGACCCCCTGTAGCACACACAATCCTTGGTGGATTCTGTAGGTGTAACGCCACCGGGACCACTAGCTTCGAGGTGCTAGTCTCGCCCCCTTCGCCCGGTTCGGCAGGCTGGGCGGTAGGTCTCAGCAGCCATCTTTCGAAGACGCCCTTGGGCACGGGTGCCCAAGTTGATGCCCTCGTGGAGAGTTCATCTGCCACTGAGTTGTTAGCCCGAGGAACATGTTGTAGTTCTAGGGCCGTGAAGTCGTTTTCCAGCTTCCTTATGTGGAGGAGGTAAGCTGCGAGCCTGGGCTCATTGCAGCTACATTCCCCGCGGACCTGCATGATAATCAGCTAGGAGTCCCCCTTCACGAGGAGCTGGCGGATCCCTAGGGATAGGGCCGCAGACAAGCCGAATATAAGTGCCTCGTACTCTGCCATGTTGTTGATGGCCTTGAACTCAAGGTGCACCATGTACTTCACTTGATCTCTGCTTGGGTCGACGAGGACCACCTCAGCACTGCCACCTTGCTGGCGGGCGGACCCATCGAAGAAAAGCGTCAAGTGGGGCTCGGTGAAGACCGGGACCCTCCTACTGGACCGAAGCCTGCCTTCTCCCGGAGACCCTTCTGGACTCCCCATGGGTCTAACCTTTCGATGGGTTTGTGTAGGGGCCACTACAGTGCGAGGACGTGGGCTCAAGCGGCGGACTCAGATGTCAAGTTGCAACCCGAAATGCACATTGTAACCAGGCGCTCAAGTACTATGGCCGACGGTTCGTGCATAGTAGGGAACCCAGGGTCGGGACCTAATCCTGTGGCAAAGTACTGAACTAAGAGGGGGTCCGCAACCTCTCCCCCAGCAGGGAGGAACCCCTCAAGGCGATGGAAATATGCCAACCCGGGGATGCCAACTTTGCTATAGCTAAAGAAGTACCCCTTCCTATCTCTGTAAGTTCAATCCATAGAAGCAACTCTGAGGGGTTAAATTCTTCTTCTTTTATAGTTAAATTTTGCATACATGTACACCAGCCCGGTGAGGTCTGCCCTCATAAACCCGGCCTGTTGGTTTACACCCATGCATGTCAAGTTATAAAGAGGAAATTCACCCCCTCAGACGCATTTCTATGACAACTTTATCTTCCTGCTTCATGGATTTGACCTACGGTTTTCAGATAATACTTTTTATCTAACCCACCCGCACGGTTCCCATCTGTCCTGACATGACGACATCCGAATTGAATAGCCAGGCTTGCAGTTTAGGACCTCCTTTATGAAAGCTGGGAGGTCCGACAGCCTGGGGGCCGGTTCTAAAGAACGGGAGCTCATTCCATGGAGAGGTCCGGCGCAGTGTAGCCACTTAGCCTGGTCCCATACCGTAAGCCTGCACAGCCCACCATTCTGTGATGGGTGACTTAGTATTTGGAACTATAGTCCTGCGGGTCTGACAACCTGGGGTCCGGCTCCAGAAAATGGACACTTGTCTCCTGGGGTGGTCCGGAGCCGTGTAGCCGCTTAGCCTAGTCCCGTACCGTAAGCCTGCACACTCCACCACCCTGCGACAGGAGTCCTAGTATCTAGAGCCGCGACCCAAGGGGGTCCGGACACACAACTTGGCCACCCGGACTAAACCCTACGAGTCCCGAGCATGTATCAAAGGGTGCCTAATGTCAGACAGGGGACCCTATGGGTGTGCTACTAACGCTCCTTAGCTAAAGCTGTGTAGAGGTCCATATCCCGGCTGAGGCTACCTCCCGGGAGTTGTTGACAACCCTTTCAGATACGCTGGTATCCAACCTCAACACATCAAGCCTGCATCCCAGGCGGGGGGCCAGGTATTAGGGAGGAGTCAACAACATCACAGACAACAGGAACATGCGATACACAGATATCTGTGTACCGGCGCGCTCCATCTCACACAACAGGAAGGCGGAAGGGCGCGGCGAATGGAAGAGAAGCGAGGCATGGCTACTGCCCGGGAGATGAGCTCCTTTTTAAAGGCAGATTTCCCTGCTCGTGCCCCGAAGCGTCACGGGCGAGTCTCCCCCAATGCACACCAAGGTATCCAGCCTATGGCATGGGGGCCCGACCCTATATGACTGGCAGCTGGCTCGCTGGGGCAAAGAAGGCGAATCGCCGCGCAAGGAACGTGTCACCACCCCGCGGTAGGTGCGCTGCTTCATCTTCACCACGACCGACAGTCCAGCCTCAGGCACGGGGGCCAGGTCTGCATGTCAGGCATCTAGCGTGCCGGTCCCTGTGCGCGGAGAAGACGGACCGCTGCGGGAGAGGCACGCCACCGCCTGAGGTGACGCGCCTCTCTGCCTCCACCAAAAGCAACGACCCAATCTCTCACACAGGGGGCCGAACCCATGAGTCATCCACTGCGGGTGATAGTCCCTTGGCGCAGGGGAGTCAAACCGCCGCTCGCGCCAATTCCGCGCCTCCTCGGGACAGCCGCAGAAGACGGGGAGGTTAAATTTTCAAAGCTAATGCGGCAGTATCGAGGCGCCCTGCGCATGACCCAGTGAAACAATCAAATACGGAAGTCATGGGTCAATAGCGGGTGAGCTGGAGCAGCATGGCAGCCGCCAATAAAACTTTGGCACCACCTGCAGGCTCGTACCCTCCCCTAAGGCGGGCCCAGGGGCCACTGTCGGCACCCTGGATCAGGGGTACCCCTCACTACGGTATGAAGACACGATGCCTGTGTAGCTATCCCTAGCCACGCGGAGAACAACCCTAAGGATATCTCATGGACATTTGAGGTGGTGTTCTTGGAGACAGCGTCATCGGGCCCAGACCTCCTCAAAGAAGGCACAGGACCCCTGTGCGCACAACCCGGACCCCCGAATACGGCCCGGGAACCCCAAGTAAGGTTCGAATCACCCGTAACAAGGTCTCGAGGCAGGAAGTGCCATGGCCTAGGCAAGGGTCTGGTGTTGACACATGTCCGGGCTCTATCTAGTGCGCCTCCGCTCCTCGCTCGGCCGAGGGCCCAATGCTGCCACATGGCTTGCTGCCCGTGATGTAGGCCAGCGGGCAGAGCATGACTTAGGGACTCTGGGCCGCGTGGCCTCTGCATTTATTGCGGAAAGGATGTGCCGCCTATCCACCCTACTGTCAGGTGATGTGCCCCTTCGACATTTAATGTGTCCTGTCCACTCCGCTGGCAGACAACACCCAGTCCGTGCAGCAGGCGGCGTGCCCGCCTAATCTGAACAGTATACCCATGCTGGAGGATACGCTATGTCCGCCAGCACTTGTGCATTGCCAGGGAAGCTTCCCCAAGCACACCAACACTACGCGAACCATGGATGCCAGAGCGTAGGAAGATTGCTCTAGCAACAAACTATTGCTGCCCCAAGTCTTGCATCCATTGTGCTCCTAGGCCCGTATGTCGGGGCTCGACACTCTTGTACACACCCCCCTTGAGCTATAAAAGGGGGAGCATGCGACATTACAGAAAAGGACCCAAGTCATCGAGGACACACTTAGACTCCCTGAAGCTTCTACAACAATCCAACACACAGTGGAGTATGGTATTACGCTCCGGTGGCCCGAACCACTCTAAATCCTCGCGTGTTCATGTGCTTGATGATCGCTTAGCAAGATAGGCAAAACGCTCAAGCCCCTTCCTCATCTTAGGATTTAGGGCGGGTGCACTCCGCCACCCGGTCGAAGAATTCCCTCTCCGACAGCTGCTCTGGCACATTTGTCGGCCAGAGCGAAGAGCATGGTGACGGTTTCCACGTCGTGCGTCGCTAACTTCTCCAACATTTTTTCATCATGCACCCCCTGTCGGAAAGCAGTGATGATAGAGGCATCGGAGACACGAGGTATGGTCCCGCGTACCTTGGTAAAGCAGGCGATAAAAGTCCGGAGAGTCTCCTCGGGTTCTTGCCTTACGACATGGAGATGAGCCTCCACGCCATGCTGCTGATAAGCACTGGCAAAGTTCACCATGGACCATGCATAGAGCTCTTCCTAGGAGTAGACGGACCCCGGGGTCAGGTTCATGAGCCAGGTCCGGGCCAGCCCGGTCAAGGCTACATGGAAGTAGCTTGCCATCACAGCTGTGTTTCAACCAGCTGCCGTAATGGCGGTGACATAAACCTGCAAAAATTCCGACGGGTTTGACGTACCGTCGTACTTTCTGGCAGGTGTGGCCGAAATTTGGGCGGCCAATTTGCCGCGAGGAGGTGATCCGCTAGCGCGGCACAGCCCACGCCAACCAATGGGACACCCGTGTGGGTTCGGGCACCCCTTGGAGTTTGTGGCGCAAGCGAAACGAAGTCCTGGTCGAGGTTGCGACCCTCGAAGTTTAGTCGACGCTCACGTGCCCTCTCTAGAGAGACTCGTGCGTCCTTGCTCGCATGCGTGTGGTTGAGTTCTGCCTGCAGGTCATCATGCCTCTCTAGAGAGATTGGAGCGTCCTCACCCACACGCCTGCGGTTGAGCTCCACCCGCAGGTCCTCAGTCGGTGCAGCTTTCACTGAGGGTGAGCGCACCGATGCCGATGCCTCATGTTGATGCCAGAATGATCGAGGCCTGGGCCTAGCCGAGCTAGAATGCGCCATGCCGAGCAGACGGTCGATATCATCACGTCACTCCTTCATGGCCCCTAGCGAGGCCGTAGCAGCTCAGAGGGTGGCATAGCAACTCCCTGGCTGCAGACCGTGCTCCAGGAGCAACTCCTTCATGTTTGTGCGGGAGTGTGCTGCCGCGCAGAGTGCACAGCAGTAGCACTAGGCGCAGGGCGGTTGGAGCCCCGTGGCATGGACGACGCAGCCTCTTCCTCCATCAGGAAGTCCTTAGGAGTCAAGTCACGGTGCTCGACGATCTGGATCATCGTGTCGAGCAGGAAAACAGGCGAAAACCTAATGCCAAAACCCCCTACCTGGCGCGCCAAATGTCGGTGGGAGAAATCCATCGGCCGGGTGGTGGAATGCACCCGCCATAATCCTAAGATGAGGAGGGGGCCTAAGCGTTTTGCCTATCTGTTGGAAGGTGGATGAACACACGAGGACACGGGGGATTATAGTGATTTAGGCCGCTGGAGCGTAAAACCCTACCTCCACTATGTGTATGTTGTATTGAGTGTTTGTGAACTTGAGAGTCTGTGACTAAGTCTAGAGAGCCTGAGAGCCTGTCTAAAACCTATCCCTGTAATGTTGTGTGCCTTCCCTTTTATAGTTTATGGGAGGCACGTACAAGGATGCTGAGCCCCGACATGTGGGCCCAGGAGCATAATGGAAGGAGTACATTATGTGAGTAATTAATGCTAGTAACGCCTGAGTAATCACCAGGAGTCTTGATGACCGTAGTCCATGCAGCATTGACAGCTGAAATGTACGAGTAATGGTGAATAACAGCACAGCCCGCGTATCGTGGACTATGCACGCCACCTGTCAGTGGAATGGACACGCGCACGTGTTATCCGTAATGAATATGGATGCGTGCGTAGCCAGGGGCGTCATGCTAGGTTCTGCCCATTGGCTTAAGCCGCACGCAGTATGCCACGTGGCAGCATCGGATCTCCGCCTGAGCGGGGAGCAGGAGTATATGCAGACAGGTCCGGAACCCACCAGACTTGGTCCGGACACGTGTTGGCACCGGACCCCCACCTGGGTCCTGTTCGAGGCCTGAGTATGTTCTATCCTGGAACCTTGGGACCCCATTGTGGGCGGCTCGAACCCCATACGGGGGGGGGGGGTCCGGATCCTATTCCATGGGTCCGGCTTGCACACGTGGAGGTCCTGGACCAACCTTGGAGGTCCAGACCGTATATCCAGGGGTCCAGCGCTCTCCCATGGGGGTCCGGACTTACTATTGATGCCTTGGAGTATATCACCTTCTCTGGACACATGGCGGCTTCGGACCCGCCCATGTGGCAGGGTCAGACGTTGGTGTGGTCCCAGAGTAGTCGCCTGAGGCTGGGGCGAGTCATGGTCTAGTCCCACATATAGCTCTTTACCACGCGACTAAAGATAGCCGCGTGGGTACTACATCTTTATACAGTAGCAAGGGGTACCCTAGTTTCAAGGTACCGACATTTACCTTTCATGCCTAGTATTGCAATTGATATTTACTTTTTTTTAAATGCATGCATACTAGGAAAATCACATGGTAGGATTGCTCATTCTCAATTCATATTAATGAGCAAACCTACATGGTTTAAAATGTGTATTTAAGCACGACACATAGCTTCTTTATCACTCCATAGTAAATGATACACCAATTGATATTTTTAATGCCACAAGTGGTAAAACGCTAATATTCTTCAATTTGTATCATTTAACTTATATGTGCCAAAGTTCGGATTATAGATGTCGGTGGGAGAAATCCACCGGCCGGGTGGCGGAATGCACCCACCCTAATTCTAAGATGAGGAGGGGGCCTAAGCGTTTCGCCTGTCTACTAGAAGGTGGATGAACACACGAGGACACAAGGGATTATAGTGGTTCAGGTCGCCGGAGCGTAATACCCTACCTCCACTGTGTGTATGTTGTATTGAGTGTGTGTGTGTGTGAGCTTGAGAGGCTGTGATTGAGTCTGTCTAAAAACCTGTCCTTGTAATGTTGTGTGCCTTCCCTTTTATAGTTTAAGGAAGTCACATACAAGAATGCTGAGCCCCGACATGCGGGCCCAGGAGCATAATGAAAGGAATACATTATGTGAGTAATTAATGCTAGTAACGCCTGAGTAATCACCGGGCGCCATGATGACCGCAGTCCATGCAACATTGACAGTAGAAACGTACGAGTAATGGTGAATAATAGCACGACCCGCGTATCGTGGGCTGTGCACGCCACCTGTCAGTGGAATGGACAGACGCACGTGTTATCCGTAATGAATGCGAAGGCGCGCGTAGCCTAGAGGCGTCATGCTAGGTTCCGCCCGTTGGCTTAAGCCACGTGCAGTATGCCACGTGGCAGCAACGGGTCCCCGCCTGAGCGGGGAGCAGGAGTATATGCGGACAGGTCCGGAACCCACCAGACTAGGTCCAGAGACGTGTCGGCATCGGACCCCCGCCTGGGTCCTGTTCAAGGCCCAAGTATGTTCTGTCCTAGGACCTTGGGACCCCATTGTGTGCGGCCCAGACCCCATATGGGGGGGTCTGGCTTACACATGTGGAGGTCCTGGACCAACCTTAGAGGGTCCGGACTGTATATCCAGGGGTCCGGCGCTCTCCCATGGGGGTCCGGACTTACTGTTGATGCCTTGGAGTATATCACCTTCTCTGGACATGTGGCGTCTCTAGACCCACCCATGTGGTGGGGTCAGGCACCGTTGTGGTCCTAGAGTAGTCGCCCGAGGCAGGGGCGAGTCATGGTCTGGTCCCACGTACAACTCTTTACCACGCGACTAAAGATAGCAACGTGGGTACTGCGTCTTTATACAGTAGCAAGGGGTACCCTAGTCTCAGGGTACCGACAGTGGCCCCCGGGCCCGCCTCAGGGGAGGATGCGAGCCTGCAGGTGGGGCCAAAGCTTGTACTTCACCTCAACATGGCATGATCAGTGATTGGGGCGCTATTTTAGCACATCTGCCGGTGCGGCATGGTGTTTTAGCATATCTGCTGATGCACCCACCATCAATCTGCCTTAGGTCATGTTGACTACCATATATGTCCCCACGGCTGACTAACCGCGGCCCCCATGCCTGGTGGTTTTGTCGGGCCACGCGCGGGATGCTTTGTTGCCGCCACCTTGGTTAAAAATATCCTTCTGCAGCGGTCCCAAGGAGGCGCACTACAGGCGCGTGTGATGGTTCGCTCTTTTCACACCCGAAGTCTGGCACACAATCCGTATGACTTGTGGGCCCGGGCCCCCATGTCATAGACTGGGTTGTCTTGGTCCTTGGTGCCCGTCGGGCGAGATCTCCTGCGGCGATTGAGGGGCACACGGAAGGGTTTCCTTGAGTGAGGACTCTGGTTTCCTTGAAAAAAGGGTTCACCTCCATGTGCAGCTGTTACCCTTTCGCATTCTCTTCTAATCGCTTGCGCCCCTGTTGGGGGTATGCTTCGTAGCCGAAGATCCTAAAGAAAGAGAACACCTTCGACAGATCCTCTCAGAAGTAGCGCCGAAGCTATCACCTATAAAGCTTCGACATAATGGCAGATCTCAAGACGAAGGAGTGAACCGATTTAAAGATGAAATGACTTAAAGACCCATGATGTTTTGTGTCATTATTGTAGTCGATTGTAAAGGGCATAAATGTAATTTTACTTGGGCTGCGTCCCGTGCCTATAAATAGATGAACAGTGCTCCCGTACTGTTCACGCGGACTTGGCATTTGCCTTTGCGTCACGCTTGTACTTTTACCTTCTTTCAAGCCGAAGGTACATTTGTAATTTGATATCATCTCTATTTTCCATAATGATAAAATAAAAATGAGTTGATAATAGTACATGATTATTTATGTTGTTTTATATTTCATATGATTCCTTCATCATTATATGTCATGCTGCTGAAGGTATGTCCTTCATAACCATCATCCAAAGATCATTATATCCCAAGGGAAATAATGCTTCGAAGGACAAAGGACTTTAACGTTTAACATTTTCTGTGTTGCCTTGTTCTTGATTCATAGCATTTGAGAACAAGTCCCCAACATTGGCGCCCACCTCCGGTGAACTCACTTCCACCTTCTAAGCTGATGGCTTCGTTCAACAACCAAGCTGGAGCTGCTTCGGCTTCGAAGCTGGTACTCCCGATAACAGGCGGTTCATGCTCAGAGCCGGCCAACAAGAAGCAGAAGAAGGAGGCACAGAGAAGGGTACAACATGTCGGGGTGCAGGGACCCTTCATCAAGTCAAGATGGTCCCACATCCCAATTACCTTCTACCAAGAGGACCTTCAGCTCAAGGATTACCCTCACAATGATGCTATGGTTATTTCTTGTGTTATCAAAGGATTTCTGGTTCACAATGTTCTGGTTGACACAGGCAGTGCAGCGGATATTATATTTGCTAAGGCCTTCAGACAGATGCAAGAGCCAGAGGATAAGATTCATGATGCTACACACCCTCTTTGCGGCTTTGGAGGAAGACAGATTGTAGCGCTCGGCAAGATCACGATGCCAGTGACCTTCGGATTTGTCAACAATACAAGAACTGAGCAAATTGTGTTTGATATTGTCGACATGGAGTACCCCTACAATGCAATCATTGGTTGTGGGACACTTAATGCTTTTGAAGCAATTCTTCATCCAGCATATCTTTGCATGAAGATACCTTCGGATCAAGGGCCTATTGCTATTCATGGAAGCCAGGAAGCTGCCAGAAAGGCTGAAGGAAACTGGACAGATTCAAAAGCAATCCATAATATAGATGGAGACGAAGCTTGTGAGCAATACAAGTACAGAAGGGAGAAGGCTGCTTCGGCTGATCAGCCGAAGCCCATGCTCTTATGTGAAGATATAGCAGAGCAGAAGGTGTTGCTGGGATCTCAGTTGTCTGAAGAATAGGAGAAAAACCTAATAAGGTTTCTGTTGAACAACAAAGATGTCTTCGCATGGTCCGCCAACGATCTCTGTGGTGTCAACAGGGATGTCATTGAACACTCGCTCAATGTCGATCCATCCTTCAGACCCAGAAAGCAGAGGCTTCGGAAAATGTCTGATGACAAAGCCGAAGGTGCTCGGAATGAAGTGAAAAGACTTCTTGGTGCTGGAGTCATCAGAGAAGTAAAATACCCAGAATGGCTAGCTAACACTGTTATGGTGAAGAAGGCCAATGGTAAATGGAGAATGTGCATCGATTTTACTGATCTTAATAAGGCATGTCCGAAGGATGAGTTTCCATTACCAAGAATAGATTCTCTAGTAGATGCAGCAGCTTCGTTAGAACTCATGAGTCTACTAGATTGTTACTCAGGCTACCATCAAATCTAGATGAGGAAGGAAGATGAGCCAAAAACCAGCTTCATAACTACCAGTGGTACATATTGTTATCTTCAAATGCCTGAGGGGCTCAAGAATGCTGGAGAAAGCTTCAGCAGAATGACAGCGAAAGTCCTTCATTCTCAGATAGGCAGAAATGTGCTAACTTATGTAGATGATATCATAGTAAAAAGCACGAAGCAAGAAAATCACATTGCTGATCTACAGGAGACATTCGCTAACTTTAGGCAAGCTGGCCTGAAGTTGAATCTAGAAAAGTGTGTCTTTGGAGTAAAGAAGGGGAAATTCCTTGGTTGTTTAGTTTCAACAAAAGGGATCGAAGCTAATCCAAATAAAATCAAAGCTATTCTTCGGATGGAGCCACCAAGCACAAAGAAGGGAGCTCAACGGCTGACAAGAAGACTGGCATCTCTGAATCGATTCATATCTAGATCAGCAGAGAGAAATTTACCATTCTTTGAAGTGCTGAAGTCGGCCGAAGTCTTTCAATGGGGATCAGCTCAGCAGAAAGCCTTCGAAGAGCTGAAGCAGTACCTGATAGACCTAACAACGTTAACTCCACCCACGCCAGGGGCTCCTTTGTTATTATATGTGGCAGCTTCACATTCTGCAGTAAGTGCAGCGCTTGTGCAGGAAAAGCTTGAAGGACAAATCAAAAAGCAAGCCCTAGTATACTTCGTCTCCGAAGTCCTCAGCTTATCAAAGAAAAACTATACAGAATTGGAGAAAGTGTTATATGCTGTCTTAATGGCCTCCAGGAAGCTTCGGCATTATTTTCAAGCAATCCATATAATTGTTCCTTCATCACAGCCTTTGAAGGATATTATGAGGAACAGAGAAGCTACTGGAAGGATTGGAAAGTGGGCTGCGGAACTCAACGAATTCACCGTTGATTATGTGCATAGATCCTCGATCCAGTCCCAGGCGTTAGCAGACTTCATCGCTGACTGGACGCCAGGGGCTCAGGAAGAAGAAGCAAGTAAAGATATCGAAGCTTGGACAGTGTTCTGCGACGGTTCCTAGGGAACCTTCGGGGCAGGTGTAGCTGCCGTCTTAGTTGCACCTTCCAAAGTTAGAACATATTATGCAGTGAAACTTGATTTCAGCTGCACAAATAATATTGCTGAATACGAAGCTTTGCTTTTGGGGCTTCGGAAGTTAAAGGCAATGAGGATAAGAAGGGCGGTTCTTAAAACTGATTCCCAAGTTATTTCCGGTCATATTGACAAGAGTTGTAAAGCAAGAGACCCAAAGCTTGAGAAATACTTGGATACAGTTCGAAGGCTTGAAGCTTCTTTCAAAGGGTTTTCTGTCAAGAATATTCCACGAGGAGAAAATGAGCACGCTGATCTGCTAGCCAAGTCAGCGGCACAGGGGCTGCCTTTACCTTCAGAAGTATTCTTTGAGACAATAAGAGCACCTTCGGTGGAACTTCTTGAAAGAGCGGTGCTCAATATATCTCCTGTTCATAGTGAAGATTGGAGAACTGAGATTATATCCTTTCTCCAGGGCAATTGTCTTTCAGATGACGAAGCTTATAATAAGAGAATAGAGGCAAGAGCCTGACCATATGTAATAATAGAAGGGGAGTTATACAAACATGGAGTCTGCTCTCCATTGCTCAAATGTCTATCCAGAGCTGAAGGTATAGAATTGATGAAGGAAATACACGTAGGTCTGTGTGGATCTCACATCGGGTCTAGGCCCTTGCTGGGAAAAGTCTTTCGTCAAGGATTTTATTGGCTGAAGGCAGCTTCGGATGCAGCAGAATTAGTCCAAAAGTGTGAAGGTTGTCAAAAATGTGCAAGAGATCAAAAACAGCCTTCATCTCTAACTCAGCTAATACAGCCCACTTGGTCGTTGCAAAGGTGGGGCCTTGATTTGTTAGGCCCACTTCCACCAGCACAAGGAAATTTAAAATATGTTGTGGTGGCGGTAGAATATTTTTCCAAATGGATTGAGGCGAAGCCTTTAGCCACAATAACTTCGGTCACTGTTCAGAAATTTTTCTGGCAAAATATTATTTGTCATTTCGGAGTGCCGAAGGCTATTACTGTGGACAATGGAACACAGTTTGATGTCGAAGCTTTCAAAGAGTGCTGTGAACAAATTGGCACGAAGATCCATTTTGCATCAGTTAGACACCCGGAGTCAAATGGACTTGTCGAAAGAGCTAATGGCATTATAATGACGGAAATAATGAAGTTAATCTTCAATCAGGCCAGAGGAAAGTGGCCAGATGAATTGATCAAAGTGATGTGGAGCCACAACACAACAATGTCAAGGTCAACAGGCTTTACACCATTCAAATTATTGTTTGGTGACGAAGCAATAACCCAGAAGAAGCTAAAGCAGGATCAATAAGAACAGTGGCTTCGGCAGAGGATGAAGCTGATTATTCTGTGGCAAAAGATGCTATAGAAGGGATCAGGCTTCAGGCTGTGGAGAACATCAATAAATACCAAGCCGAAACAATAAAATGGCGTAACAGAAAAGTTCGGTTAAAGAATATCAGGCCAGGGCACTTGGTACTTCGGAGAGTTGCCAACCCAGATACAGTAGGCAAGCTACAATTGAAGTGGGAAGGACCTTTTCTGGTAGTATCTTCGTCAAGATCCGGTTCCTACAGATTGAAGGATATGGACGGCAACGACATTCCTATATCTTGGAATGCGGATGAGCTTCAGCGATATTATGTGTTGCTTAATGTAATCTTTTTATTTTTTATTTTTTCCTATGGCACCATTTTCCTTTCCAAAGGGGAGAAAGGTTTTTAATGGGGCTATAGCATGTAATTTCTCTTTTTCTTATTTCAGCTCTACAAGAGCAATATCCCCCAAAGATGTAAATATAAAAGCTGAGCACGCACCATCGAGTGCAAAGAGAAAAGAAAAAGCAGGGAGAAGCTCGAAAGTCGTCCCTAAGGGGATGCAGAGCACGACGAAGCTACAAAAAGCCGTTCCTAAGGGAGCGTAGTGTAAGTTTTCTGCTCAAAAGTCGTTCCTAAGGGAATGCAGAGCTTATAGCGAAAAGTCAACGCTGATTCCGCCGAAATATAAGGCAAAGCGTGAAAAGTCAACGCAATACCGCCGAAATAGAAGGCGAAGAAGTTCAAAAGACGTTCCTAAGGGAATGCAGAACTTACAGTGAAAAGTCAGCGCTGATACACCGAAAAATAAGTGGTGAAGCCGAAAAATAAGCAGCAAAGAGACTTTGGTTATTCCTAAGGGAATGAAGGATGTGGTTGTGGCTTCGTATGTGTGTGTTTGGACATTCATTTGCACCATACATTACATCATACATTTGCATTCATAAACATTCATTTAGACATACATAGGATCATCACCGTCATAACACACGTATTTGCTTCGGCTCTGAAGATAAGGCTTCGGCAAAAAGAAAAAGAAGCAGTCTTTATGCTTCGCTGTGTACGAAAAGAAGGGAAGGTGTTTTTTCGCCTTCGGCTCAAAAATGCTATTTTCGTTCACACCAAAGCACTTTATACATTGATGGAAAGGTAAGAATATATTACAAGGTATGGAAAAAGTTTACAAAGTAAAAATTAATTACATTGTTCTTTACAAAGGTTATTACAAGGGTTTTTAGAGTTTTTTCTACAGCTATCTGTTCAAGCTTCATTAGTATCCATTGAGCTTCGGCTTCGGCTTCGACTTCGTCATCCATTGAACTTCGGCTTCGTCTTCTTACTCTTTAGCTTCGGCCTCGGCTTTGTCATCCTGTATGCATTCAAGTATTATAAGCAAAATTCAAGTTCGAAGGAAGAGGTAAGCACAAGGTACGATTTTGTTACCGGCTTAAGATGACTCCGAGCTTCATCACCAGCTTTGCTTCGTCCACCCTTTGTCTATACCAGTTTTATAAACCTATTTGCTATGCTTCGGGCAAGGTTGGGAATGTCATCCAAGTTTGCTGGTGATAAGTTGAAATTAGGTCTATCGATAACCTTTCTATGTTCGCAGCTAGATTTCAGGAAGGCGACAGCTGTGCCCTGAGAAGCTACCAGGGCACAAAAGTCACCATGTCCAGCTATAACTTCTTCAAGGTCATCAATTTCACCTTCGATATGTTCGAAGGCCCCCGGCAGGTCCTCAGACGAAAGATTGAATTTTTCGCTGCTGGCTCCAACCGAATATAAGACTTGCTTCAGCTGTTGAATGCATCAATTACTGAACTCCAGACATTTGTTTTGAAGGCTTGCCAATGATTTTTTCAAATCTGAACTTTTCTGGACCTCGGCCTCAAATTTTGCATTAAGCTTCTGCTTTTCTTGTTCGAAGCTTTCTGACTGGGACAGAAGCTTCGTATTTAATTCTGCTATTTTAGCTTCAGCTTCTGCCAATAAGCCTTCGGTTGTCTGAAGCTCGAAGTCTTTCTTTTCAAGAGCAACTGATTGGTCTTTTATCTTGCTTTCTAAGTTTTCAATTATAACTTCCTGTTTTTTATCTTCCAAATCTTGCTGCATTTTCAAAGCTTTACTCAGTAGCATACTCTGCATATAAACAACCTTCGTTAGAAAACATCTTCGTTATTGAAATAATAAAAGTCAAAGAAAAGTTTACCATGAAATTGGAATAGAATAAACTACCGACGATGTGTTGTCATTGGTAGCGGCTAATATCTGTTTCGAGCTTCGAGAAACCAATACTCTTTGATAGAGTACCGATAACCTTCGCTCCAGTCTGATCCCGGATGCAGCCCAATTTCTCGTCATCGATGCCACCGAAGAGAAGTGCTCCCGGCTGATATCCGCAAGACATAACATATTCTTTTAGCTCTACTTTTTCAGCCTTTGTCATCTCTTGACCAACTAAGTTTTGAAAGTTAAAAATATCATCTTCCAAAGTGTCTTCGGCTATTTCTTTCTCCTTCCCGGGTTCTGGGGTCATAGTTTCTTCGGTGGCTGTAGCAGCTTCTTCTGCGGCTATCTTTAGCAGTATCTTATCAATATCAGCAATCGTGCACTCTAAATGAATATCTTCAGCCGTGGCAGCTTCGGTAGCTGTGGCTTCCGCAGGTGTAGCATCGGTGGCTGTCGTGCTCTCAACAACTGGCGCCTTCAGAGCTGAAGCTCTGGGTGGTGTCCCTTCAATGACTTCTGTCACTGTAATGATTCTTTGCTTCTTTGGCCTAGCTGCCTTCTTCGTTTTTGTGGGCTCCTTTTCCTTCTGAAAAAGCTTCGTCAGATGTGGCCCCAGTGGACTTAGCTTGACAGGCAAATATTCAGTCATTACCTTTAAAATTTCTTCCACGTTGGTGGTAGAGGGTGTTGCAGCAGTTTCTTCTTCTTCGTCAATTGCCTTCTGCTTCGGAGCTATAGCTTTTCTCTTCTTCGAAGCATCTGTTTTCGGCTCAGGCTTCAACTTTTTCTCTTTCAATTGTTTTTCATCGTCTTTATTTAGAACGCTAGCCACTCTCTTTCTTTTTTGCCCTTCGGCATCCTTGTCTAGCCGCTCGTAGTCGGGATACTCAAAGTCCAGAGCATCCATTACTCGGTTTAACCTTCGCTTCGGGCGGGTGCCGAAGGCTGAAGTCATTAGTTGATCTTCTTTTTTGGAGTAATTGCCGAGAATTTCATTGCACATCACTTCAATCGTGTCTAGCCACTCTTGGCAAGGCACTTTGAAATATTTCTTGAATTTATAATGATAGGGTAACCGAATAAGTTTCCCCTTTTTCTTTTCTCCTTTAAGCTTCGGCATGTCCCACTCTTTCACAGTTGGGAACACTCTGAATGCCAAAAATTCTTGCACTAAATCCCTAGTGTCGATATGATCTGCAATAACTCGAAATTCAGCCAGAGCAATTTGGCTTGGACTCCCTGGTGTCATGTTGCACTGCGGTCTAGTCTCTCCGAAGATCAATTCTAGCGGACTCTGGACCAGCTCCTCCCTATCTTCGTCAACTTTGACGTAAAACCACTCAGACTTCCAGCCAGCTGGCCACTTGCTTCGGTAGCTAATCACTGGAAATTTTGTGTTCTTGCGATAGGCAAAATTGTAGCAGCCAAAATTTTCTTGTAGCCCATCTCCTCTAGCTTTCATCTGGTAATGAAGCTCGTGCACTCGACAGAAGCCTTCGCCAAATGGCTCCACCCCTTGGCTTCGGAGAGCCCAGATATAAACGCTAAGCCGGACAATAGCGTTGGGAGTTAGCTGATGAAGGTAGATCCCAAACTTCTTCAATACAACAGCAATCATCTTGTTCAAAGGAAATCTTAAGCCAGCCTTAAAGAAACTTTTGAAGACTACCACTTCATCCTTTCCTAGCTTCGGAGTAGTCTCTTCCCCACCAAAACAAACCAGCTCTTTCTTCGCTTCACTGAAATAGCCCAATTTCAACAGCTTAGGCAAATCATCTTCAGAGATGGTGGATTTCTCGAAATCCAGATGGCTGGGTTTACTTGGCACCGCGCTGTAATCATCTTCAGACTCAGTCTCCTCAACATCAGCCTGTTCTGTTTCAGCGGCAGGTGCATCCTCCGATGCTACCAGCCCTGAGCGCTTCATCACTTTGGAGATTGGGGCAGTTTCAGCACCTTTGGCTTCCTCTCCGTCACGCGTAACCCTAGCTGTGGAACGCACTCTGGCCATCTGATGATTGAATTCCTTGTTTTTTGAAGTTGAAAATTTTTCTTTATTCTGCCGAAGCTCTTTCCTGTTATGAAGCTTGAGCAAAGTAAATAGCTTTGGTTTTGGACAATATTTTGGCAGCAAAACAGTGCAATAGCAATGAATGCTGTGGTAACTTCACACCTACCCGTCTGTTTATATAGTGCCGCAAGTGGGAAGGTGAGTCGTCAAGGTCTTCCGCACCGGACAAACAACCACCCGCACTCACTGAACGGTGGGCCACAGGGTCCGAGAAGGTAAATCGCCAGGGCGCGCGTAACTCCTGCAAGATGAGGCCACTTCGCGCGAGGATTATTTTAATCGTTTCTCGCCAACAAGCTCAGGGAAGGTGTTTTTCAGATCTTCGGCATCCCGAAGCCTAGAAGACTTTTTCACGGATCAAGCTCGTTACAAAAAACGTCTAGCACTGTGAAGGGGCTACTGTTGGGGGTATGCTTCATAGCCGAAGATCCTAAAGAAAGAGAACACCTTCGGCATATCCTCTCAGAAGCAGCGCCGAAGCTATCACCTATAAAGCTTCGGCATAGTGGCAGATCTCAAGACAAAGGAGTGAACCAATTTAAAGATGAAATGACTTAAAGACCCATGATGTTTTGTGTCATTATTGTAGTCGATTGTAAAGGGCATAAATGTAATTATACATGGGCTACGTCCTGTGCCTATAAATAGATGAACAGTGCTCCCGTACTGTTCACGCGGACTTGGCATTTGCTTTTGCGTCACGCTTGTACTTTTACCTTCTTTCAAGCCGAAGGTACATTTGTAATTTGATATCATCTCTATTTTCCATAATGATAAAATAAAAATGAGTTGATAATAGTACATGATTGTTTATGTTGTTTTATATTTCATATGATTCCTTCATCATTATATGTCATGCTGCTGAAGGTATGTCCTTCATAACCTTCGTCCAAAGATCATTATATCCCAAGGGAAATAATGCTTCAAAGGACGAAGGACTTTAACGTTTAACATTTTCTGTGTTGCCTTGTTCTTGATTCATAGCATTTGAGAACAAGTCCCCAACAGCCCCTTTGCCTTCATGCTTCTTCGTTCCATGCCCACGCCGCCGGCTGTGCCCTTTTGCCTTCACGCTCCTCAGTTCCACGCCCGCGCCGCCGTGCACGCCATGGCTTCGCTCGGTCACCCCGACCGCTTCCAGTCTGAGGCGGCGCTCAACCTGGTGCGTGGCCTGCTCGAGTGGAGTGCGCCAGGGCTCGCCGAAAGGATTCGCGCCGGTGTGGCTCCCCTCGGTGACCTTGCCATCAAGGAGTTTGTGCTATTCGTCTCCTACATCTCCTGCGGGTTGGCGCTACCGATCTCGCCTTTCTTCCTGCTGCTGTTGGAGGAGTTTGGGCTCTAGCTTCAGCACCTTACTCCCCACTACATCCTCCAAGCGGCCATCTTCGTCCACCTCTGCAAGATGTTCGTAGGGGTGGCCCCTGTACTTCCCTCTTCCGCCACTTCTTTGTGCTGGTCAAGTCTAGGAAGGCTAGGGACCACCTTGGAGCCTACTATTTTCAGACGAGGCTGGATTCGGTCGTAGCCTACATCTCCACCTTCGGCGGTGCGAGGTGGGAAAACTGGTGCGGTGACTGGGTGATCGCCAGTGCCGAGGCCAATGACCGCCTCGTCCTGCCGAGCGACAGGCCATCCCTCGACCGCAAGCATTGGAGGACCAAGCCATCGCTATCGCTAGAGCTCCTACCCGTACTGGACATGATCAAGACCTTAGCAACCGGTGGTCTGACCTCCATGCATGTGGTCGGCGACTTCCTAAAGCGCTGGGTCATGCCGCTGCAGAGGAGGTCGCGCCTGTGCTGCTGGTTCACTGGCCCGAATGATATCGGCACGATCCAGCGCGGGCCGGGTACCGATCTATCCTGGGAGGAGCTGGAACTCCTGGTTAAGGGGATTACTGGTGAGTCCTTTGTCCCTGAATCCTTGATACTCCCCCAAGACATCCCGGCGCTTTGTGATGATCCAGGGCTACGAACGGCGGTTTTGGCCACGCTACCGACCCTCGACAAGAGCGGCGTGGCAGTTCGCCAGACCGGCGGCCGGGACCCCCTCCGCGGGATCCGGATCTCCGATGCACTGACTGGAGGTCCCCAGCCTACCGGTGTGGCCCCTAGCGCCAACCCCGCCATGGCTCCCAGCCCCTTGGACAAGGGCAATGGGGCTGCAAGCAGTGCCTCCGCCCCAGGTAGTTCCGGGGGGTCGTAGGAGGAGAGGCGGCGGAGGCTATGTCGCGCTGATGAGTCGCTTGTCTCGGACCCCCCAGAAGCGCCAGAGAACTGCTGGTGGGGCCGAGGAGGCCGGCTCGCAGGCTCAGGGCGCGCAGAGGCGCGTCAGTCCTCCGGTGCCACCGCAACCGCCACCATCTGGGGGTGATCACCCATTCACCCCCAGGGGCACTAGCAACAGCCACAACAACAACCGCCGCCAGCGCAGCAACAGCAGCAGGAGCGGCGATTGTCCCGCTTCTAGGGTCGCTGGAAAGTCTAGGGCCCCAAGTAAGTGTAGCCCCTCTTTTCCACGAGTCTAGTTATCATGCCGATGGGTCTTAACCCATCCTTTGTTTGCCAGGGCTTCCTCCCCCTCTGCTCCCAAGGTCGCGCCTCCTCCGCCAGGTAACAGGCCCACCGGTGGGTCTGGCTCTCAGCAGCAGGAATCTGCTGAGAGTGGTGTCGGTGGAGCGCACCCAGCTGCCGCCGGGACAGCGCCACAGCTTCCCACGTCCCAACTAGGGGCCCGGCTTTGGCGGTGGAGGAGGTCCCAGTTGGGGGACCTGCGCCCGCTCCCGACACCAGGGGTGGCCTAGGAGGCGTGTCCAGCTCCATCCCTCCGCCTGCTCCGAAGGAGATGGAGGTGATTTTTAGGCGGCGGCTCCAGTCAGGTGCCGAGCCGGACGCAGTGCCAATCCCCCTTCCCCGGGTGCTGTCTCGCGCCCACTAAGTTCTCAATGAAACCGAGGCAGCCATCCAGCGGGAATGGGAGGTGCTGGAATCTGAGCACCAGCGCCTCAGTGACTGGTGCACCCAGCTGGAGGAGCGCACCAAGGCAGCGTCCCGCCAGTTCGCCTCTACGCGGTCCGAACTCGCGTGGGACCGCAAGAAGTACAAAAGGGACCTCCAGAAGGTGTTCGCCAGGGAGCTAGAGGTGTCCCGACGGGAGAAGAAGGTGGCTAGGAGAGAGGAGGCCTTCACCTAGAGGGAGGCCCTCACAACAGAGCTCCGGGCCAAGCTGAATGCCCTGGACCAGACCCTGGAAGCCCAGCGGGTCTAGCAAGTGGAGGCTATAGAAAGGATGAAAAAATGGGAGTGAGAGCTAGAGGACAAGGCCAGCGACATTGCCCTCACCGAGGAGAACCTCAAGGAGAAGAATATGTCCCTAGACAGGCGGGCGGTGAATCTTGCCAGGCGAGAGATAGACCTCGCCTTCCAGGAGGAAATGCTTGAAAGGCGAGGCATGTTGCTGGCCAAGCACGAGCTCGAGGCGGAGGAGAAGGAGCGGAAGCTGGAGGAGCGGATTCGCCAGTTCGAAGCGGCGCAGGCTGTGGCGGAACTGCCCAAATTATTCCGACTTAAGTGCCAAAGTCCCGCCTTAGAGGCTAGACCACACTTAAATGGGAATAACCCGTCAATCCCTCGGATCTAGTCCAACGAGGCCACTGACAGGATCAAGTACCACGATCTCACTCAAAGGTGAGTCACAGAGCAAATACAATAAGACATAAAATCATACATCAAGGAGTACTAAATTATTACATCACCATTGGAGTTTTGCAAAAGTAGCCATCATTGTTCAACCCATACTTAAATGGAGGGATGGGGAAGCCTGTCCCATCACTCCTCATGCTCCTCCTCAGCCGAGGCAGGATCCCATTCGACTGTCCAACCCGGTGGCAAGATGGACGGCCAAGTCACTCCAGCAACCATGTCCTCCAAAGAACCTGTAAAATTTTGCCACAAGCAAGGCTGAGTATACTAATACTCATCTAGACTTACTCGGTGTGAGGAGTCTACTCCTCTACCTCTAGACATGCAGCTGTTTGGCTGTGGGGTTTGGTTGCCAAAAGCACTAGCTGAGTTTCTAAATCAAGTTTTAACTTTGTCAAGTTTAAGTGTGACTCTCTTAAGGCTAAATGTGTACTATCTACTCATACATGGTATCAAACATGTTTAGCAATCAACAACTTGTGTCAACTCATCATATTTCCACTTGTTACTCAATGTAGCAGCATGGATCAAGCAGTCTCATTAGCTGCGAGAAGCAGATGATTCGAATCGAGTTTTTAAACCTTGCAAGGTGAACCTAAACACACGACATGTAGGGGCACTCCGTCCCCATCGATTCCCCGTCAGCAGATCAGGGCTCACCGCCTTGGCGTACAATGCCTCACTGACCCCGACTGCCGTCGTGCAGTGATCGCACTTGTACCCACCATAACCGGAATGGGAGACCACGTCTCAGGTCGCGTGAGGGGTAAAGTCCACTGCTAGGTTCAATCAGGTACTAGGCTTACCGATTTACCATATTTCTTGGTATGTGCTTAGTACGTTCAAACGCTTGACTCACGGTACCACACCTTAATCCTTATTCCAATTTTTATCCCGTGGACAACCAATCCCCATGGATTGTTGTCCACCAACCAAACATCATTATGATAAGAAAGTGGATACAACCAATTCCTGACCTTGTGCTGACTGTTTTGCGAAAAGAGCCTTGGGTTTTTGGCTAACTAGGAACGAGCTCGGCTACTATTTCTTCGCGTCACTCACAGATTGCAGAAAGGACCCTAGGTTTCTATTTCCTTCCACGTCGAAGTCCCCGACGACGACGAGCGCGGCCGAGCTCCGGTGAGCTCCTGGATCGGCCGGATGGGGCAACGACTGGGGTCCCCGAGCGGCTAACACCGAATTGGACCCTCCCCGAACCATTCCCCTAACCTAATTTCATCAATGACCACATGGTTTTCTGTGGCCATGGTGACCGAGGATGTTGCGGACAGATGAGTGTGTTCCCGGTGATCTAAGGCTACCCAGCGTAATTGAGTGGGTCGATGGGCATCACGGGTACATGAGAGCACTCAAACGAGGGAGCAGTCGGTAAGAACTGACCTGGTTCACGCTGGCCGCGACGAGCTCGGTTCTGCGGTGGCGAAAACTTGATTTAGGGGAAGACTAAAATTCAAGCTCTCTGACGAACGATTGCTAGCGATTTCCGGTGGCTGGATGGGTAATGACCTTGCGGGGCTAGCGGGGGGCTCAATTTATAGGGAGCAAGAGCGGCGACCGAGAATTTTAGCGGTGACGCGCGGCGGCCAGAGGAAGAAGAAGAGCAATGGCGCGCGTGAATCCGTGGCATCTACCGTGGCAGTCACTCCGACGAGCCACGGAGAGGCACAAGGGTTCACGGTGATGCGGTGGAGGGCTCAAGTACGTGGCACATGGCCGGAAGGCGGCGGTTCACCGGCGAGCTTATCTGCTCAAGCCGCAAAGTAGGGGGGAAGTACGGCAGTGAGTCACCGGAGTTATCCCCAGGGCATGGCTTTTACCTGGCGGCTTTATCGGGTCATCGGCGACATGAATCACAACGGTGGTGGCGCAAATCACGGCGAAGATCGGTCGTCGATGGTGAATGGCTGAACTAATCTTCTTCAAAAACTGTACCATCGCAATGCATATTCAGTGGTTCTGACAGAGCGATTTGGGGCCAGATTTTCTCTAGATTTTGTATGAGAACTTCATCAATCCTCTGTACCAAAGTTATAGCCCCATGTTCCAGCTACAACTTTGTTATGGGAATCATGCCCAAACTTGCACTGGATCCCGTTTAAATCTGGGTTCAACGATTGACCCATCACACTGTCAGACCAAGTTTCAGTCATCAGTCAGCCTGACACCCTAACTTTAAGTGGGATTATGTCCAAATTCTTCATAACAACCTTGCTTACACTCTTAAACAAAATTGTTCCCCTATGTTAGGTCTATAATTTTGATGTGGTGACCTAGGGCAAAAACCCTATACTTTGAAAGTTACAAGGGCTCCAAGTTGTGCTCACAACACTGATTTCAGACTTAGGCTATATAGAGGTCAAGTGGTACTTTTTGCAAATAAACCCAAAACTTAGGGTTTCACTTGCAAATCCCTAATTTTGTGAACCATATGACCTAATATGCTTTAACATAGTAGTTTTCACACTTTAGTCCAAATGTGCACTATTTTTGCACATAGACCCCTAGGGTTTGGATTTAGGGTTTTCTAGGGTTTCAATTAGGGTTTCTAGCATCTCAGAGGTATAAATGTAATTCAAGTTCATTCTTAGGAACATTTTATGATTGTTTTACTTAAACCTTAGGGTTTTCTCAATTTGGTTCATGTTTTACCCCTTTAAACCCTATTTAGGGTTAAGTCCCCTATTCCAGGGTTCTATTTGCTAAACACTAGAACAATACAACTTGTTTGAAATTTTTACCTAGTGAATGCACTCTAGGTGTGTCAAACATATGCAATGCCAATGTTTATGATGTCATGCTCAAGTTTTAGTAGCAGTAACACCAGGGGTGTTACATCCTTCCCCCCCATAAAAGAATCTCGTCCCGAGATTAAAGGTCCTAGGGTAGGTAATGGAAAAGGAAATGCTTCACATTTTTATTTCCTTATTTATGGTACAAGGCAGGGGTGGGTTGGGACTCACTCCATTATTACAACAATGTTGTACAGTTTACAAATTACAAGAGGCTAAAAAGCCTGGGAAATTCTTATCTAAAAAGTCTTGAGTTTCCCATGTGGCCTCATCTTTGGAATGTTGGTTCCACTGTATCTTGTAAAACTTGAGAGTTTTTCTCCGGGTAATTCTGTCCTTTTGATCCAAGACTCGAATGGGATGTTCGGAGTATGTTAAGTCTGGTTCAAGGACAACATCTGTCACTTCGACGGTTCGATCTAGTACCCGAAGACATTTCTTCAATTGGGACACGTGGAACACATTATGTACAGCAGACAACGTTTCGGGTAGTCAGAGTCGGTATGCCACTGGTCCACATTGCTCAAGTATAGGGAATGGACCAATGTACCGGGGTGCAAGCTTTCCTTTAACCCCGAAACGCGATACGCCCTTCATTGGAGAAACTTTCAAGTAGACATAATCTACTACTAGAAAGTATAAGGGTTGTTGTCGCCGGTCTGCATAACCCTTTTGACGGGTTTGAGCTTTCTTCAAGTTATGTATTATTCTCTGAACTTTGTCTTCAGTTTCTTTTACTAGGTCAGGCCTGAAGAAGTACCTTTCACCTGGTTCAGACCAATTTAGCAGAATACGACATCGTCGTCCATATAAAGCTTCAAAGGGGGCCATCTTAATGCTTTCTTGACAGCTATTATTATATGAGAATTCCGCTAACGGCAAACATTCATCCCATTTCTGTGAGAAGTCCAGCACACATGCCCATAGCATATCTTCAAGTATTTGATTAACCCTCTCAGTTTGCCCACTTGTTTGAGGATGATAGGCCGAACTGTGGAGTAATTTAGTACCCAGGGATTTGTGAAGTTCTTCCCAGAATTTTGATACGAATTGAGGCCCACGATCCGACACTATAGTCTTCGGAACACCGTGCAAACTGAGAATGCGAGCAATGTATAATTCCGCATTGGTGATGACGGGATATTTAACTTTAACCGGGAGGAAGTGGGCGATCTTGGTAAGTCGATCAATGATAACCCAAATAGAGTCATACCCCTTTGCGGTCCTGGGTAATCCCACAATAAAGTCCATACTTATGTCTTCCCATTTCCATGTTGGTATTGGTAGAGACTGTAATGGACCGACAGCTTTTAGGTGTATGGCCTTGACACGTCTGCAAATGTCACATCTAGCCACATAGCGTGCAATCTCAATCTTCATCTTTGTCCACCAATAATGTTGTTTTAGATCTTGATACATCTTAGTGCTTCCGGGATGAATAGAATAGCGACTAAGATGTGCTTCATCAAGAATTTGCTGGCAGACTTCTTCATTCTTCGGCACCACTATGCGGTTATTAAACCATACAATCCCTTGATCATCTTTTCGGAAGCAATTGGCTTTGCCAGCTTCAATCTTTCCACGAAGATGTTTCATGCCTTCATCATTCTTTTGTGCGTCGATTATCCTTTACAGGATGACTGACTCAAGCTTCAAGTGATTTGAAGTCCCATGTTGAATCATACCTAGGTTTAGATTCTCCATCTCCTGGCATAACATAATGTCAGAAGTCCCCATAGTTAAACAATTGCAGGAAGCCTTGCGACTGAGTGCATCTGCCACTACATTAGCCTTGCCTGGGTGATAATGGATCTCCAGTTCATAATCTTTAATAAGCTCAAGCCATCTCCTTTGTCTCATGTTGAGTTCAGACTGGGTAAAGATATATTTCAAACTTTTGTGGTCTGTGTAAATATGACAGACATTTCCCAGTAGATAATGACGCCATATATTCAGAGCATGAACCACTGCAGCTAGCTCCAGAACATGAGTAGGATAATGCTCCTCATGCCGGCATAACTGCCTTGAAGCATACGCAATTACTCGGCCCTCTTGCATTAATACACAGCCGAGACCACTGCCAGATGCGTCACAATACACATCAAATGGCTTGTTAATATCCGATTGAGCCAATACCGGAGCAGTGGTTAATAATGTCTTCAATTTCTCAAAAGTTTCATTACAGTTGGAAGACCAATTGAATTTAGTATCATTCTTCAATAGACTTGTGATTAGCTTCACAAGTTTAGAAAAATCTGGTATAAATCGGCGGTAATAACCAGCCAGTCCAAGGAAACTTCAGACTTGGTGAACAGTGGTTGGGGGTTTCCACTCCAAATTGTCCTTGACTTTGCTGGGATCTACCGCAATCCCCCTGGCAGATAGAACATGTCCCAGAAATTGAATTTCTTCCAGCCAAAATGCGCACTTACTGAACTTGGCATATAATTGATGTTCTCTCAAGCGCGTTAACACAGTCTGTAAGTGTTGAGCATGCTCCTCTTCATTCTTGGAATAAATTAGAATATCGTCAATGAAGACCACCACAAACTTGTCCAACTCGGGCATGAATACCGAGTTCATCAAATAAGTGAAGTGGGTAGGAGCATTTGTCAGTCCGAACGACATTACCAGGTACTCGAATAACCCATACCGTGTAGTGAATGCGGTCTTTGGTATATCCTCGGGCCGAATACGGATATGATGATAGCCCGATCTGAGATCAATCTTGGAGAATACCCTCGCCCCGGTCAGTTGATCAAATAAAATGTCAATCCGCGGAAGAGGGTACTTATTCTTGATAGTGACCTCATTCAGGGGTCGATAATCCACACACATCTGTAAAGTTTGATCCTTCTTCTTGATGAATATGGCCGGACAACCCCATGGTGACGAGCTTGGCTGGATGAATCCTTTTGATAGTAGATCTTGTAACTGAATCTTCAGTTCCGCCAGCTCATTTGGAGGCATAAGGTACGATCTTCGAGAAATGGGAGCCGTACTGGGCTTCAATTCAATTACAAACTCTACATCTCTCTCGGGTGGCAATCCAGGCAAATCCTCTAGAAAGACGTCTGGGAACTCGCATATCACCGGAATATCCTTGACTTCCGGTATAATGGCTTCATAAACTCTGCCAGCAATTTTGGTTGGAATGGGGATAGACAAGAGAATTTCTTCTTGATTATGACTCAACCTGATGGTTCTCTGATTAGTGTTGAGGGTTGCTTTATGTCGGGCCAGCCAATTCATGCCCAAAATCACATCTATGTTTGGACTTTCAGAACTATCATATTAGTAGGAAAGTCCCGTCCGGCTAGTGTTACGGGCACTTGATAGGCCACTTCTCTAGTAAAGATTTGTCCCCCAGGTGACTGAATTTTAAACCCCTCTTTTGATTCATGGTATGAAATGCAATGTTGCTCCACAAATTTCTTGCTGATGAATGTATGGGAAGCACCAGAATCAAAGAGAATAATTGCAGGATGATTGGCCACAAGGAACATACCCATCATGACCGGTTCACCATCCGGCGTAGTGGCAACTTGCGTATAATATATGTGTCCTGTCTTCTTTGTATTTTTGCCCATAGTATTTCCCTTGGCTTGAGATGAATTCCCAAATCCTTGTGAATTGTTTGACTTGTTTTGCTTTGGATAAGGGCAATCCTTGATAAAATGCCTAGATTTTTCACAATTGAAACATCCAGTCGATGAACTGGGAAGAGCAGGGAATCGAGTGCCAGGGGCACCCGGCTGACTTGTTGTTGTAGGGGCAGTGTTGGGACGGATGAATATTGGCTGTTTAAACGGGAAGGAGGGTGGACGTGCTGAAGAACGACCCTGATTAGCAGGCCATATAACAAACCGTTGCCTCTTTTCAGGGCCCTGAGTAGGCCTGTTTCCTCCACTCCCCTTGATCTTTCCAGAACTTGCATATTTGGATTTGACTGCCAGCGCTGTGCTAACAGCCCTTCCATAGGTTAGGTCAATGCAAGTAGCCATTTTTCTTTGCATCCTTTCATTCAGTCCTCGCATGAAACAATTCTTCTTCTTCAGATCGGTGCTCACTTGATCGATTGCATACTGCGACAAATGATTGAATTTATTGAGATACTGATTAACAGTATCCCCTCCTTGCTTCAGCTTCATAAATTCTTCTTGTTTCATGTGAAGGACACCTTCTGGTATATAATGTTCGCGGAAGGCCAACTTAAATTCTTCCCATGTTATCTGATGATTGGCCGGTTGAACGGCCATGAAATTTCCCCACCAAGTGCTGGCAGGGCCACGCAGTTGCTGGGCTGCGAATAAGGGCTTCTGGGTTTCAGAACATCGCAGAAGTCCAAACTTTTGCTCGATAACACGAATCCATTCGTCTGCCTCTAACGTTCTTCGGCTTTGACAAACAGCGGTGGACGCGTTTCGGAGAAGTCTAAATAGGATGTCTCACGGGGTCCCTGCGGATAACCCCGTCCGCCTTGCTGCTGAAATTGATGACCCGCCATTTCCCGTAGGAAACGGGTATTGTCCGTGGTTGCATTTACCAAGGCGGCAATCGCCTCGACAAGTGTGGGAGGGACAGGAGGTGGATTTGGGGTGGACTCCCTCCCACTGGAGGTTCCGGCTGCATCCTGTGATCGGGTCTTGGACGACATCTGTAACAACAAACATTTGAAAACAAATATAATATGCCAAAGAAAAACCATCCAATTTACATTACTAACAAGAGTAATGATACAGACTCGATTTTATACAACAGGAGTACAGTACCCATTATACAATACCACTACTAATTTTACAACTCTACTATTCCTATTTCCTTTCACTCTTAGTAGCTTCACTGTCGGGCGTAGGAGACCATTCGTCGACCAACTTCATGGAGGGAGGGGGCCTGAAAAGGTCCAGTTCTCCACCAAAAGCTTCTCCAGCTTCGTGAGAAGGTCCGGCTTCTGTCCCAACAGGGTTTGCAGGTACGCTAGGGTGGAATTGCGAATACAATACATGAACTTCTTCATGTAGGGTATTGCAATATGCCTGCAGATTATCAATAGCTGAGCTAAGTTCTTCGACTTAGGCTCGAGCCTTTGCTTCCTTAGCCTAGGCAAGCGAACTAGACTGAACCGCCCAGTCAAGCGCTAAGTCTCGATCAGCGAGCTGATCCTGCAGACGGCGAATGTGGCTTTTTAATTCATTTATTCTATCGCCATCCGCGACCCATATGTTCGTCCTGCGTTGATGCTCCGCTTGAAGCTGATTTACTTGGGCTTCAAGATCCCCAATTGGATCGTTACTCCCGCTACTACTATCATCATGTCTGGGAGCGAGTTGATGACGAGGTACACCAATTGGGCCAGTTGACTTGCGCGCGGTTTTCCTCGTGCGCGGCGGCATTTCTCTAAGGGGGAAATTTTATTAGTATGGTTCTTAGCATGATGCATGTATAATTACAGAACCAACCTTAGTTGATTCACACCTTCTATACATTGCACTCCTCCTATCTGGTCTTTCATACAGATTCTTCAGATATAAGGGGTAAGAATGGAAGAAATCTTTTTCTAGATAAGTCTGTAGAAAATCTTTTTGAAGATGCCTCATAATATCTGCAGAGAAGGGCTTCGCTCCGATACCAACTGTGACGGAACCTCCCAAGTTATTAGGCCCACCTACAGTTGTCCTTGTCCAACGGACCTCAGACAACCCTGTAGATGCCCCTGAATTACTTGACAAGTTCGGTATCTGCTTTTCATACGTTTCCCAAGAGCGTTTCACCCGTCACGCAGACATTACAGACCATCGGAGATACAGGAATGCGGAAGCAATTACATAATCTTACATTTATTAAAAGTAAGATCAAGTTAGTTATTACAGACCAGTATATAAACACGAGTGCAGAGTACTTAATATTACAATACCAAGGGAGGTAAAAACTCCTCCCGATAGGTTCTTACATAAAAGTTTTTATGGAGGACTAGGTCCTCCCGCATCTTCATTCTTGCTTTTCTTCATTTGACACCACCTTGGTACAAAAGCAACAAAAATTTGCTACTTCCTCACCTAAAAACAATAGGGAATAAAACCCTGAGTACGGAATTACTCAGCAAGTCTTACCCGACTAAAAAAACTCTCAAGGGTATGCTGGTTATAAGGGAGTCAAGGTAAGGTATCTCAAAGATCAAAGACTCTGTTTTGCATAAATGCTTACTAAAGTGGATCCTTAAAAATCCAGTTTTATTTTCAGGTTAGGTAAAATTACCTGCATCTAGAGTTCTTTCTACCCTAGTTCAATCACTTCACCTGCACTAGCCAATTTTCTTAACAAGTCCTTTATCTTTACTGGAATTCTATGTATAGGGCAGTGACCAAGTCTTCATAACCGCGAAGGTACGGTGATCCGAATCGATTATACTCAGCTAAGGATCTCCAATCACACGACATATGTAGCACTTAACCCTTGCATATGTCAACCCGCCACCGGGGTTCTTAAGACCAGATCAGGTTCACGCGAACCGAGAGCACAGATACACCACCGTCCAGCCTCTTGCCACGGAGGGTACACGCTACTCCCGCCACCGCTCCACGCCCATTCCGTGTTATCTTATTCTGGCCTTAGTCTGCCCGAGGCAAGGCTTACCCATGATGAGGCATGTGACCAGTTAAAGGGTCCTCGGTCATCAAGCCTACATCGACATGGTCCTTAATCGACTCAGACAGAGACACTACACCGAGACTCTCTTCTCGTGCAAGTCACCCGCCCGGTCTCAGCTTAATCATTTAAAACCCAAAGCTTTGTACCTGGCAGAGGTACATCTTTTCCGATGCTGAACCCATCACGGCCATGATGGATCCACCATCAAGTTTTATTTTCAAAAACATCCCTCCCACTTTGCCAATCATCTTTTGTAAAACAAAACCTTTTGTTTTGCTAAAGCAATACTAAGCATAGCAAAAACCTTTTGTAAAAGCAGGGTTTCAAGGAAGCTAATCAAGTTCAAGGAAGGTAATGCAGGAATTGTTTAAGCACTCAACTCCTATCACGTAATGCATTAATCAAGTGAGAAAGATTTTAAAAACATCAAGGAAGGTGGCAAATGCACCGGGGCTTGCCTTCGTTGATAGGTGAGTCAGGCTCGGACCCGCAGATATCAAGGTAGAAACAGTTTCCTGCCTGAGATTCCAAAGGTGGTGGTGATGTCTTCTCTTCAGTTACTTTGATTTCTTCTTCATTTTCTAAAGATACCCATATATATGTATATAAGAATGAATGCCATGTAATGCTCATGAGAGTGCAAAGATAATAAGAATTTATTATCTAAGGTCTTGAATACAACTTTCCTTCACGGAACTCCGAGAACTTAGGGTTTCCGGAGTCAGTAAAGGAGTTCAAAGGGCAGGGGTGGGGGTTTTGGGTTCTAGTTATCAAACAAGGTCCAAATCAAACCAAACTCTACCCAAGGCTTCTAAATAATGTGTAGAGCTCATATAAAAAGTTTGGGCATTTTTGGACTTATTATCTATTTTCTAAAAATCCATAAACAGAGTTTTAGGCTATTTTAAATAACTCAAAATTCCCTATTTGTCCTAAAAATCATACAACTATTTTTATTAAATATTATGAAAAATAAGGAACCTAGGAAAATTAGTTTGACATTTTTAGGATTTTTCTACCATTTTCTACAACTTTTCAAAGTTCTACTGAAAAAGAAAAAGGAAAAACTGGAACAGTGCTGGGCCGATTCCAGCCCAGGCGGCCCAAGTCCAGGGGAAAACGCGCCCGCGCCCGCGCGCGCTGACTATTTTGCGAAAAGAGCCTTGGGTTTTTGGCTAACTGGGAACGAGCTCGGTTACTATTTCTTCTCGTCACTGACAGATTGCAGAAAGGACCCTAGGTTTCTATTTCCTTCCCTGTCGAAGTCCCCGATGACGACGAGCGTGGCCGAGCTCCGGTGAGCTCCTGGACCGGCCGAATGGGGCAACGACTGGGGTCCCCGAGCGGCTAACACCGAATTGGACCCTCCCCAAACCATTCCCCTAACCTAATTTCATCAATGACCACATGGTTTTCTCTGGCCACGGTGACCGAGGATGTTGCGGGCAGATGAGTGTGTTCCCGGTGATCTAAGGCTACCCAGCGCAATTGAGTGGGTCAATGGGCATCACGGGTACATGAGAGCACTCAAACGAGGGAGCAGTCGGTAAGAACTGACCTGGTTCACGCTGGCCGCGACGAGCTCGGTTCTGCGGTGGCAGAAACTTGATTTGGGGGAAGACTAAAATTCAAGCTCTCTGACGAACGATTGCTAGCGATTTCCGGTGGCTGGGTGGGTAATGACCTTGTGGGGCTGGCGGGGGGCTCAATTTATAGGGAGCAAGAGCGGCGGCCGGGAATTTTAGCGGTGACGCGCGGTGGCCAGAGGAAGAAGAAGAGCACTGGCGCGCGTGAATCCGTGGCATCTACCGTGGCAATCACTCCGACAAGCCACGGAGAGGCACAAGGGTTCACGGTGATGCGGTGGAGGGCTCAAGTACGTGGCACATGGCTGGAAGGCGGGGGTTCACCGGCGAGCTTATCTGCTCAAGCCGCAAAGCAGGGGGGAAGTACGACGGTGAGTCACCGGAGTTATCCCAAGGCATGGCTTTTACCTGGCGGCCTTATCGGGTCATCGGCGACGTGAATCACAACGGTGGTGGTGCAAATCACGGCGAAGATCGGTCGTCGACGGTGAGCGGCTGAACTAATCTTCTTCAGGCACTGTACCATCGCAATGCATATTCAGTGGTTCTAATAGAGCGATTTGGGGCCAGATTTTCTCCAGATTTTGTATGAGAACTTCATCAATCCTCTGTACCAAAGTTATAGCCCCATGTTCCAGCTACAACTTTGTTATGGGAATCATGCCCAAACTTGCACTGGATCCCGTTTAAATCTGGGTTCAACGATTGACCCATCACACTGTCAGACCAAGTTTCAGTCATCAGTCAGCCTGATAGCCTGACTTTAAATGGGATTATGTCCAAATTCTTCATAACAACCTTGCTTACACTCTTAAACAAAATTGTTCCCCTATGTTAGGTCTATAATTTTGATGTGGTGACCTAGGGCAAAAACCCTATACTTTGAAAGTTAAAAGGGCTCCAAGTTGTGCTCACAACACTGATTTCAGACTTAGGCTATATAGAGGTCAAGTGGTACTTTTTGCAAATAAACCCAAAACTTAGGGTTTCACTTGCAAATCCCTAATTTTGTGAACCATATGACCTAATATGCTTTAACATAGTAGTTTTCACACTTTAGTCCAAATGTGCACTATTTTTGCACATAGACCCCTAGGTTTGGATTTAGGGTTTTCCAGGGTTTCAATTAGGGTTTCTGGCATCTCAGAGGTATAAATGTAATTCAAGTTCATTCTTAGGAACATTTTATGATTGTTTTACTTAAACCTTAGGGTTTTCTCAATTTGGTTCATGTTTTACCCCTTTAAACCCTATTTAGGGTTAAGTCCCCTATTCCAGGGTTCTATTTGCAAAACACTAGAACAATACAACTTGTTTGAAATTTTTACCTAGTGAATGCACTCTAGGTGTGTCAAACATATGCAATGCCAATGTTTATGATGTCATGCTCAAGTTTTAGTAGCAGTAACACCAGGGGTGTTACAGATGTCACCCCTGAATGGATTAGAAAGACCGATGATTTCGTGGAACAAGCGTATGGCAAAGCTGCTACAGGGGCGAGTCTAGTCCCATGCCCGTGCATTAAATATGCCAACCAGAAAAGAAAATCAAAGAAGTCCATGGTAGAACATATTTGGAAGAATGGATTTACGCCGGACAATACTCGATGGATCTTTCATGGTGAAGTGCATCGTACGAGAGAGGAGGTGCTGAGACAACGCGTCGAGCATTATGATGCCGATGTGGGGGTAGCGGATATGTTGAACGACTATCACGAGGCACAGTACGCTAGAGGATGTACGGATGACGAGCCAGAGCCGACTATAAAGGCGTTCTACGACCTGTTTGACGCGGCACAGAAGCCCCTTCATGGCCAGACAAAGGTTTCTCAACTTGATGCCATTGGGCGTGTAATGGCGTTCAAGTCGCAGTACAACATGAGTCGAGACGCATTCAATGGCTTGTTGACAGTTATTGGGAACCTGCTTCCTGAGGATCACGTTCTGCCAAAGAGCATGTAGGAGGCACAAAAACTCCTTCGTGCACTCAAGATGACGTATGAGCATATGCATGCGTGTCCGAAGGGTTGCGTGCTATTTAGGAAAGAATATGTGGAGGCAAAGTATTTTCCGAAATGTAAATCGTCTAGGTTTATGGAGGTAGACTCGGGTGATGGACAGAAGAGGCAGCTCGACACCCCCTTAACAATCCTACGGCACCTTCTGTTCATACCGAGGATCCAGCGTTTATACATGACCGAGGAATCCGCAAAACAGATGACATGGCACAAAAATGGAAAACGATACAATCCTGACAAGATGGTGCACGCATCCGATGGTGAAGCATGAAAACACTTTGATGCCATTCACCGTGAGAAAGCCGAAGAGGCGCGTAATGTACATGTTGCGCTGGCCATAGATGGGTTCAATCCCTATGGAATGAGCGCTGCCCCGTACACATGTTGGCCTGTGTTTGTTATCCCAATCAATCTCCCCCTGTAGGTAAAGTCATGCATGTTTGGTACCAGTACTCCATGCATGAATTTAATTTTATCTTCTGATATGCAGTGTACGTGTTTACTTTGTAGATGATTCCATATTGGTGTGCCGCACATCCTCTATGCTGAGAGCAGATGGTGGATAGGTGGTGCTCGCCTGAGTGGGACGAGGCGCACAACGCTAGCCGGGAACGACGTTTGATGATGCAAGGTCCCTCCCACCACCAAGGTAGCCATAGCCTAGGCCAATATGCAGAAGCATGGGTACGCCCTCTTTTTTATTTAGGTATATAGCACTGGATTAGATATTATTTCTAACTATCTCATTGGTTTTCTTGCAGTTGGCGTCACATGGTGGCCGACCTTGCTCCATCTTCTCGGCCTATGCTATGACCCATAAGGGCAAGGCGACGTCTAACGTCACCTACAACCCGGATGACGGGCCCAAGGCATACAACAACCCCATCATCTACAGCCGCCTTCATGACTACACCGCCATGGCCCAGGAGTTCCATGGCCCAGAATATGATCCGAGCACCGAGCAGATCGACCCCGATGTCCTCATGAGGGTCGGAGGAGGCAAGAGACATTGGCGGTACTGGATTGCCGACGGGGCAATCGACTCGTCGTCCACTCCCACTCTGTCTCAGGTGCGAGCAAGGAGCACGGGCTCGAGTCCAGCCATCCGACCTCGGCACGACAGCTCACAGCATCGCATACAACAACTCAAGGTTATTACTTCTATAACTTGTCATTTCTTGAGTTTATACATTCTCATTGAGTTACTATAACATTGGCTTGGAATATTACAGACCCAGCTAGAAGAAGAGAGGAGGGAACGTTAAGAGATGGAGACGAGGATGGCAGAGATGTTCCAGCACATGCAGAGCCTTGGCACTACACAGGGTTTCGCTCCACCACCTCCATTGTTCCCTACAGTTGACCTTGCTCTGTTCCATACTCCTATGAGTATCAAAGTTGTAGTTATATGTTGGTAATGCATCTGGTGTAACATATGCAATCTCTTCTCTGTGTAGGGACAATCTGGGGCGGCATCCAACAACCCCTATGGATCGCCCAGCCCATCGTTGCACCAGTCCAACCGCCCACCTCGATGAGATAATATCTTTCTTAGTGTTGTTGTTCTTGAGACTTATCTTCTTAGATGTTGGTATTGCTTTGTGAGATACTTGAGAATTATGTTCTTGAGTGTTGGATACTTATGTTTGTGCCCGAACATTTTGGTAATGCTGTGAGAATTTGTTTGATTTATGGTGTTTGTGAGATATGTGATGTATATGTTATATCTGTGATAATTATGTGATATCTATGATATATACGTGATATCTTTTGTTTGTGTGGATGGAATAGCAAAAACAAATTAAAAGGTGTATACTGGTCACTTTGCGGAGTGCCGAGGTTATAGCACTCGGCAAAGAAGCAACACCTGGGCACCGGTAAAGCTTCTTTGCCGAGTGTTGTGGCACTGGCACTCGGCAAAGAAGCAAGCTTTGCCGAGTACCTCCAAGAGCACTCGATAAAGTGACTGACAAAGGGTCTCGCTGGTAAACCCTTTGCCGAGTGCGGACTGTTAGACACTCGGCAAAGAGGTAACATCTTTGCCAAGTGTATTAGGTGACACTCGGCAAAGTCGCCGTCTCCGTTACCAGACGCCGTGACGGCCGCTTTTCTTTGCCGAGTATCGGGTGGCACTCGGCAAAGGTTTTACCGAGTGCCTGATAAAAAGTACTCGGCAAAGAAGCCATTGTCGATGTACTGTTCGCCAAGATCTCTTTGCCGAGTGTCACACTCGGCAAAGTCTTTGTCGAGTGTTTTTCAGGCTTTACCGAGTGCTTCAGGCACTCGACAAAGCGCTCGATTCCGGTAGTGAGGCACGAGGTTTATTGTATGTTCTCTAGATCCATTTTGGAGATCCTTATATATATGTTTGTGCCTTTATATTGATGCATTTGATGGATATCACCAATACACGAGACTGCCGAACTTGTACGTTAGACATATTGTAACTAGGTCTCTGAGTTTATCTTTGAAGGTCTAGGCTACATATATATGGGCAGAGTACGTACATGTTGTCCGTCCTAGTAGTAATTAACACTTGTTGTATTACTCATCAGTATATGTACCATGGAATTAATAACGCAGGGTTCAATCCTGAAACCTTCCTTTTCTAGCGTCGTCACCTCTTTGTAATGCCGTGTCTCCACTCGGTTACATGTAACGCGTTGTCACTTCTCAGTACTCCACTCAGGTCTCAATGTGTTGTCTAGCTGCTTGTAACGCGTCAATCTATCAAGAGGGCAGGTGCAACTTTGTTAATTACTACCGTTGAAAACGGATCTAGCTGGGGATTCATATTCAGAAGAAATATGATGAACTTCAAAATATCTACAAATATAGTTGTAGCTGTTTCGAAAAAGATTTGAAAACGACAAAAATTTGGAGACGCCATGTTGTACATTACATATCCATGTAGATTTTGACATCAAATTAAGAGGTATTTGTGATGTAGAGGTCAGACAGAGTATATACGAGGGAACGAAAATATATAGTACCTGTTGAACAATCCAAAATTGTGTGTTGGTCTCATGCATGGTGTGTATAACGACTTATACATACATACATACATACATGGTACGTAGTATATATAGCTACATATTTTCTGGTAGTTTTGAGAAGTGTGCAATCTAGCTAGCACATGATCACAGGTTGTTTTTTACATATATGCACATAAATGTGTGATCCCGGCCGCTTTAATTTGGCCTGCGGTGGAAAGATTATCTCCTATAAGATATGTATTTCTCTGAATATTTTGTTTATGATATAAAGATCCGGTTAAGCAAACATGTAAAATCAGTAAGATATTAGAATATAAACATGCATGATAGACAGATAGAGAGTTAGAGACCAGATTAATCAAATCCATTAGTTACATAACGGTTGACCCCATAATGTTACAAGAGCAAACGAAGTGAGCAAAGCAAAGAAACACTTGGTCCCTCCCTCCCCACCAGACGAGAGCGATTACAGCACAGCCAATTACGTGTCCACCCTAATGTCTCACCGCGACACGACCATCGTCGGTGAGTTTAGTAGAAGAAGATCATGGTAGCAACAGCAGCGGCAACGCCGGCGATGGCAGCTCCACTTCCAAGGGCAGCAGCACCGGCGGAGTCATCAGCAGCCGGTCCCTCAGCCGCAGGGGACGCCGCGGCGGTGGATGCTGGCGGGGAAGGGCTCAACTCCTCGTCCGTGGAAGAAGGGGGTGTAGAGGCGGTGGCTGGCGCGGTAGCTGGACCAGACTTCCTAGACGACGGCGATGGGGCAGCGGCGGCGACGGGGGTGGATGCGGCTTCGGGTGCTTCAGCGGGGGCAGCAGTTCTCTTGGCAGACTCAGGTGCCTTGGCAGCACTGCCTTCCTTCGGTGACTCTGCCGGGGCCTCGGCCGCGCTGAGGGCAGCAACGGCGAGGATGTAGAAGAGCACCGCAGCTGTGACGCGCGACATTTTTGTTGGCTGGCTGGATGTGATGGTGACGAAGGGAGAGAGGGGTTATTGCTTTGTGGGGTGAGTTGCGAAGGGCGACGGTGAAGAATTTTTATAGGTGTCGTGTCCGTAAGTTTGAGAGGATGGCAGGAACTCTCGCAGAGACTTGAGGTGGAGACCAAATCCGATGGCCGGCCGTTAGTAGGGATAAAAAATAAAGGAATTTTTTTCTTTCATTCGGGAATGGTATATTGCGGGAGGAAAATGAGAACAAATTAGTGCTTTTGCTTCTGTATTTTTTGAATCCCTTTTTTACCCAGATTCTTATTTTTTCCTACTACAAGCCAGCATATCAACTAATTAAGGGTATACACGAATAGAAACCCTAAGTTTTTGTTTGGGTACTCTAGTATTCATCTCAATCCATGTGTGTTGAGGTGTAAATTAGTTTAAGTTATACTCCAATCCACCTCAAGACATGTGGATTAAAGTCAATACTAGAGTATCCGCCTAAGGACTTGTTCGATTAGTTATGGATTGGAGAGAATTAAATCCCATTTCATTCAATATTGACTAGGAGGTGATTTAATCTCCTCCAACCCCCCTCAATCTAGACCCAACCGAACAAACCCTAACTAGGCACCCTAACCACACTTGTCACTGTATTCTTGGATCATTGCATGACCCTAAACCCTGATTCATTCTTAAAAATAGTCTTTTGAAGAGGGAAGATGTCATGACAAACCTAATAGTATAGTGAAGTTCGATGACTATGCTCATAAAACTCTTAAAGGGTATTGTTTGTCTGGATCCTCTACATCAGTTTACACATCATAGAGTGTACATTCTCTAACTCCAAAAGCTTGTAGGCCAGACAGGGTTGACTCTCGAGAACCCTATGGCAATGATTCTCTGGTTAGCCATCAGCCTTATTGATATCTTGCTAGATAAAGAAATGAACTATAGATAGAGAAGAATCATTCTGAGCGAGTCCATAAGAAGCGACCCACTTTTTCATCGGCTCCGGGGGAAGACCAAAGATCTTGCGCGACCGGTCCGCCAGAAAAACTCAAAAGAGAAAGAAGTCTCGTTAATCTCTTCATGCTCGTTCCAAGTTCGAAGTACCGTTTGGCCAAAGAAAAAGCCGCTTCCTGACACGATTGCCTCTTTATATAGATAGATATAGGGTTTAGGGTTTAGGGTTTAGCGTCACAGAGTGCCACTTGATAGAAATTGTGACCCTCTAGATTGAAGGATTGAATAGGGCGACCAGAGAGGGTGAATGATAGTTAATAAAATTTAGTCTTTCCAAACTGCAAATTAAGTATTTAACTTCAATGGAAATAAAGAAATTTTTCAAACCAAAAACACATCAACCAGCCAGTGATTTAATGTTTTAATAATGTTCATAGGACTCACACAAGACCAACGAATCAAATGGATCGCAAAACAAACACCAAAAATTTCAAAATGGCCCAAAACCATATCGCTTTCTAATGTTGTTTTCAACAGCTCGAAATTCAATTTTCGAACACAAAATCAAAAGAAACGGACTCCGACGGAGCTGAAATTTTGCACACATATTTACAAATGATTTTCTAAGGTGTCCATAAAATTTGAGCTCAAACAGGTTTAAACTTCAATAGCATATCAGAAAACCCGAACTTGACTTAGTTTTAGTTGGGGTTTTGTCAAATAAGCAAATATGTTAGAAACATGTCCACAAAATGGATCAAAAAATTTGCAATGATACGAGGATAGTTTCTAGTCCGGATATTATCCCCCAAACCTCTCTCAAAGGCAAGGATCTACTAAAAATCAAACTATAGGGGTTGAGAGGAGAATAAGCAACTCAAAAGCCAATACCAATAGATTTGACACAAAATGAAACACCATGAGAACTAAGTGTGGTTACGACCACACTTCCTCAAAAATAAATAGACTTAGATGTCGTGGTTCAAAAACATCTAAGGATCTCCTAGCTAAAATGAGAGAGAAAGATTACAAACTAAGTGAGGAAAATGAAAGTGCTAAAAGAGATGGCTGAATGGTTCAGCCCTCTCCTCCTATTTAGAGAGAGTTGTTTCTCTTTCCTAAACTACCCCAAAATATACAGTCTATTCACATAGCCAGAAGTGAAATGGACTAACTCTTAGAACTTTGATCTAACGGCCACGCAGTCTTCATGAAATTGCTTTGCATTGAGGAATCCTTCACAATGACACCACGTACAGCCTCTGATTCCCTTCAGAAACTATGCCACCGGGTTCTGAGGCCCAAACCCGTGTGAAAGGGAAATGTACCTTTGGGCAAATTTCAATATTGTTTTGGTGATTAAGTGCTCAACACGTTTAATTAAGTTCTCATGTGCCAAGTGAAGAGAAAAGTGCAAAGCAAAGAGAAAGGTACGTTTCTAGATTTAGTACATTGTCTTGAGTACTAATGTTTTTGTCTAAGTGCTAGAATCAGTGAGAAAAAAATGGAAAAATAGGTGGCTGTGTGCAGCCAACTTCAGCTCGGCTTGGCACACCGGACTGTCCAGTGGTGCACCAGACAGTGTCCGGTGCGCCAGGCTGGCCCGAGTGAAAAGGCCGCTCTCGGGACTCGACGGCGGCGTACGACTATAATTCACCAAACTGTTAGATGGTGCACCGGACTGTCCGGTGAGTCATCCGTGGCGAACTTGTCGCTCTCAGGAAAAGAATCAGCGACATACGGCCATAATTCACCGGACTGTCCGGTGGTGCACCGGACTGTCCGGTGAGCCAACGGTCGCCTGCGCCAACGGTCGGCCGTGCAATCTTCGCGTGACACATGGTCGTGCCAACGGTCGATTGGGCACACCGGACTGTCCGATGTGCACCGGACCGTGTCCGGTGCGCCAACCGACATTGAGGACCAAAGGTCGGATGCGCCAGAAATGGAAGGAGATCACGCACCGGACAGCTACAGGGACTGTCCGGTGGTGCACCGGACTGTCTGGTGCACAACCCGACAGAAGGCAGGTTTGGCCTTCCAAGTTGGCCTCCCACGGCTCCTAGCTGCCTTAGGACTATAAAAGGGACCCCTAGGCGCATGGAGGAATCATCCAAGCATTCACTAAGCATTCTAAGACTCCCGCACTCCGCCTCCACGCATTTGATCGACTGTGTTAGTGATTGGAGCTCTGTTTGAGTCGTGAACTCATTGTGCTACGTTTCGAGCTCAAGTCTTGGCTTGTGTGCATGTGTGTGCTGCGGATTTGTGTCTTATGTGTGTTGCTCTTCCCAACCTTACTCCGTGCTTTCATTGTGATCTTTGTTGTAAGGGCGAGAGACTCCAATTTGTGGAGATTCCTCGCAAACGGGAACAATCATCTAAAGGAAAAACCGTGGTATTCAAGTCGATCATCGGATCACATGAAAGGGGTTGAGTGCAACCCTCGTCCATTGGGACGCCACAACGTGGAAGTAGGCAAGTGTTACTTGGCCGAACCACGGGATAAAAATCGCGTGTCTTGTGTTGCTCTCTCTGTGATTGTTTGTGTTCACAAGAACTCGCTTCAAGCTACTTAGACGTTCTAACACTTATAACTAAGTTTTGTGGCTATTAGTGTTTGATTTTTATAGGATCACCTATTCACCCCCCCTCTAGGTGCTCTCAATTGGTATCAGAGCCGTTCTCTTCACGTAAGGGACTAATCGCCTGAAGAGATAGATCCTAAGGGAAAGGGGATGGTGGCAGTGGCAGAGCCAAGGGGGCCTCCCAAGGCTGCAACACATACAAGAATATATATATATAGTCTAAATTTTGTGTGTATAAATATATATACTCTAAATTTTGTGCAGCACAATTAATCAAATGTGTAATATAGTGGTTAGTAATATATGATCCATAACTATGTTGTAGTATGCCAACCAAAGTCTAAAAAAGACAAAGAATATAAGATAAAATATTCGTTGAATGACCAATCGATGCATCAAATGTCAAACCTAATTCGCTTCAGACGCTAATATCTAAACCTCACCCCTTTATGATTCATTCTATCGTATGGCTAGGTAGTTGCGATTACCGTTGACCACTTGACTTGTCTCTGCCATAGCCCCACAACCAAAGTCCAAAGAAGGTGATCACGCGAAGCAGCAGAATGAGCGCCAGCAGCTTTTAAACATACTACGTTAGATCTCGTGGATAATAAAATCTACAAATTTCAACTAAAGTTGTCACCTTATAATTGGTGTGTACACGACAAATTTGATGTGTACCTGCGTAGTTTGACGAATTTTCATGAATCCTCGAGGCTAGTTAGATTTTTGAATTCTCTCAAAAAATTGTTAGCTACCTCATGAATATTAGAGTCATTATATAAAAGTTGAATCTCATCAGTCGAATATTCATCGTTATATCGTCTTTATTATTTTAGTATTGTTCTTGCGTCACAACTTTAATTCAATATATCAATTAGCTAGAAAATGGACTCATCCACTAAAATAATTTATAAAGATCTAAAATTCTTATTCCATGTCGAGTGCTTAAACTTGATAACATTATACTTTATTTTTTTATCAGGTAGTATTGATAAATTGATCAGCCTCCCTTATATTATATTCCTGGCTCCGCCCCTAGATGGTGGTCAACGACAAAGAGAAGGAGTCCATCTTCAACGAGCCAAGAGATAACAAGCCCACTGACTCAGGCTCGAGTCACAAGAAGAAGGACGGGAAGAAGAAGAGGCGCATCAAGAAGATCATCTACTACGACAGCGATGCCTCCTCTTCTTCACCAAGAGATGATGACGACAACGACTCATCGCCGAAAAAGAAAACGGTTAATCAAAATTATTCTTTTGATTACTCTCGCATTCCCTACAACTCAAATGCTCATTTGCTTTCTATTCCTCTTGGAAAAACCCCACACTTTGATGTAGAGGATTACTCATTTTGGAGTCATAAAATGCGTAGTCATCTGTTTTCTCTCCATCCTAGTATCTGGGAAATTGTGGAAAATGGGATACATTTTGATAGTACGGATAATCCTGTATTCATTAATGAACAAATTCATAAGAATGCCCAAGCTACTACTGTCTTGTTAGCTTCGCTTTGCAGGGATGAATACAATAAAGTAAGTGGCTTGGACAATGCCAAGCAAATCTGGGACACCCTCAAGATCTCACATTAGGGAAATGATGCTACAATGATCACCAAAATGGAACTGGTGGAAGGCATGCTAGAGAGATTCGCCATGATCAGGGGAGAAGAGCCAACACAGACCTACAACAGGCTCAAGACCTTGGTCAACAAGATTAGAAGCTATGGAAGCATAAGATGGACGGACCACGACGTCGTCCAACTAATGCTTAGGTCCTTTACGGTTATTGACCCTCATCTTGTGAATCTTATCCGTGAAAACCCTAGGTATACAAAGATGACGCCCGAGGAGATACTCAGAAAATTTGTAAGCGGACGCATGATGGTTAAGGAGGCAAGGTATGTAGATGATGCCTTAAACGGCCCAATGCCCATCTACGAGCCACAGCCCGTTGCGCTCAAGGCAACAAGCAGCAAGGAGGCGCTACCAAGCAAGGTAGCTCAAGTGGAGGCTGTCGGCCTAAACGAAGATGAGATGGCGCTTATCATCAAGCGCTTCAAGACCGCACTTAAAGGACGCAAGGAGTACCCCCAACAAGAACAAAACAAGGGGAAAGCGCTCCTGCTTCAAATGTGGTAAGACAGGTCACTTTATTGCAAATTGTCCCGATAATGATAGTGACCAGGGAAAAGAAAAGAGCGGGAAGGAGAAAAAGAACTATAGGAAGGCTAAGGGCGAGGCGCACATGGGAAAGGAATGGGACTCGGACTGCTCCTCTTCCGACTCCGATGATGAAGTACTCGCTGACTCGGCCTTCAACAAGTCTTCTCTCTTCCCCAACGAACGCCATACATGTCTTATGGCCAAGGAAAAGAAGGTACATGTTCGAGATACCCCTAAGTACACTACTTCTAGCGATGATGATTCTTCCGATGATGAAGTAGATTACTCTAGTTTATTTAAAGGTTTAGATAGAGCTAAAGTAGAGAAAATTAATGAATTAATAGATGCTCTAAATGAAAAAGAAAGATTGCTAGAGAGGCAAGAAGACATTTTATATGAGGAACATGACAAATTTGTTAGTGTGCAAAAATCTCTTGCCTTAGAAATTAAGAGAAATGAAATGTTATCTTCTGAACTGTCTATTTGCCATGAATCGGTCTCTAGTTTAAAGAGTTTAAATGATGAACTAAATGCTAGGCTAGAGGAAGTCAACAAAACTAATTCATGTGTAGAGCATGTTGTGATTTGTAATAGATGTAAGGATTTTGATGTTGATGCTTGTGATGAACAAGTTATTTCTATTACCAAATTAAATGATGAGGTGGCAAGTCTTAATGCTCAACTTAAGACTTGCAAAAATAATTTTGATAAACTAAAATTTGCTAGGGATGCCTATACCGTTGGTAGACACCCCTCAATTAAGGATGGGCTTGGTTTTCGAAAGGAAGCCAAGAACTTAACAAGCCAAAGGGCTCCCATTCCCAACAATGAGAAAGGGAAGGCTCCTATGGTTAGTAATCCTCAAAGGAACCATGCTTTTATTTATGACAGGAAAATTGCTAATAGTGCACATTATAATAGGAATTATGATCATGATGCTTTTAATTCACATGCTATGTTTGCCTCTAGTTCTACTTTTGTTCATGGTAGAAGTAGGCCTAGGAGAAATCATGTTGTGCATCATGTGCCTAGGAAAATGTGCAATGAATCTACTACTGTTTTCCATGCTTGCAACACTTCTTTTGTTCTTTCATGTAAGAATGCAAAAGTAGTGGCTAGGAAATTGGGATCCAAATGCAAGGGAGACAAAACTTGCATATGGGTTCCAAAAGCTGTTTTGACTAACCTTGTAGGACCCAACAAGAGTTGGGTACCTAAAACCCAAGCTTAAATTCCTTGCAGGTTTATGCATCCAGGGGCTCAAGCTGGATTATCGATAGCGGATGCACAAACCATATGACGGGGGAGAAGAAGATGTTCACCTCCTACGTCAAGAACAAGGATTCCCAGGATACGATTATTTTTGGAGATGGGAACCAAGGCAAGGTCAAAGGCTTGGGAAAGATAGCCATCACCAACGAGCACTCCATATCGAATGTATTTCTAGTAGAGTCGCTTGGTTACAACCTCCTGTCTATAAGTCAATTGTGTCACATGGGTTACAATTGTCTTTTTACAAATGTTGATGTATCTGTCTTTAGAAGGAGTGATGGTTCATTAGCTTTTAAGGGTGTATTAGACGGCAAACTCTACTTAGTTGATTTTTCGAAAGAGGAGGCCGATCTAGATGCATGCTTAATAGCTAAGACTAATATGGGCTGGCTGTGGCATCGCCGTCTAGCACATGTTGGGATAAAGAACCTTCACAAACTTCTAAAGGGAGAACATGTGTTAGGACTAACCAATGTTTGTTTCGAGAAAGATAGACCTTGTGCAGCTTGTCAGGCAGGGAAACAGGTAGGAAGCACTCATCACAGCAAGAATGTGATGACAACATCAAGACCACTGGAGCTTCTTCACATGGACCTCTTCGGACCCATCGCCTACCTTAGCATCGGGGGAAGTAAGTATGGTCTTGTCATTGTTGATGATTTTTCCCGCTTCACTTGGGTATTCTTTTTGCAGGATAAATCAGAAACCCAAGGGACCCTAAAGTGCTTTCTAAGGAGGGCTCAAAACGAATTTGAGCTCAAGGTGAAAAAGATAAGAAGCGACAATGGGTCCGAGTTTAAGAATCTGCAAGTGGATGAGTATCTTGAGGAGGAAGGCGTCAAGCATGAATTCTCCGCTCCCTACACAACACAGCAAAACGGTGTGGTAGAGAGGAAGAACAAGATGCTTATCGACATGGCGAGAACGATGCTTGGAGAGTTCAAGACGTCTGAGTGGTTTTGGTCGGAAGATGTGAACACAGCCTACCACACCATAAACCGGCTCTACTTACATCGCCTCCTCAAGAAGACCTCGTTGTTTCAAATGGATGTGAAGAGCGCTTTCCTCAACGGGCCAATCAAGGAGGAGGTATACGTGGAACAACCCCCTGGCTTTGAGGATGACAGGTACCCCGACCATGTGTTCAAGCTCTCTAAGGCGCTCTATGGACTTAAGTAAGCCCCAAGAGCATGGTATGAATGCCTTAGAGATTTCTTAATTGCTAATGCTTTCAAGGTTGGGAAAGCCGATCCCACTCTTTTCACTAAGACTTGTGATGGTGATCATTTTGTGTGCCAAATTTATGTTGATGACATAATATTTGGTTCTACTAATCAAAAGTCTTGTGAGGAGTTTAGCAGGGTGATGACACAAAAGTTCAAGATGTCGATGATGGGCGAGTTAACCTACTTCCTTGGGTTCCAAGTGAAGCAACTAAAGGACGACACCTTCCTCTCACAAATGAAGTACACTCAAGATCTTCTTAAGAGGTTTGGGATGAAGGACGCCAAGCCCGCAAAGACACCGATGGGAACCGACGGGCATGTCGACCTCAACAAAGGAGGTAAGTCCGTTGATCAAAAGGCATACCGGTCTATGATAGGGTCATTACTTTAATTATGTGCTAGTAGACCGGACATTATGCTTAGTGTATGCATGTGTGCTAGATATCAATCCGACCCCAAGGAATGTCACCTTGTGGCCGTTAAGCGAATTCTTAGATATTTGGTTGCTACGCCTTGCTTCTGGATCTGGTATCCAAAGGGGTCTACCTTTGACTTGATTGGATACGCAGACTCCAATTATGCCGGGTGCAAGGTAGATAGGAAGAGTACATTAGGGACGTGCCAATTTCTAGGAAGGTCCCTGGTGTCCTGGAGTTCAAAGAAACAAACATCCGTTGCCCTATCCACCGCTGAGGCCGAGTATGTTGCCGCAGGACAGTGTTGCACGCAACTACTTCGGATGAGGCAAACCCTCCGAGACTTTGGCTACAATCTGAGCAAAGTCCCACTTCTATGTGATAATGAGAGTGCAATCCGCTTAGCGGATAATCCTGTTGAACACAGCCACACTAAGCACATAGACATTCGGCATCACTTCCTGAGGGATCATCAGCAAAAGGGAGATATCGAGATTTTTCATATTAGCACCGAGAACCAGCTAGCCGATATCTTCACCAAGCCGTTGGATGAGAAAACATTTTATAGGTTGCGTAGTGAGCTAAATGTCTTAGATTCGTGTAACTTGGATTGATCTATAGCATACATGTGTTCTATGCCTTTGATCATGAAGCATTTACATTACTTGTTGTATACTTGTGGTGCTCAAGTTGTACAAGACCTCCCCAGACCTCACAAGTCCATATGCGAATGATGCACATATTAAGGGGGAGATGTGCTACAACTTGACCCCTTGAGACTAATCTGTTTGTTTGAGTATTCTTGATGTAGTCTCAAAGGTGCATTGAAAGGGAAAATGGACTTGGACGTTGCAAAGACTTCCACTGCACTCCGGTATTGGTGTATTTAATTCCAAGTTCATTCATATGCTCTATTTGCCTTTTTGCTCTTAATTGACATTTTTGGTGAGGCAATGGGGTTAAAGGGCCAAGAATGATCCTGTTTTGGTTCTTAATGCCTAAGGGGGAGAAATTAAGGCCAAAAGCAAATGGATCAGCTACCTACCACTTGTGAATTTTGAAAACAATAGAGTTAGAACTTTTGATTTGTCCAAAATACTCTTATTGCAAAATTTAGTCTCTTGTGGGGAGAATTTTTTATTATGGGAAAAGGGGGAGTTTTTGGTACTTGATCAATTTTTCCATTGAAATATCTCTCTTTAGGCCTAAACAAGTGTGTTTGACATAGAGATAGGAAAATGAATTTGATTTGCAAAAACAAACCAAGTGGTGGCAAAGAGCGATCCAAATATGCCAAATTATAGTCAAAAACAATTTGGTCTTCAATTGCATTGATTTTGCACTTCTCTTGTTGCTTTTTGTTGTGTTGGCATAAATCACCAAAAAGGGGGAGATTGAAAGAATATAGTTTTGGTGATTAAGTGCTCAACACGTTTAATTAAGTTCTCATGTGCCAAGTAAAGAGAAAACTGCAAAGCAAAGAGAAAGGTATGTTTCTAGACTTAGTTCATTATTTTGAGTACTAATGTGTTTTGTCTAAGTGCTAGAATCAGTGAGAAAAGAATTGGAAAAAGAGGTGGCTGTGTGCAGCCAACTTTAGCTCGGCTTGGCACACCAGACTGTCCGGTGGTGCATCGGACAGTGCCCGGTGCGCCAGTCTGGCCCGCGTGAAAAGGCCGCTCTTGGGACTTGACGGCGGCGTACGGCTATAATTCACAAGACTGTCCGGTGGTGCACCGGACTGTCCAGTGAGTCGTTCGCGGCGAACTCATCGCTCTCGGGAAAAGGATCAGCGACATACGGCTATAATTCACCGGACTGTCCAGTGGTGCACCGGACTGTCCGGTGAGCCAACGGTCGCCTGCGTCAACAGTCAGCCGCGCAATCTTCACGTGACACATGGTCGTGCCAACGGTCGGTTGGGCACACCGGACTGTCCGGTGTGCACCGGACCGTGTCGACACCGAGGACCAACGGTCGGATGTGCCAGAAATGGAAGGAGATCACGCACCAGACAGCTACAGGTGAAAGGGAAATGTGCGCTTGGGCCATTTCTATAAGATTTTGGTGATTAAGTGCTACACACAAATGCTTTGAGTGATATTTGTGCCAAAGACGCAAGAAGTGCAAATCAAGATTAAAGGTATGTTTCTAGACTTAGTACATTGTTTTGAAGACTAATATATTATGTCTAAGTGCTAGAAACAGGAGAAATCGTTTTAGAGAAAAGTTGGCTATGTTCAGCCAAAAGGCTGCTCGGTCTAGGTGCACCGGACTGTCCGGTGGTGCACCGGACAGTGTCCGGTGGTGCACCGGACAGTGTCCGGTGGTGCGTCGGACAGTGTCCGGTGTGCCAGGACCAGTCCTGATGAACAGCCTACTCTCAGGTCTCAACGACGACGTATGGCTATAAATCACCGGACTGTCCGGTGGTGCACCGGACTGTCTGGTGGTGCACCGGACTGTCCGGTGAGTCGTCTGCGGCGAAGTCGCCGCTCTCGGGAAACAGTCAACAGCGTACGGCTAAAATTCACCGGACTGTCCGGTGGTGCACCGGACTGTCCGGTGAGCCAACGGTCAGCTAAGCCAACGGTCGACCGTGCAATGCACGCGTGACATGTGGCCGAGCCAACGGTCAGATGGGGGCACCGGACTGTTCGGTGCGCACCGAACGGTGTCCGGTGCGCCAACGGCTCCAAATCTTCAACAGTCGGCTGCGCCAATTTAGGAAAGCAATCTGCACCGGACACTAAACAGAGCCTGTCCGGTGGTGCACCGGACTGTCCGGTGCGCCACCCGACAGAAGGCAAGAATTGCCTTCCCAGATTGCTTCCAACGGCTCCTAGCTGCCTTGGGGCTATAAAAGGGACCCCTAGGCACATGGAGGAGAACACCAAGCATTCTTTGATCATCTGTAAGCACCAAGACTTCATTCTAGCACATTTCATTCGTTGTGATAGCAATTTGAGCTCTTCTTGAGTTGAGAACTCCGTGTGTGAACTTAGAGATCAAGTTGTGACTTGTGTGCGTGTCTGTGTTCGTGCTTTGAGTCTTGTGTGTGTTGCTTTTCCCTCCCTTACTTTCGTGCTTCTTAGTGATCATCATTTGTAAGGGCGAGAGGCTCCAAGTTTTGGAGATTCCTCGCGAACGGGATATAGTGAAAGAAAGAAAGAAGAACACTGTGGTATTCAAGTGGATCTTTGGACCACTTGAAAGGGGTTGAGTGCAACCCTCATCCATTGGGACGCCACAACGTGGAGTAGGCAAGTGTTGTACTTGGCCGAACCATGGGATAACTCGTGTGTCTTTTGTGATTGCTTTTCTGTAATACTTGTGTTCACAAGAGCTCGCTATTTAGCCTACTAACACTTAACCAAGTTTTGTGGCTATAAGTTTCAAGTTTTTATAGGATCACCTATTCACCCCCCTCTAGGTGCTCTCAACAGGGACTGTCCGGTGGTGCACCGGACTGTCCGGTGCACCACCCGGTAGAAGGCAGGTTTGGCCTTCCAAGTTGGCCTCCCACGGCTCCTAGCTGCCTTGGGACTATAAAAGGGACCCCCTAGGCGCATGGAGGAATCATCCAAGCATTCACTAAGCATTCTAAGACTCCCGCACTCCGCCTCCGCGCATTTGATCGACTGTGTTAGTGACTTGAGCTCCGTTTGAGTCATGAACTCACTGTGCTACGTTTCGAGCTCAAGTCTTGGCTTGTGTGCATGTGTGTGCTGCGGATTTGTGTCTTGTGTGTGTTGCTCTTCCCAACCTTACTACGTGCTTTCATTGTGATCTTTGTTGTAAGGGCGAGAGACTCCAATTTATGGAGATTCCTCGCAAACGGGAACAATCATCTAAAGGAAAAACCATGGTATTCAAGTCGATCATTGGATCACTTGAAAGGGGTTGAGTGCAACCCTCGTCCATTAGGACGCCACAACGTGGAAGTAGGCAAGTGTTACTTGGCCGAACCACGAGATAAAAATCGCGTGTCTTGTGTTGCTCTCTCTGTGATTGTTTGTGTTCACAAGAACTCGCTTCAAGCTACTTAGACGTTCTACCACTTATAACTAAGTTTTGTGGCTATTAGTATTTGATTTTTATAGGATTACCTATTCACCCCCCCTCTAGGTGCTCTCTGAAAGTCGCCTGGAGGGGGGTCAATAGGCGGAATCTGAAAATTATAAACTTAAGCACACACTACAAGCCAGGGTTAGCGTTAGAGATAAAACCGAGTTCGAAAGAGAGGGCAAAAACAAATCACAAGCAAATAGCAAGAGTGACACGGTGATTTGTTTTACCGAGGTTTGGCCCTCAACGGCCTAGTCCCCGTTGAGGTGGTCACAAAGACCGGGTCTCTTTCAACACTTTCCCTCTCTCAAACGGTCACCTAGACCGAGTGAGCTTTTCTCCTTAATCAACGGGTCACTTAGACCCCTCACAAGGACCACCACAACTTGGTGTCTCTTGCGTTGATTACAAGTTGCTTGAGAACAAGAAAGAGGAAGAAGAAAAGCGGTCCAAGCGCAAGAACTCAAATGAATACAAATATCTCTCTCTCACTAGTCACTAATTGTTTGGAATGATCTTTGGACTTGGGAGAGGATTTGATCTCTTGTTTGTGTCTTGGAGTGAAGTCTAGAGCTCTTGTATTGAATGCAATGGCTGAAAACTTGGATCCCTTGAAGTGTGGTGGTTGGGGGGTATTTATAGCCCCACCCACCAAAATGTCCGTTGGGGAACTCTGCTGTCGACGGGCGCACTGGACAGTCCGGTGCGCCACCGGACACTGTCTGGTGCGTCGGCCACATCACCCAACCGTTAGGATTCGACCGTTGGAGCTTCTGACAGCTGGGCCACCGGACAGTCCGGTGGTGCACCGGAAAGGTCCTGTTCACTGTCCGGTGCGCCTTCTGGCGCCTACTCTGACTCTACGCGCACAGTCCGCACTGTTCACTGTTCACTGTTCACTTTTGCAATCGACCGTTGGCGCAGTAGCCATTGCTCCCGCTGGCACAACGGACAGTCCGGTGCTACACCGGACAGTCCGGTGAATTATAGCGGGGAGCGATTTCCAGAAACCCAAAGGTGGCAAGTTCGAAGTTGATCTCCCTGGTGCACCGGACAGTCCGGTGCGCCAGACCAGGGCAGCCTTCGGTTTTCTTTGCTCTTTTAATTTGAACCCTTTCTTTTGACTTTGTATTGGTTTGTTGTGAACCTTTGGCACCTGTGGAACATATATTCTAGAGCAAACTAGTTAGTCCAATTGTTTGTGTTGGGCAATTCAACCACCAAAATCATTTTGGAAAAGGTTTGATCCTATTTCCCTTTCAATCTCCCCCTTTTTGGTGATTGATGCCAACACAAACCAAAGCAAATATATAAGTGAAGAATTGAACTAGTTTACATAAGGTAAGTGCAAAGGTTGCTTTGAATGAAACCAATATAATTATTTCTACTAGATATGCATGGATTGTTTTCTTCTATTTTAACATTTTGGACCACATTTGCACCACGAGTTTTGTTTTTGCAAATTCTTTGGTAAATTCTTTTCAAAATCCTTTTTGCAAATAGTCAAAGGTATATGAATAAGATTGAAAGAAGCATTTTCAAAATTTGAAATTTTCTCCCCCTGTTTCAAATGCTTTTCATTTGACTTAAACAAAACTCCCCCTCAATGAAATTATCCTCTTAGTGTTCAAGAGGGTTTTACAAATTTTTGAAGATACTGGAGCTTTCTCCCCCTTTTTAAACACATTAAGATACCAATTTGAAAACTTTTATTTAAAATTCATTGGTGGTGGTGCGGTCCTTTTGCTTTGGGCAAATACTTTCTCCCCCTTTGGCATGAATCGCCAAAAACGGATACTTTGAGTGAAATATGAGCCCTTTGTAAATTCTCTCCCACTTTGGCAAACAAAATATGAGTGAAAGATTATACCAATGGAGAGATGGCGGAATACCGGCAAAGAGTAGATAATACGATGGAGTTGAGTGGAAGCGTCATCTTTGCCGAATACTCTATTTCCCTTTTAATTCTATGACTAAGCATAAGAATACACTTGAAAACACATTAGTCATAGACATAAAAGAGATATTATCAAAGGTATATAAATGAGCTATGTGTGCAATGTTTCAATCAAAATTCCTAGAATCAAGGATATTTAGCTCATTCCTAAGTTTGGTAAAGGTTTTCTCATCTAGTGGCTTGGTAAAGATATTGGCTAATTGATCTTTGGTGTTAATATATGCTATCTCGATATCCCCCCTTTGTTGGTGATGTCTCAAAAAGTGATACCGAATGGCTATGTGCTTAGTGCGACTGTGTTCAACGGGATTATCCGCCATGCGGATTGCACTCTCAATATCACATAGGAGAGGGACTTTGCTAAATTTGTAGCCATAGTCCCTGAGGGTTTGCCTCATCCAAAGCAATTGCGCGCAATAATGGCCTGCGTCAATATACTCGGCTTCGGCGGTAGAAAGAGCGACTGAGTTTTGTTTCTTTGAAGCCCAAGACACTAGGGATCTCCCCAGAAACTGACAAGTCCATGATGTGCTCTTCCTATCAATTTTACACCCTAACCAATCAGCATCTGAATATCCTAATAAATCAAAAGAAGATCCCTTGGGGTACCATAGACCAAACTTAGGAGTATAAACTAAATATCTCAAGATTCTTTTCATGGCCCTAAGGTGAATTTCCTTAGGATTGGCTTGGAACCTTGCACACATGCATACGGAAAGCATAATATCCGGTCGAGATGCACATAAGTAGAGTAACGATCCTATCATCGACCGGTATACCTTTGGATCTACAGATTTACCTCCCGTGTCGAGGTCGAGATGCCCATTGGTTCCCATGGGTGTCTTGATGGGCTTGGCATCCTTCATTCCAAACTTGGTGAGTATGTCTTGAATGTACTTCGTTTGGCTGATGAAGGTGCCCTCTTGGAGTTGCTTGACTTTAAATCCTAGAAAATACTTCAACTCCCCCATCATAGACATCTCGAATTTTTGAACCATGATCCTACTAAACTCTTCACATGTAGATTTGTTAGTAGACCCAAATATAATATCATCAACATAAATTTGGCATACAAACAAATCTTTTGCAATAGTTTTAGTAAAGAGAGTAGGATCGGCCTTGCCGACTTTGAAGCCATTAGCGATAAGAAAATCTCGAAGGCATTCATACCATGCTCTTGGGGCTTGCATGAGTGTTGGAACTTGCGCTCCTGTGCAAGTTGATCCAACAGGGGAGTGAAAAAGATGCAAACACGGTTTAACTCGAGATGGCAATTGCTCTGTTAATCTAGCCTCTCAAGGGCACTGTACGAGGGTATTTATAGGTGCCCGAGCGCCCAAGGTCCCGACGTAAGGACGCTTATGCCCTCAGACACCTGGATTATCCCCAGAATATTCCCATAATGGGGGTTACAGACTGTCATTACAGAAAAGACATTACAAATCGGGCCCGTAACACTCTTCTCCGTGCGGGGCCTGTTACAATGGGCCGCATCCCACTTGGGCCTCCAGGTAGGACCGAGGACACGGGATGGAGAGACTTCGTCGTAGGCCTTCATCTTGCAGTGAAGAGGATGAAGGGTGGGCCGCACCGGTCATCTTGCCTCCGTTGGTGCAGCGAGTTGACGAAGGCCTGGAGCGAAGGGTAGTGTCTTCGCCTTTGTCCCAACATTTGCCCTCCGAGGGACCAGTTCGACTGAGTCATCTGGTGCCGAAGACGTTGCTAGATGGTGGAGACGCTGCCCTTGCTCGAAGTGGTTCCGCGGGGGTTTTTGATGTGACCGTTGATGGACGTGGTACTGTTGGACTGCGGGCTTCTTGAAGCGTCACGTCCTGTGTATAAAAAGGGTGGCAGCATGGCTCAGGCTGTCTTACCTTTTCGTGCGCGGCAAAACCCTAGCATTTTAAACCTGCTCGCTCACTCGCCTGCCCTCCTTGTTCCTGTTCATCAGAGATCTGGCCCGCGTCAAGCAAACCACGCGCCACCACCGATGGTACGCAGCCATGCCATCGTCTTCTTCTTCATCCGCTGCGAATACGCTGTTGGGTGAATCGTCGTCCGAGGGTACCTACAGTGATTTAGCGGTGGTGGAGCTGCACCCAGGCCACATGGTGGAATTCGGCGTTTCGAGGATCTCCTCGGTTCGTGTGCAAGACATGCAGCGGTTGGGTTATTTTGGGAATTGAGTTGGACGTGTGCCGGGGCGGAAGAGATTCCTGAGCCGGAGGGTGAGATGGTTGTGTTTGAGGCGTTTTTTACCACTGGCCTTCGTCTGCCTGCACATCGCTTTGTGGCGGAGGTCTTGCAGAGATTTGAGGTCCAGGTCCACCAATTGACACCGAACGCCGTGGTGGCTCTGGCGAAGTATGTCTAGGCAACGACTTCTTATGGCGGTCGGCCTTCCGTAGAGGTCTTCGCCAAGAATTACTGTCTGCATTGGCAGAAAAGAAAGATTGGAAACAAGATTGCACAGTTTGGATCATGCACGTTTACGCCGAGGACCGGAAAGACTTCGATGGAAGTCGTGGAGTTGGTTCCCTGTGCTCGTAATAAATGGGGCAACTGGTGGGATTTCTGGTTTTATGTTTCCGGGAGCGAAGTCGAAGACCTCCCAGGGCTCCCTGTGGCTGTGATGTGCTCTCACTATTATGTGGTGTACCCACAATTCGAGGTGGCGGAGGACGATGAGGACGAGGGGGCCCTTCGGTACGCTGCTCGTATGAGCAGTGGGCATGATTTGGTTGAAGAGTTTATTGGTTATGGAGTGTGGCCCCTGGCGCATGGCTGGGCCCTGGGTGAAGTATGCCCTCGCAAGATGCCCTCTTTGGGTCAGCAGTTGGTACGAAGTCCAGCCTTCTCCTTGGATCTACGCGGCCGAGACCAGGCCACGTTCGTTCGTGAAGTGGAGGACGGTGCGGCGAGGATAGTGGGGTGCTATGTGCCATGGACAGAAGGTCTGCGGAGTTGGGATATCCAGGGGTCCAATGTTCGATTGAATCGGGTCTTCGAATTAAATTGCTTGCCATACGGTGGCTATCCCGAGGATGACGCTGCCGCGAACGTTGACCGCCGTGGGAAGAAGCCTATGGGCGTGACTGAGGAGGGCCCTTCGCAGGAGGCTGCCCCAGCAACTAAGAAGAGAAAAATAGGTACTGCAGTGGGGGGAGTGGGGGTCTCTGAACATTTTGCCGTGGAGTTGATGGGGACTTGCGCGCCCCCCGGGGGAAGGATGTCTACGCTCGAGCTCCGGGAGTCTTCGGCACGAATGCTGAAGGTTACCGGGGGTCGATGGCCAAAGAATGTTCCGATCCCCCGTGCGGCTGGCGAAGACATGTTTACGTCTCGTATGGCTCGTGACTTGAAGATTTTTCCTTATGGATAGAATATTGGTGCTGTTGTATCGGCAATGATGGAGAAGGATCGACAAGACGCTACGCAGAAACGCCGGGCGGTCGTTAGGATCGGGGATCCTTTCCGTGAGGCGTAGAGGGCACGGGGGGCGCGAAGTCTACCGCCCCCGGCAGCAGCAAGCTAGCGCCGGCAACGAAGCCGGTTGCCCTGGTGCGGGCAAGTTAGCGTCGGCTGCGAAGCCGGGTGCGAAGGCTGCTGCCTCTGGTGCGGGCAAGCCACCCTCGGGCGAGCCCGCCAAGGGGCCAAAGGTGCCCTCTCCGGCGCGTGCTGGCGAGGAGGGGGCGCGTGTGGCCGACTTCGACACAGACATCAGTGTATCGGATTTCTTGGTGGTAAGTTTTTTTAACCAATATGATGGCGCAGGGTCCGATATGGGGCAACTGCCTCTTGTCCCGACTCCTGTGGTGGCCCCTTCGCCGGCGGCAGTGGAAGGGGCGAAGGGTGCTCTGCGGGACTCGTGGTCCACCTTCTGCGCGAGCGGCGAAATATCCTCGACCGTCGTTGCTAAGGATGTGGTGGGCTCTGTGTCCCAGCAGCTGAGGCGAGCATCGCAGCAGCTGCAGCATGTAAGTCGTGTTGGACCTCGCTAGTACGTTGTTTTTATGAGGTTGCGAGTCTCATGGCTTTGTGTCAGGCGGCCGACTTCACCGACCATGTCGCGTCGGGTGTCTTGACTGTGGAGTTTGCTGCCGAAGTTGAACGTCTCCGGGCGCAGCATGCGGACGCTGTTCGGGAGAAGTTGGCTGCCGAAAGCAAAAGCCGAAGGCTGGCGGAGAAGTTGGCCGCTATGGAGGCCGAGAGGGGGGATCTCCGGCGCCAGCTGGTGGAGGAGAGGAGGGAGGCGAACAAGGCCATTGCTGATGTGCAGGCTGCGCAGGCCAATGCCAAGCTTGCGCGGGCAGAAAACAGTCTCGCCTGCCAGCGCGCCGAGGACTTGGAGGCGAGGCTCAACAGCCTGCGTAACCGCGTGGATAAAGTCGAGGCCTCGACGCGCGTGGAGGTCGAGCGAACGCATGCGCAGTTCGTGGACGTGTACCGGGAGCTAGGTGCGTGGACCGCCGCCTTCGATGCGCCCAGCCAAGAGTTGGGCCTCCGCTTCCTGGAGTGGTTACAGGAGGAGTTGGCGGTGCTCTCGACCATCACGATGGGCCTCATGTCCTTTGCCTCCCTCGTCACCTACGAAGGGGCCGTGAATGCTTTGTCCCGCGAGGGGTGCAGGCATTTCGAGGTCTTCGACCAATCAGACGAGAACTTCGAACGTGCAATCTTCGAGGTCGAAGACCCGGTCCTTAAGCAGTCGGCGGGGGCGCTCTTTGACAGGATGTGGGGTCCGCACGGTCGAGACGTGGTCCAGGAGAGGTCCGACCGGGCGATTGATCAGGTAAGGGCTTATTTGCGCGGTTATATGTGTATGGGTGGTTTTGTTGAATGTGCTATTACTGCAGATGGCACATGCCGAGGAGGTCGAAGACCTCGGTGATCTGGACAGTGCGCTGCCCGTGACATCAGGGGTGGAGGTGCCGCCGCCATCTGATGCCGGCGAGGGCACCTCGACGGTCCCTGCAATGACCGCGCCAACTGGAGCCAGCGAAGACCCCGCGCCATCCCCCGCGCCGACGGGCGAGGACGTCTTGAAGGCGGTGGTCGAGCCGGCTGTCGAAGACCCCGCGACCGTGGCCGGGCCTTCGCAGGTGGCTGAGTAGCTGAATAGGTGTTGGGGAGGTTGTAAATTTTATCTGTGTGATACTGAACCTTGGTTGCTCGCAGGTTCCGACGTTTGGGCCTGCGCATGCAACCGCGATTGACAATACTATTTTTGTGGCGGCCCCGCCCGTGGTGCCTGCCAGTGATGATTCGTGTGGCTCTGTGTCTATGTGTTTTGAGTCTGATGAATCTGGGAGTTCGGTGTCGTGGACGGAGGAGTCTTCGGATGAAGGCTTGGATTATTTTGCAGCGTTACATGTGGCTGCAGTGGAGCCTTCGCCGCGCGTGGAAGGTTCAGGTGGTCTCCCGGGTGCGAGTACTGGGTATAGGCGGCGAAGGGCGGTGGCGAAACAGAGAGTGAGTGAATTGTCGCGAAGTGGTAGGCGTCATCGTATTGGGATGGAGCGTTGCCGTCTTCGCATGGATCAGACTGATAGGCGAGAGCTGTTGTCCTCGCCGATTGTGGCAAGCATAGGTGAGGGGGAGCTGCGAAATCTTTTTGAGGGTGAGGAATTGAGGATAATGTTGTTCAATTAAAGGGAGATGGGTATCATCCTGAAGGTTGAGCCAATGTAATATATGATGCCCTCGTTGTGTGTATGTAACAGTGATTTGTATTATGAGGCTGCGCGCCTTCGTTGATCCGGCTGCGCTTGTGGGTGACTTCTGCATAGAGAGTCTTTTTGGAAAAGACTGATTTTTGCGCACTTATTGTGCTATTCCGGCTGCACCCTTAGGCGGCTTTTGCACAGAAGAGTCTTTTAGAAAAAGACTTCGATTTGGCGCACTTATTGTGCTGTTCCGGCTGCACCCTTAGGCGACTTTTGCACAGAGAGTATTTTAGGAAAAGACTTCGAAGTGGCGCACTTATTGTGCTGTTCCGGCTGCACCCTTAGGCGACTTTTGCGCAGGGAGTCTTTTAGGAAAAGACTTTGATGAGGCGCACTTATTGTGCTGCTCCGGCTACACCCTTAGACGTCTTTTGCGCGGAGTGTCGCACGCAAGGGTAGTCTGCGCTGCCTCTCGCTGTGACTTCGGGGTGGTCGAATGCCGAAGACCGTTGATGCGGTCTTTTTCGACATGCTGTATCTGAATTTTTGCGGGGGATTTTTGCGGGTATATTACATGGCTCCGCCTCGTTAAAAACCTCACCCCCGGGAGGAAAAGAGTGTGGGCCGAAATAACACTGTTTGATGAATTACAAGGGCGCGTAAGCCCGGAGGATTTAAACAAAAAAATTTGCTGAGATTGTCAATATTCCAAGAATCGTCTAGGTCTTTGTCTGTTGGCGTTGTCAGCCTGTATGCACTGGGGGACGCCTTCGACTTGACGATGAACGACCCCTTCCACTTTGGCTCCAGCTTGCCCCGTGACTCTGTCCGGGTGGTTCAGACGAGTACGACGTCTCCTTCGTTGAACTCTCTTGGGACGACTACGTGGTCGCACCAGGCCTTCGTTTGAGCTTGGTACTTATTGAGGGCCTACAGGGCGAAGACGCGGTCTCCGTCGATGAGGTCTTTGGATGTTGGCTCGTCTACGTTGGGGGTGGCTGATGCACTTGTTCGAGGTGACCCGTGCTTTATTTCCTGCGGGGTCATAGCCTCCGAACCATATAGTAGATGGAAAGGAGTGAAACCAGTCGCCCAGCACTCAGTCGTGTTTAGCGCCTAGACTTCTTCAGGTAGGTGGTCGGCCCATTTGCCCTTGCTGTCGTCGAGTAGTCTTTTCTTGATAGCGGTGAAAATCTTCCCGTTGGCGCGCTCGACGACGCTGTTGGATTGCGGGTGATATACTGAGGCGAAGGCAAGCTTGGTGCCATTGGAGAAGAAGAAATCCCTGAAGTCCTGGCTATCAAATTGTTTGCCATTGTCGACCGTGAGCTCGGACGGGACTCCGAACCGGCAAACAATGTTTTGCCAGAAGAATTTCTGGGCACTCTTCGACGTTATTGTAGATACTGCCCTTACCTCAATCCACTTGGTAAAGTACTCAACGGCAACGAAGGTGAACTTGAGGTTCCCTTGAGCTATGGGTAGTGGCCCGACAATGTCCAGCCCCCAGCGTTGAAGTGGCCATGTGTGGGCAATCAGTTTTGTGAATTGCGAAGGGTTGCCCAAGCGGGGAGAGAACTTCTGGTAGGCTTCGCACGACCTCGTGACTCGATTCGCGGCGCAGATTATAGCGGGCCAATAAAACCCTTGACGGATCACCTTGGCAGTGAGGGCCCTGGGCCCCGAGTGAGAGCCACAAGTTCCGCTGTGGACTTCGCGCAGGATCTAGATGCCTTCGGTTTCGGTGATGCATTTAAGCATGGGTTGGCTGACCCCCTTCTTGTATAACTGGCCCTCAATGATTGCGAAGTCCCGGCTTCGGTGCTTGAGGAGCTTGGCCTCGTTGACATTGCTTGGATGATAATATCCTTGCAGGAACAGGGTTATCGGGGCTCGCCAAAATTCGGTCATGATGAGGTTGACTATGCGATGGCCCTCGGCGTCGTTGGTTATTTGTAGGCCCTCTGGATTGCGGACGGCTGGCGTGCCGATGACGTGGTAGAACACGTCGGAGGGCAAGGCTTCGCCTCTGGCAGCTGCTTTGGCCAATGCGTCGGCCACCTCGTTCCTTGCTCGGTCCACATGTTGCAAGGTAAAGCCCTTAAATTGTTTCTCAAGGCTGCGAACAGCCGTGAGATACTGCATGAGTATGGGGTCTTTTGCTGAATATTCTTTCTCGACCTGACCGGCAACCACTTTAGAATCTATCTTGATTATGCAGGTGGTGACCCCAAGCGCTCTTAGCTTGCGAAGACCCAGGATGACAGCTTCGTACTCTACTACGTTGTTGGTGCACCTGTCGGACTCCAAAGCAAAGCTGAGGCGTGCTGCATATCTGTGTTTGACCCCTGTGGATGATGTGATGACTGCAGCTGCGCCTGCCCCCGCATGGCACCATGCGGCGTCGCAATGGATGATCCACACTTTATCTACCGGCTCGTCCTGTTGCGCTACCGGCCCTGTCCAGTCAATGATGAAGTCTGCCAGGACCTGTGACTTGATTGCTATCCTGGGTTCGAAGACGATATGGTAGCTGGAGAGCTCGGCTGCCCATTTGGCAATCCAGACAGACGCCTCCGGGTTGCGGAACAGCTCTCCCAGTCCCCCGTCCTAGGTGACCCGAACCTTGAATGCTTCGAAGTAATGGCGCAGCTTTCGTGATGCCATGACTACTGCGTAGGATATCTTTTCCAGCTCGGTCATGTTACACTTGGAGGCCGTGAGGACCTCGGAGACGTAATAGACTAGACACTGCCGGGTCATGCCCTCCCTGTTTTGTTCTTGGACTAGGGTTGCACTGACTGCATATGGCGAGGCGGCGATGTAGAGCAGAAGCGGCAGCGAAGGGTCTGGACTAGTGAGAATGGCCAGGTCGGACAGGTGCTGTTTGAGTGATGCGAAGGTTGCCGCCTGCACTGGTCCCAACGCCAAGTCCTTTGCCCCATGCAGTGTCTTAAGGAAAGGTAGACTCCGCTCGGCGGACTTGGAGATGAATCTGTTCAGAGCGGCCAATCTGCTTGTTAGATGCTGGACGTCCTGGTTGACTGCGGGGGTGTCATGTTGATTATTGCCTGGATCTTGGTCGGGTTGGCCTTGATCCCGCGGTGCGACACCAGGTAGCCCAGTATCTTCCCTGGCAGACCCCAAAGACGCACTTCTCGGGGTTGAGGCGAAGTCGTGCGTCCCTCATATTTGCAAATGTCTCTGCGAGGTCGGCCAGATGATCCTCCTTATTTTTGCTGGCGACGACGATGTCGTCCACATACGTGAAGATGTTCCGACCTGCCTGGCTCTCGAGCACCGTCTTGGTGAGGCGAGAGAAGGTTGATCCAGCATTCTTGAGTCCCTCCGGCATCCTGATGAAACAGTACGTGCCGATGGGTGTGATAAAACTGGTACTGGCCTTGTCTTCCTCCTTCATATATATTTGGTGGTAGCCAGAGAAGCAGTCGAGGAGTGACATGACTTCACATCCGGTCGCACTATCAACTATCTTGTCGATCCGTGGTAGCGGGAAATTATCCTTGGGGCAGGCCTTGTTGAGGTTGGTGAAATCGATGCACATCTGCCACTTGACGTTCTTCTTTTGCACCATGACTACGTTGAATAGCCACGTAGGGTAGGCGACTGGCTCGATGAAATTGGCCTCCAGCAGGCGGTGTACTTCGGCTTTAGCGGCTTCTGTTTTTTCATTGGACATTTTGCGCAGCTGCTGCTTCTTTGGGCGCACCGAAGGGTCGATGCCCAGACTGTGCTCGATGATGGAGCGACTGACTCTGACCAGGTCAAGGGCAGACCAGGTGAAGATGTCTTTATTTCTGGAGAGACAGGAGATGAGTTTCTCCTCCTCTTGTGAAGTCAGGTCTTCGCTTATGACGACTGTCTGCTTGGGCATTGCCGGGTCAAGGGGAACTGTCTTCGTTCCGTCGTTGCTTTGTAGCTGTGCCTTTTCATTTTTGTTGGCGGTTGGGCGGGTGGCCTCAGGGACTTCACGCTGCGTTGTAAGGCAGTGTACGTTCCGTTGACCGGGAACGAAATCTCTTTCAATGTTACGCGCGGTCTGCTGGTTCCCGTACACCATTATTACGCCCTGCGGACCCGGAATTTTCATGAAGAGGTATAATCCGTGGATGGCCACTTCAAATTTGTTGATAGAGCCTCGACCCATTATGGCGTTGTAGGGATAGACCATGTCAACGATGTCGAAGGTGACCTGCTCGCTTCACGCATTGGGTGCTACGCCGAAGGACAGGGGTAGCTCTATCTTGCCCAAAGGGAAGGTGCCCTTGCCGCCGAAGCCATATAGGGGATTATCCGAAGGCTTGAGCAAGCTATGGCTGATGCCCATGCAGTCGAAGGTGTGGAGGAAGATGATGTCCGCCTGGCTGCCGTTGTCGACTAGGACTTTGTGCAGGTCCCAGCCTGCCACACTGCAGTTGATTACCATGGCGTCACAGTGGGGTGCGCTGCGCAGATTGACATCTCTGGTGTCGAAGGTTAGCGGCACATGCGACCACTTAGTTTGCACGACTAGACTGGTGATGGCGACATGGTTGATGCTTCGGTAGTGGTCCCTCTTTTGTCGCTTCATATCGAAGTCGACGCTGGACCCTCCGGTTATCATGTGAATGACTCCGCGATACGGCTGATCAGCGAAGTCTTCCTGTTTTGGTGCTTGGGGGTGATTTTGGTGGTGGATGTTTGGTTGATGCGGAGGCGGGGGCGGGGGTGGTAGGACTTGTACCTCCTGGTGGTGTTGGTATGCGTGGTTGGGTAGATGCTGGACGGGCCAGTGGTTGTATGGTTGTGGGTGGTGGTGTTGATATGTGTGCGCGACAACTCTTGGGTTGTCGGCGGGTTGTGCCCGAGCCATCCTGTCCCTGGTGGCCTTAGCTTCTGAGCAATCCTTGGTTGGGTGGGCGCAGTCTTCGCCATGAAATAGGCAGTAATATCTGCGTGGCTGTTGCGCCCGTCCCCGTCCCCGACCATGCGTGCCATTGCCGCGGCCCTGGGGGGGATAATATTGACGATGAGGGGCCTCGCCGATGGGGTGCTGATTGGCGATGTTATGCACCTGCTGCTGACTGCGGCTGTCCCAACCGGAGTCTGACTGCGAAGGTCTTGTCCATGTTCGGCTGGACAGCGGAGGGTCCTTGGGCTTTCTTTGAGACTCGACCTTGCGCTGGTGGAGCTCTTCGGATCTGGCATACTTTTCAAACAGCTGATAGAGTTCTTGGAGGTTTTTGGGTGGGTCCCTGATGCAGTGACTGTACAGGACGCCAGCCCGAAGGCCACTGATGGCGTAGTGTATGGCAATTTGGTTGTCGACCGAAGGCAGTTGTGACTTGAGAGTTTGGAACTTGCGGTAATACTCCCGCAGGGTTTCTTTCTCCAGCTATTTGCAGAGTGACAGTTCGGCCAAGGCATCGGTATCTGGGCGGTACCCTTGGAAGTTGAGTAGAAACTTGTCCCGGAGGCTTCTCTAGGAGTCGATGGACAGTGGGGGCAACCTGGTGTACCAGGTCAATGCCGGACCCTTGAGGGCGATGATGAAAGACTTGGCCATCGTGGCGTCGTCCCCTCCGGATGATGCGACAGCTACTTGATAGCTCATGATGTATTGTGCTAGGTCAGTGCTGCCGTTGTACTTGGGGTAGGTCCCTGCCCTGAAGTTGGCGGGCCATGGTGACACTTGTAGTTGCGGCGCCAGGGGGCTCCGCTCATCAAGGTAGTTGATACCTTGGAAAGCTGCGGTGTGCGGGATGAAGGGTCCGCGTTGAGGAATGAATAGGTCTCCGACTGGCGCGCGCTGCTGGAGGGGCGGGTCGTGCTGCAGATCATGTTGGCCTTCGCGCTGCATGAGCACAATCTCTTGCTCAAGTTCTTGAGCCCTCTGCTCCTCATCTCGTATCATTTGGTGCACCTTGGCCTGCGCAGAGACACGTTGGCGCTTGGCCTCGAGGATTTCTTTCTGCTTCTGGAGGTTGCAGTTCTTGAGGCGTAGGGCCTGTAGCTGTAGCTGTTCTTCTGCGGAGACATCGAGGACCTCGCCATCCTCTGTTGCATCCTCGCCCTCTAGTGGGGCGAAGCCCGGGGGTGGTACTTGTGGCTGCCCTCCGGAGCTGCAGGTGCGGAGGGTGCCTTCGGGAGTGTGTTGATTGTTGCGCTATCTCTTACTGTGTGCTTCATCTTCGCCAGCTCCTTGGTGGGTGTTGTCGGCGAGGGTCTTGCCCTTTTTCTCAGCTAGCAGTGCTGCCTTCGCTGCTTCGTCGACGGATGGGGCTGTCTTCGAATTAGCTCTTTTGGGTGCCATCGCGGGTGGTTTGTTCGTAGCGTGAACGGTGGGCGCCAATGTTGGAACTTGCGCTCCTGTGCAAGTTGATCCAACAGGGGAGTGAAAAAGATGCAAACACGGTTTAACTCGAGATGGCAATTGCTCTGTTAATCTAGCCTCTCAAGGGCACTGTACGGGGGTATTTATAGGTGCGCGAGCGCCCAAGGTCCCGATGTAAGGACGCTTATGCCCTCAGACACCTGGATTATCCCCAGAATATTCCCATAATGGGGGGGGTTACAGACTGTCATTACAGAAAAGCCATTACAAATCGGGCCCGTAACACGCTTCTCCGCGCGGGGCCTGTTATAATGGGTCGCATCCCACTTGGGCCTCCAGGTAGGACCGAGGACGCGGGATGCAGAGACTTCATCATAGGCCTTCGTCTTGCAGTGAAGAGGACAAAGGGTGGGCTGCACCGGTCATCTTGCCTCAGTTGGTGCAGTGAGTTGACGAAGGCCTGGAGCGAAGGGTAGTGTCTTCGCCTTCGTCCCAACAATGAGCCCATAAAGCGCCTTAGAGAGTTTGTAGACATGGTTAGGATACTCACTATCTTCAAAGCCGGGAGGTTGCTCAACATAGACCTCTTCCTTGATTGGTTCATTGAGGAAGGCAATCTTCACGTCCATTTGATAGAGCTTAAAGCCATGGTAAGTAGCATAGGCAAGTAATATGCGAATTGACTCAAGCCTAGCTACGGGTGCATAGGTTTCACCAAAATCCAAACCTTCGACTTGTGAATAACCCTTGGCCACAAGTCGTGCTATGTTCCTTGTCACCACACCACGTTCATCTTTCTTGTTGCGGAATACCCACTTGGTTCCTACAACATTTTGGTTAGGATGTGGAACTAAATGCCATACCTCATTCCTCGTGAAGTTATTGAGCTCCTCTAGCATCGCCAGCACCCGATCCGAATCTTTAAGTGCATCATCTACCCTATGTGGCTCAATAAAGGAAACAAAAGAGTAATGTTCAAAAAATGAGCGACTAGAGATCAAGTGGTTACCCCCTTATGAATATCGCCGAGGATGGTGTTCATGGGGTGATCTCTTTGAATCGCTTGGTGGACTCTTGGGTGTGGCGGTCTTTGATCTTGTTCATCTTCCTTGTCTTGATCATTGGCATCTCCCCCTTGATCATTGTCCTCCTCTTGAGGTGGCTCATCGTCTTGATCTTCATTTTCATCATCTTGAGCTTGATCCTCATCTTGAGTTGGTGGAGATGCTTGTATGGAAGATGATGGTTGATCTTGTGCTTGTGGAGGCTCTTCGGATTCCTTAGGACACACATCCCCAATGGACATGTTCCTTAGCGCGACGCATGGAGCCTCTTCATCATCTAGCTCATCAAGATCAACTTGCTCTACTTGAGAACCGTTAGTCTCATCAAACACAATGTCACAAGAAACTTCAACTAGTCTAGTGGACTTGTTAAATACTCTATATGCCCTTGTGTTTGAATCATAACCAAGTAAAAATCCTTCTATAGCCTTAGGAGCAAATTTAGATTTTCTACCTCTTTTAACAAGAATAAAACATTTGCTACCAAAGACTCTAAAATATGAAACATTGGGCTTTTTACCGGTGAGGAGTTCATATGATGTCTTCTTGAGGATTCGGTGTAGATATAACCGGTTGATGGAGTAGCAAGCGGTGTTAATCGCCTCGGCCCAAAACCGATCCGGTGTCTTGTACTCGTCAAGCATGGTCCTCGCCATGTCAAGTAGAGTTATATTCTTCCTCTCCACTACACCATTTTGTTGTGGCGTGTAGGGAGAAGAGAACTCATGCTTGATGCCCTCCTCCTCAAGGAAGCCTTCAATTTGAGAGTTCTTGAACTCTGTTCCATTGTTGCTTCTTATCTTCTTGATCCTCAATCCGAACTCATTTTGAGCCCGTCTCAAGAATCCCTTTAAAGTCTCTTAGGTTTGTGATTTTTTCTGCGAAAAGAATACCCAAGTGAAGCGAGAATAGTTATCTACAATTATAAGACAATACTTACTCCCACCGATGCTTATGTAAGCTATCGGGCTGAATAGATCCATGTGGAGTAGCTCAAGCGGCCTATCGGTCGTCATGATGTTCTTATGTGGATGATGGGTACCAACTTGCTTTCCTGCTTGACATGCGCTATAAATCCTGTCTTTCTCAAAATGAACATTGGTTACTCCCAAAATATGTTCTCCCTTTAGAAGCTTGTGAAGATTCTTCATCCCAACGTGGGCTAGTCGGCGATGCCAGAGCCAACCCATATTAGTCTTAGCAATTAAGCAAGTATCAAGTTCAGCTCTATTAAAATCAGCTAAGTATAGCTAACCCTCTAATACTCCCTTAAATGCTACTAAATCATCACTTCTTCTAAAGACAGTAACACCTAAATCTGTAAAAAGACAGTTGTAACCCATTTTGCATAATTGAGAAACTGAAAGCAAGTTATAATCTAAAGAATCTACAAGAAAAACATTGGAAATAGAATGGTCAGGTGATATAGCAATTTTACCAAGTCATTTGACCAAACCTTGATTTCCATCCACGAATGTGATAGTTCTTTGGGGATCTTGGTTTTTCTCATAGGAGGAGAACATCCTTTTCTCCCCAGTCATGTGGTTTGTGCACCCGCTATCAATGATCCAACTTGAGCCCCCAGATGCATAAACCTACAAAACAAGTTTAGGCCTTGTTCTTAGGTACCCAAACGGTCTTGGGTCCTTTCACATTAGAAACAAGCACCTTGGGTACCCAAACACAAGTCTTTGACCCCTTGTGTTTGCCCCCAACATATTTGGCAACTACTTTGCCTGATTTGTTAGTTAAAACATATGATGCATCAAAAGTCTTAAATGAAATGTTATGATAATTTGATGCAATAGGAGATTTCTTTTTAGGCAATTTAACATGAGTGGATTGCCTAGAACTAGATGCCTCACTCTTATACATAAAAGCATGATGAGAGCCAGAGTGAGACTTCCTAAAATGAATTCTCCTAATTTTGTGTTCGGGATAACCAGCAGGATATAAAATATAGCCCTCGTTATCCTGAACCATGGGAGCTTTGCCCTTAACAAAGTTAGACAATTTCTTAGGGGCATGTAGCTTGACATTGCCTCCCTGTTGGAAGCCAATGCCATCCTTAATGTCAGGGCGTCTCCCACTATAGAGCATGCTTCTAGCAAATTTAAATTTTTCATTTTCTAAGTCATGCTCATTAATTTTGGCACTAAGTTGAGCTATGTGATCATTTTGTTGTTTAATTAAAGCTAGGTGATCATGGATAGCATCAACATTAATGTCTCTACATCTAGTACAAATAGTAACATGATCAACACTAGATGTAGAGGGTTTGCAAGCATTTAATTCATCAATCTTAGCATGTAACATGGCATTCTCATTTCTAAGATTGGAAATAGACTCATTACAAACATTTAAATCCTTAGCCTTAGCAATTAATTTTTCATTCTCAATCTTAAGGCTAGAAAGTGATTCATTCAACTTGTCAATCTTAGCAATTAAACTAGCATTATCATTTTTGAGGTTGACAAGAAAATCATTACAAACATTTAATTTCTCAACCTTAGCAATTAATTTGGCATTTTCATTTCTAAGGTTAGAGTTAGTGTCATGGCAAGTGCTTAGCTCACTAGTCAATTTTTCACATTTCTCTACTGCTTGAGCATAAGCATTTTTAACCTTAACATGCTTTTTGTTTTCCTTAATAAGGAAGTCCTCTTGGCTATCCAAGAGTTCATCCTTCTCATGAATAGCACTAATTAATTCATTCAATTTTTCCTTTTGTTGCATGTTTAGGTTGGCAAAAAGAGTGAGCAAGTTATCCTCATCATCACTAGAGTTATCCTCATCACTAGAAGTAGCATACTTAGTGGAGGATCTAGATTTTACCTTCTTCTTCTTGCCGTCTTTTGCCATGAGGCACTTGTGGCCGACGTTGGGGAAGAGGAGTCCCTTGTTGACGGCGATGTTGGTGGCGTCCTCGTTGGAGGAGGAGTCGGTGGAGCTCTCGTCGGAGTCCCACTCGCGACAAACATGGGCATCGCCGCCCTTCTTCTTGTAGTACCTCTTGTTTTCCCTCCTCTTTCCCTTCTTGTCGTCGCCCCTGTCACTATCACTAGATAATGGGTATTTAGCAATGAAATGACCGGGCTTACCACATTTGTAGCAAACTTTCTTGGAATGGGGCTTGTAGTCTTTCTCCTTCCGTTCCTTGAGGATTTGGCGGGAGCTCTTGATGATGAGCGCCATCTCCTCATTGTCGAGCTTGGAGGCGTCGATGGGGAGCCTACTTGACGTAGACTCTTCTTTCTTCTCCTCCGTTGCTTTGAAGGCAATGGGTTGCACCTTTGGTGTTGAGGTGGCGCCTTGCTCGATGATTTTCTTGGAGCCTTTGATCATCAATTCAAAGCTCACAAATTTTCCTATAACCTCCTCGGGAGACATTAGCTTGTATCTAGGATCACCACGAATTAATTGAACTTGTGTAGGATTAAGAAAAACGAGTGATCTTAGAATAACCTTGACCATTTCATGGTCATCCCATTTTGTGCTCCTGAGGTTGCGCACTTGGTTCACCAAGGTTTTGAGCCAGTTGTACATGGCTTGTGGCTCCTCCCCTTGGTTGAGCATAAACCGACTGAGCTCCCCTTAATCATCTCCCGCTTGGTGATCTTTGTCACCTCATCACCTTCGTGCGTGGTCTTGAGCACGTCCCAAATCTCTTTGTCGCTCTTCAACCCTTGCACCTTATTATACTCCTCTCGACTTAGAGAGGCGAGGAGTATAGTAGTGGCTTGGGAGTTGAAGTGTCGGATTTGGGCAACCTCGTCCGAATCATAATCTTCATCCCCTGGTGATGGTACCTGTGCTCCAAACTCAACAACATCCCAAATGCTAGCGTGGAGTGAGGTTAGGTGATGGCTCATTTTATCACTCCACATTTTATAATCTTCACCATCAAAAACGGGTGGTTTGCCTAGTGGGACGGAAAGTAAAGGAGTGTGTTTAGAGATACGGGGATAATGAAGTGGCATCTTACTATACTTCTTGCGCTCATGGCGCTTAGAAGTGACGGACGGCGCGTCGGATCCGAAGGTGGATGGCAACGAAGAATCGGTCTCGTAGTAGACCACCTTCTTCATCTTCTTTTTCTTGTTGCCACTCCGATGCGACTTGTTGTGGGAGGGTGATTCTCCCTTTCCTTTGGAGCCGAACTCCCTTGATGGAGCCTTCCCGTGGCTTGTAGCATGCTTCTCGCCGGTCATGACCTCCTTCTTGGCGTGATCTCCCGACATCACTTCGAGCGGTTAGGCTCTAATGAAGTACCGGACTCTGATATCAATTGAAAGTCGCCTAGAGGGGGTGAATAGGCGGAATCTGAAAATTATAAACTTAAGCACTCACTACAAGCCGAGGTTAGCGTTAGAGATAAAACCGAGTCCGAAAGAGAGGGCGAAAACAAATCACAAGCAAATAGCAAGAGTGACACGGTGATTTATTTTACTGAGGTTCGGCCCTCGATGGCCTAGTCCCCGTTGAGGTGGTCACAAAGACCGGGTCTCTTTCAACCCCTTCCCTCTCTCAAACGTTCACCTAGACCGAGTGAGCTTTTCTCCTTAATCAACGGGTCACTTAGACCCCTCACAAGGACCACCACAACTTGGTGTCTCTTGAGTTGATTACAAGTTGCTTGAGAACAAGAAAGAGGAAGAAGAAAAGCGATCCAAGCGCAAGAACTCAAATGAACACAAATATCTCTCTCTCACTAGTCACTAATTGTTTGGAATGATCTTTGGACTTGGGAGAGGATTTGATCTCTTGTTTATGTCTTGGAGTGAAGTCTAGAGCTCTTGTATTGAATGCAATGGCTGAAAACTTGGATCCCTTGAAGTGTGGTGGTTGGGGGGTATTTATAGCCCCACCCACCAAAATGGTCGTTGGGGAACTCTGCTGTCGACGGGCGCACCGGACAGTCTGGTGCGCCACCGGACACTGTCCGGTGCGCCAGCCACGTCACCCAACCGTTAGGGTTCGACCGTTGGAGCTTCTGACATCTGGGCCACCGGACAGGTCCTGTTCACTGTCCGGTGCGCCTTCTGGCGCATGCTCTGACTCTGCGAGCGCAGTCCACACTGTTCACTATTCACTGTTCACTTTTGCAGTCAACCATTGGCGCAGTAGCGGTTGCTCCCACTGGCACACCGGACAGTCCGGTGAATTATAGCGGGGAGCGATTTCCAGAAACCCGAAGGTGGCAAGTTCGGAGTTGATCTCCCTAGTGCACCGGACACTGTCTGGTGGCACACCGACAATCCGGTGCGCCAGACCAGGGCAGCCTTCGGTTTTCTTTGCTCCTTTAAGTTGAACCCTTTCTTTTGACTTTGTATTGGTTTGTTGTGAACCTTTGGCACCTGTGGAACATATATTCTAGAGCAAACTAGTTAGTCCAATTGTTTGTGTTGGGCAATTCAACCACCAAAATCATTTTGGAAAAGGTTTGGTCCTATTTCCCTTTTACTCTCACCGTGAACTATCGTGTTGGGTGAGTTTGAGGCTCAACCACCAAACCGTAGCATACTCCATACGCGTCACCCACGTCCTGGACACGTGCCCTGTCAATCCACAAGCGCGTTGGCGACACGATCTGCTCCTCCATGACCTCGCGCCTATTAGTGTCCCCAGGTGTCAGCCACCATGGCTAGCCATTCAGCTTCTTCAGTTCCTCGTTCAAGACTCAGTGCTCGTCCTTCGCCACTCTCGGTCCATCGATATGAATCTGCATGACCTTCTCCTTCGTTGTTGACCACCGTCTTTAGACTCCACACTTGCGCACCATAAGCCAAAAGACATGTTGCACCAACAACCTCATGTTGTAGTTAGTCCAACCGACTCAAACCAAGGCGCTATCTATCAATGTTTCGAACCTAGCTCTGATAAGTATATTTATGTGTGTGTTCTAGGCTTCAGACGGTGGGCGCAAGATTTATACTGATTTAGGTAGAACGTCCCTACATCCAGTCTTTGGCGGCTTGCGCTACCGCCACCTTTGTTGATCAATGCTTTGTATTAGGGGTTACAAACGGGCAAGAGAGGGAGTTGAGGCTCCCATGTTGCTTGTTGTGGAGGAGGTAGAGCTAAGGGCTACAGAGTCGAGTCCTAACTAAGTCTTGGCTTAGTGGCGGGGCTCCGGCCTCTGGATCCTCGTCAGTCCGTCGTCTTTACATCTGGGCATCCCTGTTTGTGTGTGTGTTTGTCCCTCCATCTGACCAACCTCTTCGTTTTATAGGCCAAGGAGGGGGTCGGCCAGTGGTGGCTTCCTCAAGGAGTCCCCGGGCGATGGTAAAACTAAGCGTTCTACCCTGGCGAAGCCACGTCCAACCGTGAGCCTCGGGGTCGCATGGCTATCTCATATTCTTTATAGAGGACGACACATGCAGCGTGGGGCCCGAGCGCCATCATTCGAGCTATGTTGACCCTTGGCCTTAGTAGCCAAGGCCTTGACACAGCTTGTATAGTTGTGCCTTGTAGGCGGTTAATGCACTCAGGCCTAGTCCCGATAGATCATAAGTGTGCAGCAGGCCAGGGGTGCACGAGCCATAAATGTGCCGCAGTCCGAAGGGTTCGTAGGTTATGAGTGCATTGCAGCGTGAGGGGCTCGTAGGCCATGAGTGGGAGGCAGACCGGTGCCTCTGCCGTGGGCTCGACGCTAGGCGTAGTTAATGTGGCTAATCACATATGGCAGCTTGATCTTGGGTCGGGCAAGGGATCCACTCGAGTGGTTTCCCTTCGGTTCACCTAGCCCCTTGTCTAGCTCCGCCACGCCCGACCCCGGGCTTGGTGTCGTGGCGTTCGTCTAGGGGCGGGTCCTTCCAGGGAATATGTTTCCTTTGTCCTCTTTCTGATGGATGGGCCCCAGTTGCCAAAGGCTTTTCCCTAGTGCGCTCGCTGAACGATGGGCCGAGGGGACTAGAGATCTTAACTAACACTGCTTCACAAGGTTCAGTTTCCAGTTTCAAATTATCCACCATACTCTGACTGATAAAGCTGGTAGTACTGCCTAAATCCACCAACACCAGCATTACCTTGTCTTGAATCAGAGCTCCAAACCTTATACATTCAGAATTTTCTACCCCACTCAAGGCATGTAAGGACAACTTATAAAGTTCTTCCTTATGAACTTCTGTTTCTGATATCTGTCCCAACATGTCATCAGTTAGAACCATTTCCAAGTCTTTAGTGGTAAGCACATTCAATTGTTGATGCACCCTCTTAGGCAACTAGCTTGATGCCCTGGTTCAAAGTTCTCCCCACAAATGTAACATAACACATTCAACCTCCTATACTCCTTTACCTACCTCTCCTTACTCCAACAACCTTGTTCCGCTACTACCTTCGGTTCTACCTTACCCCCGGTTATTCCTTGTTTCCCTAATCCTACCTTCCCAACTCTTCCACCCTTAGCCCATATCTCCTGCTGCACTAATGCCAATCTGATAGCCCTGTCTACAGTCGTAGGAAGCTGTGACATCATAGGCCCTTGAATCGCAGTCTTCAACCCCTTCATAAACTAAAGTGTTTGGTTCAGTGTCAACGCTGGATGGGACGGGGTCAACGCTGGGTTGACCCCGTCCCTTATTTTTTGAGGGATGGCCTCATCTACCATTTTTTAAGAATATTCCTTGACCCTGACTCTGAACCTCCAAACCAAACACGGGTCAAATTAAAATGATCTTATCTCATCTCTCTTCATCCATCCTCGTCCCTTCATCCAAACACACCCTAAGCAACAAAGAAGACTTCTCCTAAGTGTGGGTTGTGCACCGAAGTAGCATATCTGACTTGATCAAACTCCTAAATATACTTCTCTGATGCAGCTTCCTCATCGCTCGAGGATATTCATCAATTCCAAATTTGTCCAACACCAATTTGGAAAAGTAGTTCCAATCTCCCAGATCACTCTTCAACTTCAAAATCTACATCCAGCGTGAGGCATTCCCTTCCATATGCATAGTGGCAGAGACAACTCTCATGCAGCCAGGGACATGATACATAGTAAAATAGTCTTCGCATCTATGTAACCAAATCGCAGGATTCTCACCACTGAATCTAGGGAACACAAACTTCGGAATATGTTGTTGAGAATCCCTTCCTCCTCCCTGACCATGTTTTACAAATTCTCCTCCCGAGGTTTCCCCTCTCGTTCCTCCCGAATCACGGTTGAGACTTCCACCTCTTCTCTCCTCATTTCCATACTAAATCTTACTATTTCCTTACTGATTCACCCCTTGATCCATGACACTATGATTTAGTATAAATGGAAGACTAAGCTAGTCTGATCCAATTTCTACGTTTCTAAATGAAAGTCGTGGTGAGAAACGTGGCTGGAAAAAAACTACAAAATAAACCTAGAGATTGACTTCTAATTTCAGCTTACTTTAGCCATGCCCATACGTAGCTTCAAAACTATACCAAACAGACCCCATTATACACTGTTAAAAAGCTATTGCCTATACCTTAGGCTCAAGAACAATTTACATAAGCAGTTCCAACCATAGGTTTAAATCTTGAGATGATAACCGTCACAAAAATCTAACTATAGCTCAAGCTTCATGATAAAAAATGCAGACCTCAGGAAAAAAAAAAAGATACAGTGCTCGCTCCATTACCCCTGGAACGATTTCACAAGCGCCTCAACTCAAGCCAACAAGGTAAAATTACATCAGCAGTTCAACATTATCATACATACACTAGAATCAGAAGGGGGCCACCACTATAGTACAAGGACCTGCAGCCTTGACCTTGCCTCGGCAGCTATATTCAAGTGCTCCTCGTCAGGGTTCTCTCTCGCTGCCGCGAGAGCTTCACCATAGGTAATCCTCTCCTGCTCTATTTTGTCGACCTCGATCTTGTCAATTTCACTCTGAGTCAATGTTTTGATGCATAGCTATTAGTTTGACATAGTCAATTTAGTGCAAAGCATCTAACCAATTTTCTTTGCATAAATATTTCCATTTCAGCATCCATACTAACATTGCAAGAGAAAAAACAGTATCCGATTGTAATGTATACTAAATCATAATACAAACTCCTTGTGTAGCATCAAAACATTACTTCCAATTGATTAACCCTTGTAAACAATTTCTTCCCAAATTCCAAAGAACCTCATATTGTTATGTAGTAAGGAGTATCAGCGGATAGCAGTAAACCACAGATACAAACCCCCAGACTGTTTATTTGACAATTTAGATAATGTAGCAAACATTTTAGACAATGCAATTCTATGAAAAGAAAGTTGGTTCTCTGGAATGGCAAGCTAATTAGACCATTTAAAACGCCATAACATTAATTTGCACTACGTCACTAGCTTTTAGTTATATATTTAATGGTTCAAACAGACCAAATGTTGCTCCAAGGATGCATACTCACCGTTGATTGAATTGCCTCTAATTCATATGATGATGGTACTGTGTCATCATAAGAGTCACCTGAAAGATTCTCTGAAATTTTTTCGAAAAATGTCATCAACGAGCTTATCTCGAATCCCATATTTGACACATCTCCTTGAAGATCTTCGACCTTTTTATTTGACTTCTTTACCTCCCATTCCAGTTTCTCTACAGATGCTTGCTTGTCTGCAAGCATAATCTGTAGGAAGAAAAAGAAAATGTCAGGTCCAAAATAAAATATACTCCCATCACTAAAATCAACAATAATTTATTTTTAGCATCCTTACCTTACCCAAAAATTAAAAAAGAAAAAATAGTATAACATGTGTAAGTAGAAAACTCAGTATAAGTGAATCATCTGAAGAGGAAATATGTATAACCATTTATATACGCAAAAGCAACGTATGTATGAACCAAAGGGTAAGCTGGAATTGCACAAATGTTGATTCAATCCAGTGCAAGACAGCAAGCAAAGCTAATTTGCAGTAGCCTCAAAATAAGGATGAGAAACTTTCATAAACTCTGTGTAACGACATTAAACAATCAGTCAACAATGTAACAGCTATGGCTTTGTGCATGAATCATTGTGACAGACTTTCTAACCATTGTTCTAAGTAGTCGCCTTTAGAAGGCCGATTACAAGGTAAAAGTAGCTTATGCATTACATCAAACTAGACTTACAAGCTAAGCTGATTATATGGTTTAATAACAGTATAGGTTTACTTGGGCAATTCTTATGGAACAAAAACATTTCTCATCACAAATATAAGCAAGAACTTTGTCAAATTTCATGATAGAAGTAGTCCCAGTTGCTAGGAACTCTGATTTTGCGTACAGGAACATTACATTTGCACTTAAGTTTGTAACTGTGTTTAATATATACATATTTACTTGTACACAGTTGCAAAGAACATGGTTTTTTCATTCACGGTTTCACAGGGTGACAACTTTGATGGTAAGTGTAGTTTGTTATCTCATGGCTTTTCATGTCAGAGTTGCAAGGAAAATATCGAAGTTAGACAGATTTTATGGGTATAAGCACGCCTGTTAATTCAGAATAGTAGTGAATCATAATCGGCAGCATTTCACCTTTGCATCATGCAACTGAGAATTGGTAGATCTGATCAAAGCTTCTTTGTCAGACACCAGGCGTCGGAGTTCATCGATGGTTGCATATGCCGCGTTCATCTCAGTCACGAGGCTCTCCGCGGACCTCAGCGCCTCCTCCTTCTCGAGCAGTTTCTTTTGCAGGTAATCGACCTGCTCGCGCAGCCCAGCAACATCATCCTTGGGCTTATTTTCAGCACCCGACAGAGACAATGGCACAACCAAGCCGTTGTCGCCGTTAGAATCAGGGGTGCTCTTCTTGGATACATCGCCAGGGTCTCTCCGCTTTTTGGCCGATACGCTCTGTGGCAATTTGACACTTTTCAATTCGCTCGCCTGTAAGAACGAAGCATCCATCCTCAGGTTCATCACTACCAAATCCAAAGAGCAATTGTCATGGTAGTTTGACAAAAGAATTACATACACTGAAGACTCAGCTGCCATTCCTCAACAGTAGGCTACAAAATATGTGAAAGCTGAGATGCTTACAAGATCTAGGGAAACTGTTGTGAGGTGGTCTAATCTGAAAGAGGGGAAATCAGCCTTAGGTTGCACCTTTTTTTTTGTTATCAATCGTATATGACATCGGAGACAGACAGCTTAAGAGAATCCGCAATTAAAAACAGGAAAGGTGTAGAACTGTAGATTCGAACGTAAGCAACCGATGAAAGAATAAAATCCACAAACTAGCAAAGGAACACATAGAAAGATATAGGGGTAAATTAGGGAAGAAAGTGGAAGATAGAAGGCGGTATTGGTATCAAACCTTCTTGGGCGGCGCCGGCGTGTAGACTAGCGAAGTGCGTCGCGAGTAGGCCGAGTGGACCCTCCGGTCCTGCACCCAGGAAGAACCAACACAGAACAACAGTCAGGCAGCGCACCGACACGAGCTCAGCAGGAGCGCGCCAGTGAGATCTGCGCGCGGCGCCCGCTAACTCACCATGAGCGACTCGACGAGCGGCACCATCTCGACGAGGTTCTTGAAGAGCACTCGATCCACGTTCCCGCCGCCGGCGCCCTCGCCAGCCTCCGGCGGCTGCCACTTGTGGGATCGATCGTGCATTCGGTGTCCTGTTTGGAATGACGAATCGAGTCGAAATCGGAAAAAGTAGGTTAGGTGGGAATGAAACGGCTGGAAGTGAAGATGGAAAACGGTCGGGTGACTCGGACAGGCTGTTGTCGGGGTTTAAGGCTTTTCGAGGCATTGGGTTCGGATGATGGAACAAATAGAAGGCTTGGTTTTCTTCTGTTTTCTATAAGATGCGAGGAGGCTTGCTGGAACAAAAAAGAGATGCTTGGTTTTGGTGTTACACATAAAATTTGACTAGTGGGTTGTCCGTGCGTTGCGACGACTCACAACAATAACTACCACTAAAAAGATCTTAAAGATTTTTTATTTATTGTCTTCGCTCTCCGTATAATGTTTTTTTATTTAACTAACTGATGTGGTTGTTTATTCCATCCAATTTGTCTCGGTACAACACAGCCAATAAAGAGAGCGATTAGAAGAGAGTTCACAACGACTAACTGAAAGACCAGAGATTATAGAATGACATAATTCCACCATACAGAGACCAAATAAGAGGAAGTTTGTGAGCTCAAGTTTCTAAAATAAGTCACATAAACTTAAACTTATAAACAAAAATAGATCAAAATATGGAGTGGTTGCTAAAGTCAGCACCAATAAAAACTGGATGCGCTTCATACAAATTATGGTACTTCGTAGCAATTACTAACGTTTAAAACCAACAAATAACATTTTCTTTTACTATTAGCGTGACAAATCATTGCTGCTCCATCTAATTCAGCAACCTCAAACACCATGGAGTCCATTACGCTAATGTGGTCTCAAAAACAACCTAATGCATCCAAGAGCCAAGAACACAAGGGACGAGCACCCTGTGGTAGTGCCCTCGTGGCTCTCCAAATCTTAACACATATTTTACAGGATCCATGAACTATCATCAGAAAAAACACAAACCATGTGCCAACAATAAATAAAGTATTAACACACCCAAATTATGTTCAGTCCTTAGCACAACAAAAAACCAACACCTAAAACAACATAGAAACAACACAACAATTTTTGCAATGACAGAAGTATGGGTGACAGGTACATGTAAGTGGTAGAATCATATCGAGTCGACACCGTGGTAAGGGAAAGGCCATGTAGACAGACGATGCCGAGCCATCGAACGGGTACCATAGGCAGCAAATCATGGACCCCCATTCCTCGCCTCCCCCACTTTCAAGGTTTCGTAGAGCAGGAACGGAAGGGAAGAGGCAGACATACATGTTCGTGTTCGGAGAAGGACACGATGAAGACATGGGCATGTGGAGGCGATATATATAGGTAGTATACCACTAGATACATATAGGGAGAGAGCACGCAAGTGAAGAAAGAAGCTCAGCCGGAGCAGCTCCAAACCGAGAGGCACCTGCATCAGGCATCGGTCCGAGAAGGGCGAGAGAATGCGAGTGCCTTCCCAGCCCTAGACCCGCCGAGGTGACATAATACCATCACCAACTCCGTAGCATATGCCGACTGCTGCCACACTACAGGCCTTAGTTGTCCAATATCTCAGGCCTGGACTCCTCATTGCCAAGATAACCTAAGTGTGGCAAGTGCCACCGTGTCCTCCTCGGCGGCACGCACGGAGAAAGGCCAGGAGCAAGACCGACTCACCCCATACCCTCGTGGCCTCGTCGACGAGCGTCGGTCGGCTCGCGGCTGCGACCGTGGGCGGAGGCAGTAAGTTGGGGAGGAAGAACAGGGCGAATGCCGGGAAGATGAATGGGACGTCCAACGACAGCAACAACGATGGTGTGCGCATGCTGTGAAACGTTTTGTGGACGTGTAATAGCCACTGCGCGGGTCGGTGTCGGGGCTGGTGTTGGACGAATACGGGAAGGAGACGTCTGCTCCCACGCCCTTTGCCGAGAATGGGGTGGCGCAGAGGCGGAGGTATGAGGGGGAGAGAAAAGAAGCAGGATGACGAACGAGGTGGCGGCAACTAAGACGAAAACCATCATTATCCTGCGGAGGTATAGATGACCAAATGGGTCGTGTCTGGCGGGCCGGCCCGAGGCACGACCCACTTAATAATGCCTGGGCTAGCCCGACACAAGCGTCGTGCCGTGCTTGGGCCGTAGCCTTGACCCGTAGTGATGGCCGGCCCAACACGATTATATTTTTATATTTTACAAAAAAATCGTATACATATGTACAATTTATATTCAATATTAAAAACACCTGAGCATGATATTCTACTGGTTAGACGACTTCACCCAGTGTCTTCCGCCCTTCTTCCATCAGGGCGTGGGTTCGAACCCCACCTACTGCACCACTGGGCCTAGCGGGCCCGTGCTGGGTCGCCGTTTGGCCATCTATATGTAGAGGTGTGGTTTGGAATGTGGAGGTTGGTTGCGTGGAAGGGACGGTCGTGCAGCAGGTTAATTTGAAATAGATTTGAGAGCTTATTTGTAAAAAGATGATGCGGAACGACAGTTGAAACTGGTGCTTTAATATAGTACAGATAGAGATAGAGACTAAGTACTATATTGCTAAACATTTTCTATATATTTCATAGATAGATCTTGTTTTAAATGATGTCGTTGTTCAAACACGTTCCAAATTTTTACAATAAGCATTTGAAAGTCTGGGGCGGTTTGCAAGGATGATGGCGACGGGGTCCAATTATTGTCCTCACGACTTCAGACCTCGCGGGCGTGACGGGCGGTGGCACCATGATGAATGCATGTGGCAACACTTCCCTCATCAATCAAACAACTACAATCTCGATTCGAACATAATGGATCCCAAATTTAGCAAATTAAAAAAAATCGTGTATCTCAATTGATGAGCTAACAACTCTACTTCTTTGACACCTGATAACCCCGTCTGCAAGGGTCATCGACTTGATTGCATCACCGTCTGACACTCTGACTGCATAGGCGCATCACTATATTATGGGTATACATGTCCAAATGAGTCAGGTCTGTTGGGTGCCCTGTGGCTCAACATGGTTTAGCCCAAGCAGATCACCGTGCTATGTTTGGACCTTAATTGTGGCATAAAGGGCTTGACGCGTTACAGATCGGTTCTATTTTTTCCCTATTTTTTTCATAGAGATCTCTATATTATGCTTGAGTATGGAATGTAAAACAAAAAAATTATATGTTCTATTAGTTAGACAACGTGGTTGTGAAGACTCCAATTAGAAAATGAAAGGAGCAAGAGGGCAACTAGGGATGGCAACAGGTCAGATTCGGATTGGATATTTCAAATATCCGCCCGCAACCATATCCACGGTCATAGATAATATCCGCCCACGACTAAACCCACGGATAGAAATTCATATCCATGCCCATCAGGTTTTGGATATCCATCGGATATGATAAAGAACCATTTTCAACAATTCAATAACATAATTAATCAAATTTCTTCCCAATTCACCATATGCATAGCTAAAAACTTAATAAAAAATTAAACAAATATACATGTCCTTCAACAAGCAACATTCTCAACATGACAAAAAATAAATGCCTTGAATTTTAATAATAAATTCAGAATAGAAAGTTGCACATGTCTGCAGGTCAACAAATACATTCTCAAATGACAACAAATACATGTCTGCATGTCTTCTCTGCTTTTGGCCTTCAGCCTTCTGCCTTCTAAAGTTCTGATGATCTGATCCTAGTGTATTGTTGAGCACTTGAGCTAGAGAGGGGAGCACGGAGCAGGCACACCACCACAGGGTATCTGTCAACAACAAACCGGTTGGGTTGTCTATCTGTCTGGGGAAAAAATGAAGTATTGGTTAATTTCGGATATTCAACGGATAACCCACGGATGAGGTTTAATATCCAAATCTATGCCCACTTTACCTCGGGTTGGATACGGGTCTAATCTGCGGGTCAAAAACATTTCCATATCCAGATCCATCAGGTCGGATATCTGAATCCACGGATTAAATTGTCATCCCTAGAGGTTACATATGAATAAAGAAACTTCTACTTTATAATAGTAGAGATTGGTAAGAAACTCCCGCTTTATAACAGTAGACAGCAATAGAGACTTATAGTTGATACTCTCTATCATGAAGGGAATGTAGTTATGCATTTTACGTGTCCGTTAAAGGCTTGTTCGTTTTTAGCTGAATCTATGTGGATTTGATAGGATTCTGTGGGGTTAAATTCATAGCATGTCAAAATCTCTACTAATTTTTTCCAATCACATCCAATCCACGTGGTGCAGGAATAATCAAACAAGGACTAAAGTGGTGGTCAAATTTCTAAACCAATTTATCATGAAAAATACACTATATAATTAGTTTAATAGTATTTATTTGACCTTATAAATATTTTTTCTTATTTATAATTGGTCCAAAACTTATAATGTACTAAAATATGGGCTCTGTGATAGAACTATATATTGTTTCTGTTGAGTAATTAGAAAATTTACAGATTAAATTCCGAATATAAATCATGACCAAATCAGAAGAACTGAAATAAAAAGTTAAATCAGATGATGCGTACTAATCAAACATACTGATAGATGGCGTGGGCCGGAATTAGCAGGGTCGACGATATCGAAGCAGCGGGGTTGATGATCAGCGGATTCAGTGAGCAGTCGCGTGAGGATGCTTCCCAAAAACCTTGTTCGCCCTCTCCCGGTGCAAGATCTTGAACGCGAAAGGTTCCGGAGATCTGCTCTCCCGATCAGATCTCCCGATCATTAGGATTGTGATCTTAACAGCCAAGCAACCAAAAAATTAAAACGGCAAAAAGGAGTCGCGCCCCTGCAAGACAAGGGGCCGGATTTCGACGGACCATTCACGCGTATGTCGTACGCCGGCGTCCTTCGCCTAGACCCTGCAGGCCAGGTGAGATGTGGCTCTCTACTCTCTCCTCTCATCCATGACTTGATGAGTGAGTGTGGTCTCCGTATTTATACTAGTTTCACTTTAATTGGACTAGCAATATGGTACTATTGCTTCCACCATTCCCTAGCTATATACGTATATGAGCTTTTGAGATTTTTTGAAGATTTAATTTAATTTCTCAATTGCACCTAGCCCATAAATTCTAACAGTTTCTAGAACAGAGGAAACCAATCTTCTTATTACCTTGAGAAGCCAGACGATTGCGCGGCTGTGTAGAGGCAGAGACGCCCGTGTTCTGTGGGATTTTGGGTCCAGGACATTTGCTCGTCTACCTCTGCATGCATAGAGCAGCAACGCTTCGTCCTCCTGGGGTGTAAGTGTAACCTTCGAATTAATCTTACATTGAGTAGCTTTGAAGCCACGAGCTGTCCTGCAAGCTAGCTCTTGAAGAAGATGCTAACCACAGGCCATAATTGCGAATTCAACTGCTCGTCAGTACAGCACGGACGAGGAGCAGAGCAGGAAGGGTAACGAACGCTCCGGTTGGCAGGGCAGCCCGCTCACGTTCAGCAATACTCGTCGTCGTGCTCCTACAGAGCGCGTTAATTTTGGACCACTGTTTTCTGCAGGCTCTTCTGATGCATAGTAAGCCGTGACGCTAATAGGCGGTCAAGGGCTAATTAAAATGTGGTCGCCTAAGTTAGTACTGATGTACCTTACTTTGTGCGTTCATGCCGTAAGCATTTTATTTGCTTCCCAGGACAGTTGTAGTGTAACAATGATCTGAAGGAGTTTCTAGTTGAAAGATACCGAAATCTAGTCTGACAACAAGCCACATTTTTTGCCTCCCATGGATACCCCGTTTATCTTACCTGAATAATATCATATCTATCACACCTATGTAAATTTGTTTCTCACATGGTTTAATGTTGATAGTATTAACCGCATTAGTAATACTTGTGGGCTGATTCATCTTTTCTAAAGGATGGAGCTTGAACTTCCATACACATTATGCTAAAAACATATATTTTTTCCTAAACGTTTAGTAAAGGAAGAGAAATTTAACTTAAAAACATGATTGTTGACCTTCACCCGAGTAGATGAACATTTGGGTGACTGTCATTTCGGAAGCGTGCTCTCTCGAAACTCGTGCGCACAAGTACTAAAATAGAGTGCTTAGCTAGCATCTGAACGGTTGAGGCTGATAGTTGGCTATAGAGAGGTGAATAGGCAACACCTAAAAATTCAACACTTAAAACAACCTAAATCCCAAATTAGAATAAGATAATTGTTGGTCACTTGTTTCCAATCACTATGCGCAATCAAAAACAAAACAACACAATATTAAAGAGATAGATCACCTTCGTCATGAACGAGTTATCCCTTCGGTAACGAAGGTAGGTGTTAGGTGGATAAACAAACATGCGATGAATGTGAGAGAGTTTAGATATGATAATTCGATCAAGATATCTTTCTGATATATTCCTCCTTTTGTAAATTAACTTTACAATTATACCTTCAGGCAGTTGTAGAAAGAATTACAATTAAGATGTCGTAGGGAGACAATTACACAACAGTTATTGTTGGATCTTTTATGGGCTTGGCCCATTTATTGAATAAACTCTAAGGTGTGTAATGGTGGAGAATACCAATAGTACCACATTGGAAGTCCAAGGGTCTGTTGGCTTGACTTATATGGTGGGATTTATTCCACTTAACTTGAGAAGTCAAGAAATGGACAAGAGCGTGCCACACGCGCGCGCCGCCGCCGCTGCCGGCCGGGCCGGGCGTGGCGGGCGGGCGGACGTCGTGTGGTTGTGTTAATTTTTAGCACTCACTAACCGCGTTAACCTTTCAGTGACCCTGTCTCTTCGTCAGCCGAGTGACCCTGTCTCTTCATCAGCCGAGTGATCCTTCAGCTGGCCGACTCATGGCATGACTCGGCGAGGGCTGACTGACTATTGGAGTGATTAGCCGAGTGACCCTTCTCCTTCAGCTTCCATCTGCGAGAGGTTAAATAGAGGAGCACCCCTGTCACTCGGTACACGCGAGAAGCATTTTCAGAATCACAGTCCAGCCGCCGAGTGAGGGTATTTCCATCTCGTGACTCTGCGCGCACAGAGAAGCGAGAGGGCAGGTGCCTCCGAAGTCGGTACCGTTCGAGACCTTGCACGGGGGATCGACAATTAGGTTTTTGGGGAGCGTCTACGCGACTGCCCAACGTCCGTCGTTGTCTTCTTCACTGGTTCCTGGCGTCTTCATTTCGTACCGGATGGCAAGAGAAGTTGGACAAGGTTCAGGATCATCGGAGCGCATGGGAGGGTATGATCAATTCAGTTCGTTACTGTTTTATATTCTGCATATTATATATGTCGTACGTAGCTCTATTCTGTCATATTATAATATGTTATATCTATCTGTTTTAATTTTACAGTCACTCTGTTTATATTACTATCTGTTTACTTTCAGTTGTTCTGTAATAATTCATGAAACATGCTTATATACTTATTATATTTATATGCTTTATGTTCTCTTGATCCATATTGGTATGGATCAATTTAAGATCACGATTCTAGGTTAATTATTCATACGTCATCATTATAATGTTAATTTATGGAATTAAAATGATATGGAAAATGCCTATAATTCTAACAATCCAAAAACCTAATTTTGGGCATTTTTCTATCAGAGGTTTTGCTGCTGTGCTGAAGCCTAATCCTTTTGATGGTAAAAACTTCTTGATATGGAAAGCTAAGATAGAATTGTGGCTAACTGCAATGTCATGTTATTATGCCGCTAAGGGCAAGCCTGCCAACTTACCTCCTGAGGATGAGGCTAAGTTTAAGGCTGATGACAACCTCTTTCGAGGAGCAGTGATTAGCGCACTTGACACAAAATTCCAGAAAAGCTATATCATTCTTCCTACAGGGAAAGAGCTGTGGGATGCTCTTGTTGGAAAGTTTGGAGTTACTGACGCTGGTAGCGAGCTGTATCTCATGGAGCAGCTGTATGACTACAAGATGGTTGAGAACCGATCTGTAGTGGAACAGGCTCATGAGTTTCAGGCACTAGCTAAGGAACTCGAATTTTTTCCTTGTCCTTTGCCTGACAAGTTTGTGGCTGGCGGTATAATCGCCAAGTTGCCACCTTCTTGGAAGGACTTTGCTACCTCTCTCAAACATAAGAGACAAGAGTTCAATGTGGAAGAGCTCATTGGTACTCTTGATGTTGAGGAAAGGGCTAGAACAAAGGACAGTGGAAAAGGTGTTGAGACCTCTACTACTAATGTGGTGCAGAAGAGAAACTTCCGCAAGTTTAACAAGAAGAAAAACCAGAACAAACCAGAGAACGCAAATAAACCTGTTCATACAGCACAATTTAAAAAGAAGAACAACAATAACAAGGGAAAGGGAGGATGCTTTGTCTGTGGCAGTGATCAACACTGGGCTAGAGAGTGCCCTGATCGCAAGTTCACTCAAGACAAGAAATCAGCTAATGTTGTAACCACTGAAACTGAAGGAGGAACATCTGGGTATGGTAATTCTTTACCATTTGTTCTCTCAGTTTGTAATTCACCTGAGTGGTGGATGGACAGTGGTGCAAATATTCATGTGTGTGCTGATGCCTCTATGTTCTCCTCCTATCAGGTCGGGAGGTCTGGCGCCTTGTTGATGGGAAATGGGTCGCGTGCTCATGTTCTTGGTGTTGGTACGGTCATTCTGAAGTTTACTTCGGGAAAGACGGTGCCATTGAAGAGCGTGCAGCATGTGCCCTCTATCAAGAAGAATCTCGTTAGCGCTTCTATGCTATGTCGAGATGGATACAAAGTTGTTCTTGAGTCTAATAAATGTGTTGTGTCGAAACATGGTACTTTTGTTGGTAAAGGATATGACTGCAGAGGCTTGTTCTGCTTATCACTACATGATGTGTGTAATAAACTGGTGAATTCTGTTCATTTTTCTGATGAGTCAGATTTATGGCATTCACGTTTTTGTCATGCAAGCTTTGGCTGTCTTATGCGGTTAGCAAATATAAATTTAATTCCTAAATTTAACTTGGTCAAAAAGTCTAAGTGTCATGTGTGTGTTGAATCAAAACAACCCCGCAAGCCTCACAAGGCTGCTGAGGCGAGGAGTCTGGCACCTCTAGAACTTGTTCATTCTGATCTGTGCGAGATGAATGGAGTTTTGACCAAAGGTGGTAAAAGATACTTTCTCACTTTTATAGATGACTCCACTAGATTTTGCTATGTGTATCTCTTAAAAACAAAAGATGAAGCGTTCAATTATTTTAAGGCCTATAAAGCTGAAGTTGAGAACCAACTTGAGAGGAAAATAAAACGGTTAAGGTCTGATCGAGGTGGATAATATTTCTCTAATGTGTTCGATGAGTTCTGCGTGGAACATGGTATTATTCATGAGAGGACACCGCCATTCTCACCACAATCCAATGGGATTGCTGAAAGGAAAAACCGCACTCTAACAGATTTGGTGAATGCCATGTTGAGTACAGCGGGATTATCCAAGGCATGGGGGGTGAGGCGATTTTGACAGCATGTCATGTCCTAAATAGAGTTCCAACAAAGAACAAAGAGATCACTCCATTTGAGGAATGGGAAAAGAGAAGATTAAATCTCTCATATTTGCGCACTTGGGGTTGTTTGGCTAAAGTGAATGTGCCAATCAACAAAAAGCATAAACTTGGGCCTAAAACTGTTGACTGTATATTCCTTGGGTACTCTTTTCACAGCACTGGGTATAGATTCTTAATTATAAAATCTGATGTGCCTGATATGTATGTTGATACTATCATGGAATCAAGAGACGCAACATTTTTTGAGAATGAGTTTCCCATGAAGAATACACCTAGTGATACAAGTCATGAGACTATAATTCCCCATGAGCACAAACTGTCGATTCCTATAGATCATGCTGAGGATTCCCATGTGCACATCCCTGAGGAGGATGACACTATAGTCACTCGATAGAGCAAGAGACAGAGGGTTGCAAAATCCTTTGGTAATGACTTTATAGTGTACCTTGTGGAAGACACACCAACTACCATTAGTGAGGCATATTCCTCTCCTGATGCTGACTTATGGAAGGAAGCAGTAAGGAGTGAGATGGAATCTATTATGTCTAATGGAACTTGGGAGGTCGTTGACCGTCCTTATGGTTGTCAACCTATAGGTTGCAAATGGATCTTCAAGAAAAAGCTTAGGCCTGATGGTACAATCGAGAGGTACAAGGCAAGGCTTGTGGCCAAAGGATATACCCAAAAGGAGGGTGAAGATTTCTTTGATACCTACTCACCAGTGGCTCGATTGACTACAATTCGCACATTAATAGCCGTGGCAGCCTCTTATGGTCTTATCATTCATCAGATGGATGTTAAGACAGCTTTCCTAAATGGAAAGTTGGATGAGGAGATCTATATGGATCAGCCAGGAGGGTTCATTGCGGATGGTCAAGAGAACAAGGTGTGCAGGTTGATAAAATCATTGTATGGCCTAAAACAAGCACCTAAGCAATGGCATGAAAAGTTTGATAATACTCTTACAGCAGCTGGCTTTGTTGTAAATGAATCTGACACGTGTGTATACTATCGGTATGGTGGGGGTGAGTCTGTTATTGTCACACCCGGTTTTAGAAGGCAAACCGAATGCGAACCATGTACGTGCCAGGATCAGTTATTCACGTACACAGCAGTTACATAACATGGACATCATCACACAGTGCTCAAATGGTATTAAAAGGGAAATAATAGTCGATTACATCATACGTCTGAGACGTCCATATGGTTCTTACAATAAATCAAAGTGCGGAAAAGAAACGTAGATAACACGGCCTTCACAGGCAGCCGACTGGGGGTTGCCGCTAACCCACACCTAGAACTCGTCGTAGTCCTGGAACTCCTGGAAGTCTCCTTCCACAGCTTCATCTTCTCCTGAGCAGTGGTTGCAATGCTGACAACCTGGGGGGGGGGGTTTGGTGTGTAGAGCAAGGGTGAGTACACATCAACATACTCAGCAAGCATCCTGTTTGGCTGTAGTGGACTAGCTTTATGTGGGGATAAGTCAAGCAGTTGCTTTTAGTTGGTCAGGTTATTACTTACTAGTAGAAAGCCAGGTTTTAACATTAACCCAAGTTATTAGCCCAATGTATCCTTTCCAAACGGAAAGAATACCACTTACCATTACCATAATCATAATCAGAACCATCAATCTCATTGCCACCTGTACCAAAGTATCTCTGATCAAGTATCACTAATCTCTGGAGCTCCCTTGGCCGCTCATAACCGCGAGCATGGCTGATATATCAGTTTCATAACACTCTGCAGAGGTTGTGCACTTTACCCACAAGCCGTGATTCCCTTTCTGCCCGGAGAGAGCGACTCCCCATTGACCACTACCTAGGTGGTCCAGCAGGGCATCACTACGTAGCCTTTACAAAGATTCCCCGAGGCTGTAGCCGCCCGTTAGGTTTCCTAAATGTACCGCACTCCTCCCCAAGGGACAAATCAACCTTGGTAGAGCGAGCCGCATACACCGAGCCCCATTGACGGCACAACGGCTAAGCGAACTACACCCCGGTTCCTCCAATTATTCAGCTAAGGGCGTCCCATTCCACCCTCATGGTTGCACTGTTTTCCCGGGCGGTCATCCATTGAACAGGTCCTTACGGAGAGGCACTCGAGAAACCGCTCGAGTCCCCTTAAATGCCACAAGTATGATCATAAATAAGAAGGGGAAAACAGCGTATCATAGATAATCACATCATGTTCATTGATTAGAGTTGAGCAATAGCATCAGACTAAGCAGTAATAATCCGACCCAAATAGGTAAACAAGGACATGGATAACAAAAGCTAGTCAATCCTTAGGTATAAATGTGTAATGCGGGAGGTGAATTAAAGAATGAATAGGACAGAGATAGGTCAAAGGACACTTGCCTCCACCAACCGACTGCTGCTCAGGGGCTTCTCCTGCGAATTCCTCGGGCTCTTCGACCGGATCGTTCTCTATGCGAGCGCAAACATACATACATCCATATATTTAATACAAAAGAACAGTACACCATACAAGGGAACAAGTAAAGTGAATGTGCATCAAGTATGACATTCGATATCGCATTTGTTATGGTTAGAAAGAAACGGGAGAGGGTCTCGCAGGGGTTAAATCTTATGCACTAATGATTAGTTACAATTGGCTCTTAACAAAAGAATTCTGTTATATACACTAATGGAAACCTAATCATTTTAAGTTGATCAACATTGAATGAGATAAACAATTAACTACGTGAATCAACTAGCATAACGGAATTTTAAATTGAACTTCCTATTACAATAACAGGAACAATGATTAGCCTACCTAAAATAAAGTAACTATGATCACAGAAAGTAAAATAAAAAAAAATAAAAATAAATAAAAAAAACAGAGGGGGGGGGGCGGTTGAACCGGCCCTAGGGCGGTTGAACCGGCCGGGGCAGGGTGGCCGAGCTGGGCACGGGCGCGGGCGGCCGAGCTGGGCGGTTGAACCGGCCCGGGTGGGGGCGGTTGAACCGGCGGCGCGCAGGGGGCAGCCGGGCTGGCCAGGGCGGCCGAGCCGGCCAGGCGGGCGGGGCCAGGCGGCGCGCGGCCAAGGGCGGCCAGGGGGGCGGCCGGGGCTGGCTGGGGGGCGGCTGGGGCGGGCCGGGGCGCGGCCGGGGGCGGCCGGGCGCGCGGCTGGGCGCGGCCGAGGCCGGCCAGGGCGCGGCCAGGCGGCCAGGGGCGCGGCCAGGGGCCAGGCGCGGCCGGGGCAGGGCGCAGCCAGGGCCAGGCGCGGCCGGGCGGGCTGGGGGAAGAAGAGGGGAGAGGGGAGAGGGGAGGGGAGGGGGCTCACCGGCGATGGGCGGCCGACGGCGAGGGCGGCGGCCGAGCAGGGGGCGGCGGTTAGGGCAGGGGTAGGGGCGGCGACGGCTTAGGGAAAGAATGAGAGAGAGGGAGGGAGAGGGAATTGGGGAAAAGGGGAGGTGGGGGGGGCGGTTGGGCCTTATTGGGCCCAAAGGGGGCGCAGGGGGCGGCTGGGCCGGCCAGGGGCGGCTGGGCCGGCCAAGGGGCCCACGGCGCGGGAGGGAGAGAAAGAGAGGAGAGAGAGAAAGAAAAAGAAAAAGAAAGAAAAGGTTCTCCTTATTTTCGAAATTCGATCTTTCTACATGAATGCATTTGCACTTTCAAAGCAATCAAAAAATGCATGGTTCGGCATGGTGCATCAAACAACATAAGGTATTTTTAGAGTTTTTCTTTACACGGGAATTCCAAACCGAATCCCGCTAAAACTTTGGAAAAGATCAAGGTCTAGCGAGGGGAAAAGAAAAAGAAAAGGTAACGCCCGAATTTGGCGAGTAAAGAAAAGAAAAAATTCAACTGCAAAATTCGGGGCGTTACAAACCTATCCCCCTTAAAAGAATCTCGCCCTCGAGATTCAGGGCTGGCTAGCAAAGAGCTCTGGGTACTTAGCCATCAAATCATCTTCACGCTCCCAGGTTGCTTCTTCCTCAGAGTGGTGATTCCATCTGACTTTGCACATTCTAATGGTCTTCCTTCGGGTGACTCTGTCTGCAACCTCAAGGATCTGAGCTGGCTTCTCAACATAGGTCAAGTCCTCCTGGACTTCCAGACCTTCCACTGGCAACTGCTCTTCTGGCACACGCAAACACTTCTTCAACTGAGACACATGAAAGACATCATGCACAGCAGACAAATTCTCTGGCAGACTGAGCTGGTAGGCCACTTCTCCACGCTTTGAGAGAATTTGATACGGACCAATGTAGCGGGGTGCTAGCTTGCCTTTCACTCCGAATCTTCTGACTCCTCTGATCGGTGACACTTTCAGATAGACAAAGTCTCCGACTTCAAAACTCAGCTCTCTTCTTCTTGTGTCTGCATAGCTTCGCTGCCTCGATTGCGCTATCTTTAGATTCTCTCGGACCATCTTGATGTTCTCTTCGGCTTCAAGCAAAATATCTGGCCCAAACACTTGCTTTTCTCCAGGCTGATCCCATTGCAACGGAGTTCTGCAACTCCTTCCATAGAGCGCTTGAAATGGTGACATCTTCAAACTGGCCTGGTAACTGTTGTTATAGGAAAACTCTGCATAAGGCAATCGCTTGTCCCATCCGGACTGATCTTGCAACGCACAGGCTCTCAACATATCTTCAAGAATTTGATTGGTTCTTTCAGTCTGGCCATCTGTCTGCGGATGATAAGCTGAACTAAAATTCAGATGTGTGCCCAAGGCTTCATGCAACTGCTGCCAGAAATGAGAGGTGAACTGCGTTCCTCTGTCTGACACTATCTTCTTTGGCACACCATGAAGACAAACGATCCGAGACATATACAACTCTGCCAATACTGCACTGTTGTAGCTGGTCTTGACAGGTATGAAGTGGGCTGACTTGGTCAAGCGGTCCACTACTACCTAAATGGAATCGTAGCCGGCTCGAGTGCGAGGCAATCCGACTATGAAATCCATACCGATTTCATCCCATTTCCACTGAGGGATCAGCAACGGTTGCAACAATCCAGCTGGTCTCTGGTGCTCTGCCTTAATTCTTCGACAACTATCGCACATAGCCACATGCTCTGCGATTTCCCTCTTCATTCCGTACCACCAGAATTTCTTCTTCAGATCCTGATACATCTTCTCACTGCCAGGGTGAATCGAATAAGCTGTCTCATGAGCTTCCTTGAGAATCAACTCCCGAATAGACTGGACATTGGGAACACACAAGCGGTCTTTGAACCATACCACGCCTTCTGCATCTTCTCGAAAATCTTTGCCTCTGCCATCTAGAATCAGTCGCCGAATCTCACTGATCTTTTCATCATCCTTCTGCGCTTCTTTGATTTCGCGCTCCAAGGTAGGTTCCAATTCAACTGTGACTCCTCGCGAATTGTTCAGAAATCCGAGACTCAACCTGTCGAACTCCTTGGCCAACTCATAAGGCATCGGACGAGCGACCATCAGATTGACTTGACTCTTTCTGCTCAAAGCATCTGCCACTACGTTTGCTTTGCCTGGATGGTAATGAATCTCCAACTCATAGTCTTTGATCAACTCTAACCATCTTCGTTGCCTCATGTTCAATTCTGACTGAGTGAATATGTACTTCAGACTCTTGTGATCTGTGTAAACATCGCATTTCTGTCCATACAAATAGTGCCTCCATGTCTTCAGTGCGTGAACCACTGCTGCCAACTCTAGATCATGGATTGGGTAGTTCTTCTCATGAACCTTCAGCTGTCGGGACGAGTAAGCCACAACTCTTCCCTCTTGCATCAACACGCATCCCAAACCTGTGTAACAAGCATCACAGTACACAGAGAAGGGCTTGTGCACATCAGGCAAGACTAGGACAGGCGCTGTTGTCAACTTCTCTTTCAGCGCTTCGAAGGCCTCTTGACATTTCTGGGTCCACTTGAACTCAACCTTGTTGCCTAGCAACGCTGTCATTGGTTTCGCAATCTTCGAAAACCCTTCAATGAATCGCCGATAATATCCGGCCATTCCAATGAAGCTTTTGATTCCTCGAGCATCCGTTGGCGCTTTCCAGTTCAGAATGTCTGCCACTTTCTTCGGATCCACAGCCAATCCTTCCTTGTTGATTATGTGACCCAAGAACAGGACTTCACTGATCCAGAACTCACACTTGCTCAACTTTGCATACAACTGGTGCTCTCGCAATCTCTGCAATACCATCCTCAAATGATCTGCATGCTCTTCTTCACTTTGAGAATAAACCAGAATGTCATCAATGAATACCACCACAAACTTATCAAGATAATCCATGAATACACTGTTCATCAAGTTCATGAAAAAGGCTGGTGCATTGGTCAAACCAAAAGACATCACTGTGAACTCATACAAACCATACTTGGTAATGAATGCCGTCTTCGGAATGTCCGAAGGTCGGATCCTGAGCTGATGATAACCTGACCTCAGATCAATCTTGGAGAACACACTGGCTCCTCTCAACTGGTCGAACAGATCTTCTATTCGGGGCAAGGGATACTTGTTCTTGATCGTGACTTCATTCAAAGCTCGATAATCGATACACATCCTCTTTGTGCCATCTTTCTTTTCCACAAACAGGACAGGGGCGGCCCAAGGCGAGGTGCTTGGCCGGATGTAACCTTTCTCTGACAGCTCATCAATCTGCTTCTTAAGCTCAACCAACTCTGGTCCGGATATTCTGTAAGCTCTCTTAAAGATAGGGGCGGTTCCAGGAAGAAGCTCTATGGCAAACTCAACTTTCCGCTCTGGTGGCATACCCGGTAAGTCCTTTGGAAACACATCCGGGAATTCGGACACAACCTTGATACTCTCAATTGGGTCTACTTCACTGCTATCGACAGCCATCTGATAACAACTTCTTTTCTTTGGCTCAGGCGGGACTAACTCGGTCACCACTTCCTCTCCTAGTGGGGACACCAACTTGATTGTCCTTTGATCACAACTGATAACTGCCTGATACTTATCTAGCCAATTCATCCCTAGGATGACATCTATTCCCTGAGTACCCATTACTATAAGGTTAGCGGGAAACGCTATCCCCCTTATTTCCACACTTACACCCAAACATATGCTATCAGCTCGAATTCTACCACTAGCTGAGTCAATTTGAATGGGGGTTGACATGGTAGTAATTGAAAGATTATGTGCTTCTACCCATGATGCAGTAATGAAAGAATGCGTTGCTCCAGTATCAAATAACACTTCTGCAATATGGGAGTCGACTGGGAACATACCTACTGTCATGCCGAGAGTCTCCTGAACTGCTTCAGCCTCCAAGTGGTTCAATCTCCCATGATTATAGCGCTGCTGAGGGCGGTTGCCTGATCCAGGCTGGGACACATTCTGCTTTGCTGGGGCATTGGGGCCTGACTGCTGCTGGGCTGCTTTCTTCGGACATTGCATCACCCAGTGGCCTTGCTCTCCACAGTGGAAACATGCTCTGTTTCCAACCTGAGCTGGTGCTGCCTGACTGTTCTGCTGAGTTGCGGGGGCGGGAAGACGAGGTGTCTGCTGATTCTGCCTCTGAAACTGACCTCCTGACTGATTGCTCTGACGGTTCTGGTACTGGTGCTGAGGATACTGCCTTTAGAACTGCTGATACTGCTGACGCTGCTGATGCTGCTGAGGTGGACGCTGGTTCTGCCTGAACTGTTGAGGTTGATTGCCTGAAAAACAGGGACGGCTGCTGCTTCCAGGCTGGGGTCCACTGATCTTGCGCTTACGATCCTCCATCTCCTTACGCTTCCTTTCTGTCATGATTGCTCTGTCAATCAGGTGCTGGAATGTCGGGAAGGTGTGATTCATCAGTTGGTACTGCAGAGGGTCGACCAAGCCTCTCAAAAAACGGTACTGTCGCTTGGCGTCGGTGTTGACATCTTCAGGAGCATAGCGGGACAACTGCAGAAACCTGTCTCGATACTCACTGACAGATGATGACCCTTGCTTAAGGGCCAGGAACTCCTCCTTCTTCACTGTCATCAGACCTGCAGGCACATGGTACTGACGAAAGCTACCTCTGAACTCTTCCCAGGTGATGGCATCGGGTTGGCATGGGTGGCGAGGTAAGACTCCCACCAGGATTGGGCTGCTCCTCTCAACAGACGGGGACCATACAAGACTTTCTCCCTGTCATCACACTGAGCGGTATGCAACTCCCGCTCCACAGTGCGCAGCCAATCTTCAGCATCCATGGGGTCAGAAGAATGAGCGAACGTTGGTGGATGACCTCTCATGAATTCAGCACGCTTGTCTCTGGGCATCTGAGGCATCTGAGGCTGGGGTGGAGCTTGCTGCTGCTGCTGCTGAATGGCGGCCAGAGTCTGACCGATGGCCTGAACTGCTTGAGTCTGCATCAGAAACATCTGCTCGATGGACATCGGGGGCGGGGGCGGCAGCTGCTGCTGCTGGGGCGCCTCATCTTGCTGACCGGCTTGCTCCTGCTGAGCACGCCTTCCTCCTCTGCACCTGTTCTCTGACATCTGCAGAACGCAACCACACATCAGAACTGATCTGGCAAATCTTGCAGCATAAGAAAAGAGTATAGAATTCTCCAACAACACTGAACAGATGAGCATCTTCACTGATCTCCAACACAGACCACACAGCTTCTCAGATAAAGAGGAAAGTAGAATAAAGGTTTTCCCAACTATATAACTAACTCCATTAACATAATAGGTAAGCCAAAATGCAGGGGATACCCACACTCTGGTGACAATCATTACAAAGATCCAAACCAAACATAGTTCATCATGACAAACATAAATGCACAGGATATAGCAAACTACCCTGTCTAACTAAGACTAACTAAGACCGAGATTAACGCTAAGACTGAAGCTTCTATGTATATATATTTCGTATTAATTACAAGATCCAACTCTAACGAGCTATGGTTCTAGATTTATCTTGGTCTTGCAGTCGGGATTGCCATAAGACTGGTGTCCACGCCGAGGTGAGCGGTACGGGTGCTGAGTCCCGACGGGAGCGGGGGAACCATCATCCAAGTGACGACGCTCCGCGCGCTCAGCCCGCAGCAGGGCGATCTCAGCACGAGCCCTACTCAGCTCGTCTAATGCATGGTCCAGCTCCGTGTTTAGCACGGCGGCTAGGTTGACTGTGCTGCTCAACCTAGGATTGTCCTCACCAGCAGGTGAAACAATCACGCCTCCTGTGCTGCCAGATGGACGGCGGGGGTAATACCTCAGGTCGAGACCGTCAGCTACCCCACCGAGAACCGAGCAGTAGTGCGAAAGCGCACGCCGTGCAGCATCCTGCATGGCTGCCTCAGCTGAGTCCCGCTCAGAGATAGAATAGTGCTCTGAGCAAGCCTCCGCGCCCTGGAGACTGTTCTCCGGACGGCGCACCAAGCAGGTCGCCTCCCAGCGGTCCGGGTAGACCCCACGACTATGCTGGTAGACCACACAGTGATACTCGATGGACCAAGTACGCCGGTCAAGTGCCCGACGTAGCAGGGTGTCGAGCGCGTCGTGGAAGTGACACCCGCGAGCAGCGTCGCGAGTGATGGGTCGAGCAACCCATCCTTCCGGCTCATGGTCAGCAGAGAAGTCGGTGTCGTGGCTCAAGCTGTCGTCATCTCCGTCGTCTGGGTCTCCTCCAGCAGCTACTCCAGAGGCTGGGACGCCCAGTGGTGGTGCAGGGGGTGCCTCCAGGGGAAGCACAGGAGAGCAGCTCCTCACAGACTCTATCTCCTGCTGGAGCGAGAAAGAAGAGCCCTGCTGCTCCTGTCGTCGACGTTCCTGCTCCTCATGCAGGCGGTGGTGCAGTCTCTCCAAGTGGCTGGACTGTCCGGCCACGGGACGGCGAAGCGGACGCTCAGCAAGGCGGGAGGGTAAGAATGGGATGACGGACTTTCGTGCAGTGTGTCTAAGTCGAGCCATCTACAAAAGACATCGCAAGCAAAAGGGTGAGAACAGAATTAATATGACCAACAAATAATGAATCATAAATAAATGAAGGATCAGAATAAACAAAATTTCCAGCAAGGTATAATATATAGTAGAACATAGGTTTGGTCAGTAGGACCAACTTTTGAAGGGATACCAAGGTCAAGGCAGGGACAGAGGTCTATAATCCTTAGAACGACCATTCTACTCTAGGTTAGCGGTCCTACAGTCAGCACGGCTTTGATACCACTTATGTCACACCCGGTTTTAGAAGGCAAACCGAATGCGAACCATGTACGTGCCAGGATCAGTTATTCACGTACACAGCAGTTACATAACATGGACATCATCACACAGTGCTCAAATGGTATTAAAAGGGAAATAATAGTCGATTACATCATACGTCTGAGACGTCCATATGGTTCTTACAATAAATCAAAGTGCGGAAAAGAAACGTAGATAACACGGCCTTCACAGGCAGCCGACTGGGGGTTGCCGCTAACCCACACCTAGAACTCGTCGTAGTCCTGGAACTCCTGGAAGTCTCCTTCCACAGCTTCATCTTCTCCTGAGCAGTGGTTGCAATGCTGACAACCTGGGGGGGGGGGGGGGTTTGGTGTGTAGAGCAAGGGTGAGTACACATCAACATACTCAGCAAGCATCCTGTTTGGCTGTAGTGGACTAGCTTTATGTGGGGATAAGTCAAGCAGTTGCTTTTAGTTGGTCAGGTTATTACTTACTAGTAGAAAGCCAGGTTTTAACATTAACCCAAGTTATTAGCCCAATGTATCCTTTCCAAACGGAAAGAATACCACTTACCATTACCATAATCATAATCAGAACCATCAATCTCATTGCCACCTGTACCAAAGTATCTCTGATCAAGTATCACTAATCTCTGGAGCTCCCTTGGCCGCTCATAACCGCGAGCACGGCTGATATATCAGTTTCATAACACTCTGCAGAGGTTGTGCACTTTACCCACAAGCCGTGATTCCCTTTCTGCCCGGAGAGAGCGACTCCCCATTGACCACTACCTAGGTGGTCCAGCAGGGCATCACTACGTAGCCTTTACAAAGATTCCCCGAGGCTGTAGCCGCCCGTTAGGTTTCCTAAATGTACCGCACTCCTCCCCAAGGGACAAATCAACCTTGGCAGAGTGAGCCGCATACACCGAGCCCCATTGACGGCACAACGGCTAAGCGAACTACACCCCGGTTCCTCCAATTATTCAGCTAAGGGCGTCCCATTCCACCCTCATGGTTGCACTGTTTTCCCGGGCGGTCATCCATTGAACAGGTCCTTACGGAGAGGCACTCGAGAAACCGCTCGAGTCCCCTTAAATGCCACAAGTATGATCATAAATAAGAAGGGGAAAACAGCGTATCATAGATAATCACATCATGTTCATTGATTAGAGTTGAGCAATAGCATCAGACTAAGCAGTAATAATCCGACCCAAATAGGTAAACAAGGACATGGATAACAAAAGCTAGTCAATCCTTAGGTATAAATGTGTAATGCGGGAGGTGAATTAAAGAATGAATAGGACAGAGATAGGTCAAAGGACACTTGCCTCCACCAACCGACTGCTGCTCAGGGGCTTCTCCTGCGAATTCCTCGGGCTCTTCGACCGGATCGTTCTCTATGCGAGCGCAAACATACATACATCCATATATTTAATACAAAAGAACAGTACACCATACAAGGGAACAAGTAAAGTGAATGTGCATCAAGTATGACATTCGATATCGCATTTGTTATGGTTAGAAAGAAACGGGAGAGGGTCTCGCAGGGGTTAAATCTTATGCACTAATGATTAGTTACAATTGGCTCTTAACAAAAGAATTCTGTTATATACACTAATGGAAACCTAATCATTTTAAGTTGATCAACATTGAATGAGATAAACAATTAACTACGTGAATCAACTAGCATAACGGAATTTTAAATTGAACTTCCTATTACAATAACAGGAACAATGATTAGCCTACCTAAAATAAAGTAACTATGATCACAGAAAGTAAAATAAAATAAAATAAAATAAAAATAAAAAAACAGAGGGGGGGGGGGGGCGGTTGAACCGGCCCTAGGGCGGTTGAACCGGACGGGGCAGGGCGGCCGAGCTGGGCGCGGGCGCGGGCGCGGGCGGCCGAGCTGGGCGGTTGAACCGGCCCGGGTGGGGGCGGTTGAACCGGCGGCGCGCAGGGGGCAGCCGGGCTGGCCAGGGCGGCCGAGCCGGCCAGGCGGGCGGGGCCAGGCGGCGCGCGGCCAAGGGCGGCCAGGGGGGCGGCCGGGGCTGGCTGGGGGGCGGCTGGGGCGGGCCGGGGCGCGGCTGGGCGCGGCCGAGGCCGGCCAGGGCGCGGCCAGGCGGCCGGGGGCGCGGCCAGGGGCCAGGCGCGGCCGGGGCAGGGTGCGGCCAGGGCCAGGCGCGGCCGGGCGGGCTGGGGGAAGAAGAGGGGAGAGGGGAGAGGGGAGGGGAGGGGGCTCACCGGCGATGGGCGGCCGACGGCGAGGGCGGCGGCCGAGCAGGGGGCGGCGGTTAGGGCAGGGGTAGGGGCGGCGGCGGCTTAGGGAAAGAATGAGAGAGAGGGAGGGAGAGGGAATTGGGGAAAAGGGGAGGTGGGGGGCGGTTGGGCCTTATTGGGCCCAAAGGGGGCGCAGGGGGCGGCTGGGCCGGCCAGGGGCGGCTGGGCCGGCCAAGGGGCCCACGGCGCGGGAGGGAGAGAAAGAGAGGAGAGAGAGAAAGAAAAAGAAAAAGAAAGAAAAGGTTCTCCTTATTTTCGAAATCCGATCTTTCTACATGAATGCATTTGCACTTTCAAAGCAATCAAAAAATGCATGGTTCGGCATGGTGCATCAAACAACATAAGGTATTTTTAGAGTTTTTCTTTACACGGGAATTCCAAACCGAATCCCGCTAAAACTTTGGAAAAGATCAAGGTCTAGCGAGGGGAAAAGAAAAAGAAAAGGTAACGCCCGAATTTGGCGAGTAAAGAAAAGAAAAAATTCAACTGCAAAATTCGGGGCGTTACAGTTATGCTGTGCCTTTATGTTGATGACATTTTGATCTTTGGATCAAATCTCAATGTGATTGAGGAAGTTAAAAATCTTCTATCGAGCAATTTCGAGATGAAAGATTTGGGAGAGGCTGATGTCATTCTAAACATCAAGCTTGTTAGAGAAGCTGATGGTGGGGTAACTTTGTTACAATCCAATTATGTGGAAAAGGTATTGAGTCGCTTTGGTTTTTGAGAGCACCTAGAGGGGGGGTGAATAGGTGATCCTGTAACACTTCAAAAACTTAAGCCACAAAACTTGGTTACTTGTTAGCACAGTAATATGCCAAGTGGCTAGAGAAGGATCTCAACACAACACAATAACCAAGAGATATCAATCACAGAGATGGCACAGTGGTTATCCCGTGGTTCGGCCAAGACCAACGCTTGCCTACTCCACGTTGTGGCGTCCCAACGGACGAGGGTTGCAATCAACCCCTCTCAAGCGGTCCAAAGACCAACTTGAATACCACGGTGTTGCTTTGCTTCTCTTAATCCCGTTTGCGAGGAATCTCCACAGCTTGGAGCCTCTCGCCCTTACACAAGATGTTCACGAAGAATCACAGAGCAAGGGAGGGATTAGCAACTCACACACGACACAAAGATCACAGCGAATACGCACACGCAAAACCCAGACTTGAGCTCAAGAGACTAGCACACTAGAACGGAGCTCAAATCACTAAAATGTCGAACAAGTGCGCGAGAATGAAGTGTGAGTGATCAATGATGCTCAAAGGATGCTTGGTGTCCTCCTCCATGCGCCTAGGGGTCCCTTTTATAGCCCCAAGGCAGCTAGGAGCCGTTGAGCACAAGTTTGGAAAGCCATTCTTGCCTTCTGTCATCGGGGGCACCGGACAGTCCGGTGCACACCGAACACTGTCCGGTGCCCGATTTCCTTCCTTAAATAGCGAAGCCGACCGTTGGCAGCCTGAGAGCCGTTGGCGCACCGGACATGTCCGGTGCACACCGGACAGTCCGGTGCCGTCTTCTAGCCGTTGGCTCGGCCACGTGTCCCGCGCAGATTGCGCGGCCGACCGTTGGCTCACCGGACAGTCCGGTGCACACCGGACAGTCCAGTGAATTTTAGCCGTACGTCGCCGGTGAATTCCCGAGAGCAGCCACTTCGCTCGAGCCAGCCTGGCGCACCGGACACTGTCCGGTGCACCACCGGACAGTCCGGTGCTTGCAGACTCAGCAGATTCTTGGCTGCTCGAGCCAAGACATTTCCAATTGGATTTTTCCTGTTTCCAGCACTTAGACACAATACATTAATCCATAAAACAATGTACTAAGTCTGAGAAACATACCTTAATTCTTGATTTGTACCTTGTCCACCTTTTTACACTTAGGCACTTGTGTTGGACACTAAATCACCAAAATACTTAGAAATGGCCCAAGGGCACATTTCCCTTTCAATCTCCCCCTTTTTGGTGATTTATGCCAACACAACATAAAGCAAGTAGAACAAGTACAAAAACAAATCAAATAAGAACTCAAAATTGTTTTGATTCAATTTTGACATATATGGATCACTCTATGCCACCACTTGGTTTGTTTTTGCAAATCAAACTCAAATTTCTATCTCTAAGTCAAACACACATGTTAAGACATAAAGAGAGTCATTCTAAGAGAAATTGATTTAAGATTTCAAAAACTCCCCCTTTTTCCCATAATCAATACTTCTCCCCACAAGAAGCCAACTTTTGACAAGAGAGACAACAAAAGAGTTTTGACAAACCAAAAGCTCTATTCTACTATTTTCAAAATCTCTCAAGTGGTAGCTGATCCATTTATCGCTTTGGCCTTTATTTTCTCCCCCTTTGGCATCAAGCACCAAAACGGGATCAATCTTGGCCCTTTAACCCCATTGCCTCACCAAAATCTTCAACTAAGAGCAAATAGGCAATAAGAGTACAACGATGAACTTGGAAGAGTTACTCTTTTCATCGGAGTGCAGTGGAAGTCTCGCATGGTCCAAGTCCACCTTTTCCCTTTCAATTTTCCTTAGAGACTAAAACAACCAAACTCAAATACATGGTTAGCCACAAAGGGTCAAGTTGTAGCACAGCTCCCCCTAAATATGTGCATCACTTGCAAACAGGACTTGTGAGGTCCAGGGAGTGTTTGTACAACTTGAGCACCACAATAAGCAACAATATGCAGAATGAACATAATCAAAAGCATAAACACCTGTATGCTACATTTCAATCCAAATTCCGCGAATCTAAGATATTGAGCTCACTACGCAGCCTGCAAAAGGTATTCTCATCTAGAGGCTTGGTAAAGTTATCGGCTAGCTGGTTTTCGGTGCTAACATGAAACACTTCGATATCCCCCTTTTGCTGGTGGTCTCTCAAAAAGTGATGCCGGATGTCAATGTGCTTTGTGCGGCTGTGCTCAACAGGATTTTCCGCTATTCGAATAGCACTCTCATTATCACATAGGAGTGGGACTTTGCTCAGATTGTAGCCAAAGTCCCTGAGGGTTTGCCTCATCCAAAGTAGTTGCACGCAACACTGTCCTGCGGCAACATACTCGGCCTCAACGGTGGATAGGGCAACGGAGGTTTGTTTCTTAGAGTTCCATGACACCAGGGACCTTCCTAAGAATTGGCACGTCCCCGATGTACTCTTCCTATCGACCTTACATCCAGCATAGTCGGAATCTGAGTACCCAATCAAGTCAAAGTTAGACCCCTTTGGATACCAGATCCCGAAGCAAGGCGTAGCGACTAAATATCGAAGAATTCGCTTCACAGCCACTAAGTGACACTCCTTCGGATCGGATTGAAATCTAGCACACATGCATACGCTAAGCATAATATACGGTCTACTAGCACATAAATAAAGCAAAGAACCTATCATGGACCGGTATGCTTTTTGATCAACGGACTTACCTCCTTTGTTGAGGTCGGTGTGTCCGTCGGTTCCCATTGGCGTCTTTGCGGGCTTGGCGTCCTTCATCCCAAACCTCTTTAGCAAATCTTGTGTGTACTTCGTTTGGGAGATGAAGGTGCCGTCCTTGAGTTGCTTCACTTGGAACCCAAGGAAGTAGGTCAACTCGCCCATCATCGACATCTCGAATTTCTGCGTCATCACCCTGCTAAACTCTTCACAAGACTTTTGGTTAGTAGAACCAAATATTATGTCGTCGACATAAATTTGGCACACAAAAAGATCACCATCGCAAGTCTTAGTAAAAAGAGTTGGATCGGCTTTCCCAACCTTGAAAGCATTAGCAATTAAAAAGTCTCTAAGGCATTCATACCATGCTCTTGGGGCTTGCTTAAGTCCATAGAGCGCCTTAGAGAGCTTACACACGTGGTCGGGGTACCGTTCATCCTCGAAGCCAGGGGGCTGCTCCACGTACACCTCCTCCTTGATCGGTCTGTTGAGGAAAGCGCTCTTCACATCCATTTGGTACAACCTGAAAGAATGGTGAGCGGCATATGCTAGCAAGATACGAATTGATTCTAGCCTAGCCACAGGAGCAAAAGTCTCCTCAAAGTCCAAACCTGCGACTTGGGCATAACCTTTTGCCACAAGTCGAGCCTTGTTCCTTGTCACCACCCCGTGCTCGTCCTGTTTGTTGTGGAACACCCACTTGGTTCCTACAACATTTTGCTTGGGACGAGGCACCAGTGTCCAAACTTCGTTGCGCTTGAAGTTGTTGAGTTCCTCCTGCATGGCCAACACCCAGTCCGGATCTAGCAAGGCCTCTTCTACCCTGAAAGGCTCAATAGAACAGACAAAAGAGTAATGCTCACAAAAATTAGCTAATCTTGAGCGAGTAGTTACTCCCTTGCTAATATCACCCAATATCTGGTCGACGGGATGATCCCTTTGAATTGTCGCTCGAACTTGGGTTGGAGGTGCCTGAGGTGCTTCTTCCTCTTGAACATCCTGTGCTCCCCCTTGATCATGTGCCTCCACTTGAGGTACCTGTTCGTCATCTTGGGTTGGGGGATGCACCACAGTTGAGGAAGACGGTTGATCTTGCTCCAAATGTTCCTGAGGCCGTACATCTCCAATCGCCATGGTGCGTATTGCGGCCGTTGGAACGTCTTCTTCATCTACATCATCAAGATCAACAACTTGCTCTCTTGGAGAGCCATTAGTTTCATCAAATACAACGTCGCTAGAGACTTCAACCAAACCCGATGATTTGTTGAAGACCCTATACGCCTTTGTATTTGAATCATAACCTAATAAAAATCCTTCTACGACTTTGGGAGCAAATTTGGAATTCCTACCCTTCTTCACTAGAATGTAGCATTTACTCCCAAAAACACGAAAATATGATACATTAGGTTTGTTACCGGTTAGCAGCTCATACGACGTCTTCTTGAGGAGGCGGTGAAGGTAGACCCTGTTGATGGCGTGGCAAGCCGTGTTCACGGCTTCCGACCAAAAGCACTCGGGGGTCTTGAATTCTCCAAGCATAGTCCTCGCCATATCTATGAGCGTCCTGTTCTTCCTCTCTACCACACCATTTTGCTGAGGTGTGTAGGGAGCGGAGAACTCGTGCTTGATCCCCTCCTCCTCAAGAAACTCCTCCACTTGAAGGTTCTTGAATTCGGACCCGTTGTCGCTCCTTATCTTCTTCACCTTGAGCTCAAACTCATTTTGAGCTCTCCTTAGGAAGCGCTTGAGGGTCCCTTGGGTTTCAGACTTATCCTACAAAAAGAACACCCAAGTGAAGCGGGAAAAGTCATCAACGATAACTAGACCATACTTACTTCCTCCTATGCTCAGATAGGCGACGGGTCCGAAGAGGTCCATATGTAGCAGCTCCAGGGGTCTTGATGTTGTCATCACATTTTTGGTGTGATGAGAGCCTCCCACTTGTTTCCCTGCTTGACAAGCTGCACAAGGTCTATCTTTTTCGAAATGAACATTGGTTAGACCTATCACGTGTTCTCCCTTTAGAAGCTTGTGGAGGTTCTTCATCCCCACATGTGCTAAGCGGCGATGCCGCAGCCAGCCCATGCAAGTCTTAGCCATTAAGCATGCATCTAGACCGGCCTCTTCTTTTGCAAAATCAACTAAGTAAAGCTTGCCGTCTAGTACACCCTTAAAAGCTAGTGAACCATCACATCTTCTAAAGACAGACACATCTACGTTTGTAAACAAACAGTTATATCCCATATTGCATAATTGACTAACAGATAGCAAATTATATCCAAGAGACTCTACTAAAAACACATTAGAGATAGAGTGCTCATTTGAGATTGCAATTTTACCTAACCCTTTTACCTTGCCTTGATTCCCATCACCGAATATTATTGAATCTTGGGAATCTTTATTCTTGACGTAGGAGGTGAACATCTTCTTCTCCCCCGTCATATGGTTTGTGCATCCGCTGTCAATAATCCAGCTTGAACCCCCGGATGCATAAACCTGCAAGGCAAATTTAGGCTTGGGTCTTAGGTACCCAACTCATGTTGGGTCCTGCAAGGTTAGCACAAATATCCTTAGGGACCCAAATGCAAGTTTTGTCTCCCTTGCATCTTGCCCCTAATTTTCTAGCAACTATCTTCCTATCCTTTCTACAAATAGCGAAAGAAGCATTTAAAGCATGATATATTGTAGAAGGTTCATTAACTTTCCTAGGAACATTAACGACATTTCTCCTAGGCATATTATGAATAACATTTCTCCTACCAACATTTCTATCATGCACATAAGAAGAACTAGAAGCAACCATGGCATGAGAATCAAAGGCATTATATACATTACAACTCCTATAAGCATTTCTAGGTTGTCTTCTATCATAGTACATAAAGGCATGGTTCTTTTGCACACTACTAGCCATAGGGGCCTTCCCTTTCTCCTTGGCGGAGATGGGAGCCTTATGGCTTGTCAAGTTCTTGGCTTCCCTCTTGTAGCCAAGTCCATCCTTAATTGAGGGGTGTCTACCAATCGTGTAGGCATCCCTTGCAAATTTTAGCTTGTCAAATTCATTCTTGCTAGTCTTAAGTTGGGCATTAAGACTAGCTAATTCATCATTTAATTTGGAAATTGAAACTAAATGATCACTACAAGCATCAATGTCAAAATCTTTACACCTATTACAAGTTTCAACAATTTCTACACAAGAATTAGATTTACTAGCTACTTCTAGTTTAGCATTTAAATCATCATTAAAACTTTTTAACTTAGCAATAGTTTCATGACAAGAAGATAATTCACTAGAGAGCATTTCATTCCTCTTAGTTTCTAGAGCAAGAGATTTCTGTGCTTCTACAAATTTATCATGTTCTTCATACAACAAATCCTCTTGTTTTTCTAAAAGCATATTCTTGTCATTCAAGGCATCAATTAATTCATTAATTTTGTCTACCTTGGTTCTATCTAATCCCTTGAATAAGCATGAGTAATCTATCTCATCATCATCACTAGACTCATCTTCACTCGAAGAAGCATAAGTACTAGTATGAGTGCTTACTTTCTTCTCTCTTGCCATGAGGCAAGTGTGACGCTCGTTGGGGAATAGGGATGACTTGTTGAAGGCGGTGGCGGCGAGTCCTTCATTGTCAGAGTCGGAGGAGGAACAATCCGAATCCCACTCCTTTCCGATATGTGCCTCGCCCTTGGCCTTCTTGTAATGCTTCTTTTTCTTCCTCTTGTTCCCTTGGTCCTGATCACTATCATTGTCGGGACAGTTAGCAATAAAATGACCAAGCTTACCGCATTTGAAGCATGAGCGCTTCCCCTTGGCTTTGGTCTTGCTTGGCTGCCCCTTGCGACCTTTAAGCGCCGTCTTGAAGCGCTTAATGATGAGGGCCATCTCCTCATCATTGAGTCCGGCCGCCTCAACTTGCGCCACCTTGCTTGGTAGCGCCTCCTTGCTCCTTGTTGCCTTGAGAGCAATGGGTTGAGGCTCATGACTAGGACCGTTCAACGCGTCGTCCACGTATCTTGCCTCCTTGATCATCATTCGCCCGCTTACGAACTTCCCAAGAACTTCTTCGGGCGACATCTTGGTGTACCTGGGATTTTCACGTATATTGTTCACCAAATGAGGATCAAGAACGGTAAATGACCTTAGCATTAGGCGGACGACGTCGTGGTCCGTCCATCGTGTGCTCCCGTAGCTCCTTATTTTGTTGATAAGGGTCTTGAGCCGGTTGTATGTTTGTGTCGGCTCCTCGCCCCTTATCATCGCGAACCGTCCAAGCTCGCCCTCCACCAACTCCATTTTGGTGAGCAAGGTGACGTCGTTTCCCTCATGAGAGATCTTGAGGGTGTCCTAGATCTGCTTGGCATTGTCCAAGCCGCTCACCTTGTGATACTCGTCCCTGCACAAAGAGGCTAGCAACACAGTAGTAGCTTGTGCATTTTTATGAATCTGTTCATTAATAAACACAGGGCTATCCGAGCTATCAAATTTCATTCCACTTTCCACAATCTCCCAAATGCTTGGATGGAGAGAAAACAGGTGAGTACGCATTTTGTGGCTCCAAAATCCGTAATCCTATCCATCAAAGTGAGGGGGCTTGCCAAGTGGAATGGGGAGCAATTGAGCATTTAAGCTATGCAGAATGCGCGAATAATCGAAAGAAAAGTTTGAGTTAACCGTCTTTCGTCTGTCGTAGTCGTCGTTGTCCTTTTGGGAGGAGGAAGATTCGTCGCTGTCGTAGTAGACAATTTCCTTGATGCGCCTTGTCTTCTTCTTCCTCCCGTCTTTTCTTTTGTGGTCCGAGCCTGAGTCGGTGGGCCTGTCATCATTGGGCTCGTTGACGAAGGACTCCTTCTCCTTGTCGTTGATCACCATCCCCTTGCCTTTAGGATCCATCTCTTCAGGCGGTTAGTCCCTTTCTTGAAGAGAACGGCTCTGATACCAATTGAGAGCACCTAGAGGGGGGGGTGAATAGGTGATCCTGTAACACTTCAAAAACTTAAGCCACAAAACTTGGTTACTTGTTAGCACAGTAATATGCCAAGTGGCTAGAGAAGGATCTCAACACAACACAATAACCAAGAGATATCAATCACAGAGATGGCACAGTGGTTATCCCGTGGTTCGGCCAAGACCAACGCTTGCCTACTCCACGTTGTGGCGTCCCAACGGACGAGGGTTGCCATCAACCCCTCTCAAGCGGTCCAAAGACCAACTTGAATACCACGGTGTTGCTTTGCTTCTCTTAATCCCGTTTGCGAGGAATCTCCACAGCTTGGAGCCTCTCGCCCTTACACAAGATGTTCACGAAGAATCACAGAGCAAGGGAGGGATTAGCAACTCACACACGACACAAAGATCACAGCGAATACGCACACGCAAAACCCAGACTTGAGCTCAAGAGACTAGCACACTAGAACGGAGCTCAAATCACTAAAATGTCGAACAAGTGCGCGAGAATGAAGTGTGAGTGATCAATGATGCTCAAAGGATGCTTGGTGTCCTCCTCCATGCGCCTAGGGGTCCCTTTTATAGCCCCAAGGCAGCTAGGAGCCGTTGAGCACAAGTTTGGAAAGCCATTCTTGCCTTCTGTCATCGGGGGCACCGGACAGTCCGGTGCACACCGAACACTGTCCGGTGCCCGATTTCCTTCCTTAAATAGCGAAGCCGACCGTTGGCAGCCAGAGAGCCGTTGGCGCACCGGACATGTCCGGTGCACACCGGACAGTCCGGTGCCGTCTTCTAGCCGTTGGCTCGGCCACGTGTCCCGCGCAGATTGCGCGGCCGACCGTTGGCCCGGCCGACCGTTGGCTCACCGGACAGTCCGGTGCACACCGGACAGTCCGGTGAATTTTAGCCGTACGTCGCCGGTGAATTCCCGAGAGCAGCCACTTCGCTCGAGCCAGCCTGGCGCACCGGACACTGTCCGGTGCACCACCGGACAGTCCGGTGCTTGCAGACTCAGCAGATTCTTGGCTGCTCGAGCCAAGACATTTCCAATTGGATTTTTCCTGTTTCCAGCACTTAGACACAATACATTAGTCCATAAAACAATGTACTAAGTCTGAGAAACATACCTTAATTCTTGATTTGTACCTTGTCCACCTTTTTACACTTAGGCACTTGTGTTGGACACTAAATCACCAAAATACTTAGAAATGGCCCAAGGGCACATTTCCCTTTCAGTTTTAGAGACTGTGATCCTGCTCCAACACCTTTTGACCCCAGTGTGCTATTAAGAAAGAATCGGAGAATAGCAAGGGATCAATTGACATACTCCCAGATCATTGGCTCGCTCATGTACCTTGCAAGTGCAACAAGGCCAGACATCTCTTATGCTGTGAGTAAGCTAAGTCGGTTTGTGTCGAAACCAGGAGATGATCACTGGCATGCTCTTGAGAGAGTGTTGCGGTATTTGAAAGGTACTATGACATACGGTATTCATTATACCGGAAACCCAAAAGTGTTGGAAGGCTATTGTGATGCCAACTGGATTTCTGATGCTGATGAGCTTTATGCCACAAGCGGATATGTGTTTCTGTTTGGAGGTGGCACTGTTTCCTGGAAGTCTTGCAAGCAGACTATCTTAACGAAGTCTACAATGGAAGCAGAACTCGCAGCATTAGACACTGCTGGGGCTGAGGCCGAGTGGCTTCGTGATTTCCTATTGGACTTACCGGTAGTTGAAAAACCGATACCGGCTATTTCCATGAACTGTGACAATCAAACTATGATTACAAAGGTTAACGGTTCTAGGAATAACATGAAGTCTACAAGGCATGTTAAGAGGAGATTGAAATCTGTCAGAAAGTTGAAAAACTCCGGAGTTATAACTGTGGATTATGTTCACACATCAAATAATCTGGCAGATCAATTTACTAAGGGTCTGTCACACAATGTGATAGAAAGTGCATCGAGGGAAATGGGTATGAGACCCATGTGAAATCTACTCTAGTGGTAACCTGCTCTATGTGATCGGAGATCCCGTGAAGTAGAGTGGAGAAACAAGCTAGGAGTAGGTTGTGAGGAAAGATCCCTTCCTTAACTCATTTCTGATGCACATCTTTCCTATCTGTAAGGCAGGATGGTTTTTACCTTAATGTATTCCAAGAGTCTTTTAAAGGTGAGATGTTGTCCTACAGAACATCTTTTGAGGAATACACCTATATGAGTCAGACTGCTGGTCACAGTCTATGGGACTTGGGTAATCCCTAAATACTCATGAAAGGCACTGAAGTGTGACTTATATGCTTCTAAAAAGCGAGAATACCCTTTTGCAACCTAGTATCAGCAAAGGATTTGAGTGAATCTTATTTCGCACAAAACTGTCAATTCAAGGCATAGTCCATTGTTCAGTTGTGAATGAGTGAAACTCTTATTCTAGATGGATGTTCAACTTAACAGTCTCCATCGAAACATTGGTATATCAAAGGATTGTGATTCTGATACTTCATCATTACAAACCCTAGAGTTTGGTGGGGATTGTTGGACCTTTTATGGGCTTGGCCCATTTATTGAATAAACTCTAAGGTGTGTAATGGTGGAGAATACCAATAGTACCACATTGGAAGTCTAAGGGTCTGTTGGCTTGACTTATATGGTGGGATTTATTCCACTTAACTTGAGAAGTCAAGAAATGGACAAGAGCGTGCCACACGCGCGCGCGCGCCGCCGCCGCTGTCGGCCGGGCCGGGCGTGGCGTGGCGTGGCGAGGCGAGCCGAGGCAGGCAGACAGGCAGGCAGGCGAGCGGGCGGGCGTGGTGTGGTTGTGTTAATTTTTAGCACTCACTAACCGCGTTAACCTTTCAGTGACCCTGTCTCTTCGTCAGCCGAGTGACCCTGTCTCTTCGTCAGCCGAGTGACCCTGTCTCTTCGTCAGCCGAGTGACCCTGTCTCTTCATCAGCTGAGTGATCCTTCAGCTGGCCGACTCATGGCATGACTCGGCGAGGGCTGACTGACTATTGGAGTGATTAGCCGAGTGACCCTTCTCCTTCAGCTTCCCTCTGCGAGAGGTTAAATAGAGGAGCACCCCTGTCACTCGGTACACGCGAGAAGCATTTTCAGAATCACAGTCCAGCCGCTGAGTAAGGGTATTTCCATCTCGTGACTCTGCGCGCACAGAGAAGCGAGAGGGCAGGTGCCTCCGAAGCCGGTGCCGTTCGAGACCTTGCACGGGGGATCGGCAATTAGGTTTTTGGGGAGCGTCTACGCGACTGCCCAACATCCGTCGTTGTCTTCTTCACTGGTTCCTGGTGTCTTCATTTCGTACCGGATGGCAAGAGAAGTTGGACAAGGTTCAGGATCATCGGAGCGCATGGGAGGGTATGATCAATTCAGTTCGTTACTGTTTTATATTCTGCATATTATATATGTCGTACGTAGCTCTATTCTGTCATATTATAATATGTTATATCTATCTGTTTTAATTTTACAGTCACTCTGTTTATATTACTATCTGTTTACATTCAGTTGTTCTGTAATAATTCATGAAACATGCTTATATACTTATTATATTTATATGCTTTATGTTCTCTTGATCCATATTGGTATGGATCAATTTAAGATCATAATTTCTATGGTTAATTATTCATACGTCATCATTATAATGTTAATTTATGGAATTAAAATGATATGGAAAATGCCTATAATTCTAACAGTTATGTCGTCCATCAAAAAGGTACTTTATGCAGGGCACTTGTTGGCACCTTTTTCGGGCGCCAAACACTCAATAAGAACCGGCAGCGGTGCTCTCTGGTCAGGCACGGACGGTCTGCGGCCAGGGGCAGGACGGTCCGCGACCTGGCGTAGGGCTAGGGTTCCCTGTCTTACGGCCGGACGGTCCGCGCGTGTGCAGGGAGCGGCAGAAGTCGTCGGCGACGCCTAGATCTCGCTCCCGGGAGGGACCCCGTCGGGGAGGAGAGATCCTAGGTGATGTCTAGGCTCGGGCAGACCGACCTAGACTCCTCTAATCGACATAGAGTCGAAGAGAAGCGGAGAATTTGGGAATTAAGAGGCTAAACTAGAACTAGACTAGAACTACTCCTAATTGTACAGGAAATAAATGTGAGATAAAAGTGTTATTAATTCGATTGATGATTACAAATCGGTCGTATTCCTCTATATTTATAGAGGAGGGGGCTGGACCCGTTACAAACAAACTTCCCGAGCTAATTTTGAGAATCTAGCTAACAAACATAGCAAGAAACTTGAAACCCTAATCTGTTCTGCGCGCGCGGACCGTCCGCCCTCTTTTTGATGCTCAACATATGCCCCCCTGCCTTTTAGTGGAGCTGATCAAACCAAAAGCAACTAACTCGATGCGATTACATTGGTTCTATTAAGCATCTTGCCACATACTAGGATGATACTGCTTGAGGAAATGCCCATTCAAGGCTTTGGGTAAATCTTTGCCTTGTAATGTTTGTAATAAATAGGCATTACCAGACATTACCTGTTTTACTTTATATAGACCCTCCCAGCTTGGCGACCATTTCCCAAACTTTCGGTCTTTGTTCCTTAGAGGCAGGATAGTCTTCCACACCAGGTCCCCTACTTGAAATGACTTTGCTTTGACCTTCTTATTGTAGGCCCTGGCTACCATGATCTTGTCCTTTTCTATTGATCCCAAAGCTATCACCCTTTTGTCGGTCACCTCATCAATATTATCCATCATTGAATTATAATAATCCATAACGGTTAGATCATTTTGTCTGGCGAACCTGACAACATTTAAACTTATTTCCATAGGCAACACTACTTCCTGCCCATAGACAAGCTCAAAAGGAGATACTTTAGTAGCACTGTGTTTAGATATTCTGTGAGCCCATAAAGCTTCAGACAAAATCTTATGCCAATGCTTACGATTACCGGATATCTTCTTTTTTATCAAGTTAATCAATGTCCTATTACTAGACTCGGCTTGTCCATTGCTTGAGCATAATATGAAGATGAATTGAGCAACTTAATTCTATATAATTCAGCAAACTCACGTACCTCCTTTGACATAAAAGAAGTCCTTTGATCTGTAGTCAAGGTCTGGGGAATGCCGAATCTATGAATAATATGTTCAGTTATGAACTCAATTACCTTCTTGTGTGTCATGTTTTCAGAGCAACGGCTTCAGTCCATTTAGTAAAGTAGTCAGTGGCAACTAACATGAACCGATGTCCCTTTGATGATGGAGGATGAATTTCTCCTATAAAGTCCAATCCCCATCCTCTGAAAGGCCAAGGCTTGATGATAGGGTGTAATTCGGCCACAGGGACCAACTGTAAGTCGCCGAATTTTTGACATACATGGCATCCTTTGTATTACTTGAAACAATCAGCTATCATGTTAGGCCAATAGAAGCCAGACCTTCGCAATAACCACTTCATCTTTAGAGTCGATTGATGGGTACCACAAATCCCTTCAGTACTTCGGCCATGGCTAATATAGCATCATTTGGGCCCAAGCATTTAAGCAGGACGTCATTGACTGTTCGGCGGTACAGTTCATCACTCATTAAAACATACTTGAACGTTGTACGATGAATGTTCTTATCCATCCTAACACTGGGATTCCGTAAATAATTAATTATGGGTATCCTCCAATCACTTGCATCGTCTTCATTATCAGCCGAATTAATTAGGGGAACTTTACTAGCAACTCCGGACAGTCTAGAGTTTTCACTCGGACAGTTCACGACCTGGTGGATTGGCCCTGCACAGGTTATCAGATTCTCAGTGTTGTGAAATCTCCCTCGCTTTATCCGATAACCTGATGCATCTTGTGCCAAATTGTTAGCCCTGTGATTCTCAACTCTATAGATGTGCCGAATACTGAATTCGTCAAAAGAATGAATTATGTCCCAACACTTTTCAAGGTAACTATTTAAAGTACCATCAAAACATTGATATTCTTCTAATACCTGTTGGACAACTAGCTGAGAATCACCAAATGCTTTTACATGTTTTACTCCCATACAATTTAAAATTTCCAAGCCGAACAAAAGGGCACCATATATATTCAGCTTGATTGTTAGTGCAATAAGTTTTCAATCGGCTAGAGAAGTCGAAGGATACATTACTTGGTGAAACAAGCATGATGCCAATTCCTTGTCCTTCATTGCAAACTGATCCATCAAAATATAAAATCCAAGGAGTAATAGTGAGGTATGATATGTCTAATTTATGAGTATCATCAATCCGATGTTCTACAATAAAATCTGCTATGACCTGGCCTCTCATAGATTTTAATGGTTCATAGGCCAAGTCATATTCTATGAGCGCATAAGCCCACTTACCAATTCTACCACTCATAATTGGGTTATGTAACATGTATTTGATTACATCGGCTTGACCAGAAACAGTGCAATGACTAGACAGTAAATAACATCTACACTTGGTGCATGCATAAAATAAGCATAAGCATAACTTCTCAATAAAAGTGTACCTCGTTTCAGCATCCACCAATTTCCGACTTAAATATGTCACCACATGCTCTTTCCCTCCAGTATCTTGTGTCAGAATAGCCCCAATAACCTTATCTTCATCTGCAATGTATAATCAAAACAAAACTCCTACTTGTGGTGCTTTTAATACGGGAGCCGAAGACAGGTATTTTCTGATGAGATCAAATGCTTCCTGCCGTTCTGCCCCCCCAAGTGAATTCGCCATCATTCTTAAGCCAAAGAATAGGAGTGAAGGCATCAATCTTCCTAGCTAGGTTAGAAATAAACCTTCGTAAATAATTTACCTTGCTGAGAAACTTCTGCACTTCGACCTTACAGGTCGGAGGTCCCACATTCCAAATAGACTTGATTCGGTGATGGTCTATCTCTATACCATGTTCATGGATGATAAATCCTAAAAACTTACTAGCCGACACTCCAAAAGCACATTTACGTGGGTTCATTTTCAAACCATACCGACGCATTTTATCAAAGGCTTTGCGCAAATCAGCTACATGAGAACTAAACTCAACCGATTTAACTATAATATCATCAATGTAGACTTCCACAGTGTTTCCCAACAGCTCGTGAAAGATCAAATTCATAGCCCTCTGATAAGTAGCACCAACATTTTTTAAACCAAATGTCATGACAACCCACTCAAATAAACTAACGAAGCCTGGACATATAAAGGCCGTTTTAGACGCATCTTCTTTGGCCATGAAAATATGATTATATCCGGCATTACCATCAAGAAAGCTAATAATTCTATTCCCTAATGCATTGTTAATTAATGTGTCGGCTATGGGCATGGGATATTCATCTTTAGGAGTTGCTCTATTTAAATTGCGAAAATCAATGCATACTCTAAGCTTACATGACTCCTCCTTCTCCACCGGCACAATATTGGAGACCCACTCTGCGTATCTGCAAGGTCTAATAAAATTGGCTTCTAGCAGATGGTGAATTTCGTCCTTGATTCATGGGAGAAGGTTTGGACAAAATGTTCTAGCTTTCTGTTTGAAAGGTCTGAAACCGGACTTAATGGGCAGCTGATGCTCTACGATCTCATGGCTTAATCCTGGCATCTCAGTGTAATTCCGAGCAAAGCAATCCAAATATTCTCTCAATAGACCGATCATTTCATTTCTAGGATCGGTCTCTAGGGTCTTGTTCATAAAAGTCGGCCTTGGAGTTTTACCATCTCCTATGTCGATCTCCTCCAAAGGATCAGCCAACGTAAACCCCTGTCCTAGTTTATCGAGATCTCTGAATTCCTCTATCATGCCCCCACAGAGGAGTTAGATAATCTTTGTGTGATGGCGGACTCTCCGGTCTTGGGGACCGAATCATCCATGGTACTGACTTTACGCGGTGATAGATGTTCGGTCTTAAAGACCAAACTATTTTGTGAAAGACCGGACTGTCCGGCCTTAAGGGCCGGACCATCCGTGACTAGAGACTCATGTATTTTGTTTGTATTCATTATTTAAACTTTATTTCGGATTTAGCCGATTCTCCATCGGCTCTAGCATTACAGGAATGAAATCCTTCTTATCTATACTTATGAACTGATAATCACAAAAGTCTACCCCTATGAGACACGTAGCAGTCTCATAGGTCCAAAGTACAGGAGCATCAGCCACAGCAATACAGGTCGATGCATCAGCGTGCACTTGTTCTACATCGTCTCCTACCCATTGTATTAGCATTTGATGCAACATAGAAGGTATACATTGATTAGCGTGAATCCAATCCCTGCCTAAAATTAGACTGTAATTTCCTTCTATGTCAGTGACGAAGAATGCAACAGCAAGGGTCTTAGTCCCGATGGTTAATTCAACGGACGTGACTCCCCTGGCTTTGATCGAAATATCAGTCCCAATGCCACTGAGGGTCATGTTGGTCTTGACCAGTTCGTCATCTTGTTTACCTAATTTTCTGTACAATGAATAAGGCATTAGATTTACAGCCACCCCCCCAGTCTACCAATATTTTAGCAATCAGTATCCCATCAATGTGGCCATGCACGAAGAGCGGCTTCAAATGATTTACCGCTTCTTTTGGTTTAGTGAAGGCGGCTTCTTTAGGACCAAAATCAAATTGGGCAACGATAGGTTCAGCATCGCCGACAATAGCACAATCGGTGGAAAATGTAATAACATTTACTTTCATACCTGGGCGCTCTGGAGAGGCTTCGTAGTCAACTAGGTCCTCTCCTAGTAAGTCGTCCTCCTCCATTGATGTCGGCACATCGTCAGAGGCGTCCTGGTTTGGTGCGGACGGTCCGGACTCAGGGGTCGGACGGTCCGCGCCCGGTGCAGATGGTTCAGCCTTTTTGGCCGGGCTGTCTGTCGTATTTGCAGGGTGTTGCACAAGTGTTGTTTTATTTTCTATTTTTGTGGCCATTTGCTTTTCTTCAATGGCCTTTGGTCTCTATTTCTTTTGTGGTGGCGGGTACTGTGGATGTGTGTCATTGAATATCTTTTCTGCCTTCTTTTCCTAGTTCTCTTTTGCCCTTAGGCGCTGTAATTTTCACTTTTGGGATCGTGTCAATCCCGACGGGCACCATCGAGGCATGGAGTATTTTGGATCGGCTGTTTTGATGGTAGCCGTATCCTCCAGCGGACAGTCTGACTACACTCAGGACTCGCAACGACCACGTACGTTCAAACCACGACGACCATATACATGGAAAACAAATACATTTAAAGCAGCTGGTCGGCTGGTTAAATCCGGTCTGACTTTTGATCAATTATTATCCAAATATGTAAAAAAGAAGGCCGGCCCCAGTGACCGGCCAGCAAAGCGACCTCGCTCGCCCGTTCGTGAGCAACGTCAGGTAAGACTGATTGGACCACCTCACCAATCGGAAGAAATCGAAGGTCATACTATCCAATTAAGACCTAACATACCTGCATGGACACCTCCATCCACATATCCACATATGCCATACATGTACATACCTCCACCATATGTCCCAAATCAAATGTGGGGTATGCCACCATATCCATTTGGGATGCCATAGTACCCCGCTTGGGGGGCACCCCAAACATCTATATTCAGTAGGTTGGCACCTCCAGTACAAGACCAATTGAGCGTCGCTCAATCCGGTCACCAGGCACAGGCCCAACAAGATTGCCAGACTACTCGGCCTCAAAGGCCGACCAATCCGGCAGGGGGCTATTGGGGACTTGTTCTCAAATGTTATGAGTTAAGAACAAGGCAACACAAAAATGTTAAAGGTTAATGCCCTTCGTCCTTCAAAGTATTATTTCCTTTAGGACATAATGATCTTTGGACGAAGGTCACGAAGGACGAACCTTCATCATCACAGTGTATATCAATGAAAGAAGAAGCATATGAAATATGAAAAACAACATGAATAATCATATAACATTATTAATATATATTCTTTTGATTATTATGGATAAACAGGAACAATATTGAATTACATTTGTACCTTTGGATTGACAGAAGGTAAAAGTCCAAGCGTGACGCACGAGCAAATACCTTTCAGCGTGAACAATACGAGGGTACTGTTCACCTATTTATAGGCACGGGACGCAGCCCGGTCAGAATTACATTTATGCCCCTGATGACTAGTTACAAACATGACACAAATCATCATGGACCGAACGGTCTTTTCCTCCTTAAGTCGGTGCAACCCTTCGTCTCAAGGCATGTCGCTATGCCGAAGCTTCCTGGATAGTAGCTTTGGCGTGTAGCTTCGCGCTATGTTTGATTATACACTGATCTTTCAAAGGTGCTTCTTCTCAAAGGACCTTCGGCGACGAAGCAGGCCCCCAAAAGTAGCCCCTTCGTGGTGCTACATCGTTTTTCGTAATGAGCTTGATCCGTGAAAAATCTTCAAGGCTTCGGAATGCCGAAGGTCCGAAAAACACCTTCCCTGAGCTCGTTGCCGAGAAACGATTAAAGTACTCCAGGCGCGAGGTGGCCCACCACACAGCGGGTAGTGGTCCACCGTTCAGCGGGTGCGGGTGACTGTTCGGCGGGTGCGGGCGACTTAGCGATTCACCTTCCCACCTGCAGCACTATATAAACAGACGGGTAGGTGTGAAGTTACCACAACATTCATTGCCATTGCACTGTTGTGTTGTTGAAAAATTTGACCATAGCCGAAGCTTTTTCACCACATTCTCGAGCAAACCATCATCTTGGATTAACTTCGTCAAAAGAGGAAGCTTCACCAAAAACTGCAAAAATCATTAGCTTCGTAAAAACTGCAAGAGATTCATAATCAAATGGCTAGAGTGCGCTCTACCGCAAGGGTGACCCGTGACGGAGAGGAGGCCGAAGCCACCGACAATGCCCCGATCTCCGAAGTTATGAGACAATCGGGCTTAGTTGTGACAGAGGGAGCCATTGAAGAGGGTGCACCTACTGCCGAAGTTGAACAAGATGTTGAGGAAGAAATCGCTGATGAAGAAGAAGAGGATTATAGCATTCTGATCCCGTCAAAACCCATCCACTTGGATTTTGAAAAATCTACTGTGTCTGAAGCTGATATGCCCATGATGATAAAACTGGACTACTTTAGAGAAGATGAGAAGAAGCTTATTCGCTTTGCCGGGGAAGAAACCACTCCAACACTGAAGGATGACGAAGTAGTAGTTTTTAAAAGCTTTTTAGAGCAGGATTACGGTTCCCGCTGAACGAGATGATTTGAGAAGTTTTGGATAATTATGAAATCTATCTTCATCAGCTGACCCCTAACGCTATCGTTAGGCTCAACATCTTTATCTGGGCCCTTCGAAGCCAAGGAATGGACCCAAATGCTGAAGTTTTTTGCCGAGTGCATGAGCTACATTACCAAACAAAGGCCAGAGAAGACGGTCTGCATGAAAATTTTGGTTGTTATAACTTCGCATATCGCAAGGATACGAAGGCTCCGGTTCTTAGTTATCGCACCAAGTGGCCAACTGGCTAGAAAAGTGAGTGGTTTTATATCAAGGCCAATGAGAAGGATAGAGAGAAGCTGAAGACACTGGTCATGAGCCCACTGAGTTTAAGTTTCGGGATGACCAGACCCTTGTGCAACATGAAGCCAGGGTTACCATGTCAGCTGGCTGTAGCAGAATTTAGAGTGGTGGCTGAACATATCAGCACCAGGGATCTAGAGCAAGAATACTTGGCGAACAGGGTATCTCCAACATTGAGTGAATGGAGTATGCCGAAGCTGAAAGGAACAAAGAAGAAGGGCGAACTTGTTCGATTGCCCTATCGCTTCAAGTTTGAGAAACAATTCAAAGAGCCCTGCCAAGAATGGCTAGAGATGATTGAGACTATGTGCAATGAAATTTTGGGCAATTATACCAAAAAAGAAGATCAACTGATGACTGCAGCCTTCGGCACCCGACCAAAATGAAGATTGAATCGGGTAATGGACGCTTTAATCTTTGAATACCCTGACTATGAACGATTGAGCAAGGGTGCCGAAGGGCTAAAGAGAAAAAGGGTTGCCAGTGTTATGAGTAGACAGGCTGCTAGGATGGTGAAAGAGGATGAAAAAGCTCTGAAAAAGAGAAAATCCAGACCTGAGCCGAAGGTGGCGACCTCGAGGAAGAGAAAAACTGCAACTCCAGAGCCGAAGATGGCTGAGATAGAAGAGGAAGCTCCTTCAACGCCTTCTGCTACCGAAGTAGAAGAAATTTTAAAGGTAATGACCGAATCCTTACCTATCAAGCTGCTAAGTCCTCTGGGGCTGCATCTAACGAAGCTTTTACAGAAGAAGGACGAGCCTTCGGCAACGAAAAAGGTGGTTGGACCAAAAAAGCAAAGAATTGTTACTGTCATGCAGGCCATTAAGGAAACACCACCACCAGCCTCAGCATCGAAAATGACACTAACTGCTGAAGCTGCTACTTTTGCCGAAGCTGGGACTGTCGAAGCTACCAATCTGGAGAGTACATTATCTGATATTGATAAAGTACTCTTGGATTTGGCCGTGGAGGAGACTGTTGTGGTTACAGAGGAAGTCCTGGCTGCAGAGGAGACTGCTGTGGTTACAGAAGAAGCCCTAGCCGCAGTGCCTGGGCAAGGGAAAAAATTGCCGAAGATACCTCGGAAGATCAAGGCTTCTGCTTTCAAAATTTAATTGGTCAAGAATTATCCAAGGCCGAGAAGGAGGAGCTACAGGAGTATGCTACATCCTGTGGCTACCAGCTAGGAGCCATGCTCTTCGGCGGAATTAACGAAGAAGCCTTAGGATGTATTCAAGATCGAACTGGGGCGAAGATTATCAGCACTCTGTCAAAGAGTGTTGGTTTTCCGAAGCTTGAAGCTGATATCAGCAACTACCGACGATAGCATATCGTCGACAACTTATTCTATTCTAATTTTAAGGTAAAGCTTTTCCCCCAACTTTTTATTGTTTTTTTTATGAAGCAAAGATTTCTGATGAAGGTTATTTTGTATAGAGTATGTTATTAAGCAAAGCACTGAGAATGCAGCAAGATATTGAAGATAAAAAGAATGAGATTATAATTGAGGGCTTGGAGAAGAAAATCAAAGATCAAGAAGCCTCTCTAGAGAAGAAAGACTTTCTCCTTCAGACAATGGAGGGTTCATTGGCGAAAGCCCAAGCCGAAGTTGCTAAATTAAATGATGAACTCCTCCAAAAATTAGAAAGCTTTGAGCAAGAAAAGAAGAATTTTGATGCGAAGCTTGAAGCCGAAATCGAGAAAAGTTCGAATCTGCAAAAATCATTAAAAGAGCTTTAGGACAGATGCTTGAACTTCTGCATCCGGTGCATGCAACGGCTGAATAGGTCTTCAACTCAGTGGGAGCTAGCTCTGACAAATTTGAACCTTCGGTTGAAGACCTGCCAAGCACCTTCAAACATATTGAGAGCGAAGTTAAGGCGCTTGACGAAGTAATAGCTGGGCACGACGACTTCTAAGCCCTACTGGCTTCTCACGGCATAGTTGTAGCTTTTATGAAGGCTGGTTGCACACATAGAAAGATTGTCAACAGACCAAATTTCAGATTAACACCAGCGGACTTGACTGATATCCCTAGCCTAGCCCGAAGCATTGGAAATAGATTTATAACACAAATTTGGACGAAGGGTGGGAGGGACTTAGCTGGTGACGAAGCTCGAAGTCATCTTAAGCCGGTATTTAAACTTGTACCTGTTACTTACCTTCTCCTGAGATTACTTTTTACCTTATAATGCTTTGTTGTGTACAGGATGACGATGCCAAAGGTCAATAATCCGAAGCTTGATGAAGATTGATGAAGCTGCTACACAAAGCTTTTTAGAGACATTTGAATTATCTCTGTAAAAGATATTGTAATTTAGGAATCAAAACACTACTCTGTAAATTTGTCTATACCTTGTAATATATTTTTACCTTTTTCATCCGTGTGTGAATTGCTTTGATGTGGACGAAACTTGTATCTTTTGAGCCGAAGGCGAAAACACCTTCGTTTCTTTTCGTACACAACGAAGCATATCTTTGCTTCTTTATACTCATTGAAGCCTTATCATCAAAGCCGAAGCATCTGTTTGTACTCTATGTTATGATGATGATAACCCTACGAATGCCTAAATGAATGTGTATGAATGCAATGAATGATGTGATGTAATGTGCAAATGAATGTCCAAACACACGCATAGGAAGCCACATCCGGACTCTGCATCCCCTTAGGAACGTCTTTTGAGCTTCTTCACCCTCTATTTCGGTGGTATAAGTTCTGCATCCCCTTAGGAACGTCTTTTGAACTTCTTCGCCTTCTATTTCGTCGGTATAAGTTCTGCATCCCCTTAGGAACGACTTTTGAACTTCTTCGCCTTATATTTCAGCGGTATTTGGCTCTGCATTCCCTTAGGAACGACTTTTGAGCAGAAAACTTACGCTGTGCTCCCTTAGGAACAACTTTTTGTAGCTTTGTCATGCTCTGCATCCCCTTGGGGACGACTTTTGAGCTTCTCCCTGCTTTTTCTCTTTTTTTTCCTGCACTCGATGGTGCATGCTCAGATTTTATATTTTACATTCTTTTGGGGGATTTGGCTCTCGTGGAGCTAAATAAGAAAGGAAAAATTACAAGCTATAGCCCCATTAAAAACCTTTCTCCCCCTTTGAAAGGAAAAGGGTGCCATAGAAAAAATGAAAAAAGATTACATCAAATTACACATAATATCGCCGAAGCTCATCCGCATTCCAAGATCTAGGTATGTTGTTGCCATCCATATCCTTCAATCTGTAAGAACTGGGCCTCAACGAAGATACCACCAGAAAAGGTCCTTCCCACTTCAACTGCAATTTGCCTACTGTGTCACCCAATGCCCTGACTTAATATTTTTCAACCAAACTTTTCTGTCACGCCATTTTATTGTTTCGGCTTGATATTTGTTGATGTTCTCTACAGCCTGAAGTCTGGTCCCCTCTATAGTATCTTTTGCTACATGATAATCAGCTTCGTATTCTGTCGAAGCTACTGTTCTTATTGATCCTGCTTTAGCTTCCTCTGGAGTTATAGCTTCGTCACCAAATAATAGTTTGAAAGGTGTAAAACCTATTGATCTTGACATGATTGTGTTGTGGCTCCACACCACTTTGATCAACTCATCTGGCCATTTTCCTTTGGGCTGATTGAAGATTAGCTTCATTATTCCTATCATTATAATGCCATTTGCTCTTTCTACCAGTCCATTCGATTCTGGGTGTCTTACTGATGCAAAATGAATCTTCGTGCCAATTTGGTCACAGAAATCTTTGAACATTTCAGCATCAAACTATGTTCCATTGTCCATAGTTATAGCCTTCGGCACGCCGAAGCGACAAACAATATTTTGGCAAAAGAATTTTTGGACTGTAACCGAAGTTATTGTAGCCAAAGGCTTTGCTTCAATCCACTTAGAAAAATATTCTACAGCCACCACAACATATTTCAAATTACCTTGCGCTGGTGGAAGTGAGCCTAACAAATCCAGGCCCCATCTTTGCAACGACCAAGTAGGCTGTATCAGCTGTGTGAGAGACGAAGGTTGCTTCTGATCTCTTGCACATTTTTGACAATTCTCGCACTTTTGAACTAACTCTGCTGCATCCGAAGCTGCCTTCAGCCAATAAAGTCCTTGTCTAAACACTTTTCTCAACAAGGGCCTGGATCCAATATGAGATCCACACAGACCTGCATGTATCTCCTTCATTAATTCTATACCTTCGGTTCTGGATAGACACTTGAGGAGTGGAGAGCAAACTCCATGCTTATATAATTCCCCTTCTATCATCACATACGGTCTTGTCCTTACCTCCATTCTCTTATTATAAGCTTCGTCATTCGAAAGACAATTACCTTGGAGAAAAGGTATAATTTCAGTTCTCCAATCTTCACTATGTACATGGGAAATTGTAAGCACTGCTCTCTCTACAAGTTCAACCGAAGATGCTTTTATTGTTTCGAAGAATACCTCGGAAGGTAGAGGGAGCCCCTGTGCCGCTGATTTGGCTAACAGATCTGCATGTTCATTTTATCCTCTTGGAATATTCTTGACAGAAAATCCTTCGAAAGAAGCCTCCAACCTTCGAACTGTATCCAGATATTTTTTTGAGCTTCGGATCTCTCGCCTTACAACTTTTGTCTATATGACCAGAAATGACTTGAGAGTCAGTTTTAAGGATAGCCCTTCTTATACCCATTGCTTTTAACTTCCAAAGACCCAACAAAAGTGCTTCGTATTCAACAATGTTATTTGTACAACTGAAGTCAAGCTTTGCTGCATAACATGTTTTGATTTTGGAATGCGCAACTAGGACCACAGCTGCTCCTGCACCGAAGGTTCCCTAAGAACCATCGCATAATACTGTCTAAGCTTCAGCGTCTTTATTGGTTTCCTCTTCCTGAGCCCCTGGCGTCCAATCAGCAATGAAGTCTGCTAACGCCTGAGACTAAATTGAGGATCTATATACATAATAAATATTGAACTCGTTAAGCTCCACAGCCCATTTTCCAATCCTTCCAGTAGTTTCTCTGTTCCTCATTATGTCCTTCAGAGGCTGTGACAAAGGAACAATTATGTGATATGCTTGAAAATAATGTCGAAGCTTCCTGGAGGCCATTAACACAGCATACAACACCTTCTCCAATTCTGTATAATTTTTCTTTGATAAACTTAAGACTTCGGAGACGAAGTACACTGGAGCCTGCTTTTTGATTTGGTCGTCTAGCTTCTCCTGTACAAGAGCCGCACTAACTGCAGAGTGCGAAGCTGCCACATATAAGAGTAATGGAGCCCCTGGAGAAGGTAGAGTTAGTGTTGTTAGATCGATCAAGTATTGCTTCAGCTCTTCAAAGGCTTTTTGTTGGGCCGTACCCATTGAAAAACTTCGGCTAACTTCAGTATTTCAAAGAATGGTAGATTTCTTTCTGTTGATCTGGATATGAATCTGTTTAATGATGCTAATCTTCCTGCTAGCCGTTGGGCCCCCTTCTTTGTGCTTGGTGGCTCCATCCGAAGGATAGCTTCAATCTTTCTCGGATTGGCTTCGATTCCCTTTGTTGATACCAAATAGCCGAGGAACTTGCCCTTCTTCACCCCAAAAACACACTTTTCTAGATTTAACTTCAGGCCAGCTTGCCTGAAATTGGCAAATGTCTCTTGCAAATCAGTAATGTGATTTTCTTGCTTCGTGCTTTTCATTATAATATCATCAACATAGGTCAGTACATTCCTGCCTATTTGAGAATGAAGGACCTTGGCTGTCATTCTGCTGAAGCTTCCTCCAGCATTTTTGAGCCCCTCAGGCATTCGAAGGTAGCAATATGTGCCACTAGGAGTTATGAAGCTAGTATTTGGCTCATCTTCCTTCTTCATCCAAATTTGATGATAGCCTGAGTAACAATCCAATAGACTCATGAGCTCTGAAGAAGCTGCTGCATCGATAAGAGAGTCTATTCTTGGTAATGGGAACTCGTCCTTTGGACAGGCCTTATTAAGGTCTGTGAAATCAATGCACATTCTCCATTTACCATTGGCCTTCTTCACCATAACAGTGTTGGCTAGCCATTCTGGATATTTCACCTCTCTGATGACACCAGCACTAAGGAGTCTCTTTACTTCATTCCGAGCACCTTTAGCTTTGTCTTTAGACATCTTCCGAAGCCTTTGTTTTCTTGGCCTGAAGGATGGATCCACATTGAGTGAATGCTAGATAACATCTCTGTTGACACCACAGAGATCATTGGCTGACCAAGCAAAGACATCTTTGTTGTTGAATAAAAATCTTATCAAAGTCTTCTCTTGCTCATCAGATAGCTGAGATCCCAGCAGCACCCTTTGTTCTGCTATGTCTTCGCATAGTAGCATAGGCTTCGGCTGATCTGCCTAAGCAGCCTTCTCTCTTTTGTGCTTAAACTGTTGACAAGCTTCAGCTTCGTCTATGTTATGGATTGCTTTTGAATCTATCCAATTTCCTTCAGCCTTTTTGGCAGCTTCTTGACTTCCATGGATAGTGATGGGCCCTTGCTCCGAAGGTATCTTCATGCATAAGTATGCTGGATGGAGTATAGCTTCGAAAGCATCGAGTGTCCCTTGACCAATGATTGCATTGTATGGGTACTCCATGTCAACAATGTCAAAAACAACTTGCTCATTTCTTGTATTGTAGACATAGCCAAAGGTAACTGGCATTGTGATTTTGCCAAGTGCCACAATCTGCCTTCCTCCGAAGTCACAAAGAGGGTGTGTAGCATCATGAATCTTTTCTTCTGGCTCTTGCATCTGTCTGAAGGCCTTAGCAAATATGATATCCGCTGCACTGCCTGTGTCAACCAAAACATTATGGACCAGAAACCCCTTGATGACACAAGATATGACCATAGCATCATTGTGAGGGTAATCCTTGCACTGAAGGTCCTCCTGGGAGAAGGTGATTGGGATGTGGGACCATTTGGACTTGATGAAGGGTCCCTGCACCCCAACATGCTGCACCCTTCTTTGTGCTTCCTTCTTCTACTTCTTGTTAGCTGGCTCTGAGCTTGAACCGCCTGTTATCGGGAGCACCAGCTTCGTAGCCGAAGGTGCTACAACTTGGTTGCTGAACGAAGCCATCAGCTCAAAAGTGGAAGTGAGTTCACCGGAGGTGGGCGCCAATGTTGGGGACTTGTTCTCAAATGCTATGAGTTAAGAACAAGGCAACACAAAAATGTTAAAGGTTAATGCCCTTCGTCCTTCGAAGCATTATTTCCCTTAGGACATAATGATCTTCGAACGAAGGTCACGAAGGACGAACCTTCATCATGACAGTGTATATCAATAAAAGAAGAAGCATACGAAATATGAAAAACAACATGAATAATCATATAACATTATTAATATATATTCTTTTGATTATCATGGATAAACAGGAACAATATTGAATTACATTTGTACCTTTGGCTTGACAGAAGGTAAAAGTCCAAGCGTGACGCACGAGCAAATACCATTCAGCGTGAACAGTACGGGGATACTGTTCACCTATTTATAAGCACAGGACGCAACCTGGTCAGAATTATATTTATGTCCCTGATGACTAGTTACAAACATGACACAAATCATCATGGACCGAATGGTCTTTTCCTCCTTAAGTTGGTGCAGCCCTTCGTCTCAAGGCATGTCGCTATGCTGAAGCTTCCTGGATAGTAGCTTCGGCGTGTACCTTCGCGCTATGTTTGATTATACGTTGATCTTTCGAAGGTGCTTCTTCTCAAAGGACCTTCGGCGACGAAGCAGGCCCCCAACAGGGGCATATACCTGCAGCGACCAAAAGAACGACAAAGAAGGACATCATCAAAATAGGTACTGCGGATGTCATCATACAAGAAAATAATGAAGGGCCGATGATTTTTGGTGAATCGGCCAATGAGAATACTTCGGACCGTCCGGAGAAGCTTCGGACCGTCTGCGCCTGGATGTCAGACCGTTCGTGATGCGCAGCACAGGTTCCCACGCCTGTCCCCATGTCTATGCTTGCCCCCTAGTGCCAGAGGTTGTGATGGTCACTTTCAGGGTTTCTCCTCCATTAGGGGTTTTTTCTACCACCACTTTCCTACAAGAAACTTTATTAGTTGCATCGGCCTCCCGTGCATTGCCGATGATGATTTCTTTGCCTTTTTCCTTATCGACTGCGCTGGGCCGAATTAGGACCTTTTTGCCCTCGAAGTCGATCATGTTCATTGGAAAGGGCTCCGTGTCTACCTGCATTTCTTGAAATTTTAATCGTCCTTCATTAATGGCCGATTGAATCTGTCGACGGAATACATTACAATCATTAGTGGCATGAGAAAATGAGTTATGCCACTTGCAGTATGCACGACGTTTCAGTTCGTCAGCGGATGGAACAGTATGATTTATTTTAATGTTGCCATTTTTAAGTAATTCATCGAATATCTTATCACATTTGCCAACATTAAATGTAAATTTAACCTCCTCTTGTCGTTTCTTTTGAACCGGCTGTAAGGAGGAACAAGCCGAAGATTTGGCCTGCTTTGGCCAAACCATTTCAGCAGCGTACACTTCCGTTGATTCGTCGTCTGAGCTATTTTGGTCGCATTCTACTATATGGACATTATGACAAATATTTTTGGTAGTTTCTTTGCTTTGGCTCTCACAGGCCAAAGCTCTTTGGTGTAGTTGTGCTAGCGTGAAAAATTGGATGCCTTCTAATCTTTCTTTTAAGTAATATCGCAACTCATTAAAGGCTAATCCTGCTATTTGTTTTTCTGCTAAATGAATTTGGAAGCATCGGTTTCTTGTATCCCAAAACCTCCGGATGTATTCATTAACTGATTCATCCTTCCCCTGCCATAGGGCCACTAGGTCTACCAAATCTAACTCATAGTCACCGGAGAAAAAGTGGTCATGAAATTTTTGTTCTAAATCCACATGCCATTCCTGTCAAGGATAATGAAAATAAACGCACGCGGAATGCTTCTGTGTTGGACAATTCTCTTAATTGTGCTAAAAACTGGCCTATGTGTTCACGCGTGCTTTTTCCTTGGTCACCCGAAAATTTTGCAAATTCGGGTATCCTGGTTCCCTGTGGGTATAGGTGGTGATCAAATCGGCTATCATAAGGTTTCCGATATGATTGCCCCCCAGGGACCATGCTTACTCCGAGCTTATCTCGGAACGCCATGGCTATTTCTTCCCTTACTATATCAATGGCAGCCGGTGCAAGACCATCGGCTCTCTGGTCAACCATAGGTGGGATTGACTGGATATTAGCATGTTGTCTTCCCCCCCATTGGTTTGAGTTATATGGTGCATTACTATTTGCTCTATATGGTTCATGGGATTGACTGTTCCTTTCCGGCCTTCTAGGCGTGGCCGAAAAGTATTCGCTCCCATGGGCCTGAGAATCTGTGTTAATGGGCTGGTGCATTGTGTAGTGTGAGGGAAGGTGTTGCTAGGACGGATGAAGATTCAAGTAGCAATCCTCCTCAAAAAAAACTCTGCACCGGACCGTCCGGTTGGATACGCGGACCGTCCGGTGGTATGCGCGGACTGTCCTGGTATGTGTCTGAACCGTCCGTGACTGTATGCGGACCGTCCGTAACTGTATGTGGATGGTCGGGCTAAGTAGTTCAAATTCTACGCAATACATTGTGGCTTGGGCGCATGTCTGGGTAATTCGTTAAAAATGGGTCCGGCCGTTGCTGGCTCGGACGGTCCGTGCTCACGTGCGGACGGTCCGGACATGTGCAGATCGACTGATTTACTACCGATTTATGGTTGCTCAGGGTAGGAGTCCATCGGCATCCCATAAGGGGGTTGTGAACGGTCGTGAAAACATATAGCCGATGTATTACGCGTGTTTCCCCCTAACTCAACCTCGCGTGAAGGAAAATTTGCAACAGCAGATTTATCAAATGCACGTACTAGTCTCCTATAATTATTTTGCATACCCCCTATGATATTTTACATTTGTTCTCGCTGTTCATCTACATAATTCTTAAGAGATTGTAGTTCGTTTGAATTACTTACATTGGGGATATCTAGTGTGGGTCGGAGCGAAGCCAAATCCGTCGCCCGTTGTCGAACGACTTTGTTGTTCCTGTCCACCTTGAAGTTGACCAAGAACCTTGCCTTTGCCTCTTGGATCAGCTGCTCCTTATGCTCCTCGAATTGGAGCTGTTCGTCGGCCAGCAAAATTTCCCAAGTTGGCTCTATGATATTGCTGGGTGAGACTTCAGAAGTATCCCTTGAACTGGCCATTGAGGGCCGATTTGATGGGTCTATATGTGCTGTCCCCAGCGGAGTCACCAAAAAGTGTGTTGGCACCTTTTTTGGGCGCCAAACACTCAATAAGAACTGGCGGCGGTGCTCTCTTGTCAGGCGCGGATGGTCCGTGGCCAAGGGCCGGACGGTCCGTGACCTGGCGCGGGGCTAGGGTTCCCTGCCTGACGGCCGGATGGTCCGCGCGTGCGCAGGGGGCGGCGGAAGTCGCCGGCGACGCCTGGATCTCACTCTCGGGAGGGACCCCGTCGGGGAGGAGAGATCCTAAGTGATGTCTAGGCTCGGGCAGACCGACCTAGACTCCTCTAATCAACGTAGAGTCGAAGAGAAGCGGAGAATTTGGGGATTCAGAGGCTAAACTAGAACTAGACTAGAATTACTTCTAATTGTATAGGAAATAAATACGAGATAAAAGTGTTATTGATTCGATTGATGATTATAAATCAGCTGTATTCCTCTATATTTATAGAGGAGGGGGGCTGGATCTGTTACAAACAAACTTCCCGAGCTAATTCCAAGAATCTAGCTAACAAACACAGCAAGAAACTCGGAACCCTAATCTGTTCTACACGCGCGGACCGTCCGGCCCTAGGGCCAGACCGTCCGCCCTCTTTTTGGTGCCCAACAGCACTGTTCATTTATTTATAGGTAGTCGTACAACTTTGTACGATATTACGTTCATGCCCTCATTGGTTACACACAAAGTTTATAAATATCATAGGGACAACATTGTCTTTTGTCCTCAGCGACTTGGATAACACCTTCTCCTTGTATTGTCTTCCCATGTTGTCGAGACGAAGCTAACATCATTACGCTTCCACCATTCTATGTCGAAGCTATTCTGATTCTGAAGCTCGTGTAATACCTAGTAATATGCTAATAACAAATGGTTAGCCGTGTTTTTGAGGACCTTCGGAAGACGAAGGCCTCTAACAGTAGCCCCTCGCAGTATTAGTTTGTTTCTTTGTAATAAATTCAGGCTGCGAAACGAACGAAGACTTTTAGTCAAAGGTCTAAAAAACACCTTCCCTTCGCTAGAATAGGGAAACCTTCTAAACAGTGTGGGCCACTGTGGTTTTGCATATATATGAGGGTTGTGATAAAATATTTTTTTGTGCTATCGAGTCATTGTTGGCTTTGTTCTTTAGCTTGCTGCTAGTGTAGTCACGATTGTTTTTGAGCTTCGGCTTTCTGTTTTAACCAAAGCTGAGATGGCCGAAGATAAGAGGAGGATCCCACACTGGCTGGGTTTTATGAAGCCATGGAGCGGACTAATATTGAAAAGATAACCAACGAGATTCTAGATGGATTATCTGAAGATTCTGAGGGCAGCGATGACCTTGATTTCGACAGTGGTGCAGAAGACGCCGAAGATCGGTCATGGAGGCCGAGACATGTTGTTTTTGAAAAATCCGCTGTTAAGAAAGGGTAGATCGAAGCAATGAAGAACAAATATTTCCATGATATATCCGTAGTGAGGGCTGGAGGAGAAAACACTGTTTCTTTTCCTGAGGCGGACGAAGTGGTGGTATTCAAAAGATTTATGAAGGCTGGACTTCATTTTCCCTTACATAAGATGCTAGTTGGAGTGCTGAAAAAATTCGAAATATACCTTCATCAGCTTACTCATGAAGCTTTAATTAAAGTTGGAATTTTTATTTGGACGATAAGGAGCCAAGGGATGGAGCCAGACGCCGACTGTTTCTGCAAAATACACGAACAATATCCTACTAGATAAAGGCGGTTGGGAAGAAACAGCATCATAACAACTTTGGATGTTACTCCTTCGTATATCGTTCTAATACAAGACACTATGTTCCAACATTTCGTAAAAAGTGGCCAAGGTCCTGGATGAAGCAATGGTTTTATATATGTTAAGAATGATTTAGTTGAGAGGAAGAATGTGAAGGATTTAATTCAATGACCCATACAATCATGCTTAGTATCAGAAGGTCTTCGATCGTGAATAGCGAAAAGGCCCAAGCATGTCTGGTGGTCTTTAACACAGTGTGAAACTACATTGGTACCAGAGACTTGATCCAAGACCATATAGCCTAGTACTCAATGGACTCTTTTGTCACACACCTCTCACTGTCGGTAAAAATGAGTGACCAGATCACAACGTCATGTCGACTAGTACGATGGACCTTTGTCATCTAGGCACTCTGCTTCAGAAAGACACTCTTTTATTTGTTTCTTTCTTTTTGAGAGAAGATTCTGAAGACACTCTTATTTTTTTTCTTTCTTCTAAGAGAAGATTCTGCAAGGCAATATGAACCCCTGTGGAATACCTGGGACTTGGTTGTTTGGTCCAAATGTAGAGATTTGGGATAGCTAAGAGCATCTCCAACAATGTTTTAAATCAGTGCTCTATCTTAAAATATAGGACTCAACTCATAAAAAACAACTCCAGCAGTGCTCTATTTTATAAATTTTCAGCAAAAAATATAGGGCACCCGTGTAGTGACTCAAATATACAACCTTCATATTAGTGTCATATACTTATTTTCTACATGATCCTTAACCTTTTCTTTCCTAATAATATAATTTGTTTTCTAATATAAATGATTTATGGTTTAACTGTTGGAGCTCAATTTGTTTTTAGTGCCCTAAATACTTTAAATATGTTGTAGAATTTTAGTTTTTAAGATACTGTTATAGGTCACCTTGTCAGAGATGCTCTAATGAACAACAAGATGCGCTATACGCCAACAATGAATAATCATGTGTGTAAAAACTAGTAACTTAAGCGCGCGACCCGCACACGTAGGAAACATTTAGTAATCCTATACAGTAATCTTGTGTAGGAAACATTCAGAAAGCTTGCGTATAGAACATTCAGAAAAAATTTAGCAATTATGTCTATATTAAAGAAATAAACGGTTGAAGTAAGCCTGGTTGAAAAACAAAAGAAACTTAGCAGCATGTAGACCTGTAAGGCCAAAATTAAAAGTAAGTTAGGTTTAGTGTTACCTTAAAAAAACTTATGCAGCTAGGATTTCATCTCCAAATCAGCTTTTCCATAATCCACTGAGCTATGAAAAAATAGCACTGACAACTGATTTAAGCACCAAGTTGTGCCCCCCTAATTGCGCAAAGATCTTGGAAAAAAATTCATTTTGGAAAGACATATACACATCTAAATTAGAAGGTAACCCCTTCATTAACCAAATGAAAAATGGAAAGAGAAACCTATTAATGTAGGTTTATGCGGTAAGCACTATGTTTCAAAAAGAGATCATAGGCAGTGTTTAGGCAATAGGCAAGCTACACCATCATTTTTAGGACCTACACGTTTTCTCGTTATGAGTGGCGTCGGAGCTCATCTCTATGAATTTCGGACACATTGGAGATGATGGGATCGTAGGACTCATGAAAGGGTCCCGCTTCATCCTAGATTTATTAGCCAAAGTACAGAAGATACCAACCTTGGTCCTTTTCCTTTCTAAAATGTTCTCTCATCGAATGAAACTTCTAGCAGAAATTATTAGCATATGTTGCAGAATAAAATAATATCCCTTAGAATTTTCGCGGTAACGATTACTTGATCTAATTTTTTAAGAAAAATTCTTGTAGTAAAGAGCCGGAGCAATTATAATTTGTTGACATATCTGACTTAGTATAACAGCTGATCCATGATACAACATTGCTCTAAGGCATGAGCATTTTATTTTCTTACGGTCCAATTATACGACATAATAGGTTACCAAAAGTCTTATTTGAAATCAAGTTGCTTCAAGTAGATTGGCTTGGCACACACTTATCACAATACTTTATGATGATTCCTTCTATCACTTGTTCTCAGTCTATCATGAAAAGCACAATAGGAACTTATGTAACCTTCTATGAATTCCAGGTGAACAATGCACTTATGGATTTGATAAAGGCCACCAGATCCACAATGAGACCTGAAGAGTGGCCAGTCCAGCTTGAGAACATATTGGGTAAGCTTAAGAAGACTAAACACCTCTGATTTCTCTTCAAGGCTAATTGTTCCGGAAGAAATCTCTTACGCTACATCCTCGTCAGAAACCAGGGCACTCATTACCATCACGATGCAAATAGATGAAGTTGCAAATGTTGTCGCAGCAGTCTATAACTTGGTTGGCAAGCTGCAACTAAGCTTCCTTTATCTCATAGGGGTGATAGTCATGAGGTTTGAACACATGAGGAACATTGTAAGGTAATGAAACCAGCAAGGGTTGTAGGAATTGAGTGACAAGGTAAAAGGATATCCATCCTGCTCCCTCGCTAGCTTGCAATACCAGCGAAATAATTTATCTGTCTTGTGGCTTCATATTTACTAAATTTCCTCTGATACTGCAGAAACAACGTCCTACAACATGTAAATTATTCTTTGAGATCCTGTGGGAGTCGAGTTGATACTTTCCACTTCTCCCCATGCCTAGAAATGATAATTTTAAAGTAGTATCTCTAACTCATGTGAAACGCTTTTGAGGAAAGGCATGCTCAGTGGCAGAACAATACGACACAGAAAACACTGAAAAACAGTGCGCGCGTAGACAGAAGTGCTAAGGCATGATTGGTGTATTTGCCTGTAAGGCCATGTTCGTTTCATCCCCAAACCATGGGGATTGAGGGGGATTGGAAGGGATTGAGGAGGATTTTGACTTATAGGAGATTTGTTCCCCCTCAATCCCCATGGTTTGACACAAAACGAACAGGGCCTAAGAGTATTTGTAACTCGCTGGTTCTATATGACGGACACATGCTGCATCGGTGTTGTCCACCATGTAACATCGTCGGGCGGGGGGCTCCTGGCGGCACGGTGTAGTATGAGGGGGAGCGGGGTGAGACACAGGGAGTAGCAGAGCGTGTCGCAGCACCTCCCCATGGCTTCGCCGCCCATGGTCCGCGGCCGTGTGCCAGGGAGACGACGGGGGCGCTCCTGGCAACACGGCGTCGTGTGAGGGGGAGCGGGGGAAGGAGATTAGGTGCAGAGAGGAGCGGAGCGCGCCACGACGGTCCCCACGACGTCGCCGCCCAGAAGGGGGGGAGAGGATGTGTCGTATCAGGGGGAAAGGGGATGAGGTGCTGGTTCTAGAAACATCGTGGAGGCCGGTTCCGTCCGCTAACGTGGAGCTTCGAGCGGAGAGCTTTGCGAGCGAGAGGAGACATCAACCGGTGATTGACGATCGAACGGTTCAAGTTCTTTTTGATGACGTGGATGGCCTCATCATTGCCATTTCTATTCGGCTTTAATATATAAGGAAACACCATGCACATGTACGTTAGCAAATGTTGTCGGCAACCAATTGCAACGTGTGTTATCTATCACATCCGTCCCAAAATATCAATCGTTTTAGCTTTGGTTTTATATATATTTAAATAAATGATAATAAATCTAGACACATATACAAAACATATATATAAAGTATTGTATGAATCCACTAATTTGCTAAAACAAATTTTATTTTGGGATATTTGTTTTTGGAAGGTCATTGATTCATTACGTAGTTTCGCCATTTCAAATGGAAAAATTATGCCCTTCTGTTTATGAATTAGCAAAAAAATAGTTTATTTACCCACTAAAATTATGTAATGATGTCCACTTTTGAATGGTGAAAATAGATTTTCGGTAATCCTATTTGACCACAGTGCTGAATCTAGTATTGCCGTAATGATTCCACGTTTTCAGACCCTGCAATCCAAGTTCACCCTAAACTACTACAAGTCTAATCTAATATATGGATCGAAACAGGAGACAGCATAAAAGTACTTTTATATTGGCATTGTGTCACTACGACAATTGACAAGTGATAACTGAACAGCTGACAAAGCTGCCAATGGTGAAATAAAAGTACGTTCGCATTGGCACAATGCCAACGGACACATGCAAACTGATAAAACGCTCTGCGTTGTTTTTGCCCAGCCCACATGGAGAAATCATCACTACCGACAGAAACACTTTCACCAATGCTTTGGCCCGTAGATCACGAACTCAGATGTCAACAAGCACCCTCCGTGAAGGAATTCAATGTACTAACCACATTATAAAATGTGCAAGTGGTACAAACATTCTGCACAATTTACATATATAATACAGGTTGTATCGATACAATAAAAAGTGTATACATCTTTCTATATGGTTGCCAAAATTTCGCCGGTGGGGACAATGGGGGCGGCTGTCCAAGAACAACTGCTATGTTACACAACGCAAGACCAGATGCAGGAACCCAGACCCAGCTGCATCTAAGTTACATTCTTCTTAGCGGTAATTCTAGCACCATCTATACAAGCCCATCTCTTTTTTTTATTTTGGAATGAACAAATCCCCCTCCATTCTATAATGTGTATTTACCAACTAAATCCACCCCCGCCCCACCCCCTTTCTCCCTCCCTCCCTCCCTCCCTCAAGTTTACAGATCGGCCTCATCTATGACTCGACAGAAGCCGAGTCGCCTTTCTGGCTCCAAAATATTGCTTTTGGGTTCAGTTGTGTTTGCAGAAGAATGGTATAATGTGAACATGTTATATAGACATGAAAGGATATTATGATGTTTGCAAAAAATCACGATCCTGGAGGCATTCTTGGGGATTGGCATAGAAATAGTCCTCTTCCTTGGGTCTGTCAGGAATCACCATCCTCTTTGAAGCTGATCCCATCCGCTTTGCATGGGCAACCTTGATCAGTGAAGAGAACTCATCCCACAGCAGAGAACCATTTGTGTACCGGTCCACTAGCTCAACAATGAGTTTTCGGTCTAACAAGACGGTCTTCTTGTAACCCATGAATCTAGAAATAGAAAATGATAGAATACAAGTAATTACTACAAATAAAAAAAAAACTCCACAGCTTTGCAGAATGTAGTAGAAAGCATGATGGAATTATGAAAAATCCCTACAGCTATTAGTGTGGAATCACAAGAAATAAATGCACTACTTTAAACTTACAAAAATAAGATATGTAATCTCTAGTCACTAATAAACCCATGAATATATTCCAAGATTTCAGTCTTGGAAAAAAGGGAAAGATAAAGTTCTAGTGTCTCTAAGTCTAAGCTGTATCCAAACTCAATTATGCAAATCTTGAAGCAACAATGTTAGTAGTGAAGAATTGATGGCGGTTGAAGGCAACATCATTAATGAGATTTAAAACTTCAACAGTTCATCTTTTTACAGACATCATTAATGCGACACTCAGAAAAACAATTACGCCCCGTTTGGATCCTTGGAATTGAATTCTATTATAATAATAGTAATTTAGGCAAAAATCAATTGAGCTAATATAGTTTTATACAAAATGTATTAGTATACTATTATTAACAATATGTGGGAGATATTTATGTGCTACATTTTTACTATAGAGGAGTGAGCCGAAGAGCGACTTATAAGTTATAGAGTAGAAACACATTCTATTGATACATGAAAGTATTTCTCTTACTCCACCCCATGAATTTGAGATATGCTTATATCCGAGCTTTGGAAAGTGGTAGAATGTCAAATTCAAGCTAAATAGACTATTCTATTTAGTAAATTTCAATTCCTCCAAAATGAGTTGATCCAAACGGCCCCTTATGAAAATACGATTAGCATGCTGCCTGGTATGTCGAAACTGCATATGCTGATATGCATAATATAAATTGTATATGACAAAGTGGAATAGTGCAAACCTCCGATGACCCTCAACGACTTTAGCCATGTTTCCATCATATGTTGGAACAAATATATCACTTTCTAAGGATACTAAGTAATCAAGTGCTGCCATTTGTGATGAATGGTTCTGGAAGAACATCAGATCAGAAGGTTCCAGAAGTGTCTCCTTCCTCACCTACAGACAACGGTTGTAGCAAGACATCAGCAAGGAAAAAAGGAGAGATGGAAGAGTACTGTATAACAAGTACGCTACAATAGATGCATAATATATTTGTGCACATACAACATTCGGGTATGCTGAAGTTAGAGAAGCCATCCTGCGCTTTCCACCGTATATTTCCCCAGCAGCAATGTATATTTGCATACTTCTATCGATGTCAAGTGCTCTGAGGACAAGAGCAGTCTCCTCAGGCGTCAATGGGCAAAGGCCATCTTTTCTTTTCAAGTCTGAGTCAATCACTTTTTCTTTCCACCATGGATAAGCATACCTGAAGCCAAGAGCAGTTTGGAGCATGTCACTTCAACAGAAGAAATAAGTAGAGGAAATTTCACTCTAGGTTAAAGGCACAATTCCAAAATTTCACCTCATTCTTGTGAGTTCTTCTGCCTCTTCAGTACTGCAACCTTGTGTACAGCCAGAGAAAGCCAACATATCCATTTCATAACGTAAATGAAGTACCAAGAAAGGTCCATTTTGGCGAAGAATTCTAATTACTCTCTTGCCCAACTCTTCAATTTGCGGGGTAAATTTGAGGGAGGCATAATTTACTCGGCATCGAAGTTTCTGAATCTCTATTGGTAAACCATTGTTTGCTAGCCTGGCATCAGTTCTATTCAAATGGAGAACCTTGTACTTACGAATCAAAGGAAGAATCTGATTTAAAATAAACCAAGTGTCAGTTTATACAGTAAATTCTGCAATATAGACTAGTCTTGGCATAAAATACGATGCTACTTACCTGATTTTGATAGTAGGAGATATCAGACCAACTAATTGGAGGCATGGAGTGAAACATTCCAAGTTCAACTCTTCTCTTTACCCTTGGAGGTAATTCTCTCAGAATGCGAACTTCACCTCGTAATGAGGTTATAAAGTGCTCAACATCAAATATATCTTGGAACTCACTGCAGGATAGAACGGACTGCAGCAGTTAGCTTCCCTTACATAAACACAAGTCCCAGTAATAGTTCAAAAGGCAATTTGAAGTCGCCAAACAGCACCTTGGATCGTTCCAAAATGAAGTTTTATCCAACTCTGGCACGACTAAAGTCACATTCAAATATCTTGCAATTACAACCATGTCACATATCTGATAAAATAAAAGTAGGGAAGGCCAGAAGCCAGTGTTAAGAGTCAGACGTTGTAAAGAAAACCGACGAATCAATACAAACAAGGGTTTTCCAATTGCTTACTGCAGCTCGCATTTGGTTAAGCCCACCATTGCACGAAACCATCAAGTAACCATTGTTCCTATATATTCCTGGAAAGCATTGACAACAAAAGATCAGCAAAAAGAAACACTAGAACATGCTCAACATATTTCGCTACTTGGAACCATAGCTATAATACTGGTGCACATTGAGTACTTGAATACCAACAAGAAAATTATAACCACACTTTTCCTGTCATTAATTAGGAAAGACATTCAGTTAATGGAAATGCAGGTGCAATGTAATGTCATATAACAACCGAGGTCTTTGTTGACAAGTGCAATTAGCTTGGCTCCTATAATCCTATGTCTGGGGCTCTGGGCTGAAATGTGTCCTAAGAGCTAAGTTATCTCCTATTTGACAGAATGTTGTTTCACCAAATGCAACTACGGTTACTAGAAAAAAGGCCAATGATGCAGGCATGCAGCTACCCAAGAAATGCTGAGAATGAATGATTGACAACAAAGCAAGCCTATGAAAATGTGACCCACCTAAAAAGTATGATATTAACATGAAAATACAATAACCAGAACGGCAAACCCGTTGCCTTACTACCAAAAAAAAAAGATAAAGCAATGCGATGATATCGGCATGCATGACCGAACGCCAATGTTTATAACAATATACTGATCCAATAACGTGGAAATGATGTGAGCATGATTGCATTATGAAATGCCACGGAAAGCACGACATGCATACAGGTGACATTAGCACAGAACGAAATCCGCGTGACGTTCTGCATTACGCGGGGCTTGCCAATCTGAGCACACGAAAACGACGGGAAATCGTCACCGATCACAAGTCGTTTTCATGCAAGACCGAGGAAATATACACAGGAGCCTTGGAGGGATCTTCCACGCCAGACGCCACGATGCAGGCGGGCTGTCGATGTCCAGCTGGGAACCGCATCGTGATCGTCCAGGCGCAAGCAAACAGCAGGCCGGCGGAACAGGGCAAAGAAAAGCGAACGAGCGAGCAAGCAAGCAACCAACCAGAGGCCGCGGGGCGGGCGACTCACTTTTAGGCGGCAGCGCGAGCGCGGCCTTGTCGACGGCGAGAGGGTGCGGGCGCGCGGCGGAAGCCTCCTCGTGCGGCGTGAGGCAGGAGGGCCAGCCCTTGAGCACACGCGGGCCCCAGGTGTCCCCGACGGCGGTGAGCTGCAGGACGCAGGTCCAGAGCAGCACCGTGGTGGTGGCGGGCACCAGCCAGAGCTTCATCCGCGACCGCGCGGCGGAGGAGGGAGGGAACCTGAGCTTGTCGCCGGGCGCCGCCGCCGGCGACGACTTAACCTTCCACCCCATGGACCATGGACCAAGCGGGGGCGAGAGGCACCTAGGGCGCCCGGCGCGTCCGGAGCGGGGAGGGAACTACTAAATCGGCCGCCTGCCTCCTCGGTCGGAGATAGTATTACCGGCCAATTCGGCTGCGAGCAAGGCCTCCCGCTCCTCCCGGCTCCTTTGCTCCACGCCTCCAGCGACAGCAGCACGGCGCAAGACGCCGCCCGCCAATTTGGCGAAGCCGAGCAGGTCACCGGCGCCCGGCCGCCCTGTCACTCAGGCCGGCACCGCGCCTGTCGGGGAATCCACCTCCTCGTGCCTCCTGCGCAGTGCTCAGCGAAACCGGCGGTCGTCGGTCGTTCGCAGCCGCGCGGAGGTCGCGAGGAGGGCAGCAGGGCCCACCAGAGGCGAGGGCGGGGCGCCGGAGAGGAGGCGGCGTGGATCTCGTGGCCAGCGCAGCGGAGCGAGGAAGAGGGGAGAGGGAGGGAAGGTTGAGCGGTTTGTGGGGACGCCTAGTTATTTTTGGGCGTCGGTGCCTCGCCTCGCCTCGCCTGTGCGAAAATGCGAGTGCCTGCCAGCCTCGCTGGTCGCTGCCTGGTGCCGTGGTGGTTGTTTGGCCAACAGTGGTGGTGGTGGTGCGTGTGCGCGTAGTAGCGGCGTTAATGCGCAACCCCGCTGCGACCCAAGTGGAGTGGCGTTATTGTCATTGCAAGAGCCGCTTATGGTAACTTCATTTTAACGACATTTTGGGAAGCGACAGTGATTGAACTGTTTGTCGTAGATTGCGTCTCACATACCGTAAAAAAAATTACAAAGCTAGCTAGCTAGCTAGCTGCCGGTAGCTTTCAGAATGGGCACGGCCAGGCCAACGGCGCGGCCCTTTTGCCTTTGCCACGCTTCACATGCACGCCGCGCGCGCCCGCGGCGGTGCTTCACGGACAAGGTAGTCAGTCCACCACACAATCACATTCTAAATACAAAATAAAATAACGTGGTACAGTTCAAATATCGTGTGTACCGAATAGACGAGTGGCCAGAGTAGCCTCCTCTGTTAACAAATAAATGTGACGAGCAGATATCACTAGCGCCTGATGCGTGCGTGATGCCCCTCATGCTAATCATTTCCGCTCAAGTAGCATGTTACCTGATGGAGCAAGGAATGTTCTTCGAGAATATTGTTGCTGATTGCTCCCTTTTAAATATTTTTAAGATATGTATGTATATGTACACTAGGATCTGTATTTATTATTAGTTTAATAGAGCTACATGTACTTGTGCTCGTCTACAACTACAAGGAATATTGTTCGTGCTAAACTCTTAGCAAGAATGTTTTGTTTTCATTAATATTATTAGCTTGGAAGTGCATCATCTGTGGATGCATGTGTGTGGTTTGGAAGATTGCTACGACTATTCTCTCTACCACAAAGAGAGATAAAAGGACGTCACAACTCATCTAACTTTTTCTATCTAATGTTAGTCCTTTAATTCAAAAGACTAAGCTTAGAGAGATAGATTTATGACGTCTTAGCTGAAAAACCAAAACACGAAACGTTGCTGCGACTATTCTCTGCCACACACAACTAGAAGGCGAGACCGTTGGAGAAATTAAACTACCAAACAGACATCGAGATATAATGACTTATATTTTGTCTTTATATTATCCGCGACTATTCCAAGCTTTCAACATCGAGAGATGCATGTGTTTATGACCTGAGAAAGTTCGATGGATGAAAACTTGACATCACGGGAGAGAGAGAGAAAAACAGTTTGTGGCTTCTGTTCATCTTAATACAAGACAGGGTTAAAAGAACAACATATGACTGTTAAATATCACATATGACTTAATGACTATATGAGGCGTGACGACCAAAACTAAAGTATATTATGCAGGTAAATACACCACAACAAAACATAAAGTGTGGACTGTCGGGGTCTTCTTTTCTATCGAATGTTCTCAGAATAAACAAGCTGATTTGATTATTCACCTAACAGACATGCTGGAGGATTAAATGCCGAAGACGAAACAGCGAAGCGAGGAACACGAGGGACACGATAAAGCTTCGGCAAATAATATGATCACAGCTTCGGCTTAAGCTGGTTCTGAAGGTCTCGCAACAAACCAAATCAAGAGTAGAATGACAACTTTATTCTTAATATTTGTATTAGGTAAGTACCCATGCGTTGCAACGGGGACATATAATACCACGTTAACTTATATACAAAATGTGTGTTATATTGTTATGAGAAAAGGTTTCATAATCCATTTGTGATCCTGACCATACATAAAGTTTGTTATTTTAATCTAGTTGTTTCACCACTATATTGCAACCATCAGTAGCATACAGATTTCGATATATGCCATGATTTCTATGGTCTCATCATTGGAGAGCACGTTCCACGCCTGCCGGAAAAATTTCCATCGTACATCGTCAGTCATTAGGCACGCACCACCATACGTGCTTGTTCAAACAAAAAATCAAGTGTGTGTTTACAAAGATAATTAAAGGCAGGCCAACACAAAAGCTATCCCGGCGGTGGCGAGGATGACGAACTGATCATTGATGTCGGTCCTCCTCTGCGTCACCTCCGGAACCGAGATGGCGCCACAGTCCATAATATAGTAATCATCGAACGCGCGCGACATGGGCGAGTATCGATGACTCTTGGCTGGGATGCCAAACAAAGTGCACCTCGGGCTCATCGGCAAGGTAGTACACCTAGCCGTTGCACCACCGAATACACTACTCCTCTATATACATTATGTTCGAGGACACTCACACAACGTCATCAACGACCGTCGTCCCAGCGCACAAGAATTCATGGCCGGTCAGTAGCGACTTACATGGCAGGATGGGCTTCAAATGGACGATGAGTGGACGGCGTGATGGCGATGTCGTTGGATGCAGTGCCCAGAACAACTCGAGAGTCGCCGACATTAGCAACGACCATGAGGTCCTCTTGCTTGACGATGGACAACGCGGTGTAGCCGCTCTAGACCGTGTCCAAGCGGCGGCTGTGTTGGAGCTTGTCATACACAGCGGCTCATGCGGCTCATGGCTGCTTCCAGAGGTCGAACTGGAGTCATCAAGCTTCTTCTCGTCGTCGATGAGCGATGCCAACGCGAGCGCCTCCTGATAATGGTGTTTGTTCGGGGTTTTTTCAAGCAAGAAACATGGATTCATCCTTGGCGACGTGACGGGGACCATAATTAGGGGTACCCTCAAGACTCCTAAATCTCAGCTGGTAACCCCCATCAGCACAAAGCTGCAAAGACCTGATGGGTGCGATTAAGTCAAGGATCGGTCCATTCGAGGGACGCGATCACGCCTCGCCCGAGCCCAGCCTCGGGCAAGGGCAGCCGACCCCGGAGGATCTACGTCTCGTCCGAGGACCCCCTCCAGCAACGGACACACCTTCGGCTCGCCCGAGGCTCAGTCTTCACCAAGAAGCAACCTTGGCCAAATCGCCGCGCCAACCGACCAAATCGCAGGGGCATTTAATACAAAGGTGGCCTGACACCTTTATCCTGACGCACGCCCTCCAGTCGACAGAGCTGAAGTGACCACAGTCACTTCGCCGCTCCACTGACCGGCCTGACAAGGGGACAGCGCCGCCTGCGCCGCCCCGACTGCTGTGCCACTCGACAGAGTGAGGCTGACAGCAGCCAAGTCCGGCCTCAGGCATCATAGGAAACTCCGCTTCGCCCGACCCCAGGGCTCGGACTCGGGCTCAGCCCCGGAAGACGACGAACTCCGCTTCGCCCGACCCCAGGGCTCAGACTCGGGCTCAGCCCCGGAAGACGACGGACTCCGCTTCGCCCGACCCCAGGGCTCGGACTCGGGCTCAGCCCCGAAAGATGACGAACTCCGCTTCGCCTGACCCCAGGGCTCGGCCTCAGCCCTGGCTTCAGCCGACGGTCTCCGCCTCGCCCGACCCAGGGGCTCGGACTCGACCTCGGCCTAGGAAGACAGACTCGACCTCGACCTCGGAGGAGCCTCCACCTCGCCCAACTCAGGGCTCGGACCGACCACGTCACAGGAAGCGCCATCATTACCCTGCCCCAAGCTGACTCAGGCTACGGGGGACAAGACCGGCGTCCCATCTGGCTCGCTCCACTAAACAAGTGATGATGGCGCCCCGCATGCTCTATGACGACGGCGGCTCTCAGCCCCCTTACGGAAGCAAGAGGACGTCAGCAAGGACTCGACAGCCCCGACAGCTATCCTTCCGCCAGGCTCCAGCGCTCCTCCGACGGCCACGACACCACACAAACTGGGTGCCAAAACCTCTCCGGCTGCCACGATGGCATGTACTTAGGGCGCTAGCTCTCCTCCGCTAGACACGTTAGCACACTGCTACACCCCCATTATACACCTGGATCCTCTCCTTACGCCTATAAAAGGGAGGTCCAGGGCCCTCTTACAGAGGGTTGGCCGCGCGGGGAAGGACGGGACGGCGCTCGCGCAAGGCCGCTCGCTCCCTCCCGCGTGGACGCTTGTAACCCCCTACTGCAAGCGCACCCGACCTGGGCGCGGGGCTAACACGAAGGCCGCGGGTTCCACCTCCCACGCTTGTCTCCCTCCGGCTGCTCTCCCCCCTTCGCGTTCCGCCTCGCGCCGACCCATCTGGGCTGGGGCACGTGGCGACAATTTACTCGTCGGTCCTGGGACCCCCCCAGGGTCGAAACGCCGACAGTTGGCGCGCCAGGTAGGGGCCTGCTACGTGTTGACGAACAGCTTCCCGTCAAGCTCCAGATGGGCAGTCTCCAGCAACCTTTCCAGCCCAGGACGGTGCTCCATTTCAGGAGTCTTGAGTTCATGTCCCTCGACGGCAGCTACGACGTGATACTCCTTCCCCCGCCGCGCGACAGTGACAATGGCGGTCGACAACCCGCCCGTCGGCGGGGAAATCAACGACGCCTTCCCCACGTGGTGGAAGGACGACATTCGGGCTTGTCCCGTCCCCTCCCCCGCCGACGGAGGAGGAGGCGGGGCAACCAAGGCCAAGCAGGAGGCGACACCTCGTCGGCTGTCGAGCGAGTCGGCGGCGCCGGCGCCCCAACGGGGGAGTGCGTCGGGCATCGACCTCGCGTCTGAGACGAAGACGAGCGCTGTCTCCCCGCAACACACCAACCTCAAGCAAACGGACGACGCCAGCACGCTCGCGAAGGACTTGCTGGGCGTCACCCTCGTACCTGAGACAACGGTGCAGTCAGTCCCTGAGGTGACTTCGTCACCGCCCGTCGACCAAGAGGTACCGACCGATTCCCATCTCGCGCCTTTTGGATTCGGCCTCGACCCACCAAGCGACTCCACTTCGGTGGACATTTTCATAGAGGCGAGTCCAAACCCTCTGGGGTATCGTATGCGGTCACCCTGGGACCGGCTGACGGCCGTCTCGACCTACGGGCCCTCGGGGTCCGAGCACTACAACACTTGTGACCTTTTGTGACGTTGTCTTTATGTCACCAAACCTTAAATTTATGTCACTTTTTAAAATTTATGACATCTCCATGACGAAAATCACTTCATCACCTATCATGCGTGGCATTGCATGATCTATGACATTTTATGTTTTTTCGTCATTAATTTAGTGACGTATTATATGTCGTCATAGTTTTGTGACACGCTATTTTTGTCACTAGCAATCTCCAAAAAAATGCCACATCATGCTTCCACATAGGATACAAAACGTCATAAAATTAAACACGTGCATGACATGGCATGACTGAGATTTTACGTGGCATCTATGCTTATGACGATTTTGTTCACAAAATATTTGGCCACAAGCTAATTTGTTTCACCATATTGTTTTGTCTGTTTACTTCTGAATTTGTAGCCAACAACCCAGAAACAGTTGACCGAAGGTCCGAAGCCCTACTGCTGGAACAGCGTTAGGTTGCAGTAGAACCCAACCAATTTGTTTCACAGTGTACTTAGCAATATATATCATAGATATCATTTATCAAGAACCAAGCCCTTCAAAATTTTCAAAACTAGCATCATGTTTCATCAAACAAGCATCAAGTAGAGTGCTAAGGACAGTACCAAAAGGACAGCAAAATCAGGGCCATACAACAGCAATATGAGATACAAGGGCCACACTGAAATGAATTGACCAACTTCTTATTGAGGCTAAAGAGACGACGAAGGAGAGCATCAGTGTCATCTACTCCTTTTTGAAGATCATTGATCTTTTCTAACTCTGGACATCTCTTGCCTTCAGCGATGACCAGTGGAATCTGTGTTTAAGCCTCAGCTTATCTGTTCCAATTGCATGCCCATACTTTTTCCCCTTATCCATTTATCTGTCATGGCATCTTTTTGGCCTAAATATAATGAACATTTTCACACAATTAGTGCAAATTATAATTAGTTTGATGAAAATTTGTAGAACATATTTATTGTAGGATGGATCATTGTTTTCTTGCCTTCATCACAGATTTGAATCTCGTCATCATGTTGTGCAGGACAATTGGCAAAAATCAATGTGTGCTCTTCTGTATTTGTAGTTGAACCATGTAGATCTTTCTCAGCTAAGGATAGTTCCTTTGTCTTCTACCTAGTTATTCTACCAACTTGGTCTTCTGCATTAGGTGCTAGCACTTTCTTGGATCCTTTTGTTCCTCCAGAACCAGTACACATGTGGGTGTTCCTTCTTTGACAATTGAAAGGTACACCCTGCATGGCCCCTAGGAATAATAAAATAATTAAACCCAAATTGATATTATTTCACATTGAACACAAATAAGTAATAACAACGAAGGGGTAAAGAAACCTAAGTACCTTATCAGCCACATGATGAACATTGTCCTCATTATGATGAGGTTCATACAATGGATCAAAGTCTTCACAAGTGCTAGAGTTCTTCCTTGTATTACTTGATCGAATAAGTGATGTTAATCCAGCTATACCAAGGCTGATCAACATTTTGTTGTTCCTCATCACCTTTAAAGCCCTCTCCTTTTCATACTGGGTTATTGGCACCTCTGAACAAACATTAAATAGATAAAATATGAGTGATCTCCTGTTAACTTGGACATGGCTATTGAACTAGACAAAATATGATTGTTGCATCAAATGAACTAATTGTTGCAAGTCATGTTAACTAATTGCAGAAAGTGAATAGGACATGAAAATATGAGTGTTCTCCCACTCCGTTAACAAGGCAGGTAACACTTGCAGCTCCTGTACAACTCTAGACGTGCTGAAACTACCTAGTGTATCTTATAACAAGAAAAAGCAGCACCATATAACTAGAGCTGAATTTATAAGTGCACGCGAAAGAAAAGAACTCAGGATTGATTTATATACACTATTGTTTATAAACCTACAAACAACTAGTCCCTTGGATTAGTACTCTTTTTATGGAACGAAGATAACATATAGCAGTTTGAAGTCCTAAAAACAAAGGTAAGGAAGAATTAGTATATATATATTTGAAGTTCAATTGGATCAACCAAGATAAAACAAGTATAGCATATTCTGAGGCACTAGCTATGTTTAAATGTTTTTAATCGTCCATGCTATCTGCATTGTAAAACCTTTCCATTAGCGACATTATGCATGCACATTTTGATATATAATTGGTGCGGAGTCATAGAAACTATACTAGTATTTTTGGAAGGCACTAGCTATGTTCATGAATATAGATTAGCATAGGTTTTGGTGAGGATCAACCACTTGGATTCTATAGTTTGGTATCCTTATGACAATATTTTTGTATTAGGGTCAGTTTCACTTCTTTACAAACAAAATCAGTCCACCAGGTAATCAGAGCACAAAACAAACACAAGAAAAAGCACCACCATATAGCTATAGCTGAATTTATACATGCACGCAAAAGGAAAGAACACATGATTGATTTATATACACTACTATTTATAAGTTGTAAATACTAAAGCATCTGCTAGCTACAGCATGTCACGTGAAGCTGGTTGGATAATAAGGGACACCATGGCAAGTTGTCTAAGTCAAGTGATGATACGTGAAATCTACAAATAACTAGTCCCTTGGATTAGTACTCTCTTTATGCAACGAGGATAACATATAGCAGTTTATAGTCCTAAAAACAAAGGCAAGGAAGAATCAGTATATATGTTTGAAGATCAATTGGATCAACCGAGATAAAATAAGTACAAACGGTAGAATCCACTCTCTTCACCTGCTATGACAAATAAAATATTCCTAGGCAATTTTTTCCAAAAGTAGATGGAATGAGTACCTCTTAGGCTCTTGTTCGGTTATTCTCATCCCATATGGATTAGAGGGGATTGGAAAAAATTAAGAAAGGTTTTGACTTGCTGGTGATTTAAACTCACTCAATCCTCTCCAATCCATATGGATTGGGATTAAAACAAACAAGCCCTTAGTTTGCTTTTAGTTTTTAGGAAGAAAAATCACAGGAATCCATAGGTTCGTGGCCATTGTTTCCAGCTGCTAATTTAGTCCATAACCACCAAGCTAACATAATAAGACACACACACACGAAACACAGGGACATGAATGATGCACGACCGAGACACATATACATGTTTTCGATCCATTCCTTGCTTACCTAACGCAACCTACAATAGAAGGTAAACTATAGATCATATTCAGACATGGACAAGACATACAATTTCAATTCAATAGTTAACAATAGGTTCCTATGTACATTAGTTGAAGAAACAGAAAGCACAGAGATGAACAGCAGTGGCAGCTCTGAATTTGTTCTGGTTGTACAAGTCCCAAAGCAGATATAATTCTAGGCAGCAAATCAGTAAATGAGTGAAGAACATAAGTCACTTACCACCAAGATCCGTGAGCGTCCTCGGCCCAACCATCCTTCTAGGGGGCATCTTGATCACGACAAGGCAGTGAGGAGCAGGCCGCCGAGGAAGAAGGCTGGGGCAGTGGCGCCAAGGCAGATGGCTATTGCAGTGGAGCCGAGGCAGATGGCTGGGGCCGCGACAACGAGGCAGACGACTAGGGCAGCGACGAAGAGGACATCTGGTCCGGCGGCGCCGACGTGGATGGCAGGGGCGATGGTGACGAGGACGATCGTGGCAACTATTGAAGAGAAAGTTAGGTTTAGGGTTACAAAAGTCATGTGGAAAATCTAGAAACATGGCTGGTTATGCGAATTTTTTGCTATTAAAAATGGCAGGCTGTGGCTAGCAGTACCTCATGACAACAAGAAGTTCATCACAATACTGCGATTCGCTAGTGTTATGACATTTTTTTCAATGCTATTAGTGACACTTGCCTAAATTCATTATAAAATTATTTTACCATAAAAAATAAGTCATAAAACAAAATAGCCAATGACGAAAATCTTCATTGTTATGGGAAATTCGTCACAAAAGGCTACATATGTTGTAGTGGAGGAAGATGGAGAGCCCGACTTCTGTTGGGATTTCTCCGGACTAGGTAACCCCAGTGCCATGCGGGACTTCATGACCGCGTGCGACTACTGCCTTTCCGACTGTTCCGACGGTAGCCGCAGCCTCGGCGACGAGGACTGCGGCCCAAGTCGCGAATGTTTCCACGTCGATCTAGGGGGTCCTGGCGAAGGCAACCATCTTGGTATACCGGAGAATGGTGATCCCCCTAGGCCTGTGCCTCGCATTGACATCCTTCGGGAGCTAGCTGTGGTCCCTGTCCCGGCGGGGGGTCATGACCCACAGCTCGAGCAAATCAGCGAGATGCAGGCCAGGCTCGACGAGGGAGTAGGAACACTTGAGCCGATCCGCCGGGACATCGGGCAGGAATGGGTGGGCCAACCTCCGGCCGAAGAAGTGCGTCATCTCCCCCAGGGCATCCAGCACCGCATCGCCGACGACGACAGGGTAAGGCCGCCACTGGTTTCCAATGGAGTCGGCCAAAACCTGGCCGCAGCGGCAATACTTCTCCACGCGATGCCGGAGCCATCAACCACCGAGGGGCGGCGTATCCAGGGAGAGCTCAAGAACCTCCTGGAGGATGCCGCGGTCCGACGGGCCGAGAGCTCCGCCTCCTGAAGGCAGGGGTACCCCTCGGAACCTCGCGCCGCGACTTCCCGATTCATGCGGGAAGCCTCGGTCCACACCGGGCGCACGCGCAACACATCGCCTGCGGCCCCGGGTCGCCTCGGCAACGAGCACCATCACCACAGCCGTCGGGCCCACCTCGACAAGAGGGTGCGCCGAGGCTACCACCCCAGGCGTGGGGGATGCTACGACAGCGGGGAGGATCGGAGTCCTTCGCCCGAACCACCCGGTCCGTAGGCTTTCAGCCACGCCATACGACGGGCACCGTTCCCGACCCGGTTCCGAACCCCGACTACTATCGCAAAGTACTCGGGGGAGACGAGACCGGAACTGTGGCTCGCGGACTATTGGCTGGCCTGCCAACTGGGTGGAACGGACGATGATAATCTCATCATCCGCAACCTCCCCCTGTTCCTCTCCGACATCGCTCGAGCCTGGCTGGAGCACCTGCCTCCAGGGCAGATCTCCAACTGGGACGACCTGGTCCAAGCCTTCGCTGGCAATTTCCAAGGCACGTACGTGCGCCCTGGAAACTCCTGGGATCTCCGAAGCTGCCGCCAGCAGCCGGGAGAGTCTCTCCAGGACTACATCCGGCGATTCTCGAAGCAGCGCACCGAGCTGCCCAACGTCATCGATTCGGATGTCATCGGCGCGTTCCTCGCTGGCACCACCTGCCGCGACCTGGTGAGCAAGCTGGGTCGCAAGACCCCCACCAGGGCGAGCGAGCTGATGGACATCGCCACCAAGTTCGCCTCTGGCCAGGAGGCGGTTGAGGCCATCTTCCGGAAGGACAAGCAGCCCCAGGGCCGCCCACCGGAAGATGTCCCCGAGGTGTCAACTCAGCGCGGCACCAAGAAGAAAGGCAAGGAGAAGTCACAAGCGAAATGCGACGCCGCCGACGCGGACCTTGTCGCCGCCGCCGAGTACAAGAACCCTCGGAAACCTCCTGGAGGTGCCAACCTCTTCGACAAGATGCTCAAGGAGCCATGCCCCTATCATCAGGGGCCCGTCAAGCACACCCTTGAGGAGTGCACCATGCTTTGGCGCCACTTTCACAAGGCCGGGCCACCCGCGGAGGGTGGCAAGGCTCTCGACGACACCAAGAAGGAAGATCACAAGGCAGGAGAGTTCCCCGAGGTCCGCGACTGCTTCATGATCTACGGTGGGCAAGTGGCAAACGCCTCGGCTCGGCACCGCAAGCAAGAGCGTCGGGAGGTCTACTCGGTAAAGGTGGCGGCGCCAGTCTACCTAGACTGGTCCGACAAGCCCATCACCTTCGACCAGGGCGACCATCCCGACCATGTGCCGAGCCCGGGGAAATACCCGCTCGTTGTCGACCCCATCATCGGCAACATCAGGCTCACCAAGGTCCTCATGGATGGAGGCAGCAGCCTCAACATCATCTACGCCGAGACCCTCGGGCTCCTGCGGATCGATCTGTCCTCGGTCCGGACGGGCGCTGTGCCTTTCCACGGGATCATCCCCGGGAAGCGCGTCCAACCCCTCGGACAACTCGATCTACCTGTCGGTGTTTCGAAACCCGGGGGGGTCCCTGGACCGACGAGTGAATTGTCGCCGCGTGCCCCAGCCCAGATGGGTCGACGCGAGGCGGAACGCGAAGGGGGGAAAGAAGCAGCCGGAGGGAGGCAGGCGTGAGAGAGCGGATCCCGCGGCCTTCGTGTTAGCCCCGCGCCTGAGTCGGGTGCGCTTGCAGTAGGGGGATACAAGCGTCCATGTGACGGAACCTCCCAAGTCATTAGGCCTACCTACAGTTGTCCTTGTCCCACAGACATCAGACAACCTTGTAGATGTTCCTGAATCACTTGACAAGTTCGGTATCTTTATCCTTACCTTTCCAGGAACGTTTCACCCGTCTGACAGACAATATGTTCATCGGAGATGCGGAAATGCGGAAGTGATTACATAAACTTACCTTTATTTATATAGTAGGAGTAAGTCATATAATACAGACCAGGGTATAAGCGAGTGCAGGAAAGTATTATTACAATACCTGGGAGGTAAAAGCTCCTCCCATTAAGTTCTTTACATAAAAGTTTTTAAGGAGGACCCGGTCCTCTGGCAGCTTCATTCTTGATTATCTTCACTTTTCACCACCTTGGTACAAAAACAACAAAAGTTTGTTGTCTCCTCACCTAAAAACAACGGGGGAATAAACCCTGAGTATGGAATTACTCAGCAAGTCTTACCCGACTAAGGAAAAGACTCTCAAGGATATGCTGGTTAAAGGGAGTCAAGGTAAGGCCTCTCGATAATCAAAGACTCTGTTTGCAGAATTGCTTACTAAAGTGGATCCTTAAAAATCCAATTTTATTGTCAGGTTAAGTAAAATTACCTGCAACTAGAGTTCTTTCTACCTTAGTTCAATCACTTGTCCTGAACTAGCCAATTTTCTCGTTAATCCCTTTATCTTCAGTAGAGTGCTACGTGTAAGTCAGTGGCCAAGTCTCCATAACCATGGAGGTACGGCGATCCGAATCGATTATACTCAGCTGAGGATCTCCGATCACATGACATATGTAGCACTTAACCCTTGCATATGTCAACCCGCCACCGGGGTTCTTAAGACCAGATCAGGTTCACGCAAACCGAGAGCACATATACACCACCGTCCAGCCTCTTGCCACGGAGGGTACATGCTACTCTCGCCACCGCTCCACGCCTATTTCGTGTTATCTTATTCTGGCCTTAGTCTGCCCGAAGCAAGGCTTACCCATGACGAGGCATGTGACCAGTAAAAGGGTCCTCGGTCAGCAGGCCTACATCGACAAGGTCCTTAATCGACTCAGACGGAGACACTACACCGAGACTCTCTTTCTCGTGCAAGTCACCCACCCGGTCTCAGTTTAATCATTTAACCCCAAAGGTTGGTACTTGGCAGAGGTACATCTTCTCCGATGTTGAATCCATCAAGGCCTTTGACAGATTCACCATCAAGTTTTATTTTGAAAACAACCCTCCCACTTTGCCAAACATCTTTTGTAAAAACAAAACATTTTGTTTTACTAAAGCAAGGCTAAGCATCCAAAAATCTTTAGTAAAACGGGTGATCACGGAAGGTAACCAAATTCAAGGAAGGTAATGCAGGAATTGTTTTAGCAATCAACCCCTATCACCTAATGCATCAATCATGTGAGAAAGATTTTAAAAACATCAAGGAAGGTGGAAAATGCACCGGGGCTTGCCTTTGTTTATGGGTGAGTCAGGCTCAGATCCACAAATATCGAAGTAGAAACAGTTCTCAGCCTGTGTTTCCAAAGGTGGTGGTACTTGCTCTTCAGTGGCTTCCACTTCTTCCTCGTGTTCTAATCATAATCATACATATGTATAAGAATGAATGCCATGTAATGCTCACGAGGGTGCAAAGATAATACAAACTTATTATCTAAGTCTTGAATACAACTTTCCTTCACGGTACTCCGAGAACTTAGGGTTTCCGGAGTCAGTAAAGGAGTTCACAGGGCAGGGGGGTGTTTTGGGGTTTGGTGATCAAACAAGGTCCAAATCAACCCAAATTCTACCCAAGGCTTCTAAATAATATGAGGAACTTATATAAAAATTTTGAGCATTTTTGGGATTACCATTTATCTTTTAAAAATCCAGAACTACTATCTTAAACTATTTTAAATACTTTAAAATTCCTGCTTTAACCTAAAAATCATGAAACTATTTTTATTAAATTCTAGGGAAAATAAGAAGGCTAGGAAAATTAGTTTCACAATTTTACCATTTTTCTACATTTTTCTATATATTTCTAAAGTTATTCTGAAAAAGAAAAGGAGAAAGGGTGAATAGTGTTGGGCCGATTTCAGCCCAGCAGACCCAACAGTGGACAGAAACGCGCCCACGCCCGCGCGCGCTGTCGGTTTTGCGAAAAGGACCTCTGGTTTTTGGTTAACTGGGAACAAATTCTTTTACTATTTGCTCAAGTCACTGACGCTTTGCAAATAAACCCTCCATGTTCTATTTCTTTGCAGTGGGAGGTCCACGACGGCGATGAACGCGGCCTCGCTCCGGTGAGCAACTGTACCAGCCAAATGGGGCTATGATCGGCGCTCCCGAGCGACTAACACCTAATTGAATCCATCCCAAGCCTTTTCCCCAACTCAATTTCACTAAAGATCAAGAGATGTGCTCTGGCCACGGTGGTCGTGAACAACACGGCAATACCACCGTGTTCCTAGCGATCGGCGGGCTCCTAGTTTAATTCAGTGGCTCGGCAAACATCGTAGACTTAGGAGAAAGCTTGAACGAGGAAGAGGAGGAGGTGAACTGACCGGGAGAGGGGCTGGCCGCGGCGAGGTGAGTTCACGGTGGCAGAAAGAGATTGGGGGGAAAACTCGAATTCGAGCTCACTGGTGGATGATTGCTAACGATTAGCGAGGGCTGGCTAGCTGATGACTTTGTGGAACTGGTGGAGGGCTCAATTTATAGATCCTAGAGGCGGCGGCCATGAATTTTGAGCAAGACGCGCGGCGGTCGGAGGTGGAGAAGAACCAGGCGCGCGTGAGTGCGTGTCCCTGGTCGTGGCGAGCTCACCGGCGATGATGGGACTGCTATAGGGAGTCTCGGTGGCGCGGTAGAAAGACTCGGACATGTGGCGCAAGGTCGGATGGCGGCTATCACCGGCGTTCTTATCGGCTTCCACCGCGGTGACACAATACGGTGGCCGGAGTTCTTTAACGGCTGGAGCTTATCCACGGCGGTGATCTCCAAGCGTTGTCCACTGACCCTGAGCACAAGTCGGGCCGGCTGTCGCACGAATCACGGCGGCAATCGGTCGCCGGCGGTGAGTCAGCCGTGCTGTCGGTCTGATCTTCAGCGGGCACTGTACCATGGCAAGACTTCATCAGAGCACCTGACAGTCCATATTTGGGGTCGATTTTCTCCAACTTTTGTGTGGTGACTAAGCCAACCTTCTGTATCAAAGTTGTAAAGCTATAATTAATCTTCAACTTTGCCACAATGCTTACCATCAAATAGTCACTGAATCCCATTCAAAATCGAGCTCAAAGTTCATCTCATCACACTGCTACTGAAAGTTCAGTCCAGAAATCACCTGACAGCCTGATTTCGAGCAGAATTATCTCCAATTTTCACACAAGAACATGGTTTGCTCTCTTCAGCAAAATTGTTCTCCTATAATTGGACTACAACTTTGATGTGGTGACCTAGGGCAAAATCTCTTTTGTTTAGAAGTTACAAGGTCTCAAAGATGAGCACAATACACTGAAATTCAGACTTAGAATAGAACCTAATTGAGGTCCATTTTGCATTTAAGTCCAAAATCCAATGTTTGGCTTTCAAGTCCACACATTTGTGAACCAAATGACTTAAAATACTTATTTGACTTGGTTTTTGCACTTTAGTCCAAAAGTGGACTAATTTTGCACATAGGTCCCTAGTGTTTGGTTTTTGGGTTTTCCAGGGTTCTAATTGAGATTTTTGGTATCCCAGGGGTATAAATGTGATTCAACTTTGTTTTTGGGGACATTTTATGACTCTTTCCCTAAAGCCTTTAGGTTTCCTCATCTTGGGTTAAGTTTTACCCTTTTGAGCCTTATTTAGGGTCAGGTTCCCTATCCAGGGTCCTATTTGCAAAACACCAAAAACAATACACTTGTTTGAAATTTTTACCTAGTGAATGTACTCTAGGTGTGTCAAACATATGCAATGCCAATGTTTATGATGTCATGCTCAAGTTTTAGTTACAGTAACACCAGGGGTGTTACATCCTTCCCCCCATAAAAGAATCTCGTCCCGAGATTAAAGGTCCTAGGGTGAGTAATGGAAAAGGAAATGTGTCACATTTTTATTCCCTTATTTCTAGTACAAGGCAGGGGCAGTGTGGGGGTTCATTCCTTTATTACAAGAACTATATACATTTTACAAATTACATGAGGCTAGAAAGCCTGGGAAATTCTTATCTAAAAAGTCTTGGGTTTCCCATGTAGCCTCTTCTTCAGAATGTTGGTTCCATTGTATCTTATAAAACTTGAGAGTTTTTCTCCGGGTAACCCTGTCCTTTTGATCTAGGACTCGAATAGGATGTTCCGAGTATGTTAAATCTGGTTCTAGGACAACATCTTTCACTTCAATGGTTCGATCGGGAACCCGAAGACACTTCTTTAATTGCGACACATGGAACACATTATGGATAGCAGACAGAATTTCGGGGAGCCGCAGTCGATATGCCACTAGTCCACATTGCTCAAGTACCGGGAATGGACCAATGTATCTGGGTGCAAGTTTCCCTTTAACCCTGAAACGTGATACTCCCTTCATGGGTGAAACTTTCAGGTAGACATAGTCCCCTTCAAGAAAATATAAGGGCATTCGCCGTTTGTCTGCATAACCCTTCTGACGGGCTTGTGCTTTCTTCATATTATGAATATTTTTCTGAACCTTTTCCTCGGCCTCCTTCACAATATCAGGCCTAAAGAAATACCTTTCTCCAGGTTCAGACCAATTTAGCGGAGTTCGACACCGTCGCCCATATAAAGCTTCAAAAGGTGCCATCTTGATACTTTCTTGATAGCTGTTATTATATGAAAACTCCGCCAAAGGCAAACATTCGTCCCATTTTGGTGAGAATTCCAGAACACATGCTCGCAACATATCTTCGAGTACTTGATTAATCCTCTCAGTCTGCCCACTGGTTTGTGGATGATATGCCGAACTATGGAGCAACTTAGTACCCAAGGATTTGTGAAGTGCTTCCCAAAACTTGGCTACGAATTGGGATCCACAATCCGACACAATGGTCTTCGGAACACCATGCAGACTAAGAATACGAGCAATGTACAAATGGGCATAGGCAGTAACCGGGTAATTCGTCTTGACCGGTGAAAAGTGAGCAATCTTCGTAAGCCGATCAATGATACCCCAGATAGAAACATACCCTTTTGCAGTCCTGGGCAATCCCACGATAAAGTCCATACTTATATCTTCCCATTTCCATGTTGGGATCGACAAAGATTGTAATGGACCAGCAGTTTTCATGTGTATGGCTTTGACACGTCTGCAAGTGTCACACTTAGCCACATAGCGTGCAATTTCAATTTTCATCTTCGTCCACCAGTAGTGCTGCTTTAGATCATGATACATCTTAGTGCTTCCCGGATGAATAGAATAGCGACTAAGATGCGCTTCATCTAAGATTTGCTGGCGGAGTTCTTCATTCTTTGGCACTACTATGCGGTTATTGAACCATATCACACCTTGATCGTCTTCTTTGAAACATTTGGCTATTTCAGCCCTTATCTTTTCCCATATGTGCTTCATACCCACATTATTCTTTTGAGCATCAATTATCCTTTGCAAGATGATAGACTCAAGCTTTAGCTGATTCAGGGTTCCTTGTTGGACCATCCCCAGGTTTAGCTTTTCCATCTCTTGACATAAAGTGTTGTCAGAGGTCTTCACCATAAGACAGTGGCAGGAAGCCTTACGGCTCAATGCATCTGCCACAACATTGGCTTTGCCTGGGTGATAATGAATTTCCAGTTCATAGTCCTTAATAAGCTCAAGCCATCGTCTTTGTCTCATATTTAATTCTGATTGGGTGAAGATATACTTCAAGCTTTTATGATCTGTATAAATATGACAGATATTTCCCAGCAGATAGTGACGCCAAATTTTCAGGGCATGAACCACAGCAGCTAGCTCCAGATCATGAGTTGGGTAATGCTCCTCATGTCGGCGCAACTGCCTTGAAGCATATGCAATCACTCGGCCCTCTTGCATTAATACACAGCCGAGTCCACTGCCTGACGCATCACAATATACATCAAAAGGCTTAGTGATGTCCGGTTGAGCCAATACCGGAGCAGTGGTTAACAATGTCTTCAATTGCTCAAAGGCTTCATTACACTTAGAAGACCAATTGAATTTAGTGTCATTCTTCAATAAACTTGTGATTGGCTTCACAAGCTTGGAAAAATCTGGTATGAATCTGCGATAATATCCAGCTAGTCCGAGAAAACTCCGGACTTGGTGAACAGTGGTTGGGGGTTTCCACTCCAGAATATCCTTGACTTTGCTAGGATCTACCGCAATTCCCTTGGCATATAACACGTGCCCCAAAAATTGAATTTCCTCCAGCCAGAACGCGCACTTGCTGAACTTGGCATACAACTGATGTTCCCTTAGGCGCGTCAATACAATCCGCAAATGTTGAGCTTGCTCCTCTTCATTTTTAGAATATATCAAGATATCGTCGATGAAGACCACTACGAACTTGTCCAACTCGGGCATGAACACCGAGTTCATCAAATAAGTGAAATGGGCAGGAGCATTTGTTAGCCCGAAAGACATTACCAGATATTCGAATAAACCATACCGCGTAGTAAACGCGGTCTTCGGTATATCCTCGGGCCGAATACGGATTTGGTGATAGCCTGACCTGAGATCAATTTTGAAAAATACCCTCGCCCCAGTTAGTTGATCAAATAAGATGTCGATACTTGGAAGAGGGTACTTGTTCTTGATGGTGACCTCATTCAGGGGTCGATAATCCACGCACATTCGTAAGGTTTGGTCCTTCTTAACAAAAATGGTGGGGCAACCCCAAGGGGACGAGCTTGGCCGGATGAATCCCTTATTCAGTAGATCTTGTAATTGAATCTTCAATTCCGCCAACTCATTAGGGGGCATACGGTACGATCTTCGGGAGATGGGAGCCGTACCGGGCTTTAGCTCAATTACAAATTCTACATCTCTTTCAGGGGGCAGTCCAGGCAAATCTTCCGGAAATACATGTAGAAACTCACATACTACCGGAATATCCTTGATCTCCGGTACAATGGCTTCATATATTCTACCAGAAGCTTTGGCTGGATTGGTTACAGGGAGAGACAAAAGAATTTCTTCTTGATTATAGCTCAACTTGACGGTTCTGAGTTCAGTGTTGAGAATTGCCTTGTGTTGGGTTAACCAATTCATACCCAAAATCACATCTATATCCTGGCCTTTTAGAACAATCATGTTAGCAGGAAAGTTCCGTCCGACCATTGTTACTGGCACTTCATAGGCCACTTCTCTAGTAAAGATGTGTCCCCCAGGTGAATGAATTTTAAATCCTTCTTTTGATTCATGGCATGAAATGTGATGTTGCTCCACAAATGTCTTGCTAATAAATGTATGCGAAGCACCAGAATAAAAAAGAATAATTGCAGGGTGACTGGCCACGAGAAACGTACCCATCATCACCGGTTCTCCTTCCGGTGTAGTGGCCACTTGAGTATAGTATACCCGCCCCGTCTTCTTCGCATTCTTCCCCACATTATTTCCCTTGGGCTGAGCTGACTTCCCAGATCCTTGCTGAGCATTTGATTGATTCTGCTTGGGATATGGGCAATCTTTGATGAAATGTCCAGACTTGCCACAATTAAAACACCCGGTTGAGGAGCTGGGCAAAGCAGGGAATCGAGTGCCCGGGGCACCCGACTGATTTGGGGTAGTGGGGGCATTGTTGGGGCGAATAATGATTGGCTGCTTGAAAGGGAATGAGGGCGGTCGAGAAAAAGAACGATTTTGGCTAGATGGCCGGATCACAAACCGTTGCCTCTTTGCCTGGCCCTGATTAGGCTTCTCACCACCAAATCCCTTGTTCTTCCCGGAACCTGCATATTTTGCTTCAACAGATAGGGCTGTGCTGACAGCCTTTCCATATGTGAGATCTATGCAGGTGGCCATTTTTCTCTGCAATCGATCATTCAGACCCCTCATAAAGCAGTTCTTCTTCTTTAAATCAGTATTCACCTAATCGATGGCATACTGCGATAGGTGATTGAATTTGTTGAGATATTGATTGACAGTATCTCCTCCTTGTTTCAGCTTCATGAACTCTTCTTGCTTCATATGCAGAACACCTTCGGGGATGTAGTGCTTGCGGAAGGCCACTTTAAATTCTTCCCATGTGACGTGATGGTTGGCAGGTTGAACAGCCACAAAATTCCCCCACCAGGTACTGGCAGGGCCGCGCAGTTGTTGTGCTGCGAACAACGGCTTCTGTGTCTCTGAACAGCGGAGAAGGCCAAATTTTTGCTCAATAACCCGTATCCATTCATCAGCTTCCAACGGGTCCTCAGCCTTGACAAATAGGGGTGGACGGGTTTCAGAGAAATCCAGATATGTGGTTTCATGGGGGCCTTGCTGATAACCCCTTCCACCCTGCTGCTGGAATTGTTGGCCCGCCATTTCTCTAAGAAAGTGGGTATTGTCTGCAGTTGCGTTCACCAAGGCGGCAATCGCCTCGGCCAATGTGGGAGGAACCGGGGGTGGATTTGGGGTAACATCCCTTCCCCCAGAAGTTCCTGCTGCATCCTGTCCTCGAGTCCTGGTAGGCATCTGAGGCAAAGAACATTTGAAGTAAACATAATATGCCAGAGAAACCTTCCATTTTACATTACTATAAAAAGTAATGATACAGACTCGATGTTATACAACAGGATACATTACCCAATATACAAGAGTTCAACCTATTATACAACATACTACTTCTACTTCTACAACTACACTACTCCTGCTTCTGATTGCTCTTAGCAGCTTCATCGTCAGGTGTGGGAGACCATACGTCGACCAACCTCATAGAAGGAGGGGGCCTAAAAAGGTCTAACTCGCCACCCAGCGCTTCTCCCGCATTATGCGAGGGTCCGGCTTCTGACCTGACGGAATCCGCAGGGACATTTGGGTGTAATTGTGAATACAGTACATGAACTTCCTCATGTAAAGTATTGCAATATACCTGCAAGTTATCAATAGCAGTGCTAAGCTCTTCGACTCGTGCTCGAGCCTTCGCTTCCTTAGCCCAAGCTAGTGAACGAGACTGTACTGCCCAATCAAGCGCCAAATCTCGATCAGCTAGTTGATCTTGCAGGGTGCGGATGTAACTTCTTAATTCATTTATTCGGTCACCGTCTGCAACCCATAAATTGGTCCTGCGTTGTAACTCTGCTTGAAGTTGATTCACACGAGCTTCGAGATCACCAATAGGATCGTTGCTCCCACTACTGCTATCTTGTTCCCGTGGGGCAAGTTGGTGTCGATGTACACCGATAGGTCCAGTATGTTTTCGCGCCGTTTTCCTTATACGCGGCGGCATTTGCTAAGGGGGAAAATTTATTAGTACAATTCTTAGCATGATGCATCAATAATTACAGAATCAACCTTAGTCGATTCAACCTTCTATACATTGCACTCTTCCTATCTGGTCTTTGAAATAAACTCTTCAGAGATGCTTAGGTAAGAAGAGAAGAATTTTTTTAGATAAGTCTTAGAAAATTTTTTGAAGATGCTACATAATATCTGTCAAGAAGGGCTACGCTCCGATACCAGCTGTGACGGAACCTCCCAAGTCATTAGGCCCACCTACAGTTGTCCTTGTCCCACAGACATCAGACAACCCTGTAGATGTTCCTGAATCACTTGACAAGTTTGGTATCTTTATCCTTACCTTTCCAGGAACGTTTCACCCGTCTGACAGACAATATGTTCATCGGAGATGTGGAAATGCGGAAGTGATTACATAAACTTACCTTTATTTATATAGTAGGAGTAAGTCATATAATACAGACCAGGGTATAAGCGAGTGCAGGAAAGTATTATTACAATACCTGGGAGGTAAAAGCTCCTCCCATTAAGTTCTTTACATAAAAGTTTTTAAGGAGGACCCGGTCCTCTGGCAGCTTCATTCTTGATTATCTTCACTTTTCACCACCTTGGTACAAAAACAACAAAAGTTTGTTGTCTCCTCACCTAAAAACAACGGGGGAATAAACCCTGAGTATGGAATTACTCAGCAAGTCTTACCCGACTAAGGAAAAGACTCTCAAGGATATGCTGGTTAAAGGGAGTCAAGGTAAGGCCTCTCGATAATCAAAGACTCTGTTTGCAGAATTGCTTACTAAAGTGGATCCTTAAAAATCCAATTTTATTGTCAGGTTAAGTAAAATTACCTGCAGCTAGAGTTCTTTCTACCTTAGTTCAATCACTTGTCCTGAACTAGCCAATTTTCTCGTTAATCCCTTTATCTTCACTGGAGTGCTACGTGTAAGTCAGTGGCCAAGTCTCCATAACCGCAGAGGTACGGCGATCCGAATCGATTATACTCAGCTGAGGATCTCCGATCACACGACATATGTAGCACTTAACCCTTGCATATGTCAACCCGCCACCGAGGTTCTTAAGACCAGATCAGGTTCACGCAAACCGAGAGCACAGATACACCACCGTCCAGCCTCTTGCCACGGAGGGTACACACTACTCTCACCACCGCTCCACGCCCATTTCGTGTTATCTTATTCTGGCCTTAGTCTGCCTGAGGCAAGGCTTACCCATGACGAGGCATGTGACCAGTTAAAGGGTCCTCGGTCAGCAGGCCTACATTGACAAGGTCCTTAATCGACTCAGACGGAGACACTACACCGAGACTCTCTTTCTCGTGCAAGTCACCCGCCCGGTCTCAGCTTAATCATTTAACCCCAAAGGTTGGTACCTGGCAGAGGTACATCTTTTCCGATGTTGAATCCATCAAGGCCTTTGACAGATTCACCATCAAGTTTTATTTTGAAAACAACCCTCCCACTTTGCCAAACATCTTTTGTAAAAACAAAACATTTTGTTTTACTAAAGCAAGGCTAAGCATCCAAAAATCTTTAGTAAAACGGGTGATCAAGGAAGGTAACCAAATTCAAGGAAGGTAATGCAGGAATTGTTTTAGCAATCAACCCCTATCACCTAATGCATCAATCAAGTGAGAAAGATTTTAAAAACATCAAGGAAGGTGGCAAATGCACCGGGGCTTGCCTTTGTTTATGGGTGAGTCAGGCTCAGATCCACAAATATCGAAGTAGAAACAGTTCTCAGCCTGTGTTTCCAAAGGTGGTGGTACTTGCTCTTCAGTGGCTTCCACTTCTTCCTCGTGTTCTAATCATAATCATACATATGTATAAGAATGAATGCCATGTAATGCTCACGAGGGTGCAAAGATAATACAAACTTATTATCTAAGTCTTGAATACAACTTTCCTTCACGGTACTCCGAGAACTTAGGGTTTCCGGAGTCAGTAAAGGAGTTCACAGGGCAGGGGGGGTGTTTTGGGGTTTGGTGATCAAACAAGGTCCAAATCAACCCAAATTCTACCCAAGGCTTCTAAATAATATGAGGAACTTATATAAAAATTTTGAGCATTTTTGGGATTACCATTTATCTTTTAAAAATCCAGAACTACTATCTTAAACTATTTTAAATACCTTAAAATTCCTGCTTTAACCTAAAAATCATGAAACTGTTTTTATTAAATTCTAGGGAAAATAAGAAGGCTAGGAAAATTACTTTCACAATTTTACCATTTTTCTACATTTTTCTATATATTTCTAAAGTTATTCTGAAAAAGAAAAGGAGAAAGGGTGAATAGTGTTGGGCCGATTTCAGCCCAGCAGACCCAACAGTGGACAGAAACGCGCCCGCGCCCGCGCGCGCTGGCGGTTTTGCGAAAAGGACCTCTGGTTTTTGGTTAACTGGGAACAAATTCTTTTACTATTTGCTCAAGTCACTGACGCTTTGCAAATAAACCCTCCATGTTCTATTTCTTTGCAGTGGGAGGTCCACGACGGCGATGAACGCGGCCTCGCTTCGGTGAGCAACTGTACCGGCCAAATGGGGCTATGACCGGTGCTCCCGAGCGACTAACACCTAATTGAATCCATCCCAAGCCTTTTCCCCAACTCAATTTCACTAAAGATCAAGAGATGTGCTCTGGCCACGGTGGCCGTGAACATCACGGCAATACCGCCGTGTTCCTAGCGATCGACGGGCTCCTAGTTTAATTCAGTGGCTCGGCAAACATCATAGACTTAGGAGAAAGCTTGAACGAGGAAGAGGAGGAGGTGAACTGAACAGGAGAGGGGCTGGCCGCGGCGAGGTGAGTTCACGGTGGCGGAAAGAGATTTGGGGGAAAACTCGAATTCGAGCTCACTGGTGGATGATTGCTAACGATTAGCGGGGGCTGGCTAGCTGATGACTTTGCGGAACTGTTGGAGGGCTCAATTTATAGATCCCAGAGGCGGCGGCCGTGAATTTTGAGCAAGATGCGCGGCGGTCGGAGGTGGAGAAGAACAAGGCGCGCGTGAGTGCGTGTTCCTGGTCGTGGCGAGCTCACCGACGATGATGGGACTGCTATAGGGAGTCACGGTGGCGCGGTAGAAAGACTCGGACACGTGGCGCAAGGTCGGACGGCGGCTATCACCGGCGTTCTTATCGGCTTCCACCGCGGTGACACAGTACGGTGGCCGGAGTTCTTTAACGGCTGGAGCTTATCCACGGCGGTGATCTCCAAGCGTTGTCCACTGACCCTGAGCACAAGTCGGGCTGGCTATCGCACGAATCACGGTGGCAATCGGTCGCCGGCGGTGAGTCAGCCGCGCTGTCGGTCTGATCTTCAGCGGGCACTGTACCATGGCAAGACTTCATCAGAGCACCTGACAGTCCATATTTGGGGTCGATTTTCTCCAACTTTTGTGTGATGACTAAGCCAACCTTCTGTATCAAAGTTGTAAAGCTATAATTAATATTCAACTTTGCCACAATGCTTACCATCAAATAGTCACTGAATCCCATTCAAAATCGAGCTCAAAGTTCATCTCATCACACTGCTACTGAAAGTTCAGTCCAGAAATCACCTGACAGCCTGATTTCGAGCAGAATTATCTCCAATTTTCGCACAAGAACATGGTTTTCTCTCTTCAGCAAAATTGTTCTCCTATATTTGGGCTACAATTTTGATGTGGTGACCTAGGGCAAAATCTCTTTTGTTTAGAAGTTACAAGGTCTCAAAGATGAGCACAATACACTGAAATTCAGACTTAGAGTAGAACCTAATTGAGGTCCATTTTGCATTTAAGTCCAAAATCCAATGTTTGGCTTTCAAGTCCACACATTTGTGAACCAAATGACTTAAAATACTTATTTGACTTGGTTTTTGCACTTTAGTCCAAAAGTGGACTAATTTTGCACATAGGTCCCTAGGGTTTGGTTTTAAGGTTTTCCAGGGTTCTAATTGAGATTTTTTGTATCCTAGGGGTATAAATGTGATTCAACTTTGTTTTTGAGGACATTTTATGACTCTTTCCCTAAAGCCTTTAGGTTTCCTCATCTTGGGTTAAGTTTTACCCTTTTGAGCCTTATTTAGGGTCAGGTTCCCTATCCAGGGTCCTATTTGCAAAACACCAAAAACAATACACTTGTTTGAAATTTTTACCTAGTAAATGTACTCTAGGTGTGTCAAACATATGCAATGCCAATGTTTATGATGTCATGCTCAAGTTTTAGTTACAGTAACACCTGGGGTGTTACAGTCCACGCGGGAGTGGGAGCGAGCGGCCTTGCGCGAGCGCCGTCCCGTCCTTCTCCGCGCGGGCCAACCTTCTGTAAGAGGGCCCTGGTCCTTCCTTTTATAGGCGTAAGGAGAGGATCCAGGTGTACAATGGGGTGTGTAGCAATGTGCTAACGTGTCTAGCGGTGGTGAGCTAGCGCCCTAAGTACATGCCATTGTGGTAGCCGGAGAGGTCTTGGCACCCGGTTCGTGTGGTGTCATGGCCGTCGGAGGAGCGCTAGAGCCTGGCGGAAGGACAGCTGTCGGGGCTGTCGAGTCCTTGCTGACATCCTCTTGCTTTCGTTAGGGGGCCGAGAGCCGCCGTCGTCACAGAGCGTGCGGGGCGCCATCATTGCCTATCTGGCGGAGCGAGCCAGATGGGACGCCGGTCTTGTTCCCCGTAGCTTGAGTCAGCTCGGGGTAGGGTAATGATGGTGCCTCCTGTCGACATGGTCGGTCCGCGCCCTAGGTTGGGCGATGTGGAGGCTCCTCCGAGGTCGAGGTCAAGTCTGTCTTCTGTGGCCGTGGTCGAGTCCGAGCCCCTGGGTCGGGCGAGGCGGAGACCGTCGGCTGAGGCCAGGGCTGAGTCCGAGCCCTGGGGTCGGGCGAAGCGGAGTCCGTCGTCTCCTGGGGTCGAGCCCATGTCCGAGCCCTGGGGTCGAGCGAGGAGGAGTTCGTCGTCTTCCGGGGCTGAGCCCGAGTCCGAGCCCTGGGTCGGGCGGAGCGGAGTTCGTCGTCTTCCGGGGCTGAGCCCGAGTCCGAGCCCTGGGTCGGGCGGAGCGGAGTTCGCCGTCTTCCGGGGCTGAGCCCGAGTCCGAACCCTGGGTCGGGCAGAGCGGAGTTCACCGTCTTCCAGGGCTGAGCCCGAGTCCGAGCCCTAGGTCGGGCGGAGCGGAGTTCACCGTCTTCCGGGGCTGAGCCCGAGTCCGAGCCCTGGGTCGGGCGGAGCGGAGTTCGCCGTCTTCCGGGGATGAGCCCGAGTCCGAGCCCTAGGGTCGGGCGAGGCAGAGTTTCCTATGACGCCCAAGGCCGGCCTTGGCTGCTGTCAGCCTCACTCTGTCGGGTGGCTCAGCAGTCGGAGCGGCGCACGCGGCACTGTCCTCTTGTCAGACCGGTCAGTAGAGCGGCGAAGTGACTGCGGTCACTTCGGCTCTGTCGACTGGAGGGCGTGCGTCAGGATAAAGGTGTCAGGCCACCTTTGCATTAAATACCCCTGCGATTTGGTCGGTCGGCGTGGCGATGTGGCCAAGGTTGCTTCTCGGTGAAGACTGGGCCTCGGGCGAGCTGACATTGTGCCCGTTGTTGGAGGGGGTGGTCCTCGGGCGAGACGTAGGTTCTCCGGGGTCGGCTTCCCTTGCCCGAGGCTAGGCTCGGGCGAGGCACGATCGTGTCCCTTGAATGGACCGATCCTTGATTTAATCGCACCCATCAGGCCTTTGCAGCTTTGTGCTGATGGGGGTTACCAGCTGAGATTTAGGGGCCTTGAGGGTACCCCTAATTATGGTCCCCGACACTACCCGTCTGCTTTGGGACACCCTCCAACTTTCGAAGGGAGACCCTCACGTTCGAGGTGGTCGGGTTTCGAGGAACCTACCACGCAGTGCTGGGGAGGCCATGCTACACCAAGTTCATGGCCATCCCCAACTACACCTACCTCAAGCTCAAGATGTCAGGCCCCAACGGGGTCATCACCATCGGGCCCACGTACCGACACGCGTACGAATGCGACGTCGAGTGCGTGGAGTACGCCGAGGCCCTCGCCGAATCCGAGGCCCTCATCGCCGACCTGGAGAACCTCTCTAGGGAGACGCCAGACGTGAAGCGCCATGCCGGCAACTTCAAGCCAGCGGAGACGGTTAAGTCCGTCCCTCTCGACCCCTGCAACGACGCCTCCAAGCAGATCCAGATTGGCTCCGAGCTCGACCCCAAATAGGAAGCAGTGCTCGTCGACTTTCTCTGCGCAAACGCCGACGTTTTCGCGTGGAGTCCCTCGGACATGCCCGACATACCGAGGGAAGTCGCCGAGCACTCGCTGGATATCCGAGCTGGAGCCCGACCCGTGAAGCAGCCTCTGCGCCGATTCGACGAAGAAAAGTGCAGAGCCATAGGCGAGGAGATCCGCAAGCTAATGGCGCTAGGGTTCATCAAAGAGGTATCCCATCCCGAATGGCTTGCCAACCCTGTGCTTGTGAGAAAGAAAGGGGGGAAATGGCGGATGTGTGTAGACTACACTGGTCTAAACAAAGCATGTCCGAAAGTTCCCTACCCTCTGCCTCGCATCGATCAAATTGTGGATTCCACTGCTGGGTGCGAAACCCTGTCTTTCCTCGATGCCTACTCAGGGTATCACCAGATCAGGATAAAAGAGTCCGACCAGCTCGCGACTTCTTTCATCACACCCTTCGGCATGTACTGCTATGTTACCATGCCGTTTGGTTTGAGGAATGCGGGTGCAACGTACCAGCGGTGCATGAACCATGTGTTCGGTGAACACATTGGCCGAACGGTCGAGGCCTACGTCGATGACATCGAAGTCAAGACGAGGAAAGCCTCCGATCTCCTTTCTGACCTTAAAGCGACATTCCGATGTCTCAAGGCAAAAGGTGTGAAAGTCAATCCCGAGAAGTGTGTCTTCGGAGTCCCCCGAGGCATGCTCTTGGGGTTCATCGTCTCCGAGCGGGGCATCGAGGCCAATCCGAAGAAGATCGTGGCCATCACAAGCATGAGGCCCATCAAGGACTTGAAAGGCGTACAAAGGGTCATGGGATGCCTCGCGGCTCTGAGCCGTTTCATCTCGCGCCTCGGCGAAAGAGGCCTGCCTCTGTACCGCCTCTTAAGGAAGGCCGAGTGCTTTGCTTGGACCCCTGAAGCCGAGGAAGCCCTCGGGAACCTGAAGGCGCTCCTCACGAATGCGCCCATCTTGGTGCCCCCCGCTGCCGGAGAAGCCCTCTTGATCTACGTCGCCGCTACCACTCAGGTGGTTAGCGCCGCGATTGTGGTTGAGAGACGAGAAGAGGGGCATGCATTGCCCGTCCAGAGGCCAGTCTACTTCATCAGTGAGGTACTGTCCGAGACTAAGATCCGCTACCCACAAATCCAGAAGCTGCTGTACGCGGTGATCCTGACGCGGCGGAAGTTGCAACACTACTTCGAGTCTCATCCGGTAACTGTGGTGTCATCCTTCCCCCTGGGGGAGATCATCCAGTCCCGAGAGGCCTCGGGTAGAATTGCAAAGTGGGCGGTGGAGATCATGGGCGAGACGATCTCGTTTGCTCCTCGGAAAGCCATCAAATCCCAGGTCTTAGCGGACTTTGTGGCCGAATGGGTCGACACCCATCTCCCAACAGCTCCGATCCAACCGGAACTCTGGACCATGTTTTTCGACGGGTCGCTAATGAAGACGGGGGCAGGCACGGGCCTGCTCTTCATCTCGCCCCTCGGGAAGCACCTACGCTACGTACTACGCCTCCACTTCCCGGCGTCCAACAACGTGGCTGAGTACGAGGCTCTGGTCAATGGGTTGCGAATCGCCATCGAGCTAGGGGTCCGACGCCTCGATGCTCGCGGTGACTCGCAGCTCGTCATCGACCAAGTCATGAAGAACTCCCACTGCCGCGACCCGAAGATGGAAGCCTACTGCGATGAGGTTCGGCGCCTGGAAGACAAGTTCTACGGGCTCGAGCTCAACCACATCGCCCGACTCTACAACGAGACTGCGGACGAGCTGGCTAAAATAGCCTCGGGGCGAACAACGGTTCCCCCGGACGTATTCTCCCGAGACCTGCATCAACCCTCCATCAAGACCGACGATGCGCCCGAGCCCGAGAAGGCCTCGGCCCAGCCTGAGGCACCCTCGGCTCTGTCCGAGGCATCCCCGGCTCAGCCCGAGGCACCCTCGGCTCAGCCCGAGGTACCCTCGGCCCCTGAGGATGAGGCACTGCGCGTCGAGGAGGAGCGGAACGAGGTCACGGCTAATTGAAACTGGCAGACCCCGTACCTGCAATATCTCCACCGAGGAGAGCTACCCCCCGACCGAGCCGAGGCTTGGCGGTTGGCGAGGCGCGCCAAGTTGTTCGTCTTGCTGGGAGACGAGAAGGAGCTCTACCACCGCAGCCCCTCGGGCATCCTCCAGCGATGCATTTCCATCGCCGAAGGCTAGGAGCTCTTACAAGAGATACACTCGGGGGCTTGCGGCCATCACGCAGCACCTCGAGCTCTTGTTGGAAACGCCTTCCGACAAGGTTTCCACTGGCCGACGGCGGTGGTCGATGCCACTAGAATTGTTCGCACCTGCGAAGGGTGTCAGTTCTACGCGAGGCAGACCCACCTGCCCGCTCAGGCTCTGCAGACCATACCCATCACCTGGCCGTTCGTTGTGTGGGGTCTGGACCTCGTCGGCCCCTTGCAGATGGCACCCGGGGGCTACACGCACCTGTTGGTCGCCATCGACAAATTCTCCAAATGGATCGAGGTCCGACCCCTAAACAACATCAGGTCCGAACAAGCGGTGGCTTTCTTCACCAACATCATCCATCGCTTTGGGGTCCCGAACTCCATCATCACCGACAACAGAACCTAGTTCACCGGCAGAAAGTTCCTGGACTTCTGCGAGGATCACCACATTCGGGTGGACTGGGCCGCCGTGGCTCACCCCATGACGAATGGGCAAGTAGAGCGTGCTAACGGCATGATCCTGCAAGGGCTCAAGCCACGGATCTACAACAACCTCAACAAGTTCGGCAAGCAATGGATGAAGGAGCTCCCCTCAGTGGTCTGGAGTCTGAGGACAACGCCGAGCCGAGCCACGGGCTTCACACCGTTCTTTCTAGTCTATGGGGCCGAGGCCATCTTGCCCATAGACTTAGAATACGGTTCCCCGAGGACGAGGGCCTACGCCGACCAAAGCAATCGAGCTAATCGAGAAGACTCACTGGACCAGCTGGAGGAGGCTCGGGACATGGCCTTACTACACTCGGCGCGGTACCAGCAGTCCCTGCGACGCTACCACGCCCGAGGGGTTCAGTCCCGAGACCTCCAGGTGGGCAACCTGGTGCTTCGGCTGCGACAGGACGCCCGAGGGTGGCACAAGCTCACGCCTCCCTGGGAAGGGCCGTTCGTCGTCGCCAAGGTTCTGAAGCCCGGAACATGCAAGCTGGCCAACAGTCAAGGCGAGGTCTACAGCAATGCTTGGAGCATCCAACAGCTACGTCGCTTCTACCCTTAAGATGCTTCCAAGTTATTCATACACCTCGTTTACACACAAAGTCTGGTCGTCAAGGAAGGCTCAGCCTTGCCTCGGCAAAGCCCGACCCTCCCTCAGGGGCTAGAAGGGGGGAACCCCCTCTGCGTTGAAATTTTCCTCGAAAAAAGAAAAAAAATCTTTTCTGCCAGAATGCCTTTCGTGCTTTTCGACTACTTCAAAATTGGATCCTGAAAACGACGAAGTACACGTAAGCAGCCAAGGCTGACCGAGCCGAGGGACTCCTACGCCTCCGGGATACGGATACCTCACTCATCACCTTCTGCGATAAGTAACTCACGCTCGGATAGGTGACTCCACGGACCGAACAAGTCTTCACGCCCGAAAGCTCCTCTGTCGAAACGATTTTTTGGGCCTTCTCGACTGCGACGGTGTCAAAACCCTATGGGCGAGTAAGAGTACACGTAAGCGGCAAGGCCGACCGAGCCGAGGGATTCCTACGCCTCCGGGATACGGATACCTCACTCATCACCTTCCGTGAAAAGTAACTCTCGCTCGGACAAACAATTTTGTTACCGACAAGCTCAGATCTTGACAGTTGAAGGGAGCGGCAGCACCCTCGGCGTCAACTACACCTTTGGCGGGGTATGACCTAGCCTCAGACGGCGACGCGGTCGGAGGATCTCCACTCTGAAGGACGACATCAGCACCACACCCGGGCCATCGCCGCCAGGGTCTTCTCCAGGAATCTGGCTCGAGCAGACGGCTCGGCCAGCCACCCCGAGGCCTCGGCCAGCTGTCCCCCGAAGACATCAGCCCGGCTTGTGGCCTCGGCAGCTCAACTCCGGCGTCGGTCCCGCCAGTGGGCGACCCGGCCAGGCTCCGGCCGACCAAATCTTCTTTTCGAGCCAACTCCGCCTCTGCCCGTGCTGACACCGCTACCTCCGGCTTCGGCTCATCGAAGAACGACCGAGGGGTTCCTTTAACTGAGCAAGAGAAGCCTCGGACAGCAAGGCCGACCGAGCCGAGGGATTCCTACGCCTCCGGGATACGGATACCTCACTCGTCACCTTTGCACGAGGCGACTCACGCTCGGTGAAGCGGTTCAGATTGTAGACAGGCGAGTCTTAGTGCTCGAAATAAAGAAAAAACACGGCTCCGTGCCGAAAATACATACATGTTCAGGCCCCGACAGCCGCAATGAACAAGACACCGGCATTCAAGGTGCCATTGCAAACGGAACTCTGGTTCCGTCCCCACAGCAGCGGCTATGGCCCCAGGACGGACACGGCCACCGGAAGGCTCTCGTTCGCGTCCCCACTCAAGGGGCGCGAACCAGACATTAAAGCCAAAGAGCCAGGGGCCGGTCCATAGGCGGCGCCGACGGCCTCGACGGGGGGAAGCTTCCTCCAACTGCCATCACGTCAGCATAGACGACGGCGTCCGCCTCTCCACCAACACCGACAGTTGGCGAGGCACACCGGCAGGTCCTCACCCCCGTCCTCGCCGCGAAAGCGAGGAGGAGGGCGGAATGTTGCATCCTAGCTGGACAGCAACAGTTCGCCTTCCCCGGCATGACTGGAGGATGCCTCCTCCGCAGGGCCGGAGGATGGTTTCCACCACTAGAAGCTGGAAGAGGAGGTGACTAGCCGACCCGCACGGGGGGAAGAGCTCTGGCTCAGCCCGGCCCCCGCCCCAGCCAGGATGATGAACATCCTTGAAGCTGAGGGCGGGACCAAGATCGCAGCCCAGTTCGCTTCTCCCTACCATCGAACTGGAGGTCACCGTCTTGGGTGACCACCGGTGAGGGGATGCGGCCGGGCTGCCTGATGAAAATCCTTGAAGCCAAACGATGGCTGAAAGGTACCAACTTCCTCGAAGTTGCGTCCCTCCAACGACAAGGCGGAAGGATTGCGGGCGTCCCCCATCCGGGGGCTCAGAAGGTGGAAAGACACGACGTATAAGGGAATGCGAAGACATGGTCGCCTTCCAAAGGGGCACCCTCCTTTTAAAGGCGACTCTCCCCACTTGCGTCCTCAGCCGTCGTGGGCTGAGTCTTCTCCAACACGCTCCAAGGTCCCCCCCTACGACATGGGGGCTGGGCCCCACGCGTCATGCAAGCTGGTCCAGGGCAGAAGGAGCCAAACCGCCGCGCGCAGGGCATGCAACTGCCCAGCGGTTACAAGCATTCCTCCACTTTCGCCCAGACCAGCGGGTGAAAGGGTGGACAGCCGTGCAGTCGGCATGCAACCGCGCCAAGTGGGCGCGCCCCTTCGACTCCAACGCGCCTAGCATAGAGGGCAACATGGCACTTCCCCCCTCCTCCTTGCGGAAAGGCTACAGAGGGGCGTATGTAAAAAAGTCGAGTCTGTCCTTGACCGTCCTCTCGCCCTGTGCAGAGGCTCAGGGGCTGCTCTCGCAAACCCGGCTCCGGCCAAACCGTTGACAGCGTCAACATACCAGCCCGAGAACTTGGGACCCGACCGTGCACCCGGGCTATGGCCAGCTTGCATGAGGGAACAACCAGACCAGCCGAAGTGTTGCGAAACGCACTAAGACCTCGAAGGAGTCAAACTACTCCTCCGAGGCCTCGGGGGCTACACTCGGCGGGTGCGCTCGTGTGCACCCACCGGAACAAAATGCAACCAAAAAAGGCTGGACCCCTTGCAAAAAAGTGCGGCAAAAGCCTCCAAGCGAGTATTAACACTCCCTTCGAGGCTCGGGGGCTACTAACGGGGACCATAATTAGGGGTACCCTCAAGACTCCTAAATCTCAGCTGGTAACCCCCATCAGCACAATGCTGCAAAGGCCTGATGGGTGCGATTAAGTCAAGGATCGGTTCATTCGAGGGACGCGATCACGCCTCGCCCAAGCCCAGCCTCGGGCAAGGGCAGCCGACCCTGGAGGATCTACGTCTCGTCCGAGGACCCCCTCCAGCAACGGACACACCTTCGGCTCGCCCGAGGCTCAGTCTTCACCAAGAAGCAACCTTGGCCAAATCGCCGCGCCAACCGACCAAATCGCAGGGGCATTTAATGCAAAGGTGGCCTGACACCTTTATCCTGACGCACGCCCTCCAGTCGACAGAGCCGAAGTGACCGCAGTCACTTCGCCGTTCCACTGACCGGCCTGACAAGGGGACAGCGCCGCCTGCGCCGCCCCGACTGCTGTGCCACTCGACAGAGTGAGGCTAACAGCAGCCAAGTCCGGCCTCAGGCATCATAGGAAACTCCGCTTCGCCCGACCCCAGGGCTCGGACTCGGGCTCAGCCCCGGAAGACGACGAACTCCACTTCGCCCGACCCCAGGGCTCGGACTCGGGCTCAGCCCCGGAAGACGACGAACTCCGCTTCGCCCGACCCTAGGGCTCGGACTCGAGCTCAGCCCCGGAAGACAACGAACTCCGCTTCGCCCGACCCCAGGGCTCGGACTCGGGCTCAGCCTCGGAAGACGACGGACTCTGCTTCGCCCGACCCCAGGGCTCGGACTCGGGCTCAGCCCTGGAAGACGACGAACTCCGCTTCGCCCGACCCCAGGGCTCGGCCTCAGCCTTGGCTTCAGCCGATGGTCTCCGCCTTGCCCGACCCAGGGGCTCGGACTCGAACTCGGCCTTGGAAGACAGACTCAACCTCGACCTCGGAGGAGCCTCCACCTTGTCCAACTCAGGGCTCGGACCGACTACGTCACAGGAAGCGCCATCATTACCCTGCCCCAAGCTGACTCAGGCTACGGGGGACAAGACCGGCGTCCCATCTGGCTCGCTCCACTAAACAAGTGATGATGGCGCCCCGCATGCTCTATGACGACGGCGGCTCTCAGCCCCCTTACGGAAGCAAGAGGACGTCAGCAAGGACTCGACAGCCCCAACAGCTGTCCTTCCGCCAGGCTCCAGCGCTCCTCCGACAGCCACGACCCCACACGAACTGGGTGCCAAAACCTCTCCGGCTGCCATGATGGCATGTACTTAGGGCGCTAGCTCTCCTCCGCTAGACACGTTAGCACACTGCTACACCCCCATTGTACACCTGGATCCTCTCCTTACGCCTATAAAAGGGAGGTACAAGGCCCTCTTACAGAGGGTTGGCCGTGCGGGGAAGGATGGGACGGCGCTCGCGCAAGGCCGCTCGCTCCCTCCCGCGTGGACGCTTGTAACCCCCTACTGCAAGCGCACCCGACCTGGGCACGGGGCTAACACGAAGGCCGCGGGTTCCACCTCCCACGCCTGTCTCCCTCCGGCTGCTCTCCCCCCTTCGCGTTCCGCCTCGCGCCGACCCATCTGGGCTGGGGCACGCGATGACAATTTACTCGTCGGTCCTGGGACCCCCCGTGGTCGAAACGTCGACACGACGGTTTATGAAAATGACTCACAAGTCAGGTCTATGGAAAATATTACGGAGAATAAATGCCACGCATGCAAAAAAGGAATTTAAGTTGAAAACATTATTCAAACAAAAGAAAATGCATGCAACGCTCTTCTTTAGATACTACTCCCTCCATCCAAAAATATAATTCAAGAATCTAGGTGATACTTATCTAGTACTATGCATTGTGCAAGGGTAGCAGGTGGACTTGGGGAGAGATGTAGTAGATGTTTTTTTCTGACATAGATGTAAGCATAAACACAAATGTGGTGTAGCGGTAGCTACTGCTCACATTTGCCTGAGAGGTCGCGGGTTTGAATCCCCTTGGGGTCATTTATGTTTTTTAATTTTAGCTAGACGTGGGTTGTACATGGGAATGAGAATGGGAATGGGCCTTGCGGGGGAGGGGAACGAGAAAGGCAGAACGGGGAATGAGAATGGCAGAACATGGGAATAGGCTGTGCAGGAAGGAGGGAATGGGAAAGGCAGAACAGGGAATGGTGGCAGAACACGAAATGGCAGACTACTTTTGCAGCCTTAATAAGTAGTAGAGAGTAGAACAAATGTATAGATATCAAGGGCACAATTATAATTTCGTCTAGGTTGCATCTCATGCCTCATACTATTCACGTGAGTAATCAGAGAAAGTCCAAAGTGCAATCTCAATTATTCATTCTCCGAAGGTTACTCTTATATTTCCCTTCACGTGGAGCCGAAGGTATGAGTGTAATCATTTGTTCTTGTATTGCTCAAAGTATGGTCTTATTAACATACATAAATGAAAAAAGGAAGGATTTATCTTTTATCATTTGCTCATCATTTTAACATGAATACTTTCGTCATATTATAAACCTTCACTTACAAACAACCTTCAACAAAGGATTGATTTAAAGTGAAGTTATATGCTCACTATTACCTTCGTCCAAGAACTATTATCTTCAAGAGAAGATAATGCTTTGGAGGACGAATGTCCTTAACGTTTAATATTGTGTTGCCTTATTTTTAATTCACAACAATTGAAAACAAGTAACCAACATGGACCTGGATGCTCACCAAGGCAAGAATTATGTATGCACACGATGTACGTGTAGTTGTAGTATAATTATCTCTAAAAGTCAGTAGTAAACAAGATATATGTTATTAGTTAGCGTAGTACAAGTGGTTGATAGGACGTTTACGCATTTTATATTGTTGACTTCGTCTGTCTATCTTGAACGGTTGAAGAAGGGATGTCTCCACGTGTGCGTCGCCGCCGAGCCGAGGAGTGGCATGGTGAAATGAGATGAGGCTCTATCGTCCCCCAATATCTCGCGACTGCTCAAGTATCGTAACCCGACTATATAAACTTTATCGTGTCATCTTCCCCATACATGCTCACTACAGTAATATAAACAATAGAAAATTGTAAGCCTAGAGTTAAATATCTCTACTCCTATAATGCGGAAGTTTCTCCATGTATCACCCTCCTCCCATGCACCTCACCTTGCTTCAACACATAGATTTAAATGATAAAAATAAGCTAAAATATGCATAAGTAAGGGCTCAAACCATGGTTATTAATTCCAAACACTCGTTCACACCCTCAATAGAACACACATATTTTTGTGTGTCACCCCTTTTGTGCACCTCTCCATGCGGCCTATGACAACACATATATTTAAATGATAAAAGTAAGTTAAAATTATGCACAAGTGGTTGTTTGAACCATGATTGTTGACTCCAAACACACATTTATACCCACCTAGCCAACAGAACACACATATTTTTGTGATTTGTACTCTATACTCAATTGTGCCAGGTCTAGCCCTCATGTCGCACCTAAGTGCCAGGCACAACACGGTGATTGGGTCGAGCAGGCATGGGCCCAATGGACAATGGGTTAGGCTGGGCTAAACGTGCCAGAGGACGATCTAAACGTCACCATCCTTGTAAGCCGCTCATGACTTTTGGTTGTTTACTCTGGTGATGGCAAGGCAGAGAGGGGATGAGGAAAGGGTGGTGGTGGCTATGGTTTAGTGCCATCCGAGCCACCTCATGGGAGACAACACGGAGATTGAAATTATGGTTTTTCACTCAGGATATGAAATACATTTTATGCAGGTTACATGGTAAACGTATTGAGATCAGGCACAACGACCATATCAAATAGAGCATAAATCATTACAAAATTTTGGAACGTGTTTGAAGAACTATACTATTTAAACAAGGTCTACTTATGTGATATATAGAAACCGTAGTAATGCATGCTCACCTAACTATTTATAGTAAAGTATATGTGTTATGGTATTAGTGTAATATGATATTTTAATTTTTGATCACCTTTAGAGCTTGTTTGGGATCTAGGGAGATGGAGGGGATTCGAGGGACTAAATCTCTTTCTTATTCAATTTTGAATAGAATGAGGATTTTAGGCCCTCCAATTCTCTCAATTTCTCTGACTCCTAAACATGCCTGTAGGAGTTTGTAAGGCACTCAATGAGTCATCAGGTTATATGTTCCAAGCATTTTCTCTCCATTAATGTAAGGATGACTTGTCTTAGTTTATCTATCCTATCCGACGGTACAAGTATTCACAAACCAACAGTCGGTACGGCTCTGTCGGTCGGTATTTGTCCTTAAGGTATCCAACTATCAATTGATATAGCTTGTCGGTCGGTAAAAACTTATCCCCCTTTGATTGATCTTTGGGACCCACGTGTCGTGCTTAAATCTTTCCCTTTCCTTCTTTCGTTCTCGTTCGTTCATAGGGACACAGCAGCGTCGCCGCCTGATGCGCCGACCGTCGCCTGTGTTCGGGTTGATTTGGTGACAAGGGGATCACGGGAGGATTGAGGGGGAAATAAACTAATTTCACCATCAATCCCCTCCAATTCTCCCATGATCCCGGGTCCCCAAATTACCCCTTCCTGTCTTCTCGCGCCCCCCCCCCCGCGACTCCTGCCTCCCACGCAAATGTCGTCGTCACCGCGCCCTCTCACCTCCCACGCCGGTCCAGCTCCGAGTGGGCATCGCCGCCCAGTCGACCGTTTCTTCTCTCCCCACTCACCTTGGCCTGCATTAATGGTGACCGCTCCCTGCTCTCCTTCGTCCGGTGCCGCTCGAGCTCCCTTCCTTGGCCTATTAATGGAGTCGAGCCCTCCTCAGTCTCTCATGTCCCCTATTGCTCTCTCTCTCTCGTGCTCTCTGCTCACCTTCACTAGTACTTGTCGTCGACTGAGCTCGTGGTCTCGTCTGTTAGAACTCCGATCCGAGGGAGATAACTTACACGCACACGCGAATAACTCAGACGCACATGCAGTGGACACGAAGGTATTTTAGTGCTGCCGACTGACTACTTTTCTCTGTTGATTGCTCTATGTATATAAAGGAAATACATACATCTATATATGGCTACTAAGAAATCAGATCGTGATCAAGCACTGCCATCCCAGTGCTCTGGGCCATGCCGTGATTACGGCCAGCTCTATTTCCTAAGAATGGAAAATAGAAAACTAATCTGGGCTTGCTATAACATTCTCCTCCTAAGCCTAGTTTACACAAGATTTTCCATGTCGATCCCACCATGGAGTTCTTGGAGCCGACTTCGACCGAGTGCCTTCGTAAGAATGTCGCCCAGCTGTAGCTCGGTCCTGACAAACTCGACGTCGATCAGCCTTCTGTCGCAGCATTCTTGGATGAAGTGGAATTTCACGTCTATGTGCTTTCTCTGGTCATGATGCACAAGATTCTTCATCAGTGCAATGGCAGACTTGTTGTCCACCTTGAGACTGGGTGCGACGACTGCTCCTCCGATGAGCTTAGCCAATAGTCGTGCCAGCCAGACTGCCTCGCACGCGGCCGCAGCGGCTGCGATGTATTCTGCCTCGCATGAAGACAAAGCAACCACTTTCTGTTTTGCCGATTGCCAAGCAACCGGCCCCCTGCCAGGAAGAAGATGAGACTGCTAGTGCTCTTCTGGTCATTGACATCCCCGGCCAAGTCGCTATCGGAATAGCCCAGCAGTTTTGGAGCGCCGCCTCCATTCCTTTTGGCCGGATGGTAGTGCAGGCCCCAATGCAGTGTGCCTACCACGTACCGAAGAACTCGCTTGACTGCAGCAAGGTGCTCTTGACGAGGCGCCTCCATGAACTGGCTAAGGTATCCCACCAGATACGCCAAGTCAGGCCTAGAGTTGCACAAGTACCTGAGACTTCCAATGAGGCTGCGGTACTCAGTGGCATCCACGCTCGGCGTTGTCCCCTCCTTGAGCAGCTTCAACTTCGGCTCCATGGGCGTGGCACTAGCATTGCAGCCAGCTAAGCCCGCCTTCTCAAGCATTTTGGTGGCGTATGCGCTCTGACGCAGCGTGATCCCTTGTGCTCCCTGGGTAACCTCGAGCCCCAGGTAATAGGAGAGGAGCCCAAGATCACTCATCTTGAAGATCTTCTGCATCTGCACCTTGAACTTCGCCACAGCTCCTGCATCGCCACCTGTGATGATTAAATCATCAACATATACACCCACGATCAGGCGTGCTTCCCCCTTGCCTCGAGTGTACATGCCATGCTCATCAACACAGCACGCGAAGCCAAGGGCCAGCAGATCGGCATCAAGCTTCTGGTTCCAGCGCGTGGGGCATGGCGAAGCCCGTACAAAGCTTTGTGAAGCCGGAGCACCTTATACTTCTGCTTGTCATCGATGAAGCCAGGAGGTTGCTTGACGTAGACTTCTTCCTGGAGCTCCCCGTTCAAAAATGCTGACTTCACGTCCATGTGATGGACACCCCAGCCGTAGTGGGTTGCGATGGCGAGGAGCAAGCGCACAGACTCTTGTCGTGCAACCGGCGCGAAGACCTCGTCGAAGTCAACGCCAGGCTGCTGCACATAGCCCTTTGCGATGAGGCGAGCCTTGTACTTGACGATGTTGTCATTCTCATCACGCTTGACTTTGTACACCCACTTGAGTCCTATGGCACAGTGACCACGCGGGAGCTCGACCAGCGACCATGTCTTGTTGTCACGGATCAACGCCAGCTCCTCCTCCATCGCGGCAGCCCAATTTGGGTTACCATCGGCCTCCTTCAAGGTCCTGGGCTCCTCCACTCTCACGACATGTAGCTCAACCTCCTCGTCATGATGCACCAGCCCGGGTGTTGCACCCACGCTGTGAATATTATCCAGCGTCCGGTACCGAAGCTCCCCCACATCATCGGCGTCGAAGCTCGGGTTGATGGAGAGCAGCGTCGTGAACTTGATCTAAGTCCCTAGCGGCGGTGGTGTTGCAAAATGGGGAGCCACCGATGTCGAGCTTGGTTCAGCAGGCGATGGCGTGAGCGCCGTGGATGGCAAGCGTTCCACTGGCGGTGGAGTGGACCCTGGCAAGCGCCGCTCTAGGGACACCACCTCCTGGGCCTGTGTCTCAACACGAGGATGGCGCAGCTCGTAGTCGTCCGTGACGGTGAAGGAGTCCTCATTGACGGCGGGTGCGTCATCTCCCCAGTCCCACCGCGCGCCTTCATCAAAGACAGCATCATGGGAGACATGCACGCGCTTAGTGGTGGGGTCGTAGAAGCGGTACGCCTTTGACCCATCCTCGTAGCCGAGAAAGATCACCTTCTGGCCACGATCATCCAGCTTGCTGAGGTGCGAGCGCAGGCGCTTGACATAGGCTATGCATCCGAACACCTTGAGGAAGTGCACGGATGGCGTCTTCCCATACAACACCTGGTACAGGGTCATGCCATTGAGCGCGCTTGTCGGCGCCCAATTGAGGAGGAACACGACGGTGTGAACCGCCTCTCCCCAAAAGTAGGCCGGCAGGCCTCGCTCGCGCAGGATGCTTCTCGCCGTGTTCATGACCATCTGATTCCGGCGCTCTACGATGTCGTTTTGCTGCGGTGAGTATGGCACCGAATGATGGCACTGGATGCCTTCACCTTCACAATATTCACCAAATTGTACAGAGGTGAATTCTCCTCCATTGTCAGTATGGAGGACCTTCAGTTTCTTGTCGGTCCTACGTTCCTTCCTCGCCTGGAACGTCATGATCGCCGCCAGCATGTCTGGCTTTGAACGCAGCAGGGTGACCCACATGAAGCGGCTCATGTCATCCACCAGAAGCAGGAAGTAGGCGTTCCCGGCTGGTGTGGCCGGCGAGATAGGACCGCAAAGGTCACCATGGACCAATTCGAGCTCATCCTGAGCACGAAATTTGGCTACCTGTGGGAACGATGCCCTTCTCTGTTTCACCAGAGCACATTTCTCATAGACCTGTTTGACGTGATCGATCTCTGGCAGCTCCTTCACCATGTCACCACGCTTCAGCTTGTGCATTAACTAGAAATTCAGGTGACCGTAGCGCTCATGCCAGCGCCACGCCACATCGCCAACCCACGTAGTAAGGCACACGGGGGCAGTGACGTTCATGTCGAGGAAGTAGAGCCGGCTAGGTGATCGATGCACCTTTGCCAGCAGTTGTCGTTGCAGATCGTAAAGGCACAGGATGCTGGACTCGTTGTCTACCTTGAACCCATCTTCGTCCGTCTGGCCAAGGCTCACGATGTTGGTGGTGAGGTGTGGGATGTAATAGACCCCATCAAGCCGACGGTGCTCGCCGGACTTGCACACGAAGAGAACGATGCCTTTGCCCTCGATGTCGACCACTGAGCCGTCACCGAATTTGACGGTGTCGGTAACGCTGGTGTTTAGCTCGATGAAGACTGCACGCGTCCCCATCATGTGGTTTGTCACACCGGTGTCAAGCACCCAGCGACGAGGTCCCATGACCTCCTTCTTTTCCTCGCTGAGGTGGAGGAGGACCTTGCGCTCGACGAGATGGACGCAGGCTTGTGGTTCAGCTACAGGCGATGGGGGCCTGGGATGAGCACGACATGTGCGGCATAGTTACCTCAGTTTCCGCGGCGATGTACATCAGCGCCATGCTCGTCCTCTTCGGCCTCAGCGACATGAGCCGCACCCTTCTTCCCGCGGCAGTCTCTGGCCTAATGGCTAGTTTTGCCGCAGCTGTTGCAGCGATCGTCGGGGGCGGCTTGCTATTAGCATGCCTGGTCGCCGTGTTCTGGCCATCACGGTCGCCGCTGCCTCATCCGCATCCGTGTCCACGGCGCTTGCCGCGGCCGCCGGACCTAGATCTGCTTCCTGAGTTCTCCTACTCACGATAACTTTTGCGACGAGCCTCCCAGTCCTCCTCGTAGAGCATCAGGCACCTTATGGCGTCCGTGACCTCCTTGGGCTTGGAGCGTTCCTCGAACACGCGCAGTCGTCCGATGACCTCCTCGATCGACACCTTGTTCAGATCGAGGAACATCTCGAGGGAGACCACAGCCTGGGACAGGCGCTCTGGAACAACCTGCAACATCTTCTTCACTACCTCGGCGTCCGAGATGTTGTCCCTGAGGGTGCAGAGGTTGGTGGCGAGCGTCGTGATGCGGATCCCGAACTTGGTGACGCTCTTGCCTTCCTTGAAAGCGAGCATGCCGAATTCGCGGCGAAGTTGCTGCGCGCTAGCGTTGCACGTGCGATCATCCCCGATCTGTAGTATTTTGACTGCGTCCCACGCCTCCTTTACGGTCCGCTTGCGGGCGAGGGTGCTCCAAATCTCAGAGGGGACCGAGCGCAGAAGACCTGCCATCGCCTGACGGTCGTCGTGGTACTCACCTTCGTTGGGGTCTTCGTTGATGCCGATGTCGACGGTATCCCAGACATGGAGCGTCTGAAAATTCACCTCCATGACCAAGGCCCATTCCGGATAGTTAGTCCGGGTCAGCATCGACCACGTGACGTTCGCGGTCAATCGCTCGATGACGCGCTCGACGACGCGTGATCCAGAGTCCCGATGGCGCGAGCGGCGGCTGCTCGAGCGACCACGGCGATGTGGCGGCGAACGCGACGGCTGGACCTTCTTCTCGCCGGAGTCATCACCGGTCTGCAGCTTCTTCTTGAGAGGCGACTGTGATGCCATGACTACGGCGGAACTCAGCTCTAGTACCAACTGTTAGAACTCCGATCCGAGAGAGATAACTCACACGCACAAGCGAATAACTCAGACGCACACGCAGTGGACACGAAGGTATTTTGGTGCTGCCGACTAGCTACTTTTCTCTGTTGATTGCTCTATGTATATAAAGGAAAAACATGCATCTATATATGGCTACTAAGAAATCAGATCGTCACTGCACGATCGTGATCAAGCACTGCTATCCCAGTGCTCTGGGCCGTGCCGTGATTACGACCAGCTCTACTTCCTAAGAATGGAAAATAGGAAACTAATCTGGGCTTGCTATAACATCGCCGAGTTATGCCGTTGCGACGCCGAGTCCGTGCCATGCCCTAGAGCTCCCCTCTACACCTAAAGCTGAGCTCCGGGCGATCGAGCCCCTACCATCCCCGTGTGTCGACACTATGTGTTGTCTGCCTGCTGTCACCGTGAATTGATGAATAGAGAAGTACATAGGTAGAAGTGATGTTGGATTTTTTGCGATTTACATCCGAAAGTCTATAGTTAATTAGAAGCTAACCCTGGGTTAAAATTATTTTTTGATTATTTAGAATTTAGACAGTTTGATTAATTTTATAATTATATGATTAACCGATTCAGTTGATATTTACACTAGTTATGGTATTTTTGTAATTTAAATGTGAGTTATGTTTAAACATAGTTTTTGGTAAATAAGAAACTAAATGAAAGGTATCACTTATGATTCTAGTAAAAAATATAATATAGTCATTTATTTAGTTAGATATTTTTGTTCATTAAAAATAATAAATAAAATAATTTAGTTTCATATTCAAGTTCGATAAATATACGTGCATTGCTTAGAGTTTCCTAAAAATGATAGTTTATATTGTTGAACATAATTCCCTTTCTAGTGAATTAGATCATATATTCCTAAATTAAAACTATAGATAATTAATAGATTATTTATCTTTTCTAATAATTCAATAATTAAACTTATAATTCATTTTGTTCATAACTAGTTATATAGGCTTGATTAATCATTCATTCAATTTAGTCCATGTTATATATATATATCACTTAGTTTATCCTAAAGGAATAAAATGAAATGATTAGTGTTTCTAATCTTGAACCTAAAGTTATGATTGGATTTACATTATAATGTTCAAGTTTTCTTTTAAAAATTTTATCCTCTGTTAGGCGCATTGTAGTATATTGTATCCTTTCTTGTTTGATGAATGGTGTATGATTATCGATTGGTATATGTTTCTTTTTATATGTGTGATTATTTTAGAAGTTGATTCTGTGTGTGAGAACAAAGATCAATTTGAGGAAGAACCCCAAGATTCCTTTGAGCGAGGCAACTGGACTTCTCCCCTGTATTTCATGTTGATCCAAAACAACACATATAATAAAGTTTATGTTTGATATGTGCATAATTTTGATGGGATTACCTAAATAGTATATCATAGAATTACCACACATATACCTTGATTTGACCTAGAATTAATACTTGTTTAGTAGCTTCACTATTGTTCAACTTTAACTTTATGTTGGCACTCCTACTGATGCCATTAAAGTTCTAAAGATTAAATTCGTATTATTATTATTAATCTGATGATTAAGCAAGATCATATTGTGTTAATTGGAGCATGGAGTATTCGTCTAGGAAAATTGTGCAACCACGAGTGTTATCATGGTTGTGGCTTCGCTAATTAGCTTTATGTACTTAGTGCCTAGGAACGTTACCTTAAAAATGGGCAAGAGGGGGAGCGGTCAATGGTGGTAGCTCACATTAACATGGGGATGCAGTCTTGGCTAAGCTACCTTGCCTAGAGGGCCTCCACACCGACTTGGAAACCTTAGCGGGTTGTTTCGTACTAAGTATATTTGTGAAAACCTCATAGTGGATCCCTGTCCATTTACCTCAAAAGTGAATACGGGTCTGATCAACCCAGGCTAGAAGGGATACACGACTTTTGGGTAAAGTTGTACCACCTCTTTAGAGTGTAAAACTGATATATCAGTTGTGCTCATTGTTAAGTGCAGCCTAGACCCTGACATGATAATTGGACTTAAAGATGGAAATTAAATCGTGATCCTTTGGCTTAAAATTATTCACTTAAGTGTTTTCACTTAAGTGCTTTTGGGATACAATTATTATGCTCATACTTAATTGGGATTGGTATACATTTATATTTACTAAATAGGCGTTTTAATAAAACTTGACCAATTAAAATGCTAACCGCATAACCATAGCCTTTACCTTTCTATCCTTGCATCTTCATCCCACTTGTTGAGTACCAACCATATGTGTAATCACCCTTGCTTAATTTTTTATCAGAAGGTGAGGATGAAGACTTTGATCAGGATCTTGATGAATTCTAAGTGTAGTGATGCTTCGGTCATCTTCCTGTGGGAGATTGCCTTTATTTTCCGCTAAGTTTGATTATGCTTCATATTTAAGACACTTATGTTTGAATGATGTAATAAAGTTTTTATATACTCTCATTTACGATTTAGGCATGGTCTTTTTATATATTATACTTGTGAAATCAACATATGTGTGGAAAAATAGATCCTAGCACACATATGCTATGCATTCGATTTTGCCCATAAAATCCGGTGTGACATTGTTTCTACAATTTTGCTCTAAGTGCCCAACTTTCTTGCATTCTCAACAAAAATGACAATTGCCCCTCACAAAAACCACATTGCCATCTTGGGGGTGAAGCTTAATCCCTGTTTACTCATAGAAAACCTTTGGCTACCAAAGCACTTAAGCAATCGACCATCACTACCAAAGGCTTTAACTAAGAAATGATTGACCTTGTTTAGCTTTCTTTTTAGTGTTCCATTTTCAAGTTTAGTGAGGTATTAGTTATAACATTGCTAATGGATGATGAAATTTTAGTGGGAGCAATAATGATAGGTGCATGAATGGAATCATCAATAATATTGCAAAACACACATATGCTTGTTATTTCAATAGGTTTTTTTTCATTTGAACAAGAATATATGAGTGAGCTTATATTAGTTTTTCATGAGTTTCAATAAGAGTCACATGGGAAGCAAAATTCTCTTCAAAAGATTTGTTTAAGAGCTTTGTACTTCTTGCACATGTTTTGTACACTTCTATCTTTTTATTCGTGAAAGGATTAACTTATTCTAATAGCTCAATTATTTTTATCTTTGAGAGTTCCTCATCATCCTCACTATCACTCTAATTATCACTCTCATTATGATGTGCCTTCAGGCCCTTGGGCGTGAAGCATGATGGAGTGTTGAAGAGTGATGCCTTACTATTGATGTCAATGCTTGCGATTGCCTCTTTTTTCTTTTCATCATCTTCACCTTCAATTGAAGATGCATCTAAATCACGTTATAGATAATATAAATTCCCTTTATTTTTCTTCTTGAAAGCCATCTTCTTGCCTTCTTTATTTTTCTTGTTATCTTTCTTTTCTTCATCATTATGTGGGTATTTGGCAATTAGGTGTCCTTGGCTTCCACACTTGTAGAACCTTCTATATTCTTTCTTCTTTGATGAGGGCTTCTTGAACCATACCCTCTTATTCTTCATAAATTTGCTAAAGAGTCATGCGAAGAGGGCCATATCTTCATCTTCTTCACTTGAGTTTGACCACTCTTCATTGTCACTAAATTCTTCAATCTTCTTCTTGCCCTTGCTCTTGGTTGTGGTGGATTTTGGCGTCCGTCCATGCTACCTTCGGGCTATGTCCTTATATCGAACGCCTTCATCCTAAAGTCGAAGCTTCCTGTAATAGTCTAAGTGAAAGCTCTCTTGTGGGTTTTGGTGTTTGGATGACAACTCAATTAAAGGACTAACAAGTGTGTTAAGTGTTGAACAGGTGTTTTATGCAAAGCTAATATGGTTCAACACAAGTGAACAAGTGTCATGGTCCAAAGACTGAATTATTTACAGATAATGGACATCACAAGGAAGATGGACATTGCTTAAGTGAGACTCAATGTGCATAACTCAGAGACAACCGATCAAGCCAAGGATGGAAGCAAGAAGAGCTTCAAGGTACCGAGTGCATGAGAGAAAGTCAAGGAGACCAGGAACCCAAGGCCAGGGGTGAAGAAGAAGACTTGCGGAATCAAGGTTGATCGAGTTAAGAAGAGTTATGGTACATCAAGGAACACTACATAAGGACATGACTTACAACCAATGAGGTAACATCTACAATTGTGTGGTGTAAGTCATAAGGCTCAAGACCAAGCTCAAAAAGTGAACAAGGTCACTGGAAGGAGAACCAATGTCAAAATCAGGACTGGAAGCAGCCCAAAAGAGCTAAGTGCACCTTGACCTTTAGTTTGGGTTGTTCCTATGTTTGGAGATATTCTATGTGACCTTTGCATGATGTTGGAGCTCAGAAATGTCAATCTAGATCAAGTCAAGCTAACTTGATGATTTATGAGTCCAACATCAATCTCAATCATGCCAAATGCTAAAGAAGTGAAAATCAAAGAGAAGAGAAAAGAAGATGCAAAAGGCTTGGCTATGTACAGCCAATACTCAGCTCAGTCTGGCACCCTGGACTGTCCGGTGGTGCACCGGACAGTGTCCGGTGCGCCAGACTGAACTCCAGTGAACAGGCCGCTCTTGGGAGGAGTTTGACAGTGTACGGCTATAATTCACCGGACTGTCCGGTGGTGCACCGGACTGTCCGGTGAGCCAACGGTCGACTGCGCCAACGGTTGGCAGCGCGATCAGCAGGCGACGCGTGGCTTGGGCCAACGGATAGTTGGCGCACCGGACTGTCCGATGTGCACCGGACTGTCCGGTGTGCACCGGACAGTGTCCGATGAGCCAAGACGATCGTTGCTCCAACGGTCAGCTGAGCCCAATTTGGAAGGAGATCGCGCACCGGACAAGCTACAGGACCTGTCCGGTGGTGCACCGGACTGTCCGGTGCGCCACCCGACAGAGAGCAAATATTGCCTTCCAAAATGAATTCCAACGGCTCCTAGGCCCCTTGGGTCTATAAAAGGGACTCCTAGGCGCCTCCAACAAGTATAGAAGAGCAGCCAACAATTGCATACATCACTCGGATTGATTCTCTCTCTCCCTCTCGTGTATATCTCTCTAGTTTGTGTAGAGGCAAAGCTATAAGCCTTGAGAGAGTGGAGAAGTGCTGCTAAGAGCTAGAGCAAGGTCTTGAGCATATCGTTACTCTGCCGGAGTGCTGTCAAGAAGATTGTAAGCAGCTGCGGCTTTGTTGTAACCAACATCAAAATAGTGGAAGGCTCTATCTGTCATACTGACAGATCTGAGCAAACAGAGGAAGGAATTAAAATAGACTCCAAGCCCAGGTGTGGCTAACTCCAACAAGGACTAGGCAAGCATTTCAGGCTTGGCCGAACCTCGGGATAAATCCCTGCGTCAGTGTGCTCTGCTCTGTGTTGTGTATTGATTCTCTGTCTTACTCACTTTCTATATCTGCACTTCAACACTTATTTGTGGTTGTCGGTGTTTCGGACCCGGGGGACCCTCAACCGAACCGAATAGTGAATTTTGTGCCGCGTGTCCCTGCTCAGATGGGTTGATGCAAGATGAAACACAAGAGGAGGGATGAGGCTTATATTATCTTGCATCGGGGTGCTTGCTGTAGGGGCTACAAGCTTCGTGAGAGAGGGAACTGGTCCCAGGTCTCTTGAGGAGTCTAGTGTTGCGGAGAGGAGTTCGATGTTTGAGCGAGTCCATCTCCGTCGTCCTCGCCGCGTGCCGTGGGTAGGCCCTGGGCATCTCCTTTTATAGATACAAGGGGATGGTCCAGCTGTACATGTGGGGGTGTAGCTATGTGCTAACGTGGCCGGCGGAGAAGTGCTTGAGCCCTGTAGAAGCGTAGCTGGCGGTGCGGCCCTGGGTCCTGCTGACGTTTCTTTGCCTTCGTAGAGAGCTGAGAACAATCGACGTCATGGACGCATGCAGGGAACCATCATTACCTATTGCCGGAGTAATCTAGATGTGATACCGGTCTTGTTCCTTCGTAGCCTGAGGCGGCTAGCTAGAGGTAGGGTAATGATGTATCCCCTGTAGCGTAGTCGGTCCGAGGCTGAGGTCGGGCAAGGCGGGGACCTTCTCCTAAGGCCGAGGCTGGGGTCAGGCGAGGCGGAGACCTTCTCCCAAGGCCGAGGCTGAGGCCGAGGCCTGGGGTCGGGCGAGGCGGAGACCTTCTCCCGAGGCCGAGGCTGAGGCCGAGGCCCAGGGTTGGGCGAGGCGGAGCTCCCTGTTGCGCCCGAGGCTGAACTTGGGAGAGGTCGTGACTTACTGTTGTTAGTCTTACCCTGGTGGTTGGCACAATAGTCGGAACGGGGTGGATAGTGTTGTTTTCCTGTCAAAACAATCAGTAAAGGGGCGAAGTGACTGCGGTCATTTCGACCTTACCAACTGAGGCGCGCGTGTCAGGATAAGGTGTCAGGTGATCCCTGCATTAAATGCGCATGCGATACGGTCAGCGGTAAGGCGATTTGGCCGAGGTTGCTATACAACAAAATTTGCCCGAGCTTAGCCTCGGGCGAGCCGGGGGTGCGCCCGCTGCCTGAGGAGGCCCTCGGGCGAGGCGTGAATCCGTCCGGGACTACTGTTCTTGCCCGAGGCTAGGCTCGGGCGAGACGAGATCGCGTCCCTTGGTAGATGAGGCTTTAACTTTGAGCTGTGCTTACTAGTCTTTACGGTCTGTTTGGAAGATGTTTTTGAGCCATGCTTAGGAGTATTGGGGGTACCCCTAATTATGGTACCCGACAGTAGCCCCCGAGCCTCAAAGGGCGTGTAGGCACTCGCTTGGAGGTTCTGCTGGATTTTTTGCAAGGGAACTAGCCTTTCTCGGTTATATTTTGTTCCGATGGGTGCGCGCGAGCGCACCCATCGGGTGTAGCCCCCGAGGCCTCGGAGGAGTGGTTTGACTCCTCTGAGGTCTAAATTCTTCTTGTGATTCCTCGGTCGGCCTTTTTGTTCCCTCGTGCGGCCTGGCCGTAGCCCGGGTGCATGGTCAGGCTCCGAGTTTTTAAGCTGGTTTGTCGACATGGTCAACAATTTGGCCGTAGCCTGGTGCGAGAGCAGCCCCTGAGCCTCTGCATGGAGCGAGAGGACGATCGAGGATCGTCTCGGCTTTTTATTGTACGCCCCTTCGTCGCCTTTCCGCAAGGAGGAGGGGGAATGCGCCATGCTACCCTCGGTGGGCGCTGAACATGGTGTTTCTGGTGAGTTGCTATTGGGTAATCCGAGCGGACGCCCGAGCCCTGTTCGATAAGGGTCGGCTAGTGGCTCAGAGGTGCGCTCTAAAAGTACCTGCAGGTGATTTGCTGGACCCGGACCCATTCGATAGGGTCTAAGGGCTCGGTGCCTCCCTTCAGTGGGATTCCATTACAAACCGTTCCCGCTGGTCTCGGAAATGTCTTAGGGTACCTCGGGAGCGTAGCCTGAGCCTTGGCCATGTAACAGACGTACCCAGGGTCATCCCTGACTCTGCATGTTCTGGGGCGGCTGTCGAATCCCTTCGATGGGCCAGCCTTCGAACCCCTGATCAGTAAAGGGCTCAGAGCCCGAGTGCTCTGGGGCGGTCGCCGAACCCCACGGGGCGCAACCTTCGAACCCCTGATCAGTAGGAGGGCTCGTGGCCCATTTCTTTTGCTGCGAAGGGCTCCTTCGAAATGTCCCTTTTCCCGATCCCTGCGGAGAGAGAGAAAGAGAGAGGAAAGGAAGAAAGGAGATATTTCGAAACAGTGTGGCACACCTTTTTTGAGGCAGTCATTATGACGGAGGCGAAACGGTGCCCGCCCGCCTGCCAGAGGAGACGTGTGTCCTGCCAGGGAGTTAATGCGACGGGCCGGGCGACTCGTGGGGTATCCGTTGCGCGTGCGCGAGTCGTTCGAGGAATGGAACATGGGTGCGTCGTCTTTATGCTGTAGGAGAGGGCTCCCCTGCCGCTTCAGGGGAGGATGCGAGCCTGTAGGTGGGACCATGGCCTGGTTGGTGGTTGGACCGCTGCTTCTGTACGTCTGTCGCTGCAATTACTGACGGTCCGCCTATGGTCATACCAACTGTCGTGTCTATCCCCATGGCTGACTGACCCGTGACAGTCGCACTTAATTGGCACTGTTAGGTCATGCGCGGGGCTGCCTCGAGTCGTTGCACTGGTTCTGTAGTCCCGAGAAGACGCGGCATTGGCGCAAGTGGCGGTGCGGTTTCTTTGCACGTGGTAACCGATGTGCCGGTTACATGACATGTGGGCCCGGGCCTCCATGCTGGACCGCCGGTTGCAACGAAGCTGAAAGGGTGCACAACCGTTGCACGCTTCTTGCGTGGCGGCCCGCCTTTTCGACCGCTGGTTTCAGCGAGGATGAGAGAGCGCTTAACCGTAGGGTGGTTGCATGCTTCGTGTGCGGCAGTTTGCCATCTTCCTATTTCGGGTCAGTTTGTATGACATGTGGGACCTAGCCCCCGTGTCGTAGGCCGGGAACCCTGGAGCACGTCGGGGGAGACTTTGCCGGTGATGCTTTGGGGCGCGAGTGGGGAGATCTGTCTTTAAAAAGGGATCGATCTCCCGGGCAGTAGCCATGTCTTTGCTCTTCTCGCATTCATCGCGTCTTTCCATCTTCCGGGCCTCTAGATGGGGTGCACCGGTGTTGCCTTCTTCTTGCTGCTGTTGGAGGAGCATGACCTCGTGGGGGTTGGCGCTCTTTAGTCATCGCTCGGCTTCAAGGATTTTCATCATGCAGCCCGGCTGTAGTTTCCCGCTAGTGGTCACCCAGAATGATGACCGCCAGCCTTGTGGTGGAGAAGAGCGAGCCGGGCTGTGGCCTCTCCCCTGCCCTCAGCTTCAAGGATGTTCATCATCCGTGCTGGGGGGAAGGGCAAGCCGAGTTGGGGTCCTGCCTTCCGCATGGGTTGGTGACCCGCTTCTTCCTCCAGCATTCAAGGGAGAAGGGCGTACACAAGCCTTGCGGACGTGTTAAACTGCCACCTGCTGCTTGGTCGGGGTGTGGCTGTCCGTCCACCGCACGGGCGATGGTCGTGCCGTGCGCAGGTCGGCCACGTCCATGGCCCGTCCCGCGCCACCGACCACACCGGGGGGTCGTACAAGACGTTGTACGCCACAGGGGCGGTGTCCGCGTTCCTGGATGGTCTTGTCCTCACTCCTGTAGCGAGGACAGGAGCGAGGACCTCCTTGTGCACGCTGGGGCGGCCGCCATTCGCCGGTGCGGCATCGGTGCGTAGGTGGCCGCTGTCGTCGGTGCTGAGGTGGTGGCCGCCATAGGTGAGGCTTCCCACTGCAGAGGTGGTTGCCTCTGTCGACGAAACCGTCAGTGCCACCTGTGGCCGGACCTCCGGCTCTTTGGCTTTAATGGCTTGTTCTCACCCCCCGTGTGGGGATGGGGGCGAGGGCCTTTTCACAGTAGCGTTTGCCCTAGGGCAATCGCTGCTGCTGTCTAGCCACCCGAGGCGGAGGCCGTTGTCGCTGCTGGTGCAGTGGTCGCCGGTGAGCCGCTTGGAGTTTGTTATCTTGCATCCCTTCTGGTGTGGTGGTAGTTCATTCCTGTGGGAATGGAGCTGGGGTCCCGTTTGTAAGGGAATGTAATGGTATTTGCTTGAGAGCAAAATGTAATTGCTTTAAGTACTAAGACATCTGCCGCAGGTCGGGAAAACCGCCGAGGGTGCTGCCGACGTCTAAGTCTATGTAGCATAGTTATCCCAAGTATGTGTGTTTGTTTTCTGTGGCTGCTGAGGCCTGAACATTTTGGTATTTGAGTATAAAGCCGTGTTTCATTCCTCTTATTTCGAGCGTTAGGACTTGTTCGGTAGCAGAATCACTTATCTGAGTGTGAGCTACCTTTCGCGGAAGGTGATGAGTAAGGTATTCGTATCCCGGAGGCGTAGGAGTCCCTTGGCTCGGTCGACCTTGCCGTTCAAGGTCTCTCTCGCTCGTTTTTAGGATTCCGTTATCGATATAATCGAAAGGCACAAAAGTCGTTTTGGTAGAAAACTTTTCCGAGGAAAATTTTGACGCAGAGGGGGTTCCCCCCCTTTTAGACCCGAGGCGACCGCTCGGGCCGGGACCCTTGCGGAGGGCCTGGCCGTGGCCGTCGGGTCTAGCCGGTCCGCCCAAGCCATGGCCTCACAGCAGCATGCCCGGGCCAAAGGTATGTTTTGCCTGCTTTGTGATTTTGTTTTAGCTTCATCCTTTTCCTCGTGTCTGAAGAATATTGTCCGGCTGTCTTCAGGGTTCGAGACGGCTCTTAACGAGTCCGTAAAAAATGCAAGGCGCTTGCCCAGGCGGCTGAGCAGAAAGAGGCCGACCGTGTGGCCATGTTCGAGGCCATCTCGGCCTTCTGCCGGACCTTTGGCCTCGACGACGTCCCCTCGGGCAGCTCCCCCCAGAGTCGCCTGCAGGCCTTGGGCGGCCACGTGCGCAACAATCTCCGTGGGGTGCTGCACCACGGCGTTAGGTGGGCCTTCACTGTCCTCGCTTCCCACTACGACGTGGATTTGGAGCGGGTCAGCGAGGGCTACTGCTTACCCGACGAAGAGGAGGCCGCCCTAGCGGAGGTCCAAAGGCTTGATGCGGCTGCCAAGGGCCCAGGCGCGGCGTTGGCTTCCTTTTTTGAGGTGGAGATCCTTCCACCTGTGTCACCGTCCGAGGTTGGGCCGGATTCCGCCGCGGGTAGGAACGACGCCGAGGGTGCTGCTCCTCCCCCTGCCGACACCTGAGCCTGTGGGGAACAGTTTATGCTAAGTATGTGTATGTTTCTTGCGGCTGCTGAGGCCTAAACATTTTTAGTGTCAGAGTATAAAGCTGTGTTTTCTTTCCTCTTGTTTCGAGCGTTAGGACTTGTTCGGTAGCAGAATCACTTATCCGGGCGCGAGTTACTTTTCGCGGAAGGTGATGAGTGAGGTATCCGTATCCCGGAGGTGTAGGAGTCCCTCGGCTCGGTCGGCCTTGCCGTTCAAGGTCTCTCTCGCTCGTTTTTAGGATTCCGCTATCGATATAGTCGAAAGGCACAAAAGTCATTTTGGTAGAAAAGTTTTCCGAGGAAAATTTTGACGCAGAGGGGGTTCCCCCCCTTCTAGCCCCCGAGGGAGGGTCGGTTTTTGCTGAGGCAATGTGACGGAACCTCCCAAGTAATTAGGCCCACCTACAGTTGTCCTTGTCTAACGGACCTCAGACAACCCTATAGGTGCCCCTGAACTACATGACAAGCTCGGTATCTTTCCTTACCTTTCCAGGAACGTCTCACCCATCTTGCAGACATTACAGAACATCGGAGATATAGATATGCGGAAGCGATTACATAACTTACATTTATTAAAAAGTAAGACCAGGTTGTTTATTACAGACCAGGAATATAACGAGTGCAGAGTAATATTATTACACATACCAAGGAAGGTAAAAACTCCTCCCGACAGTGATTACACAAAAGTCTTAATGGAGGATCCTTTCCTCCCACGCTTCACTCTTGCTTATCTTCATTTGGAACCACCTTGGTACAGAAGCAACAGAAATCTGCTGCTTCCTCACCTAAAAACAACGGAGGGATAAACCCTGAGTATGGAATTACTCAGCAAGTCTTACCCGACTAAGGAAAAGACTCTCAAGGGTATGCTGGATAAATAGGATTCAAGGAGAGGCTTTAGCAGAAATCAACTTAGATACCGTTGCAGAAATAGCTTACTAAAGTGAGTCCTTACTTTCAATATTTTAATGCCGAATTAAGTATTAATAGACTATGTTTGCCTCTAGTCTAATTTCATCATTTCACCAGTACAACCTTATTTTTATCCATAATGTTCACATCCTGACTTTAGGTTGCAGGGAAGTGACCAAGTCTTCATAACCGCGAAGGTACGGCGATCCGAATCGATTATACTCAGCTGAGGATCTCCAATCACACGACATATGTAGCACTTAACCCTTGCATATGTCAACCTGCCACCGCGGTTCTTAAGACCAGATCAGGTTCACGCAAACCGAGAGCACAGATACACCACCGTCCAGCCTCTTGCCACGGTGGGTACACGCTACTCCCGCCACCGCTCCACGCCCATTTCGTGTTATCTTATTCTGGCCTTAGTCTGCCCGAGGCAAGGCTTACCCATGACGAGTCATGTGACCAGTTAAAGGGTCCTCGATCAGCACGCCTACATACGCATTCAATCCTTAATCAACCTGGGTAGAACATCACCTGTTCCTAACCCAAGTCTCGATTTAAGTACTTCCATCCTTAGGATTGTTTCTGTTCCTTAGGATGAAAAGAGCATCACAGGGAACTTTGCAGTAAGATCCCACCACGCTCTTAATGAAAGTATTCTTGCAGGTAGAAGTCAACTTTCCTCAGGATAACCCCTGAGCTAGGCAGTATAGCAAAAGACAACTTCTATCCACAAGATCTAAGCAGGGCTAAGCATTTTTGTAAATCAATTTTGATACTTTACCAGAAGTATCCATAAAGGTATGGATATCAAGGAAAGCAATGCATCAAAAGGTTCCAAGCAATTCCTATGAACTTAATGCACATTTCACTTGACTTAAAGTGTGCGAAAAGTATTTAAAAACACAAGGAAAGGGGTTGCATGCACCGGGGCTTGCCTTCGTTAATAGGTGAGTCTAGCTCGGATCCGCAAATATCAAAGTAGAAGCAGTTGCCTGCTTGAGAATCCGAGGGTGGTGGTGTCCTTTCTTCGGTGACTTCCACTTCTTCACGTTCTAATCATAACCATACATATGTATAAGAATGGATGCCATGGGATGCTCATGAGGGTGCAAAGATAATATAAACTTATTATCTAAGTCTTGAATACAACTTTCCTTCACGGTACTCCGAGAACTTAGGGTTTCCGGAGTCAGTAAAGGAGTTCACAGGGCAGGGGGGTGTTTTGGGGTTTGGTGATCAAACAAGGTCCAAATCAACCCAAATTCTACCCAAGGCTTCTAAATAATATGAGGAACTCATATAAAAATTTTGAGCATTTTTGGGATTACCATTTATCTTTTTAAAAATCCCCAACTAATACTTTTAACTACTTTAAATGCCCTAAAATTTCTTATTTCCACTAAAAATCACAAAACTATTTTTATTAAATTCTAAGGAAAATAACAAGCCTAGGAAAATTGGTTTCACAATTTTAGGATTTTTCTGTAATTTTCTACAATTATTTTAGCTCTGGAGATAAAAGAAAAAGGAAAACCAGGGAATAGTACTAGGCTGATTTCAGCCCAGCGGCCCAACTCAAGAGGAAAGCGCGCGCCTGCGCCCGCGCGCTCCGGCGATTTTGCGAACAGACCCCTACAGTATTGAATAACCTGAAGAACTCCAAACACTATTTAAAATAGTCGCTGACACTTCACAGAAATGCCCCCGACTTTCTATTTCTTCTCCAAACACCTCCCTGGTCACGGCACGCTCCCCGTTCATCCCTGCCGTGGTTCGTACCGGCCATGACCGGCGATGATTGTTCAAGCTAACTATCGGAGAGGCTTTACGGACCTAAGGTGACCTAAGAACGATCCTCAATTTCACATGGCACCCCAGAAAAGTGTTCTGCCCACGCTCAGGGCGGAAACCGGGGCGTCGAGCTCACGTTCCCAGTCGGTCACATCCGAATCGATCAATTTGCTGCCACGATGAGCACCACGGGTACCTAGAGCTACTAAAACGATGATTCATAGGTGCAGAACCATACCAGGTTCGCCTGGCCACGGGAGGGCTATCTCGGCGGCGTGGAGTTTCAATTTGGGGAAAAACCCAAATTGCAGCGCTACGGTGAACGAACAGAGATGAGAGTGGGTGTGATAGCTTGCAGATTACATGGCGCAACCAGCCTGGCCCTCAATTTATAGAAGGGCAAAGTGGTGGCCACAAATTTGAGGAGGACGCGCGGCGACCGGAATGACCGGATGAGTCATCGGCGCGACTTACAGTGGCACTTACCGGTTGAGAAGCTACGGCGGCCATCGTCGAGCTAGGGCGGCTAGTGACGATGTGTTTAACGGCTGGAAACGTGGCACCATCGCGGCGCAGAATGGCAACTCCGGCGATGGCCACGAAGCCACGTCGCCGGCGTAAAAGGTGAAGACAGCGAGGCCACAGTAGTTCATACCCATCGGCAAGGAGATCTTTCCAAGATCAGCAAAATCCACTCCCCCGCGACACGAATCTCGTCGCCCAACCCTACTCCGGTCACGCGTATCACCGGCGTTGAGCTGTACCATGGGAAAAATTCAGTCAAATGCACCTGACAGCCACGGTTTAGGGCCATTTTTCTCAAGATTTTGCATTACGACTTGGTCATCTCTCTGCACCAAAGTTATAGAGCTATAGTCAATCTTTAACTTTGCCACAAAGCTTACTATCAAATAGTCGCTGAATCCCATTCGAAATCGAGCTCAAAGTTCATCCCATCACACTGCTCCTGGAAATTCAGTTCAGGGATGGACTGACAGCCTGACTTTGAGCTTAATTATCTCTCAAATACTCCTAACAACCATGCTTACCACCTTAAGCAAAGTTGTTCTTCTATAATCAGGTTACAATTTTGATGTGGTGACCTAATATGAATTCTCACTATTTTGAAAACTACACAGCCCCAAAGTTGGGCCTATAACCCTGATTTCAGACTTAGCATAGGAATCAAAATTGGGGTCCTTTTTGCAAATGAGTCCAAAACTTAGGGTTTGGCTTTCAAGTCCACATATTTGTGAACCAAATGACTTAAAATACTTATTTGACTTGGTTTTTGCACTTTAGCCCAAAAGTGGACTAATTTTGCACATAGGTCCCTAGGGTTTGGTTTTAGGGTTTTCCAGGGTTCTAATTGAGATTTTTGGTATCCCAGGGGCATAAATGTTATTCAACTTTGTTTTTGGGGATATTTTATGACTCTTTTCCCTAAAATATTTAGGTTTTCTTATCTTAGGTTAGGTTTTGCCCCTTTAAGCCTGATTTAGGGTTAGGTCCCCTATCCAGGGTCCTATTTGCAAAACACCAGAAACAATACACTTGATTGAAATTTTTACCTAGTGAATGCACTCTAGGTATATCAAACATATGCAATGTCAATGCTTATGATGCCATGCTCAAGTTTTAGTTGCAGTAACACCAGGGGTGTTACATCCTTCCCCCCATAAAAGAATCTCGTCCCGAGATTTAAAGTCCTAGGGTGAGTAATGGAAAAGGAAATGTGTCACATTTTTATTCCCTTATTTTTGGTACAAGGCAGGGGTGGTGTGGGGGTTCACTCCTTTATTACAATAACTGTACATATTTTACAAATTACATGAGGCTAGAAAGCCTGGGAAATTCTTATTCAAAAAGTCTTGAGTTTCCCATGTAGCCTCTTCCTCAGAATGTTGGTTCTATTGTATCTTGTAGAACTTGAGAGTCTTTCTCCGGGTAACCCTGTCCTTTTGATCCAGAACTCGAATAGGATGTTCTGAGTATGTTAAATCTGGTTCTAGGACAACATCTGTCACTTCAACGGTTCGATCGGGAACCCGAAGACACTTCTTCAATTGCGACACATGGAACACATTATGGATAGCAGACATAATTTCGGGTAACTGGAGTCGGTATGCCACTGGTCCACATTGCTCAAGTATAGGAAATGGACCAATGTACCTGGGTGCAAGTTTCCCTTTAACCCCGAAACGCGATACACCCTTCCTTGGTGAAACTTTCAAGTAGACATAATCGCCCACCAGAAAACATAAGGGTTGTCGTCGTCGGTCTGCGTAACTCTTTTGTCGAGTCTGAGCTTTCTTCATATTATGAATAATTTTCTGAACCTTTTCTTCAGCCTCCTTCACCACATCAGGCCTAAAGAAGTACCTTTCTCCAGGTTCAGACCAATTTAGCGGAGTTCGACACCGTCGCCCATATAAAGCTTCAAAAGGTGCCATCTTGATACTTTCTTGATAGCTGTTATTGTATGAAAACTCCGCTAAGGGCAAACATTCATCCCATTTGTGTGAGAAGTCCAGAACACATGCCCGTAGCATATCCTCAAGTATTTGATTGACCCTCTCAGTCTGTCCACTTGTTTGAGGATGGTAAGCCGAACTGTGGAGCAATTTGGTACCCAAAGATTTATGAAGTTCTTCCCAAAACTTGGATATGAACTGAGGTCCACGATCCGACACTATAGTTTTTGGAATACCATGCAAACTGAGAATACGGGCAATGTATAATGCTGCATAAGTGGCTACTGTATATTTGGCCCTGACGGGTAAGAAGTGGGCAATCTTTGTGAGTCGATCAATGATAACCCAAATAGAATCGTACCCTTTGGCCGTCCTAGGCAATCCCACAATAAAGTCCATACTTATGTCTTCCCATTTCCATGTTGGGATCGGCAAAGATTATAATGGACCAGCAGTTTTCATGTGTATGGCCTTGACACGTCTGCAAGTGTCACACTTAGCCACATAGCGTGCAATTTCGATCTTCATCTTTGTCCACCAGTAATATTGTTTCAGGTCTTGGTACATCTTAGTGCTTCCAGGATGAATAGAATAACGACTAAGATGGGCTTCATCAAGGATTTGCTGGCGAAGTTCTTCGTTCTTTGGCACTACTATGCGGTTTTTAAACCATAGCACACCTTGATCGTCTTCTTTGAAACATTTGGCTGTTCCAGCCCTTATTTTCTCTCGTATGTGCTTCATACCCAGATTATCCCTTTGAGCATCGATTATCCTTTGCAAAATGATTGACTCAAGCTTTAGCTGATTCAGAGTCCCTTGTTGGATTATCCCCAGGTTTAAATTTTCCATTTCCTGACACAAAGTGTTGTCAGAGGTCTTCACCATAAGACAGTGGTAGGAAGCCTTTTGGCTTAGTGCATCTGCCACCACATTGGCTTTGCCTAGGTGATAATGGATCTCCAATTCATAGTCTTTAATAAGCTCAAGCCATCGTCTTTGCCTCATATTTAATTCTGACTGGGTGAAGATGTACTTCAAACTTTTATGATCTGTATATATGTGACAGATATTTCCCAGCAGATAGTGACGCCAAATTTTCAGGGCATGAACCACAACAGCTAGCTCTAGATCATGAGTTGGGTAATGCTCCTCATGTCGGTGCAACTGCCTTGAAGCATATGCAATTACTCGGCCCTCTTGCATTAATACACAGCCGAGTCCACTGCCTGACGCATCACAATATACATCAAAGGGTTTGGTGATGTCTGGTTGAGCCAATACCGGAGCAGTGGTTAATAGTGTCTTCAATTGCTCAAAGGCTTCATTACACTTAGAAGACCAATTGAATTTAATGTCACTCTTCAACAAACTTGTGATTGGCTTCACAAGCTTAGAAAAATCTGGTATGAATCTGCGATAATATCTAGCTAGTCCAAGAAAACTCCGGACTTGGTGACCAGTGGTTGGGGGTTTCCACTCCAGAATATCTTTGACCTTGCTAGGATCTACCGCAATTCCTTTGGCTGATAACACGTGCCCCAAAAATTGAATTTCCTCCAGCCAGAACGCGCACTTGCTGAACTTGGCATACAGCTGATGTTCCCTTAGGCGCGTCAATACAATCCATAGATGCTGAGCATGCTCCTCTTCATTTTTAGAATATATCAAGATATCGTCGATGAAGACCACCACGAACTTGTCCAACTCGGGCATGAATACCGAGTTCATCAAATAGGTGAAGTGGGCAGGAGCATTTGTTAGCCCGAAAGACATTACCAAGTATTCAAACAATCCGTACCGCGTAGTAAACGCGGTCTTCGGTATATCCTCGGGCCGAATACGGATTTGGTGATAGCCCGACCTGAGATCAATTTTGGAAAATACCCTCGCCCCAGTCAGTTGATCAAATAAGATGTCGATCCTTGGAAATTGAAAGTTCCCTTTGACCCGGGAACAGGATCTGGATGTCGCCTAGAGGGGGGGGGGTGAATAGGCGAATAAAAATTATCACTTTAAAACTTAAATCTTACTCTACTCGAAGACAGGATCGCAGTGGAGTGAAGAATCCTTCGAGTAGGTTGCAGTGGAATTGAAGTTCCTGTCTTACGAATATCCTGCACTTCAAAGAAAGCTAGTACCACAAGTAAGTAGTGAAGTGCAGATATATAAGTGAGTAAGACAGAGAGCAGAGTACAATACAGAACAGAGCACACAGACGCAAGGATTTATCCCGAGGTTCGGCCAAGCCTGAAATGCTTGCCTAGTCCTCGTTGGAGTTAGCCACACCTGGGCTTGGAGTCTATTTCAACTCCTTCCTTCGTTTGCTCAGATCTGTCAGTATGACAGATAGAGCCTTTCACTATTGAGTGGGGTTACAACAGAACCGCGGCTGCTTACAAACTTCTTGGCAGCACCCCGGCAGAGTAACGATACGCTCAAGACCTTGCTCTAGCTCTTAGCAGCACTACTCCTCTCTCTAAAGGCTTATAGCTGTGCCTTCTACACAGACTATAGAGTTACACACAAGAGGGAGAGCGAGAATTAATTCCAATGAAGTCTACACTTGTTGGCTGCACTTATCTTTTGCTTGAGGCGCCTAGGGGTCCCTTTTATAGGCACAAGGGGCCTAGGAGCCGTTGGAGGCAATTCTGGAAGGCCAATCTTGCCTTCTGTCGTCGGGGGCACCGGACAGTCCGGTGCACACCGGACACTGTCCGGTGCCCGATTTGTTTCCTTAAACAGCGAAGCTGACCGTTGGCAGATCTGGCGCCGTTGGCGCACCGGACATGTCCGGTGCACACCGGACAGTCCGGTGACGACTTCCGACCGTTGGCTCCGCCACGTGTCCCGCGCAGATTGCGCGGCCGACCGTTGGCCCGGCCGACCGTTGGCTCACCGGACAGTCCGGTGCACACCGGACAGTCCGGTGAATTTTAGCCGTACGCCGTCGGCGAATTCCCGAGAGCGGCCAGTTCGCTCCGAGCCAGCCTGGCGCACCGGACACTGTCCGGTGTACACCAGACAGTCCGGTGCTCCAGCCAGAGCTGAGTCTTGGCTGTTCACAGCCAAGTCTTTTTCTCCTCTTTTCTTTTCTTCTTCTTTCTGTTTCTAACACTTAGACAAGTATATTAGTCCACAAAACCAATGTACTAAGTATAGAAACATACCTTTTCTTAATCATTAAATCTATAGCATTCCACATGCTTGAGCTTTGATGTTGGACTCATAAATCATCAAGTCGGCTTGACTTGATCTAGATTGACATTACTTGGCTCCAACATCCTGTAAAGGTCACATAGAACATCTCCAAACATAGGAACAACCCAAACTAAAGATCAAGGTGAACTTAGCTCTTTTGGGCTGCTTCCAGTTCTAGTTTTGACACTTGTTCTCCTTCTAGTGACCTTGATCTCCTTCTTAGAGCTTGATCTTGAGCCTTATGACTTACACCACATAACTGTAGCTGTTACCTCATTGGCTGTAAGTCACGTTCTTATGTAGTGATCCTTGATGTGCCGTAGCTGTTCTCAACTCGATCACCCTTGACTTTGCAAGCCTTCTTCTTCACCCTTGGCTTTGGGTTCCTCAGCCTCCTTGACCTTCTCCCGTGCACTTGGTACCTCGAAGCTCCTCTTGCCTCCGTCCTTGGCTTGATCAGTTGTCTCCTAGCTACGCACCCGAGTCTCACTTTATGCAATGTCCATCCTACTTGTGATGTCCATCATGTATCCATAATTCAGTTCTTGGACCATCACAATTGTTCACTTGTGTTGAATCCTGTAGGCTTTACCTTAAGCACCTGTTCAACACTTAGTACACTTGTTAGTCCTTTAATTGAGTTGTCATCCAAACACCAAAACTCACAAGAGAGCTTTCAATCTCCCCCTTTTTGGTGATTGATGGCAACACAATTAAAGCTTACATAAGATTAAGATTTGAAGCACAAATTTCGAATTCTAAGTTTATAGAATGCTCCCCCTAAATATGTGCTTACTTCAACAACGTAATCTTGACCTCAGACGCCAATTTGCACATACTTAGGCAATTCGAAACATTTCTACACCTATGTGCTTACTTCAACAACGTAATCTTGACCTCAGACGCCAATTTGCACATACTTAGGCAATTCGAAACATTTCTACACCTTAGCACTTTTTAGGATGCATTGTGTCAAGAATCAAACCATGAAACTATAACACTCAAATGCACATAATCAAACACACAAATGCACATAATCAGAGTTAAACACAATTCAAATTAGTGGATATATCACAGGAATATCAACCTACCACTATTCACCATTAAGATACAGATTTAAACTAAGATACCAATTTAAAGCAATCTTAAAGCACTATTGACCACATGCATCATTATCCACATGACTGTCTATTTCAGAATGAATAGATGCCAATTAATTCATGGCACCGGAAGCACTAGTCCATATGATGCAACACATATAATACTGCAGGAAGCATATGAATAACACACTAACAAAGCTTAAACTAACACATCACCCCTTAGGATAAGCTTCCCTCTCAGGTTGAGATAAGCTTTAATGCACAAATTCTCCCCCTTTGACATCAAACACCAAAAACCATACTCGAGCAAGAACATAGGATGATGTCAAGGGGAAAAACGACTATCTAAAAACTCCCCCTTACTTATTGAACATATGCACTATCAACATTTAGGTAAGATACATATATGCAAAAAGATTTACTCCCTTTATACCTTTACCATGTTGTAGTGTACTTCTCATCTTGAAAGTAGCTAATCTCTCAAGAGCTTCTCCACACTTGTGCCTGATTCTTTCTCCTAACTTTTTCTTGTTGCTAAGACACCAAACTTAGAACAAGTTATAGTATTGGGCACAAGAAGAAACTTCTATTCTCATGATTATCAAAAGATGTCAATTGAAGCGAACTATTACGGCTACTAATTGAAAGATACCAATTGCAAAGTTCATTTATTATCATGGCTCCATGATATTTAAGCATCTATTATCACCAGATATTATAAAGCATGAGCAATATAAAGTTATGCACTTACTCACAACTTGAGATACCAATATCTTGACTTACAGAGGTACCCAAGTCCTGATTGCTCCATTTCTTGCTTATCTTCTCTTTTCCACCTTGAGACTATACAAGATTGCTCAAGAAACAGTTAGTCTCGAAAGACACAAGTTATGAGTGCTCCCCCTCAAGTTGTGCATCAAGTATTTGAATGACTTGCACTTTGCACATTCTAGCTTCCTCAGAACTAGAGGGGATCACAACATACTTTGGTCAAGGCATACTCTATCATTTTCATCACACAAGGATGCCAGTTTGAATATCAATTAAAAAAAACACTTAACACCAATAGAAGGCTAAATGAAGGGTTGACTAAATTCAACAATGCATGCCTCAGTGGCATCTAAGCCAATTCAATACTCAAGGAAGTATAACATTTACATGCAACTTAGACATGCTTCATATTTAACTATCATTGGAGCACATATACCAATTGAAGATCAACACAATAAAGCGAATTATCTAAGCATGACATAATTAAGGAGGTTTCTTAGATGCACAAAAGAAACAACAATTTAAAGGCATAAATTACCTAAGTCAAGATATGACCAATTGAAAGATAAGCGCATAGCTATGATCACAATGAATGGAGCTTCAAGATATTCAATAAAATTGCACAGTTCCATTTTCCATACCTTTGCCTTTATGAGAGCACTTGTTATCACCAATTCAGGGCTCCTTTTGCTCATGCACCTCATAGCTCAAAAGGGCACGACATAGATTTGAAATTCACACAGTACCAAACTAGGGTAATCATGTGAACATGGACTAAACAAAATGTCATAATTGTACATAGCATGACTTACAAAAAGTTACAGGTTTATCCATATACACCAAGAGAGTTAATCATGTGGATATAACAAATAAAAGAGCTACCCATGAATGATTCAAAAGATATATCCTATATAACACCAGTCATGATTAAGCAAACATCATTATGATTCATTTAACATAGGTAATCATAAAGCATAACTACTCTAAGGACAGGTAGCACATCAAGCCAACTTAAGAGCAATACTAAATTGCAATGATGTACTTAAAATACACGGGTACCGTCCTTTGGAGAGCAGGTTTTAGATTATCATCAAGGTCCTTTACTTGATTCACCAATAATGATTCAGGACCTACACACCTTATTTCACTTGAGATGAACATGGGATTAGTGTTTCACAATAAAGGCACCAAAACAATTAACAGCTTAAGCATAGAGTTTAAGATAACCGTCTTAAGCTCTCCCATGGTCTCCAGTCCATCTCAAGGCACCTGCATGGTCTAGTTAGCACAGTTTGGTACCCATCTTGGGATGGGTCCATAATGATCATCTAAATGTGCCTTTGGTACCCAAATTGCCTTTGTGCTAGTTCTAGGTAATCTCGTTATAGATCTAGCACAAGTGTATGATATGGGTCTCCTACCCGAATAAGATTGACACAAATTCACTTGCTTAGGAATCTTACCTTTATAACATACCTTGGATAGATGACCCTGCTCACCACACTTGTAGCAGAAGCGTCGCTCAACTTGACACGACGCTTGCTGTGTGTTATTTTCCTTGGTGAGGGTCACCTTGGAGGATGCACATCCTTTATTCTTCATGACCGTACATGAAGTGATCGTGTGGTCCTTTTTGTTGCATCCAAAACAACTCCTTGTCCCTTCACTCTTGTCTTTGTATGGACAAGACGCGATGAGGTGGCCTAACTTCTTGCACTTGAAACACCTCCTTTTTCCTTTTCCCTTTTTATACTTGAATGACATGGAGAGAAGGTCAGTGCAAACAACATGATTAATTGAATCCTTACCTTTTTCCTCTTTCATGTTGATTTCTTTATTTATAGCTTTGGGAACATTTCTCTTATTGAGCTTGACACTTGCTGCAGTTTTTCCTTTCTCAAGCTTCTTCACCACGCGCCCGTGGATATCTTGAGAGAGTTGAGCAAAGTGTCTTCTCCTCAGTTGTCGTTGCTTCTTATTCCCACAGAATTTCTTTTGTGACCCTAAAACTTGTTGCTCAATCAATGATTGGCTTTCTTTTGAGCAACAGGGGTTAGCACATGATGATATACAATTCAAATGCGCACACGTGCGAGAATGAGGTTCACATGAATTTAAGTTTACAATTATAACCTCATGAGCAACATTAAGCATGATATGGTCATCAACTAGTTTATTATGAGAATTTGACAGCATATCATACTCTTCACCTAGAGCAAGTTTTTCTAAATTTGTCATTTCTACTTGACTCTTAAGCATAGAATTTTCAGTTTTAAGTTGAGCAACATCAGATAATACATCATGATTATTTCTTTGCTCAAATAAAATAGATTCATACCGTTGGACCAAGTTATCATGAGAGCACTTTAGTTCCTTATGTTCTTTGGTCATCTTCTCTAGGCTGTCGTTGGTTTTGATGAGCGACTCCTCTAGCCTGAGAAGCGTTTCGCCTTGTTCCTTGTTCCTTTTCAACAGCTTAACCAAGAGTGCCTTGTCCTCTTTGTTGAGATGGATGTAGAAACAGCGAATCTCCTCTTCTTCCATATCATCGGTCTCATTTTCCCTGTCATTAATGTCAGTGGAAGCCAAATAGGAAAATGTACCTTGAGATGATGAAGATTCATCCTCGCTATCATCCTCATATTCCTCCTCATCATGGCTTTTGTCTCCACCATCATTGTTAGCAATAAAACATTTATCACTAGTGGAGAGCAAACCTGTCGATGAGGTGGATTCATCGTTTGGGTGCCATCGTTCTTGTTCCTCTCCCTCTGAATGGTTAGCAACACAAGTAATATAGGGAGTAGGAGCAACACAATTTGCCACAGAATATTTTTCTTTAATTCTACTCCATAAATCATGACATCAACAAATAAATCACTATCACTACTCATGATGGAAAAATAAGCACTTCTAGAAAGAGAGTCAACTAAGATGTTGCAAGCATGGTGATTGAGAGATAAACATCTTAGTTCTTCATTGGAAGGATTTTTACTAAAATCAGAGGGAAAAATACTTCTACTAAAGATCTGTCTCAAATCAGAATCAACATTCATGAAAGCTTTGTAAATAGAGACAGACCAAGATTTGTAATTAGAACCATCGCCTAAAAGAAGTTCTACAGTTACCTCTTGTGACGACATCGTTATCTCCGGACGGCTAAGCCCACACTGGAGAGGCCTAGCTCTGATACCAATTGAAAGTTCCCTTTGACCCGGGAACAGGATCTGGATGTCGCCTAGAGGGGGGGGGGTGAATAGGCGAATAAAAATTATCACTTTAAAACTTAAATCTTACTCTACTCGAAGACAGGATCGCAGTGGAGTGAAGAATCCTTCGAGTAGGTTGCAGTGGAATTGAAGTTCCTGTCTTACGAATATCCTGCACTTCAAAGAAAGCTAGTACCACAAGTAAGTAGTGAAGTGCAGATATATAAGTGAGTAAGACAGAGAGCAGAGTACAATACAGAACAGAGCACACAGACGCAAGGATTTATCCCGAGGTTCGGCCAAGCCTGAAATGCTTGCCTAGTCCTCGTTGGAGTTAGCCACACCTGGGCTTGGAGTCTATTTCAACTCCTTCCTTCGTTTGCTCAGATCTGTCAGTATGACAGATAGAGCCTTTCACTATTGAGTGGGGTTACAACAGAACCGCGGCTGCTTACAAACTTCTTGGCAGCACCCCGGCAGAGTAACGATACGCTCAAGACCTTGCTCTAGCTCTTAGCAGCACTACTCCTCTCTCTAAAGGCTTATAGCTGTGCCTTCTACACAGACTATAGAGTTACACACAAGAGGGAGAGCGAGAATTAATTCCAATGAAGTCTACACTTGTTGGCTGCACTTATCTTTTGCTTGAGGCGCCTAGGGGTCCCTTTTATAGGCACAAGGGGCCTAGGAGCCGTTGGAGGCAATTCTGGAAGGCCAATCTTGCCTTCTGTCGTCGGGGGCACCGGACAGTCCGGTGCACACCGGACACTGTCCGGTGCCCGATTTGTTTCCTTAAACAGCGAAGCTGACCGTTGGCAGATCTGGCGCCGTTGGCGCACCGGACAGTCCGGTGACGACTTCCGACCGTTGGCTCCGCCACGTGTCCCGCGCAGATTGCGCGGCCGACCGTTGGCCCGGCCGACCGTTGGCTCACCGGACAGTCCGGTGCACACCGGACAGTCCGGTGAATTTTAGCCGTACGCCGTCGGCGAATTCCCGAGAGCGGCCAGTTCGCTCCGAGCCAGCCTGGCGCACCGGACACTGTCCGGTGCACACCGGACAGTCCGGTGCTCCAGCCAGAGCTGAGTCTTGGCTGTTCACATCCAAGTCTTTTTCTCCTCTTTTCTTTTCTTCTTCTTTCTGTTTCTAACACTTAGACAAGTATATTAGTCCACAAAACCAATGTACTAAGTATAGAAACATACCTTTTCTTAATCATTAAATCTATAGCATTCCACATGCTTGAGCTTTGATGTTGGACTCATAAATCATCAAGTCGGCTTGACTTGATCTAGATTGACATTACTTGGCTCCAACATCCTGTAAAGGTCACATAGAACATCTCCAAACATAGGAACAACCCAAACTAAAGATCAAGGTGAACTTAGCTCTTTTGGGCTGCTTCCAGTTCTAGTTTTGACACTTGTTCTCCTTCTAGTGACCTTGATCTCCTTCTTAGAGCTTGATCTTGAGCCTTATGACTTACACCACATAACTGTAGCTGTTACCTCATTAGCTGTAAGTCACGTTCTTATGTAGTGATCCTTGATGTGCCGTAGCTGTTCTCAACTCGATCACCCTTGACTTTGCAAGCCTTCTTCTTCACCCTTGGCTTTGGGTTCCTCAGCCTCCTTGACCTTCTCCCGTGCACTTGGTACCTCGAAGCTCCTCTTGCCTCCGTCCTTGGCTTGATCAGTTGTCTCCTAGCTACGCACCCGAGTCTCACTTTATGCAATGTCCATCCTACTTGTGATGTCCATCATGTATCCATAATTCAGTTCTTGGACCATCACAATTGTTCACTTGTGTTGAATCCTGTAGGCTTTACCTTAAGCACCTGTTCAACACTTAGTACACTTGTTAGTCCTTTAATTGAGTTGTCATCCAAACACCAAAACTCACAAGAGAGCTTTCAGAGGGTACTTATTCTTGATGGTGACCTCATTCAGGGGTCGATAATCCACGCACATTCGCAAGGTTTGATCCTTCTTCTTAACAAAAATGGCGGGGCAACCCCATGGAGACGAGCTTGGCCGGATGAATCCCTTATTCAGTAGATCTTGTAATTGAATCTTCAATTCCGCCAACTCATTAGGGGGCATACGGTACGATCTTCGGGAGATGGGAGCCATACCGGGCTTTAACTCAATTACAAATTCTACATCTCTTTCAGGGGGCAGTCCAGGCAAATCTTCCGGAAATACATCTAGAAATTCACATACTACCGGAATATCCTTGATTTCCGGTACAATGGCTTCATATACTCTACAGAAGCTTTGGCTGGATTGGTTACGGGGAGAGACAAAAGAATCTCTTCTTGATTATAGCTCAACCTGACGGTTCTGAGTTCAGTGTTGAGAATTGCCTTATGTTGGGTTAACCAATTCATACCCAAAATTACATCTATATCCTGGCCTTTCAGAACAATCATGTTAGCAGGAAAGTTCCGTCCGGCCATTGTTACTGGCACTTCATAGGCCACTTCTCGAGTAAAAATATGTCCCCCAGGTGAATGAATTTTATATCCCTCTTTTGATTCATGGCATGCAATGTGATGTAGCTCCACAAATTTCTTGCTAATGAACGTATGCGAAGCACCAGAATCAAAAAGAATAATTGCAGGGTGACTGGCCACGGGAAACGTACCCATCATCACCGGCTCTCCTTCCGGTGTAGTGGCCACTTGGGTGTAGTATACACGCCCCGTCTTCTTTGTATTCTTCCCCACAGTATTTCCCCTGGGCTGAGCTGATTTCCCAGATCCTTGCTGAGCATTTGATTGATTTTGCTTGGGATATGGGCAGTCTTTGATGAAATGTCCCGACTTGCCGCAATTGAAACACCCGGTTGAAGAGCTGGGCAAAGCAGGGAATCGAGTGCCCGGGGCACCCGGCTGATTTGGGGTAGTGGGGGTATTGTTGGGACGGATGATAATTGGCTGCTTGAAAGGGAATGAGGGTGGACGAGAAAAGTGTGATTTTGGCTAGAAGGCCGGATCACAAACCGTTGCCTCTTCGCCTGGCCCTGATTAGGCTTCTCACCACCGAATCCCTTGTTCTTCCCAGAACTTGCGTATTTTGCTTCAACAGATAAGGCTGTACTGATAGCCTTTCCATACGTGAGATCTATACATGTGGCCATCTTTCTCTGCAATCGGTCATTTAGACCCCTCATAAAGCAGTTCTTCTTCTTTAAATCAGTATTCACCTGGTCGATAGCATACTGCGACAGGTGATTAAACTTGTTGAGATACTGATTGACGGTATCTCCTCCTTGTTTCAGCTTCATGAACTCTTCTTGTTTCATATGTAGGACACCTTCGGGTACGTAGTGCTCACGGAAGGCTGCTTTAAATTCTTCCCAGGTGATTTGATGGTTGACAGGTTGAATAGCCACAAAATTTCCCCACCAGGTACTGGCAGGGCCACGTAGTTGTTGTGCTGCGAATAACGGCTTTTGCGTTTCTGAACAGCGGAGAAGACCAAACTTTTGTTCAATAACCCTTATCCACTCATCGGCTTCCAACGGGTCCTCTGCCTTGACGAATAGGGGTGGACGGGTTTCAGAGAAGTCCAGATAGGTGGTTTCACGGGGGCTTTGCTGATAACCCCTTCCCGCCTGCTGCTGGAGCTATTGACCCGCCATTTCAATAAGAAAGCGGGTATTGTCTGCGGTGGCGTTCACCAAGGCGGCAATTGCCTTGGCCAATGTGGGAGGAACCGGAGGTGGATTTGGGGTGACATCCCTTCCCCCAGAAGTTCCCGCTGCGTCCTGTCCTCGAGTCCTGGTAGGCATCTGAGGCAAAGAACATTTAAAGTAAACATAATATGCCAGAGAAACCTTCCATTTTACATTACTATAAAAAGTAATGATACAGACTCGATGTTACATAACAGGATACATTACCCATTATACAATAGTTCATCCTATTATACAACATACTACTTCAACTTCTACAAGCTACACTACTACTCCTGCTTTTGATTGTTCTTGGTAGCTTCATCGTCAGGGGTGGGAGACAATACGTCGACCAGCCTCAAAGAAGGAGGGGGCCTAAAAAGGTCTAACTCCCCACCAAGCGCTTCTCCCGCAGTATGCGAGGGTCCGGCTTCAGACCTAACGGGATCCGCAGGGACATTTGGGTGTAATTGTGAATACAGTACATGAACTTCCTCATGTAAAGTATTGCAATATACCTGCAAGTTGTCAATAGCAACGCTAAGTTCGTTGACTCGTGCTCGAGCCTTCGCTTCCTTAGCTAAAGCTACTGAGCGAGATTGTACTGCCCAATCAAGCGCCAAATCTCGGTCAGCTAGTTGATTTTGCAGGGTGCGGATGTAACTTCTCAAATCATTTATTCGGTCACCGTCCGCAACCCATAAATTCGTCCTGCGTTGTAACTCTGCTTGAAGTTGATTCACGCGAGCTTCGAGATCACCAATAGGATCGTTGCTCCCGCTACTGCTATCTTGCTCTCGTGGGGCAAGTTGGTGTCGAGGTACACCAATAGGTCCAGTATGCTTTCGCGCCATTTTCCTTGTACGCGGCGGCATTTGCTAAGGGGGAAAATTTATTAGTACAATTCTTAGCATGATGCATGAATAATTACAGAATCAACCTCAGTTGATTCAACCTTCTATACATTGCACTCTTCCTATCTGGTCTTTAAAATAAACTCTTCAGAAATACTTAGGTAAGAAGAGAAGCAATTTTCTAGATAAGTCTTGGAAAACTCTTTTGAAGATGCTACATAATATCTGTCAAGAAGGGCTACGCTCCGATACCAGCTGTGACGGAACCTCCCAAGTAATTAGGCCCACCTACAGTTGTCCTTGTCTAACGGACCTCAGACAACCCTATAGGTGCCCCTGAACTACTTGACAAGCTCGATATCTTTCCTTACCTTTCCATGAACATCTCACCCGTCTTGCAGACATTACAGAACATCGGAGATATAGATATGCGGAAGCGATTACATAACTTACATTTATTAAAAAGTAAGATCAGGTTGTTTATTACAGACCAGGAATATAACGAGTGCAGAGTAATATTATTACACATACCAAGGAAGGTAAAAACTCCTCCCGACAGTGATTACACAAAAGTCTTAATGGAGGATCCTTTCCTCCCGCGCTTCACTCTTGCTTATCTTCATTAGGAACCACCTTGGTACAGAAGCAACAGAAATTTGCTGCTTCCACACCTAAAAACAACGGAAGGATAAACCCTGAGTATGGAATTACTCAGCAAGTCTTACCCGACTAAGGAAAAGACTCTCAAGGGTATGCTGGATAAATAGGATTCAAGGAGAGGCTTTAGCAGAAATCAACTTAGATACCGTTGCAGAAATAGCTTACTAAAGTGAGTCCTTACTTTCAATATTTTAATGCCGAATTAAGTATTAATAGACTATGTTTGCCTCTAGTCTAATTTCATCATTTCACCAGTACAACCTTATTTTTATCCATAATGTTCACATCCTGACTTTAGGTTGCAGGGAAGTGACCAAGTCTTCATAACCGCGAAGGTACGGCGATCCGAATCGATTATACTCAGCTGAGGATCTCCAATCACATGACATATGTAGCACTTAACCCTTGCATATGTCAACCTACCACCAGGGTTCTTAAGACCAGATCAGGTTCACGCAAACCGAGAGCACAGATACACCACCGTCCAACCTCTTGCCACGGTGGGTACACGCTACTCCCGCCACCGCTCTATGCCCATTTCGTGTTATCTTATTCTGGCCTTAGTCTGCCCGAGGCAAGGCTTACCCATGATGAGGCATGTGACCAGTTAAAGGGTCCTCGATCAGCACGCCTACATACGCATTCAATCCTTAATCAACCTGGGTAGAACATCACCTGTTCCTAACCCAAGTCTCGATTTAAGTACTTCCATCCTTAGGATTGTTTCTGTTCCTTAGGATGAAAAGAGCATCACAGGGAACTTTGCAGTAAGATCCCACCACGCTCTTAATGAAAGTATTCTTGCAGGTAGAAGTCAACTTTCCTCAGGATAACCCCTGAGCTAGGCAGTATAGCAAAAGACAACTTCTATCCACAAGATCTAAGCAGGGCTAAGCATTTTTGTAAATCAATTTTGATACTTCACCAGAAGTATCCATAAAGGTATGGATATCAAGGAAAGCAATGCATCAAAAGGTTCCAAGCAATTCCTATGAACTTAATGCACATTTCACTTGACTTAAAGTGTGCGAAAAGTATTTAAAAACACAAGGAAAGGGGTTGCATGCACCGGGGCTTGCCTTCGTTAATAGGTGAGTCTGGCTCGGATCCGCAAATATCAAAGTAGAAGCAGTTGCCTGCTTGAGAATCCGAGGGTGGTGGTGTCCTTTCTTCGGTGACTTCCACTTCTTCTTCACGTTCTAATCATAACCATACATATGTATAAGAATGGATGCCATGGGATGCTCATGAGGGTGCAAAGATAATATAAACTTATTATCTAAGTCTTGAATACAACTTTCCTTCACGGTACTCCGAGAACTTAGGGTTTCCGGAGTCAGTAAAGGAGTTCACAGGGCAGGGGGTGTTTTGGGGTTTGGTGATCAAACAAGGTCCAAATCAACCCAAATTCTACCCAAGGCTTCTAAATAATATGAGGAACTCATATAAAAATTTTGAGCATTTTTGGGATTACCATTTATCTTTTTAAAAATCCCCAACTAATACTTTTAACTACTTTAAATGCCCTAAAATTTCTTATTTCCACTAAAAATCACAAAACTATTTTTATTAAATTCTAGGGAAAATAAAAAGCCTAGGAAAATTGGTTTCACAATTTTAGGATTTTTCTGTAATTTTCTACAATTATTTTAGCTCTGGAGATAAAAGAAAAAGGAAAACCAGGGAATAATACTGGGCTGATTTCAGCCCAGCGGCCCAACTCAAGAGGAAAGAGCGCGCCTGCGCCCGCGCGCTCCGGCGATTTTGCGAACAGACCCCTGCAGTATTGAATAACCTGAAGAACTCCAAACACTATTTAAAATAGTCGCTGACACTTCACAGAAATGCCCCCGACTTTCTATTTCTTCTCCAAACACCTCCCTGGTCACGGCACGCTCCCCGTTCATCCCTGTCATGGTTCGTACCGGCCATGACCGGCGATGATTGTTCAAGCTAACTATCGGAGAGGCTTTACGGACCTAAGGTGACCTAAGAACGATCCTCAATTTCACATGGCACCCCAGAGAAGTGTTCTGCCCACGCTCAGGGCGGAAACCGGGGCGTCGAGCTCACGTTCCCAGTCGGTCACATCCGAATCGATCAATTTGCTGCCACGATGAGCACCACAGGTACCCAGAGCTACTAAAACGATGATTCATAGGTGCAGAACCATACCAGGTTCGTCTGGCCACGGGAGGGCTATCTCGGCGGCGTGGAGTTTCAATTTGGGGAAAAACCCAAATTGCAGCGCTACGGTGAACGAACAGAGATGAGAGTGGGTGTGATAGCTTTGCGGATTACATGGCGCAACCGGCCTGGCCCTCAATTTATAGAAGGGCAAAGCGGTGGCCACGAATTTGAGGAGGACGCGCGGCGGCCGGAATGACCGGATGAGTCATCGGCGCGACTTACAGTGGCACTTACCGGTTGAGAAGCTACGGCGGCCATCGTCGAGCTAGGGCGGCTAGTGACGATGTGTTTAACGGCTAGAAACATGGCACCATCGCGGCGCAGAACGGCAACTCCGGCGATGGCCACGAAGCCACGTCGCCGGCGTAAAAGGTGAAGACAGCGAGGCCACAGTAGTTCATACCCATCGGCAAGGAGATCTTTCCAAGATCAGCAAAATCCACTCCCCCGCGACACGAATCTCGTCGCCCAACCCTACTCCGGTCACGCGGATCACCGGCGTTGAGCTGTCCGAGCTGGCGTCCTAATCCGTGCACTATACCATGGGAAAAATTCAGTCAAATGCACCTGACAGCCACGGTTTAGGGCCATTTTTCTCAAGATTTTGCATTACGACTTGGTCATCTCTCTGCACCAAAGTTATAGAGCTATAGTCAATCTTTAACTTTGCCACAAAGCTTACTATCAAATAGTCGCTGAATCCCATTCGAAATCGAGCTCAAAGTTCATCCCATCACACTGCTCCTGGAAATTCAGTTCAGGGATGGACTGACAGCCTGACTTTGAGCTTAATTATCTCTCAAATACTCCTAACAACCATGCTTACCACCTTAAGCAAAGTTGTTCTTCTATAATCAGGTTACAATTTTGATGTGGTGACCTAATATGAATTCTCACTATTTTGAAAACTACACAGCCCCAAAGTTGGGCCTATAACCCTGATTTCAGACTTAGCATAGGAATCAAAATTGGGGTCCTTTTTGCAAATGAGTCCAAAACTTAGGGTTTGGCTTTCAAGTCCACATATTTGTGAACCAAATGACTTAAAATACTTATTTGACTTGGTTTTTGCACTTTAGCCCAAAAGTGGACTAATTTTGCACATAGGTCCCTAGGGTTTGGTTTTAGGGTTTTCCAGGGTTCTAATTGAGATTTTTGGTATCCCAGGGGCATAAATGTTATTCAACTTTGTTTTTGGGGATATTTTATGACTCTTTTCCCTAAAATCTTTAGGTTTTCTTATCTTAGGTTAGGTTTTGCCCCTTTAAGCCTGATTTAGGGTTAGGTCCCCTATCCAGGGTCCTATTTGCAAAACAATAGAAACAATACACTTGATTGAAATTTTTACCTAGTGAATGCACTCTAGGTATATCAAACATATGCAATGTCAATGCTTATGATGCCATGCTCAAGTTTTAGTTGCAGTAACACCAGGGGTGTTACAGGCAAGGCCGATCCTCCCTTGACAGTTAGACTTTTTATTTATACATGTAAAGAGACCGAGATACATGAACGACTTGAAACACTTTAAGGGTAAAAGCGACGTAGTTGTTCGATGTTCCAAGCGTTGCTGTAGACCTTGCCTTGTTCGTTGGCTAGCTTGTATCTCCCGGGCTTCAAAATTTTGGCGATGATGAACGGCCCTTCCCAGGGAGGAGTAAGCTTGTGGCGCCCTCGGGCGTCTTGTCGTAGCCGAAGCACCAAATCTCCCACCTGGAAGCCTCGGGGCCGAATTCTTCGGGCGTGGTAGCATCGCAGAGACTGCTGATACCGCACTGAGTGTAGTAAGGCCACGTCCCGAGCCTCTTCCAGCTGGTCCAATGAATCCTCTCGGCTGGTCCGGTTGTTTTGGTCGTCATATGCCTTTTGTCCCTGGGATCTGTATTCTAAGTCCGTGGGTAGGATGGCCTCGGCCCTATAGACTAGGAAAAACGGCAAGAAACCCGTGGCCTGGCTCGGCGTCGTCCTCAGACTCCAAACCACCGAGGGTAGCTCTTTTATCCACCCTTGCCAAACTTGTTGAGGTCGTTGTAGATCCTTGGTTTTAGCCCCTGCAAAATCATGCCATTGGCGCGCTCCACCTGCCCATTTGTCATTGGGTGAGCTACAGCAGCCCAGTCCACACGGATGTGGTGGCCTTCGCAGAAGTCTCGGAACTTTTTTCTAGTGAATTGCGTGCCATTATCAGTGATGATGGAGTTTGGGATCCCGGTGGATGATATTTGTAAAGAACGCCACCGCCTGTTCGGACCCGATGCTGGTTAAGGGTCGGACTTCGATCCACTTAGAGAATTTGTCGATGGCGACCAGCAGGTGTGTGAAGCCCTCGGGTGCCTTCTGCAAGGGACCGACGAGGTCTAGACCCCACATGGCAAACAACCAAGTGATAGGTATTGTCTGTAGGGCCTGAGCGGCCAGGTGCGTCCATCTTGCGTAGAATTGACACCCTCGGCAGGAGCGTACAATCCTAGTGGCGTCGGCCACTGCGGTCGGCCAGTAGAAACCTTATCGGAAAGCGTTTCCTACGAGGGCTCGAGGTGCTGCATGGTGACCGCAAGCCCCCCAACGTATTTCTTATAACAGCTCTTGTCCTTGGGCGATGGATATGCATCGTTGGAGAATGCCTGAGGGGCTGCGGTGGTACAACTCTTTTTCATCACCCAGTAAAACGAACGACTTGGCGCGCCGAGCCAGTCGCCGAGCTTCGGTGTTGTCGGGGGGTAGCTCTCCTCGGATGAGATATTCCAGGTATGGGCTCTGCCAGTTTAGGTTTGGTGTGACCCCATTCTGCTCTATCTCGACGCGCATGGCCTCACCCTCGGCGGCCGAGGGTACCTCGGGCTGGGCCGAGGTCTCCTCGGGTTCGGGTGCGTCGTTGAGTTTGACGGATGGTTGATATATGTCCCTGGAGAAGACATCCGGGGGAACCGTCGTCCGTCTCGAGGCTGTTTTAGCCAGCTCATCCGCAGTCTCGTTGTACCGTCGAGCAACATGGTTGAGTTCCAGCCCATAGAACTTATCTTCCAAGCGCCGAACTTCGTCGCTGTAGGCCTCCATTTTTCGATCGCGGCTGTGAGAGTTCTTCATGACTTGGTCAATAACGAGCTGCGAGTCACCACGAGCGTAGAGGCACCGAACCCCTAGCTCGACATCGATGCACAACCCATTAACCAAGGCCTCGTATTCGGCCACGTTGTTTGACGCCGGAAAATGGAGGCGTATCACGTAGCGCACATGTTTCCCGAGGGGTGAGATGAAGAGCAAGCCGGCGCCTGCTCCGGTTTTCATAAGCGACCCATCGAAGTACATGGTCCAAAGTTCGGCCTGGATTGGGGCTGTCGGCAATTGGGTGTCGACCCATTCAGCTAGGAAGTCCGCCAAGACTTGGGACTTTATGGCCTTATGAGGAGCGAATGAAAGTGTTTCCCCCATGAGTTCCACTGCTCATTTTGCTATCCTACCCGAGGCCTCTCGGCACTAGATGATCTCTCCTAGGGGGAAGGATGACACCACAGTCACCGGATGAGACTCGAAGTAGTGTCTCATCTTTCGCCGTGTTAGAATCACTGCGTACAGTAGCTTCTGGATTTGCGGGTAGCGGATTTTGGTCTCGGTTTGCACCTCACTGATGAAGTAGACTGGCCTCTGGATGAGCACTGCATGCCCTCTTCTCGTATCTCGACTACGACCGCAACGCTGACCACCTGAGTGGTTGCAGCTATGTAGATCAAGAGGGCTTCTCCCGCAGCAGGGGGCACCAAGATGGGCGCATTAGTAAGGAGTGCCTTTAAGTTTCCGAGGGCTTTTTCGGCCTCGGGAGTCCAAGTGAAGCGCTCAGCCTTCCTTAAGAGGTGGTACAAGGGCAATCCTTTCTCGCCAAGGCGCGAGATGAAGCGGCTCAGAGCCACAAGGCATCCCATGACCCTTTGTACTCCTTTTAAGTCTTTGATGGGTCCCATGTTGGTGATGGCCGTGATTTTCTCCGGGTTCGCCTCGATGCCTCGTTCGGAGACGATGAACCCTAGGAGCATGCCTCGAGGGACTCCGAAGACACACTTCTCGGGATTGAGTTTTACGCTCTTCGCTTTTAGGCACCTGAATGTCACCTCAAGGTCAGAGAGGAGGTCGGAGGCTTTCCTTGTTTTGACAATGATGTCATCGACGTAAGCCTCGATCGTTCTGCCGATGTGCTCTCCGAACACATGGTTCATGCACCTTTGGTATGTTGCACCTGCATTACTTAAGCCAAATGGCATAGTAGTATAACAATACATGCCAAAAGGTGTGATAAAAGAAGTCGCGAGCTGGTCGGATTCTTTCATCTTGATTTGGTGATAGCCTGAATAGGCATCGAGGAAAAACAGGGTTTCTCACCCAGCGGTGGAGTCCACAATTTGATCGATGCGAGGCAGAGGGTAGGGAACATTGGGACATGCCTTATTTAACCCAGTGTAGTCTACACACATCCTCCATTTCCCCCCTTTTTCCTTACAAGTACAGGGTTAGCTAACCATTCTGGATGGAATACCTCTTTGATGAACCCTACTGCCATTAGCTTGTGGACCTCCTCGCCTATGGCTCTGCGCTTTTCTTCATCAAATCGGCGCAGGTGTTGTTTCATGGGTCGGGCACCGGCTCGGATGTCCAGTGAGTGCTCGACGACATCCCTCGGTATGCCTGGCATGTCCGAGGGACTCCACACAAAAATTTCGACGTTTGCGCGGAGAAAGTCGACGAGCACTGCTTCCTATTTGGGGTCGAGCTCGGAGCTGATCCTGACTTTCTTGCTGGCGTTGTTGCTAGGGTCGAGAGAGACAGATTTTACCGCCTCGGCTGGTTCGAAGTTGCCGGCGTGCCGCTTCGCGTCGAGCGCCTCTTTGGAGAGGCAATCTAGGTCGGTGATGAGGGCTTCGGATTCGGCGATGGCTTCGGCGTACTCCACGCATTCCACGTCGCACTTGTAAGCGTGGCAGTATGTGGATCTGACGGTGATGGTTCCCTTGGGGCCTGGCATCTTGAGCTTGAGGTACGTGTAGTTGGGGACGACCATGAACTTGGCGTAGCACGATCTTCCCAACACCGTGTGATAGGTCCCTCGGAACCCGACTACCTCGAAAGTGAGGGTTTCCTTTCGGAAGTTGGAGGGAGTTCCGAAGCATACGGGCAAATCAAGTTGCCCAAGGGGCAGGACACGCTTGCCGGGGACAATCCCGTGAAAGGGTGCTGCACCGGCCCGGATCGTGGACCGATCAACCCCCAAGAGCTCTAGGGTCTCGACGTAGATGATGTTGAGGCTGCTGCCTCCGTCCATGAGGACCTTGGAGAGCCTAGCGTTGCCGATGACAGGGTCGATGACAAGCGGGTACCTTCCTAGGCTCGGTACACAGTCGGGGTGGTCGCCTTGGTCGAAGGTAATGGGTTTGTCGGACCAGTCTAGGTAGACTGGCGTTGCTACCTTCACCGAGCAGACCTCCCGGCATTCTTGCTTGCGGTGTCGAGCCGAGGCATTCGCCACTTGCCCACCGTAGATCATGAAGCAGTTGTGGACCTCCGGGAACTCTTCTTCCCTGTTGCCTCCTTTCTTGTCGTTGCCTTGGTTCTTGCCACCCTCCGCCGAGGGTCCAGCCTTATTGAAGTAACGCCGGAGCATGTCGCACTCTTCAAGGGTGTGCTTGACGGGACCCCTGTGATAGGGGCACGACTCCTTGAGCATCTTGTCGAACACGTTGGCCCCTCCGGGAGGCTTCCGAGGATTCCTATGCTCGGTAGCAGCGACGAGATCCGTGTCAACGGCGTTGCGTTTTGCTTGCGCCTTCTTCCTGGTCTTCTTCTTCATGCCATGCTGGATGGACGCCTCGGGGACGTCTTCCTTCTGCCTTCCCTGAGGCTGCTTGTCCTTTCGGAAGATGGCTTCGACCGCCTCCTGACCAGAGGCAAACTTGGTGGCTATGTCCATCATTTCGCTCGCCTTGGTGAGCGTCTTGCGTCCCAGTTTGCTTACCAGGTCCCGGCAAGTGGTGCCGGCGAGGAATGCTCCGATGACGTCCGAGTCGGTGATGTTAGGCAACTCGATGCACTGTTTTGAAAACCGCCGGATGTACTCTCGCAGGGATTCACCTGGCTGCTGGCAGCAGCTCCAGAGATCCCACGAGTTCCCAGGGCGCACGTACGTACCTTGGAAATTTCCAGTGAAAGCCTTGACTAGGTCGTCCCAGTCGAAGATCTGCGCAGGAGGCAGATGCTCCAGCCAGGCCCGTGCAGCGTCGGAGAGGAAAAGAGGGAGGTTGCGGATGATGAGGTTGTCGTCGTCTGTCCCTCCCAACTGGCACGCCAGCCGGTAATCCATGAGCCACAACTCCAGCCTCGTCTCCCCTTAGTACTTGGTAATGATAGTCGGGGCTCAGAACCGGGCCGGGAACGACGCTCGTCGTATGGCCCGGCTGAAGACCCGTGGACCTGGTGGTTCGGGCGAGGGGCTCCGATCCTCCTCACTATCGTAGCGTCCCCTGCGTCTAGGGTGGTAGCCTCAGCGTACCTTTTCCTCGAGGCGGGCTCGACGGTCGCGGCAGTGTTGCTCGTCGCCGAGGCGATCTCAAGCTGCAGGTGTCTCGTCTCCTGTGTGGTCGGTGCGGACCGAGGCCTCGCGCATGTGTCGGGAGGACGCAGCGTGATGCTTCGAGGGGCATCCTCGCCTTCGGGAGGCAGAGCTCTCGGCTCGTCGGGCTGCGGCATTTTCCAGGAGGTCCTTGAGTTCACCCTGGATACGTCGCCCCTCGGTGGTGGATGGCTCCAGCATTGTTCGAAGTAACATCGCCGCTGCAGCTAGGTTCTGGCCGACCCCGTTGAAGGCTGGGGGCAGCCTTGCCCTGTCATTGTCAATAATACAGCGCTGGACGTCCCGGGCCCGATGATGCGCTCCTTCGACGAGTGCTCGGCCTGCCCACTCTTGCTCGAGGTTTTGTCAGAGCTGCACAAGTCGCCCCGTTTCTTCGTTGAGCTTGGCCTGCATCTCGTGTTGTTGCTCGAGCTGTGTGCCCTGACCCCCCGCAGGGACCCAGGCCATAGCTAGCTCCCGCGCGATCTCAACGTGAGACGCAGGCACAGGGGCACCGTCATTTCCTGGCATGCTGAGGTGGTTGTCTTCGTCGTGGTCCCCCTGATCGATGTGGAAACACTCGCGAGTTGGGTCACAACCCTCGTCGTCAAGGCTGTGGCCATCGTCAGAGCAGCCAGAGAGGCAGTGGTCAGATGCGGATATGAAGTCTCGCATAGCACTGGGATCACGGAGTCCGGAGAAATCCCAACTGAAGTCAGGGTCGTCCTCTTCCTCAGAACCCGTGGGTCCGGAGGTTGAGACGGCCGTCAGTAGGTCCCAAGTTGACCACATATGGTACCCCAGAAGGTTAGGATATGCCCTTGCGAAAGCACTTGCCAAAGTGGGGTCGCTTGGTGGGTCAAAGCTAAATCTAAAGGGAACAGGATGGAAAACCGATGGTACCTCTTGGTTGGTGGACGGCGGTGAAGTCGTGGTGGAGACGAGACGTGTTGCTGTCTCGGGCGCGAGACTGATGCCCGATAAGTCCCTCACAAGGGTGCCAGCGTCATTAGTCCGCGTGGGGCTTGCATTTAGTGGGGAAGCATCGCCCGTCATTGTCTCAGGTGCAAGGCTAATTGAAAGGGAAATAGGCTTACACCTTTTCCTAATTGATTTTGGTGGTTGAGTTGCCCAACACAAATAATTGGACTAACTAGTTTGCTTTAGATTATAAGTTTTACAGGTGCCAAAGGTTCACAACAAACTAATAAAAAGACCAAGAAAGGATTCAAATAAAGAGAGCAAAAGACAACCGAAGTGTACCCTGGTCTGGCGCACCGAACTGTCTGGTGTGCCACCAGACAGTGTCTGGTGCACCACCGGACAGTGTCCCGTGCACCAGGGAACCTGACTCCGAACTTGCCACCTTCAGGAATTCTGGAAGCTGCTCCGCTATAATTCACCGGACTGTTCGGTGTAGCACCAGACTGTCCGGTGTGCCAGTGGAGCAACGGCTACTTCACGCCAACGGTCATCTGCAGCAAGCATTAAATGCGCGCCTACGTGCGCAGAGGTCAGAGCAGCGCTAGAAGGCGCACTGGACAGTCTACAGGACCTGTCCGATGCACCACCGGACTGTCCGGTGGCCCAGAAGTCAGAAGCTCCAATGGTCAGAATCCAACGGCCGGGTGACGTGGCTGGCGCACCGGACAGTGTCCGGTGGCGCACCGGACTGTCCGGTGCGCCATGTGACAGCAGCCTTCACCAACGGTTATTTTGGTGGTTGGGGTTATAAATACCCCCAACCACCTACCATTCATTGCATCCAAGTTTTCAGACTTCCTACACCTTACAAGAGCTATAGCATTCAATACAAGACACACCAAAGAGATCAAATCCTCTCTCAAGTCCAAAGATCATTCCAAACAAATTAGTGACTAGAGAGAGTGACTTGTGTTTATTTGAGCTCTTGCACTTGGATTGCTTTTCTTCTTCCTTCTTTCTTGTGCTCAACTCACTTGTAATCAAAACAAGAGACACCAATTGTGTGGTGGTCCTTGTAGTGGACTTAGTGTCCCATTTGATTGAGAAGAGAAGCTCACTTGGTCTAAGTGACCGTTTGAGAGAGGGAAAGGGTTGAAAGAGACCTGGTCTTTGTGACCACCTCAACGGGGAGTAGGTTTGCAAGAACTGAACCTCGGTAAAACAAATCACCGTGTCATCCGCTCTATTTCCTTGGTTGATTTGTTTTGCGCCCTCTCTTTCGGACTCGTTTATATTTCTAACACTAACCCCGGCTTGTAGTTGTGCTTAAGTTTATAATTTTCAGATTTGCCTATTCACCCCCCCTCTAGGCAACTTTCAATTGGTATCAGAGCCCGGTGCTTCATTAGAGCCTAACCGCTCGAAGTGATGTCGGGAGATCACGCCAAGAAGGAGATGGTGACCGGCGACAAGCCCGCTACAAGCCACGGGAAGGCTCCATCGGGAGAGTCCCGCAACAAGGGGAAGGAGAAGGAATCTCCTTCACACAAGTCGCATCGGAGTGGCGAAAAGAAGAAGAAGATGAGGAAGGTGGTCTACTACGAGACCGATTCTTCATCGCCATCCACCTCCAGCTCCGACGCGCCGTCCGTAACTTCTAAGCGCCATGAGCGCAAGAAGTTTAGTAAGATTGCCCTACACTACCCTCGCATTTCTAAACGTACTCCATTACTTTCTGTTCCATTAGGCAAACCACCGGTTTTTTACGGTGAAGATTATAACATGTGGAGTGACAAAATGAGGCATCACCTAACCTCACTCCACACTAGTATTTGGAACGTTGTTGAGTTTGGTGTACAGGTACCATCCGTAGGGGATGAGGACTATGATTCGGACGAAGTTGCCCAAATCCGGCACTTCAATTCACAAGCCACCACAATACTCCTCGCCTCTCTAAGTCGAGAGGAGTATAACAAGGTGCAAGGATTGAAGAGCGCCAAGGAGATTTGGGACGTCCTCAAAACGGCGCACGAAGGAGATGAGGTGACCAAGATCACCAAGAGGGAGACGATCGAGGGGGAGCTCGGTCAATTCATGCTTCACCAAGGGGAGGAGCCACAAGCGATGTACAACTGGCTCAAGACCTTGGTGAACCAAGTGCGCAACCTCGGGAGTACTAAATGGGATGACCATGAGATGGTCAAGGTTATTCTAAGATCACTAGTTTTTCTTAATCCTACTCAAGTACAATTAATTCGTGGTGATCCTAGATATAAGCTAATGTCTCCCGAGGAAGTAATAGGTAAATTTGTGAGCTTTGAACTAATGATCAAAGGCTCCAAAAAGATCATCGAGCAAGGCACATCCTCCTCCGCACCCGAAGCACAACCCGTTGCATTCAAAGCAATGGAGGAGAAAAAAGAAGATTATACTCCAAGTAGAATCCCCATCGACGCCTCCAAGCTCGACAATGAGGAGATGGCGCTCATCATCAAGAGCTTCCGTCAAATCCTCAAACAAAGGAAGGGGAAAGATTACAAGCCCCGTTCCAATAAAGTGTGCTACAAGTGTAGTAAGCCCGGTCATTTCATTGCAAAATGTCCATTATCTAGTGATAGTGACAGGGGCGACGACGAGAAGGGAAAGAGAAGAGAAAAGAAGAGGTACTACAAGAAGAAGGGCGACGATGCCCATGTTTGCCGGGAGAGGGACTCCAACGAGAGCTCCACCGACTCCTCCTCCGACAAGGACGCTGTCAACATCACCGTCAACAAAGGGCTTCTCTTCCCCAACATCGGCCACAAGTGCCTCATGGCAAAGGACGGCAATAGGAAGAAGGTAAAATCAAAATCCTCAACTAAATATGCAACATCTAGCGATGAGGCTAATTCTAGTGATAATGAGGATGACTTGTTTACTCTTTTTGCCAACTTAAACATGCAACAAAAAGAAAAATTAAATGAATTAATTAGCGCTATTCATGATAAGGATGAACTCTTGGATAGCCAAGAGGACTTCCTAATTAAAGAAAACAAAAAGCATGTTAAGGTAAAAAATGCTTATGCTCTAGAAGTAGAAAAATGTGAAAAATTAACTAGTGAGCTAAGCACTTGCCATGATATTATTTCCAACCTTAGAAATGAGAATGCCAAACTAATTGCTAAGGTTGAAAAGTTTGATGCTTGTGATGATTCAATTGTTAGTCTTAGAAATGATAATGCCAATTTAATTGCTAAGATTGACAATTTGAATGCTTCTCTTTCTAGCCTTAAAATTGAAAATGAAAAATTAATTGCTAACACTAAGGAATTAGATGTTTGCAATGCTTCTATTTCCAATCTTAGAAATGAGAATGATGTTTTGCATGCTAAGATTGTTGAATTAAATACTTGCAAACCCTCTACATCTTCCATTGAGCATGTTACTATTTGCACTAGATGTAGAGATATTAATGTTGATGCCATTCATGATCGCATAGCTTTATTTAAACAACAAAATGATCACATAGCTCAACTTAGTGCCAAAATTAATGAGCATGACTTAGAAAATGAGAAATTTAAATTTGCTAGAAGCATGCTCTATAGTGGGAGACGCCCTGGTATTAAGGATGGCATTGGCTTCCAACAGGGAGACAATGTCAAGCTTAATGCCCCACCTAAAAGATTGTCTAATTTTGTTAAGGGCAAGGCTCCCATGGTTCAGGATAACGAGGGTTATATTTTATACCCTACCGGTTATTCCGAACACAAAATTAGGAGAATTCATTCTAGGAAGTCTCACTCTGGTCCTAATCATGCTTTTATATATAAGAGTGAGGCATCTAGTTCTAGGCAATCAACCCATGCTAAATTGCCTAAGAAGAAAACTCCTAGAGCATCAAATGATCATAATGTTTCATTTAGAACTTTTGATGCTTCTTATGTGCTAACTAACAAATCCGGCAAGGTAGTTGCCAAGTATGTTGGGGGCAAACACAAGGGATCAAAAACTTGTGTTTGGGTACCCAAAGTTCTTGTATCTAATGTCAAAGGACCCAAAACTGTTTGGGTACCTAAAATCAAGAACTAAATTTGTTTTGTAGGTTTATGCATCCGGGAGCTCAAGTTGGATCATCGACAGCGGGTGCACAAACCATATGACTGGGGAGAAAAAGATGTTCTCCTCCTACGAGAAAAACCAAGATCCCCAACGAACTATCACATTCGGGGATGGAAATCAAGGTTTGGTCAAAGGATTGGGTAAAATTTCTATATCACCTGACCATTCTATTTCCAATGTTTTTCTTATAGACTCATTAGATTACAACTTGCTTTCCGTTTCTTAATTATGTAGAATGTGCTACAACTGTCTTTTTACAGATACAGGTGTTACTGTCTTTAGAAGAAGTGATGATTCAGTAGCCTTTAAGGGAGTGTTGGAGGGTTAGCTATACTTAGTTGATTTCAATAGAGCTGAACTCGACACTTGCTTGATTGCTAAGACTAACATGGGTTGGCTCTGGCACCGCCGACTAGCCCATGTTGGGATGAAGAATCTTCACAAGCTTCTAAAGGGAGAGCACATTTTGGGACTAACAAATGTTCATTTTGAGAAAGACAGGATTTGTAGCGCATGCCAAGCAGGGAAGCAAGTTGGTGTTCATCATCCACATAAGAACATCATGACGACTGACAGGCCATTGGAGCTACTCCAGATGGATTTATTCGGGCCGATAGCTTACATAAGCATCGGCGGGAGTAAGTACTATCTTGTTATTGTGGATGATTATTCTTGCTTCACTTGGGTATTCTTCTTACAGGAAAAATCTCAAACCCAAGAAACTTTGAAAGGATTCTTGAGACGGGCTCAAAACGAGTTCGGCTTGAGGATCAAGAAAATAAGAAGCGACAATGGGACGGAGTTCAAGAACTCACAAATAGAAGGTTTTCTTGAGGAAGAGGGCATCAAGCATGAGTTCTCTTCTCCCTACACGCCATAACAAAATGGTGTAGTGGAGAGGAAGAATAGAACGCTTTTGGACATGGCTAGGACCATGCTTGATGAGTACAAGACCTCGGATCGGTTTTGGGCTGAGGCGGTCAACACCGCTTGCTACGCCATCAACCGGTTGTATCTACACCAAATCCTCAAGAAGACATCATACGAACTCCTCACCGGTAAAAAGCCCAATGTTTCATATTTTAGAGTCTTTGGTAGCAAATGTTTTATTCTTGTTAAAAGAGGTAGAAAATCAAAATTTGCTCCTAAGGCTGTAGAAGGCTTTTTACTAGGATATGATTCAAGCACAAGGGCATATAGAGTCTTTAACAAGTCCACTGGACTAGTTGAAGTTTCTTGTGACATTGTGTTTGATGAGACTAACGGCTCCCAAGTGGAGCAAGTTGATCTTGATGAATTAGATGATGAAGAGGCTCCGTGCGTCACGCTAAGGAACATGTCCATTGGGGATGTGTGTCCTAAGGTATCCGAAGATCCCATTCAAGCACAAGATCAACCATCTTCCTCTAGGCAAGCATCTCCACCAACTCAAGATGAGGATGATACTCAAGATGATGAAGAAGATGAGTCACCTCAAGAGGAGGGCAATGATCAAGGGGGAGATGCCAATGATCAAGACAAGGAAGATGAGCAAGTTCCAAGGCCGCCACACCCAAGAGTCCACCAAGCAATCCAACGAGATCACCCCGTGAACACCATCCTAGGAGATATTCATAAGGGGGTAACTACTCGATCTCGTGTTGCTCATTTTTGTGAACACTACTCTTTCGTTTCCTCTATTGAGCCACAAAGGGTAGAGGAAGCACTTCAAGATTCGGATTGGGTGATGGCGATGCAAGAGGAGCTCAACAACTTCACGAGAAATGGGTATGGCATTTAGTTCCTCGTCCTAACCAAAATGTTGTAGGAACCAAGTGGGTCTTCCGCAACAAGCAAGATGAGCATGGTGTGGTGACAAGGAACAAAGCCCGACTTGTGGCCAAGGGATATTCACAAGTCGAAGGTTTGGATTTCGATGAAACCTATGCACCCGTAGCTTGGCTTGAGTCAATTCGCATTTTACTTGCCTATGCTACTTACCATGGCTTCAAGCTTTATCAAATGGACGTGAAAAGTGCCTTCCTCAATGGACCAATCAAGGAAGAGGTCTATGTTGAGCAACCTCCCGGCTTTGAAGACAGTGAGTACCCTAACCATGTTTATAAACTCTCTAAGGCACTTTATGGGCTCAAGCAAGCCCCAAGAGCATGGTATGAATGCCTAAGAGATTTTCTTATCGCTAATGGCTTCAAAGTCGGAAAAGCCGATCCTACTCTCTTTACTAAAACACTTGACAATGATTTGTTTGTATGCCAAATTTATGTTGATGATATCATATTTGGGTCTACTAACGAATCTACATGTGAAGAGTTTAGTAGGATCATGACTCAAAAATTCGAGATGTTCTATGATGGGGGAGTTGAAGTATTTCTTTGGATTTCAAGTGAAGCAATTTCAAGAGGGCACCTTCATCAGCCAAACAAAGTACATTCAAGACATACTCACCAAGTTTGGGATGAAGGATGCCAAGCCCATCAAGACACCCATGGGAACTAATGGGCATCTCGACCTCGACACGGGAGGTAAATCCGTAGATCAAAAGGTATACCGATCGATGATAGGTTCTTTACTCTATTTATGTGCATCTCGACGGATATTATGCTTTCTGTATGCATGTGTGCAAGATTCCAAGCCGATCCTAAGGAAGTTCACCTTAGGGCCGTGAAATGAATCTTGAGATATTTAGCTTATACTCCTAAGTTTGGCCTTTGGTACCCAGGGGATCCACATTTGATTTAATTGGTTATTCCGATGCTGATTGGGCAGGGTGTAAAATTAATAGAAAGAGCACATCGGGGACTTGCTAGTTCTTGGGAAGATCCCTGGTGTCTTAGGCTTCAAAGAAGCAAAATTATGTAGCTCTTTCTACCGCCGAAGCCGAGTATATTTCCGCAGGTCATTGTTGCGCGCAATTGCTTTGGATGAGGCAAACCCTTAGGGACTATGGTTACAAATTAACCAAAGTTCCTCTTCTATGTGATAATGAGAGTGCAATCTGCATGGCTGTAACACCCGGTTTTAAAGAACAAAGCCGGGTGCATCTCATACATGCGCCAAGAAGACAACATATATAATAACAGAGTGTATAGAGATAAATGTCATTACATCAGAGTATTTATTACATAGCGGAAGACTTATTACAAAATAAAGTAATAACGATAAAACAAACTAAGGATCGACGGCGCAGATGTCGACTGGGAAACGCCACCTAGATCAGATCGAACTCCTCGATACTTGACTCCACTTGAAACTACCTGTTCTTCTCCTGTGGGGGGGGGGTGTGAGACAGCAAGGGTGAGCTCACACATGATCATAGCTCAACAAGTTGTGGGGAATAATGTGACACGAACTCACAAAGGTGTGAGTTCATGTGATGTGTAAGGCTAATCAATGATAGGGGTTAAAGCTGAGCATTGCTTTTAAGTAGTTGGTCAAAATTTTATTAGCAGTTACTAAGTGTAAGTAAATACCAAACCATAAGTAAAGTAATAGAACAAAATTAATAACAAACCCATGCAATGCAAATGACAAAATTGAATTTAAGTTCCATAATTTAAACATCAGAGAGTCCTGAGCTGCTCATGACCGCGAGCTCGGCTAGTATACCAGTTTTACACTCTGCAGAGGTTGTACCCTTTACCCACAAGTCATGTTACCCATCTGCCAAGGGGTCGCGACTCCCCATATACCTCTACCTAGGAAGCACGGCAGGGCAACACTACGAGGCCTTTACAAAGTTCCACTAGCTTCCGAAAACCCGCTACAGTTTATGGGAAGATCCAGTAAAGGGTTCCTGGCTGACCGCCATCGCAGCAAAATCAACCAGGGACCTCCCCGCACTGACCTCTCCCCTACTGCCCTTGCCCCTTTCGGGTAAGGTAGTCTTCCACTAGCTTTCCTAATTAGTCAGCCAAGGGCGTCCCATTCCACCCTTGTGGTGGCACGTGGTTCTCAAGTTAAGCTCTATGTTCCAATTAACATTAATGATCTCAACATGAACATAAACAGAATAACAACAAGAATTGGAACATAGAAGTAATAAATGATTATCCTAAAACCATATAAAGCAATAGCAAACTACCCAAGTGATTCAGGGGTAAACAAGGTAATGAGATAAACAAATCTAGGGTAACCTATTGGGTCCCATCAAAATTAACCTATGCATGGATAAGTGATATTAAAGAACATTATTGGGTAAAAAGTGGTCAAGGGCACAACTTGCCTTCAATGAGCTCCTGCTCAGCTACTTCAACTTGCTGCTCACCAGGATCCACAGCAACGGGCTCTTCTACTCGCCACAATACAAACAAGCACAGTGCATATAGAGAAATTAACATTACACCAAACATATAAACAAAATGCACAGAGATATTCTACATATTAAAATAAAATCCTAGGAACAGAAATCATAATTTTTGGAGTTATAGATTTTAAGTTATGCATTTTCAAAGATTTTATGTGCTTTAAATAGGATTAAGTGATAAATAAATTTCCTACTGTTTTCATGACATAACAGAGGCTCTAGGTGAAAGAGAATAAAATTATGAAATTTTAGGAACTGGAATGGATTAATTTGGAGTTAGTATGAATTTTCTATGAATTTATAAAGTTTTAGTAATTATTTTCCTATTAAAAATCCATTTATAATTCAATTTCCCCGATTTTATTATGTTCTGGACTGGGCCTTCAATTCTGGAGAAACCCAGGGGCTAAACCAGAAGAATCCCTAAGACTCAGTGCACTGTTACAGTGGACGGCGGGTTGATTCCTATGAAGTCCAGGGGCTCTTTAACAAACATGCCAGCGCGAAAGGGTATGGCGTGATATCAGCCGTCAGATCTAAACCGACGGCCCAGATTAGACTCCTATCACCCTGAACCGGTACGCAGCGTGCGCCGTTGGATCCGAGATCAGCGGCTCAGATTTTAAATAGTTCTCGACTGATCTGGTTCATCCGATTGCGATCGAAGGGACCAGAATCGGTCCAGGCCACAACGCTACGCTAGGCGCGATCTCGGCCGTCCCAGACAGATCGGACGGTGCCGAACCCATCGCAGTGAATCGGTGCGCCAAAACTAATCCAAGCCGTCCGAGAACCGATCTACGGTTACCGCGCGTCGTCTTCAACCTCAGTCAGCCGGGGCTGGCTTTCCCCCCCCCCGCGGTGAAGCCACGCCGGCGAGCAATTCCCGATGCCCCAGGGACCTAATTCGGGCGCGGAGCGAACCTATACCATCACAGAGAAATTCCGCAGCTAGGAGATGGGGATTACCAGTGGATTGGGTCGCGAAGGGGGCCGGCCACGGCGTGGGGCGGATGGTCGCCGCCGAACGAAGCGCGGTGTGAAATTCCGAGGCGACGGAGCTCGATTCGTCCACGAGGAGTAGTTGACCACCCTCCCCGAGACCTGGCGAACTCAATTGGACACTCGACGAGGGCACGGTCGCGTTGAGCTCGATTTTCAAGTGCGGCGGCAACAATGGGTTCCTTCCCGGCGGCGGCGCTGGTTAACTATGTGGGCGCGGTCGGTAGGGGATAGGAGGGTTCCGCAGGTGGTACGGGGTTTTATCCTCAGTTTCCGGGGCGCCGGACTCGGACTTCATGCGCGGTGGGTGCAACGGCCATGCCGACCTCGCCGGTAATGTCGCGAGGTGGGTAACGTGGAAGGGGAGGCTGCCAGACCGGGTCCACACGCCAGAGACCGGTAGCTCGAACGAGTCCGCGCGGAGGGAGACAGACAAGCGGGGCCCGCATGACAGCCGAAGCAACCGGCGCGGGGCACGCTAAGGAGGCCTGCACCCGGGACCCGCGTGTCAGGGAGACAACCGAGGCGCGCGCGGTGAGGGCTGGAAGCTGGGCCGCGCGGACTGCTTCCTCTGGTGGGCCAAATGTGGAGCCTGCGGCCCAGGTAGGCATAGTCTTCCTTTTCTTTTTTATATTTTCTGTTTTCTTTTCTTTTTATTTTTCAATTCCCAATTTGAATTCCAAATTTGACTTTGAACTTGTACTCAAACTATAGATAAATTTCAATCATACCAATATAGTTGAGTTTGTATATTTATAAATTTTTGTTTTATATTTTATATTATTTCTTTCTTTCTTTCCAAAGTTTAGCATTTTTTTTTTTTTAGGTTTTAATTTCTCATTTGGATATTTAATATTTTTCTTGTCACAAAATGCACACAAATATAAAATATCCAGCATGATGCAACAATTTAGTAGTATATCTTTTCATTATTTGTTCTTGGACATGGTGTTCTCATATGATGATGAATAAAGATCAAACTCACATAAAGAGAAAATGTTTCTCTATTGATATTATTCCTAGCGATTACAAAGTAGGTGTTACAAATCCTACCCCCCTTAAAAATAATCTCGTCCTCGAGATTTAAGAAGAACGAGGGAAAAGGTGGGGAAAATCTATGCGAAGCTCTTCTTCTCTTTCCCAAGTTGCTTCATCTTCACTGTGGTGACTCCATTGTACTTTACACATCTTTATCACCTTATTTCTTGTAACTCGAGTTAATGTATCCAAAATCTTGATAGGGTACTCCGTGTAAGTCAAATCACCTTGAACACTGAGCTCTTCCATGGGTAACTGTTCCTCGGGGACACGGAGACACTTCTTCAGTTGAGATACATGGAACACATTATGCACATCTGATAGTCTAGCAGGTAACTCGAGTTGGTATGCCATCTCTCCAACTCTCCTAAAGATCAAGAATGGTCCAATATAGCGAGGGGACAATTTTCCTTTAACTTTAAATCTCCTCATTCCACGCAGTGGTGACACCTTGAGATACACATAATCTCCTTCTCCAAATTCCAGTGGTCTCCTTCTATTATCAGCATAGCTCTTTTGCCTGGTTTGAGCCACTCTCAAATTCTCTCGAATTATACGAACTTGTTCTTCTGCTTCTTGAATCAATTCAGGTCCATAGAACTGTCTTCCTCTAGTCTGGTCCAAAAATAGAGGAGTCCTGCATTTCCTGCCATATAGAGTCCCGAACGGTGACATCTTTAGACTGGCCCGGTAACTATTATTATATGAGAACTCAGCATAAGGTAGGCTCTTGTCCCAACTACTACCATGCTGAAAGGGTACAAGCTCTCAACATGTATTCCAATACTTGATTAGTCCTTTCAGTCTGTCCATTAGTCTGAGGATGGTAGGCCAAACCCAAAAATTCAACTTCGTATCCATATTCTCATGAAAACTTTTCCAAAATCTGGAGTAAACTATGATCCTCTATCCAAAACGATCTTCTTTGGTACTTCATGTAAACACACAATCCGAGTCATGGGCTTCCTTTAAAATAGTCTCTCGAAGGCTTTCAATCTCGGGGACACATATCTTATCCTTGAACCATATTGTGCCTTGCTCATCTTCCGTGAATTCTGGAACTCGATCTTCAGTAATCAGATCCTTAATCTCTTGTATCTTAGCATCACCAATTTGTCCTTTGCGGATCTCTTGCTCCAAAGTAGTTTCCACATCAATAATAACTCCTTTAGTGTGAGTAACTATCCCCAGGTTAAGTCTCCTGAAACTCTCAACAATCTCATCGAGTAGCTGGGCAACAACAGCTAAATGAACATGCTCCTTTCGACTCAAGGCATCTATAACCAAATTCGCCTTGCCCGGGTGATAGTGAATCTCCAAATCATAATCCTTAATAAGCTCCATCCAACGGTGTTGCCTAAGGTTGAGATCCTTCTGAGTGAATATATACTTCAAACTCTTATGATCCGTATATACTTGGCACTTCTTGTCCCACTTAAACTCTCTTCTCTTCTCCAAAAGTGAAATCATAGGTTTAGCAATCTTAGAAAATCCTTCGATAAACCTCCGATAATATCCAGCAAGTCCTAGGAAACTCCGAATCTCAGTAACTGTAGTGGGCACTCTCCACTCCACTATCTCCTTGACTTTAGCAGGATCCACTGATATCCCTCCATTAAAAATGATATATCCAAGAAATGGCACCTTGTCAATCCAAAACTCGCACTTGCTAAACTTAGCGTAGAGTTGATTATCTCGTAACTTCTGTAGCACCAACCTTAGATATTCTTCATGGTCACTCTCATTCTTAGAATAGATAAGAATATCGTCGATGAATACCACGACGAATCTGTCCAAATACTCCAAAAACATCTCATTCATCAAATCCATAAAATAAGCTGGTGCATAAGTTAATCCAAACGACATAACGATGATCTCATATAATCCATATCGAGTCGAGAAAGCCGTCTTAGGAATATCTGATGGTCTAATCTTCATCTGATGGTACCCCGATCGGAGGTCAATCTTCGAGAAGACCCTGGCTCCTCTCATCCGATTAAATAAATCCTTAATGCGGGGTAACAGAAACTTTTTTTTTTCACAGTGACATTATTAAGGAACCTTTAATTCACACACATCCCTTGCAACCCATCTTTCTTCTTTACAAACAAAACTGGCACTCTCCAAGGTGAGGAACTTGGACGTAAGTAACTAGCCTCTTGTAATTCCGTTCACTTGATTCTTTAGTCCCTTTAGGTGCAATTACTCTCATGGGTTTTCTCATATTGTCCAACACATATGCCCAAACCAAAATCTCAGCATGACGCATAATTTTATTAGCAACTCATGGGGTCAAATAGACCTTTTTATTCCTCCTAAAATGGTATCATACCGAATACTAACTAAAGGAACATGTAGATCTTACAAATAGTAGTAATTTACATATATGTTTATGTAGCTTGGTGGAGCTGGTGGTGGTGGAGATGGTGGTTGCTCTTGTCGTTGTCTCTCCAACCGTGATTGCCTTATTTCTTGCTGTATCTCCAGACGGGCCTGACGTATTTCCTCACGTTCTTGTCTTATCTGGCTTTGCATTTCGGTCATCATGTCTGTCAATTGCTGTATTACCAGCCTCTGGGTTGCGATCACTTGCTCGGTTTCAACAGGTGGAGGATTTGGAGGATTCATTTCTGTTTGCTGTTGCGTGATAATCTTTCCTTTCCTGGTATTGACCATCTGAGTTAGATACATAAGGTGAGAAAGAGCAGTAGACAAGGCAGTAATTACAATCATGTTACTTTGGGGGACTTATTAGCTAAGTAGATCAGTGTGTTATCCACTAAAACTAATACATTACCTTATGGTGGTACATGCTAAGATGCCCGTCTATACTAATTCAATCAATCAAAGAAGCAAATCAGACATTTAGCATCAGCACAATCAACCAACATTTTTAAATAGAGAAAATAGGTTTAATTTTGTCTTAGGTTCCCTATCTCTTAGAAATGTCATAGGGGTAGGGATTCCAAGGTTTGAAATCCATCTTGTCTCAGAGTAGAAAAGGTAAGAATGATCAGAGTAGAACAGTAGAAGGTGAGACAGGATCAAGATAAGTGTAGAAAGAATCAGAGTAAGGTGAGTGTAGAATGAATCAGAATGAGATAAGTAGGTAAGGGTTTGTCCAGTCTATCTAGGTTACGTCCTACAGTCAACATTTCTTCTGATACCACTTCTGTAACACCCGGTTTTAAAGAACAAAGCCGGGTGCATCTCATACATGCGCCAAGAAGACAACATATATAATAACAGAGTGTATAGAGATAAATGTCATTACATCAAAGTATTTATTACATAGCGGAAGACTTATTACAAAATAAAGTAATAACGATAAAACAAACTAAGGATCGACGGCGCAGATGTCGACTGGGAAACGCCACCTAGATCAGATCGAACTCCTCGATACTTGACTCCACTTGAAACTACCTGTTCTTCTCCTGTGGGGGGGGGTGTGAGACAGCAAGGGTGAGCTCACACATGATCATAGCTCAACAAGTTGTGGGGAATAATGTGACACGAACTCACAAAGGTGTGAGTTCATGTGATGTGTAAGGCTAATCAATGATAGGGGTTAAAGCTGAGCATTGCTTTTAAGTAGTTGGTCAAAATTTTATTAGCAGTTACTAAGTGTAAGTAAATACCAAACCATAAGTAAAGTAATAGAACAAAATTAATAACAAACCCATGCAATGCAAATGACAAAATTGAATTTAAGTTCCATAATTTAAACATCAGAGAGTCCTGAGCTGCTCATGACCGCGAGCTCGGCTAGTATACCAGTTTTACACTCTGCAGAGGTTGTACCCTTTACCCACAAGTCATGTTACCCATCTGCCAAGGGGTCGCGACTCCCCATATACCTCTACCTAGGAAGCACGGCAGGGCAACACTACGAGGCCTTTACAAAGTTCCACTAGCTTCCGAAAACCCGCTACAGTTTATGGGAAGATCCAGTAAAGGGTTCCTGGCTGACCGCCATCGCAGCAAAATCAACCAGGGACCTCCCCGCACTGACCTCTCCCCTACTGCCCTTGCCCCTTTCGGGTAAGGTAGTCTTCCACTAGCTTTCCTAATTAGTCAGCCAAGGGCGTCCCATTCCACCCTTGTGGTGGCACGTGGTTCTCAAGTTAAGCTCTATGTTCCAATTAACATTAATGATCTCAACATGAACATAAACAGAATAACAACAAGAATTGGAACATAGAAGTAATAAATGATTATCCCAAAACCATATAAAGCAATAGCAAACTACCCAAGTGATTCAGGGGTAAACAAGGTAATGAGATAAACAAATCTAGGGTAACCTATTGGGTCCCATCAAAATTAACCTATGCATGGATAAGTGATATTAAAGAACATTATTGGGTAAAAAGTGGTCAAGGGCACAACTTGCCTTCAATGAGCTCCTGCTCAGCTACTTCAACTTGCTGCTCACCAGGATCCACAGCAACGGGCTCTTCTACTCGCCACAATACAAACAAGCACAGTGCATATAGAGAAATTAACATTACACCAAACATATAAACAAAATGCACAGAGATATTCTACATATTAAAATAAAATCCTAGGAACAGAAATCATAATTTTTGGAGTTATAGATTTTAAGTTATGCATTTTCAAAGATTTTATGTGCTTTAAATAGGATTAAGTGATAAATAAATTTCCTACTGTTTTCATGACATAACAGAGGCTCTAGGTGAAAGAGAATAAAATTATGAAATTTTAGGAACTGGAATGGATTAATTTGGAGTTAGTATGAATTTTCTATGAATTTATAAAGTTTTAGTAATTATTTTCCTATTAAAAATCCATTTATAATTCAATTTCCCCGATTTTATTATGTTCTGGACTGGGCCTTCAATTCTGGAGAAACCCAGGGGCTAAACCAGAAGAATCCCTAAGACTCAGTGCACTGTTACAGTGGACGGCGGGTTGATTCCTATGAAGTCCAGGGGCTCTTTAACAAACATGCCAGCGCGAAAGGGTATGGCGTGATATCAGCCGTCAGATCTAAACCGACGGCCCAGATTAGACTCCTATCACCCTGAACCGGTACGCAGCGTGCGCCGTTGGATCCGAGATCAGCGGCTCAGATTTTAAATAGTTCTCGACTGATCTGGTTCATCCGATTGCGATCGAAGGGACCAGAATCGGTCCAGGCCACAACGCTACGCTAGGCGCGATCTCGGCCGTCCCAGACAGATCGGACGGTGCCGAACCCATCGCAGTGAATCGGTGCGCCAAAACTAATCCAAGCCGTCCGAGAACCGATCTACGGTTACCGCGCGTCGTCTTCAACCTCAGTCAGCCGGGGCTGGCTTTCCCCCCCCCCCGCGGTGAAGCCACGCCGGCGAGCAATTCCCGATGCCCCAGGGACCTAATTCGGGCGCGGAGCGAACCTATACCATCACAGAGAAATTCCGCAGCTAGGAGATGGGGATTACCAGTGGATTGGGTCGCGAAGGGGGCCGGCCACGGCGTGGGGCGGATGGTCGCCGCCGAACGAAGCGCGGTGTGAAATTCCGAGGCGACGGAGCTCGATTCGTCCACGAGGAGTAGTTGACCACCCTCCCCGAGACCTGGCGAACTCAATTGGACACTCGACGAGGGCACGGTCGCGTTGAGCTCGATTTTCAAGTGCGGCGGCAACAATGGGTTCCTTCCCGGCGGCGGCGCTGGTTAACTATGTGGGCGCGGTCGGTAGGGGATAGGAGGGTTCCGCAGGTGGTACGGGGTTTTATCCTCAGTTTCCGGGGCGCCGGACTCGGACTTCATGCGCGGTGGGTGCAACGGCCATGCCGACCTCGCCGGTAATGTCGCGAGGTGGGTAACGTGGAAGGGGAGGCTGCCAGACCGGGTCCACACGCCAGAGACCGGTAGCTCGAACGAGTCCGCGCGGAGGGAGACAGACAAGCGGGGCCCGCATGACAGCCGAAGCAACCGGCGCGGGGCACGCTAAGGAGGCCTGCACCCGGGACCCGCGTGTCAGGGAGACAACCGAGGCGCGCGCGGTGAGGGCTGGAAGCTGGGCCGCGCGGACTGCTTCCTCTGGTGGGCCAAATGTGGAGCCTGCGGCCCAGGTAGGCATAGTCTTCCTTTTCTTTTTTATATTTTCTGTTTTCTTTTCTTTTTATTTTTCAATTCCCAATTTGAATTCCAAATTTGACTTTGAACTTGTACTCAAACTATAGATAAATTTCAATCATACCAATATAGTTGAGTTTGTATATTTATAAATTTTTGTTTTATATTTTATATTATTTCTTTCTTTCTTTCCAAAGTTTAGCATTTTTTTTTTAGGTTTTAATTTCTCATTTGGATATTTAATATTTTTCTTGTCACAAAATGCACACAAATATAAAATATCCAGCATGATGCAACAATTTAGTAGTATATCTTTTCATTATTTGTTCTTGGACATGGTGTTCTCATATGATGATGAATAAAGATCAAACTCACATAAAGAGAAAATGTTTCTCTATTGATATTATTCCTAGCGATTACAAAGTAGGTGTTACAATGGCGGATAATCCCGTTGAGCATAACCGCACTAAACACATAGCCATTCGGTATCACTTTTTAAGGGATCACCAACAAAAGGGGGATATCGAGATTGCATATGTTAACACCAAAGAACAATTAGCCAATATCTTTACCAAACCATTAGATGAGCAAACTTTTACCAAACTTAGGCATGAGCTAAATATTCTTGATTGTAGGAATTTTGATTAATGTTTTGCACACATAGCTCATTTATATACCTTTGGTCATCTCTCTCTCTCTCTTTGCTATGACTAATATGTTTTGTCAAGTAATTTTTTTTACCAAGTCATAGATTGAAAGGGAAAAGGAGTCTTCGGCGAAAACAAGGCTTCCACTCCACTCCATCAATTATTCATCCTTCACCGTCGCTCCACAACAGACTCTCAAATTTGGTATAATCTTCACTCATATTTTTTACCAAAGGGGGAGAAAGTTTGATTAAAGGGCTTATATCTCACTCACATGTCTCCTTTTTGGCGATTCATGCCAAAGGGGGAGAAAGTATGAGCCCAAAGCAAAAGGACCGCACCACCACCGAATTTTAAAAATGAAGTTTTTTATATCTTATTGTGTTCAAAAGGGGGAGAAAGTAGTATTCTCAAAACTTACAAAACCCTCTTGAACACTAAGAGGAGAGTTTCCTTTAGGGGGAATTTTGTTTAAGTCAAAGGAAAAGGATTTAAAACAGGGGGAGAAAATTTCAAATCTTGAAAATGCTTCTTCCAATCTTATTCATGTACCTTTGGCTATTTTCAAAATGTTTCGGAAAGAATTTTACAAAGGATTTGCAAAAACAAAACCCGTGGTGCAAATGTGGTCCAAAATTTTAAATAAGAAGAAAACCATCCATGCACATCTATTGAAATAAGAATATTGGTTTCAATTCCAAGTAACCTTTGCACTTACATTATGCAAACTAGTTCAATTCTGCACATTTATATTTGCTTTGGTTTGTGTTGGCATCAATCACCAAAAAGGGGGAGATTGAAAGGAAAATAGGCTTACACCTTTTCCTAATTGATTTTGGTGGTTGAATTGCCCAACACAAATAATTGGACTAACTAGTTTGCTCTAGATTATAAGTTTTACAGGTGCCAAAGGTTCACAACAAACCAATAAAAAGACCAAGAAAGGATTCAAATAAAGAGAGCAAAAGACAACCGAAGTGTGCCCTGGTCTGGCGCACCGGACTGTCCGGTGCACCAGCGAACCTGACTCTGAACTTGCCACCTTCGAGAATTCTGGAAGCCGCTCCGCTATAATTCACCGGACTGTCCGGTGTAGCACCGGACTGTCCGGTGTGCCAGCGGAGCAACGGCTACTTCGCACCAACGGTCGTCTGTAGCAAGCATTAAATGCGCGACTGCGCGTGCAGAGGTCAGAGCAGCGCTAGAAGGCGCACCAGACAGTCTACAGGACCTGTCCGGTGCACCACCGGACTGTCCGGTGGCCCAGAAGTCAGAAGCTCCAATGGTCAGAATCCAACGGCCGGGTGACGTGGCTGGCGCACCGGACAGTGTCCGGTGGCGCACCGGACTGTCCGGTGCGCCATGCGACAGTAGCCTTCACCAACGGCTATTTTGGTGGTTGGGGTTATAAATACCCCCAACCACCTACCATTCATTGCATCCAAGTTTTCAGACTTCCTACACCTTACAAGAGCTATAGCATTCAATACAAGACACACCAAAGAGATCAAATCCTCTCTCAAGTCCAAAGATCATTCCAAACAAATTAGTGACTAGAGAGAGTGACTTGTGTTCATTTGAGCTCTTGCGCTTGGATTGCTTTTCTTCTTCCTTCTTTCTTGTTCTCAACTCACTTGTAATCAAAACAAGAGACACCAATTGTGTGGTGGTCCTTGTAGTGGACTTAGTGTCCCATTTGATTGAGAAGAGAAGCTCACTCGGTCTAAGTGACCGTTTGAGAGAGGGAAAGGGTTGAAAGAGACTCGATCTTTGTGACCACCTCAATGGGGAGTAGGTTTGCAAGAACCGAACCTCAGTAAAACAAATCACCGTGTCATCCGCTTTATTTCCTTGGTTGATTTGTTTTGCGCCCTCTCTTTCAGTCTCGTTTATATTTCTAACGCTAACCTCGGCTTGTAGTTGTGCTTAAGTTTATAATTTTTAGATTCCGCCTATTCACCCCCCTCTAGGCGACTTTCACTAATGCTCAACATGTCCCTCGCTGAGGTGCCGGTGCCGTCAACCTGCTCTGACCTGACAGCCGACGAGGTGCTGCCTCCTGCCTGGCCATGGTTGCCCCGTCTCCGTCTTCTTCGGTGAGGAGGGTGGTGGGGTTGACTCGAGCGTTCCTCTTTCACCACAGGGAGATGTCATCGTCGAGTTTGCCTTCGCCGGGCAAGCTGACGACCATTGCTGCCGTCATGCTATGGTGGGAGGAGTATCATGTCGTAGCTGCCGTCGAGGGACATGAACTTGAGACTCCCAAAGCGGAGCACCGTCCCGGGCTGAAGAGGCTGCTGAAGATTGTCCATCTGGAACCTCACGGGAAAGTGTTGTTTACACGCAGCGAGCCCCTACCTGGCACACCAACTGTCGGTGTTTTGGACCCGGGGGACCCTCAACCGAACCGACTAGTGAATTTTGTGTCGCGTATCCCTACCCAGATGGGTTGATGCAAGATGAAACACAAGAGGAGGGATGAGGCTTATATTATCTTGCACCGGGGTGCTTGCAATAGGGGCTACAAGCTTCACGAGACAGGGAACCGGTCCCAGGTCTCGTGAGGAGTCTAGTGTTGCGGAGAGGAGTTCGATGTTTGAGCGAGTTTGTCTCTGTCGTCCTCACCGCGTGCCGTGGGTAGGCCCTGGGCATCTCCTTTTATAGATACAAGGGGATGGTCCGGCTGTACATGTGGGGGTGTAGCTATGTGCTAACGTGGCCGGCGGAGAAGTGCTTGAGCCCTGTAGAAGCGTAGCTGGCGGTGCGGCCCTGGGTCCTGCTGACATTTCTTTGCCTTCGTAGAGAGTTGAGAACAATCGACGTCATGGACGCATGCAGGGAACCATCATTACCTATTGCCGGAGTAATCTAGATGTGACACCGGTCTTGTTCCTTCGTAGCCTGAGGCGGCTAGCTAGAGGTAGGGTAATGATGTATCCCCTGTAGCATAGTTGTCGGGGACCATAATTAGGGGTACCCTCAAGGCCCCTAAATCTCAGCTGGTAACCCCCATCAGCACAAAGCTACAAAGGCCTGATGGGTGCGATTAAATCAAGGATCGGTCCATTCAAGGGACACGATCGTGCCTCGCCCGAGCCTAGCCTCGGGCAAGGGAAGCCGACCCCGGAGAACCTACATCTCGCCCGAGGACCCCCCTCCAACAACGGGCACAATGTCAGCTCGCCCGAGGCCCAGTCTTCACCGAGAAGCAACCTTGGCCACATCGCCACACCGATCAACCAAATTGCAGGGGCATTTAATGCAAATGTGGCCTGACACCTTTATCCTGACGCACGCCCTCCAGTCGACAGAGCCGAAGTGACCGCAGTCACTTCGCCGCTCTACTGACCGGTCTGACAAGAGGACAGCGCCGCCTGCGCCGCTCCGACTGCTGAACCACCCGACAGAGTGAGGCTGACAGCAGCCAAGGCCGGCCTCGGGCGTCATAGGAAACTCTGCCTCGCCCGACCCAGGGCTCGGACTCGGGCTCAGCCCCGGAAGACGGTGAACTCCGCTCCGCCCGACCCAGGGCTCGGACTCGGGCTCAGCCCCGGAAGACGGCGAACTCCGCTTCGCCCGACCCAGGGCTCGGACTCGGGCTCAGCCCCGAAAGACGGCGAACTCCGCTCCGCCCGACCTAGGGCTCGGACTCGGGCTCAGCCCCGGAAGACGGCGAACTCCGCTCTGCCCGACCCAGGGCTCGGACTCGGGCTCAGCCCCGGAAGACGGCGAACTCCGCTCCGCCCGACCCAGGGCTCGGACTCGGGCTCAGCCCCGAAAGATGGCGAACTCCGCTCCGCCCGACCCAGGGCTCGGACTCGGGCTCAGCCCTGGAAGATGATGAACTCCGCCTCGCCCGACCTAGGGCTCGGACATGGGCTCGACCCCAGGAGACGACGGACTCCGCCTCGCCCGACCCAGGGGCTCGGACTTGACCACGGCCACGGAAGACAGACTCGACCTCGACCTCGGAGGAGCCTCCACATTGCCCAACCTAGGGCGCGGACCGACCACGTCGACAGGAGGCACCATCATTACCCTACCCCGAGCTGACTCAAGCTACGGGGAACAAGACCGGCGTCCCATATGGCTCGCTCCGCCAGATAGGCAATGATGGCGCCCCGCACGCTCTGTGACGACGGCGGCTCTCGGCCCCCTTACGGAAGCAAGAGGACGTCAGCAAGGACTCGACAGCCCCGACAGCTGTCCTTCCGCCAGGTTCCAGCGCTCCTCCGACGGCCACGACACCACGCGAACTGGGCGCCAAGACCTCTCCGGCTGCCACGATGGCATGTACTTAGGGCGCTAGCTCACCACCGCTAGACACGTTAGCACATTGCTACACACCCCATTGTACACCTGGATCCTCTCCTTACGCCTATAAAAGGAAGGACCAGGGCCCTCTTACAAAAGGTTGGCCCGTGCGGAGAAGGACGGGACGGCGCTCGCGCAAGGCCGCTCGCTCCCACTCCCGCGTGGACGCTTGTATCCCCCTACTGCAAGCGCACCTGACTCAGGCGCGGGGCTAACACGAAGGCCGCGGGATCCGCTCTCTCACGCCTGCCTCCCTCCGGCTGCTTCCTTTCCCCCCTTCGCGTTCCGCCTCGCGTCGACCCATCTGGGCTGGGGCACGCGGCGACAATTCACTCATCGGTCCAGGGACCCCCCGGGTTTTGAAACACCGACAGTTGGCGTGCCAGGTAGGGGCCTGCTGCGTGTTGACGAACAGCTTCCCGTCAAGCTCCAGATGGGCAGTCTCCAGCAACCTTTCCAGCCCGGGACGGTGCTCCGTTTCGGGAATCTTGAGATCATGTCCCTCGACGGCAGCTACGACATGATACTCCTTCCCCCGCCGTGCGACAGCGACAATGGTGGTCGACAACCCGCTCGCCGGCGGGGAAATCGACGACGCCTTCCCCACGAGGTGGAGGGACGACATTCGGGCTTGTCCCGTCCCCTCCCCCGCCGACGGAGGAGGAGGCGGGGCAACCAAGGCCAAGCAGGAAGCGGCACCTCGTTGGCTGTCGAGCGAGTCGACGGCGCCGGCGCCCCAATGGAGGGCGCGTCGGGCATCGATCTCGCGTCTGAGATGAAGACGAGCGCCGCCTCCCCGCAACACGCCAATCTCAAGCAAACGCACGACGCCAGCACGCTCGCGAAGGACTTGCTGGGCGTCACCCTCGTACCTGAGACAACGGTGCAATCAGTCCCAGACGCGACCTCGTCACCGATCGTCGACCGAAAGGTACCGACCGATTCCCATCTCGCGTCTTTTGGACTCAGCCTCGACCCACCAAGCGACTACGCTTCGGTGAGCACTTTCATAGAGGCGAGTCCAAACCCTCTGGGGTATCGTGTGCGGTCACCCTGGGACCGGCTGACGGACGTCTCGACCTACGAGCCCTCGGGGTCCGAGGAAGATGGCGAGCCCGACCTCTGTTGGGATTTCTCCGGACTTGGTAACCCCAGTGCCGTGCGGGACTTCATGACCGCATGTGACTACTGCCTTTCCGACTGTTCCAACGGCAGCCGCGGCCTCGACAACGAGGACCGCGGCCCAAGTCGTGAATGTTTCCACGTCGATCTAGGGGGTCCCGACGAAGGCAACCACCTTGGTATGCCGGAAAACGGTGATCCCCCTAGGCCCGTGCCTCGCGTTGACATCCTTCGGGAGCTAGCTCTGGTCCCCGTCCCGGCGGGGGGTCCTGACCCACAGCTCGAGCAAATCCGCGAGAGGCAGGCCAGGCTCGACGAGGGAGCAGGAACGCTTGTGCCGATCCGCCGGGACATCGGGCGGGAATGGGCGGTCCAACCCCCGGCCGGAGAAGCGCGTCATCTCCCCTAGGACATCCAGCACCGCATCGCCGACAACGTCAGGGTGAGGCCGCCACCGGATTCCAGCGGAGTCGGCCAGAACCTGGCCGCAGCGGCAATACTCCTCTGCGCGATGCCGGAGCCATCAACCACCGAGGGGCGACGTATCCAGGGAGAGCTCAAGAATCTCCTGGAGGATGCCGCGGTCCGATGGGCCGAAAGCTCTGCCTCCCGAAGGCAGGGGTTCCCCTCGGAACATCGCGCCGCGACTTCCCGATTCATGCGGGAAGCCTCGGTCCACTCCGGGCGCACGCGCAACACAGCGCCTGCAGTCTCGGGTCGCCTCGGCAACGAGCGCCATCATCACAGCCGTCGGGCCCACCTCGACGATAGGGCGCGCCGAGGCTACCACCCCAGGCGTGGGGGATGCTACGACAGCGGGGAGGATCGGAGTCCTTCGCCCGAACCACCCGATCCGCAGGCTTTCAGCCGCGCCATACGACGGGCACCGTTCCCGACCCGGTTCCAAACCCGGACTACTATCACAAAGTACTCGGGGGAGACGAGACCGGAACTGTGGCTCGCGGACTATCGGCTGGCCTGCCAACTGGGTGGAACGGACGATGACAACCTCATCATCCGCAACCTCCCCCTGTTCCTCTCCGACACCGCTCGAGCCTGGCTGGAGCACCTGCCCCCGGGGCAGATCTCCAACTAGGACGACCTGGTCGAAGCATTCGCCGGCAATTTCCAGGGCACGTACGTGCGCCCTGGGAACTCCTGGGATCTCCGAAGCTGTCGCCAGCAGCCGGGAGAGCCCCTTCGGGACTACATCTGGCGATTCTCGAAGCAGCGCACAGAGCTGCCCAACGTCACCGATTCAGATGTCATCGGCGCGTTCCTCGCCGGCACCACCTGCCGCGACCTGGTGAGCAAGCTGGGTCGCAAGACCCCCACCCGAGCGAGCGAGCTGATGGACATCGCCACCAAGTTCGCCTCTAGCCAGGAGGCGGTTGAGGCCATTTTCCGGAAGGACAAGCAGCCCCAGGGTCACCCACCGGAAGATGCTCCCGAGGCGTCAACTCAGCGCGGCGCCAAGAAGAAGGGCAAGAAGAAGTCGCAAGCGAAACGTGACGCCGCCGACGCGGACCTTGTCGCGGCCGCCGAGTACAAGAACCTTCGGAAACCTCCCGGAGGTGCCAACCTCTTTGACAAGATGCTCAAGGAGCTGTGCCCCTATCATCAGGGGCCCGTCAAGCACACCCTTGAGGAGTGTGCCATGCTTCGACGACAGTTCCACAAGGCCGGGCCACCCGCGGAGGGTGGCAAGGCCCTCGACGACGCAAAGGAGGAAGATCGCAAGGCAGGAGGGTTCCCCGAGGTCCGCGACTGCTTCATGATCTATGGCGGGCAAGTGGCGAACGCCTCGGCTCGGCACCGCAAATGAGAGCATCGGGAGGTCTGCTCGGTAAAGGTGGCGGCGCCAGTCTACCTAGACTGGTCCGACAAGCCCATCACCTTCGACCAGGCCGACCATCCAGACTACGTGTCGAGCCCGGGGAGATACCCACTCGTTGTCGACCCCATCATCGGCAACGTCAGGCTCACCAAGGTCCTCATGGACGGAGGCAGTAGCCTCAACATCATCTACGCCGAGACCCTCGGGCTCCTGCGGATCAATCTGTCCTCTGTCCGGACGGGCGCTGTGCCTTTCCACGGGATCGTCCCTGGGAAGCACGTTCAACCCCTCGGACAACTCGACCTACCCGTCTGCTTCGGGACGCCCTCCAACTTTCGAAAGGAGACCCTCACGTTCGAAGTGGTCGGGTTTCGAGGAACCTACCACGCAGTGCTGGGGAGGTCATGCTACGCCAAGTTCATGGCCGTCCCCAACTACACCTACCTCAAGCTCAAGATGCCAGGCCCCAACAGGGTCATCACCGTCGGGCCCACGTACCGACACGCATACGAATGCGATGTGGAGTACGTGGACTACGCCGAGGCCCTCACCGAATCTGAGGCCCTCATCGCTGACCTGGAGAGCCTCTCTAGGGAGGCGCCTGACGTGAAGCGCCACGCCGGCAACTTCGAACCAGTGGAGACGGTCAAGTCCGTCCCTCTCGACCCCTGCGACAACGCCTCCAAGCAAATCCGGATCGGTTCCGAGCTCGACCCCAAATAGGAAGCAGTGCTCGTCGACCTTCTCCGCGCGAACGCCGACGTTTTCGCGTGAAGTCCCTCGGACATGCCCGACATACCGAGGGAAGTCGCCGAGCACTCTCTGGATATTCGAGCTGGGGCCTGACCCGTGAAGCAACCTCTGCGCCGATTCGACGAAGATAAGCGTAGAGCCATAGGCGAAGAGATCCACAAGCTACTGGCGGCAGAGTTCATCAAAGAGGTATTCCATCCCGAATGGCTTGCCAACCCTGTGCTTGTGAGAAAGAAAGGGGGGAAATGGCGGATGTGTGTAGACTACACTAGTCTAAACAAAGCATGTCCGAAGGTTCCCTACCCTCTGCCTCGCATCGATCAGATCGTGGATTCCACTGCTGGGTGCGAAACCCTGTCTTTCCTTGATGCCTACTCAGGGTATCACCAGATCAGGATGAAAGAGTCCGACCAGCTCACGACTTCATTCATCACACCCTTCGGCATGTACTGCTATGTTACAATGCCGTTTGGTTTGAGGAATGTGGGGGCGACGTACCAGCGATGCATGAACCATGTGTTTGGCAAACACATCGGTCGAACGGTCGAGGCCTACGTCGATGACATCGTAGTCAAGACAAGGAAGGCCTCCGACCTCCTTTCCGACCTTGAAACGACATTCCGATGTCTCAAGGCAAAAGGCGTGAAGCTTAATCCCGAAAAGTGTGTCTTCGGGGTCCCCCGAGGCATGCTCTTGGGGTTCATCGTCTCCAAGCGGGGCATCGAAGCCAACCCGGAGAAGATTGCAGCCATCACCAGCATGGGGCCAATCAAGGACTTGAAAGGCGTACAGAGGGTCATGGGATGTCTCGCGGCTCTGAGCCGCTTCATCTCCCGCCTCGGCGAAAGAGGTCTGCCTCTGTACCGCCTCTTAAGAAAAGCTGAGTGCTTCGCTTGGACTCCCGAGGCCGAGGAAGCCCTCGGGAACCTGAAGGCGCTCCTCACGAACGCGCCCATCTTGGTGCCCCCCGCTGCCGGAGAAGCCCTCTTGATCTACGTCGCCGCAACCACCCAGGTGGTTAGCGCCGCGATCGTGGTTGAGAGACGAGAAGAAGGGCATGCATTGCCAGTCCAGAGGCCAGTCTACTTCATCAGTGAGGTACTGTCCGAGACCAAGATCCGCTACCCACAAATCCAGAAGCTGCTGTACGCGGTGATCCTGACACGGCGGAAGTTGCGACACTACTTCGAGTCTCATCCGGTGACTGTGGTGTCATCCTTCCCCCTGGGAGAGATCATCCAGTCCCGGGAGGCCTCGGGTAGAATTGCGAAGTGGGCGGTGGAGATCATGGGCGAGACGATCTCGTTCGCCCCTCGGAAGGCCATCAAGTCCCAGGTCTTGGCGGACTTCGTGGCTGAATGGGCTGCCACCCAGCTCCCGACGGCTCCGATCCAACCGGAGCTCTGGACCATGTTTTTCGATGGGTCGCTGATGAAGACGGGGGCCGGCGCAGGCCTCCTCTTCGTCTCGCCCCTCGGGAAGCACCTACGCTACGTGCTACGCCTCCACTTCCCGGCGTCCAACAATGTGGCAGAGTGCGAGGCTCTGGTAAACGGGTTGCGAATCGCCATCGAGCTAGGGGTCCGACGCCTCGACGCTCGCGGTGACTCGCAGCTCGTCATCGACCAAGTCATGAAGAACTCCCACTGCCGCGACCCGAAGATGGAAGCCTACTGCGATGAGGTTCGGCGCCTGGAAGACAAGTTCTATGGACTCGAGCTCAACCACATCGCCCGACGCTACAACGAGACTGCGGACGAGCTGGCTAAAATAGCCTCGGGATGAACAACAGTTCCCCCGGACGTATTCTCCTGAGACCTGCATCAACCCTCCGTCAAGACCGAGGACACGCCCGAGCCCGAGGCACCTTCGGCTCCGCCCGAGGCACCCTCGGCTCAGTCCGAGGTACCCTCGGCACGGTCCAAGGTAACCTCGGCTCAGCCCGAGGTACCCTCGGCCCCCGAGGGTGAGGCACTGCGCGTCGAGGGGGGACCGAGCGAGGTCACGCCTAATCAAAGCTGGCAGACCCCGTACCTGCAATATCTCCACTGAGGGGAGCTACCCCTCGACCAAGCCGAAGCTCGGTGGTTGGCGCGGCGCGCCAAGTCTTTCGTCTTGCTGGGAGATGGGAAGGAGCTCTACCACCGCAGCCCCTCAGGCATCCTCCAGCGATGCATTTCCATTGCCGAAGGCCAGGAGCTCTTGCAAGAGATACACTCGGGGGCTTGCGACCATCACGCAGCACCTCGAACCCTCGTTGGAAACGCCTTCCGACAAGGATTCTACTGGCCGACGGTGGTGGCCGACGCTACTAGAATTGTCCGCACCGGCGAAGGGTGTCAGTTCTACGCGAGGCAGACCCACCTGCCCGCTCAGGCTCTGCAGACCATACCCATCACCTGGTCGTTTGTTGTGTGGGGTCTGGACCTCGTTGGCCCCTTGCAGAAGGCACTCGGGGGCTACACGCACCTGCTGGTCGCCATCGACAAATTCTCCAAGTGGATCGAGGTCCGACCCCTAAACAGCATCAGGTCCGAACAGGCGGTGGCGTTCTTCACCAACATTGTCCATCGCTTTGGGGTCCCGAACTCCATCATCACTGACAACGGCACCCAGTTCACTGGCAGAAAGTTCCTGGACTTCTGCGAGGATCACCACATCCGGGTGGACTGGGCTGCCGTGGCTCACCCCATGATGAATGGGCAAGTGGAGCGGGCCAACGGCATGATCCTGCAAGGACTCAAGCCTCGGATCTACAACGACCTCAACAAGTTCGGCAAGCGGTGGATGAAGGAACTCCCCTCGGTGGTCTGGAGTCTGAGGACAACGCCGAGCCGAGCCACGGGCTTCACACCATTCTTTCTAGTCTATGGGGCCGAGGCCGTCTTGCCCACAGACCTAGAATACGGTTCCCCGAGGGCGAGGGCCTACACCGACCAAAGCAACCAAGCCAACCGAGAAGACTCACTGGACCAGCTGGAGGAGGCTCGGGACATGGCCTTACTACACACGACGCGGTACCAGCAGTCCCTGCAACACTACCACGCCCGAGGGGTCCGGTCCTGAGACCTCCAGGTGGGCGACCTGGTGCTTCGGCTGCGACAAGACGCCCGAGGGCGGCACAAGCTCACGCCTCCCTGGGAAGGGCCATTCGTCATCGCCAAGGTCCTGAAGCCCGGAACGTACAAGCTGGCCAACAGCCAAGGTGAGGTCTACAGCAACGCTTGGAACATCCAACAGCTACGTCGCTTCTACCCTTAAGATGTTTTCAAGTTGTTCATATACCTCATTCACACACCAAGTCTGGTCGTCAAGGAAGGGTCAGCCTTGCCTCGGCAAAGCCCGACCCTCCCTCGGGGGCTAGAAGGGGGCAACCCCCTCTGCGTCAAAATTTTCCTCGAAAAAAGAAAAAAATCTTTTCTGCCAGAATGCCTTTCGTGCTCTTCGACTACTTCAAAAGTGGATCCTGAAAATGACGGAGTACACGTAAGCAGCCAAGGCTGACCGAGCCGAGGGACTCCTACGCCTCCGGGATACAGATACCTCACTCATCACCTTCTGTGATAAGTAACTCGCGCTCGGATAAGTGACTCCACGGACCGAACAAGTCTTCATGCTCGAGAGCTCCTCTGCCGAAATGATTTTTCGGGCCTTCTCGACTGCGTCGGTAACAGAACCCTATGGACGAGTAAGAGCGCACGTAAGCGGCAAGGCCGACCGAGCCGAGGGATTCCTACACCCCCGGGATACGGATACCTCACTCATCGCCTTCCGTGAAAAGCAACTCTCGCCCACACAAACAATTCTGTTACCAACAAATGAGTCCGGATACTCGAAACAAGAGGAAAAGAAACGCAGCTTTACAACACGACGACGGTGTGTTTAGGCCTCGGCGGTCGCAGAAAACATACACACACTACAAGACAACCTGATCCTGCAGGCTCGGACGTCGACAGCCAAAGGGGGCAACAGCACCCTCGGCATCAACTACACCTTCGGCGGGGTCTGACCCAGCCTCGGACGGCGACGCGGTCGGAGGGCCCCCACTATGAAGGACGACATCAGCACCACACCCGGGCCATCGCCGCCAGGGTCTTCTTCGAGAATCCGGCCCGAGCAGGCGGCTCGGCCGGCCACCCCGAGGCCTCGGCCAGCTGTCCCCCAAAGACATCGGCTCGGCTTGTGGCCTCGGCAGCTCAACTCCGGCGTCGGTTCCGCCAGTGGACGACCCGGCCAGGCTCTGGCCAACTACACCTCCTTTTCGAAGCCAGCTCTACCTCCGTCCGTGCTTACACCGCTACCTCCGGCTTCGACTCATCGAAGGGCGGCCGAGGTGTTCCTTTAACTAAGCAAGAGGGGCCTCGGATAGCAAGGCCGACCGAGCCGAGGTACTCCTACTCCTCCGGGATACGGATACCTCACTTGTCACCTTTGCACGAGGCAACTCACGCTCGGTGAAGCGGTCCAGATAATCGACAAGGCAAGTCTCAGTGCTCGAAATGAAGAAAAAACACGACTCCGTGCCGAACATACATACATGTTCAGGCCTCGACAGCCACAATGAACAAAACACCGGCACTCAAGGTGCCATTACAAACGGAACTCCGGTTCCACCTCCGCAGGTACGAACAACCCCACGCGACTAGGGGGACCTGCGGAGCAACAGAAGACCGACGAACGGCTTGTCGTCACCCGCCCCGGCAGCGGCAACGACGATGACTTCTGCCCTAGAGGGCCGAACAGCAGCAGCGATGACCTCAGGGCGGATGTTGCTGCCATGAGGCCCTCGCCCATGCCCCCAACTCGAGAGGCAAGGACGGGCAGAAGGCCAAAGAGTTGGAGGTCGGTCCATGGGTGGCGCCGGCAAGCTCTTCAACGGCGGAACCTCTTCCAGCTGCCGTGGCGGAAGGCGGCACGGGGAGCGGCTCCGAAGCCGCTCGGCTCAGAGAGCCGGGCACGCGGCAGCTGCCCATGCCATGAATGGCGGACGCCCTTCCCCCCGATCACTGAGGGAAGGAGCGGGCCGCCGCCCGCATAGGGACCGACCCCAACTCGGCACACTCCCCTCCCCAGCACTGGTGATGAAAATCCTTGAGGCTGAGGGAGGGGCAGAGGCCGCAGCCCGGCTTGCTTTCCCCCGCCACCGAACTGGAGGTCACCGTCTTGGGTGACCGCCGGCAGAGGGGTGCAGCCGGGCTGCATGATGAAAATCCTTGAAGCCGAACGATGGCTGAAAGCTACCAACTTCCACGAAGTTGCGTTCCTCCGACGACAAGACGGAAGGATTCCGGGCGTCCCCTCCCGGGAGCTCGGAAGGTGGGAAGACACGATGCATGAGGGAAGCGAGAAGACATGGTTGCCCTCCAAGGGGGTCGCCCCCCTTTTAAAGGCGACTCTCCCCACTTGCGCCCTCAACTGTTGCGGGTTGAGTCTTCTCCAACACGCTCCAAGATTCTCCCCCCCATGGCGTGGGGGCTGGGTCCCACACGTCATGCAAGCCGGTCCAGGGGAGAAGAAGCCAAACCGCCACGCGCGCGCGGTGCATGCAACCACCCGGCGGTTACAAGCACTCCACCACTTTCGCCCAGACCAGCGGGTGAAAGGGCGGACAGCCATGCAGGCGGCATGCAACTGTGCCGAGTGGGTGCACCCCTTCGACTCCAACGAGCCCAGCATGGAGGTCCAGGCCCACGCGTCATGCAACCGGCGCGCCGGTTGCTACGTGTGATTAACTGCACCGCCACTCACGCCACTACCGCGCCTCCTCGACTACGGAGTCAATACCGCGACTCGAGGCAACCCTGCAGTGCCAGCCAAGCGCGACGGTCAAATGCGGTCAAAATTGGGCCGACAGTAATGGCAGTGACAGGCGGGCAGAAGCAGCGGTCACGTCGCCAGCCAAGCTCACGTCCCATCCAGGGGCAGCGAGGGAGCCCTCTCTCACGGCGTGAAGACGGCGCGCCCGTGATCCGTTCCTCGAACGGCTCGCGCACGCGCAACAGCCACCCCGCGAACCACTCGCCCCGTCGCATTAACTCCGCGGCAGGACAGGCGGCGCCTCAGGCGGGAGAAGCAAGCAATGCTTCGCCTTCGCCGTAATGACCGCGTCAAAAAAGGTACGCCGCGTCATTCGATTTCGTGTCCTTTTCCTTTTCCTCTTTCTCTCTCTTACAACAGGGACCGGGAAAGGGGGATACCCCGAAAAGGACCCTTCTCCGTGAAGGAAACAGGCTCCGAGCCTCCCTACTGATTAGAGGTTCGAAGGCCGGCCCCTCGGAGGGGTTCAACGGCCGCCTCAGATCGATTGGGTTCTGTGCCCACTACTGGTCAGAGGTTCGATGGCCAGCCCCTCGAAGGGTTCAACGGCTGCCTCAGGCCACTCGGGCTCTGCGCCCACTATTGATCAGGGGTTCGTAGGCTGGCCCTCGAAGGGTTCACAGTCGCCTCAGACACAGAGCGAGGGATGACCATGGGTACGTTCGATACATAACCAAGGCTCGGGCTACGCTCCCGAGGTACCCTAGGACATTTCCGAGACCAGCGGGAACGATCTTGTAACGGAATCCCATCAGAGGGAGGCATCGAGCCCTCGGACCCCGTCGACAGGGGACCGGGTCCGGCAGATCACCCGCAGGTACTTTTGGGCGCGCCTCTGGGCCTCTAGCCGACCCCTAACAAATGGGGCACGGACGTCCGCTCGGATTACCCGCCAGCAGCTCACCGGAGACACCATGTTCGGCGCCCTCCGAGGACAACATGGCGCTTTCCCCCCTCCTCCTTGCGGAAAGGCGACGCAGGGGCGAATGTAAAAAAGACGAGTCTGTCCTTGACCATCCTCTCGCCCTGTGCAGAGGCTCGGGGGCTGCTCTCGCAAACCCGGCTCCGGCCAAACCGTTGACAGCGTCAACGTACCAGCCCGAGAACTTGGGACCCGACCGTGCACTCGGGCTACGGCCAGCTCGCATGAGGGAACAACTAGACTAGCCGAAGTGTTGCAAAACGCACTAAGACCTCGAAGGAGTAAAACTACTCCTCCGAGGCCTCGGGGGCTACACCCGGCGGGTGCGCTCGCCCGCACCCACCAGAACAGAATGCAACCGAAAAAGGCTGGTCCCCTTGCAAAAAAGTGCGGCAAAAGCCTCCAAGCGAGTATTAGTACTCCCTTGGAGGCTCGGGGGCTACTGTCGGGGACCATAATTAGGGGTACCCTCAAGGCCCCTAAATCTCAGCTGGTAACCCCCATCAGCACAAAGCTGCAAAGGCCTGATGGGTGCGATTAAATCAAGGATCGGTCCATTCAAGGGACACGATCGTGCCTCGCCCGAGCCTAGCCTCGGGCAAGGGAAGCCGACCCCAGAGAACCTACGTCTCGCCCGAGGACCCCCCTCCAACAACGGGCACAATGTCAGCTCGCCCGAGGCCCAGTCTTCACCGAGAAGCAACCTTGGCCACATCGCCACGCCGACCGACCAAATCGCAGGGGCATTTAATGCAAAGGTGGCCTGACACCTTTATCCTGACGCACGCCCTCTAGTCGACAGAGCCGAAGTGACCGCAGTCACTTCGCCGCTCTACTGACCGGTCTGACAAGAGGACAGCGCCGCCTACGCCGCTCCGACTGCTGAACCACCCGATAGAGTGAGGCTGACAGCAGCCAAGGCCGGCCTTGGGCGTCATAGGAAACTCCGCCTCGCCCGACCCAGGGCTCGGACTCGGGCTCAGCCCCGGAAGACGGTGAACTCCGCTCCGCCCGACCCAGGGCTCAGACTCGGGCTCAGCCCCGGAAGATGGCGAACTCCGCTCCGCCTGACCTAGGGCTCGGACTCCGGCGCAGCCCCGGAAGACGGCGAACTCCGCTCCGCCCGACCCAGGGCTCGGACTCGGGCTCAGCCTCGGAAGACGGCGAACTCCGCTCCGCCCGACCTAGGGCTCGGACTCGGGCTCAGCCCCGGAAGACGGCGAACTCCGCTCCGCCCGACCCAGGGCTCGGACTTGGGCTCAGCCCCGGAAGACGGCGAACTCCGCTCCGCCCGACCTAGGGCTCGGACTCGGGCTCAGCCCCGGAAGATGGTGAACTCCGCTCCGCCCGACCCAGGGCTCGGACTCGGGCTCAGCCCCGGAAGACGGCGAACTCCGCTCCGCCCGACCTAGGGCTCGGACTCGGGCTCAGCCTCGAAAGACGGCGAACTCCACTCTGCCCGACCCAGGGCTCGGACTCGGGCTCAGCTCCGGAAGACGACGAACTCCGCCTCGCCCGACCCCAGGGCTTGGACATGGGCTCGACCCCAGGAGACGACGGACTCCGCCTCGCCTGACCCAGGGGCTTGGACTCGACCATGGCCACGGAAGACAGACTCGACCTCGACCTCGGAGGAGCCTCCACATCACCCAACCTAGGGCGCGGACCGACCACATCGACAGGAGGCGCCATCATTACCCTACCCCGAGCTGACTCAAGCTACGGGGAACAAGACCGGCGTCCCATCTGGCTCGCTCCGCCAGATAGGCAATGATGGCGCCCCGCACGCTCTGTGACGACGGCGGCTCTCGGCCCCCTTACGGAAGCAAGAGGACGTCAGCAAGGACTCGACAGCCCCGACAGCTGTCCTTCCGCCAGGTTCCAGCGCTCCTCCGACGGCCACGACACCACGCGAACTGGGCGCCAAGACCTCTCCGGCTGCCACGATGGCATGTACTTAGGGCGCTAGCTCACCACCGCTAGACACGTTAGCACATTGCTACACACCCCATTGTACACCTGGATCCTCTCCTTACGCCTATAAAAGGAAGGACCAGGGCCCTCTTACAAAAGGTTGGCCCGTGCGGAGAAGGACAGGACGGCGCTCGCGCAAGGCCGCTCGCTCCCACTCCCGCGTGGACGCTTGTATCCCCCTACTGCAAGCGCACCTGACTCAGGCGCGGGGCTAACACGAAGGCCGCGGGATCCGCTCTCTCACGCCTGCCTCCCTCCGGCTGCTTCCTTTCCCCCCTTCGCGTTCCGCCTCGCGTCGACCCATCTGGGCTGGGGCACGCGGCGACAATTCACTCATCGGTCCAGGGACCCCCCGGGTTTCGAAACACCGACAATAGTCGGTCCAAGGCCAAGGTCGGGCGAGGCGGGGACCTTCTCCTGAGGCCGAGGCTAGGGTCGGGCGAGGCGGAGACCTTCTCCCGAGGCCGAGGCTAAGGCCAAGGCCTGGGGTCGAGAGAAGCGGAGACCTTCTCCCGAGGTCGAGGCTGAGGCCGAGGCCCGGGGTCGGGTGAGGCGGAGCTCCCTGTTGCGCTCGAGGCTGAACTCGGGAGAGGCTGTGACTTACTGTTGTTAGTCTTACCCTGGTGGTTGGCACAGTAGTCCGAACGGGGTGAATATATAGTGTTGTTTTCCTGTCAGAACGATCAGTAAAGGGGCGAAGTGACTGCGGTCATTTCGACCTTGCCAACTGAGGCACGCGTGTCAGGATAAGGTGTCAGGTGATCCCTGCATTAAATGCGCATGCGATATGGTCGGCGGTAAGGTGATTTGGCCGAGGTTGCTATACGACAAAGTTTGCCCGAGCTTAGCCTCGGGCGAGCCGGGGGTGCGCCCGCTGCCTGAGGAGGCCCTCGGGCGAGGCGTGAATCCGTCCGGGACTACTGTTCTTGCCCGAGGCCGGGCTCAGGTGAGACGAGATCGCGTCCCTTGGTAGATGAGGCTTTAACTTTGAGCTGTGCTTACTAGTCTTTACGGTCTGTTTTGAAGATGTTTTTCAGCCATGCTTAGGAGTATTAGGGGTACCCCTAATTACGGTACCCGACAGTGGTACAGTTATATTTGAAGTGCAGGGTATTTCCAAGACAGGAACTTCTGTTCCGCTGCAACCTACTCGAAGGGTCCTTCATTCCACTGCGATCCAGCCTTCGAGTAGAGTAAGAATTTAAGTGTTAAAGTGATAATTTTTATCCGCCTATTCACCCCCCTCTAGGCGACATCCAGATCCTATTTCCGGGCAAAGGGAACTTTCAAATGGTATCAGAGCTAGGCCTCTCCAGTGTGGGCTTAGCCGTCCGGAGATGACGATGTCGTCACAAGAGGTAACTGTAGAAGTTCTTCTAGGCGATGGTTCTAACTATAAATCCTGGTCTGTCTCTATTTATAATGCCTTCATGCATATTGATCCTGATTTGAGACATATCTTTAGCAGAAGTATTTTTCCCTCTAATGTTAGTAGAGAACCTTCTAATGCTGAACTAAGATGTCTGTCTCTCAATCACCACGCTTGCAACATCTTAGTTGACTCTCTTTCTAGAGGTGTCTATTTTGCTATCATGAGTAGTGATAGTGATTTATTTGTTGATGCTCATGATCTATGGAATAGAATTAGAATAAAATATTCTGAGTCAAATTGTACTGCTTCAACTCCCTATATTGGTTGTGATACTAACCTATCAAAGGGAGAAGAAAAACGATGGCTACCAAACGATAAATCCACCTCACCGGCAGGTTTGTCTTCTACTAGTAATAAATGTCTTATTGCTAACAATGATGGTGGAGACAAAAGCGATGATGAGGAGGAATATGAGGATGATAGCGAGGATGAGTCCTCATCAGCACAAGGTACATTTTCCTGTTTTGCTTCCACTGATAATAATGACAGGGAAAATGAGACCAACGATGTAGAAGAAGAGGAGATTCGCCATTTCTATACCCATCTCAACAAAGAAGACAAAGCGCTCTTGGTTAAGCTGTTGAGAAGGAACAAGGAACAAGGCGAGACGCTTCTCATGCTAGAGGAGACTCTCATCAAAACCATCGATAGCCTGAAGAAGATGACCAAAGAACATGAGGAGCTAAAGTGCTCTCATGATGATTTGGTCCAACAGTATGATTCAATTTTAATTGAGCAAAGAAATAATAATGATGATTTATCTTGTGTTGCTCAACTTAAAATGGAAAATGCCATGCTTGAGAGGCAAGTAGAATTGCTAAATTTAGAAAAGCTTGCTCTAGGTGAAAAATATGATATGTTGTCACATTCTCATAATAAATTAGTTGATGACCATATCATGCTCGATATTGCTCATGAGGTAATAATTACCAATTTAAACTCATGTGAACCTCATTCTTGCACATGTGCACATTTAGATAATATACCACCATGTGCTAACCTCTGTTGCTCAAAAGAAAGCCAATGTTTAAATGAGCATCAAGCTGTAGGGTCAAAAAGGAAATTGCTTGGGAACAAGAAACAAAGACAATTAAGGAGAAGACGCCTTGCTCGACTTCCTCAAGATATCTACGAACACGTGGTGAAGAAGCTTGAGGAAGGAGAAACCACAGCAAGGGTCAAACTTCTTGAGAAAGATGTTCCTAAAGCAATAAGTGAAGCAATCAACATGAGACAAGAAAAGGTAATGATTCAATTAGACAAGAAAGAGGTGCTTCAAGTGCAAGAGATTAGGTCACCTCATCGCTTCTTGTCCATACAAAGACAAGGACGAAGGGATAAGGAGATGTTTTGGATGCAATGAAAAGGACCACATGATCACCTCATGTCCAGTCATAAAGAATCAAGGACATGCACCCTCCAAGATGACCCTCACTAAGGAAAATGATAAACAACAAGCATCATGTCGGGTTGAGCGACGTTTCTGCTACATGTGTGGTGAGCATGGTCATCCACCTGAGGTATGTAAAAAAGGTAAGGTTCCTAAGCAAGTAAATTTGTCTCAATCTTATTCGCTTAGGAGACCCAAATCATACACTTGTGCTAGATCAATAATGAGATCACCTAGAACTAGCACAAAGGCTATTTGGGTACCAAAGGCACTTTTAGTTGAACATCATGGACCCATCCCGAGATGGGTACCAAACTGTGCCAACTAGACCATGCAGGTGCCTCGAGATTGGACTGGAGACCATGGGAGAGCTTAAGACGGTTAATTCAAACTCTATGCTTAAGCTGTTAATTTTTATTCATTGACCCAAGGTTGAATTATGGTGCAATACTAATCCCATGTTCATCTCAAGTTAAATAAGTTGTAGAGGACTTTGATCATTATTGGTGAATCAAGCAAAGGACCTTGATGAGAATTTGCAACTTGCTCTCCAAATGACGGTAACCGTGTATCTTAAGTACATTATTGATAATCAGTATTGCTCTTAAGTTGGATTGTTGTGCTACCTATCCTTGGAGTAGTTACACTTTTAAGATTGCTTGTGTTGAATACCTTTCAATCATTGGTTCATGATTTCAAAGATCACATTGATGCTTGCTTAATCATGATTGTGTGTTCTATATGTTATATCTCTTGAATCATTCAATGGGTAGCTTATCATTTGATATATTTACCATGATTAACTCTTTGTGTGTTCATGGATAAACCTGTATCTCTTTGCAAGTCATGCTATATGGTGTTTAATGATTAACCTATGTGTGCAAGCATGACATCTTGTTTAGTCCATGTTCACATGATTACCCTATTTTGGTACTATGTGTATACCAAATCCATGTTGTGCCTCTAATGCACCTTCTGAGCTATGAAGTGCATGAACAAAAGGAGCCCTAAATTGGTGGCAACGAGTGCTCTCATGGCAATTCAGGAAAAGGCAAAGGTATGGAAAATGGAACTATGCAATTTCATTGAAAATCTTGAAGTTTCATTTATTGTGATTACAACTATGTTCTTACCTTTGAATTGGTAGTATCTTGGCTTAGGTGCTCTATACTTTAAAATGTTGTTTCTCTTAGTGTACCTGAGAAACCTTCTTAATGATGGTGTGCTTAGACATTGCGCTTTATATGCATGATCTTGTCATTTTCAATTGGTATATGTGGTGCAATGATCATCATGTGTGAAGCATGCCTAGGTTGCTTGTAAAATGTTATACTCCTTGAGGCATGCATTGTTATATTAAGTCAACTATTCAATTGGTATCTTTTTGGTGAATATATTATGCCTAAACCAAGGTATGTTGTGATCCCCTCTAGTTCTGAAGATACTAGGATGTACAAAGTGCAAGTCATTCAAATACTTGATGCACAACTTTAGGGGGAGCACACATAACTTGTGTCTTTTGAGACTAATTGTTTCTTGAGTGATCTTGCATAGTCTCAAGGTGAAAAAGGGAAGATGAGCAAGAAATGGAGCAATCAGGACTTGAGTACCTCCATAAGTCAAGTATTTGGTATCTTAAGTTGTGAGTAATTGCATCTTTAGAGATTGCTCATGCCCTATAATATTTGGTGATACTAGATGATTATCTTTAAAAATCATGGAACTATAACAGTAATGATTTTTCAAATTGGTAGCCGTAGTAGTGTGCTTCAATTGATATCTTTTGGTAATCACTAGAATAGAAGCTTCATATTGTGCCACAATACTATAACTTGTTCTAAGTCTGGTGTCTTAGCAACAAGAAAAGGTTAGGATAAAGGATCAGACACAAGTGTGAAGGAGCTTCCTAGAGATTAAACTCTCAAAATGGAAAGTACATCACAATAGGGTAAAGGTACAAAAGGAAGTGTTGACCTTCTGTGTATTTGTATCTTAATTTTCCTCCAATGTTTGTGTTGCATATGTCTACTGTGTAAGGGGGAGTAATGTTAGTGTGTTGTATTTTACGTGCTAAATACTCTGTTGTCCCTTGACATCATCCTATGTTCTTACTTGAATATGATTTTGGTATTTGATGTCAAAGGGGGAGAATTTGTGCATTAAAGCTTAGGTTTCGTTGAGTTCCTTTGATCTTAAGGAAGGATGGATGTGTTAGTTTGAGTTCCTTTGCTTTGATCTTAAGGAAGGATGTGTTAGTTTGTGTTATTGATAATTCTTATCATATGCTTCTTGTTGTCTTATATGGTGATGATGCAAAATTAGTGCTTTCGTTAACATGAATCAAGGTACCGAGTGCATGGGAGAAAGTCAAGGAGACCAGGAACCCAAGGCCAGGGTTGAAGAAGACTTGCGGAATCAAGGTTGATCGAGTTAAGAAGAGTTATGGTACATCAAGGAACACTACATAAGGACATGACTTACAACCAATGAGGTAACATCTACAATTGTGTGGTGTAAGTCATAAGGCTCAAGGCCAAGCTCAAAAAGTGAACAAGGTCACTGGAAGGAGAACCAATGTCAAAATCATGACTGGAAGCAGCCCAAAAGAGCTAAGTGCACCTTGACCTTTAGTTTGGGTTGTTCCTATGTTTGGAGATATTCTATGTGACCTTTGCAGGATGTTGGAGCTCAGAAATGTCAATCTAGATCAAGTCAAGCTGACTTGATGATTTATGAGTCCAACATCAATCTCAATCATGCCAAATGCTAAAGAAGTGAAAATCAAAGAGAAGAGAAAAGAAGATGCAAAAGGCTTGGCTGTGTACAGCCAATACTCAGCTCAGTCTGGCACACCGGACTGTCCGGTGGTGCACCGGACAGTGTCCGGTGCGCCAGACTGAACTCCGGTGAACAGGCCGCTCTCGGGAGGAGTTTGACAGCGTACGACTATAATTCACCGGACTGTCTGGTGAGCCAACGGTCGACTGCGCCAACGGTCGGCAGCGGGATCAGCGGGCGACGCGTGGCTTGGGCCAACGGATAGTTGGCGCACCGGACTGTCCGGTGTGCACCGGACAGTGTCCGGTGAGCCAAGACGATCGTTGCTCCAACGGTCAGCTGAGCCCAATTTGGAAGGAGATCGCGCACCGGACAAGCTACAAGACCTGTCCGGTGGTGCACCGGACTGTCCGGTGCGCCACCCGACAGAAAGCAAATATTGCCTTCCAAAATGAATTCCAATGGCTCCTAGGCCCCTTGGGTCTATAAAAGGGACTCCTAGGCGCCTCCAACAAGTATAGAAGAGCAGCCAACAATTGCATACATCACTCGGATCGACTCTCTCTCTCCCTCTCGTGTATATCTCTCTAGTTTGTGTAGAGACAAAGCTATAAGCCTAGAGAGAGTGGAGAAGTGCTGCTAAGAGCTAGAGCAAGGTTTTGAGCATATCGTTACTCTGCCGAAGTGCTGTCAAGAAGATTGTAAGCAGCTGCGGCTTTGTTGTAACCAACATCAAAATAGTGGAAGTTTCTATCTGTCATACTGACAGATCTGAGCAAACAGAGGAAGGAGTTGAAATAGACTCCAAGCCTAGGTGTGGCTAACTCCAATGAGGACTAGGAAAGCATTTCAGGCTTGGCCGAACCTCGGGATAAATCCCTGCGTCTGTGTGCTCTGCTATGTGTTGTGTATTGATTCTCTGTCTTACTCACTTTCTATATCTGCACTTCAACACTTATCTGTGGTACAAGTTATATTTGAAGTGTAGGGTATTTCCAAGACAGGAACTTCTGTTCCGCTGCAACCTACTCGAAGGGTCCTTCATTCCACTGCGATCCAGCCTTCGAGTAGAGTAAGAATTTAAGTGTTAAAGTGATAATTTTTATCCGCCTATTCACCCACCCTCTAGGAGACATCCAGATCCTGTTCCTGGGCAAAGGGAACTTTCACTAAGTTATACTGAAAACACATGGTTAGTCACAATTTTGAGGACCTTCGGCGGAGAGAGGCCCCCAACACTGCCCTATCTATGAGATGCATTTTTGGAGAGCATAATTTCTTGATCTGGACTCTAAATTGGATGTTCTATATATGTTTTAATTATCATTATTCAATTTCAAGAAGTTTGCAAAACCAATTTGAGTCGAATCCTGCTAATTGGATCTTCTAAAGTTATATATTTTTCATCCAGGCTCTAATTGGATGTTCCATATACATTTTGGGATCGTCTCTATGAGAAGAACATAATGATGGAGTTTATTATGCATTTTGACTAAGCTATCAAAACTGGCTAAGTCTATTTCTACTAAAAATCTAGGATAACCAATTTTAATAATTTCAACAATAGTGTAAAATGACTGCTCTCTAAATCATGGAAGCAAACAAGAACCAAGAAAACATTTCTAATGTTTACACATTTGACATTTTGTATGCAACTAGAGGAACCAACTTAAGGTTCACTAAATAAATATGTAATTTCTCCTTAGATAGCACTCCTTCCTTTCAAATAACATTTATACGTTTCTACATTTTTTAGAGTTAAATGCATGAACAACAACTGAAGTTGTTAAGTGGTGCCACTTTAGTCTTGAAAACACATTTCTAGATCCTAAACTTGTTAAGTGGTGCACCATAATAGTTGGTATGGTTCAGAAATGGACCTACGATGCATCATTTTATAAAATTAGCGACATGTGGTGCACCATAAAACAAATTTTAGGGATCCAAAAATACATTTAAAAAATTCATGGGTCTAAATGTCATCCTTTGATAAGTTTAGACGGATGCATTTAACTCTTATTTTTAATATATATCGAGATAATGTATATCTAACTATATAGTAATATATATATATATATATATATATTTAATAACTGAAATATTTTTATTTTAAAATTTAGAAGAGGGAGTAATTGAATGGTCTAACTTCTTTACGTTTCTAGGACCAAAAAATGCTACAGCACTATGGAGACAGGAGACCTGAATGAAATTATACGAAATTTAGACGGTGGCAAGTGCGACAAGGAGAAAGCAGAAACGACCGTTATTACCTCGACCAATACCCTCATGCCCAACTCACCTCTCTCCCTAACCATGGTTATTTGTTAACTCGCCTCCCTTAACCCATCCCTCACGCCCTTACTTGAGGGCTGAGGCACACCACCCCTGCGCACGAACACACAACAGACAAGTATAGATGTCCATCCGAGCCGCCCGGCACGGATCCGGCCCGAGCCCGGTTAGGCATGGCACGAACAGGGTCATGCCTGGCCCGGCACGCTAGTTGCCTAGGCCGTGCCGGATCGGGTCTCGTGCTAGGACATGTGTCCAAGCACGGCCCAGGCAGGCCCAAAACGTGTTGGGCTGACCCGAGAGCCTGTGGGCCACTTCGGGCCATGCCCTCTACGGGCCCAGCACGCCCCAAAAAATCAGAAATAACAAAAAATTCTAAAATTCACAGAATTCACAGCACAACACACAAGCACACATAACATATGAAATAAGATAATTATGGAGCTGTGTGCAATGGCTGCCTCATTAAAAACCTTCTTAGGCAAAAACTCACACCTCGTAAGAAAAAAGCCTAAGAAGGAAAAAAGAGTACAACCACAGCTCCTAAGCCCTAAGGCATAAGTTCATACAGTACATGAGTTCATTACAAGAATAAGCCATCAGGCAAACAACTAAGCTAGCCCACCACCAGTCCACCACCAACTACTGTTTGTGTTCTTCTGGATCATCAAGGTACAAGTTCTCATGTTCAGCTTCAAGTTCCCGTGTCTCTTCCTCCACAGTATACTGCAGGTGAGTATCAACAAGCTCCCAGTCTTTTATGCAAGACAAAACCTCAACCATATCTGGAGCTAGGCGACGTCGACACTCTTCAATCACCCTGCCAGCAAGACTAAAGGTAGACTCTGAAGATATAGTAGAAGCTGGGACTGTCAAGACATCTTTAGCAAGTAGAGCAAGAATAGGATAAGTGAGCTTATGCTGATGCCACCAAGATAGGACATTGAAGTCCTCATCAAACTCAGTTATAGTATCGCTATCTAAGTAAGATGCCAGCTCAAAAGTGGATGCAGCAGTAGAGATAGAACTAGAACCTGGTCTCCTTCCCACAGAAAACTCACCATCATAGTCATCATCACCATAGATGTCATCCCATGCCATTTTTTCTTACCAGAACCAAGAGATGTTGGGTGTTGATTAGCACGTAGGCGTGTGTCACCAAATTTAGCTTCATACAACTGAAATATCTTGGAAAGTTTAGATCTAACTTCAATTGGAATATTAGAGTAATTTGTACCAGTTAAGCTAGCTAACCTGACAAGGAGTTTGTTAAAACCCTTTATCTTAGCCCTTGGGTCTAAAATAAATGCAACATCATATAGAATAGGAATATCCCTCCAATATTTCAAAAATTTATCTTTCATAGGAACAACAGCAGCCCTAAGAAGTCTATCATTTTCAAATGAATTTAGATGTCTGGCTATCCTCAGAATATGGTGTAGCATCAAAGTAGCAGTAGGGTAGTAAACACTAGACAATGCAACAGTGGATTCATAAAATAATTCTAGGAAAGAAAGAACTTTTTTAGCAATTGTCCAATGATCATCAGTGAGTAAAGGAGTACCATCAGGATGCAAAGGATACTTGAGAGCACCTAGAGGGGGGTGAATAGGTGATCCTATAAAAATCAAATACTAATAGCCACAAAACTTAGTTATGAGTGTTAGTACGGCTAAGTTGCTTGAAGCGTGTTCTTGTGAACACAAACAATCATAGAGAGATCAACACAGGACACGCGATTTTTATCCCGTGGTTTGGCCAAGTAACACTTGCCTACTTCTATGTTATGGCGTCCCAATGGACGAGGGTTGCACTCAACCCCTTTCAAGTGATCCGATGATCAACTTGAATACCACGGTTTTTCCTTTAGATGATTGTTCTCGTTTGCGAGGAATCTCCACAAATTGGAGTCTCTCGCCCTTACCAAAGAGATCACAAAGAAGGCACGGAGTAAGGTTGGGAAGAGCAACACACACAAGACACAAATTCGTAGCACCCACACGCACACAAGTGAAGACTCGAGCTCAAATGACAACACAGGGAGTCCTCGACTCGAATAGAGCTCAAATCTCTAACACAACGAAGCAAATACGCGGGAGCAGAGTCTGGATGCCTTAGAATACTTAGTGAATGCTTGGGTGACTCCTCCATGCGCCTAGGGGTCCCTTTTATAGCCCCAAGGCAGCTAGGAGCCGTTGGAGGCCAACTTGGAAGGCCAAACTTGCCTTCTGTCGGATGGTGCACCGGACAGTCCGGTGCACCACCGGACAGTCCGGTGCACCACCGGACTATCCCTATAGCTATTCGGTGCGTGATTGCCTTCCAAATCAGGCGCATCCGACCGTTGCAACTCTAGGCCCATTGGCGCACCGGACACTGTCCGGTGCACACGGGACAGTCCGGTGCCCCCCGCCGACCGTTGGCGCTGCCATGCGTCGCGCGAAGATTGCGCAGCCAACCGTTGGCGCTGGTGACCGTTGGCTCACCGGACAGTCCGGTACGCCACCGGACAGTCCGGTAAATTATAGCCACGTCGCCCCTATGCTTTTCCCGAGAGCGATGAGTTCGCCGCGGACGACTCACCGGACAGTCCGGTGCACCACCGGACAGTCCGGTGAATTATAGTCGTACGCCGCCGTCGAGTCCCGAGAGTGGCCTTTTCACGCGGACCAGCCTGGCGCACTAGACACTGTCCGGTGCACCACCGGACAGTCCGGTGTGCCAAGCCGAGCTGAAGTTGGCTGCACACAGCCACCTCTTTTTCCAATTCTTCTCTCACTGATTCTAGCACTTAGACAAAACACATTAGTACTCAAAACAATGTACTAAGTCTAGAAACGTACCTTTCTCTTTGATTTGCACTTTTCGCTTTACTTGGCACATGAGAACTTAATTAAACGTGTTGGGCACTTAATCACCAAAACATTATTGAAATGCCCAAAGGCACATTTCCCTTTCAATCTCCCCCTTTTTGGTGATTTATGCCAACTCAACAAAAAGCAACAAGAGAAGTGCAAAAATCAATGCAATTAAAGACTAAATTGTTTTTGACTATAATTTGGCATATTTGGATCGCTCTTTGCCACCACTTGGTTTGTTTTTGCAAATCAAATTCATTTTCCTATCTCTAAGTCAAACACACTTGTTTAGGCACAAAGAGAGATATCTCAAAGAATTGATCAAGTACCAAAAACTCCCCCTTTTTCCCATAATCAAAAATTCTCCCCACAAGAGACTAAATTTTGCAATAAGAGTATTTTGGACAAATCAAAAGTTCTAACTCTATTATTTTCAAAATTCACAGGTGGTAGCTGATCCATTTGCTTTTGGCCTTAATTTCTCCCCCTTTGGCATTAAGCACCAAAATGGGATCATTCTTGGCCCTTTAACCCCATTGCCTCACCAAAAATGTCAATTAAGAGCAAAAAGGCAAATAGAGCATAGGAATGAACTTGGAATTAAGTACACCAATACCGGAGTGCAGTGAAAGTCTTTGCAACGTCCAAGTCCATTTTCCCTTTCAATGCACCTTTGAGACTACATCAAGAATACTCAAACACAAAGGTTAGTCTCAAAGGGTCAAGTTGTAGCATATCTCCCCCTAAATAAGTGCACCATTTGCATATGGACTTGTGAGGTCCGGGGAGGTCTTGTACAACTTGAGCACCACAGATATACAACAAGTAATGTAAATGCTTCAAAGTAACATGATCAAAGGCATAGAACACATGTATGCTATAGATCAATCCAAGTTACACGAATCTAAGACATTTAGCTCACTACGCAACCTACAAAATGTTTTCTCATCCAACGGCTTGGTGAAGATATCGGCTAGCTAGTTCTCGGCGCTAATATGAAAAAATCTCGATATCTCCCTTTTGCTGGTGATCCCTCAGGAAGTGATGCCGAATGTCTATGTGCTTAGTGCGGCTGTGTTCAACAGGATTATCCGCCATGCGGATTGCACTCTCATTGTCACATAGGAGTGGGACTTTGCTCAGATTGTAGCCAAAGTCCCAGAGGGTTTGCCTCATCCAAAGTAGTTGCGCGCAACACTGTCCTGCGGCAACATACTCAGCCTCAGCGGTGGATAGAGCAACAGATGATTGTTTCTTAGAACTCCAGGACACCAGAGACCTTCCTAGGAATTGGCACGTCCCTGATGTACTCTTCCTATCTACCTTGCACCCGGCATAGTCGGAGTCTACGTATCCAATTAAGTCAAAGGTAGACCCCTTTGGATACCAGATCCCAAAGCAAGGCGTAGCAACTAAATATCTAAGAATTCGCTTAACGACCACAAGGTGACATTCCCTAGGGTCGGGTTGATATCTAGCACACATGCATACACTTAGCATAATGTCAGGTCTACTAGCACATAAATTGAGAGCACCTAAATAAAGCAGTGAACCTATCATGGACCGGTATGCCTTTTGATCAACAGACTTACCTCCTTTGTTGAGGTCAATATGCCTGTCAGTTCCCATAGGTGTCTTCGTGGGCTTGGCGTCCTTCATCCCTGAAGCGTCCCCAATCCTCTGGGACTCAAATGTGATACAATTACTAGTCCCAAGAGGCTAGTAAACACATATATACATCAGATGATACCAAATCTGCTCAAACGAGACAAACCTACAAAGGTGGCGAACAACTTTAAGAGATGGTCCACAACTCGGGACATATCATTAGAGTGGGGCTGAAGCTGCCCGATATACGCAGCGAAGCCAATCAGCGGTCCAACAGCCACAGGCAAGATTGGGAACAGTCGTAACTCTTACCCGATCTCCTTTTTCTGAAAAACAACAAATAAGCAAGGGTGAGTACAAATGTACTCAGCAGCCCACCTTCACCCGCGGAATGTGGAAATCAGATATAATGCATGGAATATGTAGATCTCAGAATATTTGCAGAAACAGCAATATTTTATGCAAGGTTGTTTTGAAAAATATTTTGTATTTTGCAAAGCGCATCCTCTCCAAAAGGAGCAGGAAGTTTTTCAATATTAGAACAAAATCCCCTGGATAAACCATCCAGGTATCTCAACAGTTTCCCACTGGTTTTCTTTTTCAAAAACAACTACTGGACTTCTCGTCCACCATAGCTCACGACTCAACCGCCGGACCTTTTAAAAACCACTTTTCTCAAACGCACCTTTTTTTTAAACAAAACACTAATTGCCATGCCATACCAGACTCGTCCATTCCTGTGGACACAGACTATTCGAATAGGTTTTCAAACTCTGCGTAGAGGTGTACACTTTACCCACTAGTCCGGCTCTGCGATCTCATGGCCAATGAGATCCGAATCTGAATCTCTTTCTTTCCTCGCACGTCCTAACCTTAACGGTTATACCGGAAGGAGTCAGGCCACCGCCATGTCCAAACCGGACAAAACATTCCCCCTCCTTATCCTCCCGGTGCTCCCCAGCCTTCATAACCCTAGGGTTGGACCGTACGAGTTCAGATTGAGTGACTGCCCACACAGTCTCGAGTGGTTGTACTTATCATGAGTACAGGTAGTGAAGGATGACAAACAGATCCTTATATAAGGGGACAATCCTTCTGCTCACGCCTAAACCAGCTGAGCCATCACCTTAGGCCCTCCCCTAAACCAGGGAGTCCTTGATCATCCCTACTCAAAGGTGATAAGGGTGAAAACCCTTCATCAAACACATTTTGAAAAGCATTTTCTTTTGAAAACTCACACATTTCCGCAAATCATTTGTAACAATTATATCAGGGATTGATTGCGGCAAGCGGCTGGGTGGCCATAATAACTTGTCTCAAAATCATATCATGCATAAAATAACAGGCTGAGGGTTGTGGTTGAAAAATCATAGGTAATTTATGCATCAAAGGGATCCAGTGAGCTTGCCGTGCTTATCCGGCGAAGGGGGAAGGGGAGCTCGCGGAACTAGCTTCTGGCTCCACCGCCTGGCGTAGACTTGCAGATCTGGCCTCCACGAGACGACACGAACGCTCCGATAACTATGCAACATGAACAAGCAAACATACAAACCAACAAGTATACCAACAAATATTTAGTATAGTGGTCAGAATAGCGATATATGGATGGGTAGAGTCTTGAGTAGAATCTGTGTCATGTGGTGTTGAGATACTACTAGTGGTGGAGCGGAGGTGCTTACCAGGAGGGTGGACTGGAGGCGAAGCGACACTACGCGTGTAGCCGGCAGAGCAGAGTAACTGAGTGGGTGGGAATTTTCCTTGGCTGACGGTGTGGAGTGTGTGTGGAGAGGGAGAGGGTAGCTGGGTGTATTTATAGCTGGGTGTATGTGGTGTAGCACAGTGAAGTTCACTGTAGGTGAGAATAGTGACGAATGAATCGTCTGACTTAGTATGAACAGGAGAGTTATAGGCAGAATATGGGACGAGAGTATTTTGAGAGTCTTCTAGAACATGAACCATGCTTAAGGGATGACATGGTTGGATAGGGAATAATTTGATAAGAATTTAGAAACAAGAATTATTGGAATCTGAGTTTGGAAGCCTGGTTCAAAGGAATCTCAAAGTTAAGCATGCTCAACTTGGAGAAACCTAGGATGGGTGACCAGATGGGAAGTTCCCTACTGGAAGGAAAATCACAGTCACCGGAGTCCGTATGACTGGAATATGGGTCTGGCTGGTCTTAAGTGGACTGGACAGCATGATGGATGAGTAGTTGAAATTTGGGGCGATCGGATGATCGATGAATAGTAACGATGAATAGTGACGACAAAAAAGTTACATAGATATCATCGATGAGTAGTAACGATGATGAATAGTAACGATGATGAATAGTAACACTGAATAGTAATGATGGTGAATAGTGTTAGTGAATAGTAATGATGAATAGTAACGGTTAATAGTGATGGTGAATAGTGATAGTGAATAGTTCATATGAACGAACGATGAACGATGAATAGGAACTATGAATGAACGGACGAACGATCGAATGATCAGACGAACAAACGATCGGAATTTCGGCAGCATAACGGCAGGAAAAGATTATTTGGACGAATGAACGGACGAACAATCGAATGATCGGACGAACGAACGATCGGAATTTCGGCAGCATAACGGCAGGACAAAGATTATCTGAAAGAACGATGAATAGGGACTATGAACGAACGATGAACGATGAATAGGGACTATGAACGAACGATGAACGATGAATAGGGAACTATGAACGAATGATGAACGATCGAATAATCGAACGAACGATCAGAATTTCGGCAGCATAATGGCAGGACAAAGATTATCTAGAAGAACGATGAATAGGGACTATGAACGAACGATGAACAATGAATAGGGACTATGAACAAACGATGAACGATCGAATGATCGAACAAACGAACGATCGGAATTTCGGCAGCATAACGACAGGAAAAAGATTATTTGGACGAACGAACGGACGAACGATCGAACGATCGGACGAACGGACGAACGAACCATGAACGATCGGACGAACGATCGAAGATCGATCGAACGAACGAACAAACTAAGAACAGGGGGACGAACGATCGAAGAACGATCGAACGATCCTTGTGCTAGTGTGTGCTTGTGTGGAACATGGAGTGGGTGTGTGTGAGGGGGGAAGAGAGTTGCCATGAAATGGCTTGGGGTGGGATGAGAGGAGGCCCTTGCCCCTCTATTTATAGCCATGGTGGGGGGATTAGGGGGAGGGATGAGAGGATTAGTGGGAGATTAGCATGTATTTGTCTTGTATAAGTGAGATTAGCTTGTAGAGCTCACCGTATGACACTGGAGGCATACGTATACGTATGGGCATGAGGAAAGTTATGAAGAAAATATTTGTAGTGTGACGGAACCTCCCAAGTAATTAGGCCCACCTACAGTTGTCCTTGTCCAACGGACCTCTGACAACCCTGTAGGTGCCCCTGAACTACTTGACAAGCTCGGTATCTTTCCTTACCTTTCCAGGAACGTCTCACCCGTCTTGCAGACATTACAGAACATCGGAGATATAGATATGCGGAAGCGATTACATAAACTTACATTTATTAAAAAGTAAGATCATGTTGTTTATTACAGACCAGAACTATATAACGAGTGCAGAATAATATTATTACACATACCAAGGGAGGCAAAAACTCCTCCCGACAGTTATCACATAAAAAGTCCTAATGGAGGACCCTTTCCTCCCGCACTTCACTCTTGCTTATCTTCATTAGGAACCACCTTGGAGCAAAAGCAACAAAGGTTTGTCGCTTCCTCACCTAAAAACAACGGAGGGATAAACCCTGAGTATGGAATTACTCAGCAAGTCTTACCCGACTAAGGAAAAGACTCTCAAGGGTATGCCAGATAAATAGGAGTCAAGGAGAGGCTTTAGCAAAAATCAACTTATACTTTTGCAGAAATAACTTACTAAAGTGAGTCCTTACTTTCAACATTTTAACGCCGAATTAAGTATTAATAGACTCTGTTTGCCTCAAGTCTAATTTCATCATCTCATCAAGACAACATCATTTTTATCCATAATGTTCACATCCTAACTTAGGTTGCAGGGAAGTGACCAAGTCTTCATAACCGCGAAGGTACGGCGATCCGAATCGATTATACTCAGCTGAGGATCTCCAATCACACGACATATGTAGCACTTAACCCTTGCATATGCCAACCCGCCACCGGGGTTCTTAAGACCAGATCAGGTTCACGCAAACCAAGAGCACAGATACACCACCGTCCAGCCTCTTGCCATGGAGGGTACACGCTACTCTCGCCACCGCTCCACGCCCATTTCGTGTTATCTTATTCTGGCCTTAGTCTGCCCGAGGCAAGGCTTACCCATGACGAGGCATGTGACCAGTTAAAGGGTCCTCGATCAGCATGCCTACATACGCATTCAATCCTTAATCAACCTGGGTAGAACATCACCTGTTCCTAACCCAAGTCTCGATTTGAGTATTTCCATCCTTAGGATTGTTTCTGTTCCTTAGGATGAAAAGAGCATCACAGGGAACTTTGTGGTAAGATCCCACCATTGCTCCTCAAAAGAAAATATTCTTGCAGGTAGAAGCCATCCTTTCTCGAGCTAGGCTAAGGACAACCTCTATCCACAAGATCTAAGCAGGGCTAAGCATTTTTGTAAATCATGTTTTTGATACTTCACCAGAAGTATCTATAAAGGTATGGATGTCAAGGAAAGCAATGCATCAAAGGGTTCCAAGCAATTCCTATGAACCTAATGCACATTTCACTGGACTTAAAGTGTGCGAAAAGTATTTAAAAACACAAGGAAAGGGGTTGCATGCACCGGGGCTTGCCTTCGTTAACAGGTGAGTCTGGCTCAGATCCACAAATATCAAAGTAGAAGCAGTTGCCTTCCTGAGAATCCGAGGGTGGTGGTGTCTTCTCTTCAGTGACTTCTACTTCTTCGTGTTCTAACATAACCATATATACATATATAAGAATGAATGCCATGTAATGCTCATGAGAGTGCGAAGACAATAAAGATTTATTGTCTAAGTCTTGAATACAACTTTCCTTCACGGAACTCCGAGAACTTAGGGTTTCCGGAGTCGGTAAAGGAGTTCAAAGGGCAGGGGGGTTTGGGCTCTAGTTATCAAACATGGTCCAAATCAATTCAAACTCTACCCAAGGCTTCTAAATATTGTTTTAAGTTCCCATAAAAAGTTTGGGCATTTTTGGACTTACCAATTATTTTCTAAAAATCCATAACTAATATTTTTAACTACTTTAAATGCCCTAAAATTTCTTATTTCCACTAAAAATTACAAAACTATTTTTATTAAATTCTAGGGAAAATAATAAGCCTAGGAAAATTGGTTTCACCATTTTAGGATTTTTCTACAATTTTCTAAAATTGTTTTGGCTCTAGAGTAAAAAGAAAAAGAAAACAGGTGAATAGTACTGGGCTGATTTCAGCCTAGTGGCCCAGCTTAGAGGGAGAAAGGCGCCCGCGCCCTGGCAACTTTGCACAGAGACCCCCGCGGTTCTGTCTAATTGCGAACGAGTTCTTTCACTATTTAACAGAGTCACTGACGTTTACAGATAGACCCCCGCACTTCCATCTATTCTCGGTTCGAGGTCCCCAACGGTGTTCACGCCCAGCCGAGCTCCGGCGAGCACCTACGCCAGCCTATTGGGGCAACGGCTAGGGTTCTCGAGCGACTAACACCTAATTGAATCCATCCCGAGCCTTTTCCCCAACCCAATTTCACAAATGGTGACAAGGATTGCTCTGGCCACGGTGGCCGTGACCATTCCTGGCGACTAGTGGGCTCCTAATTCAATTGGATGGGTTGGCGAGGATCACATCCGCATCAGAATGCTTAAACAAGGGAGCAGAGGACGGGGACTGACCGGAGTACGGCTGGCGACGGTGAGGCTCGTTTCACGGTGGCGGAGAATGGATTTGGGGGAAATTGGAAATTCACGCGTGCTGGTGGGTGATCGAGGGTGGGAGCGGTTGCTACAGCTTCACGACGACATGGCGCAGCTACGGGCGAGGTCAATTTATAGTGCCAGCGGGCGGTGGCCGCGAATTTTGAGCAAGACGCACGGCGGCCGGAAGGAAAGAAGAACACTGGCGCAGCGGCTTGGTGTCTACTGCCGTGGCAGTTACTCCGGTGAGCCACGGAGAGCGAGGGTAAGTCGCGGCGGTGCGGTGGAAAGCGAGAGCCACGCGGCGCATGGCCGGGAGGCGGCGATCACCGGCGTGTTAATCCGCCCAGCCGCAAGGAGGATAAGAAAGCCACGGTGATGTCACCGGAGTGACCTCCAGCCCACCGTCGGCGAGGATTCTTACCCCACAACTTTATCAATCCACCCCGCACACGAATCTTAAGGCCGGCGACGCGAATCACGGTGGAGGGGTCACTGGCGGTGGGATTCTGTTGCTGCGCTCGGTCTGATCCTTAACGGACTACTGTACCATGGCGATCTCCCATTCAGTTGCCTGACAGAGCAAGTTTAAGCCACTTTTTCTCTGATTTTCAAATGGCAACACAACCAGTGACCTATAGCAAAGTTGTAGAGCTATATACCATCTACAATTCGACTATAGGAACTGAGCTTGTTTGATCACTAAATCAAGGTGGCATTCATACTCAAAGTTCATCCCATCACACTGTTAATCTGAATTTCAGACTTCAGGCAGTCTGACAGTCCAACTTCAGGCTCAATTATCTCAAGTTTTTCCTTAACAACAATGCTCATATCTTTAAGCAAAGTTGTTCTCCTATGATTAGGCTATAATTTTGATGTGGTGCCCTAGGGCAAAATCCCTAGAACATGAAAGATACAAGGGTTCAAAGTTGAAGAAAACACACTAATTTCAGACTTAGGCTCTATAGTGCTTAAGAGGTGATTTTTGCAATTTGGTCCAAAACTTAGGGTTTGGCTTGCAAATTCACATATTTGTGACCCAAATGTTTTAAGATACTTATTTAACTTGGTTTTTGCATTTTAGTCCAAAAGTGGACTAATTTTGCACATAGGCCCCTAGGGTTTAGTTTTAGGGTTTTCTAGGGTTCTATTTAGGGTTTCTGGTATCCTAGGGGTATAAATATGATTCAACTTTATTTTTGGGGATATTTTATAACTATTTCCCTAAAGTCTTTAGGTTTTCTCAACTTGGGTTAAGTTTTGCCCCTTTGAGCCTGATTTAGGGTTAGGTCCCCTATCCAGGGTCCTATTTGCAAAACACCAGAAACAATACACTTGATTGAAATTTTTACCTAGTGAATGCATTCTAGGTGTATCAAACATATGAAATGCCCATGCTTATGATGCCATGCTCCAGTTTTAGTTACAGTAACACCAGGGGTGTTACATCCTTCCCCCCATAAAAGAATCTCGTCCCGAGATTTAAAGTCCTAGGGTGAGTAATGGAAAAGGAAATGTGTCACATTTTCATTCCCTTATTTCTAGTACAAGGCAGGGGTGGTGTGGGGGTTCACTCCTTTATTGCAATAACTATATACACTTTACAAATTACATGAGGCTAGAAAACCTGGGAAATTCTTATTCAAAAAGTCTTGAGTTTCCCATGTAGCCTCTTCCTCAGAATGTTGGTTCCATTGTATCTTGTAGAACTTGAGAGTCTTTCTCCAGGTAACCCTGTCCTTTTGATCCAGAACTCGAATAGGATGTTCCGAGTATGTTAAATCTGGTTCCAGGACAACATCTGTCACTTCAACGGTTCGATCGGGAACCCGAAGACACTTCTTTAATTGTGACACATGGAACACATTATGAATAGCAGACAATATTTCGGGTAACTAGAGTCGGTATGCTACTGGTCCACATTGCTCAAGTATAAGGAATGGACCAATGTACCGAGGTGCAAGCTTTCCTTTAATCCCGAAACGCGATACACCCTTCATTGGTGAAACTTTCAAGTAGACATAATCGCCCACCAAAAAGCATAAGGGTTGTCGTCGTCGGTCTGCATAACTCTTTTCTCGAGTCTGAGCTTTCTTCATATTATGAATAATTTTCTGAACCTTTTCTTCGACCTCTTTCACCATATCAGGCCTAAAGAAGTACCTTTCTCCAGGTTCAGACCAATTTAGCGGAGTTCAACACCGTCGCCCATATAAAGCTTCAAAAGGTGCCATCTTGATACTTTCTTGATAGCTGTTATTGTATGAAAACTCTGCTAAAGGCAAACACTCATCTCATTTCTATGAGAAGTCCAGAACACATGCCCGCAGCATATCCTCAAGTATTTAATTGACCCTCTCAGTCTGTCCACTTGTTTGAGGATGGTAAGCCGAACTGTGGAGCAATTTGGTACCCAAGGATTTATGAAGTTCTTCCCAAAATTTGGATACGAACTGAGGTCCACGATCCGACACTATAGTTTTTGGAATACCATGCAAACTGAGAATACGGGCAATATATAATGCTGCATAAGTGGCCACTGTATATTTGGCCCTGACAGGTAAGAAGTGGGCAATCTCTGTGAGTCGATCAACGATAACCCAAATAGAATCATACCCTTTGGCAGTCCTGGTAATCCCACAATGAAGTCCATACTAATATCTTCCCATTTCCAGGTTGGTATTGGTAGAGACTGTAATGGACGGGCAGCTTTGAGGTGTATGGCCTTGACACATTTGCAAGTATCACATCTAGCCACCTAGCGTGCAATCTCGATCTTCATTTTCGTCCGCCAATGGAGACAATATCTGCCAGAGGAACATATAAGGTTCCATGTGTGCAATTTGCTTCTTCTAATGAAACTGTACTATCTGAGTCTGTTGGGCGAGCGGCAGTTACGCAATTTTACCCAAACCGAATCAGATTCACCATCTTGGGTAAAACACTCAGAAAGAGGTTCATCAACAAGTGGTTATGGTAAGTTCATAGCACACGAGACGGGTGTTAATGTTGAATAACATCACGGTCAACTCGTGTTAGCCAAGGAATCCAAGTCCACGAAAGTGATATAGATTCAGGAAAATCACCAGCGGAGGGATCTGTAGATGCGGACTTTGCAACCAGTCCATTTTATCCGGTACTAGTCATAGATTGGCATGACCACACATGCAGGGAAAGCACGCGTGAGGCGGTCGAGGCATGACTAGAGCGATAATTAGGTGGTTACTGGTCGACTTAATTTGATTTTGCTAAGTACTTTCTTTAGGGTGGGTTGAACCAAAGTGAGTTTAGATAACTCGATAAAACGATCTCTAAACTCAGCCTTCGTTCATTGGGCAGTTACAAGTTAGTCAAAACCAACTTGTTGAACTACTTTTGACATTAAGCAAATCCTCTCAGTACCGTCGGTAAGCCAAGGGTTGAGAGTTCACATTTGCTAACAGGAAATCCTGCACATGGTTAGAAATCTATTTGGTCATGTTGTTCATCCGTTTCTTCATGCAAGATGAACCGACTTGGTTAGGAAATACATGGATTAAATAGGAGAGCGAATGAACAAACTCCTGCATCTCAACAGCAGGGGAAAACAAATCTCCATTTTGAGAGCTAATTAGTTGCCTTCACTAAAAAGCTCCAAGGCTTCACCTTTACACAAAGGACGTAAAGGGAACTTGTATAAGCAATCACTACCAAGATCAAAAGAGATAAGACCACACATGAAAGTGGTATGCCCTTTTGATCCAACGGAAATGACAGATGTTGCTTAATCTCTTCACAAACAACATAGAAATTGTTTCAAGGGAAGGTCAATGTAAGATAACACATCGGTGTAATTCCATAATGGATCATGACTAGAGACCTCGATACCGACATGCGCCAAGCAGCAAAATCCTGTGTGCACATTCACAGGAGGCTCTCAGTTTCGCTGCAGTACCATAAGTCCTTAACCATGACACCATTACAAAACTAGCACCAATAATGAATCCCACGGGGTAAGAACAATTTGCGCAAAGATAACATATCGATATAGTCTAATAATGGATTATGACTACTAACGGTGATACCAACAGGTGCCAAGTAGCGCAACCATGTGTGTGCATCCACAGGAGGCCCTCGGTTTCATCGCGGGGTCCTCGGTTTTAGTCATAACACCATTGCTAGACGTAACCAGAAATCTCGCGTGACACTAATGGATTGGGCAAGAGATACTCTACCAGTAATAATGGTTACAAGTAGAGAGCCAAATAGATCATGGCCCGAGGAAGTGAACAAGGCATGTGTAACACCTCAAAATCTCATTTTGAGAATTAGGTAAATTTTTTTTTTTCAAAAGATCTTGAATTAGAATTTTTTAGAATGCCCATAACTTTTGAAGTCACATCTTCTAAAATAAAAGTTTTATAATAAAGATTCAATAAAAGTCTCTTCTATAAATTATCTTTTGTTGAAATGTATAAGAACACCTTCTAATAAGTAATCATGCACTAGAAACTATTTGTCTTAAAATAATTATATGTGTGCTACATATCCAAAAACATTTTCTTATGTAGGATAATAAATAAATGAATAAATAAAATAAGATGAATACTTACATCTCATGCTGGTGTTTGCTAGGATGTGCATTTGAATTTATAATTGAAATCCGAATTTGAAAATTTTAAATTAGAAAACAACATAGAAATTAAAAGAAAAGAAAAGAAAAAAAAGAAACCTGCACCCAGGCTGATTTCGACTCCCTTGGCCCAGCTACCCCTTCTGGCCGGCCCATTTATCTCCTATTCCACCGCGCAGCCCACCCAAGCTCCTAGCCCAGTGATACACTCGCGCTCGGCCCAGGGAGGGAAAGAATCACGCACGCCTGTCTCTCTGCCGTGTCACTTACCTGTGGGCCCGCTTGGACAGATCGTTCCTCTTCCTGCGTAACAGAACGCGCGGCTCGAGCGCAGTGCTAATGCCGCGAAATCCACGGAGGATCTCCCGCACCCATCGCGCATCCTGATCCGGCTTGATTCCCACCTAGCCCACTATAAATCGGGAGCCCCGCGACCACCTTGATGCTCCAATCGACGTCGGGAAGTCTCCTCGTGGCTGTTGTGGCGGATTTGGTGCTCACCGTATGTGGAGCTTGCGACATGGCCGCCATCCCGCGTGCTCCAAAACTTGCGTGGTTGCGCTATGCTTGGGGAACGACCGACGGGTGCCGCGCTTACCCGAGTCCCGTGCCCCGGTGGACGGTTGGGGCGGGCGGCTTCGGTGTGCGCTCCATTGCTCACCGGAGACCGGCCATGCCGCCATGCATCGATGTAAAGGCTCTGCGCTGCACAAATCACGGTAAGACAACCACTGTGATCACCATGTCGTACACACCGTATAGAAATCCTTGGATTTTTGTCTTGAGCGTTGGGGGTCGGGGCCTTGCTTCGCCGGCCGTGGCCGCCGCCACGGTGGACGCGCGCCACCGTGTTGCTGTGCCCAGGGAAGAAGACACCCAGTAACCGCTGATGCGAGATCGAGCGGTAGAGAGGAGAAGCGTCGGTTACCGTTGGATGTGAAGTAAACGGAGCCGATTAGAAGTTCAGATGCATGGGTGGTCTTTTGATCTGACCGTAGAGTCTTGGATCGATGGTCCGGATCGGAGTAGGTGCGCGCCGTTAGATGGCGATCTGGTGGCCAAGATTGGATACTGGTTCATAAAGGGTCCTAACTTAATCTGATCCGCAGAACTCTAATCGGACGGCTCACATGGCTAGATACCCCTTCGTTGATTCCGTTTTATAAAAGAGACCCTGTACTTTCACAGAATCAACCCGCCGTCCACCGCGGGTTAAAGCTGTGTCTGGGACAATTTATATCGTAGCCCCTAGCCTTTCTGGAATTTGACGCCCGATCCAGTGAACTAGGAAAATAGTAAAAATAATATAGTAAATACTTTTTAGTACATAAATAAACCTAGAAACTCAATAAATTCATAGAAAATTCATTTTAAATTCTTTTTGGTCCATTCTTGTGGCATTAATTTTGTATTAATATATTCTACCAGCCAGTAACACTGTTTAGCCATGAAACTTGAATTAAAATTGTTCATTAAGATTAATCTATTCTAAGCACTAAATAACTTCAGAAATTCATAACTTAATAATCGTAGCTCCGAATTTAGTGGTTCTTGTTTCTACGATCTCGTTATGTCGCGTAGATTATTACTATGCAATGTATTCTTATGTTTGGTGTAATGTTAATTTTGCCTACCATGTTTGTTTGAATTGCTACGACTAGCAGTGAGGTCACGAGTCACCTGAAGATCATCTTGGTACCTGGAATCTCAAGTCCCAGGCAAGTTGTGCCCTTGATCACTTCTTTTTACCTACTCATGTTCTAATTAATCATAATGATCTGCATAGGTTAATTTTGATGGGACCCAATAGGTTACCCTAGTTTGATTATCTTTATACCTTGTTTACCACTGAACCTTTTTGGGTAGTACTTGCTAGTGCTTTATGTGGTTTTGGGTATGAAGATACACTTTATTCATGATTATACTTTTATTATCAGTTGTTATTTACTGTTCATGATAAGATCATTATGTTAATCGGAACATGGACAACCACCCGGGAAAACAGTGCTACCACAAGGGAGGAATGGGACCCCTTGGCTGATTAATTAGGAAAGCTAGTGGAAGACTACCTTACCCGAAAGGGGCAAGGGCAGTAGGGGAGTGGTCAGTGTAGGGAGGCCCTCGGGAGGATTTTGCTGCGATGGCGGTCCTGCAAGGGATTCCTGCATTGGAACTTCCTATAAACTGTAGCGGGTTTTCGGAAGCTAGTGGAACTTTGTAAAGGCCTCGTAGTGGATCCCTAGCCATTCACCTCGGTAGTGTCTAAGGGCCTTGCAAACCCTGGCGACATGGGATACACGACTTGTGGGTAAAGATGCGCAACCTCTGCAGAGTGTAAAACTGGTATACTAGCCGTGCTCACGGTCATGAGCAGCTCGGACACTCACATGATTAATTTATGGAACTAAATTTAATTTGTCATATGCATTGCATCGCAGGTGATGTTGTTACTTTTGTTCTACTATTTAACTGGGTTGGTATTTACTTATACTTAGTAATTGCTAATAAAATTTTGACCAACTTTAAAAGCAATGCTCAGCTCTAACCATCCTCTTTGGTAAGCCTTACACTTCACGTGAGCTCCCACCTTTGACGAGTTCATGCACATTATTCCCCACAACTTGTTGAGCGATGAACGTATGTGAGCTCACTCTTGCTGTCTCACACACCCCACAGGTCAAGGGCAGGTACCACAGGATGAGGCGCATGGAGGATGCTGCGATGTGTTCGTGAGAGGTCTAGGTCGTCGTCTCCCAGTCAACTTTGGGATTGCTGGACCGTTGTCTCCCTATAATGTAATTATTTATTTTGTATAGAACTCCTGTTATATATAAAGATGTGACATTCGATCCTGTGCCATGATTCATCATATGTGTGAGACTTGGTCCCAGCACACCTGGTGATTATGTTCGCGCCCACGTTTTGGACCCCTAAAATCCGGGTGTGACAGAAGTGGTATCAGAGGAATGTTGACTGTAGGACAAAACCTAGATAGAACTGGGCAACCATTATTTACTTACCTTACTCTGATTCTTTTCTAAACTCATCTTAATCTTTTCTCATCTATTTCCGCTTTACTCTGATTATTCTTACCTTTTCTTTTCTAAAGACAAACGTGGATTTCGCACTTTGAAATCCTGTGCCTAAAGTGACTTTTAGGAATAGGAGACCTAATCTTAGGAACAGAAACAAAACTATTTTTATGGTTATCTATGCACTTGAATGTTTGTTCTTATGATACTTGTCTGATTTGAATCTTTGATTGAGTGTGATGGGTTGTGGAGTAATGTCCACAATTACATCTACATATGCATATATAAAAAAAATATATATTCAAACAAACTAGATTATCCCTCATTAAAGTATCTAGCCTAACAATACCCATCTTATCTTAAAGATTCTCCCTTATCTTAATAGATCCATCTCATCTTAAAAGATACTCATCCTATCTTGAAAAGATTGTATCTCATCCTAATAGATCTAACTGGTCTCAAAAGATTCTATCTTATCTTTATGGATCCATCTTATCCTAATAAGCATACTTATCCACCCTAGTTTAAACAACCATGATCTAATGCAAATTAATTAGACCTTACCTAGTCAAACTAGTCATATCGATCTAATCTAGATCCCATCTAATCTAATATGATCTAATCTAATGTGGTCTACTTAAACATATTAAGTGATACTGGTAGAAGAGATTAAATCCTACTAGCCATAACCAATAGAGCCATGATGAATAGTATAACCTTTCTATTCCCACCTAACAACAAACAAACTTTTAACCTACATCTTGTAGTCTATCTCACCCATATATACCTCTCATCTTGACAGATTCTATCTTACCCTTGGATATTCACCTTATATGACTGGTTACCCCAATCTGGACATAAAACAAAGATCAAGCCCCACTGAAGAATCTTCAGATTATAACCAGCTACTAGCTTATTCATTCCGCCTATTGAATAATGTCCTTTGCAAAACTATTACCATGTGCTTCTAACTTTCATGGTCAATACCAGGAAAGGAAAGATTATCACGTAACAGCAAACAGAAATGAATCCTCCAAATCCTCCACCTGTTGAGATCGATCAAGTGGTTGCTGCCCAAAGACTGGTAATACAACAAATAACAGACCTGGTAACCGAGATGCAAAATCGGATAAGACAAGAACGCGAGGAAATACGTCAGGTCCGTCAAGAAATAAGGCAAGCACGGTTGGAGAGACAACAACAACAACAACCTCCACCACCACCACCAGCTCCACCAAGCTACATAAATATAAATTATGATGATTTGTAAGATCTAGATGTTACTTTAGTTAGTAGATGATATGATATTATTTTAGAAGGAACAATAAGGTCTATTGACCCTATGTTTTGTTAAAGAATTATGCTTCATGCCGAGATTCCTTTGTTTGTGCACATGTTCCGAGAACAATATGAGCATACATCCCTTTTCTTACAAATCTCGAGGGCGAGATTCTTTTTAAGGGGGGTAGGATTTGTAACACCTCAAAATCTCATTTTGAGAATTAGGTAAAATTTTTTTTTCAAAAGATCTTGAATTAGAATTTTTTAGAATGCCCATAACTTTTGAAGTCACATCTTCTAAAATAAAAGTTTTATAATAAAGATTCAATAAAAGGCTCTTCTATAAATTATCTTTTGTTGAAATGTATAAGAACACCTTCTAATAAGTAATCATGCACTAGAAACTATTTGTCTTAAAATAATTATATGTGTGCTACATATCCAAAAACATTTTCTTATGTAGGATAATAAATAAATGAATAAATAAAATAAGATGAATACTTACATCTCATGCTGGTGTTTGCTAGGATGTGCATTTGAATTTATAATTGAAATCCGAATTTGAAAATTTTAAATTAGAAAACAACATAGAAATTAAAAGAAAAGAAAAGAAAAGAAAGAAACCTGCACCCAGGCTGATTTCGACTCCCTTGGCCCAGCTACCCCTTCTGGCCGGCCCATTTATCTCCTATTCCACCGCGCAGCCCACCCAAGCTCCTAGCCCAGTGGTACACTCGCGCTCGGCCCAGGGAGGGAAAGAATCACGCACGCCTGTCTCTCTGCCGTGTCACTTACCTGTGGGCCCGCTTGGACAGATCGTTCCTCTTCCTGCGTAACAGAACGCGCGGCTCGAGCGCAGTGCTAATGCCGCGAAATCCACGGAGGATCTCCCGCACCCATCGCGCATCCTGATCCGGCTTGATTCCCACCTAGCCCACTATAAATCGGGAGCCCCGCGACCACCTTGATGCTCCAATCGACGTCGGGAAGTCTCCTCGTGGCTGTTGTGGCGGATTTGGTGCTCACCGTATGTGGAGCTTGCGACATGGCCGCCATCCCGCGTGCTCCAAAACTTGCGTGGTTGCGCTATGCTTGGGGAACGACCGACGGGTGCCGCGCTTACCCGAGTCCCGTGCCCCGGTGGACGGTTGGGGCGGGCGGCTTCGGTGTGCGCTCCATTGCTCACCGGAGACCGGCCATGCCGCCATGCATCGATGTAAAGGCTCTGCGCTGCACAAATCACGGTAAGACAACCACTGTGATCACCATGTCGTACACACCGTATAAAAATCCTTGGATTTTTGTCTTGAGCGTTGGGGGTCGGGGCCTTGCTTCGCCGGCCGTGGCCGCCGCCACGGTGGACGCGCGCCACCGTGTTGCTGTGCCCAGGGAAGAAGACACCCAGTAACCGCTGATGCGAGATCGAGCGGTAGAGAGGAGAAGCGTCGGTTACCGTTGGATGTGAAGTAAACGGAGCCGATTAGAAGTTCAGATGCATGGGTGGTCTTTTGATCTGACCGTAGAGTCTTGGATCGATGGTCCGGATCGGAGTAGGTGCGCGCCGTTAGATGGCGATCTGGTGGCCAAGATTGGATACCGGTTCATAAAGGGTCCTAACTTAATCTGATCCGCAGAACTCTAATCGGACGGCTCACATGGCTAGATACCCCTTCGTTGATTCCGTTTTATAAAAGAGACCCTGTACTTTCACAGAATCAACCCGCCGTCCACCGCGGGTTAAAGCTGTGTCTGGGACAATTTATATCGTAGCCCCTAGCCTTTCTGGAATTTGACGCCCGATCCAGTGAACTAGGAAAATAGTAAAAATAATATAGTAAATACTTTTTAGTACATAAATAAACCTAGAAACTCAATAAATTCATAGAAAATTCATTTTAAATTCTTTTTGGTCCATTCTTGTGGCATTAATTTTGTATTAATATATTCTACCAGCCAGTAACACTGTTTAGCCATGAAACTTGAATTAAAATTGTTCATTAAGATTAATCTATTCTAAGCACTAAATAACTTCAGAAATTCATAACTTAATAATCGTAGCTCCGAATTTAGTGGTTCTTGTTTCTACGATCTCGTTATGTCGCGTAGATTATTACTATGCAATGTATTCTTATGTTTGGTGTAATGTTAATTTTGCCTACCATGTTTGTTTGAATTGCTACGACTAGCAGTGAGGTCACGAGTCACCTGAAGATCATCTTGGTACCTGGAATCTCAAGTCCCAGGCAAGTTGTGCCCTTGATCACTTCTTTTTACCTACTCATGTTCTAATTAATCATAATGATCTGCATAGGTTAATTTTGATGGGACCCAATAGGTTACCCTAGTTTGATTATCTTTATACCTTGTTTACCACTGAACCTTTTTGGGTAGTACTTGCTAGTGCTTTATGTGGTTTTGGGTATGAAGATACACTTTATTCATGATTATACTTTTATTATCAGTTGTTATTTACTGTTCATGATAAGATCATTATGTTAATCGGAACATGGAGAACCACCCGGGAAAACAGTGCTACCACAAGGGAGGAATGGGACCCCTTGGCTGATTAATTAGGAAAGCTAGTGGAAGACTACCTTACCCGAAAGGGGCAAGGGCAGTAGGGGAGTGGTCAGTGTAGGGAGGCCCTCGGGAGGATTTTGCTGTGATGGCGGTCCTGCAAGGGATTCCTGCATTGGAACTTCCTATAAACTGTAGCGGGTTTTCGGAAGCTAGTGGAACTTTGTAAAGGCCTCGTAGTGGATCCCTAGCCATTCACCTCGGTAGTGTCTAAGGGCCTTGCAAACCCTGGCGACATGGGATACACGACTTGTGGGTAAAGATGCGCAACCTCTGCAGAGTGTAAAACTGGTATACTAGCCGTGCTCACGGTCATGAGCAGCTCGGACACTCACATGATTAATTTATGGAACTAAATTTAATTTGTCATATGCATTGCATCGCAGGTGATGTTGTTACTTTTGTTCTACTATTTAACTGGGTTGGTATTTACTTATACTTAGTAATTGCTAATAAAATTTTGACCAACTTTAAAAGCAATGCTCAGCTCTAACCATCCTCTTTGGTAAGCCTTACACTTCACGTGAGCTCCCACCTTTGACGAGTTCATGCACATTATTCCCCACAACTTGTTGAGCGATGAACGTATGTGAGCTCACTCTTGCTGTCTCACACACCCCATAGGTCAAGGGCAGGTACCACAGGATGAGGCGCATGGAGGATGCTGCGATGTGTTCGTGAGAGGTCTAGGTCGTCGTCTCCCAGTCAACTTTGGGATTGCTGGACCGTTGTCTCCCTATAATGTAATTATTTATTTTGTATAGAACTCCTGTTATATATAAAGATGTGACATTCGATCCTGTGCCATGATTCATCATATGTGTGAGACTTGGTCCCAGCACACCTGGTGATTATGTTCGCGCCCGGGTTTTGGACCCCTAAAATCCGGGTGTGACAGCATGGCCATAACCTAAACTTGATGAAAGAAGTACGATGGGAGACTGTTAATTCAGCCACAAGCATATTTCTATGCACATCGTAGAGATCACAAGGTCAAGGATTAAGTTGGTATGCCTTAAATATGGAGAAACCATAGGCATCAAATTCAAGAAAATGGTCGGACATGTCTTTCCTAAGTTGGTTAATAAAGCAACATGGCGATCTGCAAGGAGAGGCCAACTATACTAGAGACCACAACCTATACCAACTGAACAAAAGAATGGTTCTAAAAGGAGACATGACTTGATATCCTTATTCGAAGTCCAGGCATACTTTAGGTCCGACAGAGAAATCATCTAGGCATTTATTTGTATGTGTTTGGTCTTGGTTCACTAAATACGAATATGGCCTAACCTTGGGTTTAGGCAATCAAGTCACCAACTTTCTATTGGCCATAACTCAACCTGATGATTCTCAGATCAGGGTTGAGAATTGATTTATGCGGGGCTAACCAGTTTATGCACAAGATGACATCAATGTCTTGGCCTTTCAGAACTATCATATTAGTAGGAAAGTTCCGTCCGGGCACTTGATAAGCCATTTTTTCACTTTTGGTAGCTTTATTGTCGGGTGTAGAAGAACATTCGTTAACCATCTTTATAGAGGGAGGGGTCCTAAAAAGGTTCAGTTCACCACCAAGTGCTTCTCCCACTATTCTAGAAGGTCCGGCTTCCATCCCGACAAGATCCGCAGGTTCATTGGGGTGCAGTTGCGAATACAACACATGAACTTCTTCATGTAGTGTATTATAATAGACCTGCAAGTTATCCATGGCTAAGCTAAGCTCTTCCACGCGGGCTCGAGCTTTGGCTTCCTTAGCCCAGGCGAGTGGACGAGAGTTAACCGCCCAATCGAGCGCTAGATCTCATTTCGCGAGTTGGTCTTGCAAGTAGCGGATGGCTGCATCCGTGACCCATAGATCATTTCTGTAACGGAGTTCTGATTGAGGCAGTTTGACTTGTGCTTCCAGATCCCCGATAGGATCGTTGCTACCACTGCTACTTTCTTCATGTCTTGGGGCAAGTTGATGGCGGGGTATGCCAATGGGTCTAATAGATTTGTGCGCGGTCTTTCTGGTGCGCGACAGCATTTCTCTAAGGGGGAAAATTTTATTAGTATAGTTCTTAGCATGATGCATGTATAATTACAGAATCAACCTTGGTTGATTCACACCTTCTATATGTTGCACTCTTCCTATCTGGTCTTTAAGATAAACTCTTCAGAATTACTGGGATAAGAAAGGAAGAAATTTTCAAGATAAGTTCTTTTAGAAAATCCTTTTGAAGATGCCTAATAATATCTGCAAAGAAGGGCTATGCTCCGATACCAGCTGTGACGGAACCTCCCAAGTAATTAGGCCCACCTACAGTTGTCCTTGTCCAACGGACCTCTGACAACCCTGTAGGTGCCCCTGAACTACTTGACAAGCTCGGTGTCTTTCCTTACCTTTCCAGGAACGTCTCACCTGTCTTGCAGACATTACAGAACATCAGAGATATAGATATGCGGAAGCGATTACATAAACTTACATTTATTAAAAAGTAAGATCATGTTGTTTATTACAGACCAGAACTATATAACGAGTGTAGAATAATATTATTACACATACCAAGGGAGGCAAAAACTCCTCCCAACAGTTATCACATAAAAAGTCCTAATGGAGGACCCTTTCCTCTCGCACTTCACTCTTGCTTATCTTCATTAGGAACCACCTTGGAGCAAAAGCAACAAAGGTTTGTCGCTTCCTCACCTAAAAACAACGGAGGGATAAACCCTGAGTATGGAATTACTCAGCAAGTCTTACCCGACTACGGAAAAGACTCTCAAGGGTATGCCGGATAAATAGGAGTCAAGGAGAGGCTTTAGCAAAAATCAACTTATACTTTTGCAGAAATAACTTACTAAAGTGAGTCCTTACTTTCAATATTTTAACGCCGAATTAAGTATTAATAGACTATGTTTGCCTCAAGTCTAATTTCATCATCTCATCAAGACAACATCATTTTTATCCATAATGTTCACATCCTGACTTAGGTTGCAGGGAAGTGACCAAGTCTTCATAACCGCGAAGGTACAGCGATTCGAATCGATTATACTCAACTGAGGATCTCCAATCACACGACATATGTAGCACTTAACCCTTACATATGTCAACCCGCCACCGGGGTTCTTAAGACCAGATCAGGTTCACGCAAACCGAGAGCACAGATACACCACCGTCCAGCCTCTTGCCACAGAGGGTACACGCTACTCTCGCCACCGCTCCACGCCCATTTCGTGTTATCTTATTCTGGCCTTAGTCTGCCCGAGGCAAGGCTTACCCATGATGAGGCATGTGACCAGTTAAAGGGTCCTCGATCAGCATGCCTACATACGCATTCAATCCTTAATCAACCTGGGTAGAACATCACCTGTTCCTAACCCAAGTCTCGATTTGAGTATTTCCATCCTTAGGATTGTTTCTGTTCCTTAGGATGAAAAGAGCATCACAGGGAACTTTGTGGTAAGATCCCACCATTGCTCCTCAAAAGAAAATATTCTTGCAGGTAGAAGCCATCCTTTCTCGAGCTAGGCTAAGGACAACCTCTATCCACAAGATCTAAGCAGGGCTAAGCATTTTTGTAAATCATGTTTTTGATACTTCACCAGAAGTATCTATAAAGGTATGGATGTCAAGGAAAGCAATGCATCAAAGGGTTCCAAGCAATTCCTATGAACCTAATGCACATTTCACTGGACTTAAAGTGTGCGAAAAGTATTTAAAAATACAAGGAAAGGGGTTGCATGCACCGGGGCTTGCCTTCGTTAATAGGTGAGTCTGGCTCGGATCCACAAATATCAAAGTAGAAGCAGTTGCCTGCCTGAGAATCCGAGGGTGGTGGTGTCTTCTCTTCAGTGACTTCTACTTCTTCTTCGTGTTCTAACATAACCATATATACATATATAAGAATGAATGCCATGTAATGCTCATGAGAGTGCGAAGACAATAAAGATTTATTGTCTAAGTCTTGAATACAACTTTCCTTCACGGAACTCCGAGAACTTAGGGTTTCCGGAGTCGGTAAAGGAGTTCAAAGGGCAGGGGGTTTGGGCTCTAGTTATCAAACATGGTCCAAATCAATTCAAACTCTACCCAAGGCTTCTAAATATTGTTTTAAGTTCCCATAAAAAGTTTGGGCATTTTTGGACTTACCAATTATTTTCTAAAAATCCATAACTAATATTTTTAACTACTTTAAATGCCCTAAAATTTCTTATTTCCACTAAAAATTACAAAACTATTTTTATTAAATTCTAGGGAAAATAATAAGCCTAGGAAAATTGGTTTCACCATTTTAGGATTTTTCTACAATTTTCTAAAATTGTTTTGGCTCTGGAGTAAAAAGAAAAAGAAAACACGTGAATAGTACTAGGCTGATTTCAGCCTAGTGGCCCAGCTTAGAGGGAGAAAGGCGCCCGCGCGCGCCCGCGCCCTGGCGACTTTGCATAGAGACCCCCGCGGTTCTGTCTAATTGCGAACGAGTTCTTTCACTATTTAACAGAGTCACTGACGTTTACAGATAGACCCCCGCACTTCCATCTATTCTCGGTTCGAGGTCCCCGACGGCGTTCACGCCCAGCCGAGCTCCGGCGAGCACGTACGCCGGCCTATTGGGGCAACGGCTAGGGTTCCCGAGCGACTAACACCTAATTGAATCCATCCCGAGCCTTTTCCCCAACCCAATTTCACAAATGGTGACAAGGATTGCTCTGGCCACGGTGGCCGTGACCATTGCGGCAATTCAGTCGTGTTCCTGGCGACTAGTGGGCTCCTAATTCAATTGGATGGGTTGTCGAGTATCACAGCTGCATCAGAATGCTTAAACAAGGGAGCAAAGGACAGGGACTGACCGGAGTACGGCTGGCGACGGTGAGGCTCGTTTCACGGTGGCGGAGAATGGATTTGGGGGAAATTGGAAATTCGCGCGTGCTGGTGGGTGATCGAGGGTGGGAGCGGTTGCTACAGCTTCACGACGACATGGCGCAGCTACGGGCGAGGTCAATTTATAGTGCCAGCGGGCGGTGGCCGCGAATTTTGAGCAAGACGCGCGGCGGCCGGAAGGAAAGAAGAACACTGGCGCAGCGGCTTGGTGTCTACTGCCGTGGCAGTTACTCCGGTGAGCCACGGAGAGCGAGGGTAAGTCGCGGCGGTGCGGTGGAAAGCGAGAGCCACGCGGCGCATGGCCGGGAGGCGGCGATCACCGGCGTGTTAATCCGCCCAGCCGCAAGGAGGATAAGAAAGCCACGGTGATGTCACCGGAGTGACCTCCAGCCCACCGTCGGCGAGGATTCTTACCCCACAACGTTATCAATCCACCCCGCACACGAATCTTAAGGCCGGCGACGCGAATCACGGCGGAGGGGTCACTGGCGGTGGGATTCTGTTGCTGCGCTCGGTCTGATCCTTAACGGACTACTGTACCATGGCGATCTCCCATTCAGTTGCCTGACAGAGCAAGTTTAAGCCACTTTTTCTCTGATTTTCAAATGGCAACACAACCAGTGACCTATAGCAAAGTTGTAGAGCTATATACCATCTACAATTCGACTATAGGAACTGAGCTCATTTGATCACTAAATCAAGGTGGCATTCATACTCAAAGTTCATCCCATCACACTGTTAATCTGAATTTCAGACTTCAGGCAGTCTGACAGTCCAACTTCAGGCTCAATTATCTCCAGTTTTTCCTTAACAACAATGCTCATATCTTTAAGCAAAGTTGTTCTCCTATGATTAGGCTATAATTTTGATGTGGTGCCCTAGGGCAAAATCCCTAGAACATGAAAGATACAAGGGTTCAAAGTTGAAGAAAACACACTAATTTCATACTTAGGCTCTATAGTGCTTAAGAGGTGATTTTTGCAATTTGGTCCAAAACTTAGGGTTGGGCTTGCAAATTCACATATTTGTGACCCAAATGTTTTAAGATACTTATTTAACTTGGTTTTTGCATTTTAGTCCAAAAGTGGACTAATTTTGCACATAGGCCCCTAGGGTTTAGTTTTAGGGTTTTCGAGGGTTCTATTTAGGGTTTCTGGTATCCTAGGGGTATAAATATGATTCAACTTTATTTTTGGGGATATTTTATAACTATTTCCCTAAAGTCTTTAGGTTTTCTCAACTTGGGTTAAGTTTTGCCCCTTTGAGCCTGATTTAGGGTTAGGTCCCCTATCCAGGGTCTTATTTGCAAAACACCAGAAACAATACACTTGATTGAAATTTTTACCTAGTGAATGCATTCTAGGTGTATCAAACATATGAAATGCCCATGCTTATGATGCCATGCTCCAGTTTTAGTTACAGTAACACTAGGGGTGTTACATGTAGGGACTTGAAAAATGATTCTGAAGGTATTTCTCAAGGGGAAAATACCTGGAGAATTATCGGTGGAATATTTGGGTAGTATTTCTGGAAAGAACTTGAACGGGATCACTGGGGAAATATCTGGGCAGTATTTCTGGAAAGAATTTGAGGGGGGTCACTGGGGAAACATTTGTAGGATATTTTGAGGAGGATTTTGGAGAGAATATAGACCACTATACTTTATTTGCTGATATCAACTTGCAAACAAACATTTTGAAACGAAATTTGAAATTCATTTTGAATTTAGAGCAAGTTTGAGGAAATTTCAGGATTTGAATTTTTGGGATGCTACAGATCTACCCCACTTAAAATGAATCTCGTCCTCGAGATTTGGCTTAGAAGGGTTATGGGTATAGCTTTACTTCAGCTATATATCTTCACTTTGCAGACGCTTCTAGGAGATGGAACTTCAACAAAATCTGGCCTTGGAGGAGCATCTGGTTGCCGATTGCAAACGCTGATTCTGGCTACTCAAAGATCATCTTCAGGCTTCTAGGTTTCGCTTGGCAGCCAGCTTATTGAAGAAGCATCGATGCCAATACACAAACCTTCCTCTTGCGAACTCCCACATGGATTCCTTCCTTGACTAGTCTTCTGGTGCTTCATCAACAAAACTTGGGTGACCACTTCTCATCCAGGAACTTATATGCTTTGATGATCTGGTCCTCGACAAGCTTGCTTCAGACCTTCTTCTTTTTCTCCATGGCAGGAACCTTTACTGGTACACTACCCCACTTAAAAAGAATGAGGGTAGGGCTCTTGAATCTTGGGGATTTGAACTCCTTGAAGTACCTCATAACAAGGGTGTTACGGGACCTTCTTCTGCTGTTGCTGCTTGAGCAGGCTGTGGAGAAATGACTGTCACAGGGTTGATTCTAGGACAACCTTCTTCTCATCTTCTCTTCACTATCTTCTTTTCATTGACCCTTTCTTTCTCTTTGCTCTTCCCACTGGAGGATTCTATCAAAGAGTATTACCATCACACAGAGGAGGAAACCAAAGATGTTGAACCATATATGTCGGGGACCATAATTAGGGGTACCCTCAAGGCTCCTAAATCTCAGCTGGTAACCCCCATCAGCACAAAGCTGCAAAGGCCTGATGGGTGCGATTAAGTCAAGGATCGATCCATTCGAGGGACGCGATCACGCCTCGCCCGAGCCCAGCCTCAGGCAAGGGCAGCCGACCCCGGAGGACCTACATCTCGCCCGAGGCCCCCCTCCAGCAACGGACACACCTTCGGCTCGCCTGAGGCCCAGTCTTCACCAAGAAGCAACCTTGGCCAAATCACCACACCGACCGACCAAATCGCAGGGGCATTTAATGCAAAGGTGGCCTGACACCTTTATCCTGACGCACACCCTCCAGTCGACAGAGCCGAAGTGACCGCAGTCACTTCGCTGCTCCACTGACCAGTCTGACAAGAGGGCAGCGCCGCCTGCGCTGCTCCGACTGCTGAGCCACTCGACAGAGTGAGGCTGACAGCAGCCAAGCCCGGCCTCAGGCGTCATAGGAAACTCTGCCTCGCCCGACCCCAGGGCTCGGACTCGGGCTCAGCCCCGAAAGACGGCGAACTCCGCTCCGCCCGACCCCAGGGCTCGGACTCGGCCTCGGCCCCGGAAGACGGCGAACTCCGCTCCACTCGACCCCAGGGCTCGGACTCGGGCTCAGCCCCGGAAGACGGCGAACTCCGCTCTGCCTGACTGTGGAGGAACCACCCGAATTATTCCAGCTTAAGTGCCTAAGTCATGCCTCAGTTGTCGTGACGCACTTAAATCGGAATAACCCGTCAGTCCCTCAGATCTAGTTTGATGGAGCCACTTAACCAGGATCAAATTCCACAATCTCACACGAAGGTGAGTCACAGAAGAAATACAATAAAACAGGAATCCACAAATTAAATACTGAGTTATTACATAAATCGGAGTTTTTGAGTAGCCAATGAGAGTTCACAAAATAAAGTGCAGCGAATAATCGATGTCGTCGGTATTGAGGAAATGGGCAAGGCCTAGCCCACTACTCCTCGTGCTCCTCTCCTGCCGGAGCAACATCCCACTCGACCGTCCAACCCGGTGGCAGGGTGTTAGGCCAAGTCACACCATCAACCATTTCCTGAATGGTACCTGCAAAAATTGTGCCACAAGCAAGGCTGAGTATACTAATACTCAGCTAGACTTACCCGGTGTGAGGAATCTACTCCTCTACCTCTAGACTATGCAGCTGTTTGGCTGAGGGGTTTAGTTTGCCAAAAGCACTAGCTGTTTCTAAAATCAACTTTTAGCTTTTCAAATTCTATCATCATTACTTAGCTAGATTTACTTCTTCTAAGCATACATGGTAACAAGCATTTAGATCAATCAACAAGTTATCTCATGTAACCTCATTTCACTTCTTACTCGATGCAGTACAAGGAATCAAGCAGTCTCATTAGCTGCGAGAAGCAGATGATTCGAATCAAGTTTTAACCTTGCAAGGTAAACCTAAACACACGGCATGTCAGGGTACTCCGACCCTGCACATGACAACCGTCCCCATCGATTCCCCGTTCGCGTCCAGGCCTCACCGCCTTGGCATACAATGCTCCACTGACCCCGGCTGCCGCCGTGCAGTGACCGCACTTGTACCCACCATAGCTAGCATGGGAGACCTAGTCTTAGGTCGCCTGAGGGATAAAGTCCGCGCCCGGCTTCACTCAGGTACTAGGTTTACCGGTTACCATATTTCCCGGCATGTGCTTAGTACGTTCAAAAGCTTGACTAAGGTATCCACACATTAATCCTTAATTCTTTTTCCCGTCTCATGGACAAGACATCCTCCCTGGATCCAAGTCCATAGACCAACATATACCCCGTTATCAAGATGAATACAATCAATTCCTGACCTCGCGCGAGTGCTAGAAAAATCACTCGACTTCTACCAAGATCCTGATTAGCAAGGCAGCTACTCGACCTAGCATACTAGTATTCATCTCAAAAAGGAATCCTAAGTTCATGCAACTAGAGGTTTCAAGCAACTCCTACACTTAAGTGCACATTACAAACCTACAAACATTAAGTGTAGTAAAATAGCATATATAAACGGTTATGCATAAAATCCGGGCTTGCCTTCAATTGCTGGGGCTGCACGGAGATCCTCGATAGCAGCCTCTGAAGCCTGCTCCTGGTCCTCCTCTTGGACAGGTCCTTGCTCGGGGATGAGCACGTACTCTCCGTCAGCAATATTACAATCTAATGAATGCAATGTGTAAGATACATGCATGATATGATATGTACTTTTAGAAATTACAACTTTTGACAGTGTATGATCCACTTGATTTAAACAAGGTTAACTTTACCTATGTAAGACCCTTGGGTGGTATACTTGGTAAATTAAGTTAAACTTTAGCTAAGGCAAGTGGTAGGTTTTACCTTTAGGGGTTCCACTGAATTCTTTTTAAGTCTCAGGGAGAATTTGATAAGTATTCAGGATAGGCTTATTGGGGTGAGGTTTATTTCTTCTTTCCCTTTCTTTTATTCTCTTAAAAGTTTTGGAGTAGGTTTAAACTACAAGTTGCTTTTATAAAATTCTAAAAATTCTGCAAAAATTATAGTGGCTTGGCACTGGTGTATGTTTCTCTGTTTCAAAATTTGGGGATCAGAAAGTGAATAGTTTTCTCTGGACAAAATTATTAAATTCTAGGGCAGAAGGGGTGCTTTGAACTACAACTATTATTTAATAGTGGGTAGTTCTATAAAACTCATTTTTGCTGGCTTTTAGGGTTGTAACATGACTTGATACAAATTTTTAGCCATTAATACCTTTTAGTTATTTTACTATGGTTTTCTCAAGTTTCTAGCCAAATAGGTGCTTTCTACTACCACTATATTTGAAAAATATCAAACAACAGAGTTCTTATTTTTCTTGGTTATTATTTTGTGCAAGAGCAATCATTCTGAAGTTTGGCATCTTTTTGCTTAAGGGAAGGGGTGGTATGCATTATTTGAATTTAGTGGCCTTTCTCATAAAACAGTAGCAATAGATAAGAATTTGCTTCCTTTTCATGGGTTTGCATTTTTCTCTGATGGTTTATCTCATTATGAACTTAGCTAATTTTTGGTCGACCATTATCATATTATTAGGGGTTGTTTATGATTTATTTGGAGAATGCCTCATTATCATTTTATATTTATTCTCCTTACTTAAAAAGTTGAACTGAGGTGTTCTTTATTTTTGTAGTGGGGCTCTGGTGGTTGTAAGTCTACTGGATTTTTATTATCCATTTTGGGTATAGTTTTGTAATTCTAATAATTGATTTTCAGTTCAAATAGAGCTAAATAAGTCATTTTTAATTTGAAACTGATCTGGACTAATGGTCTCTTTATTTTTCCTAGGTTCTTTGTTACTTAAGCAAACTAGGAAAAATAATTTTCCTTACTGTTCATTAGTTCCTAATGCCTTTCTGATTTTTCCTAAGTTTTGGGCAAAATAGCTTTAAATGAATATCTACATCATATTTTTCAATACTAGGGTTCCTACTCTTTTTAAACAGTGTCTAAATGAGGTTTGAATACCCACAAATTTTCTTAAGTTTAGTACAGAAGAAAAACTAATTTTCCTTAATTAAACAAGATTGGCTAGTTTCTGTTTTTAATTCTAAACTAAAAATTCAGAACAGAAAGCATAGGGTTTACCATTTTTAAATGATAGTTCATAAAATTTAGGATCTAGCAAAATTGGTTTGACATCTTTTGACTACGAATTCATCAAGTTATGGATTTTACAAGTTCTCTGGTTATTTAAAAAGGTTTACAGATTTGATTAAATGGAAAACCACTTTGCACTGGGGTCCCTGGCGGATATTCTAAGTTTTCTTCGTAGATTAGTCCTTAGTTTACTATTCACATGAGTCACTGACGTTACAGAAAACCCCCCGGGTTCTTCACCTCCCAACCCGAGGTCCTTCTCCTAAGTTAAACAGTAACCGCGGCGGAAGAAAGGGCGGAGGGGCTTACCGGTGGCGAGATGGCTCCGGTGAAGTGGTCGAGGACGTAGGGGAGGTCTCGGGGATCACAACGAGGTGCGGGTCGCCGTCGGGGATGGCCGAAGTCAGTCGGTCCACGCGCGCAGGCGGGGATTCTCGTCGGCGGCGAGGAGTCTGGCCTAGTCACAACGAGATAGATCAATTGGACGGGTCAGAGGGGTTCACGGGATGCCAAAGAAGATATCGGTGCAAGGAATTGGACGGAGACTCACTGGTTAGCTCGGTCCACGCGCGGCGGCGGAAGACCGAAGTCCGGTGAGGTCGATCTTGGGCCTCCGGTGAAGTCCGGCCTGGTCCGAGGGCTTGGCGAGCTTTACGGGCTACTGGCGGAGCTAGCCGAAGCACTAGCTCGACTCGAGGGTGGTTGGAGTGGGCTGGCTACGGCGGCCGAAGCTCTGGCGGCAATGGCGGGCGGAATTGAGCTCGCCGGAGCTAAGGGAAGGTGGCCGGCCGGTGCTGGTGAGTGCGGGGCAAAGTGGGGCGCGCTTGGGAAGGCTTTATAGGCACGGCGCGGTGCACGGGCGGTCGTGGACCGGCGAGCGCGCGCGGGCGTGCACTGGAAGGCGCGGGTGCGCGAACGGGCGTGAACCGGAGGTGTCAGCCACGATCGAACACGTGTGCCCGATGCTTCTGCCCGAGTTCAAGCGCTGATTGGGAGCAAATCTTCACGAATTTGGGCAAGATCGCTGTGAAGGATTTGTTCACCTGACCAAGCTTTGTCTTTTATGTATGGATGTCGCGCGGTTTTAGGCTAGGGACAGGGAGTTGTAGCGTCACCAAGGTGCCAGTGTCAGAATGTCTGGTCCCGAGGTCAAACCGCGCCAAAACAGTGTCAAATGAACTTGGTTTGAGTTCAAACTTTTCCAGAACGTGTTCAAGGGAATTTGGCACAACTTTGATATTTGGATCTCCTGGTTTTGAGTTTCGAAAAACAGAGAACGCATTTGATCTTTGGAAAGAGGTCTGAATTTCAGAAATTCAGAAATCTGAATTTCTCCAAGGGTGCTTAGTTCAAGGGCTGATTTGAGAATTTATTTAAGTTAATTTGGCTAAGCTTTCTCAACCTTTCTTGTTGCTTATTTAATGTACTTTAACTTTTATAATTGGCTCAAGTCATAATTTTAAATTTTTCATACCCTTCTCCTTATTTTCTTAAATTTTGCTCATGGGGCTCATTTAGGGTTTTTATTAGGGTTACATATTCTTACCTTTTAAAATACTCAATTGTCTTGATCATGACACTTCTAAGTATATGCTTGAGGAAATCTTCATTCTTAAGTTAATTTGATGCTCATGCTTACTTTGGTTCTCATAAAATGGTGGTTCTTGGTTTGGCATTTTAAGGGAAGCCCTAAGTGACACTGGGGTGTCACAGCCTTCCCCCTTAAAGGAATCTTGTCCCAAGATTCGGGCCAGAGTCCTCCCGGGGTGAAGCGAAGGGTGACACTTATAGGAAATGGGTGATTATTGTTATTTTTAAGGTAAAACTGCTCTTCGAATGTCATCCTCTTTGCAACTTTAGAAGGAAGTCCTTTTTAAGTTTTTCTCCATAATTACTTCATTCAAAATTAAGATTATATTTTTGAAAATTAGATTCGAAGGGCAGGAGGAGGGGTTGGGTGTGATTACATACCAGCTTCCTTGGGTAGGCAATCGGGGAAGTTGGATCTCAGGAATTCCTCGGTTTCCCAAGTAGCTTCCTCCTCTGAGTGATTACTCCACTGGACCTTGTACATCTTGATCGATTTGGCCCAAGTTGATCTCTCCTTGCAGTCTAGAATCTTGGAGGGGTACTCTTGGTACGATAGATCTGACTCTATCTCCAATTCTGGCTCTGCTAAGATCTCAGTCGGCAATCGAACACACTTCTTCAGCTGAGATACATGGAATACATCATGAATGGCAGACATTTTTGAAGGTAACTCCAGCTTGTATGCCATGGGTCCACATGCCTCTATGATCACATAAGGTCCAATGTAACGAGGGGCTAGCTTGCCTTTGATCCCAAACCTCTGCACTCCCTTGGTGGGTGATACCTTGAGGTATACAAAGCTTCCCACCTCGAACTGGAGAGGTTTCCTTCTTTTATCATGGTAACTCCTCTGCCTGGCCTGAGCAGCTTCTAGATTCTTCCTGATTAGTTTGACTTTCCTTTCGGCTTCAGTCACTAAGTCAGGTCCAAAAACTTCTCTTTCTCCAGGTTGAGACCAATTGAGTGGTGTTCTACACCTTCTTCCATAGAGAGCTTCAAAAGGTGCCATCTTTAGGCTGGATTGATAACTATTGTTATAAGCAAACTCTGCTAAGGAGAGGTGCTTATCCAGTTCTTGCCACAATCGATCGCACAAGCTCTCAGCATATCCTCTAGAATTTGGTTTACCCTTTCTGTCTGACCATCAGTCTGTGGGTGGTAAGCTGAACTCCTGATTAGCTTGGTCCCCAAAGACTCTTGCAATTGTTCCCAAAATCTGGCAACAAATTGGGCTCCTCGGTCAGAAACAATGGTCCGAGGTAATCCGTGCAAACACACGATCCGGTCAATGTATAATTCTGCATACTTCTGAGCCTTATCAGCGGTGTGCACAGGAAGAAAATGTGCCACTTTTGTCAATCGGTCCACAATAACCCAAATTGAGTCATGATGACGAGAGGTGTTGGGCAGACCCACAATGAAATCCATGCTGATGTCGTCCCACTTCCACGAAGTTATGGACAGTGGTTGCAAGGCTCTAGCTGACTTCAAGTGGCTTGCCTTTACCCTCTGACAGGTGTCACATTCTGATACATACTGGGCTATCTCCCTCTTCATTCTGGTCCACCAGTACAAAGGCTTCAGATCATGGTACATCTTGGTGCTTCCCGGATGCATAGAGAATTTGGAAAGATGAGCCTCGTCCAAGATTTTCCTCTTGAGGTCCAGGTCCTTAGGAATCACCAATCTGCTTTTAAACCATAACACTCCCTTTTCATCCTGGCGGAAACAATTATACTTCTCAACCTTCCGATGGAGATTCTTCTTGATAATCTGCACTCCCTTGTCACTGAGTTGGGCCATGATAATCTGGTCTTGCAAAGCTGGCTCAATAGAAATGTGAGACAAAGAACCAGAAGGAATCACTTCAATTTGCATCTTGCTCAACTCATCACACAAGGTGTTAATGCGAGAATCCATCAGAATACAATTGCACTGCATCTTCCAGCTCAAGGCATCTGCTACCACATTAGCTTTTCCTGGGTGATAATGTACCTCCAGGTCATAATCCTTGATTAGCTCTAGCCATCTTCTCTGCCTCATGTTGAGATCAGCCTGAGTAAAAATGTACTTAAGGCTCTTATGATCAGTGAAGATGTTACAGTGGGTCCCCATTAGATAATGCCTCCACATCTTCAATGCATGAACCACTGCTGCTAGCTCAAGGTCATGAGTGGGATAGTTTTGCTCATGAGGCCTGAGTGCTCTTGAGGCATAAGCAATGACTCGGTTGTCTTGCATCAAGACACAACCTAGCCCTGTGCCAGAGGCATCGCAATATACATCAAAAGGCTTGCTGTTGTCAGGCTGCACCAACACTGGTGCGGTGGTCAGATGCTGCCTTAATGCATGGAAGGCATCTTCACACTTCTGACTCCAGACAAATTTGACTTCTTTCTTCAGCAACTCAGTTATAGGCTTCGCAATTCGAGAGAAGTCCGGAATAAATCTTCGGTAATAACCAGCTAATCCTAGAAAACTCCGAATCTGACGAACAGTTGTTGGTGGCTTCCAGTTCATCACCTCTTGCACTTTATCAGGATCAACGGCTATTCCAGCCTGGGAGATAGTGTGACCCAAGAATTTGATTTCCTTTAGCCAAAAATCACACTTGGACAACTTGGCATAAAGGTGGTGCTCTCGCAGACGTTGAAGAACTACATGCAAATGCCCGGCATGTTCTTCTTCGCTCTTTGAGTACACCAAGATGTCATCGATGAAAACCACCACGAACTTGTCCAATTCAGGCATGAAAACAGAATTCATCAGATACATGAAATATGTTGGTGCATTCGTCAGCCCGAAAGACATCACCAAGAATTCATATAGCCCATATCTGGTCGAGAATGTCGTCTTCGGAATATCGCTTGCTCGTATTTTGATCTGATGGTAGCCAGAGCGAAGGTCTATCTTGGAAAATACCTTGGCCCCGACCAATTGGTCAAAAAGAACATCAATACGAGGCAAAGGATACTTGTTTTTGATAGTTACCGCATTAAGAGGGCGGTAATCTATACACAGCCTCAAGCTTTCATCCTTCTTCTTTACAAATAGTGCTGGACACCCCCAAGGCAAATAAATCCTTTATCCAGCAACTCTTGCAATTGCTTATTCAACTCTGCCAACTCAGCGGGTGGCATTCGGTAGGGCCTCTTGGAAATTGGGGCTGTTCCTGGCTGCAACTCGATGGCGAATTCAATGACCCGGTCCGGTGGCATTCCTGGCAATTCATCAGGGAAGACATCTGCATACTCACCGACCACTGTGATCTTCTTCAAAGGTAACTCCGTCATAGAGAAAGCACATGACTGAGTAGGACCTTGACGGGGCAGAATTAAAGTGAAGTTCCCACAGAACGGAGAATTAACTTCCACGGTACGACTGGCTACATCAAGCACAACTTGGTGCAAGGTCATCCAATTAGCTCCTAGAATAATGTCCACATTTTCCAATCCCAACACAAGAAGAGTGGTTTTGACAATGTGGCTTCCCAGTTGAATAGGCACACTTTGGTTTAATTGATTAGTTGCAATTTTACCCCTAGGTGTGACTATCAAGAATGACCCTTTAGAGTGAGAGAATGGCAGTTTGCATTTAGCACTGAACTTTTGGCTAATGAAACTATGAGATGCACCAGAATCAAACAGAATTAAAGTAGGCTGATTATAAACTGGAAAGATACCGGTCATGATAGGAGCTCCTTCAGGTATTTCCTCAAGAGCGGTGAAGTTGAGCTTCCCCTGCCTGACTTGCACCTTCTACTTTCTTCCCTTGTCTTGATTTGGTGCTGGCATCTGCCTCTGCTGGTTCCTGGGACAATTCTTGGCATAGTGGCCCACATTTCCACAAGTGAAACACTTGTTCCCATTGCCCTGGCGGAACTGCTGCTGCTGAGGCTGGTTGTTTCTTGGAGCGGGAGCTGGAAAGCGATTGGGTGCCGGCTGCTGCTGCTGAGGCGGCCTGATCACCCATCTGCCTGCCTGCTGCTGAAAACCCCTGCTCTGGTTGTGAGAAACAATCCGGAACCTCTGAGCCTGAGCGGATGGTGCTGCCATTGGTGCCTTTCTCTTCTTCTCTGCCCGGTGAGCAACAATGCAATCCTCCTGGGAGATGGCCATATTGACCAACTCATTGAAGCTATCAGCCCAGACAGGGTTGAGTCGTTCTCGCAGCTTGGTATTGAGACCCCTGCAGAAGCGATCCCTCTTCTTCTCATCAGAATCAGCATGGTACCCTGCATACTGGCATAAGTCGTTGAAAGCTTGCGCATACTGCAGTACCGTGCGGGTTCCTTGATTAAGGGCTAGGAATTCATTCAACTTCCGATCAAGAATGCCAGCTGGGATGTGGTGTCCTCTGAAGGCAGTCTTGAATTCCTCCCAAGATACCTCACGATCAGCGGGGAGCATAGCACGGAAGTGATCCCACCAAGTCCAAGCAGATCCACGAAGCTGCTGCGCGGCAAAGCGGGTCTTGGTAGCATCAGGGCAGTCTCCCGTGAGGAGGGGAAACTTGGACTCAACGACGCGAAGCCATACGTCGGCATCCAACGGATCCTCTGCCTTGGTGAACAAGGGCGGCTGCATGCTCAGAAACTCCTGGTAAGTTGCCATAGCCGGAGGTCGCTAAGGCTGGCCTCCACCATGCTGCTGAGGGTGGGGCTGGCGCTGCAAGAGCTGTCGCAGAATCTCATTCTGCTGGGCCATCAGCTCCTGCACTGTGGGAGCTAGAGGAGGTGGCGGGGGAACCTGCTCGTTATGCCCGCGACGCTGCCTAGCTGCCATCTGAAAACAGAAATTGCCGCCATTGTTATCCCAACTCACAGTTTCGAACAACAAGATATCATCTCATATGGAAGGGAAAAATGCCATAATCATAATATCAGGTCCGAATTTAAGATAACATGGTGACAAATATCCCATAGATTTCAAAAGTTCACAGGGTTACATCAATTAGGAGGAGGTACCCATAAGCCTAGTCCAAAATCTGATATTAACTAAGCTCGCATAGGTTTCTATCCGCCTAAGAGTGTCGAAGTGACTGCTTAACCCTGAGCGGTGGAAGCGACCCTGGATGCGGGTGAAGGGGGCATCACGGAGGTAGTCCCATTGGCACAAGGGGCTGGTCCTAGCTCCTCGGGATCCTCTTCTCCCTCGCTTCCGGCTTCATTGGCCTCCATCTCCAAGTGGTGCATATCCAGGTGGTCATTTCTTCTTCGAGTTCCCTCTGCACATCGTGAAGCTGGTTCTCCAAGACATCAATAGTGTTGTCTCGGATCTCCACCTGCTGCTCCAAGGTGGCAATGCGCTAGCTCAGCCTCTCCACCTGCAGATCCTTCTCTACCAACTCGGTGGATAAATCGACCACAAAATCTTCTCGACTATCGAGAGTGAGCTTAGTGGTTTGAGCGATGTTGGCAAGGTGTGCCATAGCGTCGCTCTGAAGGGCCTGAAGGCGGTACAACGCACTCATGCACTGAACAGTGACCCTCCCAACCAAGTCAGGATACATCGCCCACACATCCTTCACATGGCTCACGCGGTTACACCACATGGGATCATCCTTCCTCTCAGCAGGGAAGAGTCCCAAAGGGTGCATCACCATCTCCAGGGGATGGTAGCCACAAAAAGTAGTCAGAGTCTTCATGGCTACTGCTTCAACGGTGTCGTCCGTCCTGAGCCCAATCGTCTCAGAATCAAGAGAACGCCAACCGGCTGAAGGGGATGAGCCTCCAAAGTCAGCCAGACCCGACAACGAGGTACTCGATGCTCCTCATACAACTGCACCGTGTACAAAGGGGGCGTAGGGTAACCGGCGGAGTTAAGCACTTCCCACAAGATGGAAGGAAAACCATCGCGAGAAAGGAAGTCAGAACTGAAACTAGAGTCTCCTCCACTGGCGGGGGTGGGTGAATTCATCTGCGGAAGGGAATCAAAGGTAAAGATTATGGTGGAAGGAAAAAGAAAAAGAGAGCCCGGATGGTTTAAAGAAAGTAGGTTAGCTCAAATTTTAATTCCTCTTTGTGTTTTTATGATGCATGCATGCTGGGAAAAAGAAAATGTTGCCTCTCGAAAGAAAATAGGGTGCTTTTCAGGGCATCCTTGAAAATATAAGTACTGGCCCACGGGGCCTAAGTAATTAGCCACCCATTTTCCCTCTATGCCTAAGGCCTTTCGTCCTAGGTCTAACAGTCTAGTCCTGACGATCCTTAGAAGTTTCTAGGCAAGTTTTAGATTTTAAAAATTGGTATTCATGGTTTACTGTCCTTCTCTGTGGTGGAATTTGCTCCAATACCAGCTGTGGTGGAACCACCCGAATTATTCCAGCTTAAGTGCCTAAGTCATGCCTCAGGGGTCGTGATGCACTTAAATTGGAATAACCCGTCAGTCCCTCAGATCTAGTCTGATGGAGCCACTTAACCAGGATCAAATTCCACAATCTCACACGAAGGTGAGTCACAGAAGAAATACAATAAAACAGGAATCCACAAATTAAATACTGAGTTATTACATAAATCGGAGTTTTTGAGTAGCCAATGAGAGTTCACAAAATAAAGTGCAGCGGATAATCGATGTCGTCGGTATTGAGGAAATGGGCAAGGCCTAGCCCACTACTCCTCGTGCTCCTCTTCTGCCGGAGCAACATCCCACTCGACCGTCCAACCCGGTGGCAGGGTGGTAGGCCAAGTCACACCATCAACCATTTCCTGAATGGTACCTGCAAAAATTGTGCCACAAGCAAGGCTGAGTATACTAATACTCAGCTAGACTTACCCGGTGTGAGGAATCTACTCCTCTACCTCTAGACTATGCAGCTGTTTGGCTGAGGGGTTTGGTTTGCCAAAAGCACTAGCTGTTTCTAAAATCAACTTTTAGCTTTTCAAATTCTATCATCATTACTTAGCTAGATTTACTTCTTCTAAGCATACATGGTAACAAGCATTTAGATCAATCAACAAGTTATCTCATGTAACCTCATTTCACTTCTTACTCGATGCAGTACAAGGAATCAAGCAGTCTCATTAGCTGCGAGAAGCAGATGATTCGAATCGAGTTTTAACCTTGCAAGGTAAACCTAAACACACGGCATGTCAGGGTACTCCGACCCTGCACATGACAACTGTCCCCATCGATTCCCCGTTCGCGTCCAGGCCTCACCGCCTTGGCATACAATGCTCCACTGACCCCGGCTGCCGCCGTGCAGTGACCGCACTTGTACCCACCATAGCTAGCCTGGGAGACCCAGTCTCAGGTCGCCTGAGGGATAAAGTCCGCGCCCGGCTTCACTCAGGTACTAGGTTTACCGGTTACCATATTTCCCGGCATGTGCTTAGTACGTTCAAAAGCTTGACTCAGGTATCCACACATTAATCCTTAATTCTTTTTCCCGTCTCATGGACAAGACATCCTCCCTGGATCCAAGTCCATAGACCAACATATACCCCGTTATCAAGATGAATACAATCAATTCCTGACCTCGCGCGAGTGCTAGAAAAATCACTCGACTTTTACCGAGATCCTAATTAGCAAGGCAGCTACTCGACCTAGCATACTAGTATTCATCTCAAAAAGGAATCCTAAGTTCATGCAACTAGAGGTTTCAAGCAACTCCTACACTTAAGTGCACATTACAAACCTACAAACATTAAGTGTAGTAAAATAGCATATATAAACGGTTATGCATAAAAGTGGGGCTTGCCTTCAATTGCTGGGGCTGCAGAGAGATCCACGATAGCAGCCTCTGAAGCCTGCTCCTGGTCCTCCTCTTGGACAGGTCCTTGCTTAGGGATGAGCACGTACTCTCCGTCAGCAAGATTACAATCTAATGAATGCAATGCGTAAGATACATGCATGATATGATATGTACTTTTAGAAATTACAACTTTTGACGGTGTATGATCCACTTGATTTAAACAAGGTTAACTTTACCTATGTAAGACCCTTGGGTGGTATACTTGGTAAATTAAGTTAAACTTTAGCTAAGGCAAGTGGTAGGTTTTACCTTTAGGGGTTCCACTAAATTCTTTTTAAGTCTCAGGGAGAATTTGATAAGTATTCAGGATAGGCTTATTGGAGTGAGGTTTATTTCTTTTTTCCCTTTCTTTTATTCTCTTAAAAGTTTTGGAGTAGGTTTAAACTACAAGTTGCTTTTATAAAATTCTAAAAATTCTGCAAAAATTACAGTGGCTTGGCACTGGTTTATGTTTCTCTGTTTCAAAATTTGGGGATCAGAAAGTGAATAGTTTTCTCTGGACAAAATTATTAAATTCTAGGGCAGCAGGGGTGCTTTGAACTACAACTATTATTTAACAGTGAGTAGTTCTATAAAACTCATTTTTGCTGGCTTTTAGGGGTTTTAACATGACTTGATACAAATTTTTAGCCATTAATACCTTTTAGTTATTTTACTATGGTTTTCTCAAGTTTCTAGCCAAATAGGTGCTTTCTACTACCACTATATTTGAAAAATATCAAACAACAGAGTTCTTATTTTTCTTGGTTATTATTTTGTGCAAGAGCAATCATTCTGAAGTTTGGCATCTTTTTGCTTAAGGGAAGGGGTGGTATGCAATATTTGAATTTAGTGGCCTTTCTCATAAAACAGTAGCAATAGATAAGAATTTGCTTCCTTTTCATGGGTTTGCATTTTTCTCTGATGGTTTATCTCATTATGGACTTAGCTAATTTTTGGTCGCCCATTATCATATTATTAGGGGTTGTTTATGATTTATTTGGAGAATGCCTCATTATCATTTTATATTTATTCTCCTTACTTAAAAAGTTGAACTGAGGTGTTCTTTATTTTTGTAGTGGGGCTCTGGTGGTTGTAAGTCTACTGGATTTTTATTATCCATTTTGGGTATAGTTTTGTAATTCTAATAATTGATTTTCAGTTCAAATAGAGCTAAATAAGTCATTTTTAATTTGAAACTGATCTGGACTAATGGTCTCTTTATTTTTCCTAGGTTCTTTGTTACTTAAGCAAACTAGGAAAAATAATTTTCCTTACTGTTCATTAGTTCCTAATGCCTTTCTGATTTTTCCTATGTTTTGGGCAAAATAGCTTTAAATGAATATCTACATCATATTTTTCAATACTGGGGTTCCTACTATTTTTAAACAGTGTCTAAATGAGATTTTAATACCCACAAATTTTCTTAAGTTTAGTACAGAAGAAAAACTAATTTTCCTTAATTAAACAAGATTTGGCTAGTTTCTGTTTTTAATTCTAAACTAAAAATTCAGAACAGAAAGCATAGGGTTTACCATTTTTAAATGATAGTTCATAAAATTTAGGATCTAGCAAAATTCATTTGACATCTTTTGACTACGAATTCATCAAGTTATGGATTTTACAAGTTCTCTGGTTATTTAAAAAGGTTTACAGATTTGATTAAATGGAAAACCACTTTGCACTGGGGTCCCTGGCGGATATTCTAAGTTTTCTTCGCAGATTAGTCCTTAGTTTACTATTCACATGAGTCACTGACGTTACAGAAAACCCCTGGGTTCTTCACCTCCCAACCCGAGGTCCTTCTCCTAAGTTAAACAGTAACTGCGGTGGAAGAAAGGGCGGAGGGGCTTACCGGCGGCGAGATGGCTCCGGTGAAGTGGTTGAGGACGTAGGGGAGGTCTCGGGGATCACAATGAGGTGCGGGTCGCCGTCGGGGATGGCCGGAGTCAGTCGGTCCACGCGCGCAGGCGGGGATTCTCGTCGGCGGCGAGGAGTCTGGCCTAGTCACGGCGAGATAGATCAATTGGACGGGTCAGAGGGGTTCACGGGATGCCAGAGAAGATTTGGGTGCAAGGAATTGGACGGAGACTCACTGGTTAGCTCGGTCCACGCGCGGCGGCGGAAGACTAAAGTCCGGTGAGGTCGATCTCGGGCCTCCAGTGAAGTCCGGCCTGGTCTGAGGGCTTGGCGAGGTTCACGGGCTACTGGCGGAGCTAGCCGAAGCACTAGCTCGACTCGAGGGTGGTTGGAGTGGGCTGGCTACGGCGGCCGAAGCTCTGGCGGCAATGGCGGGCGGAATTGAGCTCGCCGGAGCTAAGGGAAGGTGGCCGGCCGGTGCTGGTGAGTGCGGGGCGAAGTGGGGCGCGCTTGGGAAGGCTTTATAGGCACGGTGCGGTGCACGGGCGGTCGTGGACCTGCGAGCGCGCGTGGGCGTGCACTGGAAGGCGCGGGTGCGCGAACGGGCGTGAACCGGAGGTGTCAGCCACGGTCGAACACGTGTGCCCGATGCTTCTGCCCGAGTTCAAGCGCTGATTGAGAGCAAATCTTCACGAATTTGGGCAAGATCGCTGTGAAGGATTTGTTCACCTAACCAAGCTTTGTCTTTTATGTATGGACGTCACGCGGTTTTAGGCTAGGGACAGGGAGTTGTAGCGTCACCAAGGTGCCAGTGTCAGAATGTCTGGTCCTGAGGTCAAACTGCGCCAAAACCGTGTCAAATGAACTTGGTTTGAGTTCAAACTTTTCCAGAACGTGTTCAAGGGAATTTGGCACAACTTTGATATTTGGATCTCTTGGTTTTGAGTTTCGAAAAACAGAGAACGCATTTGATCTTTGGAAAGAGGTCTGAATTTCAGAAATTCAGAAATCTGAATTTCTCCAAGGGTGCTTAGTTCAAGGGCTGATTTGAGAATTTATTTAAGTTAATTTGGCTAAGCTTTCTCAACCTTTCTTGTTGCTTATTTAATGTACTTTAACTTTTATAATTGGCTCAAGTCATAATTTTAAATCTTTCATACCCTTCTCCTTATTTTCTTAAATTTTGCTCATGGGGCTCATTTAGGGTTTTTATTAGGGTTACATATTCTTACCTTTTAAAATACTCAATTGTCTTGATCATGACACTTCTAAGTATATGCTTGGGGAAATCTTCATTCTTAAGTTAATTTGATGCTCATGCTTACTTTGGTTCTCATAAAATGGTGGATCTTGGTTTGGCATTTTAAGAGAAGCCCTAAGTGACACTGGGGTGTCACACCGACCCCAGGGCTCGGACTTGGGCTCAGCCCCGGAAGACGGCGAACTCCGCTCCGCCGACCCCAGGGCTCGTACTCGGGCTCGGCCCCAGAAGACGGCGAACTCCGCTCCACCCGACCCCAGGGCTCAGACTCGGGCTCAGCCCCGGAAGACGGCGAACTCCGCTCCGCCCGACCCCAGGGCTCGGACTTGGGCTCAGCCTCGAAAGACGGCGAACTCCGCTCCGCCCGACCTCAGGGCTTGGACTTGGGCTCGGCCCCGGAAGACGACGAACTCCGCCTCGCCCGACCCCAGGGCTCGGACTCAGGCTCAGCCCCGAAGGATGACGAACTCCGCTTCGCCCGACCCTAAGGCTCGGACTCAACCCTGGCCCAAGCCGACGGTCTCCGCCTCGTCCGACCCGGGGGCTCGGACTCGACCTCGACCTCGGAAGACAGACTCGACCTCGACCTCGGAGGAGCCTCCACCTCGCCCAACCTAGGGCACGGACCGACCACGTCAACAGGAAGCGCCATCATTACCCTACCCCGAGCTGACTCAGGCTTCGGGGAACAAGACCGGCGTCCCATCTGGCTCGCTCCACCATACGAGTAATGATGGCGCCCCGCATGCCCTGTGACGACGGTGGCTCTCAGCCCCCTTACGGAAGCAAGAGGACGTCAGCAAGGACTCGACAGCCCTGACAGCTGTCCTTCCGCCAGGCTCCAGCGCTCTTCCGACGGCCACGACACCACGCGAACTGGGTGCCAAGACCTCTCCGGCTGCCACGATGGCATGTACTTAGGGCGCTAGCTCTCCACCGCTAGACACGTTAGCACATTGCTACACTCCCCATTGTACACCTGGATCCTCTCCTTATGCCTATAAAAGGGAGGACCAGGGCCCTCTTACAGAGGGTTGGCCGCGCGGGGAAGGACGGGACGGCGCTCGCGCAAGGCCGCTCGCTCCCTCCTGCGTGGACGCTTGTAACCCCCTACTGCAAGCGCACCCGACCTGGGCACGGGGCTAACACGAAGGCCGCGGGTTCCACTCTCCCACGCCTGTCTCCCTCCGGCTGCTTTCTTCCCCCCTTCGCGTTCCGCCTCGCGTCGACCCATCTGGGCTGGGGCACGCGGCGACAATTCACTCGTCGGTCCAGGGACCCCCGGGTTTCGAAACACCGACAGTTGGTGCGCCAGGTAGGGGCCTGCTGCGTGTTGACGAACAGCTTCCCGTCAAGCTCCAGATGGGCAGTCTCCAACAACCTCTCGAGCCTGGGACGGTGCTCCGTTTCGGGAGTCTTGAGTTCATGTCCCTCGACGGCAGCTATGACATGATACTCCCTCCCCCGCCGCGCGACAGCGACAATGGCGGTCGACAACCCGCTCGCCGGCGGGAAAATCGACGACGCCTTCCCCACGTGGTGGAAGGACGACATTCGGGCTTGTCCCGTCCCCTCCCCCGCCGACGGAGGAGGAGGCGGGGCAACCAAGGCCAAGCAGGAGGCGGCACCTCGTTGGCTGTCGAGCGAGTCGACGGCACCAGCGCCCCAACAGGGAGCGCGTCGGGCATCGACCTCGCGTCTGAGACGAAGACGAGCGCCATCTCCCTGCAACACATCAACCTCAAGCAAACGGACGACGCCAGCACGCTCGCGAACGACTTGCTGGGCGTCACCCTCGTACCTGAGACGACGGTGCAGTCAGTCCCTGACGCGACTTCGTCACCGCTCGTCGACCAAGAGGTACCGACCGATTCCCATCTCGCATCTTTTGGATTCGGCCTCGACCCGCCAAGCAACTCCGCTTCGGTGGACACTCTCATAGAGGCGAGTCCAAACCCTCTGGGGTATCGTGTGCGGTCACCCTGGGACCGGCTGACGGTCGTCTCGTCCTACGGGCCCTCGGGGTCCGAGGAAGATGGCGAGCCCGACCTCTGTTGGGATTTCTCCGGGCTTGGTAACCCCAGTGCCATGCGGGACTTCATGACCGCATGCGACTACTGCCTTTCCAACTGTTCCGACGGTAGCCGCAGCCTCGACGACGAGGACTGCGGCCCAAGTCGTGAATGTTTCCACGTCGATCTAGGGGGTCCCGGCGAAGGCAACCATCTTGGTATACCGGAGAACGATGATCCCCTAGGCCCGTGCCTCGCATTGACATCCTTCGGGAGCTAGCTGTGGTCCCCGTCCCAGCGGGGGTACTGACCCACAGCTCGAGCAAATCCACGAGATGCAGGCCAGGCTCGACGAGGGAGCAGGAACGCTTGTGCCGATCCGCCGGGACATCGGGCAGGAATGGGCGGGCCAACCTCCGGCTGGAGAAGCACGTCATCTCCCCCAGGGCATCCAGCATCGCATCGCCGACGACGTCAGGGTAAGGCCGCCACCGGATTCCAGTGGAGTCGGCCAGAACCTGGCTGCAGCGGCGATACTTCTCCGCGCGATGTCGGAGCCATCAACCACCGAGGGGCGGCATATCCAGGGAGAGCTCAAGAATCTCCTGGAGGACGCCGCGGTCCGACGGGCCGAGAGCTCCGCCTCCCGAAGGCAGGGGTACCCTTCGGAACATCGCGCCGCGACTTCCCGACTCATGCGGGAAGCCTCGGTCCACTCCGGGCGCACGCGCAACACAGCGCCTGCGGCCCTGGGCCGCCTCAGCAATGAGCACCATCACCACAGTCATCGGGCCCACCTCGATGAGAGGGTGCGCCGAGGCTACCACCCCAGGTGTGGGGGACGCTACGACAGCGGGGAGGATCGGAGTCCTTCGCCCGAACCACCCGGTCCGCAGGCTTTCAGCCACGCCATACGACGGGCGCCGTTCCCGACCCAGTTCCGAACCCCGACTACTATCACAAAGTACTCAGGGGAGACGAGACCGGAACTGTGGCTCATGGACTATCGACTGGTCTGCCAACTGGGTGGAACGGACGATGATAATCTCATCATCCGCAACCTCCCCCTGTTCCTCTCCGACACCGCTCGAGCCTGGTTAGAGCACCTGCCTCCGGGGCAGATCTCCAACTGGGACGACCTAGTCCAAGCCTTCGCTGGCAATTTCCAAGGCACATACGTGCGCCCTGGAAACTCCTGGGATCTCCGAAGCTGCCGCCAGCAGCCGGGAGAGTCTCTCCGGGACTACATCCGGCGATTCTCGAAGCAGCGCACCGAGCTGCCCAACGTCACTGATTTGGATGTCATCGGCGCGTTCCTCGCCGGCACCACCTGCCGCGACCTGGTGAGCAAGCTGGGTCGCAAGACCCCCACCAGGGCGAGCGAGCTGATGGACATCGCCACCAAGTTCGCCTCTGGCCAAGAGGCGGTTGAGGCCATCTTCCAGAAGGACAAGCAGCCCCAGGGCCGCCCACTGGAAGATGCTCCCAAGGCATCAACTCAGCGCGGCACCAAGAAGAAAGGCAAGAAGAAGTCGCAAGCGAAACGCGACGCCGCCGATGCGGACCTTGTCGCCGCCGCCGAGTACAAGAACCCTCGGAAACCTCCGGGAGGTGCCAACCTCTTCGACAAGATGCTCAAGGAGCCATGTCCCTATCATCAGGGGCCCGTCAAGCACACCCTTGAGGAGTGTGCCATGCTTCGACGCCACTTTCACAAGGTCGGGCCACCCGCGGAGGGTGGCAAGGCTCTCGACGACGCTAAGAAGGAAGATCACAAGGCAGGAGAGTCCCCCGAGGTCCGCGACTGCTTCATGATCTACGGCGGGCAAGTGGCGAACGACTCGGCTCGGCACCGCAAGCAAGAGCGTCGGGAGGTCTGCTCGGTAAAGGTGGTGGCGCCAGTCTACCTAGACTGGTCCGACAAGCCCATCACCTTCGACCAGGCCGACCATCCAGACCGCGTGCCGAGCCCGGAGAGATACCCACTCGTTGTCGACCCCATCATCGGCAACATCAAGCTCACCAAGGTCCTCATGGACGGAGGCAGCAGCCTCAACAACATCTACGCCGAGACCCTCGGGCTCCTGCGGGTCGATCTATCCTCGGTCCGGACGGGCGCTGCGCCTTTCCACGGGATCATCCTCGGGAAGCGCGTCCAACCCATCGTACAACTCGATCTACCCGTCTGCTTCGGGACGCCCTCCAACTTTCGAAGGGAGACCCTCACGTTCGAAGTGGTCGGGTTTCGAGGAACCTACCACGCAGTGTTGGGGAGGCCATGCTACGCCAAGTTCATGGCCGTCCCCAACTACACCTACCTCAAGCTCAAGATGCCAGGCCCCAACGGGGTCATCACCGTCGGACCCACGTACTGACACGCATACGAATGCGACGTGGAGTGCGTGGAGTACGCCGAGGCCCTCGCCGAGTCCGAGACCCTCATCGCCGACCTGGAGAGCCTCTCTAGGGAGGCGCCCGACGTGAAGCGCCACGCCGGCAACTTCGAGCCAGCGGAGACGGTCAAGTCTGTCTCTCTCGACCCCTGCAACGACGCCTCCAAGCAAATCCGGATCGGCTCCGAGCTTGACCCCAAATAGGAAGCAGTGCTCGTCGACTTTCTCCGTGCAAACGTCGACATTTTCGTGTGGAGTCCCTCGGACATGCCCAGCATACCGAGGGAAGTCGCCGAGCACTCGCTGGATATTCGAGATGGAGCCTGACCTGTGAAGCAGCCTCTGCGCCGATTCGACGAAGAAAAGCGCAGAGCCATAGGCGAGGAGATCCACAAGCTAATGGCGGCAGGGTTCATCAAAGAGGTATTCCATCCCGAATGGCTTGCCAACCCTGTGCTTGTGAGAAAGAAAGGGGGGAAATGGCGGATGTGTGTAGACTACACTGGTCTAAACAAAGCATGTCCGAAAGTCCCCTACCCTCTGCCTCGCATCGATCAAATCATGGATTCCACTGCTGGGTGCGAAACCCTGTCTTTCCTCGATGCCTACTCAGGGTATCACCAGATCAGGATGAAAGAGTCCGACCAGCTCGCGACTTCTTTCATCACACCCTTCGGCATGTACTGCTATGTTACCATGCCGTTTGGTTTGAGGAATGCGGGTGCAACGTACCAGCGGTGCATGAACCATGTGTTCGGCGAACACATCGGCCGAACGGTCGAGGCCTACGTCAATGACATCGTAGTCAAGACGAGGAAAGCCTCCGACCTCCTTTCCGACCTTGAAGTGACATTCCGGTGTCTCAAGGCGAAAGGCGTGAAGCTCAATCCCGAAAAGTGTGTCTTCGGGGTCCCCCGAGGCATGCTCTTGGGGTTCATCGTCTCCGAGCGAGGCATCGAGGCCAACCCGGAGAAGATCGCAGCCATCACCAGCATGGGGCCCATCAAGGACTTGAAAGGCGTACAGAGGGTCATGGGATGCCTCGCGGCTCTGAGCCGTTTCATCTCGCGCCTCGGCGAAAGAGGCCTGCCTCTGTACCGCCTCTTAAGGAAGGCCGAGTGCTTCACCTGGACTCCTGAGGCCGAGGAAGCCCTTGGGAACCTGAAGGCGCTCCTCACGAACGCACCCATCTTGGTGCCCCCCGCTGCCGGAGAAGCCCTCTTGATCTACGTCGCCACGACCACTCAGGTGGTTAGCGCCGCGATTGTGGTCGAGAGACGAGAAGAGGGGCATGCATTGCCCGTCCAGAGGCCAGTCTACTTCATCAGTGAGGTACTGTCCGAAACCAAGATCCGCTACCCACAAATTCAAAAGCTGTTGTATGCAGTGATCTTGACGCGGCGGAAGTTGCGACACTACTTCGAGTCTCATCCGGTGACTGTGGTGTCATCCTTCCCCTGGGGGAGATCATCCAGTCCCGAGAGGCATCGGGTAGAATTGCAAAGTGGGCGGTGGAGATCATGGGCGAGACAATCTCGTTCGCCCCTCGGAAGACCATCAAGTCCTAGGTCTTGGCGGACTTCGTGGCTAAATGGGTCGACACCCAGCTCCCGACAACTCCGATCCAACCGGAGCTCTGGACCATGTTTTTCGACGGGTCGCTGATGAAGACGGGGGCCGGCGTGGGCCTGCTCTTCATCTCGCCCCTCAGGAAGCACCTACGCTATGTGCTACGCCTCCACTTCCCGGCGTCCAACAACGTGGCTGAGTACGAGGCTCTGGTAAATGGGTTGCGAATCGCCATCGAGCTAGGGGTCCGACGCCTCGACGCTCGTGGTGACTCGTAGCTCGTCATCGACCAAGTCATGAAGAACTCCCACTGTCGCGACCTAAAGATGGAAGCTTACTGCGATGAAGTTCGGCGCCTGGAAGACAAGTTCTACGGGCTCGAGCTCAACCACATCGCCCGACGCTACAACGAGACTGCGGATGAGCTGGCTAAAATAGCCTCGGGGCGAACAACGGTTCCCCCGGACGTATTCTCCCGAGACCTGCATCAACCCTCCGTCAAGACCGACGACACGCCCGAGCCCGAGAAGGCCTCGGCCCAGCCCGAGGCACCCTCGACTCAGTCCGAGGTACCCTCGGCTCGGCCCGAGGTACCCTCGGCCCCTGAGGGTGAGGCACTGCGCGTCAAGGGGGAGCAGAGCGAGGTCACGCCTAATCATAACTAGCAGACCCCGTACCTGCAATATCTCCACCGAGGAGAGCTGCCCCTCGACCAAGCCGAGGCTCGGCGGTTCGCGCGGCGCGCCAAGTCTTTCGTTTTGCTGGGAGATGGCAAGGAGCTCTACCACCGCAGCCCCTCTGGCATCCTCCAACGATGCATTTCCATCGCCAAAGGTCAGGAGCTCTTACAAGAGATACACTCGGGGGCTTGCGGCCATCACGCAACACCCCGAACCCTTGTTGGAAACACCTTCCGACAAGGTTTCTACTGGCCGACGGTGGTGGCCGACGCCACTAGAATTGTCCGCACCTGCGAAGGGTGTCAGTTCTACGCAAGGCAGACTCACCTGCCCGCTTAGGCTCTACAGACTATACCCATCACCTGGCCGTTTGCTGTGTGGGGTCTGGACCTAGTCGGCCCCTTGCAGAAGGCACCCGAGGGCTACACGCACCTGCTGGTCGCCATCGACAAATTCTCCAAGTGGATCAAGGTCCGACCCCTAAACAGCATCAGGTCCGAACAGGCGGTGGCGTTCTTCACCAACATCATCCATCGCTTTGGGGTCCTGAACTCCATCATCACCGACAACGGCACCCAGTTCACCGGCAGAAAGTTCCTGGACTTCTGCGAGGATCACCACATCCGGGTGGACTGGGCCACCGTGGCTCACCCCATGACGAATGGGCAGGTAGAACGTGCCAACGGCATGATTCTGCAAGGACTCAAGCCTCGAATCTACAACGACCTCAACAAGTTCGGCAAGCGATGGATGAAGGAGCTCCCCTCGGTGGTCTAGAGTCTGAGGACAACGCCGAGCCGAGCCACGGGCTTCACACTGTTCTTTCTAGTCTATGGGGCCGAGGCCATCTTGCCCACAGACTTAGAATACGGTTCCCCAAGGACGAGGGCCTACACCGACCGAAGCAATCGATCTAATCGAGAAGACTCACTGGACCAGCTGGAAGAGGCTCGAGACATGGCCTTACTACACTCGGCGCGGTACCAGCAGTCCCTGCGACGCTACCACGCCAGAGGGGTTTGGTCCCGAGATCTCCAGGTGGGCGACCTGGTGCTTCGGCTGCGACAAGACGCCTGAGGGCGGCACAAACTTACGCCTCCCTGGGAAGGGCCGTTCGTCATCGCCAAAGTTCTGAAGCCCGGAACATACAAGCTGGCCAACAGCCAAGGCGAGGTCTACAGCAACGCTTGGAACATCCAACAGCTACGTCGCTTCTACCCTTAAGATGCTTTCAAGTTGTTCGTATACCTCGTTCACACACAAAGTCTGGTCGTCAAGGAAGGGTCAGCCTTGCCTCGGCAAAGCCCGACCCTCCCTCGGGGGCTAGAAGGGGGGAACCCCCTCTGCGTCGAAATTTTCCAAGAAAAAAATCTTTCCTGCCAGAATGCCTTTCGTGCTTTTCGACTACTTCGAAAGTGGATCCTGAAAACGACGGAGTACACGTAAGCAGCCAAGGCTGACCGAGCCGAGGGACTCCTACGCCTCCGGGATACGGATACCTCACTCATCACCTTCTGAGATAAGTAACTCGCGCTCGGATAAGTGATTCTGCGGACCGAACAAGTCTTCACGCTCGAAAGCTCCTCTGTTGGAATGATTTTTCGGGCCTTCTCGACTGCGTCGGTCACAGAATCCTATGGACGAGTAAGAGTGCGCGTAAGCGGCAAGGCCGACCGAGCCGAGGAACTCCTACGCCTCCGGGATACGGATACCTCACTCATCACCTTCCGTGAAAAGCAACTCTTGCCCGCACAAACAATTCTGTTACCGACAAATAAGTCCGGATACTCGAAACAAGAGGAAAAGGGACACAGCTTTACAACACGATGACGGTATGTTTGGGCCTCGACGGCCGCAGAAAACATACACACACTACAAGACAACCCGATCCTGCAGGCTCGGACGTCAACAATTGAAGGGGGCAGCAGCACCCTCGGCGTCAACTACTCCTTCGGCAGGGTCTGACCTAGCCTCGGACGGCGACGCGGTCGGAGGACCCCCACTCTGAAGGACGACATCAGCACCACACCCGGGCCATCGCCGCCAGGGTCTTCTCCAAGAATCCGGCTCGAGCAGACGGCTCGGCCGGCCACCCCGAGGCCTCGGCCAGCTGTCCCCCGAAGACATCAGCCGGCTTGAGGCCTCGGCAGCTCAACTCCGGCGTCGGTTCCGCCAGCGGATGACCCGGCTAGGCTCCGGCCGACCACGTCTTCTTTTTCGAAGCCAACTCTGCCCCTGTCTGTGCTGACACCGCTACCCCCGGCTTCGGCTCATCAAAGAGCGGCCGAGGGTTCCTTTAACTAAGCAAGAGAAGCCTTGGACAGCAAGGCCGACCGAGCCGAGGGACTCCTACGCCTCCGGGATACGGATACCTCACTCGTTACCTTCGCACGGGGCGACTCACGCTTGGTGAAGCGGTTTAGAAAACCAACAGGCGAGTCTTAGTGCTCGAAATGAAGAAAAAACACGGCTCCGCGCCGAAAATACGTACATGTTCAGGCCCCGACAGCCGCAATGAACAAGACACTGGCACTCAAAGTGCCATTACAAACGGAACTCCGGTTCCACCTCCGCAGGTACGAACAACCCCACGTGATTGGGGGGCCTGCGGAGTGACAGAAGGCCGACGGATGGTTCGCCGTCGCCCGTTCCGGCAGCAGCGACGACGACCTCCGCCCCGGGCGGCGAAGCAGCTTCAGCAACGGCTTCCGGGCGGGTGCTACGGCAGGAAGGCTCTCGCTCACGAAGGACGAGAAGCAGCCATTCCAGCCAGGAGACGGAGATCCGGGGGTGCAGGCGGAGTTGGCAATCTCGTCGGCAGAGAAGCCTTCTCCGGCTGCCACCACCTCAACACCGCGCCAGCGGGCGCCAGGCGCCTCAAAGCGCACCGGCAGGTCCTCGCCCTCGCCGAAGCCACCCAGAACATGAGTGCCGCCCTCGCGGCGCACGACGTGCTGGGCGACCCTCTGACGCGGCTGTCGGCGTGAGGAAGGCCTGGACGTGGCCGGCCCGTATGCGGCGCGACCATCGTCCGGACGGAGGACGGAATGCTGCACCCTGGCTGAGCAGCGGCGGCCCGCCTTGCCCGGCGTGGCTGAGGGAAGCCTCCGCGGAGCTGGAGGGTGCCTTTCTCCCCTAGACGCCGGGGGAAGAAAAGGGTTACCGGCCCACACGGAGGCAGCCCCTCGACTCGCCTCACCCTCCGCCCCAGCAAGGATGATGAAGATCCTTGAAGCTGAGGGCGGGGCGGAGGCCGCAGCCCGGTTCGCTTCTCCCCACCATCAAGCTGGAGGTCATCGTCTTGGGTGACCACCGGCGAGGGGATGCAGCCGGGCTGCATGATGAAAATCCTTGAAGCCGAACAGTGGCTGAAAGGTACCAACTTCCTCGAAGTTGCGTCTCTCCGACGACAAGATGGAAGGATTGCGGGCGTCCCCCACCCGGGGGCTCGGAAGATGGAAAGACACGATGCATGAGGGAAGCGCAAAGACATGGTTGCCCTCCAAGGGGGTCACCCTCCTTTTAAAGGCAACTCTCCCCACTTGCGTCCTCAGCCGTTGCGGGCTGAGTCTTCTCCAACACGCTCCAAGGTCCTCCCCCTTACGGCGTGGGGGCTAGGTCCCACGCGTCATGCAAGCCGGTCCAGGGCAGAAGAAGCCAAACCGCCACGCGCGGTGCATGCAACTGCCCAGCGGTTACAAGCACTCCTCCACTTTCGCCCAGACCGACGGGTGGAAGGGTGGATAGCCATGCAGTCGACATGCAACCGCGCCAAGTGGGCGCGCCCCTTCGACTCCAACGCGCCCAGCATGGAGGCCCAGGCCCACACGTCATACAACCGGCGTGCCGGTTACTACGTGCGAGCAACTGCACCGCCGCTCGCGCCACTACCGCGCCTCCTCGACTGCGGGGCCAATACCGTGACTCGAGGCAACCCTGCGTGTGACCCAGCAGTGCCAGCCAGGCGCAACAGTCAAATACGGTCAAAAATGGGCCGGCAGTAATGGCAGTGGCAGGCGGGCAGGAGCAGCGGTCACATCGTCAGCCAAGCTTACGTCCCATCCAGGGGCAGCGAGAGAACCCTCTCTCACGGCGTGAAGACGGCGCGCCCGTGATCCGTTCCTCGAATGGCCCGCGCACGCGCAACGACCGCCTCCCAAACCACTTGCCCCGTCGCATTAACTCCACGGCGGGACAGGCGACGCCTTAGGCGGGAGAAGCAAGCGACGCTTCGCCTTCGCCATAATGACCGCGTCGAAAAAGGTACGCCACGTCGTTCGATTTCGTATCCTTTTCCTTTTCCTCTTTCTCTCTCTTACAACAGGGATCGGGAAAGGGGGATACCCCGAAAAGGATCCTTCTCCGTGAAGGAAACAGGCCCCGAGCCTCCCTACTGATCAGAGGTTCGAAGGCCGGCCCCTCGGAGGGGTTCAACGGCCGCCTCAGAGCGATTGGGTTCTGCGCCCACTACTGGTCAGAGGTTCGATGGCCGGCCCCTCGGAAGGGTTCAACGGCTGCCTCAGGCCACTCGGGCTCCGTGCCCACTACTGATCAGGGGTTCGTAGGCTGGCCCTCGAAGGGTTCACAGTCGCCTCAGACACAGAGCGAGGGATGACCCTGGGTACGTTCGATACATAACCAAGGCTCGGGCTACGCTCCCGAGGTACCCTAGGACATTTCCGAGACCAGCGGGAACAATCTTGTAACGGAATCCCATCAGAGGGAGGCATCGAGCCCTCGGACCCCGTCAAAGGGGACCGGGTCCGGCAAATCACCCGCAGGTACTTTTGGAGCGCGCCTCCGGGCCTCTAGCCGACCCCTAGCAAATGGGGCACGGGCGTCCGCTCGGATTACCCGCCAGCAGCTCACCGGAGACACCATGTTCGGCGCCCTCCAAGGGCAACATGGCACTTCCCCCCTCCTCCTTGCGGAAAGGCGACGCAGGGGCGTATGTAAAAAAGTCGAGTCTGTCCTTGACCATCCTCTCGTCCTGTGCAGAGGCTCGGGGGCTGCTCTCGCAAACCCGGCTCCGGCCTACCCGTTGACAGCGTCAACATACCAGCCCGAGAACTTGGGACCCGATCGTGCACCCGGGCTACGGCCAGCTCGCATGAGGGAACAACTAGACCAGCCGAAGTATTGCGAAACGCACTAAGACCTCGAAGGAGTAAAACTACTCCTCCGAGGCCTCGAGGGCTACACCCGGCGGGTGCGCTCGCGCGCACCCACCAAAACAAAATGCAACCAAGAAAAAGCTGGTCCCCTTGCAAAAAAGTGCGGCAAAAGCCTCCAAGCGAGTATTAACACTCCCTTCGAGGCTCGGGGGCTACTGTCAGGGACCATAATTAGGGGTACCCTCAAGGCTCCTAAATCTCAGCTGGTAACCCCCATCAGCACAAAGCTGCAAAGGCCTGATGGGTGCGATTAAGTCAAGGATCGGTCCATTCTAGGGACGCGATCACGCCTCGCCCGAGCCCAGCCTCGGGCAAGGGCAGCCGACCCCGGAGGACCTACGTCTCGCCCGAGGCCCCCCTCCAGCAACGGACACACATTCGGCTCGCCCGAGGCCCAGTCTTCACCAAGAAGCAACCTTGGCCAAATCACCACACCGACCGACCAAATCGCAGGGGCATTTAATGCAAAGGTGGCCTGACACCTTTATCCTGACGCACGCCCTCCAGTCGACAGAGCCGAAGTGACCGCAGTCACTTCGCCGCTCCACTGACCAGTCTGACAAGAGGGCAGCGACGCCTGCGCCGCTCCGACTGCTGAGCCACTCGACAGAGTGAGGCTGACAGCAGCCAAGCCCGGCCTCAGGCGTCATAGGAAACTCCGCCTCGCCCGACCCCAAGGCTCGGACTCGAGCTCAGCCCTGGAAGACGGCGAACTCCGCTCCGCCCGACCCCAGGGCTCGGACTCGGGCTCGGCCCCGGAAGACGACGAACTCCACTCTGCCCGACCCCAGGGCTCAGACTCGGGCTCAGCCCCGGAAGACGGCGAACTCCGCTCCGCCCAACCCTAGGGCTCGGACTTGGGCTCAGCCCCGGAAGACGGCGAACTCCGCTCCGCCCGACCCCAGGGCTCAGACTCGGGCTCGGCCCCAGAAGACGGCGAACTCCGCTCCGCCCGACCCTAGGGCTCGGACTCGGGCTCAGCCCCGGAAGACGGTGAACTCCGCTCCGCCCGACCCCAAGGCTCGGACTTGGGCTCAGCCCCGGAAGACGGCGAACTCCGCTCCGCCCGACCCCAGGGCTCGGACTTGGGCTCGGCCCCGGAAGACGACGAACTCCGCCTTGCCCGACCCCAAGGCTCGGACTCAGGCTCAGCCCCGAAGGACAACAAACTCTGCTTCGCCCGACCCTAGGGCTCGGACTCAACCCTGGCCCAAGCTGACGGTCTCCGCCTTGTCTGACCTGGGGGCTCGGACTCGACCTCGACCTCGGAAGACAGACTCGACCTCGACCTCGGAGGAGCCTCCACCTCGCCCAACCTAGGGCACGGACCGACCACGTCAACAGGAAGTGCCATCATTACCCTACCCCGAGCTGACTCAGGCTACGGGGAACAAGACCGGCGTCCCATCTGGCTCGCTCCACCATACGAGTAATGATGGCGCCCCGCATGCCCTGTGAGGACGGCGGCTCTCAGCCCCCTTACGGAAGCAAGAGGACGTCAGCAAGGACTCGACAGCCCCGACAGCTGTCCTTCCGCCAGGCTCCAGCGCTCCTCCGACGGCCACGACACCACGCGAACTGGGTGCCAAGACCTCTCTAGCTGCCACGATGGCATGTACTTAGGGCGCTAGCTCTCCACCGCTAGACACGTTATCACATTGCTACACTCCCCATTGTACACCTGGATCCTCTCCTTATGCCTATAAAAGGGAGGACTAGGGCCCTCTTACAGAGGGTTGACCGCGCGGGGAAGGACGGGACGGCGCTCGCGCAAGGCCGCTCCCTCCCTCCCGCGTGGACGCTTGTAACCCCCTACTGCAAGCGCACCCGACCTGGGCGCGGTGCTAACACGAAGGCCGCGGGTTCCACTCTCCCACGCCTGTCTCCCTCCGGCTGCTTTCTTCCCCCCTTCGCGTTCCACCTCGCGTCGACCCATCTGGGCTGGGGCACGCGACGACAATTCACTCGTCGGTCCAGGGACCCCCCGGGTTTCGAAACACCGACAATATACAACAGTCTTCAACCCAAGAATTACCAAGCATTGTGATCTCACGGGAGAGGGAGTGGAGAATGGAGTTGCTTGCGATTTGGCAGAGGGGGTTTTATCTAGAGTGCTTTGCTTGGGATGGGAACTGAGGGAGCTGGGGGGGTTTATAGGCGAGCGGGGGTGCTCGGGGGGTGTGGAGTGGTAGTGATGGGGCAGGTGACACGAGGCAGCAGGTGCGACAAGGGGAAGGGGGCCTGTTGCCAGCGACGATGGCGGCGGGTGCGCTGCAAAAGGGGGCGTGGCTGGCGGTAGTGCGCTGCAAAGGGGGCGTGGGGCGGTGGTAGTGCGCATGGAGGCGGGCACGCGTGCGAGGGGCACGGGTGAGTGGTGGGGTCAATGACCCTGATGTTTGTGGTCTCTGGTTCCAAGAATCTTTGCCTCTCTGTATGGTAATAACTCCTTCTGTCCTCTTTTCCTGTTTACTTTCACTCAGGTGCAGTGCTTTGATTCTCATGGTCGGTCCTTTTGACTGAGCGGCTGGACTAGTTTCTTCTGTAGCTTATTCTAGGCTTCAAGGGTAAGCTTCCGATATCTTCTTGGGTAAGGTGCTTTTCTCTTGAGATGGGTTAAGATGAGAATGGAAGCATAAGGTGAGGATTAGCTCTAATTTGTGATCTATGTTTTTAGAGAAAACCTTTCTTAAAAAGAAAGAAAACACACAAGCTCAGCAATGATAAGCACAAACAAATCAAATGTTTTGAATAAGGGAAGAATAGAGTTTTTCTAAAGCACGAACTACTCAGATTCAGGGGCTAAGCATAACTACTATTGCTCGGCTCCTGAACTGAGAACTATGCTAAATGCAACTTATGAGCACTAACGATGAAGCATCACATATGCACTCAAAAGGGGAGAAAACATTGAGCGAAATTCATTTTGAAATGCCCTAGGGGGCCACACAATTAGAGTTTTGCAAAACACGGGTCTACACGATTACCTCTCATACATGCAGGGCTCTAGCCAAAGTGAAGAAAAACTTCACTACCCAATGCACGCAGAGGACTGGGCATAACTAACTCAGATCTGGCAGCTTCTCTGCTGGCAAGGCTGGCGCACAACTTCAATCTGAGACGTCTCCTGGATGGGTCAAGAGGGAGCTGATGTTGATGACTTCTTCTGGCGGCGACTGAGATGGCAAGACGCGGTCGAACTCTTCTTCAAGCTGGACTGGCTCTTGTAGCTCCTCAGAGGGCGGTGGTGCTGGCGGAGTGCTTGCAGCTTCTTCCTTGACCTCACGGGACGGTGCTGGAATCTTCTTCAAGGTGAAGGGCTCAAACAACTCTGGCGGGGGATCCTGGGGGGACTCGGGGTGCTCTTTCTTATCCATAGCCTGAGGGGAGACTGGAATTCTTTCCAAGACTATGGCTCCTTCCGGGAGTTCCCAAGCCTTCTTTTCTCCTCTTGCAGAGACCGGATGACCTTCAAGAATCTGGGGGTCTTCAGCTTTGATGGGTTGAACAGGGTTGGATGAAGCGGGCTCTTGGATTCGCAGGGCTCTACGTTGGTTGTGGGTTACCAAGTACGCCTCCATCAACTTCTGGACATGCTCATCCTTGGCTTGCTTCAGGGCTTCCACAACAATGACTTCACGACCTTCCAAGGCAGCTACACGGGCTTGAGCTGTGGTGAGATCCACATGGAGTTGACGGTTGCGCTTCTCTGCATCTTTTGCTCGGGCAATCATCTGACGGTGGTGCCGAGCCAAGAAATCATATTGTGTATCAAGGGTGAGCAGGTATGCAGTGAGGTACACGACTGTGGGGTCGTCCTCAAGCAGCTGCTGCTCTTCCAATGCACGCATCATGGCCATCCAAGCAGGACAGTCTCTCTGAAAGGGCGGAAAGAATCTGAGCGGGGTGTCGGCCACTTCTTCTTCATAGATCTGACACAAGGCCCTCAATGCCTTGCGAGCAACGACTTGGCAGGTGTCTCAGAATCTGTGCCCAGCAGCAGTGACACTCCATTCCACATGGCGCGGACTGGATCCAATGTATATAGTCGCGACACACTTCTCTGTGCCATGCTCGACGAATTCACGACCATCATACTCTGGCTGGCTCCTGATTCCAAGGCGAACTGTGCATGCTCTCAGTAACTTGGGGAAACCATCTTCATTCTGGCACAAGCTGGTTTGGCAACGAACCTCCATCTGACTTCTGAGAGAAGGAAAGGGGAAAGCATTTTTGCAATGAAGGGATGAGAGCAAGAATTTTTTTAAGAAAATAGTTTTGACTTAAAAACTTTTGGATCAGGCTAAGGGTTACATCCTGCGGCCAACCTAACAGCTCTGATACCACCTGAAGCGTCCCCAATCCTCTGGGACTCAAATGTGATACAATTACTAGTCCCAGGAGGCTAGTTAACACATTTATACATCAGATGATACCAAATCTGCTCAAACGAGACAAACCTACAAAGGTGGCGAACAACTTTAAGATATGGTCCACAACTCGGGACATATCATCAGAGTGGGGCTGAAGCAGCCCGATATACGCAGCGAAGCCAATCAGCGGTCCAACAGCCACAGGCAAGGTTGGGAACAGTCGTAACTCTTACCCGATCTCCTTTTTCTGAAAAACAACAAATAAGCAAGGGTGAGTACAAACGTACTCAGCGGCCCACCTTCACCCGCGGAATGGGGAAATCAGATATAATGCATGGAATATGTAGAGCTCAGAATATTTGCAGAAATAGCAATATTTTATGCAGGGTTGTTTTGAAAAACATTTTGTATTTTGCAAAGCGCATCCTCTCCAAAAGGAGCAGGAAGTTTTTCAATATTAGAACAAAATCCCTTGGATAAACCATCCAGGTATCTCAGCAGTTTCCCACTGGTTTTCTTTTTCAAAAACAACTACTGGACTTCTCGTCCACCATAGCTCACGACTCAACCGCCGGACCTTTTAAAAACCACTTTTCTCAAACGCACCTTTTTTTTGAAAACAAAACACTAATTGCCATGCCATACCAGACTCATCCATTCCTGTGGACACAGACTATTCAAATAGGTTTTCAAACTCTGCGCAGAGGTGTACACTTTACCCACTAGTCCGGCTCTGCGATCTCATGGCCAATGAGATCCGAATCCGAATCTCTTTCTTTCCTCGCACGTCCTAACCTTAACGGTTATACCGGAAGGAGTCAGGCCACCGCCATGTCCAAACCGAACAAAACATTCCCCCTCCTTATCCTCCCGGTGCTCCCCAGCCTTCATAACCCTGGGGCTGGACCGTACGAGTTCAGATTGAGTGACTGCCCACACAGTCTCGAGTGGTTGTACTTATCATGAGTACAGGTAGTGAAGGATGACAAACCGGTCCTTATATGAGGGGACAATCCTTCTGCTCATGCCTAAACCAGCTGAGCCATCACCTTAGGCCCTCCCCTAAACCAGGGAGTCCTTGATCATCCCTACTCAAAGGTGATAAGGGTGAAAACCCTTCATCAAACACATTTTGAAAAGCATTTTCTTTTGAAAACTCACACCTTTCCTCAAATCATTTATAACAATTATATCAGGGATTGATTGCGGCAAGCGGCTGGGTGGCCAAAATAACTTGTCTCAAAATCATATCATGCATAAAATAACAGGCTGAGGGTTGTGGTTGAAAAATCATAGGTAATTTATGCATCAAAGGGATTCATTGAGCTTGCCGTGCTTATCCGACGAAGGGGTAAGGGGAGCTCGCGGAACTAGCTTCTGGCTCCACCGCCTGGCGTAGACTTGTAGATCTGGCCTCCACAAGACGACACGAACGCTCCGATAACTATGCAACATGAACAAGCAAACATACAAACCAGCAAGTATACCAACAAATATTTAGTATAGTGGTCAGAATAGCGATATATGGATGGGTAGAGTCTTGAGTAGAATCTGTGTCATGTGGTGTTGAGATACTACTAGTGGTGGAGCGGAGGTGCTTACCAGGAGGGTGGACTGGAGGCGAAGCGACACTACGCGTGTAGCCGGCAGAGCGGAGTAACTGAGTGGGTGGGAGTTTTCCTTGGCTGATGGTGTGGAGTGTGTGTGGAGAGGGAGAGGGTAGCTGGGTGTATTTATAGCTGGGTGTATGTGGTGTAGCACAGTGAAGTTCACTGTAGGTGAGAATAGTGACGAATGAATCGTCTGACTTAGTATGAACAGGAGAGTTATAGGCAGAATATGGGACGAGAGTATTTTGGGAGTCTTCTGGAACATGAACCATGTTTAAGGGATGACATGGTTGGATAGGGAATAATTTGATAAGAATTTAGAAACAAGAATTATTGGAATCTGAGTTTGGAAGCCTGGTTCAAAGGAATCTCAAAGTTAAGCATGCCCAACTTGGAGAAACCTAGGATGGGTGACCAGATGGGAAGTTCCCTACTGGAAGGAAAATCACAGTCACCGGAGTCCGTATGACTAGAATATGGGTCTGGCTGGTCTTAAGTGGACTGGACAGCATGATGGATGAGTAGTTGAAATTTGGGGCGATCGGATGATCGATGAATAGTAACGATGAATAGTGATGACAAAAAAGTTACATAGATATCATCGATGAGTAGTAACGATGATGAATAGTAACACTGAATAGTAATGATGGTGAATAGTGTCAGTGAATAGTAATGATGAATAGTAACAGTTAATAGTGATGGTGAATAGTGATAGTGAATAGTTCATATGAACGAACGATGAACGATGAATAGGAACTATGAATGAACGGATGAACGATCGAATGATCAGACGAACAAACGATCGGAATTTCGGCAGCATAACGGCAGGAAAAGATTATTTGGACGAACGAACGGACGAACAATCGAATGATCGGACGAACGAACGATCGGAATTTCGGCAGCATAACGGCAGGACAAAGATTATCTGAAAGAACGATGAATAGGGACTATGAACGAACGATGAACGATGAATAGGGACTATGAACGAACGATGAACGATGAATAGGGAACTATGAACGAATGATGAACGATCGAATAATCGAACGAACGATCAGAATTTCGGCAGCATAATGGCAGGACAAAGATTATCTAGAAGAACGATGAATAGGGACTATGAACGAACGATGAACAATGAATAGGGACTATGAACGAACGATGAACGATCGAATGATCGAACAAACGAACGATCGGAATTTCGGCAGCATAACGACAGGAAAAAGATTATTTGGACGAATGAACGGACGAACGATCGAACGATCGGACGAACGGACGAACGAACCATGAACGATCGGACGAACGATCGAAGATCGATCGAACGAACGAACAAACTAAGAACAGGGGGACGAACGATCGAAGAACGATCGAACGATCCTTGTGCTAGTGTGTGCTTGTGTGGAACATGGAGTGGGTGTGTGTGAGGGGGGGAAGAGAGTTGCCATGAAATGGCTTGGGGTGGGATGAGAGGAGGCCCTTGCCCCTCTATTTATAGCCATGGTGGGGGGATTAGGGGGAGGGATGAGAGGATTAGTGGGAGATTAGCATGTATTTGTCTTGTATAAGTGAGATTAGCTTGTAGAGCTCACCGTATGACACTGGAGGCATACGTATACGTATGGGCATGAGGAAAGTTATGAAGAAAATATTTGTAGGGACTTGAAAAATGATTCTGAAGGTATTTCTCAAGAGGAAAATACCTGGAGAATTATCGGTGGAATATTTGGGCAGTATTTCTGGAAAGAACTTGAAGGGGATCACTGGGGAAATATCTGGGCAGTATTTCTGGAAAGAATTTGAGGGGGGTCACTGGGGAAACATTTGTAGGATATTTTGAGGAGGATTTTGGAGAGAATATAGACCACTATACTTTATTTGCTGATATCAACTTGCAAACAAACATTTTGAAACGAAATTTAAAATTCATTCTGAATTTAGAGCAAGTTTGAGGAAATTTCAGGATTTGAATTTTTGGGATGCTACAATCCCAAACCGCTTGAGAAGATCTTGAGTGTACTTCGTTTGGGAGATGAAGGTGCCGTCCTTGAGTTGCTTTACTTGGAATCCAAGAAAGTAGGTCAACTCGCCCATCATCGACATCTCAAACTTTTGTGTCATCACCCTGCTAAACTCCTCACAAGACTTTTGATTAGTAGAACCAAATATTATGTCATCGACATAAATTTGGCACATAAAAAGATCTCCATCACAAGTCTTTGTAAAAAGAGTGGGATCAGCTTTCCCAACCTTGAAATCATTAAAAATTAAGAAATCTCTAAGGCATTCATACCATGCTCTTGGGGCTTGCTTAAGTCCATAGAGCGCCTTAGAGAGCTTGAACACATGGTCGGGGTACCTGTCATCCTCAAAGCCAGGGGGTTGTTCCATGTATACCTCCTCCTTGATTGGCCCATTGAGGAAAGCGCTCTTCACATCCATTTGAAACAACCTGAAAGAATGGTGAGCGGCATAGGCTAGTAGAATTCGAATAGACTCTAGCCTAACCACAGGAGCAAAAGTCTCCTCGAAATCCAAACCTGCGACTTGGGCATAACCTTTTGCCACAACTTGAGCCTTATTTTGTGTCACTACCCCGTGCTCGTCTTGCTTGTTGCGGAACACCCACTTGGTTCCCACAACATTTTGCTTTAGACGTGGCACCAGGCTCCAAACTTCATTTCTCTTGAAGTTGTTGAGCTCTTCCTACATGGCCAACACCCAATCCGGATCCTGCAAGGCCTCTTCTACCCTGAAAGGCTCAATAGAAGAGACAAACGAGTAATGCTCACAAAAGTTAGCTAACCTTGAGCGAGTAGTTACTCCCTTGCTTATGTCACCCAGAATCTGGTCAACGGGGTGATGTCGTTGGATCATTGCTTGGACTTGAGTTGGAGGGACCCATGGTGCTTCTTTCTCCATAACTTGTTCTTCTTGTGCTCCCCTTGATCACGCCCGCTTCTTGAGGAACCTGTCCATCATCTTGAGTTGGGGGATGCACCATTGTAGAGGAAGATGGCTGCTCTTGCTCTTGTTGTTCCTGTGGTCGCACATCACCTATCGCCATCGTGCGCATTGCGGCCGTCGAAACATCATCTTCATCTATGTCATCAAGATCAACTTGCTCTCTTGGAGAGCCATTAGTTTCATCAAATACAACGTCGCTAGAGACTTCAACCAAACCCGATGATTTGTTGAAGACTCTATACGCCTTTGTATTTGAGTCATACCCTAGTAAAAACCCTTCTACTGCCTTGGGAGCAAATTTAGAGTGTCTACCTTTCTTCACCAGAATGTAACATTTGCTCCCAAATACATGAAAGTAAGAAACATTGGGTTTGTTACCGGTAAGGAGTTCATACGAGATCTTCTTGAAAGGCGATGTAGGTAGAGCTGGTTTATGGCGTGGCAAGCTGTGTTCACAGTTTCCGACCAAAACCGCTCGGGCGTCTTGAATTCTCCAAGCATCGTTCTCGCCATGTCGATAAGTGTCCTGTTCTTCCTCTCTACCACACCATTTTGTCGTGGTGTGTAGGGAGCGGAGAACTCATGCTTGACGCCTTCTTCCTCAAGATACTCCTCCACTTGCAGATTCTTGAACTCGGACCCATTGTCGCTTCTTATCTTTTTTCACCTTGAGCTCAAACTCGTTTTGAGCCCTCCTTAGAAAGCACTTTAGGGTCCCTTGGGTTTCTGATTTATCCTGCAAAAAGAACACCCAAGTGAAGCGGGAAAAATCATCAACAATTACAAGACCATACAAACTTCCCCCGATGCTAAGGTAGGCAACGGGTCCGAAGAGGTCCATGTGAAGAAGCTCCAGTGATCTTGACGTTGTCATCACATTCTTGTTGTGATGAGTGCTTCCCACCTGTTTCCTTGCCTGGCAAGCTGCACAAGGTCTATTTTTCTCGAAACAAACATTGGTTAGTCCCAACACATGTTCTTCCTTTAGAAGTTTATGAAGGTTCTTCATCCCAACATGTGCTAGACGGCGATGCCACAGCCAGCCCATACTAGTCTTAGCTATTAAGCATGCATCTAGATCGGCCTCCTCTTTCGAAAAATCAACTAAGTAGAGTTTGCCGTCTAATACACCCTTAAAAGCTAATGAACCATCACTCCTTCTAAAGATAGATACATCAACGTTTGTAAAAAGACAATTGTAACCCATGTGACACAATTGACTTACAGATAGAAGATTGTAACCAAGTGACTCTACTAGAAATACATTCGATATGGAGTGCTCATTGGTGATGGCTATCTTGCCCAAGCCTTTAACCTTGCCTTGGTTCCCATCTCCAAAAATAATCGTATCCTAGGAATCCTTGTTCTTGACGTAGGAGGTGAACATCTTCTTCTCCCCCATCATGTGGTTTGTGCATCCGCTGTCGATAATCCAGCTTGAGCCCTCAGATGCATAAACCAGCAAAGAATTTAAGCTTGGGTTTTAGGTACCCAACTCTTGTTGGGTCCTACAAGGTTAGTCACAATAGTTTTTGGAACCCATATGCATGTTTTGTCTCCCTTGCATTTGGATCCCAATTTCCTAGCCACTACTTTTGCATTCTTACATGAAAGAACAAAAGAAGTGTTGCAAGCATGGAAAACAGTAGTAGATTCATTACACACTTTCCTATGCACATGATGCACAACATGATTTCTCCTAGGCCTACTTTTACCGTGAACAAAAGTAGAACTAGAGGCAAACATAGCATGTGAATCAAAAGCATCATGATCATAACTCCTATTATAATTGGAATGACTAGCAATTTTCCTATTATAAATGAAAGCATGATTCCTTTGAGTACTACTAGCCATAGGGGCCTTCCCTTTCTCCTTGGTGAGAATGGGAGCCTTTTGGCTTGTTAAGTTCTTGGCTTCCTTTCGAAAACCAAGCCCATCCTTAATTGAGGGGTGTCTACCAATAGTGTAGGCATCCCTAGCAAACTTTAATGTATCAAAATCACTTTTGCATGTCTTAAGTTGAGCATTAAGACTTGCCACCTCATCATTTAATTTAGTAATAGCAATAAGATGTTCATTACAAGTATCAACATCAAAGTCTTTACATCTATTGCAAATAACAACATGCTCTACACATGAACTAGATTTGTTAACTTCCTCTAGCTTAGCATTTAAATCATCATTTAAAATCTTTAAACTAGAGATAGATTCATGGCAAGCAGATAACTCAGAAGATAACATTTCATTTCTCTTAGTTTCTAAAGCAAGAGACTTTAGTACACTAACAAATTTGTCATGTTCCTCATATAAAATGTCTTCTTGCTTCTCTAGCAATCTATCTTTTTCATTTAGAGCGTCAATTAATTCATTAATTTTCTCTACTTTGGCTCTATCTAAACCGTTAAATAAGCTAGAGTAATCTACTTCATCATTGGAAGAATCATCATTGCTAGAAGTAGTGTACTTAGGGGTTTCTCGAATGCTTACCTTCTTCTCCTTGGCCATGAGGCAAGTGTGGCGTTCGTTGGGGAAGAGCGAAGACTTGTTGAAGGCTGAGGCAGTGAGTCCTTCATCGTCGGAGTCGGATGAGGAGCAGCCAGAATCCCATTCTTTTCCAAGATGAGCCTCGCCTTTCGCCTTCTTATAGCTTTTCTTCTTCTCCTTCTTCCCATGTCTTTCTTGTCCCTGGTCATTTTCATTATCGGGACATTGAGCAATAAAATGACCAGTCTTACCGCATTTGAAGCAGGAGCGCTTTCCCTTTGTTTTATTCTTGTTGGGATACTCCTTGTGTCCTTTAAGTGCGGTCTTCAAGCGCTTGATGATAAGCGTCATCTCATCTTCGTTGAGGCCGACAGCCTCTACTTGAGCTACCTTGCTTGGTAGCGCCTCCTTGCTGCTTGTTGCTTTGAGAGCAACTGGCTGCGGCTCGTAGATGGGTAGTGGACCGTTCAAAGTGTCATCCACGTATCGCGCTTCCTTCACTATCATGCGCCCGCTCACAAACTTTCCAAGGATCTCCTCAGGTGTCATCTTTGTGTACCTAGGGTTTTCACGAATAAGATTGACAAGATGGGGGTCAATTACAGTAAATGACTTGAGCATGAGTCGGACGACGTCATGGTCCGTCCATCTTATGCTTCCATAGCTTCTAATTTTGTTGACCAGGGTCTTGAGCCTGTTGTAGGTTTGAGTTGGCTCCTCTCCCCTGATTATCGCAAATTTCCCCAGCTCGCCTTCCACCAACTCCATTTTGGTGATCATGGTGGCGTCATTTCTCTCATGAGATATCTTGAGGGTTTCCTAGATCTGCTTTGCATTGTCCAAGCCGCTAACCTTGTTGTATTCATCCCTGCATAGAGATGCTAGCAAAATAGTAGTGGCTTGGGCATTTTTATGAATTTGCTCATTAATAAACACAGCTTTATTCGTACTATCAAAATGCATTCCATTTTCAACTATTTCCCAAATGCTAGGATGGAGAGAAAATAGATGACTACGCATTTTATGCCTCCAAAATGAGTAGTCCTCTCCATCAAAGTGTGGAGGTTTTCCTAGAGGAATAGAAAGTAAATGTGCATTCGAATTGTACGACATGCGGGAATAATCAAAGGAATAGTTTTGATTAACCGTCTTTTTCTTTAACGAAGAATCGTCATCGTCGTCGTCTCTTGGTGAAGAAGAAGATGCATCGCTGTCGTAGTAGACAATCTTCTTGATGCGCCTCTTCTTCTTCCCGTCCTTCTTGTGACTCGAGCTAGAGTCGGTTGGCTTGTCGTCTCTAGGCTCGTTGAGGAAGGACTCCTTTTCCTTGTCATTGACCACCATCCCCTTTCCCTTAGGATCCATCTCTTTGGGCGGTTAGCCCCTTAGATGAAGAGTACGACTTTGATACTAATTGAGAGCACCTAGAGGGGGTGAATAGGTGATCCTATAAAAATCAAATACTAATAGCCACAAAACTTAGTTATGAGTGTTAGTACGGCTAAGTTGCTTGAAGCGTGTTCTTGTGAACACAAACAATCACAGAGAGATCAACACAGGACACACGATTTTTATCCCGTGGTTCGGCCAAGTAACACTTGCCTACTTCCACGTTGTGGCGTCCCAATGGACGAGGGTTGCACTCGACCCCTTTCAAGTGATCCGATGATCAACTTGAATACCACGGTTTTTCCTTTAGATGATTGTTCCCGTTTGCGAGGAATCTCCACAAATTGGAGTCTCTCGCCCTTACAATAGAGATCACAAAGAAGGCATGGAGTAAGGTTGGGAAGAGAAACACACACAAGACACAAATCCATAGCACACACACGCACACAAGTGAAGACTCGAGCTCAAATGACAACACAGGGAGTCCTCGACTCGAATAGAGCTCAAATCTCTAACACAACGAAGCAAATACGCGGGAGCAGAGTCTGGATCCCTTAGAATACTTAGTGAATACTTGGGTGACTCCTCCATGCACCTAGGGGTCCCTTTTATAGCCCCAAGGCAGCTAGGAGCCGTTGGAGGCCAACTTGGAAGGCCAAACTTGCCTTCTGTCAGATGGTGCACCGGACAGTCCGGTGCACCACCGGACTATCTCTATAGTTGTTCGGTGCGCGATCGCCTTTCAAATCAGGCGCATCCGACCGTTGCAACTCCGGGTCCATTGGCGCACCGGACAGTCTGGTGCCCCCCGCCGACCATTGGCGCTGCCACGTGTCGCGCGAAGATTGCGCGGCCGACCATTGGCGCTGGTGACCGTTGGCTCACCGGACAGTCCGGTGCACCACCGGACAGTCCGGTGAATTATAGCCACGTCGCCCCTATGCTTTTCCCGAGAGCGACGAGTTCGCCGCGGACGACTCACCGGACAGTCCGGTGTACCACCGGACAGTCTGGTGAATTATAGTCGTACGCCGCCGTCGAGTCTCGAGAGTGGCCTTTTCACGCGGACCAGTCTGGCGCACCGGACACTGTCCGGTGCACCACCGGACAGTCCGGTGTGCCAAGGCGAGCTGAAGTTGGCTGCACACAGCCACCTCTTTTTCCAATTCTTTTCTCACTGATTCTAGCACTTAGACAAAACACATTAGTACTCAAAACAATGTACTAAGTCTAGAAACGTACCTTTCTCTTTGATTTGCACTTTTCTCTTTACTTGGCACATGAGAACTTAATTAAACGTGTTGGGCACTTAATCACCAAAACATTATTGAAATCGCCCAAAGGCACATTTCCCTTTCAATACTGAGTTTTGATAAAAACAGAAAAGCAGGACTTGTATAGTACTAGGTGTTTAAGCATTAAGTATGTAGAATTCCATCTAACATCCATGTCAACACCAAACTTACGAGGACGAATAGCCATACTCATACAATAGCTTTTATATGCAGCTATTCGTTGATTTGAAGCATTTAAAAAGGTTATAGCAGTTCTAAATTCATCAATATAAGCTTTCAAATGTTGAAGACCAGCTTTAACAATTAGATTAATAACATGACAGGAACATCTTTGATGCAAGAACATAGTGCACAAGTCATCATCATTAGGTGTAAAAGAATCATCATCATCATCAGTCACAACAGGAGCAGGCACACCAAGGTAAGCAGACAAGAAAGGTCTCAGATATTTCATGGCAGTATTGTTTGATGAAGCATTATCTAAGGTGATTACAAATACTTTATCTGTTAAAGCATAATCATCTATCACAGTAGCAACCAGATTAGCAATACTAACACCACTATGTTTACCATCAATTAACCTTAGACCAAGCAACCTTTTTTCTATTTCCCAGTGAGAATTCACAAAATGAGCAACTACACTTAAATAGTCTTCCTTAGCCTTGCCAGCCTAAATATTAGAGGTTAGACAAACAGATGTAACATCAATTTTCAAAGTACCAATTAAGTTTACCTTATGCTCATTATATAACTTAATCATGTCCCTAGCAGTGGTTTGCCTAGAAACATGCACAAATCTAGGGTTATGTGCACGAGTGATGTATTCTTGAAATGCATCAGTGGAGCCATGTCATAGAGGTAGATCATTTCTAGCTATCAAACGACAAAGTTCACTCTTTGCAACAGAAGGACAGTACTCCCAATGTTGCAAAGAACCATCGGGGTTGTACTTAAGCACAGATTGGGTTTGGCCAGAGCGATCGTGTGCCTTCTTAGCACTACAATTGTGTCTAAGCAAGTGACCAGTGCCAGAAGAGGATCTAGCACTTAATGTCTCATGACAGAACTTGCATCGAGCAGCATACCTTACACGCTTACCATTTACCAGATTGGTTAACTCGTCGAAATTGTTCCAAACTTTGGATCTCTTCCTTGAGCCACCACCAACAGAGGCAGTGGTAGATGCTGGTGGGCTCGTGGAGTCCGTAGCAGTGCCTGTTCTAGAGGCGACAAAATCCTCGAGCTCAATAGGATCTAAATGAGTGACAGTGTGACACCAACACCCATTAAGGCTTGTCTAGCATCCATCGCCTCATTGTGGTCCTCAAGCTGTCGCTCCTCCTCCTCTGCAGCCGGGAAGATCCATAGCCTTGAGAGCTTGACCTCGACAACGAGCACGAGGAGCACAGCTGGAGTCCTCGACCAGTCGACCTCTCGCACACCGCACACGTCTCCGACTCCTCAACGACTACATAGCACCGGATTTCACCGATACCTACATTGAGGAACACACCGGAAGAATTAGGGTTAGGAGTAGGGCCCGATGAACACACCGACAGAATTATAGAATAGGGGAAGGAGTAGGGCCCGAGGAACTCACCTTGTGCAGTCGGAGCACTGGAGACGACGGACGATGGCTGAGATCCGTGGAGCGAGGAACACTGAAGGGGATTAGGGTTAGGAACACCGGAGAGGACCGGGAGAGGAAGGTAAGGACAGAGAGGAAGTATAGATGTCCAAGCACGGCGGGGGCGACCGACGGGCAACTGAGTCCAAGCACAGGAGATTCCGGCGGACGGCGGCGAACCGCAGATCCGAGAGGGGAGAGGAGATTAGGGTTCGGGCGGAGTCGTCGATGCGAAGGCGAGAGGCTGAGACCTGAGAGCGTAAATGCGAATGCGAGGGGGTGGGGCTGGGACGCGCCGCGCGCGGCCGGTTAACATAACCGGGCCGCCACGTGCCTGCCCCCTTAGACGGGCCGGGTCGGGCTAAACCCGACGGGCTGAAATCTCTGGCACAGCTCGACAAAACGGGCCGGGCTTACCTAAGCACGTTTGAAGCCAGGCCGTGCCGGTGCTGGGCCGAGCCATTTTCGTGCCGTGTCGCGGGCCATCCGATAGGGCCGGCCCAGATGGACATCTATACAGACAAGCATAAACGTCAGGAACGATTGAATAAGCGCGAGTGGGAGCTGGGAAGCAGAGGCGGCCAGTGGGGGCACCGGTAGGTGGGGTGCGTGGTGCCAGCGAGGCAGCGACCGAGAGTTGGTGGCGCGGCTCCCGACCTCCGGACAGGGACTGGTGGTGCTGCTGCCTTCTCGGAGTGCGGCAACGGTGGCGCCGGAGCAGTGCTAGATTTGCAGCTCCGACGGTGCAATCCACCTATCCCTGGGCTCCGCATTGGGTCGGGTACGGTGGGATGTCCTTCTCGACTCTCCTGGGGTAGTGAGGTTGCCCGTTTCCGTTGGTGTTCATCTCACAATTCTGCCGAGTCTATGCATTTTCTTCCCATCTTTGCTTCGTAGCTGGAAGAGCAAAATGTGGCATATTTAGCAGGAAATAACTATGCATTTTTGCACAGCACAGCTCCATTTCCAGTACTCCTAGCCAGGGCCGGGCTAGAGAAATTTGAGGCCTTATACTAAATCTAAAATAGTGTAACGTACATTTTTATAAAAAAAATCAGTAATAACAATCTGCAAGTTACAGTAATATATATTGCAATAGAATATCGAAAGAAACATTTCTATTTTATTTGAATAACACCGTTCTTTTGGTGGGTTTTAAAGAAAATCTTGTACAATATGCTCGTATTCGATTTTCTCCCAAGCTTCACTCTCGATTGCTATTGTGGCTAAATAATACGTCTTTTTTTATCATACTAGAACACAAATATGGATTTAGTAGCTTTAATTTAGAGAACTTCGTTCACGCGGACAAATATGTTAAGATTCTATGAAGATTTATTTTTTAGTGCAGCGCTCGGTAGTTTCGTTTTAGCGCAGCGGTCTGGTAGGGAGAAAAATATGTGCTATATATTAAAATGTGTAGAAGATCATAAAACTAAAATATATACATTTGCTAAGTTTTGAGACCCTCAATTTTTGGAGGCCCTGTGCGAGCGCACTGCTCGCACATGCCTTTGCCCGGCCCTGCTCCTAGCTTCGGGAACAATAGTTTCCTTTGTTATGTTACTTTATTCACTAAGCTCTCAGCTTGGATGCTCGATTGCACAGCATGGTGGATCAATGGTAGCTTAGTCATTCTGGTGCTAGTCTTCTACCTCTTGACGGCATTCCATTAGGTGTCGCTTCTTCATCTGCTTTTAACAGAAGCGGATCTGTGTCGATCGAGCTATGCAACAGAGTTTGTGCTTGTACAGAGGTACCGTCGTAGTGTAGATTTAGCTCGTTCCTGTAGTAAAAGGACCACCGTTGACAATTGCTTACAGTTTTGACTGACCCTTTTGAGATGAGATGAGATGCGATGAGGTGGATGATCCATTCATCTACCAGGAAGAGCTGAGATGTGGATTTTCCAGGTTTCTTGTTTTAGTTGCCGTGTGGAATTTTGTGGCATGCCTGGATCATCAGTTGATAGGGGTTCAGGGTAAGCCAACATTGGTGCTATACTGCTTTTGATGAAATAATGAAGAGGGGGCAGCTTGAATCTCGAATGATACAGCTGCAGAAGATGCATCTTTCTTCCATATCATAGCTTCAATATGTACATTAAAAAACCTCTAATGGTCAACAATTATATGGAAAGTGGTAGTCCACTCCTTTTACGTGCCAACTTTTCCTTAACAAATGTGGATGCTTACTTTAACCATGTCAAGTGTTGCTTGAGTGTATCATGAGGAAGCTTCCTTATCTTCATGTAGAACAAGAATGGTGCTAGGCTGGATCGTATGTCATGGGGAGAATCATTCTTGTCTTGTTTGATGCTTGTTAACTCTTGTCTAATTCTTCCTGTTCTTGTAGGATATAACAATCAACAAGCAAGCTTCTCCGGTACTCCAGTAGCAAAAGTACCAGCTACCTGCTATAGGAGGGTTGCTGCTATCTGCCTATCTTCACCTCATGGCGCTGTCTAGAAAGTTGTACAAGATGTCTGCCGTCACCTAAAGATCTCTGATGTGACATCTCTCTCTCTCTCTCACTCGTCTGCTGAATTCGACGTGTGCAGAAGGGAACAAGAGAGGATCAAGAAAGGCTAGATTCTAGCAGCTTCCTCTAGTACATTGGCCTCAATTCCTCTTTCAGTTTCCCCCATGCCTCGCAACTTAGAGAGCCCAGTGCAGACCTAGATGGCAGTCTCAGCCTTGGACCGAGCTCTTAGCAGTGAGTACCCTACTAAAAGCAGAAGAAAGACCAAGGTTGGCGGATGGAAACGTGTTTTTGTCCTAACTGACACTAGTTGTGTCCTGGCTATTCAATTGGATCGTGGTGACAATGCACATAAGGTCAAAAGAAAGTTGCAGGTGGCACTAAATTTTCCTACTGATGGGAGGTCACTGACATTAGGTGATCGTGTTCTGAAAAATGATCTCAACACCATTAGAAATGATTCCATGTTGCTTCTCACCAAGACTTTCATGCATCGAAGTTCCTCCACACCATGCTTGTCTCCTAGAGGCAAGGACCTCCAATAGCAAAAAGATAGGGGCTGTCCAATTGAACTGTTAGTATGCCCGAGCCGCTGTTCTCGAACAAGGCAGCTCGTGAAGGATGTTGCTAGGGCAATCAGGAATGGGGTGGATCCAGTACCTATCAAAAGTGGGCTTGGTGGTGCCTACTATTTCAGGAACAACAAAGGTGAGGATGTGGCAATTGTGAAGCCAAATGACGAGGAGCCTTTTGCACCGAATAACCCAAAAGGTTTTATAGGGAAATCCCTTGGGCAGCCAGGCCTCAAAAGATCAATTCGAATTGGCGAGACTGGTTTTAGAGAGGTCGCTGCCTACCTTCTGGACTATGATAACTCTGCTAATGCCCCTCCGACGATACTTGTTAAGATTTGTCATCCTGTGTTTCATATGAATGAAAGCATCAACTGTGCTAACAAAAATATTGCTGATGGTAGCATTCAAGCTGTTAGCAAGATTGCATCATTTCAGCAGTTTATTCCTCATGATTTTGATGCTAGTGATCATGGCACCTCATGTTTTCCTGTTTCTGCAGTCCATAGGATTGGTATTCTTGACATCAGGATCTTGAACACCGATAGACATGCTGGAAATCTTCTGGTACAGAAGAAAACTGGTGCAGGAAAATTTGGGAATCAGACTGAACTTATTCCTATTGATCATGGTCTCTGCCTTCCAGAGTGTTTGGAGGATCCTTTTTTTTGAATGGATCCACTGGCCTCAGGCATCAGTCCCGTTCTTAGAGGATGATCTCGAGTACATAGCAAAACTTGATCCAGCAAAAGATGCTGACATGCTGCGGATGGAGTTGCCTATGATCCGTGAAGCATGCATGAGAGTACTAATACTCTCGACTATATTTCTGAAAGAAGCCACAACATTTGGTATGTGCCTTGCAGAGATTGGAGAGATGATGAGCAGGGAATTTTCTTGTATGGAAGATCAGCCAAGTGAGCTAGAGTTTGTCTGCATGGAGGCAAGGAGGCTAGCAGAGCAAGAAGACAGTTCCACAGAACATGACTCTGGTGAGGAGGACTTAACTCAGTTTGAACTTGACAACGAAGATCGTGAAATGCTAAAAGAACCATCAGCCCACCAAATTGAATTTAAGACAAGAAACTCCAAAAACCAACTGTCCAAGTTGGATGAAGCCAATGAAGAAGATGAAGAGGAAGATGATGCTATGGAGGTAGAAAGCGATGCTGGAAAGTTAGCTTGCCCTAAGCTTGTCAACAAGTGGCTTGCTAACATTTCGAAGCTATCGACCTCACTAGAGGATGCCAATCTAACAGACAAAACCAGGCGTCAACTGTCTGCTGGTACTAAGTTTGTGGATCCTGTGAATACTTATAAGAGCAACTGCAACAACAGTAGCTCTCAGCTTTGTAACGTGGGGAGTGCAAACCATATGCTACCGACAAGTGTGAGCTTTGTCAAGCTGGCTAACATGAAATCTGAGATGTGGGGGATGTTCCTCGAGAAATTCCAGGAGCTCCTGCCTGAGACATTCCGCTCCCGCAAGTGCAGTGTCACAGCGCAAAGAGCAAAGCAGAGGCTTGGCACTTCTTGCCAGTTTTGAGGCTACTGTTTGTTGTGGCTTTTCATGCAGGGGTCGAGCTCTGCAGTTCTCGAATTTGCCACATGATTTGAGTGATTGTGCGCCTAAACCTAAGGTCCATGCTGATATGATGGCCTTGCTCTGTAAATAATTTCTTTTCCTTTCCTAGCTAGGCTGCTAGACATGGGTTGCTTGAAAGAAGTTGGGGGGGGGGGGGGGGGGGGGGGCAATGTCTGCTTGTTTCTGGTGGCCCGACTCTTCCACTCATGATATGCATTCAAAAGTTTCATTCAAATAAAGAATCAGCAGAAAGTTTCTAATGTCGTAATTAAACATTGTGTCAGATGAACGCTAAAGTTCAACTTAACAATCTGTTAGCACCTTTTTGGGCGTCAATCACTCAACAAGCTCTCTGGTCAGTCGCGGACGGTCCGCGAGCTGGCGCGAGTCTAGGGTTCCCTGCCTGACGGCCGGACGGTCCGCGCCCTAGGGCCGGACGGTCCGCGCGTGCGCAGGAGCGGCGGAGGATCGTTGGCGGCGCCTGGATTTCGCTCCCGGGAGGGATTCCGTCGGGGAGGAGAGATCCTAGGTGATGTCTAGGCTCGGGTAGACCGATCTAGACTCCTCTAATTAACGTAGAGTCGACGAGAAGCGGAGGATTTAGGGATTGAAAGACTAAACCTAAACTAGACTAGAACTACTCATAGGATAAAATGTAAATTATATTGATTGAAGGTTCGATTGATTGATTCTAATCGGTCGTAATTCTCTGCTTTTATAGAGGAGGGGGGCTGGACCCGTTACCAACAAAACTCCAAGCAAATCTCGTGATTCTTGCCAACAAACACACCGAAAAACTTGGAACCCTAATCTGTTCTGCGCGTGCGCGGACCGTCTGGCCCATAGGTGCGGACCGTCCGGCCTCAGGGCCGGACCGTCCGGTTCTTTTTGGTGCTCAACATATGCCCCCTGCCTTTTGGTGGAGCTGAGCAAACCAAAAGCAACTAACTCGATGCGATTACATCGGTTTTCTTAGGTATCTTGCCACATACTAGGATGGTACTGTTTGAGAAAACGTCAATTCAAAGGCTCGGGTAAATCTTTGCCTTGTAATGTCTGTAATAAATAGACATTACCAGACATTACCTGTTTTACTTTATAAGGACCCTCCCAGCTTGGCGACTACTTCCTAAACTTCCGGTCTTTGTTCCTTAGCGGTAGGATGGTTTTCCACACCAGGTCCCCTACTTGAAATGACTTTGCTTTGACCTTCTTGTTGTAGGCCCTAGCTACCATGATCTTGTCCTTTTCTATTGCTCCCAAATCTATCACCCTCTTGTCGGTCACCTCATCAATATTATCCATAATTGAATTATAATAATCAATGACAGTTAGATCATTTTGCCTGGCGAACCTGACAACATTTAAACTTATTTCCACAGGCAACACTGCTTCCTGCCTATAGACAAGCTCAAAAGGAGATACTTTAGTAGCACTATGTTTAGATATTCTGTGAGCCCATAAAGCTTCGGACAAAATCTTATGCCAATGCTTAGGATTATCGGATATCTTCTTTTTTATCAAGTTAATCAATGTTCTATTACTAGACTCGGCCTATCCATTGGCCTGAGCATAATATGGAGATGAATTAAGCAACTTAATTCTATATAATTCAGCAAATTCACGTACCTCCTTCGACATAAAAGAAGTTCCTTGATCTGTAGTCAAGGTTTGGGGAATGCCGAATCTATGAATAATATGCTCAGTTATGAACTCAATTACCTCCTTGTGTGTCATGTTCTTCAGAGCAACGACTTCAGTCCATTTGGTAAAGTAGTCAGTGGCAACTAACACAAACCGATGCCCCTTTGATGATGAAGGATGAATTTCTCCAATAAAGTCTAATCCCTATCCTCTGAAAGGCCAAGGCTTGATGATGGGATGTAATTCGGCTGCAGGGACCAACTGTAGATCGCCGAATTTTTGACACACTTGGCATCCTTTGTAGTACTTGAAACAATCAGCAATCATGTTAGGCCAATAAAAACCAGATCTTCGCAACAACCACTTCATCTTTGGAGCCGATTGATGGGTACCACAAATTCCTTCATGTACTTCGGCCATGGCTAATATAGCATCATCTGGGCCCAAGCACTTAAGCAGGACGTCATTGACTGTTCGGCGGTAGAGTTCATCACTCATCAAAACATACTTGAAAGCTGTACGCTGAATGTTCTTATCTGTCCTGATATTGGGATTTCGTAAATAATTAGTTATGGGCGTCCTCCAATCACTTACATCGGCTTCATTATCAACCGAATTGATTAGGAGAACTTTCCTGGTAACTCCGGACGGTCCGACGTCTTTACGCGGACGGTCCGTGGCCTGGGGAATTGGCCATGCACTGGTTATCAGATTTTCAGTGTTGTGAAATCTCCCTCGCTTTATCCGATAACTTGATGCATCTTGTGCCAAATTGTTAGCTCTATGATTCTCAACTCTAGAGATATGCCGAATATTGAATTCGTCAATAGAATGGATTATGCTCCAACATTTCTCAAGGTAACTATTTAGAGTACCATCAAAACATTGATATTCTTCTAACACTTGTTGGACGATCAGCTGAGAATCACCAAATGCCTTCACATGTTTTACTCCCATACAATTTAAAAGTTCCAAACCGAACAAAAGGGCCTCATATTCGGCTTGATTATTAGTGCAATAAATTTTCAATCGGCTAGAGAAGTCGAAGGAGACATTACTTGGTGAAACAAGTACGATGCCAATTCCTTGCCCTTCATTGCAAACCGATCCATCAAAATATAAAGTCCAGGGAGTAATAGTGAGGTATAACATGTCTAGTTTATGAATATCATTAATCTGATGATCTACAATAAAATCCGCTACGACTTGGCCTTTCATAGATTTCAATGGTTCATAGGCCAAGTCATATTCTATGAGTGCATAAGCCCACTTACCAATTCTACCACTCATAATTGGGTTATGCAACATGTATTTGATCACATCGGTTTGACTAGAAATAGTGCAATGACTAGACAGTAAATAACATCTACATTTGGTGCATGCATAAAACAAGCATAAGCATAACTTCTCAACAAAAGTGTACCTCGTTTCAGCATCTACCAACCTCCGACTTAGATATGTCACCACATGCTCCTTTCCTTCAGTTTCCTGTGTCAGAACAGCCCCGATGACCTTATCTTCAGCTATAATGTATAATCGGAATGGTACTCCTACTTGTGGTGCTTTTAATACGGGAACCGAAGACAAGTATTTTTTAATGAGATCAAATGCATCCTGCTGCTCTACCCCCCAAGCGAATTCAGCATCATTCTTAAGCCGAAGGATAGGGGTGAAGGCATCAATCTTCCCGGCTAGGTTAGAAATAAACCTTCGTAAATAATTCACCTTGCCGAGAAACTTCTGCACTTCGACCTTACAAGTCGGAGGTCCCACATTCCGAATAGACTTGATTCGGTCAGGGTCTATCTCTATACCATGTTTATGGATGACAAATCCTAAAAACTTACCAGCCGACACTCCAAAAGCACATTTACGTGGGTTCATTTTCAAACCATACTGACGCATCTTATCAAAGGATTTGCGCAAATCAGCTAAATGAGAACTAAACTCAGCCGATTTTACTACAATATCATTAATGTAGACTTCAACAGTGTTTCCCAACAGCTCGTGAAAGATCAAATTTATAGCCCACTGATAAGTAGCACCAGCATTTTTCAGACCAAATGTCATGACAACCCACTCAAATAAACCAATGAAGCCTGGACATATAAAGGACGTTTTAAACGCATCTTCTTCGGCCATGAAAATTTGATTATATCCGGCATTACCATCAAGAAAGCTAATAATTCTATTTCCTGATGCATTATTGATTAATGTGTCAGCTATGGGCATGTGATACTCATCTTTAGGAGTTGCTCTATTTAAATTGCGAAAATCAATGCATACTCTAAGCTTACCTGACTCCTTCTTCTCCACCGGCACAATATTGGAGACCCACTCTGTGTATCTGCAAGGTCTAATAAAATTAGCTTCTAGCAGCAGGTGGATTTTGTCCTTGATTTGTGGGAGAAGATCTGGACGAAATGTTCTAGCTCTCTGCTTGAAAGGTCTGAAACCGGACTTAATGGGCAGCCAATGCTCTACGATCTCTCGGCTTAATCCCGGCATCTCAGTGTAGTTCCAAGCAAAGCAATCCAAATATTCCTTCAATAGACCAATCATTTCACTTCCAGAATCGGTCTTCAGGGTCTTGTTTATAAAAGTCGGCCTTAGAGTTTTACCATCTCCTATGTCGATCTCCTCCAAAGGATCAGCCGATGTAAACCCCTGTCCTAGTTTATCGAGATCTCTGAATTCCTCTATCATGTCCCCCATAGAGGAATCAGATGATCTTTGTGTGATGGCAGACTCTCCGATCTCAGGGGTCGGATCATCTGTAATACTGTCTTTATGCTGTGGTAGATGTTTGGTCTTGAAGTCCGAACAGTTTTGTGAAAGACCAGACCATCCGGCCTTAGAAGCCGAACTGTCTGTGACCAAGGACTCATGAATTTTGTGTGTACTCGTCATTTAAACTTTATTTTGGATTTAGCCGATTCTCCATCGGCTCTAGCATTACAGGAATGAAACCCTTCTTATCTATACTTATGAACTGGTAATCAGAAAAATCTACTCCTGTGAGACATGTAGCAGTCTCATAAGTCCAGAGTACAGGTGCATCAGCCACAGCGATGCAGGCCGATACATCAGCATGTACTTGTTCTATATCATCGCCTACCCATTGTATTAACATTTGATGTAATGTAGAAGGTATACATTGGTTGGCATGAATCCAATCTCTGCCTAGGATTAAACTATAATTTCTTCTACATCAGCGACGAAGAATGCAACAGCAAGGATCTTAGTCCCGATGGTTAATTCAACGGACGTGACTCCCCTGGCTTTGATCGAATTATCAGTTCCAACACCGCTGAGGGTCATGTTGGTCTTGAGAAGTTCGTCATCTTGTTTACCTAATTTTCTGTACAATGAATAAGACATTAGATTTACAGTTGCCCCTCCATCTACCAACATTTTAGCAATCGGTATCCCATCAATGTGATCGCGCACGAAGAGCGGCTTTAAATGATTTACCAATTCCTTTGGTTTAGTAAAGGCGGCTTCTTTAGGACCAAAATCAAACTGGGCAACAACAGGTTCATCGTCGCCGACAATAGTACAATCGGCAGAAAATGTAATAACATTTACATCCATACCTGGCGCTCTGGAGAAGCTTCGTAGTCGACCAGGTCTTCTCCCAGTAGGTCGTCCTCCTCCATTGATGTTGGTATGTTATCGGAGGCGTCCTAGTGTGGTGCGGACGGTCCGGACTTAGGTGTCGGACGGTCCGCGCCTGGTGCAGATTGTCCAGCCTTGTTAGCCAGGCTGTCTTCCATACCTAAAGGGTGCTGCACAAGTGTTGTTTTATTTTCTATTTTTATGGTCATTTTCTTTTCCTCAACGGTCTTTGGTCTCCATTTCTTTTGCGGTGGCGGGTATTGTGGATGTGTATCATTGAATATCTTTTCCGCCTCCTTTTCCTGGTTCTCTTTTGCTCTTAGGCGTTGTAATTTTCGCTTTTGGGACCGTGTCAATCCCGCTGGGCACCATCGAGGCATGGAGTATTTTGGATCGACTGTTTTGATGGTAGCCGTATCTTCTTTTTTGGTTGTGTTGGCCGATTCCCCAAAAATCATCGGCCCTTCATTATCTTCCTGTACGATGACATCTGCATTACCTATTTTGATAATATCCTTTTTTGTTGTTCTTTCGGTCACTACAGGTATATGCCCCCCTGCCGGATTGGTTGGCCTTTGAGGCCAAGTATTCCGACAATCTTGTTGGGCCTGTGTCTAGTGACCGGATTGAGCGACGCTCAATCGGTCTTGTACTGGAGGTGTCAATCTGTTGAATACAGATGTTTGGGGTGCCCCCCAGGCGGGGTACTGTGGCATCCCAAATGGATATGATGGCATGCCCCATATTTGATTTGGCACATATGGTGGGGGTATGTATGTGTATGGATATGGCATAGGTGGATATGGGGGTGGAGGTGTCCATGCAGGTATGTTACGTCTCAATTGTACAGTATAACCTTTCATTTCTTCCGATTGGTGGGGTGGTCCAATTGGTCTTACCTGACGTTGCTCATGAATAGGTGAGTGGGGTCGCTTTGCTGGCCGGTTACTGGGGTCGGCCTTCTTTTTCACATATTTAGACAATAATTGATCGAAAGTCGGGCCGGTTTTGACCAACCGACCAACTACCTTGAATTATTTGTTTTCCATGTACCTATCTCTGGTCGTCGTGGTTTGAAGGTACGGGGTTGTTGCGGGTCCTAAGTGTAGCCGGACCATCCGCTGGAAGTCTTCGGACCGTCCAAAGAAGCTTCGGACCATCCGCGTCTGGGTGGCGGACCGTCCATAATGTGCAACACGGATTCCTGCGCCTGTCTCCCTGTCTATGCTTGCCCCCCAGTGCCAGAGGCTGTGATAGTCACCTTCAGGGTCTCCCCTCCATTGGGAGTCTTTTCTGCCACCACCTTCCTGCAAGAAATTTTATTTCTTTTATCGGCCTCTCGTGTGTTGCCGATGATGACTTCTTTGCCTTTTTCCTTATCGGCTGTGCTGGGCCGAACTAGGACCTTTTTGCCCTCGAAATCAATCATGTTCATTGGAAAAGGCTCCGTGTCTATCTGTATTTCCTGAAATTTTAATCGTCCTTCTTTAATGGCCGATTGAATCTGTCGACGGAATACATTACAATCATTAGTAGCATGAGAAAATGAGTTATGCCACTTGTAGTATGCATGACGTTTTAGTTCGTCAGCGGATGGAACATTATGATTTATTTTAATGTTGCCATTTTTGAGTAATTCATCAAATATTTTATCACATTTACCAACATTAAATGTAAACTTAACTTCCTCTTGCCGTTTCTTTTGAACTGGCTGCAAGGAAGAACAAGCCGAAGATTTGTCATGCTTTGGCCAAACCATTTCAGCAGCATATACTTCTGTTTCGTTGTCCGAGCTACTTTGATCGCACTCTACTATATGGACATTGTGACGAATGGTTTTGACAGTCTCTTTGATTCGGCTTTCACAAGACAAAGCTCTCTGGTGTAATTGTGCTAGCGTAAAAAATTGGATGCCTTCTAATCTTTCTTTTAAATAATATCGCAGACCATTAAAGGCTAATCCTGCTAGTTGTTTTTATGCTAAATGAATTTGGAAGCACCGGTTTCTTGTATCCCGGAATCTCCGGATGTAATCTTTAATCGATTCATCTTTCGCTTGTCGCAAGGCCACTAAGTCTACTAAATCTAATTCATAGTCACCGAAGAAAAAGTGATCATGGAATTTTTGTTCTAGATCCCCCCATGACAAAATAGAATTAGGAGGTAATGTGGCGTACCATGCGAATGCAGTTCCTGTTAAAGATAATGAAAATAAACGCACGCGGAATGCTTCTGTGTCGGCCAATTCTCCTAATTGTGCTAGGAACTGGCCTATATGTTCGCACGTGTTTTTTCCTTGGTCACCCAAAATTTTTGAGAATTCGGGTATCCTGGTTCCCTGTGGGTATGAGTGGTGATCAAATCGGCTGTCATAAGGTCTCCGATATGATTTTCCCCCAGGGACCATGCTTACTCCGAGCTTATCTCGGAACGCCCCAGCTATTTGCTCCCTCACTATATCAATGGCAGCCGGTGCGAGACCACCGGCTCTCTGGTCAAACATAGGTGGGGTTGGCTGGATATTGGCATGTTGTCTTCCCCCCCATTGGTTTGAGCTATGTGGTGCATTGCCATTTGCCCTATATGGCTCATAGGATTGATCGTTCCTTTCCGGCCTTCTAGGCGGGGCCGGAAAGCTTTCCTGGGTTCTGGATTTTGTATTAATGGGCTGATACATTGCATAGTGTGATGGGAAGTGTTGCTGGGACGGGTGAGGATTTAGGTAACAATCCTCCTCAAAAAAGTCATGTGTGGACTGTCCGGACATTGGCCCGGACCGTCCGTGATTATATGCGGACCATTCGTCGTTGTATGCGGACGGTCCGACTGGGTAGTTTAGATTCTATGCCATATGTTGTGGCTCGGGTGCATATTTGGGTAACTCATTAAAAATGGGCCCGACCGTGGCTGGCCTGAACGGTCCGTGTTCATGTGTGGACGGTCCGGGCATGTGCAGATCGACTGATTTACTGCCGATTTGCGGTTGCTCAGGGTATGTGTCCATCGGCATCCCATAAAGGGGTTGTGACTGGTCATGACAACCTATAGCCGATGTATTACGCGTGTTACCCCCTAATTCAACCTCGTGCAAAGGAAAATTTGCGATATTAGATTTATCGAATGCACGTACTAGTCTCCTATAATCATGTTGCATACCCCCTATGATATTTTGCATCTGTTCACGTTGTTCATCTACATAATTCTTAAGAGATTGCAGTTCGTTTGTATTACTTACATTGGGGATATCTGGTGTGAGTCGGAGCGAAGCCAGATCTGTCGCCCGTTGTCGGACGACCTTGTTGTTCCTGTCCACCTTGAAGTTGGCCAAGAACTTTGCTTTTGCCTCCTGGATCATCCGCTCCTTGTGCTCCTCGAACTGAAGTTGTTCGTCGGCCGATAAGGTTTCCCAAGTCGGCTCTATAATGTTGCTGGGGGAGACATCAGAACTATCCCTTGAACCGGCCATTGAGAGTCGATTTGATGGGTCTAGATGTGTTGTCCCCAGCGGAGTCGCCAAAAAGTATGTTGGCACCTTTTTGGGGCGCCAAACACTCAACAAGAACCAGCGATGGTGCTCTCTGGTCAGGCGTGGACGGTCTGCGGCACAGGGCCGGACGATTCGCAACCTGGCGCGAGGCTAGGGTTCCCTGCCTGATGGTCGGACGGTCCGTGCCCTAGGGCCGGATGGTCCGCGCGTGCGTAGGGGCGGCGGAGGATCACCGACGGCGCCTGGATCTCGCTCCCGGGAGGGACCCGGTCGGGGAGGAGAGATCCTAGGTGATTTCTAGGCTTGGGTAGACCAACCTAGACTCCTCTAATCGACATAGAGTCGAAGAGAAGCGGACGATTTGGGGATTGGAAGACTAAACCTATACTAGACTAGAACTACTCCTAGGATAAAATGTAAATTGTATTGATTGAAGGTTCATCCTCTACTTTTATAGAGGAGGGGGGCTGGACCCGTTACCAACAAAACTCCGAGCAAATCCCGTGATTCTCGCCAACAAACACAGCGAAAAACTCAGAACCCTAATCTGTTCTGCGCGTGCGCAGACCGTCTGGCCCATAGGCGCGGATCGTCTGGCCCATAGGCGCGGACCGTCTGGATCGCGGACCGTCCGGCCTCAGGGCCGGACCGTCCGGCTCTTTTTGGTGCTCAACACAATCATTTTGTTCTTTTGCTATTGGCTTTCTAGCGGGATTTAAACTCTTCGTTTTCTTGTTCACATGGTCATAGTAAAAATTTAAGGCTGCATCTTTGAAATTCAAGCCAGCACTTTAATTTGCTCAGTCTACCTTGAGATCTTTAGTGTGAAATCAATTCGCATACTAACATTGTACTACGACCAGAACAAATGCGACAGAAGTCCAGAAAATTGTTGGGAAAATGTGGTAGTATGTATTTTGTCCATGTCAGAAAAACATATAATTCTAACACCCCTAACTCTAGCAACTCTACTCCATAAAATTATGTGGAGTTGAGCACAACTCCAATTTACAGGGTGTTTGGGATAGCTCCAAATTCCAGCTCCGGTGTGAAGTTGTAGTTTATAATATCAATTTAAATAGTTTTAAAAATATTTGTAATCTAAATAATAAATAAAATGACTTATCTAAATATCTTCTGAATAGTTACAGATCTAGCTCCACGATTTTCTAGAGCACCTAATAACCTGCTCCACCAAATTTCCTAGAGATGGAGTTGTCTCAAACAGGGCCTTAGTGAGGCAACAAAATAGGTGTTTCAGGAAACATACTTTTGTACGTCATCATAGACTTGGAGGGTAATTACCCATCATACCACCATCACAACATAGCCTTTTAGTCCCAAGCAAGTTGGTTAGGCTAGAGTTGAAACCCAACAAGATGTCACCAAAAAAAGAAAGAGAGAGAAAGGGGAGGGGAAAAGATTTTGAGAGCAATAAAAGGAAAAAGGCCTAATCACGGTTTGGGCACATGGATAACTTCTTTCCAAGCATTTATATCTAAACACAACTTCATTGAGATATTCTATTTCTTCAAGTCCCTTTTAATTGCCTCCTCCCATGTCCAGTTTGGTCGACCTCTACCTCTCTTCACATTATTGTCCTGTCTTATGATGCCTTTGCACCGGTGCCTTTGGGGGTCTTCGGTGGACATGCCCAAACCATCTCAACCGGTGTTGAATAATTTTTTCTTCAATTGACGCTACTCTTAGCCGATCGCGTATGTCATTGTTTCTCACTCAGTCCAATCTTGTGTGCCCCCATATCCAACGCAACATACGCATCTCTGCGACACTTAGTTATTGGATATGCCGTCTCTTAGTAGACCAACTCTCAGCCACATATAATGTTGAGTCTGTAATCCAAATTCTGAAGAAGGCGGCCAAGTTGGCAATTGAAGCTGAGGCCCGTCACCAGGAGGCTAGGTAAGACCAGTTGTATGGAGTTTTGTTCTGGTGATTTTAACTCCTTTTGCAGGAAGGAGGGCATTGTGAGGCACCGCACTATACCATATATGCCTCAGCATAATGGTGTGGTGGAGCGTATGAATAGAACAATAATATCCAAGGCTTGGTGTATGTTGTTCAACTCAGGTTTGAGCTGAAAGTTTTGGGTTGAGGCCGCTTCCACTGCTTGTCATTTGATCAATTGTTCACCATCCACTGCTATCGATAAGAAAACTCCACTTGAGGTTTGGTCTGCCCCCCTATGATTATTCTCAGTTGAGAGTGTTTGGCTGTACTACATATGCACATGTTGATAATGGTAAACTAGAGCCTAGAGCAATTAAGGGTGTTTTCTTGGGTTATGGATCTGGTGTTAAAGCATATAAATTGTGGAATCCTGATACACATAAGGCATTTTATAGTAGGAACGTTGTGTTCAATGAATCTGTTGTGTTCACTTCGGATGTATCTACCAGTGCTACTAACTAGAATTCTGAGTCTATCAGTGTGCAGGTGAAGCACGTGGGGGGATGTTGATGATGATGCTCTACCATCTGCTAAACCTGCTGAAAATTCATCTCCTATCAGTGCCTCGTCACCTATTATGGAGTCTCATCCTCAATCTCTTGCTGAAGTCTGAGCTAGGAGGAAGATAGTTTGGCCCGAAAGACTGATTCAAGAGTACAATGTTGCTTTTGCTTTGGCTATTGATGAAGAGGTTGATAAAGTTTAGGAACCATTGAATTACTCAATAGTTATATTGTCTACTGATAGTGAAAAGTGGATTGGTGCTATGCATGAAGAGATGGAGTCTCTTGAGAAGAATGACACTTGGGAACTAGTTCGGCTACCTCATGGCAGAAAGGCAGTTAAGTGCAAATGGATCTTCAAAAGAAAAGAAGGTATGACTCTAAAAGGGCCTTCACGCTATAAATCAAGGCTAGTTGCAAAAGGTTTTAGTCAGATTCCAGGAATTGATTACACTGATGTATATTCTCCTATTGTCAAGCATAGTTCAATTCGTACCTTTCTTAGCCTTGTTGCCATGCATGACGATGAGCTTGAGCAGTTAGATGTGAAAACTGCTTTCTTACATGGTGATTTGGAGGAGGACATTTATATGGACCGGCCTGAAGGGTTCATTGTTCCTGGAAAAGAAAACTATGTGTGCAAGTTGAAGAAGTCCTTATATGATCTGAAATAATCTCCTAGACAGTGGTATAAGAGGTTTGATTCATTTGTGCTTTCTAATAGCTTTTAGAGGTCTCACTATGATAGTTGTGTTTATCTTAAGTTTGTTAATGGATCACCTACATACTTGCTGTTATATGTTGATGATATGTTGATTGCTGCCAAGAGCATGAAGGAAATCACTGCTTTGAAGGCACAACTTAGTAGCGAATTTGATATGAAGGATCTAGGTGCTCCAAAGAAAATCCTTGGCATGGAGATAGTTAGGGTAGAAAGTCTAGATTGTTGTGCTTGAGCCAGAAGAATTATATTGAGAAGTGAAAGGGAAATAGGGTCAAACCTTTTCTTATATGATTTTTGTGGTTGAATTGCTCAACACAAATAATTGGACTAACTAGTTTGCTCTAGATTATATGTTCCACAGGTGCCAAAGGTTCACAACAAACCAATACAAAGTTAAAAGAAAGGGTTCAAATTAAAGGAGCAAAGAAAACCGAAGGCTGCCCTGGTCTGGCGCACCGGACAGTCCGGTGTGCCACCGGATAGTGTCCGATGCACCACCGGACAGTGTTCGGTGCACCATGGAGATCAACTCCGAACTTGCCACCTTCGGGTTTCTGGAAATCGCTCCCCGCTATAATTCACCGGACTGTCCGGTGTGCCAGCGGGAGCAACGGCTACTGCGCCAACTGTCGACTGCAAAAGTGAACAGTGAACAGTGCAGACTACATGCATAGAGTCAGAGCAGGCACCAGAAGGTGCACCAGACAGTGAACAGTGACTGTCCGGTGCACCACTGGATTGTCCGGTGGCCCAGCTGTCAGAAGCTCCAACGGTCGAACCCTAACGGTTGGGTGACATGGCTGGCGCACTGGACTGTCCGATGCGCCTGTCGACAGCAGAGTTCCCCAACGACCACTTTGGTGGTTGGGGCTATAAATACCCCCAACCACCACACTTCAAGGTATCCAAGTTTTCAGCCAACACATTCAATACAAGAGCTAGTGCATTCAATACAAGACACAAATAGATTGAATCAAAATCTCTCCAAGTCCCAATTCCACTCAAAGCAATTAGTGACTAGAAGAGAGAGTTTTGCCGTGTTCTTTTGAGCTCTTGTGCTTGGATCACATTTCTTCTTCCCCATTTCTTGTTCCCAAGACATTTGTAATCAAAGCAAGAGACACCAATGGTGTGGTGGTCCTTCTGGGGACTAAGTGTCCCAATTGATTGAGAAGAGAAGCTCACTCGGTCTAGGTGACCGTTTGAGAGAGGGAAAGGGTTGAAAGAGACCCGGTCTTTGTGACCACTTCAACGGGGGAGTAGGTTTGCAAGAACCGAACCTCGGTAAAACAAATCACCATGTCATCCGCTTTCATTTGCTTGTGATTTGTTTTCACCCTCTCTTTCGGACTCGGTTATATTTCTAACACTAACCCCGACTTGTAGTTGTGCTTTAAGTTTATAAATTTCAGATTTGCCTATTCACCCCCTCTAGGCGACTTTTAACTGGTATCAAAGCCTGATACTTCATTAGAGCCTAACCGCTTGAAGTGATGTCAGGAGATCACGCCAAGAAGGAGATGGTGACCGGCGAGAAGCCCGCCACAAGCCACGGGAAGGCTCCATCGGGAGAGTCCGGCAACAAGATGAAGGGATCCCCTTCACACAACAAGTCGCAATGGAGCGGTGACAAGAAAAAGAAGATGAAGAAAGTGGTCTACTATGAGAACGACTCTTCGTCGCTATCCACCTCCGGCTCCGACGTGTCGTTCATCACTTCTAAGCGCCATGAGCGCAAGAAGTTTAGTAAGATCCCCTTACGCTACCCTCGCATTTCTAAACGTACTCCTTTACTTTCCGTCCCATTAGGCAAACCACCAGTTTTTGACGGTGAAGATTATTGTATGTGGAGTGATAAAATGAGGCACCATCTAACCTCACTCCACACTAGCATTTGGGATGTTGTTGAGTTTGGAGTACAGGTACCATCCGTAGGGGATGAAGATTATGATTCGGACGAGGTTGCCCAAATCCGGCACTTCAACTCCCAAGCCACTACTATACTCCTTGCCTCTCTAAGTCGAGAGGAGTATAATAAGGTGCAAGGGTTGAAGAGTGCCAAAGAGATTTGGGACGTGCTCAAGACCGCGCATGAGGGAGACAAGGTGACCAAGATCACCAAGAGGGAAACGATCAAGGGGGAGCTCGGTCAATTCATGCTCAACCAAGGGGAGGAGCCACAAGACATGTACAACCGGCTCAAGACCTTGGTGAACCAAATGCGCAACCTCGGGAGCACAAAATGGGATGACCATGAAATGGTCAAGGTTATTCTAAGATCACTCATTTTTCTTAATCCTACACAAGTTGAATTAATTCATGGTGATCCTAGATACAAGCTAATGTCTCCTGAGGAGGTTATAGGAAAGTTTGTGAGCTTTGAATTGATGATCAAAGGCTCCAAACAAATCATCGAGCGAGGCGCCACCTCAACACCCGAGGTGCAACCCGTCGCATTCAAGGCGACGGAAGAAGAAAAGAAGGATTCTACACCAAGCAGAGTCCCCATCGATGCCTCCAAGCTTGACAATGAGGAGATGGTGCTCATCATCAAGAGCTTCCACCAAATCCTCAAGCAAAGGAGGGGGAAAGACTACAAGCCCCGCTCCAAGAAAGTTTGCTACAAATGTGGTAAGCCCGGTCATTTCATTGCTAAATGTCCATTATCTAGTGATAGTGATAGGGGCGACGACAAGAAGGGAAGGAGGAAGGAAAAGAAGAAGTACTACAAGAAGAAGGGCAGCGATGCCCACGTGTGTCGGGAATGGGACTCCGATGAGAGCTCCACCGACTCCTCCGACGACGAGGACGCCGCCAACATCACCGTCAACAAAGGCCTCCTCTTCCCCAACGTTGGCCACAAGTGCCTCATGGCAAAGGACAACAAAAAGAAGAAGGTAAAATCTAGAGCTTCTACTAAATATACAACATCTAGTGATGAGGCTAGCTCTAGTGATGATGAGGATGATTTGCTTACACTTTTTGCCAACCTAAACATGCAACAAAAGGAAAAATTGAATGAACTAATTAGTGCTATTCATGAGAAGGATGAACTCTTGGATAGCCAAGAGGACTTCCTTATTAAGGAAAACAAGAAGCATGTTAAGGTTAAAAATGCTTATGCTCAGGAGATAGAAAAATGTGAGAAATTAACTAGTGAGCTTAGCACTTGCCATGACACTATCTCCAACCTTAGAAATGAAAATTCTAAATTAATTGCTAAGGTTGAGAAGTCAAATGTTTGTGATGATTCATTTGTTAGTCTTAGAAATGAGAATGCCAATTTAATTGCTAAGATTGACAAGTTGAACGAATCTCTCTCTAGCCTTAAGATTGAGAATGATAAATTAATTGCTAAGGCTAAGGATTTGAATGTTTGCAATGATGTTATTTCCAATCTTAGAAATGAAAATGCCATGTTACATGCTAAGATTGATGAATTAAATGTTTGCAAACCTTCTACATCTACTGTTGATCATGTTTCTATTTGTGCTAGATGTAGAGACATTAATGTTGATGCTATCCATGATCACCTAGCTTTAATTAAACAACAAAATGATCACATAGCTCAACTTAGTGCCAAAATTAATGAGTATGACTTAGAAAATGAAAAATTTAAATTTGCTAGAAGTATGCTCTATAGTGGGAGATGCCCTGGCATTAAGGATGGCATTGGCTTCCAACAGGGAGGCAATGTCAAGCTTAATGCCCCTAAAAGATCGTCCAATTTTGTTAAGGGCAAGGCTCCCATGCCACAAGATAACGAGGGCTATATTTTATATCCTATTGGTTATCCTGAGGATAAGATTAGGAAAATTCATTCTAGGAAGTCTCACTCTGGCTCTCATCATGCTTTCATGTATAAGAATGAGGCATCTAGTTCTAGGCGTTCTACTCATGTTAAAATGCCTAAAAGGAAATCTCCTATTGCATCAAATGAACCTAATATTTCATTTAAGACTTTTGATGCTTCATATGTGCTCACTAACAAATCAGGCAAAGTAGTTGCCAAATATGTTGGGGGCAAACACAAGGGGTCAAAGACTTGTGTTTGGGTACCCAAGGTGCTTGTTTCTAATGTGAAAGGACCCAAGACCGTTTGGGTACCTAAGAACAAGGCCTAAACTTGTTTTGTAGGTTTATGCATCCGGGGGCTCAAGTTGGATCATTGATAGCGGGTGCACAAACCATATGACTGGGGAGAAAAGGATGTTCTCCTCCAATGAGAAAAACCAAGATCCCCAAAGAGCTATCACATTTGGGGATGGAAATCAAGGTTTGGTCAAAGGACTTGGTAAAATTTCTATATCACCTGACCATTCTATTTCCAATGTTTTTCTTGTAGATTCTTTAGATTACAATTTGCTTTCCGTTTCTTAATTATGCAATATGGGCTACAACTGTCTATTTACTGATGTAGGTGTTACTGTCTTTAGAAGAAGTGATGATTCAATAACATTTAAGAGAGTGTTAGAGGGTCAGCTATACTTAGTTGATTTCAATAAAGCTGAACTCCACACTTGCTTAATTGCTAAGACTAACATGGGTTGGCTCTGGCATCGCCGACTAGCCCATGTTGGGATGAAGAATCTTCACAAGCTTCTGAAGGGAGAGCACATTTTGGGACTAACCAATGTTCATTTTGAGAAAGACAGGATTTGTAGCGCATGTCAAGCAGGAAAGCAAGTTGGTGCCTATCATCCACACAAGAACATCATGATGACCGAAAGGCCGCTTGAGCTACTCCACATGGATTTATTTGGCCCGATAGCTTACATAAGCATCGGCGGGAGTAAGTATTGTCTTGTAATTGTGGATGACTATTCTCGCTTCACTTGGGTGTTCTTTTTGCAGGAAAAATCTCAAACCCAAGAGAACTTAAAGGGATTCTTGAGACAGGCTCAAAATGAGTTCGGATTAAGGATCAAGAAAACAAGAAGTGACAATGGAACGGAGTTCAAGAATTCTCAAATTGAAGGCTTTCTTGAGGACGAGGGCATCAAGCATGAGTTCTCTTCTCCCTACACGCCACAACAAAATGGTGTAGTGGAGAGGAAGAATAGAACTCTACTTGACATGGCGAGGACCATGCTTGATGAGTACAAGACTTCGGACCGGTTTTGGGCGGAAGCAATCAACACCGCTTGCTATGCCATCAACTGTCTCTACCTTCACCGAATCCTCAAGAAGACATCTTATGAACTCCTCACCAGTAAAAATCCCAATGTTTCATATTTTAGAGTCTTTGGTAGCAAATGTTTTATTCTTATTAAAAGAGGTAGAAAATCTAAATTTGCTCCTAAGGCTGTAGAAGGCTTTTTACTTGGTTATGATTCAAACACAAGGGCATATAGAGTCTTTAACAAGTCCACTAGACTAGTTGAAGTTTCTTGTGACATTGTGTTTGATGAGACTAACATCTCTCAAGTAGAGCAAGTTGATCTTAATGAGCTAGATGATGAAGAGGCTCCATGCGTCGCGCTAAGGAACATGTCCATTGGGGATGTGTGTCCTAAGGAATCCGAAGAGCCTCCACAAGCACAAGATCAACCATCTTCCTCCATGCAAGCATCTCTACCAACCCAAGATGAGGATCAAGCTCAAGATGATGAAAATGAAGATCAAGAAGATGAGCCACCTCAAGAGGAGGACAATGATCAAGGGGGAGATGCCAATGATCAAGACAAGGAAGATGATCAGGGTCCAAGGCAGCCACACCCAAGAGTCCACCAGGCGATTCAAAGAGATCACCCCGTGAACACCATCCTGGGTGATATTCATAAGGGGGTAACCACTCGATCTCGAGTCGCTCATTTTTTTTGAACATTACTCTTTTGTTTCCTCTGTCGAGCCACACAGGGTAGAGGATGCACTTAAAGATTCGGATTGGGTGCTGGCGATGCAAGAGGAGCTCAACAACTTCACGAGGAATGAGGTATGGCATTTAGTTCCACGTCCTAACCAAAATGTTGTAGGTACTAAGTGGGTATTCCACAACAAGCAAGATGAGCATGGTGTGGTGACAAGGAACAAAGCACGACTTGTGGCCAAGGGATATTCACAAGTCGAAGGTTTGAATTTTGGTGAAACCTATGCACCCGTAGCTAGGCTTGAGTCAATTCGTATATTACTTGCCTATGCTACTTACCATGGCTTTAAGCTCTATCAAATGGACGTGAAGAGTGCCTTCCTCAATAGACCAATCAAGGAAGAGGTCTATGTTGAGCAACCTCCAGGCTTTGAAGATAGTGAGTATCCTAACCATGTCTATAAACTCTCTAAGGCGCTTTATGGGCTCAAGCAAGCCCCAAGAGCATGGTATGAATGCCTAAGAGATTTTCTTATCACTAATGGCTTCAAAGTCGGTAAAGCCGATCCTACACTCTTTACTAAAACTATTGCAAAAGATTTGTTTGTATGCCAAATTTATGTTGATGATATCATATTTGGGTCTACTAACAAATCTACTTGTGAGGAGTTTAGTAGGATCATGGTTCAAAAATTTGAGATGTCTATGATGGGGGAGTTGAAGTATTTTCTAGGATTTCAAGTGAAGCAACTCCAAGAGGGCACCTTCATCAGCCAAACTAAGTACATTCAAGACATACTCACCAAGTTTGGAATGAAGGATGCCAAGCCCATCAAGACACCCATGGCCATGGGAACCAATGGGCATCTCGACCTCGACACGGGAGGTAAATCCGTAGATCAAAAGGTATACCGGTCGATGATAGGATCTTTACTCTATTTATGTGCATCTCTACCGGATATTATGCTTTCCGTATGCATGTGTGCAAGGTTCCAAGCCGATCCTAAGGAAGTTCACCTTAGGGCCGTCAAAAGAATCTTGAGATATTTAGTTTATACACCTAAGTTTGGTCTTTGGTACCCCAAGGGATCCTCTTTTGATTTATTAGGATATTCAGATGCTGATTGGGCAGGGTGTAAAATTGATAGGAAGAGCACATCAGGGACTTGTTAGTTTCTAGGGAGATCCCTAGTGTCTTGGGCTTCAAAGAAACAAAACTCAGTAGTTCTTTCTACCGCCGAAGCCAAGTATATTGCCGCAGGCCATTGTTGCGCGCAATTGTTTTGGATGAGGCAAACCCTCAGGGACTATGGCTACAAATTTAGCAAAGTCCCTCTCCTATGTGATAATGAGAGTGCAATCCGCATGGCAGATAATCCCGTTGAACACAGCCGCACTAAGCACATAGCCATTCGGTATCATTTTTTGAGAGATCACCAACAAAGGGGGGATATCGAGATAGCCTATATTAACACCAAAGAACAATTAGCCGATATATTTACCAAGCCTTTAGATGAGAAAACCTTTACCAAGCTTAGGAATGAGCTAAATATTCTTGATTCTAGGAATTTTGATTGAAACATTGCACACATAGCTCATTTGTATACCTTTGATCATATCTCTTTTATGTCTATGACTAATGTGTTTTCAAGTGTATTATTATGCTTAGTTATAGAATTGAAAGGGAAATAGAGTATTTGGCAAAGACGACGCTTCCACTCAACTCCATCGTATTATCTACTCTTTGTCGGTATTCCGCCATCTCTCCATTGGTATAATCTTTCACTCATATATTGTTTGCCAAAGTGGGAGAAAATTTACAAAGGGCTTATATTTCACTCACAAGTATCCGTTTTTGGCGATTCATGCCAAAGGGGGAGAAAGTATTAGCCCAAAGCAAAAGGACCGCACCACCACCAACGAATTTTAAAAAATGAAGTTTTCAAATTGGTATCTTAATGTGTTTTCAAAAGGGGGAGAAAGTTCTAGTATCTTCAAAAATTTGTAAAACCCTCTTGAACACTAAGAGGAGAATTTCATTAAGGGGGAGTTTTGTTTTAGTCAAAGGAAAAGCATTTGAAACAGGGGGAGAAAATTTCAAAATCTTGAAAATGCTTCTTTCAATCTTATTCATATACCTTTGACTATTTGCAAAAAGGTTTTTGAAAAGAATTTTACAAAGAATTTGCAAAAAAACAAAACTAGTGGTGCAAGCGTGGTCCAAAATTTTAAATAAGAAGAAAACAATCCATGCATATCTATTGAAATAATTATATTGGTTTAATTCCAAGCAACCTTTGCACTTACCTTATGTAAACTAGTTCAATTCTGCACTTATATATTTGCTTTGGTTTGTATTGGCATTAATCACCAAAAAGGAGGAGATTGAAAGGGAAATAGGGTCAAACCTTTTCTTATATGATTTTGGTGGTTGAATTGCCCAACACAAATAATTGGACTAACTAGTTTGCTCTAGATTATATGTTCCACAGGTGCCAAAGGTTCACAACAAACCAATACAAAGTTAAAAGAAAGGGTTCAAATTAAAGGAGCAAAGAAAACCGAAGGCTGCCCTGGTCTGGCGCACCGGACAATGTCCGATGCACCAGGGAGATCAACTCCGAACTTGCCACCTTCGGGTTTCTGGAAATCGCTCCCTGCTATAATTCACCGGACTGTCCGGTGTAGCACCGGACTGTCCGGTGTGCCAGCGGGAGCAACAGCTACTGCGCCAACGGTTGACTGTAAAAGTGAACAGTGAACAGTGCAGACTGCGCGCGAGTCAGAGCAGGCGCCAGAAGGCGCACCGGACAGTGAACAGTGACTGTCCAATGCTCCACCGGATTGTCCAATGGCCCAGCTGTCAGAAGCTCCAACGATCGAACCCTAACGGTTGGGTGACGTGGCTGGCGCACCGGACTGTCCGATGCGCCCATCGACAGCAGAGTTCCCCAATGGCCACTTTGGTGGTTGGGGCTATAAATACCCCCCAACCACCACACTTCAAGGTATCCAAGTTTTCAGCCAACACATTCAATACAAGAGCTAGTGCATTCAATACAAGACATAAATAGATTGAATCAAAATCTCTCCAAGTCCCAATTCCACTCAAAGCAATTAGTGACTAGAAGAGAGAGTTTTGCCGTGTTCTTTTGAGCTCTTGCGCTTGGATTGCTTTTCTTCTTCCCCATTTCTTGTTCCCAAGACATTTGTAATCAAAGCAAGAGACACCAATTGTGTGGTGGTCCTTGTAGGGACTAAGTGTCCCAATTGATTGAGAAGAGAAGCTCACTCGGTCTAGGTGACCGTTTGAGAGAGGGAAAGGGTTGAAAGAGACCCGGTCTTTGTGACCACCTCAACGGGGAGTAGGTTTGCACGAACCGAACCTCGGTAAAACAAATCACCGTGTCATCCGCTTTCATGTGCTTGTGATTTTTTTCACCCTCTCTTTCAGACTCGGTTATATTTCTAACACTAACCCCGGCTTATAGTTGTGCTTTAAGTTTATAAATTTCAGATTTGCTTATTCACCCCCCTCTAGGCAACTTTCAAGAAGGTACTTCGTTGTTTCAACATGCAAAATGCTAAACTTGTGAGTACTGTATTGGCTCTTCATTTTTAACTATCTGCAAAACAGTGTGCTGAAACTGATGCTGGTCTTGAGTATATGTCAAAAGTTTCATGCTGTAGTGTTGTTGGGTCACTCATGGATGCTATGGTTTGCTCTCATCCTGATTTGTCTCATGCTATGAGCATTGTTGCTAGATACATGTCTAATACTAGTTAAGAGCATTGGAAAGTTGTTCAGTGGATTTTCATATATCTACGTGGTTCTTCTAGTGCTTGTTTATGTTTTAGTAAATCTGGAGATGGTCTTGTTGGCTATGTTGATTCAGATTATAATGGTGATTTTGATAGGAAGATATCACTTTCAGGTAATGTCTTTACCGTTGGAGATTGTGTTGTGAGTTGAAAAGCTCGTTTACAGGATATTGTTGCTTTGTGTACCATAGAAGCAAAGTATATGGCGATTGTAGAAGTTACTAAGGAAGCCTTATGGTTGAAAGGTATATATTCAGAGCTATGTGGAATTAAGTCTTGCATTACCATTCGTTGTGATAGTCAGAGTGCTATTTATCTCACCAAAGATCAGATGATTACTGAGAAATCCAAGCATATTGATATTCGTTATCACTTCGTTCATGATGTCATTGAGAAAGGTTTGGTGAAGGTATGCAAGACCAGTACTCATGATAATTCTACTGATATGATGACGAAGCAAGTTCCTGTTGCTAAGTTTGAGCTATGCTCAAGCTTAGTTGGTATTACAAATTAGCCCCTAGTGGCTGTTGGCGCTACATGATGATGATGCATTGTTTGAGGTGGAGTTTGCTATTATGATTCTACAAGGAATTTGTTTCAAGGTGGAGTTTGTTGAGTCTGTGATCCAAATTCTGAAGAAGGCGGCTAAGTTGGCGAGTGAAGTGGAGGCCCATCGCTGGGAAGCTTGGGCCCGAGCATAGGGTTTCGCCTCTATAAATACACTTGTATTCTGCAGGAGATCATCACCTCATTGTAAATCTCCTGTGACCTATAACCACCCAAAAAATAGTGATATTGTTGTTGGCCGGCGCCCGTGGTTTTTTCCCTTTTGCTTTGGAGGGGTTTTCCACGTTAAATATGTGTCTTCTCCGTGTTTGATCTACTTTGTGTTGTATTGATTCATAACATATAACATAGCAGGCCTAATCATTGTCCTATAGAGCTTGCCTTTCAACTTCTGTGGCACTCTTGTCGCATAGGACTCCCGATGCTTGACGCCATTTCATCCACCCCGCTTTGATTCTATGGCTAACATCTTCATCAATATCCCCATCTCTCTGTAGCATCGATCCCAAATAACAGAAGGTCTCCTTCTTTGGTACTACCTAGCCTCCCAAACTTACATCTCCATCCTCACTAATTGTAGTACCAAAGTCACATCTCATATACTCGGTTTTGGTCCTGCTAATTCTAAATCCATTTGACTCTAGGGTGTGACGCCATAACTCTAGCTTTCTATTTACTGCTTCCCGGCTTTCATCTACTAGAACTACATAGCGAAAAGCATACACCAAGGGATACTCCTTGCATATCCCTTGTGACCTCATCTATCACTAAGGCAAATAGATAAGGGCTCAAAGCTGAACCTTGATGTAGTCCTATGTTAATCGGGAAAACATTTGTATCACCATCAGTTGTTCGAACGCTAGTCACAACCTTGTCATACATGTCCGTGATGAGCATAACATACTTTGTTGGGACTTTATGCTTATCTAATGCCCACCACATGAGATTCCTAGGTATTTTATCATAGGCCTTTTCCAAGTCCATAAAAACCATGTGCAAGTCCTTCTTCTGCTCCTTATATCGCTCCATGACCTGCCTTATTAAGAAAATTGCTTCCATGGTTGACCTTCCAGGCATGAATCCAAATTGGTTCATGGTGATATGCATCATTCCTCTCAAGCGATGCTCAATAACTCTCTCCCATAGCTTCATAATGTGACTCATGAGCTTAATCCCTCGATAGTTGGTACAACTTTGAATATCTCCCTTGTTTTTGAAGATTGGTACTAATGTACTCCTCCTCCACTCATTGGGCATCTTGTTTGATCGAAAAATATAGTTGAACAACTTGGTTAGCCAAACAATAGCAATATCCCTAAGGTATTTCCACACCTCTATTGGGATACCATCCAGCTCCATCGCCTTGCCCCCTTTCATCCTCTTTAAAGCTTCTTTGACCTCTGATTCTTGGATCCTGTGCACAAAACATCTATTTAAATCATCAAAGGATTCATCCAATTAGATGTCCATAGTCTCATTCTCACCATTGAAAAGATTGTCAAAATACCTCTGCCACCTCTGTTTGATGTCTTGTCTATAGGTGTACATTTGGGTCGGGCCTGATGGGCTGGCCCGAAGCACGAAAAAAGCACGGCCCAGGCACGGCACGGCCCAAAATATTTTAGTGCCGGGCTGGCACGACCCGTTGCCGAGTTTGGGCCGAGGTCACGGCCCATGGGCGGGCACGAGCACGGCCCGTTTAAGGCAGGCACGAAATGGCCCATATAGAGGCACGAAAAGGCCCATATATTTATTAAAACCACACTTCATTCCACACTTTCATATACTTGATAAAGAACACAAAGCTAGAGATAATGCTAGTTAGATGTTTTTTGTAGCTTTGAATTAGAGTATTTGATGTAATTTTACTTTTGTTATGAACATTAGACAATAAATTGAACTTACGAACTTTGTATAGAGCTGATTATACTCTTTTTCCTTCTAACAAAATGATTTGTAAATGAGGTAGTCATTGCATAGCTATGGTAACTTTAATACAAATATTAAGTTTGCTTTTGTTCAAATTTATTTGTCTTATCTTTTATTTGTTTTATTATTTTTTTGAATTTAGGGCTCGGATATAAATTTTGGGCCAAAAACTGAATTTCGGGCCAAAAATTGAATTTCGGGCCCTAATGTGAATTTTGGGCTTTTATAATTTCGGGTCGCTCGAAATGAGCCCGACACGTTTAAGCAATTATGAGCCGGGCCGTGGGCCGGCCCGGCACGGCCCGAAATTCAAACGGGCCGGGCCGGCCCAAAATTCAAACAATATGGGCCTTTTCGGGCTTATGCCGGGCCGGGCCGAATGTACACCTATAATCTTGTCCTTTCACCAAGAGTTCATCCATCTCATCCTTAATGCATTTAACTTGGTTGAGGTCCCTCGTCTTCCTTTCCTGAATCCTATCTATCTTATAAACATCTTCCTCCCCTTCCTTTGTACTTAGTCTTCGGTAAAGATCATCATTGGCTCGACCCTTTGCCTCACTCGCATCTCTCTTTGCAGTTTTCTTCGCCACCTTATACCTCTCTATGTTGACCGCGCTCCTGTCATGGAACAAGCTCTTGTAACATTCTTTCTTCTTCTTTATTGCCTTTTGAACATCCTCGATCCACCATCAAGTATCCTTAGATTCACCGCTGCTCCCTTTGGTCACTCCAAACACCTCTGACGCCACCTTCCTAATACAAGTTGCCATCTTTACCCACATGTTGTTTGCATCTTCTTCTTTGGACCAAGCGCCCTCCGAAAAAACTCTTTCCCTAAAAACATCGGATGTCTCCCTTTGAGTTTCCACCACTTTGTCCTTGCAATTTTGGCTTGTTTAACCCTATGGGTACTGATCCAAAAACGGAAGTCAGCCACCACAAGATTATGTTGGGGCACAACACCCTCCCCACCCTAGGTATCACCTTACAATCCAAACAAGCTTGTTTATCCTCTCTCCTTGTGAGCACAAAGTCAATCTGGCTCGAACGATGGCCACTGCTTAAAGTCAACAAATGAGAATATCTCTTTCTAAAGAAAGTGTTGGCTATCACAAGGTTGTAGGCTACAACAAAGTCCAAAATATCTTCTCCTTCTTGATTTCTACTACCATACCCGAAACCTCCATGAGCTAGCTCATAACCTACATTTGTTGAACCTACATGACCATTGATATCTCCTCCTATCAAAAGCTTCTCATTGGTGGGTACACCTCTGACCATGTCATCTAAGTCTTCCTAGAACTTCCTCTTCTCGCTCTCACTGAGACCAACTGTTGGAACTTGCTCTCAGTTGCAAGGGGATCCAACAAGGGTGAACAATGACGTCAACAGGGTTCTCGCACAAGATGGCAATAGCTCTGTTCATCTGCTCCCTCACGGGCACTGTGCAGGGGTATTTATAGGTGTCCGAGCGCCCAGCGCCTTGTGTTAAGGACGCATGTGCCCTCAGATACCTAGGTTATCCCCAGAATATTCCCATAAAGCAGGGTTACAGACTGTAATTTCAGGAATGCCTTTGCAAATTAGGCCCGTAACACGCAGCGGCCACGCGGGGCCCGTTACAATGGGCCGGATCACACGTGGGCCTCCGCAGCTGGACGAGGCCGCACGATGGGGTGACGACGTCGCAGGCCTTCGTCTGGCGTCGTATCAAGCGAAGGGTGTCCCTGCCTGTTTTGTCTCCGTCGGACCAGCGACTGCAGCGAAGGCCTCGAGCGAAGGGTGGCGTCTTTGCCTTCGCCCCAACATTTGCCCTCCGAGGGACCAGTTCGACAAAGTCACCTGGTGCCGAAGACGTCGCTAGATGGCGGAGACGCTGCCCTCGCTCGAAGTGGTTCCGCGGGGGTTTTTGACATGACCGTTGATTGACGCCGTACTGTTGGATTGCGGGTTTCCCGAAGCGCAGCGCCCTGTTGGATTGCGGGTTTCCCGAAGAGCCGTGCCCTGCCTATAAAAGGGGGCGGGGGTCGGCGCTTTTTGAACTTCACTTTCCGCGCTCCGTGCAAACCCTAGCCGCCTTTTCCACCGTCTTGCTGCTCGTCTGCCTGCCTTGCTTTTGTTCGCCGGAGATCTGGCTCGAGTGAAGCAGACCGCCCGCCGCCGCCGACGGTACGTAGCAATGCCGACCTCCTCTTCTTCTGCTGCCGCTACACCGCCGGCCGACGCCTCGCCGCCGGCCGACGCCTCGCCGCCGGCCGTCGCATCGCCGCCGGCCTACGCCTCATCTAAGGAGACGCTGAGTAGTTTGGTGGCGGAGGAGTTGCGCGCCGGCGATTCTGTGGATTTTGGCATGTCGCGGATGTCGTCGGCCCGCGTGCAAGATATGCAGCGGCTAGGTTACTTTGGCGGCGGAGTTGCTCGTGTCCCGGGGACGGAGGAAGTCCCCGAGCCGGAGGGCGAGTTGGTTATGTTCGAGGCGTTCTTCGCCGCCGGTCTCCGCCTGCCTGCGCACCGATTTGTTGGCGAAGTCCTACGCAGGTTTAACGTTCAGATACATCAGCTGACTCCGAATGCCGTGGTGGCTCTGTCGAAGTATGTCTGGGCGACGACTTCGTACGGTGGACAGCCATCAGTCGAAGTCTTTGCGAAGTACTACTGTCTGCACTGGCAGAAGAGGATGATTGGAGATGAAGTTGCCCAGTTTGGGTCCTGCACGTTTACGCCGAAGACCGGCAAGACCACGATGCAGGTAGTCGAGTTGGTTCCTTGCGCCCGCAACAAGTGGGGCAACTGGAATGAGTTTTGGTTTTATGTCGCTGAGGGTACCGTCGAAGGCCATGAGGGGCTCCCCGTGTCCAAGATGTGTTCACATTTTTACTCAGCATACCCGTCCTTTGAGGTGGCGGAGGGGGATGCGGACGAAGGGGCCCTTCGGTGCGCCGCCGGCCTGAGCAGTGGGCGCGATTTGGTTGAAGAATTTGTGGCATACGAGGTATGGCCCTTGGCGCATGGCTGGGCGTTGGGCGAAGTGTGCCCTCGCCGGATGCCTTCCCATGGTGGGAAGATGGTCCGAAGTCTTGCCTTCGCGCTGAATCTGCAAAGCCGCGATCCGGCCGCCTTTGTGCGTGAGGCGGAGGATGGGGCGGTGCGGCTCGTTGGTCGTTACGTGCCGAGGACAGAGGGCCAGCGTAGCTGGGATATCCGCGGGTCGAATGACCGTTTGAACAGGGTTTTTGAATTGAATCAACTGTCGTATGGCGGCTACCCCGGCCAAGACGATGTGGACCGCCGTGGGAAGAAGCCGGTGGTGGAGACTGGAGACGACCCTACGCCGGCGGCCGCCCCATCCTCTAAAAAGAGGAAATTAGGTACTGCTATGGGAGGACTTGGGGTTTCCGATGGTTTTGCTAGAGAGTTGATGAGGACTTGCGCGGCACCGGGGGGAAGGATGTCTTCGCCCGAGCTCCGGGAGTCTTCGGCGCGGATGCTGAGGGTTACCGGGGGTTGGTGGCCTAGGAATGTTCCTATCCCCCGCGCGGCCGGCGAAGACTTTTTACATCTCGCATGGTTCGTGAATGGAAAGTGTTTCCTTACGGGCGGAATATTGCTGCTATTGTGTCGGCAGTGATGGACAAGGATCGCCAGGGAGCTGCACAAAAGCGCCAGGCGGTTGTCAGGCTTCATGTAGCCCGGCCGAAGAGGCAGCGGGGGGCTGCGAAGGCTGCGGCCCCTGGCGGAGGCAAGCCGCCGCTGGCGGCGAAGTCGGGCGGCCCTGTATTTGGCAAGGCGCCGGAGGCAGCGGCGGGCGCCGGTGGTTCCAAATCGGCAAAGGCTGTGCCGCCGTCCAGCAGGGTGTCGGAGGTCGCGAAGGCGGCCCGAGAGTTGCCGTCGTCGGGCAAGCGCGTCGCCGACTTCGCCACCGATATTAGTGTGGAGGACTAACTTGGTGGTAAGCCCTTGGTTCGATTTTTTTTAATTCGTTGAAACGTTGCAGGGTCGGACGAGGGCCAGCTTGCTATTGTTGCGCCTGCCGCGGCGACCATGGCGGCTGCCGTAGTGCCGAAGGCGAAGGGCGGTGGCCTTAGTGCCAGAGGCGAGATGTCGGCACTGGCGGCCGTCAGGGATGAGGCGGGCGCTGCGTCCCGCCGGCTGAAGGAGGTGACGGAGGCACTAAGTCAGGTCCGTTGAGCTAGACTCTGTTTTTTTGGCGCGGTCTTACGTGTGTTCTGCAGGTGGCTGACTTTGCCAACCGCACGGCGTCGGGGGCCCTCATGGCAGTTGTGTCTGCCAAAGTCGAGAGACTTCGGACGCAACATGCGGACGCCGTCCGTGAAAAATCGGCCGCCGACAGTAAGTGCTGCAAGCTGGCGGACAAGGTGGCCGCGCTGGAGGGGGAGAAGGCTGACCTCCGGCGCCAATTGGCGGGGGAGAGGAGGGAGACCAATGAGGCCCTCGCCAAGGCGCAGGCTGCGCAGGTGGAGGCCAACCTGGCGCGGGCGGAGGGCAATCTTGCCAGGGAGCGCGCCGAGCAGCTGTAGGAGCGGCTCATCACCCTGGAGAGCCGCGTGGAGAGGGCCGAGGCCGCGACGCGCGCGGAGGCCGAGCGGACGCGCAAACAGCTTATGGACTCGTACCATAAGCTGGGCGTGCGGACCGGTGACTTCGAAGTGCCGGACCGAGAGTCCGGACTTTGCTGCCTGGAGTGGGTACAGGAGGAGTTGCAGGCGCTCCCCACTATCGTGGAGAGGTTCATGTCGTATGCCTCCCTGGTCACCTGCGAGGGGGCGATGAACGCGCTCTCCCGTGAAGGGTGCCAGCACTTTGAGGTCTTCGACCAGGCTGATGAAGACTTTGAGCGAGATATCTACAAGGTTGAAGACCCCGTAGTGAAGGAATCTGCCGGTGCCATCTATGACCGGATGTGGGGTCCGCACGGTTGCGAGGTGGTCAGGGAGCGGGCCGAGACGGTGAGGGCTCAGGTAACGTTTGGCATTTGTTTGGCGTTTGCTGGATGTGGGCTATGTGTGGGTTCGCTGAATTTGTGTGCTGTGTCTTAGGCGGCGCGTGGCGAGAGAGTGGATGACTTCGGGGCATTGAACAGCGCGTTGCCTGACCCGGAGCCGATCCCGGCGGAAGCCGTGTCCGGGGCCGCCCTGGAGGCGCCCCCGGAGCCTGCGGAAGGCGCTCCGGATGCCCCCGCATCTGCTGCGGCCGGCGGGGACCTGCCCCCAGAGACCGCCGAAGGCGCGCCTGATGCCCCCGCAGCCGCTGCGCCGAGGGCTGAAGATCCTGCGACGGTGGCGGCGGAGGCGACAGCGGAGGCAACGGCGGAGGCTCCCGCAACGGCTGGGTCTTCGCAGGTGGCGTAGTGGGTGTAGATGGTTAGGGAATTTTGGATATGTTGCTGAATTTTGGTTGCTGCGCAGGTTCAAGATTTTGGGCCTGCGCACGCAACCGCCACTACTAATTTGTTGGCGGCTTCGACCGTGGATGGTGGTAATAAATGTGATGGGTCTACGACTGAATTTTCTGATTTTGTTGACTCTGGGAGCTCGGTTGAGTGGACTGAGGATTCGACGGAGGAGGACTTGGACTATTTTGCGGCCTTGGATGTGGCAGCGGCGGAAGCTTCGCCGCACGCTGCGGATACAGAAGACGTGCCTGGTCCGAGCACCGGGCGCCGGCGGCGAAGGGCGGTTGCGAAGCGTAGAGTGAGTGGGGCGGAGGGAGATCGGCTTCGTGTGAGTAGGGCTGGCCGGCAGGAACTGTTGTCTTTGCCAGCCGTCGTGAGTACGGGTGAGGGGGAATTGCGAAGTCTTTTTGCGGGTGAGGAGCTTAGGATAATGTTATTTAATTATAGGGAGATGGGAATTATTCCTAAGGTTGAGCCGATGTAGAGTGTGGTGCCCTTGCTTGTACATGTGTAAAGGCTTGTGTGATGAGGTTGTGTGCCCCCGCACACTTGGCTATGCTTGCGAAGGCGTTATGTACTTGGTCTGGTGAGTTTTGTTATGCTGTGCTGGTCCGGCTGCACCCTTAGGCAACTTATGTACGGATAGTCTTCGCAGTAGGCTGAGGTTTTTCGCACTTGTTGTGCTAGTCCGGCTGCACCCTTAGGCGACTTCTGCACGGATAGTCTTCGCGGTAGACTTAGGTGTTTTCGCACTTGTTGTGCTAGTCTGGCTGCACCCTTAGGCGACTTCTGCACGGATAGTCTTCGCGGTAGACTTAGGTTTTTTTCGCACTTGTTGTGCTAGTCCGGCTGCACCCTTAGGCGACTTCAGCACGGATAGTCTTCGCGGTAGACTTTGGTTTTTTTCGCACTTGTTGTGCTAGTCCGGCTGCACCCTTAGGCGACTTCTGCACGGATAGTCTTCGCGGTAGACTTTTGTTTTTTTTCGCACTTGTTGTGCTAGTCCGGCTGCACCCTTAGGCGACTTCTGCGCGGATTTGTCGCACGCGAGGGTGGCTAGCGCTGAGCCTCACGGTGACCTCGTATTGGTCGAATGTCGAAGACCGTCGTTGCGGTCTTTTTTCGACGCATGTTTTTGCGGGGGATTTTTCAGACATATATTACATGGCTCCGCCTCGTTAAAAACCTCACCCCCCGGGAGGAAAAGAGTGCGGACCAGAATAAGATTGTTTTTGCGAATTACAAGGGCGAATCAGCCGTGATGAGTCAAACAAAAAATTTGCGGAGGTTGTCGATGTTCCAGGAGTGCTCCAGGTCTTCGCCGTTTGGCGTTGTGAGCCTGTAAGCGCTGGGGGAAGCTTTCGTCTTGACTATAAAGGGGCCTTCCCACTTGGGCTCCAGCTTGCCCCTGGACTCTGTCCGGACCGTTCGGACGAGTACGAGGTCCCCTTCGCTAAATTCCCTCGGGATGACTGCATGGTCGCGCCATGCTTTTGTCTGAGCTTGGTATTTGTTTAGGGCCTGTAGAGCGAAGACTCGGTCTCCGTCAATGAGATCCTTTGAAGTTGGCTCGTCCACGTCGGGGACGGCTGACGGAACTGTTCGTGGGGACCCATGTTTTATTTCTTGCGGGGTCATGGCCTCCGATCCGTATAGAAGGCGGAAAGGAGTAAACCCGGTCGCCCTGCACTCAGTCGTGTTTAGTGCCCAGACCGCCTCGGGTAACAAATCGGTCCATCTGCCCTTTTTTCATCGAGGAGCATCTTTTTGACAGCTGTGAAGATTTTTCCATTGGCGCGTTCCACAACTCCGTTGGACTGCGGATGATAGACTGAAGCGAAGGCAAGCTTGGTGCCAATGGAGAAGCAGAAATCCTTGAAGTCTTGGCTGTCAAACTGCTTGCCGTTGTCAACTGTTAGTTCGGACGGTACTCCGAAGCGGCAAACAATGTTTTGCCAAAAGAACCTTTGGGCAGTTTTTGATGTTATTGTGGAAACAACCCTTGCCTCGATCCATTTGGTGAAGTACTCGACAGCGACGAAGGCGAACTTAAGGTTCCCCTGAGCGGTGGGCAGGGGCCCGACAATGTCCAGGCCCCAGCGCTGGAGAGGCCATGTGTGGGCGATCAGCTTTGTATACTGTGAGGGGCTGCCTGACCGAGGAGAAAACTTCTGGCAGGCTTCGCAGGACCTTGTGACCCGATTTGCGGCGCAGATCATTGCGGGCCAGTAAAAACCTTGGCGAATCACCTTAGCAGCTAGGGCCCTTGGCCCTGCGTGTGAGCCGCACGTGCCACTGTGGACTTCGCGTAGGATCTGGATGCCTTCCTTTTCGGTGACGCACTTAAGCATTGGCTGACTGACCCCTTTTTTGTAGAGTTGGCCTTCAATCAGTGCGAAGTCTTGGCTTCGATGTCTGAGGCGCTTGGCCTCACTGATGTCGGCTGGATGATAGTACCCCTGTAGGAACAGGGTTATTGGTGCCCGCCAGTCTTCGCTCATGATAAGGTTGACTATGCGGTGGCCCTCGCTGTCATTGGTTATTTGGAGCCCTTCGGGGCTCCGGACGGCTGGCGTGCCTATGACAAGAAAGAACACGTCGGAGGGCAAAGATTCGCCCCTGGCGGCAGCCTTGGCCAATGCGTCGGCCTCTTCATTCTTGGCCCGATCCACATGCTGCAAGGTGAATCCCTTGAATTGTCTCTCGAGACTTCGGATGGCCGCGAGGTACTGCATGAGCGCGGGGTCCTTTGCTGCATAGTCTTTCTCGACTTGGCCGGCAACTACCTTGGAGTTTGTTTTGATGATGCAGGTGGTGACTCCGAGGGCCCTTAGCTTGCGGAGGCCGAGGATGACTGCTTCGTATTCTGCTATATTATTTGTGCATCTGTCAGATTCTAGATTGAAGCTGAGGCGTGCTGCATATCTGTGCTTGACCCCGACTGGTGAGGTGATGACTGCAGCGGCGCCTGCCCCCGCATGGCACCATGCGCCGTCGCAATGGATCGTCCAAACCTTCTCTGCGGACGGGTCTGGCTGTGTTGTTGGCCCAGTCCAGTCGACGACGAAGTCTGCCAGGACTTGTGACTTGATGGCTGTCCTGGGCTCGAAGCTGATGTGGTAGCCGGAGAGTTCGGCCGCCCACTTGGCAATCCTCACCGATGCCTCCGGGTTTCTGAACAATTCACCGAGTCCCCTGTCTGAGGTGACTCGGACCTTGAATGCTTCGAAGTAATGGCGCAATTTGCGCGAAGACATGACGACTGCATAGGCAATCTTCTCCAGCTCTGTCATGTTGCACTTGGACGGTGTCAGCACTTCGGAGACATAGTAAACGGGGCACTGCCTGACCACGCCCTCAACTGTCTGCTCCTGCACTAGTGCCGCGCTGACCGCATGCGGCGAAGCCGCGACGTAGAGCAACAGGGGGAGCGAAGAGTTGGGGCTTGTAAGGACGGCCAACTCTGTCAGGTGCTGTTTTAATGCTGCGAAGGCCGCCGCCTGCTCTGGTCCCCAGGTGAAGTCTTTTGCACCACGGAGTGTTTTGAGGAAGGGGAGACTTCGCTCGGCGGACCTGGAGATGAATCTGCTGAGAGCGGCCAATCTGCCTGTCAGGCGCTGGACGTCTCTGGCGGACTGCGGAGGCGTCTTGTCTATGATGGCCTGAATCTTGGTTGGGTTGGCCTCGATACCGCGGTGTGATACCAGGTAGCCCAATATTTTGCCTTGGCGAACGCCGAAGACACACTTTTCCGGGTTTAGGCGGAGTTGTGCGTCTCGCATGTTCGCGAATGTCTCGGCGAGGTCGGCGAGATGGTCCTCCTTGCTCTTGCTGGCGACGACGATGTCGTCCACATATGTGAATATATTTCTGCCAACTTGCCCTTCGAGCACTGTTTTGGTATGCCTGGAGAAGGTGGACCCGGCGTTCTTGAGTCCCTCCGGCATTCTGATGAAGCAATATGTGCCGAAGGGTGTTATAAAGCTGGTGCTAGCCTTGTCTTCCTCCTTCATGTATATCTGGTGGTAACCGGAGAAGCAGTCGAGGAGGGACATGACTTCGCATCCGGACGCGCTATCGACTATTTTGTCGATCCGCGGCAACGGGAAATTGTCCTTTGGGCAGGCTTTATTGAGACTGGTGAAGTCGATGCACATTCGCCACTTCCCGCTCTTTTTCTGCACCATCACGACATTGGAGAGCCATGTGGGGTAAGCCACCGGCTCGATGAATCTGGCTTCTAGGAGGCGGTGCACTTCTGCCTTGGCAGCCTCCGTCTTCTCGTCGGACATCTTGCGAAGCCGCTGTTTTTTCGGCCTTACCGAAGGGTCGATTCCCAAACTGTGCTCAATTATGGAACAGCTAACCCCGACCAGATCGAGGGCTGACCAGGCGAAGACATCTTTGTTCTTGGACAGGTAGCAGAGGAGCTTCTCCTCTTCATGCGAAGTAAGGTCTTCGCTGATAATGACTGTCTGCTTGGGCGTGGCCTGGTCGAGGGGGACAGTCTTGGTCCCGTCGTTGCTCTGCAGCTGTGCCTTGTCATGCTGCTTATTGGTTGGGCTGGCGGGCGTGGGGACCTCGCGCTGGGCCGTGAGGCAGTGCACGTTTCTCTGACCGAGCACGAAGTCCCGCTCTATGTTGCGCGCAGTCTGTTGATTGCCGAAGACCGTAATGACGCCTAACGGACCTGGTATCTTCATACATAGGTACAGTCCGTGAATGGTTGCTTCGAACTTATTGATGGAGCCCTGGCCCATGATGGCATTGTATGGATATACCATATCCACGATATCAAAGGTTACTTGCTCACTTCGGGCATTGGGTGCTACACCGAAGGAGAGAGGCAGCTCTATTTTGCCGACGGGGAAGGTGCCCTTGCCGCCGAAGCCATACAACGGGTTGTCCGAAGGCTTAAGCAGGCTGTGGCTTATGCCCATGCGATCGAAGGCGTGGAGGAAGATGATGTCCGCCTGACTGCCGTTGTCAACTAGGACTTTGTGCAGGTCCCAGCCTGCCACGCTGCAATTGATAACCATGGCGTCGCAGTGGGGGGCGCTGCGCAGGTCGACGTCTCGTGCGTCGAAGGTTAGCGGTATGTGGGACCACTTTGTCTGCACGACGGGGCCAGTGACGGCGACGTGGTTTATGCTGCGGTAGTGGTCCCGCTTCTGCCGCTTTTTGTGTCGAAGTCGGTGCTGGACCCCCCAGTTATCATGTGAATGACTCCGCGATATGGTTGATCGGCGAAGTCTTCCTGCTTTGGAGCATGGGGGATGTTTTGATGTTGCTGGTGTGGTGGTGGGGGTGGGGGAGGTACAATTTGTACTTCCTGATGGTGTTGGTAAGCGTGGTGTGGTGGATGCGGGGCGGGGGCGTGGATATATGGTGGAGGGGGTTGCTGGTAAGTGTGTGCGACAACTCGGGGGTTGTCGGCTGGTTGCGCCCATGCCATCCTGTCTCTGGTGGCCTTCGTTTCTGGGCAGTCTTTGGTTTGGTGGGCGCAGTCTTCGCCGTGGAAGAGGCAGTAGAATCGGCGCGGCGGCTGCGCACGCCCCCGACCCCTACCGCGAGTTCCATTTCCGTGGCCCTGGGGGGATACTCCTGGCGACGAGGGGCGTCAGCAGCGGGGTGCTGGTTGGCGATGTTGTGCACCTGCTGTTTATTGCGATCGTCTTGACCGGAGTCCGGCTGCGGAGTCCTTGTCCACATGCGGCTGGACTGTGGAGCATCTTTTGGCTTCCTTTGGGACTCAACCTTGCGCTGGTGGAGCTCTTCGGATTTGGCGTACTTTTCAAACAGCTGATATAATTCCTGGAGGTTCTTGGGCGGATCTCTGATGCAGTGGCTGTAAAGGACGCCGGCGCGAAGGCCACTGATAGTGTAGTGGATGGCGATCTGGTCATCGACTGAGGGCAGCTGTGACTTGAGTGTTAAAAATTTGCGGTAATACTCCCGCAGAGTCTCCTTTTCCAGCTGCTTGCAGAGCGAGAGTTCGGCCAAGGCATCGGTGTCTAGGCGGTACCCTTGGAAGTTGAGCAGGAACTTGTCCCGGAGACTTCTCCAGGAATCAATGGACAGCGGAGGCAACCTGGTGAACCAGGTGAGAGCTGGGCCCTCTAGGGCGATGATGAAAGACTTCGCCATTGTGGCGTCGTCCCCTCCGGAAGATGCAACAGCGACCTGATAACTCATTATGTATTGTGCCGGGTCGGTGCTGCCGTTGTACTTGGGATAGGTCCCTGCCCGGAAGTTAGCTGGCCAAGGCGTCACTTGCAGGTGTGGCGCCAGGGGACTTCGCTCGTCGAGATAGTTGACACCTTGGAATGGCGCGGCGTGCGGGAAGGTGTGGTCGCGCTGGGGGAAACGCGGGTCTTCCGGTTGCGCGCGGTGTTGCAGGGGTGGCCCATGCTGCAGGCCGAGGTGGCCTTCGCGCGTGTCTTCCAGTTGTGCGCGCTGCTGGAGGGGTGGCTCGTGCTGCAGGCCAAGGTGGCCTTCACGCTGCATCAGCGCGATCTCCCGCCTGAGGTCCTGGGCCTTCTGCTCTTCGTCGCGTATCATTTGCCGCACTTTGGCTAGTGCGGACACGCGCTAGTGCTTGGCCTCCAGTATCTCTTTCTGCCTTTGGAGATTGCGGTTCTTGAGGCGCAGGGCGCGCAGCTGAAGCTGTTCTTCCGCTGAGACGCCGAGGACTTCACCATCCTCGGTGAGGTCCGCGCCCTCCAGTGGTGCGAAGCCTGAGGGTGGCTGCGATTGTCCTTCAGGGCCGCAGGTGCGGAGAGTGTCATCTTCGCAGGTGCGGGGAACGTCGTCTTCAGTGGACTCTTGGTGGGTGGATTGGGTGAGGCCGAGGGCCTTGCCCTTTCTTGCGGCGAGCAGTGCTGCCTTCGCAGCCTCGTCAGCCTTCGGGTTAGCTCTCTTGGGTGCCATCGCGGGTGGTTTTTCTCGTAGCACGAACGGTGGGCGCCAAATGTTGGAACTTGCTCTCAGTTGCAAGGGGATCCAACAAGGGTGAACAATGACGTCAACAGGGTTCTCGCGCAAGATGGCAATAGCTCTGTTCATCTGCTCCCTCACGGGCACTGTGCGGGGGTATTTATAGGTGTCCGAGCGCCCAGCGCCTTGTGTTAAGGACGCATGTGCCCTCAGATACCTAGGTTATCCCCAGAATATTCCCATAAAGCAGGGTTACAGACTGTAATTACAGGAATGCCTTTGCAAATTAGGCCCGTAACACGCAGCGGCCACGCGGGGCCCGTTACAATGGGCCGGATCACACGTGGGCCTCCGCAGCTGGACGAAGCCGCACGATGGGGTGACGACGTCGCAGGCCTTCGTCTGGCGCCGTATCAAGCGAAGGGTGTCCCTGCCTGTTTTGTCTCCGTCGGACCAGCGACTGCAGCGAAGGCCTCGAGCAAAGGGTGGCGTCTTTGCCTTCGCCCCAACACCAACCTGAGGGGCATATGCACTTATAATGTTCAAGATTACATCCCCCAAAACTAGTTTGACTAGGATAATCCTATCTCCTTGCCTTTTGACGTCCACCACTCCATCCTTGAGGGTCTTATCAATCACGATACCTACTCCATTTTTGTTTGCCATTGTTCCTGAGTACCATAGTTTGAAACCAGTGTTCTCCACCTCCTTCGTTTTTTGCCCTTTCCATTGTCTCCTGGACACATAGGATACTAACATGCCTCCTGCTCACTGCATCGACAAACTCTCTTAGCTTACCTGTAAGGGACCCTACGTTCCAACTACCTACACGGATCCTAGTCGGCTCAACTAGCTTCCTTACCCCTCGCACCCGTTGAGACAGGTGCAAAGACCCTTGCACATTTGTCACTACACACGAGCGTCGATGTAGCGCCACTAAGGAAGAGACGACCCAATCCTTTCTCACTTGACACCACATCCAAATCACGACACGGCATGCCACCAAGGGGGTGGCATCCCAGCCCTTGCCCATTTAACACCATACCTAGGTTCCGATATGGCACGTCGCTAAGAGGGTTACGCCCCAATGGTTTTCTATTGGGTTTCATCTCCATTTCGAGTGGCTAAGTTTTTATAGTTGGCTCGCCACGCCTAACACAACCCTCCTCCTTGTACCTGGACTTGGGACCAGGCTATGCTGCACCAACATATGCTGAGACAACATAGGTAGAGTTAACCCATCATACCACCAATTATGAAAAAATGCTTGGTCCCTCCCTGATGAGGACATCCCTAGCATCCACTGTTCTTCCACAGGAGCGTACATTTCCAATCAATTTGGTACTTTTCTTGATTCATAGTTCTTTCTATCCATTACATATTTTTAGCGATGTAAAGCCATCAGGCAGTAGACCTGGAAGGGAACGACTGTCTCGGTATTCGTTCTTAATCACTAACCTTACGTTAAATAATCATATTATTTTGAATGAGCCTATGCTTTTTGAGTACTTGTTTTCATGTTCTTATGAATGATGGAGTGCATGAACGAACATAGGATGATGATGGTTTCTGCCCTCCAAATATATGGATTAAGGAGGCTGGACGTGCATATAGAGGATGGAGCATTCAACTACCATGCATATCTGTCGTGGATAGGGATGAAAACGGTCGGAAACGGTTGGTAAACACTAAAACCATTAGCGTTTTCATATTTTTTGTCGGAAACAAAATCGGAAACGGTAACTCCGGAAACAGAAACGATATCGGTATTTCGGAAACATCGAAAACGAAGGTTTGGTGCGGAAAATACACCAGTAACGGTCGAAATCTAAAATACGGTCGGTAAACATATCAAACTTCACAATACAACAAAGTTGACAAAAGATCACAAAGACCACAAGTTCACAATTCATGATATAACAAGTTCACAAGGATCACAAATTTATAATATAAAAAGTTTACAAATATAACAAGTTCACAATATAACAAGTTCACAGTATAATAAGTTCATAAAGATCACAAGTTCACAGACTCAAAGTTCACAATTCACAATATCCACTCGATCTAGCTGACATGACATGCTTCCTTATGAAATATTTTTTCCTCACATAAAGAGTTTTTTTCACAACCTCACAGGAAAACCCTAAAACCTAGTGTGTGGAAAAGACAGACTGTCGGCTCTCTATCATTATATATTACTAATACATAACATGTGCATAGAAAAGGGTGGATTCGTTCGAGAGACCAAATCGTTAATCCCAACTGCCTTTCAACACCATCTATCCCAAAAAAATCTTAAGGCGTCCAAAAAATACAAAATAAGTAATCCTTATCTAGAGACGTATAGGTGATGCGAAAAATCACATGCTGGAAAATTCCAAAAAAATTCGAGACACAATTCCGGAAAATTTCGAGACACAAATCCGGTAATTTCCGACAAAAATCGGTAACCGAAGGAAATGGTCGATAAAACACCACGCTGATTCCGATTCCGATACCGATTCCGATAGAAAATTCCGAAAACCAATTCCGTTTTCGAAAAAATACCGTTACTGGTGAATCCGATCGAAAAATTTCGAAATCGGTTTCCGGAATACCAAAAAATTCTGAAACCGTTTTAATCCCTAGTCGTGGATGTACAAAGCAATTAAATTCATAATTTAGGAAGGCAGTCAACAACCAAGTTGTCGTTCGCACACGTACAATCATGCAGAAGAATACCAACCATCCAAATAGTTTCATTAGGACAAGCTATTAATAGGAGTGCTACCACTTCCCACTGCATGTTCTCATTTGTTTTATCCAAACTGAAAACTCCATCGTGATTTATCCATGTAATCTCTACTACTTATTAAGACTACAAGAGTAGCCTTCCATTCCTGGTTCTGCCACCCTTTCCCTGTTTTGTCATTCCTGGTTCTGCCATTCCCTGTTCAGCCATTCCCATTCTCTATTCTTCCTTTTTCATTCCCATTCCCTTCCTTTCCCATTCCCCGTCCTCTCTCTTGCGCCCACTGCCATTCCCATTCCCTCCCTTTTCCATTCACAGGGTTCTGCTACCAGCTGATAAAATGGCCAAAAAAGGGATGCTTGTATAGGGATCGAACTCTAACCAACACACAACCAACAAAACCTGCACCTTCTAACTAATAGCACTATTGTTCTTTCTTGTTGTGCTAAGGAGCTATAATCTATTTACTAGGTGAACGCCCATACATTGCTACAGAGTGAACATGTTATGATAAGATATATTTAAATTAAAAAAATCTAATTTCCATTTTATGTTTTTGTTATCATCTTTTAAAGTAAAGAATTTTTACATGAGTCTTACACATCGAACAAATCCACCATGTATATCAAAATGCAATGCTTATCGACCACTCAAGTAATCTGCTCTTGTAACCTAAAGTAACCAAAATTAGGCTATGATCAACAACCACCTTGTGCTAAGGTAGAAAAATAACAAGCAAAAAATTATAATACATGATATTATGTTTTGCATCTGAGTACAAGCACATGTAGGTCCACCAAATAGGTTTGTTAAATGGAAACAAAATGAAGAACTTTAAAAGATGATAACAAAAACATAAAATGGAGATTATAATATTTTCATTTCAATATATCTTATCTAACATGTTCACTCCATAGCAACGCACGGGCGTTCACCTAGTAGATGTTGAAGGGAGACTTTTTTGGCTATCAATTTATAAATACAAACTCTGAGTTTTTCCTTCTACGTGAGTCTTGAGAGGCTTGCCAACTTGTTCTTTTGATTCCTAAGGGACTTGTAGAATGCTGAACTGTGGCTCACCTAGTTTGTGCCTTCATGTCTACATAGCGTGATTGTGTGGGTTGTTTCGTCTGTACATGGAAGGGTGATTGTCTTGGTATCTCGTCACGTGTGCAGACTCGTGGTGCACTACCTCTTCACCAGGTCACGCAGCGATAGTTATCAAGATAATGGATCCTTCGAGAAGATCAGGCCACAACTACTTGTCACATGTGACCCATAGACGTGTGCTCATCATCTAGTACCAAAGCCTCCATTGACTCGGAAGGATCATTCTTGCTTTTGGTAGGATAGATTTTTATATACATATAGTCCACGAATACCACAAAAAATATATAGAACTATAGCCTCACACTTGTGCAGCTGATTCATAGTTTGCATTATCGAGTTTTCAATCCTATGAGATTTGTCTATTTGTTGTTTTTTGTCTGATTTTTCCTGATCTACTTTTTCTTTCTTTCTCCACATCATTCTAAACTTTTCCCATGATATGATCTTCATTCATTCTCTAAAACCTATATATAAAAAATTCCCACCCTCTCTAAAACATATATAGAAAAAACCCCACCCATTCCACCCTTGCTTGCTTCCACATCTTCCACACTTTCTGCATCGGAATTATTGTTTCTTATGTTGCGCCACCCTTAATTGAAAGTTGTGTACTCTATTTATCAGAAGGTACAAAAAAAGAAGTAAGGCAAAAGAAAGACAAGAAAAGAGTGGTTCAGTAAAAATAAAAAAGGCACATGAGTTTTGCATGCAACAAGGGAATTGAGCAACAATTTGTTTGGTGATTGGTGCTAATTTTTCCCCTTTCATCCACTTATATTCCTTGCTTCTTTTCTTTGCACATGTTTTTCATTATGTGCAACAACTTAGACTTGTATTTCTCTTTTGGATTATTATTCAATTTTGCATCACTATTTCCATCACACTACAATTATATTTTACTCTACCAAACTCCACTCAAAGCATCATGAGTTGTTGCACTGTTGTCTCTGGTACAATCACTCTTCCACTGCAGATTGTTGCCCTAGTTCTTGACCTTTCAGGAAGAGAAAGGACTTGTTCATTAAGTGCGACGAGTGACTTCATCTATATTCCATATATATATAGTCCTGTTATTTTTTCCCTCTCTACTAATATGACATGAGACAATAATTCTTTTATCGCCATTGTTTTCGATGCAGAAAGTGTGGTAGATGTGGAAGATGTGGAAGCAAGTAAGGGTGGGATGGGTGGGGATTTTTTCTATATAGGTTTCTGAGAGGGTGGGAATTTTTTATATATGTTTCAGAGAGAAAATGAAGATCGAATCATGGGTAAAATTTATAATAACGTGGAGAAAGAAAGAAAAAAATAGATCAGAAAAAACTAGACAAAAATTAGCAAATAGACAAATCTCATAGGATTGAGAACTCGATAACACAAACTATGAACCAGTTGCACAAGTGTGAGCCTATAGTTCTATATATTTTTTGTGGTTATTTGTGAACTATAGGTATATAAAAATCTATCCTACCAAAAGCAAGAATGATCCTTCCAAGTCAATGGAGGCTTTGGTACTAGATGATGAGCACACATCTATGGGTCACATATGAAATGTAGTTGTGGCTCAATCTTCTCGAAGGATCCACGATCTTGATAACTATCGCCGTGTAAAGCCTAAAATTGGTAGAAGAAAAATATATAATAAAATAATAAAATAAAGAAATGAAAATATCCATGTAGTGTTGCTAGAATTTTTGAAACCTTTGGATATTATTGGGACTCTCATATAAATTAATAGTTTCATTAAATTACAGGTTCAGAAGTATTCTTCATAAGACTTAAATTAAATTATATCTCCATAGAGATCATGCAAAATAAATAATCATAAAACATTGAGTTTTGAATAATATTTTGGTTGGATAAACAATATATCTCTTGGAAATTTAAGTTCTTTGTGTAGATGCAACACACTTGTATTATTTGGAATATAATAGTTAATGTAAAATACGATAAGAATAAGTATATATTGTACACATACTGAGATTTTTGGTTGTTGCATTTAGACCAGAATTTGAAACTCTGATTTGAATTCAAATTTGTAACTCTAAATAGAAAATAAAACAGGAAAATAAAAATAGAAAGAAAAAGAAAAATATACACTATGGGGAAAATAATATTAACACAAATATTAGATGTCATATCTTCATGTGGGATGAGTTTTATATTTGGGGATTTGAAACTTGGATTTGAAATTCAATTTGAGGATATACAAATCTAAATAGAAAATAACAAAATAAAAGAATAAAGGAAAGAAACTTACTACCTCGGTTTGGGCCAAAATTGACCAGGTCGGCCCACAACCCATTTCCCTCGCCCGTGAATCAGCGCCCGCGTGTGGTTTCACTGCCTGCGCGGGCCCTTCTCGTCAGTCCCTCAACCACGCGTGTGCGCCACAGCTTGTCGTACCGCTGACTGGTGGGCCACCGCTGTCAGTAGCTCCTTCTCCAACTGAACACTGAACCCCTCGCCGCGGATCGTGCCTGGGAGCTCACCATGACTGTTCCCTTCTTGGCGGACTCGATCTCCAACTGAATCGCGCGAGCCTCGATCCGCAGGCATCCCTCAGGCTATAAAGTGCGTGCATCGTCTCCCTAGGACCCACTCGTGTAGCACCAACGCCGAGGAAGAGAAAAGAACCAAGGGAAGTGTCGCCGCAAGCTATAATTTGAGGTATGGATGTCGCCTAGGGGTTTGCTTGGGTCACCTCTAGGGGTAGGAACCATTCCGGGGCATGTATTGGTTACGGGGCGGGTACAGCTCGAATGACGCCGGTGTGACGCCGCCGCGACTAGCGGGAGGCGTAGCTCGGGTTGGCTCTGGGTTGAAGACGATGGGCCGTGGCCATCCGATCCGATTTGTGTGGTCGGGAATGCTCGGGCTGGCGCTGGGTTGGGGAACAAGGATGATGGGCCTCAGGCCGTCGATTCTCTAATGAAAGGTGACGATTAGATAAAGGATAACGGTTCGGCCGGGGTTGTGGTGATCCGTCCGATCAGGATCAGATGGGTAGGGATGGATTGGCCTTTGTTAAATATGGACCGTCGATCTCCGACAACGAGGCTACCATTGCGTACCGATTCATGGGGGCTGGATCTAATCTCGTTCGTCCATCTCAGAACGCACGGCCTAGATTGAGTGATACCTCTTCGATGCGGAGTTTTACATAAGAGCCCCTTTTTTTATTAAAATCAACCCGCCGTTCTACGCAGTACACTCTGAGTCTTAGATTTTTTCGCATAGAGGCCATGTCTTTTCTGGTAATTGATGCGCGGTCCAGAGCTATGGAAAATAAGAAAAATGAACCTAGAAAATGATTTTTATATAAAAATAAATCCTAGAACTCATTTAATTCATAGAAAACTTATTTTAAATCCTTTTTAATCCATTCTAGTGGCAATAATTTGGTATTAATATTGTTTATCACCTAGTAATCTGTTTAGCCATGAAACTTGGATTAAAATTATTCACTTAATTTATTCTATACTAAGCACTTAATAACTTCGGAAATTCATAACTCCTCCGTTTTAATTCCGAATTGACTCGTTCCAGTCGCGTTAGCTTCGTATAAATAATTACTACTTAGTAGCAATATTGATTATATGATATACCATACTTCTATAATTAGGTAACTAATTTGATTAATCTATATTTTTGGGGTTAGCTTATTCTAATATTAATATAGTATCATGATCTTAGGGTTGTCTGTGGCCTAAAAGATGATTTATAATCAAGTAATAACTTAGATTAAAGTTGAGTTAACTAATTATAAGATATTCTCTCATATGATGTATACTAATCAATTTATAATATAGTTAATAATTAAATCACATAGATCTTCCATAAATCATAACTCCTTAACCATGACTCCGATCTTATTAGTTCTCGATCCCACGACCTCGTAGCAACGCGTAGATTATTATTATGTAGTTTATTCTTATGTTTAGTGTGATGTTAATCTTGTCTATAGCATGTTTATTGTAATGCTACGACTAGTGCGAGGTCATGAGTCACCTGAAGAGCAAGTTGGTACCTAGAATCTTAAGTCCCACACAAGTTGTGCCCTTGATCACTTATTTTTACCCAATCATGTTCTTATTAATCATAATGATCTGCTTAGGTTAATTTTTATTGGACCCAATAGGTTACCCTAGTTTAGTGTAATGCCCAAAATTGGTATAAGAAAAGATAATAGGATAAATAAATAAATAAACTTATATGCTAGAGTTTTGGGGATTTCTTGATCTTCTTTTCTTTGTGCATATTCAACTAAAGGAATTATATTGGTCAAATAACAAATAAATAAATAGGGAAATATGCATATCATGCTGGAGTTATTGTATTTTGGCAATAGTACTCAAAATTTTGAGACAAGTTTAAATTTTAAAAGTAGAATTTGTAACACCCTAAAAGTTCAATCTTGTGGAAGTACGGAAAATTTCCGCAAAGATTTTAAATCAAAACACCTTTCCTTAAGAATGTTCATAATTCAAAGTTGCTGCTCCCAAAATTAATATTTTACTAAAATAAAAAGATACCTAGATAAATTAAATTACTCTTGGATTGAAATTATATAGAAGAATTATGATTAAACTACTTCTTAGTATATAATCTACAACATACATTATAGTTCCCTAAAATTTCATAAGATGTGAACTATTCTCTAATTCATGATTGGAACCATGTATAAAAGAACTAAAATAAAACAAATATATATAAGTTTGTGATCATATTGGTGTTTTATTGGTGCATCTAAAGGTAAAGAGTTTGGAACTCAAACTTGAGTTTGATTTGGATTTAAAGTAGAAATCAGAAAATAGGAAAAGAAAAGGAAAACCATTTGGCGCCATGGGCCATATTCTCCTCGTGCGAGCTCATCTCCCGCAGAACTGGACTGCCAGCCGGCCCAGTTATCCTTTCCCCATGCCAGCCCACTCCAGCCCTTCATTCACTGATTTGTGGGACCTTAGCGTCATCCCCTCAATGTCCCACAGTGTGCTTGAGTTCCCTGGCCGACGCGTGGGTCCCACCATCCGATCAAGTTGCGCGCTTACCGCTGCATCTTTGGGCCCACGCTGCAGCCCCTCAGCCAATCGCTCGCGCGTGGGCTCACCTCGACTGACGTATGGGGCCGAGTCGTCAGCTTCTTCGTGTTTCTCGAAAGGGAACCAACGCCGCCTGCAACAGATGCCGCCGGAATCCTCGCTGTTGGCCGCAACAAACTCCTCGCCAACTGCGACCTGGACTCGATCTCTTTGGTATAAAAGCTGAACCCGACGCCCCGTGACCTCCACGCTTGCACCGCGCCACGGGAGCTTTTTCGCCATGGTGCAGAGAGAAAACGGCGCCGCCACCGTTGGCGCACCCGTTGGGGACCCACCCGGCCACGATGGGTGGTGCTAGTGCATCACGGGACTTCGTCGCGCGCGTATATGGCCTCGTCAGGCGGGGGCCATGGTCGGGACGCCGACAATTGCACGACGACGCTCACCAACCCATAGCCTGCCGAGGGAATGGTTCCATCGTCACCTCAACCCAGTAAGAAATTCACTAGCCGCTTCGCTTTCATCTCCGCATCATGTACTGCCTCGTCATTGTCCGTTTGGTGCACTGGGTTGCTGGGTTGGCGATCGCCGGCAGGGTCGCCGCCGTGACAGGCGGGCGGCGACGCTCGGGCTCGCGCGAGGTGGGAGATAAGCGATGTGGCGCGTGTGGATCGTCGATTATGGGATCTATGCCCGTGATTATAAGGTCCACGTACCGGTTCAGGGTTGCGTTGGGGCCATTGGATCTGAATCCGTAGGCTACGAACGGTCCGGACTTCATAAAATCTAGAGCGCTGATCGTTGATCCAACGGATACGGTTGCATACTGATTCATTGTGCAGGGGTGATCTAATCGGGGACATCCACTCCCGATCCATTGGCTGAAATTGAAGCTTACCCCTTCACCGCGCCCCATTTCTTAAAGAACCCTCTATTTTATAGTAATAAACTCGCCATCTTGCGCGGTGAATACTGAGTCTTGGGAAATTTTGCAAGTTAACCCCTGCATTTTCTAGAATTTGGCGCCCAATCCATAAACCAGAGAAATTAATGAAATAATTATAGAAATTGATTTTTAATACAAACATAAATCTAGAAACTTGTATAATTCATATTTAATTCATTTTAACTTCTTTTTAATCCGTTTCAGTGGCATTAATTTTATATTAGTATTGTCTACCAACCACTAACACTATTTAGCCATGAAACTAGAATTAAAATTGTTCATTCGAATTAATCTGTTGTAGGTACTCAATAATTCCATAAATTCATAACTTAATAACTGTAACTCTGTTTTGATCCATTCCAGTTGCATTAGTCTCATAATAATATTTATTATCATCTAGTGACTTTGTTTTGTTATGAAATTAGGTTAAAATGTTGCACTTAGTCTATTTTATATTTTACCACGTGGATCTTCGGAAGACCATAACCCCGTAACCATAATTCCGATTTTAGTGGTTCTTGTTTCCACGATCTCATAGCAACGCGTAAAATATTCTTATACAGTTTGTTCTTATGTTTGGTGTGATGTTAATTTTGCCTATACCATGTTTGTTTGTTTGTTTTGCTACAACTAGCGCGAGATTACGAGCCACCTGAAGAGCAAGTTGGTACCTAGAATCTCAAGTCTCAAGCAAGTTGTGCCCTTCATCACTTCTTTTTACCCAGTCATATTCTGATTAATCATAATGATCTGCATAGGTTAATTTTGATGGGACCCAATAGGTTACCCTAGTTTGACTATCTTTATACCTTGTTTACCACTGAATTTTTGGGTAGTACCTGCTATTGCTTTATATGGTTTTGGGTATAGAGATACATTTTATTCATGATTATATTTTATTATCAGTTGTTATTTACTGTTCATGTTAAGATCATTATGTTAATTGGAACATGGAGAACCACTCGGGAAAACAGTGCTACCACAAGGGTTAATGAGATGCCCTTGGCTAACTAACTAGGAAAGCTAGTGGAAGACTACCTTACCCAAAAGGGGCAAGGGTAGTAGGAGAGTGGTCAGTGTAGAGAGGTCCTCAGGTTGATTTTGCTGCGATAGCGGTCAGGCGAGGGATTCCTGCACTAGAGCTTCCTATAAACTATAGCGGGTTTTCGGAAGCTAGTGAAACTTTGTAAAGGCCTCGTAGTGTTACCTTGCCTCGCCTCCTCGGTAGAGGTGTGTGGGATTGGCCGTCTCTTGGCAGATGGGTAACATGACTTGTGGGTAAAGATGTGCAACCTCTGCAGAGTGTAAAACTTGGTATAGTAGCCGTGCTCACGGTCATGAGCAGCTCGGACACTAAAATGATTAATTTATGGAACTAAATTCAATTTGTCATGTGCATTGCATCGCAAGTGTTGTTATCACTTTTGTTCTACTAATTAATTGGGTTGGTATTTACTTGTACTTAGTAATTGCTAATAAATTTTTGACCAACTTTAAAAGCAATGCTCAGCTTTAACCATCCTCTTTGGTAAGCCTTACACTTCACGTGAGCTCCCACCTTTGGCGAGTTCATGCACATTATTCCCCACAACTTATTGAGCTATAAACGTATGTGAGCTCACTCTTACTGTCTCACACCCCCCACAGGTCAAGATCAGGTACCGCAGGATGAGGCGCACGGAGGATGTTGTGATGAGTTCGTGAGAGGTCTAGGCCGTCGTCTCACAGTCAACTTTGGGTTGCTGGACTGTTGTCTCTTTATAATGTAATTATTTATTTATTTTGTACAGAACTCTTGTTATCTAGTAAAGATGTGACATTCGATCTTGTACCATGATTCATCATATGTGTGAGACTTGGTCCTAGCACACCTGGTGATTATGTTCGCGCCCAAGTCTTGGTGCCCCAAAACTCGGGTGTGACAGAAGTGGTATCAGAGGAATGTTAACTGTAGGACGAAACCTAGATAGAACTGGACAACCATGGTCTACTTACCTTTGCTACTCTGATTCTTTCTAAACTTCTCTTAATCTTTTCTCATCTATTTCCGCTTTACTCTAATTATTCTTACCTTTTTCCTTCTAAAGACAAACTTGGATTTCACACTTTGAAATCCTATGCCTAAAGTGACCTTTAGGAATAGGTGACCTACTCTTAGGAACAAAAAACAAAACTATTTTTTATAGGTATCTATACGCTTGAGTGCTTGTTTTTATGATACTTGTTTGATTTGGTTCTTTGATTGAGTGTGATGAGTTGTGGAGTAATGTCCACAATTGCATCTGTAAATATATATAAAAAATGTTGATAAAATAACTAGCCAACTTAGATTATCCCCACTGAAATATATTAAGCTTGATAGACCCATCTTATCTTAAAAAATCCTCTCTTACCTTAATAGATTCATCTTATCTCGAAAAGATTTTCATCTTATCCCAATAGATCTAACTAATCTTAAAAGATTCTACCTCATCCTTATGGATTCATCTTACCCTAATTAGTATATTTATCCCACTCTAGAATAACAACCATGAGATAATCCAAAATTTATTTAGATCTTATCTAGTCTAAAGTAGTCATATCAATTTATTCTAGATCTGATCCAACCTAACAGGTTAATCTAACTTAACAAAGTCTAACCTTAAGTTGAGCTAACCTAAGGACAGCCACTTAACAAGTTAACACTTGTGAAATAAACTAGATCCTACTCCTATAAACCTTGGTCTCCCCTCATGCACTTAAATCTAAATTAGTGCAACTCAACCGTGAGCATAAGAGCTAACCCAACTAATAGTGTCATGATGGATTGCATAATCTGTCTGTCCCCACCTAACATAAACAAGATTTTGACCTACATCATGTAGTCCATCTCACCCATAACTACTTCGACCATATGCCCCAACTCCGATAATATACACTAACCTCGAATCAATGAGACCAAGACTGGAGAGGAAAAGATCAACCTCGTCAAGGAAGGAGAGAAGTCAAACTCAATCTTCAGATGTTTACCACTCAACACAGAATTCTTTCCCACTATAAACTTTCTCACCCTAGGCTATTCTTGCCCTAACCTATATTTTACACTACACAATAAGGTGACTATACATATATATACCCATGATTTCATAACCACTTTCTAAATAACATGAAACTTCTTATTCTTAAACTAATTAGAAGTTAAAGGTTAAACCATAAATAAAGCTTTTTACATCCCTGTCCTTACAAATCTCGAGGACGAGATTTCTGTTAAGGGGGGTAGCATTTGTAATGCCCAAAATTGGTATAAGAAAAGATAATAGGATAAATAAATAAATAAATAAACTTATATGCTAGAGCTTTGGGGATTTCTTGATCTTCTTTTCTTTGTGCATATTCAACTAAAGGAATTATATTGGTCAAATAACAAATAAATAAATAGGGAAATATTCACATCATGCTGGAGTTATTGTATTTTTGCAATAGTACTCAAAATTTTGAGACAAGTTTAAATTTGAAAAGTAGAATTTGTAACACCCTAAAAGTTCAATCTTGTGGAAGTAAGGAAAATTTCCGCAAAGATTTTAAATCAAAACACCTTTCCTTAATAATGTTCATAATTCAAAGTTGCTACTCCCAAAATTAATATTTTACTAAAATAAAAAGATACCTAGATAAATTAAATTATTCTTGGATTGAAATTATATAGAAGAATTATGATTAAACTACTTCTTAATATATAATCTACAACATAAATTATAGTTCCCTAAAATTTCATAAGATGTGAACTATTCTCTAATTCATGATTGGAACCATGTATAAAAGAACTAAAATAAAACAAATATATATAATATATATATAAGTTTGTGACCATATTGGGGTTTTATTGGTGCATCTAAAGGTAAAGGGTTTGGAACTCAAACTTGAGTTTGATTTGGATTTAAAGTAGAAATCAGAAAAATAGGAAAAGAAAAGGAAAACCATTTGGCGCCATGGGCCATATTCTCCTCGTGCGGGCTCATCTCCCGCAGAACTCGCCTGCCAGCCGGCCCAGTTATCCTTTCCCCGCGCCAGCCCACTCCAGCCCTTCATCCACTTATTTGTGGGACCTTAGCGTCATCCCCTCAATGTCCCACATTGTGCTTGAGTTCCCTGGCCGACGCGCGAGTCCCACCATCTGATCTTCTTGCGCGCTTACCACTGCACCTTTGGGCCCACGCTACAGCCCCTCAGCCACACGCTTGCGCGCGGGCTCACCTCAACCGACGTATGGGGCCGAGTCGTTAGCTTCTTCGTGTTTCTCGAAAGGGAACCAACGCCGCCTGCAACAGATGCCGCTGGAATCCTCGCTGTTGGCCACAACACCTCGCCAACCGCGACCTAGACTCGATCTCTCTGGGTAAAAAAGCTGAACCGGATGCCCCGTGACATCCACGCTTGCACCGCGCCGCAGGAGCTGTTTCGCCATGGTGAAGAGAGAAACCGACGCCGCCACCATTGGCGCACCCGTTGGGGACCCACCCGGCCGCGATGGGTGGTGCTAGTGCATCGCGGGACTTCGCCGCGCACGTATATGGCCTCGTCAGGCGGGGGTCGTGGTCGGGACGCCAACAATTGCACGACGGCGCTCACCAACCCACACCCTGCCATGGGAATGGTTCCATCGTCACCTCAACCCAGTAAGAAATTCACCAGCCGCTTCGCTTTCATCTCCACATCATGTATCGCCTCGTCGTTGTCCGTTTGGTGCACTGGGTTGCTGGGTCGGCGATCGCCGGCGGGGTCACCACCGTGACAGGCGGGCGGCGACGCTCGGGCTCGCGCGAGGTGGGAGATAAGCGATGTGGCGCGCGTGGATCGTCGATTATGGGATCTACGCCCGCGATTATAAGGTTCGCGTACCGGTTCAGGGTTGCGTTGGGGCCATTGGATCTGAATCCGTGGGCTAGGAACGGTTCGAACTTCATAAAATCTAGAGCGCTGATCGCTGATCCAACGGATACAGTTGCGTACCGATTCATTGCGTAGGGGTGATCTAATCAGGGACATCCACTCCCGATCCAACGACTGAAATTGAAGCTTACCCCTTCGCCACGCCACTTCTTAAAGAACCCCTCTATTTTATAGTAATAAACCCGCCATCCTGCGCGGTGAATACTGAGTCTTGGGAAATTTTGCAAGTTAACCCCTGCATTTTCTAGAATTTGGCGCCCAATCCAGAAACCAGAGAAATTAGTGAAATAATTATAGAAATTGATTTTTAATACAAAAATAAATCTAGAAACTTGTATAGTTCATATTTAATTCATTTTAACTTCTTTTTAATCCGTTTCAGTGGCATTAATTGTGACGGAACCTCCCAAGTTATTAGGCCCACCTACAGTTGTCCTTGTCCAACGGACCTCAGACAACCCTGTAGGTGCCCCTAAATGACTTGACAAGTTGGGTATCTGCTTTTCTTACCTTTCCCAAGAGCGTTTCACCCATCACGCAGACATTACAGATCATCGGAGATACGAAAATGCGGAAGCGATTACAAAAATTTACATTTATTTAAAAGTAAGACAAAGTTATATATTACAGACCAGAATATAACCTATGAGTGCAGAATAGTATTATTACACACCAAGGGAGGCAAAAACCCCTCCTGATAAGTTTTAAACAAAAGTTTTTATGGAGGAACTCTTCCTCCCGTGGCTTTATTCTTGCTTTTCTTCTTTTGGGACCACCTTGCATATGTCAACCCGCCACCGGGGTTCTTAAGACCAGATCAGGTTCACGTCAACTGAGAGCACAGATACACCACCGTCCAGCCTCTTGCCACGGAGGGTACACGCTACTCTCGCCACCGCTCCACGCCCATTGCGTGTTATCTTATTCTGGCCTTAGTTTGCCCGAGGCAAGGCTTACCCATGACGAGGCATGTGACCAGTTAAAAGGTCCTCGGTCATCAAGCCTACATCGACACGGTCCTTAATCGACTCAGACGGAGACACTACACTGAGACTCTCTTCTCGTGCAAGTCACCCGCCCGGTCTCAGCTTAATCATTTCAACCCAAAGTTTGGTACCTGGCAGAGGTACATCTTTTCCGATGTTGAACCCATCATGGCCATGATGGATCCACCATCAAGTTTTGTTTTCAAAAACATCCCACCCACTTTTGCCACATCATCTTTTGTAAAAACAAAACATTTTGTTTTTCTAAAGCCAGGCTAAGCATAAAAAATCTCTTGTAAAACAGGTGATCAAGGAAGGTAATCAAATTCAAGGAAGGTAATGCAGGAATTGTTTTGGCAATCAACTCCTATCACCTAATGCATCAAGCAAGTGAAAAAGGTTTTTAAAACACAAGGAGGTGGAAAATTCACCGGGGCTTGCTTTTGTTTATAGGTGAGTCAGGCTCGGATCCACAGATGTCAAAGTAAAAACAATTCCCTGCCTGAGGTTCCGCAGGTGGTGGTGAAGTCTTCTCCTCTTCTACCTCAACCTCTTCTTCATTTTCTAGAGATAACCATATATATGTATATAAGAATGAATGCCATGTAATGCTCATGAGACTACAAAGATAATAAGAATTTATCATCTAAAGTTCTTGAATACAATTTTCCTTCACGGTTCTCCGGGAAACTAGGGTTTCCGGAGTCAGTAAAGGAATTCAAAGGGCACGGGGTAGGGTTTTGGGTTCTAAGTATCAAACAAGGTCCAAATCAAACCAAATTCTACTCAAAGCTTTTTAATAATGTTTTGAGTTCATATAAAAAGTTTGGGCATTTTTGGAATTATTAACTATTTTCTAAAAATCCAGAACCAATGTTTTAAGCTATTTTAAATACTCCAAAATTCCCTATTTACCCTAAAAATCATAGAACTATTTTTATTAAATACTATGGAAAATAAGGAATCTAGGAAAATTGGTTTGACATTTTTAGGAGTTTTCTACAATTTTCTAAAATTGTTGGAGTCCTGCCTGAAAAAGAAAAGGAAAAAAGAGTGAATAGTCCTCGGCCGGTTTCAGCCCAGGCGGCCCAAGTCCACGCAGAAGCATGCGCGTGCCCGTGCCCGCGCTGGCGGCTTTACAGAAAGGCCCTTGGCGTTCTGGTTAACTCGAAGAAGGTTCTTTCACTGTTTTCCTAAGTCGCTGACAGTTTGCAGAAAAGCCCTTGAGGTTCTATTCCTTTACCGCGCCCGATCCACGACGGCGAGGGGCACGGCAGAGCTCCGGCGAGCGCGTAGACCGGCCGAACGGGGCAGAGACTAGCACTCTACTTTGGCCGAAACCGAATTCACGCCCCAACTAACGTTTCCCCTAAGTTAATTGTATGAATAGCTACCCAAATGTCCTTGGCCACGGTGACCGCGTGAATGAATCAAAGAACAACGCGTTCATGGCGAACGGTGGCAGTCTAATTCAATTGGGTGGGTCGGTGAGCATCACAGACACATGAGGATGCTAGAACAAGACTAAAGACAACATGATCGGACCTGATTTGCGCTGACCAGGGCGAAGTGTGTTTCACGGCGGTGGAAACCGAATTGGGGGGGAACTCAAAATTGAGGCTCACTAGTGATCGACTGGGGATGATTCTTGGCGGCTGGGTTCGTGATGATCCAACAGAGCTTATGGTAGCTTCAATTTATAGGACGTGACAGCGGTGGCTGGGAATTTTAGTGGTGATGCACGGCGGTCAGAGGAGGGAGAGGTCACTGGCGCAATGGCTTGGTGTCCAACGTCGTGGCAATCGTTCCAGTGATCAATGGAGAGCGAGAGCAGGTTATGGCGATGCGGTGGAAAGGGTTAGACACGTGGCGGACAACGGTGACGGCTTAACGGCGGTGAGAATCCTTCTCCGAGGGGTGGTGAGCAAGGGGAGAGGTACCGCGGCTAGCCGGAGTGGCGTCCAGCTCACCAGCGGCGAAGATTTTCTTACCCCGCGATGTTATCCATCTGCCACGAGCACGAATCCAGACGCCGGTGACACGAATCACGGCGGAGGATCGGTCGTCGGCGGTGAGGTTTACTGAACCCGATCAGGCTACTGTACCATTGCACAGTTTCATTAGTCGGTCTGACAGAGCAAGTTTAGCGTTGATTTACTCCCGATTTGGTGTAGTGACCGAACTAGCTCTCTGTACCAAAGTTATAGTTTAATAAACCAGCTTTAACTTTGTTACATGGTACATCCTCAAAAGATCACAGGATCATACCCAAAATCGAACACTAAGTTCATCCAATCTCATTGTCATTGGAAAATTCAGACTTAAAATGACCTGACAGCACAACTTTAGGTCTGTTTTTCTCCAATTTCTTCATAACAACTATGCTTACACTCTTAAACAAAGTTGTTCTCCTTTGATAGATTTACAAATTTGATGTGGTGACCTAGGGTGAATTATCACTAATTTGGGAGATACAAGGGCTCAAAGTTGAATCAATTACACTGAAATTCAGACTTGGTCAAAAGAGCTTAAGTATGGCTCTTTTGCAATTACGTCCAAATCTCAAGGTTTTATTTGCAAATTCACATATTTGTGAACCATATGACTTGAGATACCTTATTGTTATAGTTTTTGCACTTTAGTCCAAAAGTGGACTAGTTTTGCACTTAACCCCCTAGGGTTTAGATTTAGGGTTTTCCAGGGTTTCAATTAGGGTTTTTGATATCTCAGGGGTGTAAATGTAACTTAAATCCATCCTTAGTAATATTTTATGACTATTTTACTTAGTCTTTGGGGTTTTCTCTATTTGGCTCTTGTTTTACCCTTCAGGATCCCCATTTAAGGTTAAGTACCCTAAACTAGGGTCTTATTTGCAAAATGCCATAACAATACAACTTGTTTGAAATTTTTGGCCTAGTAAATGCATTCTAAGTGTGTCAAACATATGCAAATGCCAATGCTCATGATGTTATGCTCAAATTTTAGTAACAGTAACACTAGGGGTGTTACATTCTTTCCCCCATAAAAGAATCTCGTCCCGAGATTAAAAGTCCTAGGGTAAGTAATGGAAAAGGAAATGCTTCACGTCTTTATTTCCTGAGTTTTGGTACAGGGCAGGGGTGGTTTGGGGCTCACTCCTTTATTACAACAATGTTGTACACTTTACAATTACAAGAGGCTAAAAAGCCTAGAAAATTCTTATCTAAGAAGTCTTGAGTTTCCCAAGTAGCCTCATCTTCGGAATGTTGGTTCCACTGTATCTTGTAAAGCTTGAGAGTTTTTCTTTGGGTAATCCCGTCCTTTTGGTCCAAGACTCGAATAGGATGTTCAGAATATGTCAAGTCTGGTTCAAGGACAACATCTGTCACTTCAATGGTTCGATCTGGAACCCGAAGACACTTCTTCAGTTGGGACACGTGGAACACATTATGTATAGAAGACAAGGTTTCGGGTAGTTGGAGTCGGTATGCTACTGGTCCACATTGCTCAAGTATAGGGAAAGGACCAATGTACCGGGGTGCAAGCTTCCCTTTAACCCCGAAACGCGAAACACCCTTCATTGGGGAGACTTTCAGATAAACATGATCCCCCACCAGAAAATATAAGGGCATCCGCCGTTTGTCTGCATAACTTCTCTGACGAGCTTGAGCTTTCTTCAAATTATGAGTTATTTTTTGAACCTTTTCTTCAGTCTCATTCACCATATCAGGCCTGAAGAAGTACCTTTCACCAGGTTCAGACCAATTTAGCGGAGTACGACATCGTCGTCCATATAAAGCTTCGGAGGGTGCCATCTTGATACTTTCTTGATAGCTATTATTATATGAGAACTCCGCTAGCGGTAAACATTCATCCCATTTCTGTGGGAATTCCAGCACACATGCCCGCAGCATATCTTCAAGTATTTGATTAACCCTCTCAGTCTGCCCACTTGTTTGAGGATGATAGGCCGAACTGTGGAGCAATTTGGTACCCAGGGATTTATGAAGTTCTTCCCAGAATTTGGATACGAATTGAGGTCCACGATCCGACACTATAGTCTTCGGAACCCCGTGCAAACTGATAATGCGAGCAATGTATAGTTCCGCATATGTGAGAATCGAGTAATATGTCTTGACTGGCAGAAAGTGAGCAATTTTCGTGAGCCGATCAACAATAACCCAGATAGAGTCATACCCCTTTGCAGTCCTAGGCAATCCCACAATAAAGTCCATACTTATATCTTCCCAGTATTGGTAAAGATTATAATGGACCGGCAGCTTTCAGGTGTATGACCTTGACACGTTTACAAGTGTCACATCTGGCCACATAGCGTGCAATTTCAATTTTCATCTTTGTCCACCAATAATGTTGTTTCAGATCTTGATACATCTTAGTGCTTTCGGGATGAATAGAATAGCGACTAAGATGGGCTTCATCTAGAATTTGCTGGCGGACTTCGTCATTTTTTGGCACCACTATGCGGTTATTGAACCATACAACACCTTGATCGTCTTCTCGGAAGCAATTGGCTTTTCCAGCCCTTATCTTCTCACGTATATGTTTCATACCCTCATCATCTTTCTGTGCGTCAATTATCCTTTGTAAGACGACTAACTCCAGCTTCAAGTGATTAGAAGTCCCATGCTGAATCATTCCCAGGTTCAGGTTTTCCATCTCCTGGCACAATGTAATGTCAGAAGTCCTCATAGTTAAACAATGGCATGAGGCCTTACGACTGAGTGCATCTGCCACTACATTTGCTTTGCCCGGGTGATAATGGATTTCTAGTTCATAATCTTTGATTAGCTCGAGCCATCTCCTTTGTCTCATATTGAGTTCAGACTGGGTAAAAATGTATTTCAAACTTTTGTGGTCTATATAAATATGACAGACATTTCCCAGTAGATAATGACGCCAGATCTTCAGGGCATGAACCACTGCAGCTAGCTCCAGATCATGAGTGGGATAATGCTCCTCATGCCGGCGCAACTGCCTTGAAGCATACGCAATTACTCGGCCCTCTTGCATTAATACGCAGCCGAGACCACTGCCCGACGCGTCACAATACACATCAAAGGGCTTATTAATGTCTGGTTGAGCCAATACCGGAGCAGTGGTTAATAATGTCTTCAATTTCTCAAAAGCTTCATTACACTTTGAAGGCCAATTGAATTTAGTCTCATTCTTCAATAGACTTGTGATTGGTTTCACAAGCTTGGAAAAATCTGGTATAAATCGGCGGTAATAACCAGCCAGCCCAAGGAAACTTCAGACTTGATGAACAGTGGTTGGGGGTTTCCACTCCAAAATGTCCTTGACTTTGCTGGGATCTACCACAACCCCCTGGCAGACAGTACATGTCCCAGAAACTGAATTTCTTCCAGCCAAAACGCGCATTTACTAAACTTGGCATATAATTGATGTTCCCTTAGGCGCGTCAATACGATCCGTAAATGTTGGGCATGCTCCTCTTCATTCTTGGAATATATTAAAATATCATCTATGAAGACCACTACAAACTTGTCCAACTCGGGCATGAATACCGAGTTCATCAGATAAGTGAAGTGGGCAGGAGCATTTGTCAGTCCGAAAGACATTACCAAATATTCAAATAAACCATACCGCGTGGTAAATGCGGTCTTTGGTATATCCTCGGGCCGAATACGGATCTGATGATAGCCCGATCTGAGATCAATCTTGGAGAATACCCTCACCCCGGTCAGTTGATCAAATAAAATGTCAATTCGTGGAAGAGGGTACTTGTTCTTGATAGTGACCTCATTCAGGGGTTGATAATCCACGCACATCCGTAAAGTTTGATCCTTCTTCTTGACGAATATGGCTGGACAACCCCATGGTGACGAGCTTGGCCGGATGAATCCTTTATCTAGTAGGTCTTGTAATTGAATCTTCAGTTCTGCCAGCTCATTTGGAGGCATTCGGTACGATCTTCTAGAAATGGGAGCCGTACCGGGCTTTAACTCAATTACAAACTCTACATCTCTTTTGGGTGGCAATCCAGGTAAATCCTCTTGAAAGACATCTGGGAACTCACATACTACCGGAATATCCTTGATCTTCGGTATAATGGCTTCATAAACTCTGCCAGTAGTTTTGGTTGGAATGGGGATAGACAAAAGAATTTCCTCTTGGTTATGACTCAACCTGATGGTTCTTTGATCAGTGTTGAGGGTTGCTTTATGTCGGGCCAACCAATTCATGCCCAAAATCACATCTGTCTTGGCCTTTTAGAACAATCATATTAGTAGGAAAGTCTCGTCCGGCCAATGTTACGGGCACTTGGAAAGCCACTTCCCTAGTAAAGATTTGTCCCCCAGGTGACTGAATTTTAAACCCTTCTTTTGATTCATGGTATGAAATGCAATGTTGCTCCACAAATTTCTTGTTGATGAATGTATGTGAAGCACCGGAATCAAAAAGAATAATTGCAGGATGATTGGCCACAAGGAACGTACCCATCATTACCGGTTCACCGTCCGGTGTGGTGGCCACTTGAGTGTAATAAATTCGTCCCGTCTTCTTTGTATTCTTGCCCGCATTTCCCTTAGCTTGAGAAGAATTCCCAGTACCTTGTTGATTGTTTGTGCGATTCTGCTTCGGGTAAGGGCAATCCTTAATAAAATGCCCAGATTTTCCGCAATTGAAACAACCTGTTGACGAATTGGGAAGGGCCAGAAAACGAGTGCCAGGGGCACCCGGCTGACTTGTTGCAGTGGGGGCAGCATTGGGACGGATGAACACTGGTTGCTTGAATGGGAAGGAGGGTGGGCGTGCTGAAGAACGACCCTGATTATAAGGCCGGATAATTAACCGTTGCCTTTTCTCGGAGCCCTGATTCGGCCTGTTACCTCCACTCCCCTTGGTTTTTCCAGAAGTTGTATATTTAGATTCGACGGCCAGCGCTATGCTAATAGCCCTTCCATATGTGAGGTCGATGCAGGTAGCCATTTTCCTTTGCATCCAATCATTTAAGCCCCTCATGAAATAGTTCTTCTTCTTTGTGTCGGTGTTGACTTGGTCAATTGCATACTGAGATAAGTGATTAAATTTATTGAGATACTGGGTGATAGTATCTCCGCCTTGCTTCAACTTCATGAATTCCTCCTGTTTCATGTGGAGTACTCCTTCAGGTATGTAATGTTCACGGAAGGCCAGCTTGAATTCTTCCCATATAATCTGATGATTGGCTGGCTGAACGGCCACAAAGTTTCCCCACCAAGTGCTGGCAGGGCCACGCAATTGCTGAGCTGCGAACAGGGGCTTCTGAGTTTCGGAACATCGAATAAGTCCAAATTTCTGCTCAATGACGCGGATCCATTCGTCCGCCTCTAAAGGGTCTTCCGCCTTGACGAACAACGGTGGACGCGTTTCGGAGAAGTCCAAATAAGATGTCTCACGGGGCCCTTGCGGATAGCCCCGCCTGCCTTGTTGTTGAAGTTGCTGACCTACCATCTCCCATAGGAAACGGGTATTATCTGCTGTAGCGTTCACCAAGGCGGCGATAGCCTCGGCAAGTGTGGGAGGGACTGGAGGTGGGTTTGGTGTTGCCTCCCTCCCACGAGAGGTACTAGCCCCATCCTGAGCACGAGTCCGGGAAGGCATCTGTGGCAACAAACATTTGAAAACAATATGATATGCCAAAGAAAACCATCCATTTTACATTACTAAAAAGAGTAATGTTACAGACTCGAATTTTTACAACAGGAGTACAGTACCCATTATACAATAACACTACTATTTCTACAACTATACTATTCTACTCCTGCTTCCCGTTGCTCCCGGTAGCCTCGTTGTCGGGCGTAGGAGACCACTCATCGATCAACTTCATAGAGGGAGGGGGCCTGAAAAGGTCCAATTCGCCACCAAAAGCTTCTCCCGCTACATGAGAAGGTCCGGCTTCTGCCCCGACAGGATCCGCAGGTGCATTGGGGTGCAATTGTAATACATGAACTTCTTCATGTAGAGTATTGCAATAAGCTTGCAGGTTATCGATGGCTGAGCTAAGCTCTTCTACTCTGGCTCGAGCTTTTGCCTCTTTAGCCTAGGCAATCGAACAAGACTGAACCGCCCAGTCGAGTGCTAAATCTCGATCTGTGAGCTGATCTTGCAGGCGGCGGATGTCGCTTCTTAATTCATTGATTCTGTCTCCATCCGCAACCCAGATGTCAGTCCTTCGTCGGAGTTCTATTTGAAGCTGATTCACTTGCGCTTCAAGATCCCCAATCGGATCATTACTCCCACTACTGCTATCCTCGTGTCTTGGGGCAAGTTGATGACGTGGCACACCAATTGGGCCAGTATGCTTGCGCGCGATTTTCCTCGTGCGCGGTGGCATTTTTCTAAGGGGGAAAGTTTTTTTAACATAGTTCTTAGCATGATGTATGTGTAATTATAGAACCAACCTTAGTTGATTCAACCTTCTATACGTTGCACTCCTCCTATCTGGTCTTTCAGATAAACTCTTCAGATATAAAAGATAAGAAGGGAAGAAATTTTTCTAGATGAGTCTTTAGAAAATTCTTTTGAAGATGTCTCATAATATCTGCAGAGAAGGGCTTCGCTCCGATACCAATTGTGACGGAACCTCCCAAGTTATTAGGCCCACCTATAGTTGTCCTTGTCCAACAGACCTCAGACAACCCTGTAGGTGCCCCTGAATGACTTGACAAGTTCGGTATCTGCTTTTCTTACCTTTCCCAAGAGCGTTTCACCCGTCACGTAGACATTACAGATCATTGGAGATACGAAAATGCGGAAGCGATTACAAAAATTTACATTTATTTAAAAGTAAGACAAAGTTATATATTACAGACCAGAATATAACTTATGAGTGCAGAATTGTATTATTACACACCAAGGGAGGCAAAAACCCCTCCCGATAAGTTTTAAACAAAAGTTTTTATGGAGGAACTCTTCCTCTCGCGGCTTTATTCTTGCTTTTCTTCTTTTGGGACCACCTTGGAACAGAAACAGTAAAAGTTTGTTGCTTCCCCACCTAAAAACAATAGGGAATAAAACCTTAAGTATGGAATTACTCAGCAAGACTTACCCGACTAAAGAAAATACTCTCAAGGGTATGCTGGCTTAAGGGAGTCAAGGTAAGGCTTATCAATAATCAATGACTCTATTTGCAGAAATGCTTACTAAAGTGGATCCTTAAAAATCCAATTTTATTTTGTCAGGTTAAGTAAGATTACCTGCAACTAGAGTTCTTTCTACCCTAGTTCAAACACTTGACCTGCACTAGCCACTTTCTTGACAATCCCTTTATCTTTACTGGAGTTCTACGTATAGGTCAGTGACCAAGTCTTCATAACCACGAAGGTACGACGATCTGAATCGATTATACTCAGCTGAGGATCTCCAATCACACGACATATGTAGCACTTAACCCTTGCATATGTCAACCCGCCACCGAGGTTCTTAAGACCAGATCAGGTTCACGTCAACCGAGAGCACAGATACACCACCGACCAGCCTCTTGCCACGGAGGGTACACGCTACTCTCGCCACCGCTCCACGCCCATTGCGTGTTATCTTATTCTAGCCTTAGTCTGCCCGAGGCAAGGCTTACCCATGACGAGGCATGTGACCAGTTAAAGGGTCCTCGGTCATCAAGCCTACATCGACACGGTCCTTAATCGACTCAGACGGAGACACTACACCGAGACTCTCTTCTCGTGCAAGTCACTCGCCCGGTCTCAGCTTAATCATTTCAACCCAAAGTTTGGTACCTGGCAGAGGTACATCTTTTCCGATGTTGAACCCATCATGGCCATGATGGATCCACCATCAAGTTTTGTTTTCAAAAACATCCCACCCACTTTTTCCACATCATCTTTTGTAAAAACAAAACATTTTGTTTTTCTAAAGCCAGGCTAAGCATCAAAAATCTCTTGTAAAACAGGTGATCAAGGAAGGTAATCAAATTCAAGGAAGGTAATGCAGGAATTGTTTTGGCAATCAACTCCTATCACCTAATGCATCAAGCAAGTGAAAAAGGTTTTTAAAACACAAGGAGGTGGCAAATGCACCGGGGCTTGCCTTTGTTTATAGGTGAGTCAGGCTCGGATCCACAGATGTCAAAGTAAAAACAATAACCTGCCTGAGGTTCGGCAGGTGGTGGTGAAGTCTTCTCCTCTTCTACCTCAACCTCTTCTTCGTTTTCTAGAGGTAACCATATATATATGTATATAAGAATGAATGCCATGTAATGCTCATGAGAGTGCAAAGATAATAAGAATTTATCATCTAAAGTTCTTGAATACAATTTTCCATCACGGTTCTCCGGGAAACTAGTGTTTCCGGAGTTAGTAAAGGAATTCAAAGGGCAGGGGGTAGGGTTTTGGGTTCTAAGTATCAAACAAGGTCCAAATCAAACCAAATTCTACCCAAAGCTTCTAAATAATGTTTTGAGTTCATATAAAAAAGTTTGGGCATTTTTGGAATTATTAACTATTTTCTAAAAATCCAGAACTAATGTTTTAAGCTATTTTAAATACTCCAAAATTCCCTATTTACCCTAAAAATCATAGAACTATTTTTATTAAATATTATGGAAAATAAAGAATCTAGGAAAATTGGTTTGACATTTTTAGGATTTTTCTACAATTTTCTAAAATTGTTGGAGTCCTGCCTGAAAAAGAAAAAGAAAAAAGAGTGAATAGTCCTGGGCCGGTTTCAGCCCAGGCAGCCCAAGTCCACGCAGAAGCGTGCGTGCGCCCGCGCCTGCGCTGGCGGCTTTACAGAAAGGCCCTCGGCGTTCTGGTTAACTCGAAGCAGGTTCTTTCACTGTTTTCCTAAGTCGCTGACAGTTTGCAGAAAAGCCCTTGAGGTTCTATTCCTTTACCGCGCCCGATCCACGACGGCGAGGGGCACGGCAGAGCTCCGGCGAGCGCATAGACCGGCCAAACGGGGCAGAGACTAGCGCTCTACTTTGGCCAAAACCGAATTCACGCCCCAACTAACGTTTCCCCTAAGTTAATTGTATGAATAGCTACCCAAATGTCCTTGGCCATGGTGACCGCGCGAATGATTCAAAGAACAACACGTTCACGGCGAACGGTGGCAGTCTAATTCAATTGGGTGGGTCGGTGAGCATCACAGACGCATGAGGATGCTAGAACAAGACTAAAGACAACATGATCGGACCTGATTTGCGCTGACCACGGCGAAGTGTGTTTCACGGCGGCGGAAACCGAATTGGGGGGGGACTCAAAATTGAGGCTCACTGGTGATCGACTGGGGATGATTCTTGGCGGCTGGGTTCGTGATGATCCAACAGAGCTTACGGTAGCTTCAATTTATAGGATGCGGCAGCGGTGGCTGGGAATTTCAGTGGTGACGCGCGGCGGTCGGAGGAGGGAGAGGTCACCAGCGCAATGGCTTGGTGTCCAACATCATGGCAATCGTTCCGGTGATCAACGGAGAGCGAGAGCAGGTTATGGCGATGCGGTGGAAAGGGTTAGACACGCGGCGGACAATGGTGACGGCTTAACGGCGGTGAGAATCCTTGTCCGAGGGGTGGTGAGCAAGGGGAGAGGTACCGCGGCTAGCCGGAGTGGCGTCCAGCTCACTGGCGGCGAAGATTTTCTTACCCTGCGATGTTATCCATCTGCCAAGAGCATGAATCCAGACGCCGGTGACATGAATCATGGTAGAGGATCGGTCGTCGGCGGTGAGGTTTACTGAACCCAATCAGGCTACTGTACCATTGCACAGTTTCATCAGTCGGTCTGACAGAGCAGGTTTAGCATTGATTTACTCCCGATTTGGTGTAGTGACCGAACTAGCTCTCTATACCAAAGTTATAGTTTAATAAACCAGCTTTAACTTTGTTACATGGTACATCCTCAAAAGATCATAGGATCATACCCAAAATCGAACACTAAGTTCATCCAATCTCACTGTCATTGGAAAATTCAGACTTAAAATGACCTGATAGCACAACTTTAGGTCTGTTTTTCTCCAATTTCTTCATAACAACTACGCTTACGCTCTTAAACAAAGTTGTTCTCCTTTGATAGATTTACAAATTTGATGTGGTAACCTAGGGTGAATTATCACTAATTTGGGAGATACAAGGGCTCAAAGTTGAATCAATCACACTGAAATTCAGACTTGGTCAAAAGAGCTTAAGTATGGCTCTTTTGCAATTAAGTCCAAATCTCAAGGTTTTATTTGCAAATTCACATATTTGTGAACCATATGACTTGAGATACCTTATTGTTATAGTTTTTGCACTTTAGTCCAAAAGTGGACTAGTTTTGCACTTAACCCCCTAGGGTTTGGATTTAGGGTTTTCTAGGGTTTCAATTAGGGTTTTTGATATCTCAGGGGTGTAAATGTAACTTAAATCCATCCTTAGTAATATTTTATGACTATTTTACTTAGTCTTTGGGGTTTTCTCTATTTGGCTCTTGTTTTACCCTTCAGGATCCCCATTTAAGGTTAAGTACCCTAAACTAGGGTCTTATTTGCAAAATGCCATAACAATACAACTTGTTTGAAATTTTTGGCCTAGTAAATGCATTCTAAGTGTGTCAAACATATGCAAATGCCAATGCTCATGATGTTATGCTCAAATTTTAGTAACAGTAACACCAGGGGTGTTACATTAATTTTGTATTAATATTGTCTACCAACCAGTAACACTGTTTAGCCATGAAACTAGAATTAAAATTATTCATTCGAATTAATCTGTTCTAGGTACTCAATAATTCCATAAATTCATAACTCAATAACTGTAACTCTGTTTTGATCCATTCTAGTTGCATTGGTCTCACAATAATATTTATTATCATCTGGTGACTTTGTTTTGTCATGAAATATAGGTTAAAATGTTGCACTTAGTCTATTCTATATTTTACCACGTGGATCTTTGGAAGACCATAACCCCGTAACTGTAATTTTGATTTTTGTGGTTCTTGTTTCCACGATCTCGTAGCAACACGTAGAATATTCTTATACAATTTGTTCTTATGTTTGGTGTGATGTTAATTTTGCCTATACCATGTTTGTTTGTATTGCTACTACTAGCGCGAGATTACGAGCCACCTGAAGAGCAAGTTGGTACCTGGAATCTCAAGTCTCAGGCAAGTTGTGCCCTTGATCACTTCTTTTTACGCAGTCATGTTCTGATTAATCATAATGATCTGCATAGGTTAATTTTGATGGGACCCAATAGGTTACCCTAGTTTGACTATCTTTATACCTTGTTTACCACTGGATTTTTGGGTAGTACCTGCTATTGCTTTATGTGGTTTTGGGTATAGAGATACATTTTATTCATGATTATATTTTATTATCAGTTGTTATTTACTGTTCATGTTAAGATCATTATGTTAATTAGAACATGGAGAACCACCCGAGAAAACAGTGCTACCACAAGGTTTTAATAGGACGCCCTTGGCTAACTAACTAGGAAAGCTAGTGGAAGACTACCTTACCCGAAAGGGGCAAGGGCAGTAGGGGAGTGATCAGTCTAGGGAGGTCCTAAGGTTGATTTTGCTGCGATGGCGGTCAGGCAAGGGATTCCTACACTGGAGCTTCCTATAAACTGTAGCGGGTTTTCGGAAGCTAGTGGAACTTCGTAAAGGCTTCATAGTGTTACCCTGCCTCGCCTCCTCGGTAGAGGTGTATGGGATTGGCCGTCTCTTGGCAGATGGGTAACATGACTTGTGGGTAAAGATGCGCAACCTCTGCAGAGTGTAAAACTGGTATACTAGCCATGCTCACGGTCATGAGCAGCTCGGACACTCACATGATTAATTTATGGAACTAAATTCAATTTGTCATATGCATTGCATCGCAGGTATTGTTATCACTTTTGTTCTACTACTTAATTGGGTTGGTATTTACTTGTACTTAGTAATTGCTAATAAAATTTTGACCAACTTTAAAAGCAATGCTCAGCTTTAACCATCCTCGTTGGTAAGCCTTACACTTCACGTGAGCTCCCACCTTTGGCGAGTTCATGCACATTATTCCCCACAACTTGTTGAGCTATGAACGTATGTGAGCTCACTCTTACTGTCTCACACCCCCCATAGGTCAAGAACAGATACCGCAGGACGAGGCGCATGGAGGATGCTGTGATGAGTTCGTGAGAGGTCTAGGACGTCGTCTCCCAGTCAACTTTGGGTTGCTGGACCATGTCTCTTTATAATGTAATTATTTATTTATTTTGTACAGAACTCCTGTTATGTAGTAAAGATGTGACATTCGATCCTGTGCCATGATTCATCATATGTGTGAGACTTGGTCCCAGCACACCTGGTGATTATGTTCACGCCCGGGTCTTGGGCCCCAAAACCCGGATGTGACATTTGGCTATCTTTATACCTTGTTTACCACTAAATTTTTGGGTAGTACCCGCTATTGCTTTATGTGGTTTTGGGTATAGAGATACACATTATTCATGATTATACTTTTATTACCGGTTGTTATTTACTGTTTATGATAAGATCAATATGTTAATTGCAACATGGAGAACCACCCGGGAAAACAGTGCTACCACAAGGGTGGTATGGGATGCCCTTGGCTGACTAATTAGGAAAGCTAGTGGAGGACTACCTTACCCAAAAGGGGCAAGGGCAGTAGGGTAGTGGTAAGTGTGGAGAGGCCCTTGGGTTGATTTTGCTGCGATGGCGGTCAGGCAAGGGGTCCCTGCATTGGAGCTTCCTAGATACTGTAGCGGGTTTTCTGAAGCTAGTGGACTTTGTAAAGGCCTCGTAGTGTTACCTTGCCTCGCCTCCTCGGTAAGGTGTATGGGAAGTCGTGATCCCTTGATAGATGGGTAACATGACTTGTGGGTAAAGATGTGCAACCTCTATAGAGTGTAAAACTGGTATACTAGTCGTGCTCACGGTCATGAGCAGCTCGGACACTCACATGATTAATTTATGAAACTAAATTCAATTCGTCATATGCATTGCATCGCAGGTGTTGTTATCACTTTTGTTCTACTACTTAATTGGGTTGATATTTACTTATACTTAGTAACTGCTAATAAAATTTTGACCAACCTTAAAAGCAATGCTCAGCTTTAACCATCCTCTTTGGTAAGCCTTACGCTTCACATGAGCTCCCAACTCTGGCGAGTTCATGCACACTATTTTCCACAACTTGTTGAGCGATGAACGTATGCGAGTTCACTCTTGCTGTCTCACACCCCCACAGGTCAAGAATAGATACCACGGGATGAGGCGCATGGAGGATGCTGTGATGATTTCGTGAGAGGTCTAGGCCGACGTCTCTCAGTCAACTTTGGGTTGCTGGATCGTTGTCTCCTTATGATGTAATTAATTATTTATTTTGTATAGAACTCCTATTATATAGTAAAGATGTGACATTCGTTTTTGTACCACTATTCATCATATGTGTGAGACTTTGTCCTAGCACACCTGATGATTATTTCACGCCTAGGTCTTGGTGCCCCCGAAACCCGGGTGTGACACGCCGTGTGACCTGGTGAAGTGATAGTGCACCGCGAGTCTGCACACACGATGAACTACTAAGACAATCACCCTTCCATGTACTGAGGAAACATCCGACACAATCATGCTTGTAGACGTGAAGGCACAAACTAGGTGAATTGTAGTTCGACGTTCTACAAAGCAACAATGGAGGCTTTGGTACCAGATGATGAGCACACATCTATGGGTCACATATGACATGTAGTTGTGGCCCAATCATCTTGAAGGATCCACGATCTTGATAACTATTGCTACGTGACCTGGTGAAGAGGTAGTGCACCGCAAGTCTGCACATGAGACGAGTTACTAAGACATTCACCCTTCCACGTACCGACAAAACATCCCACGAAATCACGCTTGTAGATGTAAAGGCACCAAACTAGGTGAACTGCAGTTTGACGTTCTAGAATTCCCTCAATAATTGAAAGATCAAGTTGGCAAGCCTCTCAAGACTCACATAGAAGGAAAAACTGAGTTTTATTTCTGAATAGGTAGCCAAAAAAGTGTCCCTTCATCATCTATTACATGGATATATATAACACGATAGTGTTTTCAGTTTGGATAAAATAAATGAGAACATGCAGTGGGAAGTGGTAGCACTCCTTCTATTAATAGCTTGTCCTAATGGAACTATTTGAATGGTTGGTATTCTTTTGCATGCTTTTATGTGTGGGGACAACAATCTGGTTGTTGACTGTCTTCCTAAATTATGAATTTATTTTCTTTGCACATCCACAATGATATGCATGGTTGCTAAACCATCCTCTCTATGCACGTCCAGGCCCCTTAGTCCATATATTTGGAGGGTAGAAACCATAATTATTCCATGTTCGTTTATGCACTCCATCATTCCTTAGAACATTAAAACAAGTACTCAAAAGCATAGGATCATTCAAAATAATCTGATTATTTAACGCAAGGTTAGCGTTCACCTGAGAATGTATTTCCTTCTCGAATTATTTGGTTAGGCTCCTTGTAATTGGACCCACTATATCTGGTATAATTTCATTAGGAGGTGAAGAAGAGTGGATTCTAGGGATGTCCTCATTAGCCTCCCTCATGAGAAGGAGTCATCCTCAACTTAGACTCACCAACAAATGGAAGCAAATCTTTGACATTGAATGTTGTAGTCACATTGGAATATTCAAGGGAAAGCTCTATTTTGTAAGCATTATCATTTATCTTTCAAAGAACTCAGGATGGACTAGGCATCACCCCAATGGGATAACTTACTCTTGCATTGTTGGGAAAATCGATCCTTGCGTAGATGCAACCACACGAGGTCACCGAGCTAGAATTTAACTTTCGTCTTACCCTTGTTTGCATGTGTTGCATACTATACATATTTCTTATCTATATTTCATCTTGTGTCATCATGTAGCTTCTTAATAAATTCTGATGTCTTTGTTGCATTGATGTTAACTAGTTCCTGTAATGGTAAGGGCAAAAGATCCATGTGTGTATGTGGTTTAAAACCATAAACAATTTCAAACGGACAAAATTGTTGTTGACTGAACTGCTGAGAGCACCTAGAGGGGGGTGAATAGGTGATCCTATAAAATCCAACACTAAATAGCCACAAACTTGATTATATAAAAGTTAGTGCAAGTTAATCAAGTTGCTATGAAGCGATCCCTTGCGAACAAAACAATCACAGAAGAGCAACACAAGAGACACGTTATTTTTATCCCGTGGTTCGGTCAAGAAACACTTGCCTACTTCCACGTTGTGGCGTCCCAATGGACGAAGGTTGCACTCAACCCCTTTCAAGTGATCCAATGATCAACTTGAATACCACGGTCTTTTCTCTTTTGAGTATTCTTCCCGTTTGTGAGGAATCTCCACAAGTTGGAGCCTCTCGGCCTTACAATATAGATCACAAAGAAAGCACAAGAGTAAGGATGGGAGAGCAACACACGCAAGACCCTAATCCGCAGCACACACACGCACACAGGCCAAGACTTGAGCTTGAAACACAGCACAGAGAGTTCATAACTCAAACAGAGCTCAATCACCAACACAATCGATCAAGTGCGTGGAGGTGGAGTCTGGAAGTTTTAGAATACTTAGAGAATGCTTGGTGTCATGCTCCATGCGCCTAAGGGTCCCTTTTATAGCCTCAAGGCAGCTAGGAGCCGTTGGAGACCAACTTGGAAGGCAATTCCTGCCTTCTGTCGAGTGGTGCACCGGACAGTCCGGTGCACCACTGGATAGGTCCTATAGCTGTCCGGTGCGTGATCTCTTTCCTTTTCTGGCGAAGCCGACCGTTGGATCTTCAGATCTATTAGCGCACCGGACACTGTCCGGTGCACCACCGGACAGTCCGATGTGCCTGGCCCGAGCTGGTTTTGGCTGTACATAGCCAACTCTTCTACAACTCCTTTCTTCTTTTCTTGGCACTGTTTCTAGCACTTAGATAAACACGTTAGTATTCAAAAACAATTTACTAAGTCTAGAAACATACCTTGTTCTTTGATTTTGCACTTCTCACATATTTAGCACATAAGAATTCAATCAATATGTGTTGGGCATCTAATCACCAAAATACTTATAGAAATGGCCCAAGGGCACATTTCCCTTTCAATCTCCCCTTTTTTGGTGATTCATGCCAACACATTAAAAAGCAACAAATGAAGTGCAACATCAATGCAAATGAAGACCAAATTCTTTTTACTTAGGATTTAGCATATTTGGATCGCTCTTTGCCACCACTTGGTTTGTTTTTGCAAATCAAATTCTTTTCCCTATCTCTAGGTCAAACACGCTTGCTTGTGCAAATATAGAGATATTCCAAGAGTGAAATTGATCAAGTGCCAAAAACTCCCCCTTTTCCCATAATCAAAATTCTCCCCCATAAGAGACCAAATTTTGCAATAAGAGGATTTTGGACAAAACACAAATTCTAACTCTACTATTTTCAAAACTCACAAGTTGATGAGGACATCACTTCTATACATACAATGAATGGACCGATAACACGATCGCGTGCACGACAGCTAAATCTCCAGGTATGTTCTACCCTAGTCAATTGTGTTCCAGAGCTTATGCTTGGGGCCATGAATGTTTTGATGATTAGGAACCTTGGAGAGGACCAGCAAGGACTTGGTAAAGGCATAGGTGTTGAGGAGGAGCAGCAAGGGCACCACAACAGGAAGGAGATCAAGTCCGACTCAGCGGCGACTCCATCTCGGGTTCCAGGACCAGTCTGCACTAAAATGGACGCCCAAGATGCATCCGGACTCCGATTGCGACGGACTTGATATGGTTGGAAAGATAAGGAGATTATCTAACCAACCCAACTGGTTACACCCTAAAATTCGTCCGGAGTCAACGGGAATCGTCCAAACAAGTCAGCGTTCAGATTCTGTTTTGGTGCTGCGACACCGTCTATTGGGCCGTTGGGCCGTGTATCGCGTCGGAGCCCATTAGGGGCGAGTCCAGGGGTCACGCACGCCCTAATACTCTATTTATTCAGCAGCCGCCACCACATTAGGGTTGGGTTTTGCTTAAGTTAGATCTGTCGAGAACAGCCGCCGTAGATCGGTTTGTGAGACCCCAACTTGTGAGCTTAATCATTCATCCGCAATATTCTAGATTGTGTTCTTTCTTGTTCTTGCTTGTGTCTTCGATTCGCAGGCAAGGATTAGCCCTCGTGGCGAGGTCAATCGTGCAGCGCACGGTTGATAACCAGAGGAGAAGTGGTGCTGCGATTGCGGGGTTCTAGTCGTGTTGATTGGAAGCCGGATCGTCTATGTGACATCTCCACCAAATCGATAGTTACCTACACCTGACGGAAGATCGGGCACCCCGTTCCTATCACAAGTGGTTGGCTGAGCCATTTGCTTTGGCCTTAATTTCTCCCCCTTTGGCATTAAGCACCAAAACGGGATAACTTTCGGCCCTTTAACCCCATTGCCTCACCAAAATGTTTAATACGAGCAAAAAGGCAATGAGCACATTAGTATGAACTTGGAATTAAATACACTAATACCGGAGTGCAGTGGAAGTCTTTTCGTCGTCCAAGTCCATTTTCCCTTTCAATGTTTCTTCGAGACTACTTCAGTGAACTCAAACAAACAAGTTAGTCTCAAAGGAATCAAGTTGTAGCGCATCTCCCCTAAACATGTGCACATTTGTATACGGACTTGTGAGGTCCGGGGATGACTTGTACAACTTGAGCACCACAAATAGACAATAACTGATTTAAATGCATAGAGTAACATGATCAAAGGCATGAAACACATGTATGCTCTAAATCAATCCAAGTTACGTGAATCTAAGACATTTAGCTCACTAAGCAACCTGCAAAACCTTTTCTCATCTAAAGGCTTAGTGAGGATATCGGCTAGCTGGTTCTCGGTGCTAATGTGGTACACATCGCTATCTCCCTTTTGCTAGTGGTCTCTCAGGAAGTGATGTAGGATGTCTATGTGCTTAGTGTGACTGTGTTCAACAAGATTATCTGCCAAGCGGATTGCACTCTCATTGTCACATAGGAGTGGGACTTTGCTCAGATTGTAGCCAAAGTCCCAGAGGGTTTGCCTCATCCAAAGCAGTTGCGCGCAACACTGTCCTGCGGCAATGTACTCGGCCTCAGTGGTGGATAGGGCAACAGATGTTTGTTTCTTGGAACTCCAGGACACTAGGGACCTTCCTAGAAATTGGCACGTCCTCGATGTGCTCTTCCTATCAACCTTGCACCCGGCATAGTCGGAGTCCGAGTATCCAATCAAATCAAAGGTAGACCCCTTTAGATACTAGATCCTAAAGCAAGGCGTAGAAACTAAATACCTAAGAATTTGCTTAACGGCCACAAGGTGACATTCCTTGGGGTCGGATTGAAATCTAGCACACATGCATACACTAAGCATAACGTTCGGTCTACTAGCACAAAGATAAAGTAGTGAACCTATCATTGACCGGTATGCCTTTTGATCAACGGACTTACCTTCTTTGTTGAGTTGGAGAGGCCCGCGATGCTTCTTCCTCCATAACGTGTTCCTCCTATGCTACCCCTTGATCCTGCTCCTCTTCTTGAGGTACCTTTACATCGTATTGGGTTGGGGGATGCACAATGTCGAGGAGGATGGTTGATCTTGTTCCTGTAGTTCCTGTGGTCGTACATCACCTATCGCCATCGTACGCATTGCGGCCGTCGGGACTTCTTCTTCATCTAAATCATCAAGATCAACTTGCTCTTTTGGAGAGCCATTAGCCTCATCAAATACAACGTCGCTAGAGACTTCAACTAATCCTGATGATTTGTTGAAGACCCTATACGCCTTTGTATTTGAGTCATATCTTAGTAAAAACCCTTCTACTGCCTTGGGAGCAAATTTAGAATGTCTACCTTTCTTCACCAGAATGTAGCATTTGCTCCCAAATACACGAAAATAAGAGACATTGGGTTTGTTACCAGTAAGAAGTTCGTAGGAAGTCTTCTTGAGGAGACGGTGCAGGTAGAGCCGATTTATGGTATGGCAAGCTATGTTCACAGCTTCCGACCAAAACCGCTCAGGCATCTTGTATTCTCCAAGTATCGTTCTCACCATATCGATTAGTGTCCTGTTCTTCCTCTATACCTCACCATTTTGTTATGGTGTGTAGGGAGCGGAGAACTCGTGCTTGATCCCTTCCTCCTCAAGATACTCTTCAATTTGTAGATTTTTGAACTCAGACCCATTGTCGCTTCTTATCTTCTTCACCTTGTCATTTTGAGCTCTCCTTAAGAAGTGCTTTAGGGTCCCTTGGGTTTCTGACTTATCCTGAAAAAGAATACCCAAGTGAAGCAGGAAAAATCATCAACAATTACAAGACCATACTTACTTCCCCCGATGCTGAGGTAGGCAATGGGTCCGAAGAGATCCATGTGAAGAAGCTCCAGTGGTCTTGACGTTGTCATCACATTCTTGCTGTGATGAGTGCTTCCCACCTGTTTCCCTGCCTGACATGCTGCACAAGGTCTGTCTTTCTCAAAACAGACATCGGTTAGTCCTAACACATGATCTCCCTTGAGAAGCTTATGAAGGTTCTTCATCCCAACATGTGCTAAACAGCGATGCCACAGCCAGCCCATATTAGTCTTATCGATTAAGCATGCATCTAGACCAGCATTCTCTTTCAAAAAATCAACTAAATAGAGCTTGTCGTCAAATACACCCTTAAAAGCTAATGAACCATCACTCCTTCTAAAGACAGATACATCAACATTTGTAAACAAACAATTGTAACTCCTGTGACACAATTGACTTACAGACAGAAGATTGTACCCGAGCGACTCTACTAAAAATACATTTGATATTGAGTGCTCGTTAATGATGGCTATTTGGCCCAAGCCTTTGACTTTGCCTTGATTCCCATCTCCAAAGATGATCGTATCCTGGGAATCCTTGTTCTTGACATAGGAGGTGAACATCTTCTTCTCCCCTGTCATGTGGTTTGTGCATCCGCTGTCGATAATCCAGCTTGAGCCCCTGGATGCATAAACCTGCAAGGCAATTTAAGCTTGGGTTTTAGGTACCCAACTCTTGTTGGGTCCTGCAAGGTTAGTCACAATAGTTTTTGGAACCCATATGCAAGTTTTGTCTCCCTTGCATTTGGATCCCAGCTTCCTAGCAACTACTTTTGCATTCTTGCATACAAGTATAAAAGAAGCATTACACGCATGGTAAACAGTAGTTGGTCCATTGTAAGTTTTCCTAGGTGCATGAGAGGGAACATAATTTCTCCTAGGTCTACTTCTACCATGAATAAAAGTGGAACTAGATGCAAACATAGCATGTGAATCATTATAAACATCATGATCATAACTCTGATTATAATTAGAAACTTTTTTAACATGAGTATAAAGATAGGCATGTTTCTTTTGATCATGTGTGCTACTGGCCATAGGAGCCTTCCCTTTCCCCTTGAGATCGGAACTCCTTTGGCTTGTTAAGTTCTGGATTTCCTTTCGAAAACCAAGTCCATCCTTAATTGAGGGGTGTCTACCAACAGTGTAGGCATCCCTAGCAAATTTTAATTTATTATAATCATCTTTGCAAGTCTTAAGTTGAGCATTAAGACTTGCAACCTCATTGTTTAATTTATTAATAGAAGCAACATGTTCATCACAAGCATTAACATCAAAGTCTTTACATCTATTGCAAATTACTACATGCTCTACACATGAACTAGTTTCATTTACTTTATCTAGCTTAACATTTAATTCTAAATTTAAATTCTTTAGGCTAGAAATGGATTCATGACAGGAAGACAGCTCAGATGACAGTATTTCATTTTTCTTTATTCCTAAAGCAAGAGATTTTTGAATGCTAACACACTTGTCATGTTCCTCATATAAAATATCCTCTTGCTTTTCTAGTAGTCTATCCTTTTCATTAAGAGCGTCGATTAATTCATTAATTTTCTCAACTTTAGCTCTATCTAACCCCTTAAACAAATCAATGTAATCTACTTCATGATCAGATGATTCCTCATCGCTAGAAGAAGAATACTTGGGAGTATCTCGAATGCGTATGTAACACCCCAGGTGTTTATCGTGTGCTCGACCACGAGTGCGGACCTTAACACGTGATAGCGATGAATAAAATGGACACTAAATTTTAATTATCTCGCAAAGGTTCGAGTTTGGTGCCATTTTCATTTCGATAATCTACGCAATTAAATGGGGTTTGAGAAACTTCTGGATTATCAAATCTTCGCCGCTGGCGAATTTTGAACTGGTTCGGATCACGTGCATAAGGGAATACGAAAATCAGAAAACTTCTGATTTTATGTAAAAATTTGGAGCCTCGCGCTATTAAGTTGAACTCGACGATAAAAATGTTCGGAGCAAAATAATCTAAATCGCGCACTGTCCGAGAAAAATCTTGCGCGTGGATATGACCCAATTTATCCTCCAGCACGCTGTTTTGGCGAGCGCAAGAGTAATAATTGGGCCTCTTTTTCCAGTGTGTTGTCTTCGGCAGTGTAATCGGGTGTTTGATTTGTGGATGAGATTATCAGGTTAGACGAGTTAAGCGCCGACTAAATACCGAAGCTGAATTCCCTCTAATTTGGTATATTTACATACTATCCAAAGCAAACTAAACCACTGTAATTAGTACTGACAGCAAGTAATTAGTAGATGATTTAGTTTGCTAAATCATTAGAATGAAATGCGTAGTAGAATAGTGTGTCGACCCAGTGTACATTGCTAAAAATCTGGATCTAAAATATCTGCGAAATTCTTTAAAGAAATTACAAAAAAGGGGGAAAATCCTCACGCATGGCAGATGGAGATTTTTTTCAAACCTTGATTTTTCTCATGGCCACCGCTTTGCCTCTGATATTCTCTCGTTGGCCATATCTCTTTCCTTCCCTACAGCTGTTTTTTTTTATCTTTTTCTTCACCACCGCATATGGCTGGGAGAGTTATCCCGTGTCCGATTTTGTAGCCGGCGCACATCTTCTGACCGGAGTTCCTTGATTCCATTCGGCGTCCTCGCGCTTGGCCCTGTCCATCTCCCTGCGCTTGCTCGCTCGGATCTCCTCCATGGCCGACGCCCTGCGTCTTCCTCTCTAGCCGCGGCTCCTGCACAGCCAGCGTGCTCAAGCTCCTCTCTGCTCGGCCATGACCGCTTTGCCGAGTTCCTCCTTTGTAGCTCGCCTGCTCCAGCCCTCAACGCCGTGTTTTCCCTCTGCTGTTCCCACATGGGCGCATCCTGGGATTTGCCGGAGCTTTGCCGTGCTCAGCCCAGCCACATTCTTCATAGCCGGCTGCTGCTCCCTGCGCGCAGTCGCGCTTATCTGCTCAGTCCTCTGTGTCCAGCCCCTTCCTCCTCTCTCTCGGCTCCTTGTTTTCCCCACGGCTGCTGCTTACCGGTCGTGAACCCCTTGGTGCCGTGCTGTTTCTCTGCGCACGTCGAGTTCCCTGCCGCGCGCTGAGCTTTCTATCGTGTCCCTGGTTCCAGCGTGGCGCTCGCGAGCGTCACCTTGTGCTCCTTTTGTCGTGATCAGCTTTGGTCCTTGTTACCCGCTAAACCACGGTCGCGCCGGGTTATGCCCCGATGCGCGCGTCATCAGTCTTCATCGTGCCACTGCTCCCTGATCCACGCTACTCTCTGGTCGGTCTCACGCTCGCCTTCAGTGTCGTGGCCGTGCCCAGGTTCCAGCTCGCATTTAATTCCCAGCGAGCAGTGCACGACTTTCATTCCGTTTTGTCGCTCCATCGACCCACCTCGCTGTCGTCGTTCAGTCGCCCCGTCTCGATGTCGATCCCTACATGGTGTCTCTGAATTGTGATCGCGTCGACAAAAAGAATCCCAAGAGTATGTGGCGAAACAAACCCCAGGTCGATGCCCCCAAGTGCTCGACGAAAGGCCTGAACAAGGATCATCGTCATTTATTCGGATTGCTAGTCGATATGGTAATCATACTCTGATCCGCTACTGCTATTATTTTGTTTTAGTGGATGGATTAATAGATATGGAGGTTGCGACGATCCTTTTTATTAGCATAGGCACGCTTAGTGATTATGGGTAGCTCGGTTGTTGTGGCGGTGTGCTGTTACGCGACCATTTTTATTAATTTAGCATACGTACGTTGTGATGTTCGTAATTATGAAATAGTCGCGAGGTGTGGTAAAACATAGGTGTAAGGTACACCTGCTAGCGCGAACGATTAAATATCATATTTAACTCGTAGGCTGTACAAGTTAATTCGATGAAATGGCTTAGAAAACTAGTTAAGTTAGTTTTAAGTATGGTTATGACCGATTGTGATTAGCACCATCGACCTGTATTTTATGCGTCTTAATTTACAAAATGGAAACATATGTCTAGTATAATCGGATTGATCTGATGCTTGTGATGTACTTGTGTTCAATGGTGAATTAATCACATTGTATAATGATCGTCAATTAGTAAGGATGTGAATAGTGACTCGATGGGTGTTTTGATATAGGACTTGTGTTTAGTTTATTATCACTTTGATATTTGAAGTAGATACGATTACACTAGAAAAGTATGATAATTGAGCGTAGTCATATGTCGATAGCTAGTGTTTTCGTATAAAATGGTATGGTGCTCCATCACTAGGTGCTTAATTCGCAATCGCGCAACATTATTTAGGCTTGTGATGTTCCTATCTATATGCATTCATGTGCATAATGCATTCCATTCAGGTACGTTAAATAATCATGTGATGCGGAAGACAAGCCAAGTTGACCCCAAGTGCGGGCTAATCCGCAGGATGAAGCTGATGAACTAATCTGAAGATGGATGGACGAAACAAGTATCAGAACAAGGATGGTCGTCAAGCGGACGTCATCAAACAACACTAACCTAGTGTTATTCAGGCAAGCCCCGGTGCATGCAACCCCTTCCTTGTGTTTTAAATTATTTCTGCACACTTAAAGTCTAGTGAAATGTGCATTCGGTTTATAGGAGTTGCTTGGAACCTTTTGATGCATTACCTTCCTTGATATCCACACCCTTATAGATACTTCTGTTGAAGTATCCAAACATGATTTACAAAAATGCTTAGCCCTGCTTAGATCATGTGGATAGAGGTTGTCCTTAGCCTAGCTCGAGAAAGGATAGCTTCTACCTGCAAGAATATTTTCATTTGGAGCAATGGTGGGATCTTACTGCAAAGTTCCCTGTGATGCTCTCTTCATCCTAAGGAACACAAAACAATCCTAAGGATGGAAGTATTTAACTCGCGACTTGGGCTAGGAACAGGTGATGCTCCGCCCGGGTCAATTAAGGATTGGATGCGTATGTAGGCCTGCTAGATCAAGGACTATCCTAACTGGCCACATGCCCTGGTATGGGACAGGGTAAGCTTTGCCTCGGGCAGACTAATACCAGAATAAGATAACACGCAATGGGCGTGGAGCGATGGCGAGAGTAGCGTGTACCCTCCGTGGCAAGAGGCTGGACGGTGGTGTATATGTGCTCTCGGTTGGCGTGAACCTGATCTGGTCTTAAGAACCCCGGTGGCGAGTTGACATATGCAAGGGTTAAGTGCTACATATGTCGTGTGGTTAGAGATCCTCAGCTGAGTAAATCGATTCGGATCGCCGTTATATCCCCGGAGAGTGGAGACTTGATCACTGACCTGCAACCTAAGTCAGGATATGAACATTATGAATAAAAATGATGTTGTATTGATGAAATGGTGAAATTAGACCAGATGCAAACAGAGTCTATTAATACTTAATTTGGCGTTAAAATATTGAAAGTAAGGACTCACTTTAGTAAGTTATTTCCGCAAAAGTATCTAAGTTGATTCTTGTTAAAGCCTCTCCTTGATTCCCAACTCCAGCATACCCTTGAGAGTCTTTTCCTTAGTCGGGTAAGACTTGCTGAGTAATTCCATACTCAGGGTTTTATTCCCTATTGTTTTTCAGGTTCTAACCTTGTGCTGCTGTGATGGTGTTAAGTGCCGGTGGGCTCGGCCTTCTTATAAGTCTAAGTACTCCTTCTATACTTCTTATTGAGGATGGTCGTTTGAGCTAGCATATATTTCAAACATATACTTTTGTAATCACTCCGATAAAATAATATAAAATTTTTGTAACTTGTAAAATTTGGTAATAGTATTTCTGCTGCAAAAATATTGGTGTGTGTGATTTGTGTTACTTAATCCCGCGGTTCTGGTTGAAAGTGGTTTATCCGATGTCCTTGGGGCAATCAGACAGATCCTGTTGAGTTATCTGGTGCACATGCATGGCCGTCTGAGGTCTTTGGGACAAGGACAGGTGCATGTGGGCCCAATAACTTGGAGGTTCTGCCACAGCGTACCTTCTTCTCCTTAGCCATAAGGCAAGTATGGCGTTCATTAGGGAAGAGCGAAGAGTTGTCGAAGGCCGAGGCAGCCAATCCTTCATCGTCGGAGTCGGATGAAGAGCAGTCAGAATCCCATTTCTTTTCAAGGTACGCCTCGCCCTTTGCCTTCCTGTAGTTCTTCTTCTTTTCCCTCTTCCCGTGCTTTTCTTGTCCCTGGTCATTATCATTATCGGGGCATTGAGCTATGAAATGACCAGTCTTACCGCATTTGAAGCAGGAGCGCTTTCCCCTTGTTTTATTCTTGTTGGGGGTAATCCTTGCGTCCTTTTAGCGCGGTCTTGAAGCGCTTGATGATAAGCGCCATCTCGTCCTCATTGAGCCCGGCAGCCTCTACTTGTGCTACCTTGCTTGGTAGCATCTCCTTGCTGCTAGTTGCTTTGAGAGCAACAGACTGTGGCTCGTAGATGGGTAGTGGACCATTTAGCGCATCGTCCACGTATCACGCCTCCTTCACCATCATGCGTCCGCTCACGAATTTTTCGAGGATCTCCTCGGGCATCATTTTGGTGTACCTGGGATTTTCACGAATAAGGTTGACAAGATGGGGGTCAATAACGGTAAATGACCTGAGCATGAGTCGGACGACGTCATGATCCGTCCATCTTGTGCTTCCATAGCTTCGGATTTTATTGACCAGGGTTTTGAGCCTGTTGTACGTTTGTGTTGGCAAACCTCCACAGTTCACCTTCCACCAGTTCCATCTTGGTGATCATGGTGGCGTCGTTACCCTCATGGGATATCTTGAGAGTATCCTAGATTTGTTTGGCGTTGTACAAGCCACTCACTTTATTGTACTCATCCCTACAAAGAGATGTTAGCAAAACAATAGTAGCTTGGGCATTTTTATGAATTTGTTCATTTATAAAGATAGGATTATCAGTGCTGTCAAAATGCATCCCATTTTCTACAATTCCCCATATGCTAGGATGAAGAGAGAATAAATGACTACGCATTTTATGACTCCAAAACGAATAGTCCTCTCCATCAAAGTGTGGAGGTTTTCCAAGGAGAATTGATAGTAAATGCGCATTTGAATTATAGGGAATGCGAGAATAATCAAAAGAATAATTATGATTAACCGTCTTTTTCTTGGACGAGGAGTCGTCGTGGTCGTCGTCCCATGCTGAAGATGAGGAGGCGTCGCTGACGTAGTAGATGATCTTCTTGATGCGCCTCTTCTTCTTCCCGTCCCTCTTTTTGTGACTCGAGCCTGAGTCAGTGGGCTTGTCGTCTCTTCGCTCGTTGAAGAGGGACTCCTTCTCCTTGTCGTTGACCACCATCCCCTTACCCTTAGGATCCATCTCTTCGGGCGGTTAGACCTTTAAACGAAGAGTACAACTCTGATACCAATTGAGAGCACCTAGAGGGGGTCGAATAGGTGATCCTATAAAATCCAAAACTAAATAGCCACAAACTTGATTATATAAAAGTTAGTGCGAGTTAATTAAGTTGCTATGAAGCGATCTCTTGCGAACAAAACAATCACAGAAGAGCAACACAAGAGACACGCGATTTTTATCCCATGGTTCAGCCAAGTAACACTTTCCTACTTCCACGTTGTGGCGTCCCAATGGACAAAGGTTGCACTCAACCCCTTTCAAGTGATCCAATGATCAACTTGAATACCACGGTCTTTTCTCTTTTGAGTATTCTTCCCATTTGCGAGGAATCTCCACAAGTTGGAGCCTCTCGCCCTTACAATATAGATCACAAAGAAAGCACAAGAGTAAGGATGGGAGAGCAACACACGCAAGACCCCAATCCACAGCACACACACACGCACATAGGTCAAGACTTGAGCTCGAAACACAACACAGAGAGTTCGTAACTCAAACGGGGCTCAAATCACTAACACAATCAATCAAGTGCGTGGAGGCAGAGTCTGGAAGTCTTAGAATACTTAGAGAATGCTTGGTGTCATGCTCCATGCGCCTAGGGGTCCCTTTTATAGCCCCAAGGCAGCTAGGAGCCGTTGGAGATCAACTTGGAACGCAATTCCTGCCTTCTGTCGAGTGGCGCACCGGACAGTCCGATGCACCACTGGACAGGTCCTGTAGCTGTCCGGTGCACGATCTCTTTCCTTTTCTGGTGAAGCTGACCATTGGATCTTCAGATCTGTTGGTGCACCGTGAAAGGGAAATAGTCTCAACATTTCCTATAATCGATTTTGGTGTTTGACGACCATCACAAACCTTATGGACTAACCAGTTTGCCTAGTTGATCATTTCACATGTGCATAAGTTCATCTACAACTATTCTAAATCGACTATCCGGAATACCGTTTGGGCCCTTGTGGACAGGAGAAGCTTTTTTGGAAAAACAGACTAAGCGAGGACCATCCGAGCCCTTGCGGCGGACCGTCCGTGACACTAGGGTGAGCCTCAAACAGAACCAATGCAGAAACACAAGTCTACACTATGGACCATCCGATGGAAAAGCAAGCACCGTCCGAGATCAAGCGCGGACCGTCCGGTAGGTGAAGAACCGAAAACCCCGAAGGTGACGAGTTCATTAAAATGAATTATAGCATCCTCGCGGACCGTCCGGGGTGCACGACCGGACCGTCCGCGACTGCCTTTATCTGACATCTGACGATGCATTAAATGCAAAATAGTCGTTGATATAGCCGTTACTGCTGACCGTTGCGTTTTTCAGCCGTTGATGTGCAGGGGCGGACCGTCTAGACCAGGGGCGCGGACCATCCGCGGTCAGCAGAAAAGGAGCAATGGCTAGGAAGTGGTTGTGGGCTATAAATACAACCCCAACCACCTCCATTCAATTGACCCAAGCATTCCAATCCATCACATTCAATACAAGAGCTAGCAATCCATTCAAAGACACAATCAAAGCCTCCAATCTCTCCAAGTTCCACAATTAAGACAAGTGACCATTAGTGATTAGTGACTTGAGAGAGAGTGATCCATGTGTTATTTGTCGCTCTTGTCGCTTGGCTTTTGCAATCGTGCTTTCTTCCTTCCCATTCTTATTCTCAAGTGACTTGTAATCAAAGCAAGAGACACCAAGTGTGTGGTGGTCCTTGCAGGGTCTAAGTGACCCGTTGATTAAGGAGAAAGCTCACTCGGTCTAGGTGACCGTTTGAGAGAGGGAAAGGGTTGAAAGAGACCCGGTCTTTGTGACCACCTCAACGGGGAGTAGGTTTGCAAGAACCGAACCTCGGTAAAACAAATCATCGTGTCATCCGCTTCATTTAACTTTGATTTGTTTTTTCACCCTCTCTCACGGACTCGAATTTTAATCTAACGCTAACCCCGGCTTTTAGTTGTGCTTAAAGTTTGTAAATTTCAGATTCCACCTATTCACCCCCCTCTAGGCGACTTTCAATTGGTATCAGAGCCTAGTACTTCATTAGAGCCTAACCGCTCGAAGTGATGTCGGGAGATCACGCCAAGAAGGAGGTCGTGACCGGCGAGAAGCCCGCCACAAGCCACGGGAAGACTCCATCGGGAGAGTCCGGCAACAAGGTGAAGGGATCCCCTTCACATACCAAGTCGCATCGGAGCGGCAAAAATAAAAATAAGATGAAGAAGGTGGTCTACTACGAGACTGATTCTTCATCGTCATCAACCTCTGGCTCCGACGTGCCGTCTATCACTTCTAAGCGCCATGAGCGCAAGTATAGTAAGATGCCACTTTGTTATCCCCGTATCTCTAGACGCACTCCTCTACTTTCCGTCCTACTAGGCAAACCACCCATTTTTGAGGGTGAAGATTATAACATGTGGAGTGATAAAATGAGGCATCACCTAACCTCACTCCACGCTAGTATTTGGGACATTGTTGAGTTTGGAGCGCAGGTACCATTGCTGGGGGACGAAGGCTATGACTCGGACGAAGTCGCCCAAATCCGGCACTTCAACTCCCAAGCCACTACTATACTCCTTGCCTCTCTAAGTCGAGAGGAGTATAATAAGGTGCAAGGGTTGAAAAGTGCCAAAGAGATTTGGGACGTACTCAAGACCGCGCACGAAGGAGATGAGGTGACCAAGATCACCAAGCGGGAAACGATCGAGGGGGAGCTCGGTCGATTCATGCTCAACCAAGGAGAGGAGCCACAAGCCATGTACAACCGGCTCAAGACCTTGGTGAATCAAGTGCGCAACCTCGGGAGCACAAAATGGGATAACCATGAAACGGTCAAGGTTATTCTAAGATCACTTGTTTTTCTTAATCCTACACAAGTTCAATTAATTCGTGGTGATCCTAGATACAAGCTATTGTCTCCCGAGGAGGTTATAGGAAAGTTTGTGAGCTTTGAATTGATGATCAAAGGCTCCAAACAAATCATCGAGCGAGGCGCCACCTCAACGCCCGAGGTGCAACCCATTGCCTTCAAAGCAACGGAGGAGAAGAAAGAAGAGTCTACATCAAGTAGGCTTCCCATCGATGCCTCCAAGCTCGACAACGAGGAAATGACGCTCATCATCAAGAGCTTCCGCCAAATCCTCAAGCAAAGGAGGGGGAAGGATTACAAACCTTGCTCCAAGAAAGTTTGCTACAAGTGTGGTAAGCCCGGTCATTTTATCGCTAAATGCCCTATGTCTAGTGATAGTGACAGGGACAACGACAAGAAGGGAAAGAAGAAGGAAAAGAAGAGATGCTACAAGAAGAAGGGCGGCGATGCCCATGTATGCCGAGAGTGGGACTCCGATGAGAGCTCCACCGACTCCTCCTCCGATGAGGACGCCGCCAACATCGTCGTCAACAAGGATCTCCTCTTCCCCAACGTCGGCCACAAGTGCTTCATGGCAAAGGACGGTAAAAAGAAGAAGGTAAATCTAGAGCTTCCACTAAATATGCAACATCTAGTGATGAGGCTAGCTCTAGTGAAGATGAGGATGATTTGCTTGCTCTCTTTGCCAACTTAAACATGCAACAAAAAGAAAAATTAAATGAATTGATAGGTGCTATTCATGAGAAGGATGAACTCTTGGATAGCCAAGAGGACTTCCTTGTTAAGGAAAACAAAAAGCATGTTAAAGTTAAAAATGCTTATGCTCAGGAAGTAGAGAAAAATAAAAATTTATCTAAAGAGCTTAGCATTTGCCATGACACTGTCTCTAACCTTAGAACTGAAAATGCAAAATTGCTTGCTAAGGTTGAGAAATTAAATGTTTGTGATGATTCTCTTGTCAGTCTTAAAATGATAATGCTAGTTTAATTGTCAAGATTGATAAATTGAATGCATCACTTTCTAGCCTTAAGATTGAGAATGATAAATTAATTGCTAAGGCTAAGGAGTTAAATGTTTGCAATGATACTATTTCCAATCTTAGAAATGAGAATGTTATTTTACATGCTAAGATTGATGAATTAAATGTTTGCAAACCTTCTACATCTAGTGTTGATCATGCTACTATTTGTACTAGATGTAGAGATATTAATGTTGACGCTATCCATGATCACATTGCTATGATTAAACAACAAAATGATCATATAGCTGAACTAGATGCTAAAATTGCCGAGCATGAACTAGAAAATGAAAAATTTAAATTTGCTCGTAGCATGCTTTATAGCAGGAGACGCCCGAGCATTAATGATGGCATTGGCTTCCAACAGGGAGACAATGTCAAGCTTAATGCCCCCAAGAAATTGTCTAATTTTGTTAAGGGTAAGGCTCTCATGGTTCAGGATAACGAGGGCTATATTTTGTATCCTGCTGGTTATCCCGAACATAAAATTTGGAGAATTCATTCTAGGAAGTCTCGTTCGGGTTCTCACCATGCTTTTATGTATAAGAATGAGGCATCTAGCTCTAGGCATTCTACCCATGTTAAAATGCCTAAAAACAAATCTCCTACTGCATCAAATGACCACAACATTTCATTTAAGACTTTTGATGCTTCATATGTTTTAACTAACAAATCAGGCAAAGTAGTTGCCAAATATGTTGGGGGCAAACACAAGGGCTCCAAGACTTGTGTTTGGATACCCAAGGTGCTTGTTTCTAATGTGAAAGGTCCCAAGACCGTTTGGGTACCTAAGAATAAGGCCTAAACTTGTTTTGTAGGTTTATGCATCCGGGGGCTCAAGTTGGATCATCGATAGCGGGTGCACAAGCCATATGACTGGGGAGAAAAAGATGTTCTCCTCCTATGAGAAAAACCAAGATTCCCAAAGAGCTATCACATTCAGGGATGGCAATCAAGGTTTGGTCAAAGGACTTGGTAAAATTGTTGTATCACCTGACCATTCTATTTCCAATGTTTTTCTTGTAGATTCATTAGATTACAATTTGCTTTCTATTTCTCAATTATGCAATATGGGCTACAACTGTCTATTTACTGATGTAGGTGTTATTGTCTTTAGAAGAAGTGATGATTCAGTAGCATTTAAGGGAGTGTTAGAGGGTCAGCTATACTTAGTTGATTTCAAAAGAGTTGAACTCAACACTTGCTTAATTGCTAAGACTAATATGGGTTGGCTCTGGCATCACCGACTAGCCCATGTTGGGATGAAGAATCTTCACAAGCTTCTAAAGGGAGAGCACATTTTAGGACTAACAAATGTTCATTTTGAGAAAGACAGGGTTTGTAGCGCATGCCAAGCAGGAAAGCAAGTTGGTGCCCATCATCCACACAAGAACGTCATGACGACCAACAGGCCGCTTGAGCTACTCCACATGGATTTATTCGGCCCGATAGCTTACATAAGCATCAGTGGGAGTAAGTATTGTCTTGTAATTGTGGATGATTATTCTCGCTTCACTTGGGTATTCTTTTTGCAGGAAAAATCTCAAACCCAAGAGACCTTAAAGGGATTCTTGAGACGGGCTCAAAATGAGTTCAGATTGAGGATCAAAAAGATTAGAAGCGACAATGGGACGGAGTTCAAGAATTCACAAATTGAAGGCTTTCTTGAGGAAGAGGGCATCAAGTATGAGTTCTCTTCTCCCTACATGCCTCAACAAAATGGTGTAGTGGAGAGGAATAGTAGAACTCTACTTGACATGGCGAGGACCATGCTTGATGAGTACAAGACTCCGGACCAGTTTTGGGCCGAGGCGATTAACACCGCTTGCTACTCCATCAACCGGTTATATCTACACCGAATCCTCAAGAAGACATCGTATGAACTCCTAACCGGTAAAAAGCCCAATGTTTCATATTTTAGAGTCTTTGGTAGCAAATGTTTTATTCTTATCAAAAGAGGTAGAAAATCTGAATTTGCTCCTAAGGTTGTAGAAGGCTTTTTACTAGGATATGATTCAAACACAAGGGCATATAGAGTCTTTAACAAGTCCACTGGACTAGTTGAAGTTTTTTGTGACATTGTGTTTGATGAGACTAATGGCTCCCAAGTGGAGCAAGTTGATCTTGATGAGCTAGATGATGAAGAGGCTCCATGTGTCGCACTAAGGAACATGTCCATTGGGGATGTGTGTCCTAAGGAATCCGAAGAGCCTCCACAAGCACAAGATCAACCTTCATCTTCCATGCAAGTATCTCCACCAACTCAAGATGAGGAACAGGCTCAAGGTGATGAAGAAGATCAAGAAGATGAGCTACCTCAAGAAGGGGGCAATGATCAAGGGGAAGATGATGAAGATAATGACAAGGAAGATGAGCAAGAAATTCAGGGTCAAAGACCGCCACACCCAAGAGTCCACCAGGCGATTCAAAGAGATCACCCCATGAACTCTATTAATAGGAATGGGGTGCCTGATCTTCCGTCAGGTGTAGGTAACTATCGATTTGGTGGAGATGTCACACAGACAATCTGGCTTCCAATCAACACGACTAAAACCCCGCAATCGCAGCACCACTTCTCCTCTGGTTATCAACCGTGCGCTACGCGATTGACCTCGCCACGAGGGCTAATCCTTGCCTGCGAATCGAAGACACAAGCAAGAACAAGAAAGAACACAATCTGGATGTTGGGGCAAAGGCGAAGATGCTACCCTTCGCTCGATGCCTTCGCCAGTCTCGCTGCACCAACGGAGACAAGACGATCGGCAGGCTTTCCTGTAATTACAGTCTGTAACCCTGCTTTAATGGGAATATTCCGGGGATAACCCGGGCGCCTGAGGGCACATGCGTACTTAACCCAAGGCGCTGGGCACTCAAGCACCTATAAATACCCCCGTATAGTGCCCTTGTGAAGAGAGATCAAGAAAGCCGACCTCGCCAGGAGCCTTCGTTCCTCAGCGCATTGGCCGAAGGGTGGAGTCTGCCAGTCATCTTGTCTCCGTTGGTGCAGCGAGACTGGCGAAGGCATCGAGCGAAGGGGTCTGCCGGTCATCTTGTCTCCGTTGGTGCAGCGAGACTGGCGAAGGCATCGAGCGAAGGGCAGCGTCTCCACCATCTAGCGACGCCTTCGGCACCAGATGACTTAGTCGAACTGGTCCCTCAGAGGGCAAATGTTGGGGCGAAGGCGAAGACGCTACCCTTCGCTCGAGTTAAGTACGCATGTGCCCTCAGGCGCGTAGGTTATCCCCGGAATATTCCCATTAAAGCAGGGTTATAGACTGTAATTACAGGGAAGCCTTTACAAATTAGGCCCGTAATGCTCCGCGGCCACGTAGGGCCTGTTATAAGGTGAAGGCATCGAGCGAAGGAGTCTACCAGTCGTCTTGTCTCTGTTGGTGCAGCGAGACTAGCGAAGGCATCGAGCGAAGGGGTCTGCCGGTCGTCTTGTCTCCGTTGGTGCAGCGAGACTAGCGAAGGCATCGTCGCCAGTCTCGCTGCACCAACGGAGACAAGACGACCGGCAGACCCCTTCGCTCGATGCCTTCGCCAGTCTCGCTGCACCAACGGAGACAAGACAACTGGCAGACTCCATCCTTCGGCCAATGCACCGAGGAACGAAGGCTCCTGGCGAGGTCGTCCCATCCCGTGGTGTCGTCCAACACTGGAATATTGCAGATGAATGATTAAGCTCACAAGTTGGGGTCTCACAAACCGATTTACGGCAGCTGTTCTCGACAGATCTAACTTATGCAAAAACCCCACCCTAATGTGGCAGCGGCTGCTGAATAAATAGAGTATTAGGGCGTGTGTGACCCCTGGACTCGCCCCTAATGGGCTTCGACGCGATACACGGCCCAACGGCCCAACAGACGGTGTCACAGCATCAAAATAGAATCTGAATGCTGACTTGTTTCGACGATTCCCGTTGACTCCGGACAAATTTTAGGGTGGAACCAGTTGGGTTGGTTAGATAATCTCCTTATCTTTCCAACCATATCAAGTCCGTCGCAAACGGTGTCCAGATGCATCTTGGGCGTCCATTTTAGTGCAGACTGGTCCTGGAACCCGAGATGGAGTCGCAGCTGAGTCGGACTTTATCTCCTTCCTGTTGTGGCGCCCTTGCTGCTCCTCCTCAACACCTAGGCCTTTCCCAAGTCCTTTCTAGTCCTCTCCAAGGTTCCTAATCATCAAAACATCCATGGCCCAAGCGTAAGCTCTAAAACATAATTGACTACACTACTAAAAAATCACCTTCTTGCAATGGGCAAAAATCGTTGCGATAGACCATAAATCGTTGTGAAAGGCACCAATTGCGATAGAACAACTGTCGTTGCCTGCTGTTGCAGAAAACAGAGTGGCAATAGGCTATAGCAACAATTTTACGTTCTGTTGCAATTACTACATCTTTTACAACGTATTCAAGTGTTGCAATTACTACATCCTTTACTTTGTTTATATGAATAATTTACTGATTATAGAGATTTTATGCTAAGAATATTCCTTTTTCCCTTTTTATTACTTTTATTTTGTTAGTTCACCTTAAAATGAGCAAGCTCCATCATTATCGGTTGTTATTGTTATAAGATTTCAGGTGAGTGCATTTCCTCAGGCATTTGTTTGAAGCAATGTGCACATCTCAATGATTCTTGTTGTCAGTTACACTTGACAGTAATAACCATCTAAGACCCCCTCACGCAGTGCCTCTAGGTGGGAGAAAACAAAAAAGGTTCACAGGCAGCTCTGGATTCTTCAATCCTGAGGGGACAGCTTCGCCTTCGTCCAGGTCACCAGGTTCAGCGACCAAAGGAACTGCGCCTCTATCTGGGTCACCAGGTCACCAGGTTCAATCCTGAGGGGATACTTCACTAGGTCCTTTATTTTTATACCTACAACATATACTTTCTCTACTATTTCGACAAGGAACTGCGCCTCTATCTGGGTCAGCGAGTTTGGCTACTTCTATGTTGCTATCATTGTACTGCTTATTGCCTCTTTTTCCTAAAGAAAATGTTCACTACCTGCTTAGCATACTGATTTTTCTACTGCTTAGCCAAAGTCAGAAGGATCACCTAAAGGATGAGTCCCTGGTTGAAGGCGTGAGAGTCCCTGGCTGAAGGCTGAAGGCAGGCGTGGAGTCCCTGGCTGAGTGGCTGCTGATGGTTGTGTGTCCTGGCGGGTGGCTGAAGGCTGAAGGCAGGCGTGGAGTCCCTGGCTGCTGATGGTTGTGTGTCCTGGCGGGCGGCAGTTTGAGTCCCCTGTAGGCAGTGGCGGCTGTAATATGTACTAGTATAGGCATGCAGACAACAATTGGAAATTGTATGATTCATGTGATCATTTTCCTTGTATTATTTTATATTTTTGGTTATATATCAGATTTTAGAAGATTCTTGTGATCCTTTTCCTTGTATTCTTTTCTATTGTTGGTTATATATCATATTTTAGAAGATTCTTGAGATCATTTTCCTTGTATTCTTTTCTATTGTTGGTTATATATCAGATTTTAGAAGATTCTTGTGATCCTTTTCCTTGTATTTTATTCACCTGCGTGTTTTATTGATGTGTGTCTGAGAGAACACAAACTTCTAGATTGTTCTTTGTATTTTTCTTGTAACGTATCAATAAATTGAATATATTTCCCATCGCGATCTAGACACAGAACGCAAAGTTGGATCATGGCTTAGACATGTCGTGCGCGGCAGGTCCGTATATACTACGATTTCCTTGGCCTTGCGCAGACATGAGAGTATATGACATAGGGTGGCCTCACCCTCCCTGCACGCCCGGTCGGTTTGGATGAAAAAAAGAATTCTACGCACATGTCGCGTCTCGCTTTACACTGCTACTAATGCTACCACTTTACTGATGTTGTAATATCCAGTGAGCCACTAGGGACATTTTGCAACAACTGTTCTAGTGATAGCAATAACATCTTTCTCTTGCAACGAAAGTCATGATTATTGCAACGCACAAATAAAGTGGCAAAAAGGTGCATATTTTGCAACCACTTTTAAAGGCTGTGGCAATAACTAACACGTAATGCTACAACTTTACTGATGTTGTAATATCTGGTGAGCCACTAGGGACATTTTGCAACAACTATTCTAGTGGTAGCAATAACATCTTCATGATTATTGCAACGCACAAGTAAAGTGGCAAAAAAGGTGCATAAATTGCAACCACTTTTAAAGGTTGTGGCAGTAAGTAACACCTAATGCTACAACTTTATTGTTGTTGCAATATCCGTGTGACACTAGAGTAATTTTGCAACAACTGTTCTAGTGGTCGCAATAACACCTTTCTCTTGCAACGAAAGTCATGGTTATCGCAATGCACAAAAAAGTGGCGAAACGGTCCATATATTGCAACCACTTTTAAAGGTCATGGCAATAAATAATATCTAATGCAACAAAAATATTGTTGTTGCAATATCTGTCGTGGCATTAGGGTGATTTTGCAACAACTGTTCTAGTGGTCGCAATAACACCTTTCTCTTGCAACAAAAGTCATGGTTATCGCAATGCACAAAAAAAGTGGCAAAACGGTCCATATATTGCAACCACTTTTAAAGGTTGTGGCAATAAATAACATCTAATGCAACAAAAATATTGTTGTTGCAATATCTGTCGTGGCATTAGGGTGATTTTTTTAGTAGTGCTAGGGTAGAACGTACCTAGAGATTTAGCTGTCGTGCACGCGATCGTGTTATCAGTTCATTCATTGTATGTATAGAAGTGATGTCCTCATCATCTATCCTCGGCGATATTCATAAGGGGGTAACAACTTGATCTCGAGTCGCTCTTTTTTGTGAACATTACTCTTTTGTGTCCTCTATTGAGCCATATAGGATGGAGGATGCACTAAGAGATTCGGATTGGGTGTTGGCAATGCAAGAGGAGCTCAACAACTTCACGAGGAATGAGGTATGGCATTTAGTTCCACGTCCTAATCAAAATGTTGTAGGTACCAAGTGGGTATTCCATAACAAGCAAGATGAGCATGGTGTGGTGACAAGGAACAAAGCCCGACTTATGGCCAAGGGTTACTCACAAGTCGAAGGTTTGGATTTCGGTGAAACCTATGCACCCGTAGCTAGGCTTGAGTCAATTCGCATATTACTTGCCTATGCTACTTACCATGGTTTTAAGCTTTACCAAATGGACGTGAAAAGTGCCTTCCTCAATGGACCAATCAAGGAAGAGGTCTATGTTGAGCAACCTCCCGGCTTTGAAGATAGTGAGTACCCTAACCATGTGTATAAACTCTCTAAGGCGCTTTATGGGCTCAAGCAAGCCCCAAGAGCATGGTATGAATGCCTAAGAGATTTTCTTATCACTAATGGCTTCAAAGTCGGAAAAGTCGATCCTACACTCTTTACTAAAACCATTGCAAATGATTTGTTTGTATGCCAAATTTATGTTGATGATATCATATTTGGGTCTACTAACAAATCTACTTGTGAAGAGTTTAGTAGGATTATGATTCAAAAATTCGAGATGTCAATGATGGGGGAGTTGAAGTACTTTCTAGGATTTCAAGTCAAACAACTCCAAGAGGGCACCTTTATCAGCCAAACTAAATACATTCAAGACATTCTTACAAAGTTTGGAATGAAGGATGCCAAGCCCATCAAGACACCCATGGTAACCAACGGGCATCTCGACCTCGACACGGGAGGTAAATCCGTAGATCAAAAGGTATACCGGTCGATGATAGGATCTTTACTCTATTTATGTGCATCTCGACTGGACATTATGCTTTTAGTATGCATGTGTGCAAGGTTCCAAGCCGACCCTAAGGAAGTTCACCTTAGGGCCGTGAAGCGAATCATGAGATATTTAGTTTATACTCCTAAGTTTGGTCTTTGGTACCCCAAGGGATCCTCTTTTGATTTATTAGGATATTCAGATGCTGATTGGGCAAGGTGTAAAATTGATAGGAAGAGCACATCAGGGACTTGTCAGTTTCTGGGGAGATCCCTGGTGTCTTGGGCTTCAAAGAAACAAAACTCAGTAGCTCTTCTCCCGCCGAAGCCGAGTATATTGCCGCAGGCCATTGTTGCGCGCAATTACTTTGGATGAGGCAAACTCTCAGGGAGTATGGCTACAAATTTAGCAAAGTCCCTCTCCATGTGATAATGAGAGTGCAATCCGCATGGCGGATAATCCCGTTGAACACAGCCGCACTAAGCACATAGTCATTCGGTATCACTTTTTGAGAGATCACCAACAAAGGGAGGATATCGAGATAGCCTATATTAACACCAAAGATCAATTAGCTGATATCTTTACCAAGCCTTTAGATGAGAAAACCTTTACCAAGCTTAGGAATGAGCTAAATATACTAGATTCTCGGAACTTGGACTGACAGTTTGCACACATAGCTCATTTATATACCTTTGATCATTTCTATTTTATGTCTATGACTAATGTGTTTTCAAGTGCATTCTTATGATTAGTCATAGAATTGAAAGGGAAATGGAGAATTCGGCAAAGACGACGCTTCCACTCAACTCCATCGGTATTATTTACTCTTTGCCAGTATTCCGCCATCTCTCCACATTGGTATAATCTTTCACTCATATATTGTTCGCCAAAGGGGGAGAGAATTTCAAAGGGCTCTCAATTGTCTCCGTTTTTGGCGATTAATGCTAATGGGGGAGAAAGTATTAGCCCAAAGCAAAAGAACAGCACCACCACCAATTTTAAAGTTTTTTTTTAAAAAAAGTTTTCAATTGGTTAGTATTTTTCAAATTGGTATCTAAAAATAATTAATCTTCTTTCAATTGGTAAAACCCTCTTGAACACTAAGAGGAGAATTTCATTTAGGGGGAGTTTTGTTTAAGTCAAAGGAAAAGCATTTAAAACAGGGAAGAAAATTTCAAATCTTGAAAATGCTTCTCACAATCTTATTCATATACCTTTGACTGTAACACCCTAGGTGTTACTCAGGGTGTCCACCCAGGGCTACCCCATTAACCTATTATCTCATGTCCTTGGTTTGGGGCAAAGTACACCAAATTTGAAATTCAAGGTCCTAAACAAGTGCCAACCATCTTGGATGTCATGCCCTAGCTTGTTATGCACATCTAAGAGGGAAATTTCCAAAACCCTAAAGCAAACCCCTTTTTGAGACATAGGAACCCTAATTGGAGCTTGGATCAAAAGGTCATGTAAACCTTATGATCATGGCTTGGGCCAAATATAAAAGTTGTAGTATGCTTCATAACCTACAAATAATAGTAAGGAAGTACCCCCAAAAAGATTTCAGAAAAGCCCCAAAAAGATCACCAAGGGTTGAGCACAAGGGAAAAATTCAGAATTTGCCTAAGTCTAAAAACTAACCCTCAAGCAAAGATCTCACATGTTCACCTTAATCCAAAATTCAAACCACTTCGACCCAATTGACAAAATGGCGCCAAATTAACCCTAGAATGCCCTGGAAAGAGGTGACACCTACCCTAGGGCGTTTGACACGACTTGGCACCATTTTTGGCTCGGTTTGGACATATCTGACACAGCCAACTTCTCACCCCTCTATCTCCCTACCCCGACCATATCTTGACTTGGAACTCACAGCAAAAAGGTAGGATACGGTGCAGAGAAGGGATTGTGTACGGGACGTTGGCCAAGATCTGCACGCTAAGGCGCCCAAACAGGCCGTTGAACACGGGCAGAAGTAAACCTCCATGTGTTCGACGCGCTCTGAGCTCGCCAGAGCACGCCCGCGCGCGCCCCCGCATGCCCCGCGTCGCGCCAAACGGCCAGCCAGCGCCATGGCCCGCGCCCGCGCCTATAAAACCCACCCAGGCGCCGTCTGCACTCTTCCGCGCACCCTCAAGCCTCACCGGAGCTCAGCTCACAGTCGATTGCCCGTGCGCGGCGTGTTCGCGGCCACCCGAGCCACTGCCGTCGTGGACCGGCCAGCCCAGCTATTCCCAGCCCCGTCCAACCCTCGGAGACGTGTGTGCATGACTCAGTGAAGCTCCCCGAGCGAGGAATCGAAGCCTGCTTCGCTGGAGAGGCCAATCCACGGTCGCCGGAGCTCACAACCTCGCAGGAGCACGTGGACCGGGTAATCCGCTCAACCACTTTCCGATTCCTGGTGCACGCAGTCGCTACGTTACCCTGTGAAGCTCACCTTGCCCTCGGATTGAACCAGATCACCGTAGTTTGGCCGGTACACTCGCCGCCGACGAGAACACCCGCCTGCGCAGGTGGACCGGACGATTCCGGCCATCCCCGCCGTCGAGCCGCACCTCGCTGTGACCGCCAGAGCCTCCCCGAGCCAACCTTGCCCTTCGCCGGACCTACCTCGCCGCCGGTAAGCCGCGCCACCCTTTTCTTTCCCACGGGCACTGTTTACATTGGGGGAAGGACTGCGGGTGAGAGGAAGAGAAGGTCAGGGGGCTTTTTGAACTGTCAGTGACTCAGGGGAATAGTGGCTCAGGGGTAGATTTGAGTAGGTTGATTTAGTTTAAACCCAGGGACCTCGGTGTAAATTGTTTTTCCAGGAAACTCTTATTTAAATCTGTTTTTAAATTGAACAGAGACTTTAAAAATTCATAACTTCTGTTTAGTTCATCCAAATTTGGTCAAACAAATTTGGTCAGACTCTAAATATTGTAACCTACTTAAGAAAAATATAAAACCCCCTATGTACTATAGAAAACTTTAAGATTCTGATTTAATTATAGTTTTGGCCAAAAACTCAATAATAGAAAGAAAAATAGTTGTGCTATTTGACTAAGGTTAAAAAAATTTGGAAAAGTTTATGTCCACCTACTGACCTGTTTAAAAATGCTAAACCTCTCTGTCCACTCCATTAAGTTAGTTTTTACCCCTTATTTTATAATATGCTTAAGGTTAAGAAAAATAGAAAAGATGGATTAAATACTGAACCAGAGGACACCCCTATTTTTGTTAAGGTACTTATCCCATGTAGTTCACTAGAAAAATCTACCCTACCCTGGTTTAGTATGAAATAAGTAGGATACCTTTTATTTGAATAAAACAAGGATAACTTAGAAAAACCCTACAAAAATAACCCTAAGGTGAAAACACCTCAAACCTTGGGATAACTAATGTTTGGTTATTATGAACATAGGAAAAATACAAAATCTGTTGTTTGATATTTTTCAAATGACAAGTTAGTTATAAGCACCTTTTTGGCATAAAACTTTAGAAAATCACAACTAAATAATCACCAATTAACTTTCTGTGAATTTTGGCCCAGAGGTTTAGTATTACTGTTAGATCTCAACAAAAATAACCCTTGGGGAGGAACTCAACTCTAGTGGAGAGGTATAGTGTAAAGTGGCCCATTTAACACCACCTTTGTTATTTTTGTCTAAAGCTTAGCCTTTTTATTTTGAACCTCAATTTCCTAGAATGGGCTATAGTGACAAATGGCAATCCACTGCAATTTTTTTTACAGAATTTTTGGAAAATGTTAAACCACTGTCGTAGTTCAAACCTACACTAGAAACTATAAGTAGAAAATGAAGGAAAGGGAAAAGTGAATAACAGGAAATTGGTGTCATCCTAAAACTCTTTATAACCTGTCCACTGAGATATATAGAGGCAATACCAATTACCTATGCCTATCCCTAGCAAAACCTAGGCCTAGAAATGATAAGCATAAACCATTAAAAGCCACTTATGACCCGAAAACCCTAAGTTACCCGTCAACTTAGTTTTTCTTCGCTTAGCATAATGTTGTTAAATCCTGCATAATCATGACATACATGTTCATTGCATTTTGATAGACTGTAACCTTGCTGATGGAGAGTACTTCCTCGTGCCGGAGCAAGGAGCTGCTCAGGAGGTAGCCCCAGATCCAGCACCCGAGTCTGCACCAGAGGATCTGCCTACCACAGCCTTGGAAGGCAAGCCCTGGTTTTATGCATAACCTATTATTTATGCTATTTTACTACACTTATTGTTTGTAGGCTTGTACTGTGCACTTAAGTGTAGGAGTTGACTGAAACCCTAGTTGCATGAACTCAGGATTCCTGTTGAGATGGATACTAGTATGCTAGGTCGAGTAGCTGCTTTAATTAATTAGGGTTTCGGTAGAAGTCGAGTGATTTTTCTAGCACTCGCGCGAGATCAGGGAATTGGTTGTATACACTTTCTTATCATAATGATATTGGTTTGTGGACAGCAATCCATGGGGATTGGTTGTCCACGGGATAAAAAGTGGAATAAGGATTAAGGTGTGGTACCGTGAGTCAAGCGTTTGAACGTACTAAGCACATGTCGAGAAATATGGTAAATCGGTAAGCCTAGTACCTGATTGAACCTGCCAGCGGACATATCCCCTCACGCGACCTGAGACGTGGTCTCCCATTCCGGTTATGGTGGGTACAAGTGCGGTCACTGCACGACGGCAGTCGGGGTCAGTGAGGCATTGTACGCCAAGGCGGTGAGCCCTAATCTACTGCCAGGGAATCGATGGGGACGGTTGATGTGTGTGGGGACGGAGTGCCTCGCCACGTCGTGTGTTTAGGTTTACCTTGCAAGGTTTAAAAACTCGATTCGAATCGTCTGCTTCTCGCAGCTAAGGAGACTGCTTGATCCATGCTGCTACATTGAGTAACAAGTGGAAATATGATGAGATGATACAAGATGTTGATTGCTTAAATGTTTGCTACTATGTGTGAGTAGATAGTACACAGTTAGCCTTAAGAGAGTCACACTTAAATTTGACAAGTTAAAACTGGAACTTAGAAACTCAGCTAGTGCTTTTGGCAACCAAACCCCACAGCCAAACAACTGCATGTCTAGAGGTAGAGGAGTAGACTCCTCACACCGGGTAAGTCTAGCTGAGTATTAGTATACTCAGCCTTGCTTGTGGCATAATTTTTTACACGTTCTCTGGAGGACATGGTTGCTGGAGTGACTTAGCCGTCCATCTTGCCACCGGGTTGGACTGTCGAGTGGGACCCCACCTCGGCTGAGGAGGAGCATGAGGAGTGATGGGACAGGCTTCCCCATCTCTCTGTTTATTTGCCGTTAGTTAATTTCCGCTGCACTTCGAACAATGATGGTCACTTTTGCAAAACTCCGATGATGATGCTGATGTAATAATTTAACACTTTTATCTGCATGGTTTTATGCTTTATTGTATTTGCTCTGTGACTCACCATCGAGTGAGATTGTGGTACTTGATCCTGTCAGTGGCCTCGTCGGACTAGATCCGAGGGATTGACGAGTTATTCCCATTTAAGTGTAGTCTAGCCTCTAAGGCAGGGCTTACGCACTTAAGTTGGAATAATTCGGGCAGTTCCGCCACAGCTGGTATCAGAGCTTGTACCACCACAGAGGAATCAATAAAATATGAATACCATCCCTTTTCAAAATAAAACTTGATAGAAATAATGTTGGATAGATCGTAGGACGAGCAGGATAGACCTAGGACGTGAAGCCTTAGGATGATAGAAGGGTAACTAGGTGGCTAAATAATTAGGCCCCACAGGCCACTTTAAGGGATGGGAGTCCTTCCCTATTCCCTTATGTTGGTGAGGTCGTTCAGGACGAGCATGCATGCATTGCTAAATTAAACAATTGAGTAAAGACTTAAAAACAAGGTGATAACCAACTAAGCCTCCAGTACTTTTTTTATTAACTAAAAGAAAGGTTGAGTTTTATTTCTCTTGTTCTTTTTATAATTCTTTTTCTTTTACTTACACTCAACCGTACACAGATGACTTCCCACGGATCCTTAGAGGACGGAAATGCACTAACCCACACTGACGGGCTTGCACGAGAGGGCTTCCCCCGTATTTTGTGGGAGGTACTCCAGGGAGCCGGGTACTTGACGCCCCCTCAGTACACGGTGCAGCAGTTCAAGAAGCACCGGGTGCCCCGCTGCAGGGTGAGGATGATCTTGGAGCCTCATCCCCTGCAGCCAGGCTGGCGTTCGCTGGACTCCGAGTCTTTCGGATACCGGGCAGAGGACACGATCGAGGCGATCGCTCTGCACGGGTTGACGACTTTTTGTGGATTCCATCTCTTGGAGCTCTCTACCCACCCCATTGGTTTGTTCCCCGCGGAAAAGGAGGATGACCCGATGTGGAAGGATCGGGTGGAGCATGCCAAGGACATCTGGGCTCTCTACCCAGGCCACACGGCTCACTTGTCGGTGCGATGCATGAACGCCCTGTATCGTCTGCAAGTGATGCGTGGAGAGGCAATGTCTCATCTAATGGCATTATTGGAGGCAACCAAGATCACCCTAGACAACAGGGAGGAGCTCGTGGTTGACTTGTCCCAGGAGCTGGTAGAAAAAGATTTACAAGTGGAGCAACTGTCTGATGAGATCCATGAGCTGGAGGAATTGGTGGGGATGAGGGAGAACACCATCGAGGTTCTCGAAGATCAGCTCCTCAACACCCAGCAGCAGCTCGCAGAGGCTAATGAGCACCTAGATATGCATCATCAGGAGATCCATGATGGGGAGGCTGACGAGGACGTCGACATTGAGGGAGGGGAGGAGCCTGCTTCCAGCGTAGACACTGCTGGCTCAGGGAGGCCACCTTCCCCCGAGTCGAGTGTCGCATCTTCCGCTCATTAGTTGCCAGAGTAGGAATAGAGATTGGTAATGTAGGACTCCTCGCAGCTAGCTTAGCTTTTGCACCCTTGGGGTACTAGGCTAGATAGAGTTGAGTCTTTTTGGGACAAATGATGTAATCGTGATAAACTCTCTTGGAAGCATGTTGGATGGATGCTGATACCAGTTTTAAATTTGGAAGGAAAAAGTTATGCCTTTATAAATTCTTTTGTTGAAGTTGGAGTCTATCATTTTGCTATTGACTCTTTTCGCCGCGATTAAATCTTAAACTTGAAGATATGGTGTTAAGTATTTATGTGGTTTTTCAGATGGCCGGGAGGCAGCGTCACGGCCAGAATGAGCGCGTTCCTCCACCGCCGCCACCACCCCCCACTCTGCAGGAGCTGATGGCTCAGAAGAACGAGATTTTGAGGCAGCTAGCTCAGCGTCAGCCGCCACCTCAGCACCATGGTGGTGGAGACCATCAGCGTCACCCCATGGCAGCTACCTACCAGGAGTTCCTCAGTACCCAGCCACCATTGTTCACAAGGGCAGAGGATCCACTTGATGCAGATGTGTGGTTGCGAGTAGTGGAATCCAAATTCCCGCTACTCCATGGAGCTTGCTCAGAAGTCACTAAGGTCCGGTTCGCTACTCAGCAGCTTCGCGGACCCGCGCGGACATGGTGGGACCACTATCTTGCTATGCAACCGGCTGACCATGAAGTGGACTGGAGAGAGTTTAAGGCAGCTTTCAGGGGACATCACATACCCGCAGGCATCATGGACCGAAAGCTCAACGAGTTTCTGGCACTCACTCAGGGCAACAGGACAGTGTTGCAATATGCCCAGGCTTTTAATGACTTGTGCCAGTATGCTGGGTACCATGCAGACACGGACGAGAAGAAGAGGGACAGGTTCAGACGGGGGCTCAGCACTAAGCTCCGTGATCGTCTCAACACCGTTAGGGCCAACAGCTACAATGAGTTGGTCAACATGGCTATCTCCCAGGAGGACTGCATTACGGCTCGACAGGCAGAAAAGAAGAGGAAGACCCCTGTGGCAGGATCCTCAGCTCAGCCACAGCGCTTCAGGATTGTGTCTGACACACAGAACAGGGGACCCCAGCAGCAGCAAGGGAGATGGGTGATCCGACCACCGCAGCAGCAGCAACAGGCACCCAACCGCACCCAGTTTCCAGCTCAGAGGAACAATTAGCAGCAGCAGTACCGCCAGGCAAATGACAACAGGTGTTTCACCTGTGGCAACACCGGGCATTATGCCAAGAATTGCCCCAGGAACCAGCAGAGGCAGGGGCAAAATGTCAATCAAAACCATGGCAAGAGGCAGAAGGTGCAAGTGAGGCAGGGCAAGCTGAACTTTACCACCATGGCTGATATTCCAGAGGGAGCACCCGTCATGACTGGTATCTTTACCGTTTTGAATTGTCCTGCTATTATTCTTTTTGATTATGGTGCATCACATAGCTTTATTAGTGCCAAATTTAGTGCCAAGTGCCAGTTGCCTTTTCACCACACCAACGGGGGTATCACAATTTCAACACCAGGAGGCAGGATTGCCACCAATCAAATCAGCAAGAATGTGCCCATAAAGTTTGGTAGTCTGATAATTAAAACCAACCTTCTTATTTTGGGATTGGATAGTGTGGATATCATATTGGGAACTGACTGGTTGACCAAACATCAGGCAGTGATCGACATTGCAGCTAGGGCCATCGAAGTGCACTCACCAACCTGTGGTGAAACCACACTATTTTTGCCCGATCAGGGTTGCACCCGTTCTTGTGCCTTTGTCATGATAGAATCCCCAGTGGAAAAGATCCCAGTAGTTTGTGGCTACCCGGATGTGTTTCCGGATGAGTTGCCAGGGATGCCACCTGACCGAGACATCGAGTTCGCAATCGAATTGCAACCCGGGACTGCTCCTATCTCCAAGAGACCCTATAGGATGCCTCCCGCGGAACTGGCAGAACTGAAGAAGCAACTGCAAGAACTGTTGGACAAGGGGTTTATTCGCCCAAGTACTTCACCTTGGGGATGTCTTGCATTACTCATAAAGAAAAAGGATGAGAGTTTGAGGATGTGTGTTGACTACCGCCCTCTCAATGCGGTGACTATCAAGAACAAATACCCACTGCCCTGTATTGATGTTCTATTTGATCAGTTAGTCGGAGCCAAGGTATTCTCCAAAATAGACCTTCGCTCAGGTTACCATCAGATCAAGATCCGTGCCAGTGATATTCCCAAGACGGCTTTCTCCACCAGATATGGGCTGTACGAGTTTTTGGTGATGTCTTTTGGGCTGACCAATGCCCCGGCTTATTTTATGTACCTGATGAACTCAGTGTTCATGCCAGAATTGGACAAGTTTGTGGTCGTTTTCATTGATGATATTCTGGTCTATTCCAAGGATACAGATGAACATACTAAACACCTGCACATCGTGCTCCAGCGACTGCGCGATCATCGTCTTTATGCTAAGTTGTCTAAATGCGAATTCTGGCTGAAGGAGATCAAATTCTTGGGTCACACAATTTCTCGGGATGGGATATCAGTTGATCCTGAGAAGGTACAAGAAGTAATGGACTGGAAACCTCCGACTACGGTGAGGCAAATTCGGAGTTTTCTAGGGTTGGCAGGATATTATCGACGATTTATTCCGGACTTCTCCAGAATTGCCAAGCCAATGACTGAGTTGTTGAAGAAGGGGGCCAAATATAATTGGAGCCAGAAGTGCGAAGATGCCTTTCATACTTTGAGGCAGCATTTGACAACAGCCCTAGTGCTGGCTCAACCTGATAGCACCAAGCCCTTTGAAGTTTATTGTGATGCTTCTGGTACGGGATTGGGATGTGTCTTGATGCAAGAGAGCAGAGTAATTGCTTATGCTTCCCGAGCACTTAGACCCCATGAGCAGAACTACCCAACACATGATCTTGAGTTGGCAGCTGTGGTTCATGCTCTTAAGATATGGAGACACTACTTGATGGGAGCTCACTGTAACATCTATACTGATCACAAGAGTCTCAAATACATTTTTACACAGGCAGACCTTAACATGAGGCAGAGGAGATGGTTAGAGCTAATCAAGGACTATGATTTGGAGGTGCATTACCACCCTGGCAAGGCCAATGTTGTGGCTGATGCTTTGAGCAGAAAGGCCCAGTGCAATTGTATGAGCATGGATGCAAGAGTCACCACCCTGTGTGATGAGTTGTGTAAGCTGAACCTGGAAGTTGTTCCTTCCGGTGAATTAAGTTATATCTCGGTGGAGCCCACATTGCAAGAGCAAATAGTCCAGGCACAAATTGGGGATAAAGGTGTACAGATTATCAAAGACATGCTTAAACAGAAGGCGAAAAAATACAAGTGTTTCCGTCAGGATAGTAAGGGAATTTTATGGTTTGGAGATCGGTTGGTTGTTCCCAAGGACCCTGAGCTCAGAAAGAAGATACTAGATGAAGCTCACCTTTCCAAGTTCTCCATGCACCCTGGTAGCAACAAGATGTACCATGATCTCAGATCTTTATACTGGTGGACCAGGATGAAGAGGGAAATTGCCAAGTACATATCCGAGTGTGACACCTGCCAAAGGATCAAGGCTAGTCATTTGAAGGCAGCAGGTCCTCTACAACCCCTTCCCATACCATCTTGGAAATGGGAGGACATTTGCATGGACTTTATCGTGGGATTGCCAAACACCTCCAGGCACCATGATTCAATCTGGGTTATTGTGGACAGATTGACCAAGACCGCTCATTTCTTGCCAGTACATACCACCCACAGGACGGAGAAGTATGCGGAAATTTATATCGACCAGATAGTTCGTTTGCATGGGATACCAAGGACTATAGTCTCAGACCGAGGAGCACCGTTTGTGGCACGATTTTGGGAACAATTGCAGGAATCACTTGGGACCCATGTGATACGAAGCTCAGCATACCATCCCCAAACAGATGGCCAGACAGAAAGGGTAAACCAGATTTTGGAAGACATGTTGAGGGCATGTGTGCTACACTATGGAAAGGATTGGGACAAGTGTCTTTCTTTAGCAGAATTTTCCTATAACAACAGCTATCAGTCCAGTCTGAAGATGGCACCTTTTGAAGCCTTATATGGGAGGAGATGTAGAACCCCACTGAATTGGTCTCAGGCAGGAGAAAGGGAAATATTTGGTCCAGATTTGGTACTTGAGGCAGAAGAAAAGGTCAGAGTCATCAAGAAGAACTTAGAAGCTGCTCAGGCCAGGCAAAAGAGCTATCATGATAAGAGGCGGAAACCTCTCCAGTTTGCAGTAGGAGACCATGTCTATCTTAAGGTGTCACCCACCAAGGGTGTCCAGAGATTCAGAATTAAGGGCAAGTTAACTCCTCGATACATTGGACCCTATGAGATAAAAGCAAGTTGTGGACCTGTAGCTTATCAATTGGAATTGCCACCCCACATGTCAGCAGTTCACAATGTGTTCCATGTATCTCAGCTGCGGAAATGTGTTCGCCTACCCACTGAAGTACTGCCGGAACCAGACATTGAAATAGAATCAGATTTGTCCTATCAAGAATACCCCGTCAAGGTATTAGATCAAAAGGAAAGATCAACGCGAGCAAGGTCAATCCGGATGTATAAAGTTCAGTGGAGTCACCATTCAGCAGAAGAAGCTACATGGGAGACGGAGGAATTTCTACGCTCTCGCTTTCCCGACTTTCTGCCTAAAGGAGTTAGTACGTAACCACAAAACCCCACCCCCACCTGCCCTTTGGAAATAAATATAAGAAAAACTTAAATAGCAAGGATAGTCTAAGTTGTGAAATTAACTTAAAAAGGACTTCCTTCTGAAGTTGCAAAGAGGATGACATTCGAAGAACAGTTAACAAGAAAGACTCGAATATAACAAGGAATAGCACCCTAGCACACCTTCAAGCACCCTTCCAAGGGACTCTACCTAAAATCTCGGGACGAGATTCCTTTAAGGGGGGGAGGGCTGTAACACCCTAGGTGTTACTCAGGGTGTCCACCCAGGGCTACCCCATTTAACCTATTATCTCATGTCCTTGGTTTGGGGCAAAGTACACCAAATTTGAAATTCAAGGTCCTAATCAAGTGCCAACCATCTTGGTTGTCATGCCCTAGCTTGTTATGCACATCTAAGAGGGAAATTTCCAAAACCCTAAAGCAAACCCCTTTTTGAGACATAGGAACCCTAATTGGAGCTTGGATCAAAAGGTCATGTAAACCTTATGATCATGGCTTGGGCCAAATATAAAAGTTGTAGTATGCTTCATAACCTACAAATAATAGTAAGGAAGTACCCCCAAAAAGATTTCAGAAAAGCCCCAAAAAGATCACCAAGGGTTGAGCACAAGGGAAAAATTCAGAATTTGCCTAAGTCTAAAAACTAACCCTCAAGCAAAGATCTCACATGTTCACCTTAATCCAAAATTCAAACCACTTCGACCCAATTGACAAAATGGCGCCAAATTAACCCTAGAATGCCCTGGAAAGAGGTGACACCTACCCTAGGGCGTTTGACACGACATGGCACCATTTTTGGCTCGATTTGGACATGTCTGACACAGCCAACTTCTCACCCCTCTATCTCCCTACCCCGACCATATCTTGACTTGGAACTCATAGCAAAAAGGTAGGATACAGTGCAGAGAAGAGATTGTGTACGGGACGTTGGCCAAGATCTGCACGCTAAGGCGCCCAAACAGGCCGTTGAACACGGGCAGAAGTAAACCTCCACGTGTTCGACGCGCTCTGAGCTCGCCAGAGCACGCTCGCGCGCGCCCCCGCATGCCCCGCGTCGCGCCAAACGGCCAGCCAGCGCCATGGCCCGCTCCCGCGCCTATAAAACCCACCCAGGCGCCGTCTGCACTCTTCCGCGCACCCTCAAGCCTCACCGGAGCTCAGCTCACCGCCGATTGCCCGTGCGCGGCGTGTTCGCGGCCACCCGAGCCACTGCCATCGTGGACCGGCCAGCCCAGCTATTCCCAGCCCCGTCCAACCCTCGGAGACGTGTGTGCATGACTCAGTGAAGCTCCCCGAGCGAGGAATCGAAGCCTGCTTCGCCGGAGAGGCCAATCCACGGTCGTCGGAGCTCACAACCTCGCCGGAGCACGTGGATCGGGTAATCCGCTCAACCACTTTCCGATTCCTAGTGCACGCAGTCGCTACGTTACCCCGTGAAGCTCACCTTGCCCTCGGATTGAACCAGATCACCGTAGTTTGGCCGGTACACTCGCCGCCGACGAGAACACCTGCCTGCGCAGGTGGACCGGACGATTCTGGCCATCCCCGTCGTCGAGCCGCACCTCGCTGTGACCGCCAGAGCCTCCCCGAGCCAACCCTACCCTTCGCCGGACCTACCTCGCCGCCGGTAAGCCGCGCCACCCTTTTCTTTCCCACGGGCACTGTTTACATTGGGGGAAGGACTGCGGGTGAGAGGAAGAGAAGGTCAGGGGGCTTTTTGAACTGTCAGTGACTCAGGGGAATAGTGGCTCAGGGGTAGATTTGAGTAGGTTGATTTAGTTTAAACCCAGGGACCTCGGTGTAAATTGTTTTTCCAGGAAACTCTTATTTAAATCTGTTTTTAAATTGAACAGAGACTTTAAAAATTCATAACTTCTGTTTAGTTCATCCAAATTTGGTCAAACAAATTTTGTCAGACTCTAAATATTGTAACCTACTTAAGAAAAATATAAAACCCCCTATGTACTATAGAAAACTTTAAGGTTCTGATTTAATTATAGTTTTGGCCAAAAACTCAATAATAGAAAGAAAAATAGTTGTGCTATTTGACTAAGGTTAAGAAAATTTGGAAAAGTTTATGTCCACCTACTGACCTGTTTAAAAATGCTAAACCTCTCTGTCCACTCCATTAAGTTAGTTTTTACCCCTTATTTTATAATATGCTTAAGGTTAAGAAAAATAGAAAAGGTGGATTAAATACTGAACCAGAGGACACCCCTATTTTTGTTAAGGTACTTATCCCATGTAGTTCACTAGAAAAATCTACCCTACCCTGGTTTAGTATAAAATAAGTAGGATACCTTTTATTTGAATAAAACAAGGATAACTTAGAAAACCCCTACAAAAATAACCCTAAGGTGAAAACACCTCAAACCTTGGGATAACTAATGTTTGGTTATTATGAACATAGGAAAAATACAAAATCTGTTGTTTGATATTTTTCAAATGACAAGTTAGTTATAAGCACCTTTTTGGCATAAAACTTTAGAAAATCGCAACTAAATAATCACCAATTAACTTTCTGTGAATTTTGGCCCAGAGGTTTAGTATTACTGTTAGATCCCAACAAAAATAACCCTTGGGGAGGAACTCAACTCTAGTGGAGAGGTATAGTGTAAAGTGGCCCATTTAACACCACCTTTGTTATTTTTGTCTAAAGCATAGCCTTTTTATTTTGAACCTCAATTTCCTAGAATGGGCTATAGTGACAAATGGCAATCCACTGCTATTTTTTTACAGAATTTTTGGAAAATGTTAAACCACTGTCGTAGTTCAAACCTACACTAGAAACTATAAGTAGAAAATGAAGGAAAGGGAAAAGTGAATAACAGGAAATTGGTGTCATCCTAAAACTCTTTATAACCTGTCCACTGAGATATATAGAGGCAATACCAATTACCTATGCCTATCCCTAGCAAAACCTAGGCCTAGAAATGATAAGCATAAACCATTAAAAGCCACTTATGACCCGAAAACCCTAAGTTACCCGTCAACTTAGTTTTTCTTCGCTTAGCATAATGTTGTTAAATCCTGCATAATCATGACATACATGTTCATTGCATTTCGATAGACTGTAACCTTGCTGACGGAGAGTACGTCCTCGTGCCGGAGCAAGGAGCTGCTCAGGAGGTAGCCCCAGATCCAGCACCCGAGTCTGCACCAGAGGATCTGCCTACCACAGCCTTGGAAGGCAAGCCCCGGTTTTATGCATAACCTGTTATTTATGCTATTTTACTACACTTATTGTTTGTAGGCTTGTACTGTGCACTTAAGTGTAGGAGTTGACTGAAACCCTAGTTGCATGAACTCAGGATTCCTGTTGAGATGGATACTAGTATGCTAGGTCGAGTAGCTGCTTTAATTAATTAGGGTTTCGGTAGAAGTCGAGTGATTTTTCTAGCACTCGCGCGAGATCAGGGAATTGGTTGTATACACTTTCTTATCATAATGATATTGTTTGTGGACAGCAATCCATGGGGATTGGTTGTCCACGGGATAAAAAGTGGAATAAGGATTAAGGTGTGGTACCGTGAGTCAAGCGTTTGAACGTACTAAGCACATGCCGAGAAATATGGTAAATCGGTAAGCCTAGTACCTGATTGAACCTGCCAGCGGACATATCCCCTCACGCGACCTGAGACGTGGTCTCCCATTCCGGTTATGGTGGGTACAAGTGCGGTCACTGCACGACGGCAGTCGGGGTCAGTGAGGCATTGTACGCCAAGGCGGTGAGCCCTGATCTGCTGCCAGGGAATCGATGGGGACGGTTGATGTGTGTGGGGACGGAGTGCCTCGCCACGTCGTGTGTTTAGGTTTACCTTGCAAGGTTTAAAAACTCGATTCGAATCGTCTGCTTCTCGCAGCTAAGGAGACTGCTTGATCCATGCTGCTACATTGAGTAACAAGTGGAAATATGATGAGATGATACAAGATGTTGATTGCTTAAATGTTTGCTACTATGTGTGAGTAGATAGTACACAGTTAGCCTTAAGAGAGTCACACTTAAATTTGACAAGTTAAAACTGGAATTTAGAAACTCAGCTAGTGCTTTTGGCAACCAAACCCCACAGCCAAACAGCTGCATGTCTAGAGGTAGAGGAGTAGACTCCTCACACCGGGTAAGTCTAGCTGAGTATTAGTATACTCAGCCTTGCTTGTGGCATAATTTTTTACACGTTCTCTGGAGGACATGGTTGCTGGAGTGACTTGGCCGTCCGTCTTGCCACCGGGTTGGACTGTCGAGTGGGACCCCACCTCGGCTGAGGAGGAGCATGAGGAGTGATGGGACAGGCTTCCCCATCTCTCTGTTTATTTGCCGTTAGTTAATTTCCGCTGCACTTCGAACAATGATGGTCACTTTTGCAAAACTCCGATGATGATGCTGATGTAATAATTTAACACTTTTACCTGCATGGTTTTATGCTTTATTGTATTTGCTCTGTGACTCACCATCGAGTGAGATTGTGGTACTTGATCCTGTCAGTGGCCTCGTCGGACTAGATCCGAGGGATTGACGAGTTATTCCAATTTAAGTGTAGTCTAGCCTCTAAGGCAGGGCTTACGCACTTAAGTTGGAATAATTTGGGCAGTTCTGCCACATTGACTATTTGCAAAAGGACTTTGAAAAGATTTTCCAAAAGAATTTGCAAAAACAAAACTAGTGGTGCAAATGTGGTCCAAAATGTTAAATATCAAATCAAACTTATACTTAGAAATGCTTTCATAACTTATGCACATCTGTAAAAATGCAAACTAGTTACATTTCTACACTTTATATTTGCTTTGGTTTGTGTTGGCATCAATCTCCAAAAAGGGGGAGATTGAAAGGGAAATAGTCTCAACATTTCCTATAATCGATTTCTGTGTTTGACGACCATCACAAACCTTATGGACTAACCATTTTGCCTAGTTGATCATTTCACAGGTACATAAGTTCATCCACAACTATTCTAAATCGACTATCCGAAATACCGTAGATTATTTCGGACAGGAGAAGCTTTTTGGAAAAACAGACTAAGCGTGGACCGTCCGAGCCCTTGCGGTGGACTGTCCGCGACACTAGGGTGAGCCTGGGACAGAACCAATGCAAAAACACAAGTCTACACTACGGACCGTCCGATGGAAAAGCAAGCACCGTCCAAGACCAAGCGCGAACCGTACGGCCTCAGGCGCGAACCGTCCGGTAGGTGAAGAACCAAAAAACCCGAAGGTGACGGGTTCGTTAAAATGAATTATAGCGTCCTCGTGGACCATCCGGGGTGCACGACCGGACCGTCCGCGACTGCCTTTATCTGACATCTGACAACGCATTAAATGCAAAATAGTCGTTGATATAGCCGTTATTGCTGACCGTTGCGTTTTTCAGCCGTTGATGTGCAGGGGCGGACCGTCCGGACCAGGGGCGCGGACCGTCCGTGGTCGGCAGAAAAGGAGCAATGGCTAGGAAGTGATTGTGGGCTATAAATACAAGCCCAACCACCTCCATTCAATTGACCCAAGCATTCCAATCCTTCACATTCAATACAAGAGCTAGCAATCTATTCAAAGACATAATCAAATCCTCCAATCTCTCCAAGTTCCACAATTAAGACAAGTGATCATTAGTGATTAGTGACTTGAGAGAGAGAGTGATCCGTGTGTTATTTGTCGCTCTTGTCGCTTGGCTTTTGCAATTGTGCTTTCTTCCTTCCCATTCTTATTCTCAAGTGACTTGTAATCAAAGCAAGAGACACCAAGTGTGTGGTGGTCCTTGCGGGGTCTAAGTGACCCGTTGATTAAGGAGAAAGCTCACTCGGTCTAGGTGACTGTTTGAGAGAGGGAAAGGGTTGAAAGAGACCCGGTCTTTGTGACCACCTCAACGGGGAGTAGGTTTGCAAGAACCGAACCTCGGTAAAACAAATCACTGTGTCATCCGCTTCATTTAACTATGATTTGTTTTTTCACCCTCTCTTACGGACTCGGATTTTAATCTAACGCTAACCCCGACTTGTAGTTGTGCTTAAAGTTTGTAAATTTCAGATTCCGCCTATTCACCCCCCCCCCCTCTAGGCGAACACCAGACAGTCCGGTGCAACCATCCGACCGTTGGATTCGCCACGTGTCGCCCGTTGATCGCGCAGGTGACCGTTGGCCGCGAGCGCCGTTGGCTCACCGGAAAATTCGGTGAGCCACCGGATAGTCTGATGAATTTTAGTCGTGGTGCTTTATTCTTTTCCCGAGAACAATGAGTTCGTCGCTGAAGTCCTTGGGCGCAGGCGCTGAAGACTCACCGGATAGTCCGGTGCACCACCGGACAGTCTGGTGATTTTTAGCAAACTCGCCCGGCCGATTCCCGAGAGCAGCCAGTTCACTGTCGAGCAGCCTGGGGCACCGGACACTGTCTGGTGCACCACCAGACAGTACGGTGTGCATGGCCCGAGCTGGTTTTGGCTGTACACAGCCAACTCGTCTCCAACTCCTTTCTTCTTTTCTTGGCACTGTTTCTAGCACTTAGATAAACACGTTAGTATTCAAAAACAATTTACTAAGTCTAGAAACATACCTTGTTCTTTGATTTTGCACTTCTCACATATTTAGCACATAAGAATTCAATCAATATGTGTTGGGCATCTAATCACCAAAATACTTATATAAATGGCCCAAGGGCACATTTCCCTTTCAATCTCCCCCTTTTTGGTGATTCATGTCAACACATTAAAAAGCAACAAATGAAGTGCAACATCAATGCAAATGAAGACCAAATTCTTTTTACTTAGGATTTGGCATATTTGGATCGCTCTTTGCCACCACTTGGTTTGTTTTTGCAAATCAAATTCTTTTCCCTATCTCTAAGTCAAACACGCTTGCTTGTGCAAATATAGAGATATTCCAAGAGTGAAATTGATCAAGTGCCAAAAACTCCCCCTTTTCCCATAATCAAAATTCTCCCCCATAAGAGACCAAATTTTGCAATAAGAGGATTTTGGAAAAAAACACAAATTCTAACTCTACTATTTTCAAAACTCGCAAGTGGTTGGCTGATCCATTTGCTTTAGCCTTAATTTCTCCCCCTTTGGCATTAAGCACCAAAACGGGATAACTTTTGGCCCTTTAACCCCATTGCCTCACCAAAATGTCTAATACGAGCAAAAAGGCAATGAGCACATTAGTATGAACTTGGAATTAAATACACTAATACCGGAGTGCAGTGGAAGTCTTTTCGTTGTCCAAGTCCATTTTTCCTTTCAATGTTTCTTCGAGACTACTTCAGTGAACTCAAACAAACAAGTTAGTGTCAAAGGGATCAAGTTGTAGCGCATCTCCCCTAAACATGTGCACATTTGTATACGGACTTGTGAGGTCCGGGGATGACTTGTACAACTTGAGCACCACAAATAGATAATAACTGATTTAAATGCATAAAGTAACATGATCAAAGGCATGAAACACATGTATGCTCTAAATCAATCCAAGTTACGTGAATCTAAGACATTTAGCTCACTATGCAACCTGCAAAACCTTTTCTCATCTAAAGGCTTAGTGAGGATATCGGCTAGCTGGTTCTCAGTGCTAATGTGGTACACATCGATATCTCCCTTTTGCTGGTGGTCTCTCAGGAAGTGATGCCGGATGTCTATGTGCTTAGTGCGACTGTGTTCAATAGGATTATCTGCCAAGCGGATTGCACTCTCATTGTCACATAGGAGTGGGACTTTGCTCAGATTGTAGCCAAAGTCCCAGAGGGTTTGCCTCATCCAAAGCAGTTGCGTGCAACACTGTCCTGCGGCAACGTACTCAGCCTCAACGGTGGATAAGGCAACAGATGTTTGTTTCTTGGAACTCTAGGACACCAGGGACCTTCCTAGAAATTGGCACGTCCCCGATGTGCTCTTCCTATCAACCTTGCACCCGGCATAGTCGGGGTCTGAGTATCCAATCAAGTCAAAGGTAGACCCCTTTGGATACTAGATCCTGAAGCAAGGCGTAGAAACTAAATACCTAAGAATTCGCTTAACGTCCACAAGGTGACATTCCTTGGGGTCGCATTGAAATCTAGCACACATGCATACACTAAGCATAATGTCTGGTCTACTAGCACAAAGATAAAGTAGTGAATCTATCATTGACCGGTATGCCTTTTGATCAACGGACTTACCTCCTTTGTTGAGATGGTGAGAGCACCTAGAGGGGGGGTGAATAGGTGATCCTGTAACACTTAAAACTTAGGCCACAAAAACTTGGTTAAGTGTTAGCGCAATAACCGCCAAGTGGCTAGAGAGGAATCTTCAACAAAACACAATAACCAACAAGAGATCAATCACAGAGATGGCACGGTGGTTATCCCGTGGTTCGGCCAAGACTAACGCTTGCCTACTCCACGTTGTGGCGTCCCAACGGACGAGGGTTGCAATCAACCCCTCTCAAGCGGTCCAAAGACCCACTTGAATACCACGGTGTTTTGCTTGCTTTTCTTAATCCCGTTTGCGAGGAATCTCCACAACTTGGAGCCTCTCGCCCTTACACTTGAAGTTCACAAAGAAGCACAGAGCAAGGGAGGGATTACCAACGCACACAAGACACAAAAATCAGAGTGTCACCACGCACACAAGTCGCAACAAGAGCTCGCAACACAACCCAATGAGTTCACAACTCCACTAGAGCTCTATATGCTATCACAAAGAAACAAATGCGCGGAATCGAGGTCTTGGTGCTTAGGAATGTTGTAAGAATGCTTGGTGTACTCCTCCATGCGCCTAGGGGTCCCTTTTATAGCCCCAAGGCAGCTAGGAGCCGTTGAGAACATTCCTGGAAGGCAGATCTTGCCTTCTGTCGACTGGCGCACCGGACAGTCCGGTGCACCACCGGACATCCACTATTCACTGTCCGGTGCAGATTGCTTTCCTTATTTGGCGAAGCCGACCGTTGGAGTCTGAGAGCCGTTGGCACACCGAACACTGTCCGGTGCACACCGAACAGTCCGGTGCACCAATGTGACCGTTGGCTCGGCCACGCGTCACGCGCGGAATCCTCGGCCGACCGTTGCCCCGGCTGACTGTTGACTCACCGGACAGTCCGGTGCACCACCGGACAGACCGGTGAATTTTAGCCATACGCCGTTGATGGTTTCCCGAGAGCGATGAGTTCGCCTGTGAACGGCTCACCGGACAGTCCGGTGCACCACCGGACAGTCCGGTGAATTATAGCCGTACACCACCGTCGAAGTCCCGAGAGCAGCCTGTTCGCCCGAGCCAGCCTGGCGCACCGGACACTGTCCGGTGCCCCACCGGACAGTCCGGTGCACCACCGGACAGTCCGGTGAACCCAGACTGAGCAGACTTTGGCTGAACTTAGCCATCTCTTCTCCAACTCGATTTTTTCTGTTTCCAGCACTTAGACACAATACATTAGTCCATAAAACAATGTACTAAGTCTAGAAACATACCTTTTAACATGATTTTCACTTTGTCCACCACTTTGCATAGATTAGCACAAAAGCACTTGTGTTGGCACTCAATCACCAAAATACTTAGAAATGGCCCAAGGGCACATTTCCCTTTCAATCTCCCCCTTTTTGGTGATTTATGCCAACACAACATAAAGCAACTAGAATACGTGCAATATCAATGCAAATGAAAACTCAAGGTTGTTTTGAATCCTATTTGACATATATGGATCACTATATGCCACCACTTGGTTTGTTTTTGCAAATCAAACTCAAATTCCTATCTCTAAGTCAAATCCACTTGTAGAGACATAAAGAGAGGTATTCCAACGAAATTTGATCAAGGTTTTCAAAAACTCCCCCTTTTTCCCATAATCAACACTTCTCCCCACAAGAGGCCAACTTTTGACATAAGAGACAATAAAAGAGTTTTGACAAACCAAAAGCTCTAATCTACTGTTTTCAAAATTTCTCAAGTGGTAGCTGATCCATCTATTGCTTTGGCCTTTATTTTCTCCCCCTTTGGCATCAAGCACCAAAACGGGATCAATCTTGGCCCTTAAACCTCATTGCCTCACCAAAATCTTCAAATAAGAACACAAAGGCAATAAGAGTACATGAGATGAACTTGGAATAAGTTACCCTCTCATCGGAGTGCAGTGGAAGTCTTTCATGGTCCAAGTCCACCTCTTCCCTTTCAAACCTCCTTTGAGACTAAAACAAGCAAACTCAAGCATATGGTTAGTCTCAAAGGGTCAAGTTGTAGCACAACTCCCCCTAAATATGTGCATCACTTGCACAAGGACTTGTGAGGTCCGGGGAGAGATTGTACAACTTGAGCACCATAGTAAGCAACAAAATGCATAAGGAACATGATCAAAGGCATAAACACATGTATGCTATAAATCAATCCAAGTTCCGCGAATCTAGGACATTTAGCTCACTATGCAGCCTGCAAAAGGTCTTTTCATCTAAAGGCTTAGTGAAGATATCGGCTAGCTGGTTCTCGGTGCTAACATGAAACACTTCGATATCTCCCTTTTGCTGGTGGTCTCTCAAAAAGTGATGCCGGATGTCAATGTGCTTTGTGCGGCTGTGCTCAACAGGATTTTCCGCTATTCGGATAGCACTCTCATTGTCACATAGGAGTGGGACTTTGCTCAGATTGTAGCCAAAGTCCCGGAGGGTTTGCGTCATCCAAAGTAGTTGCACACAACACTGTCCTGCGGCAACGTACTCGGCTTCAGCGGTGGATAGGGAAACAGAAGTTTGTTTCTTAGAGTTCCACGACATCAGGGACCTTCCTAAGAATTGGCACGTCCCTGATGTACTCTTCCTATCGACCTTACATCCAGCATAGTCGGAATCTGAATATCCAATCAAGTCAAAGTTAGACCCCTTTGGATACCAGATCCCGAAGCAAGGCGTAGCGACTAAATATCTTAGAATTCGCTTCACAGCCACTAAGTGACACTCCTTAGGATCGGATTGAAATCTAGCACACATGCATACGCTAAGCATAATATCCGGTCTACTAGCACACAAATAAAGTAAAGACCCTATCATAGACCGGTATGCCTTTTGATCAACGGACTTACCTCCTTTGTTGAGGTCGGTGTGTCCGTCGGTTCCCATCGGAGTCTTTGTGGGCTTGGCGTCCTTCATCCCAAACCGCTTTAACAAATCTTGCGTGTACTTCGTTTGGGAGATGAAGGTGCCGTCCTTGAGTTGCTTCACTTGGAACCCAAGGAAGTAGTTCAACTCGCCCATCATCGACATCTCGAATTTCTGCGTCATCACCCTGCTAAACTCTTCACAAGACTTTTGGTTAGTAGAACCAAATATTATGTCATCGACATAAATTTGGCATACAAAAAGATCACCATTGCAAGTCTTAGTGAAAAGAGTTGGATCGGCTTTCCCAACCTTGAAAGCATTAGCAATTAAAAAGTCTCTAAGGCATTCATACCATGCTCTTGGGGCTTGCTTAAGTCCATAGAGCGCCTTAGAGAGCTTACACACATGGTCGGGGTACCGTTCATCCTCGAAGCCAGGGGGTTGCTCCACGTACACCTCCTCCTTGATCGGCCCGTTGAGGAAAGCGCTCTTCACATCCATTTGGTACAACCTGAAAGAATGGTGAGCGGCATATGCTAGCAAAATACGAATTGATTCTAGCCTAGCCACAGGAGCGAACGTCTCCTCAAAGTCCAAACCTGCGACTTGGGCATAACCTTTTGCCACAAGTCGAGCCTTGTTCCTTGTCACCACCCCGTGCTCGTCCTGTTTGTTGCGGAACACCCACTTGGTTCCCACAACATTTTGCTTGGGACGAGGCACCAGTGTCCAAACTTCATTGCGCTTGAAGTTGTTGAGTTCCTCCTACATGGCCAACGCCCAGTCCGGATCTAGCAAGGCCTCTTCTACCCTGAAAGGCTCAATAGAAGAGACAAAGGAGTAATGCTCACAAAAATTAACTAATCTCGAGCGAGTAGTTACTCCCTTGCTCATATCACCCAATATTTGGTCGACGGGATGATCCCTTTGAATCGTCGCTCGAACTTGGGTTGGAGGTGCCTGAGGTGCTTCTTCCTCTTCAATTGGAACATCCTGTGCTCCCCCTTGATCATGTGCCTCCACTTGAGGTACCTGTTCGTCATCTTGGGTTGGGGGATGCACCATAGTTGAGGAAGACGGTTGATCTTGCTCCAATTGTTCCTGAGGCCACACATCTCCAATCGCCATGGTGTGTATCGCGGCCGTTGGAACGTCTTCTTCATCTACATCATCAAGATCAACAACTTGCTCTCTTGGAGAGCCATTAGTCTCATCAAATACAACGTCGCTAGAGACTTCAACCAAACCTGATGATTTGTTGAAGACCCTATACGCCTTTGTATTTGAATCATAACCTAATAAAAACGCTTCTACAGCTTTGGGAGCAAATTTAGAGGTTCTACCTTTCTTCACAAGAATATAACACTTGCTCCCAAATACACGAAAATACGACACATTGGGTTTGTTACCAGTTAGCAGCTCGTATGAAGTCTTCTTGAGGAGGCGGTGAAGATAGACCCTGTTGATGGCGTGGCAAGCGTGTTCACGGCTTCCAACCAAAAACGCTCGGGGGTCTTGAATTCTCCAAGCATAGTCCTCGCCATATCGATGAGCGTCCTGTTCTTCCTCTCTACCACACCATTTTGCTGAGGTGTGTAGGGAGCGGAGAACTTGTGCTTGATTCCCTCCTCCTCAAGGAACTCCTCCACTTGAAGGTTCTTGAACTCGGACCCGTTGTCACACCTTATCTTCTTCACCTTGAGCTCAAACTCATTTTGAGCTCTCCTTAGGAAGCGCTTGAGGGTCCCTTGGGTTTCAGATTTATCCTGCAAAAAGAATACCCAAGTGAAGCGGGAAAATCATCAACTATAACAAGACCATACTTACTTCCTCCTATACTAAGATAGGCGACGGGTCCGAAGAGGTCCATATGAAGCATCTCCAAAGGTCTTTGTCGGGGACCATAATTAGGGGTACCCTCAAGGCTCCTAATTCTCAGCTGTTAACCCCCATCAGCATGAAGCCGCAAAGGCCTGATGGGTGCGATTAAGTCAGGGATCAGTCCATTCGAGGGACACGATCACGCCTCACCCGAGCCTAGCCTCGGACAAGGGCAGCTAACCCCGGAGGATTTTCGTCTCGCCCGAGGCCCCCCTTTTTTAGCGGCGAACATATTCCCGGCTCGCCCGAGGCCCTGCCTTCGCTAAGAAGCAACCCTGACCAAATCGCCGCACCGACCGACCAAGTCGCAGGAGCATTTAATGCAAAGGTGGCCTGACACCCTTATCCTGGCACGCACCCCCCGCCGGCAGAGCCAAAGTGACCGCCGTCACTTTGCCGCTCCACTGACCGGCCTGACGAAAGGACAGCACCGCCTACGCCACACCGACTACAGTGCCACTGGACAGAGTAAGACTGACAAGCGGTCAGGCCCTGCCGGAGGCACCATAGGAAGCTCCGCTTCGCCCGACCTAGGGCTCGGACTTGGGCTAAGTCCCGGAAGACGGTGAACTCCGCCTCGCCCGACCCAGGGCTCGGACTCGGGCTAAGTCCCAGAAGACGACGATCTCCGCCTCGCCCGACCCAGGGCTCGGACTCGGGCTAAGTCCCAGAAGACGACGATCTCCGCCTCGCCCGACCCAGGGCTCGGACTCGGGCTAAGTCCCAGAAGACGACGATCTCCGCCTCGCCCGACCCAGGGCTCGGACTTGGGCTCGGCCCCAGAAGACGACGATCTCTGCCTCGCCCGACCCGGGGGCTTGGACTCAACCTCGGCTTCGGAGGAGCTTCCACATCGCCCATCCTAGGGCGTAGACCAGCCACGTCGACAGGAGGCGCCATCATCACCCTACCCCGAGCTGACTCGGGCCGCAGGGAACAAGACCGGTGTCCCATCTGGCTCGCGCCGCCAGATAGGCAATGATGGCGCCTCGCATGCTCTGTGACGACGGCGGCTCTCCGCCCCCTTACGGAAGCAAGAGGACGTCAGCAAGGGCTCAACCGCTCCGACAGCTGTCCCTCCACCAAGCTCCATCACTCCTTCGACGGCCACGACATCACACCAGCTGGGTGCCAAGATCTCTCCGGCTGCCACAACGGCATGTACCTAGGGCGCTAGCTCACCTCCGCTAGACACGTAGCACCCTGCTACACCCCCCATTGTACACCTGGATCCTCTCCTTACGTCTATAAAAGGGAGGACCAGGGCCCTCTTAGAGAAGGTTGGCCGCGCGGGGACGAGGACGAGAACAGGCGCTCGCCTGGAGCCGCTCGCTCCCTCTCCCGCGTGGACGCTTGTAACCCCCTACTGCAAGCGCACCCGACCTGGGCGCGAGACGAACACGAAGGCCGCGGGATTCCCACCTCTCTCACGCCGGTCTCCGGCCGCCTCGCTCTCCCCCTTCGCGCTCGCCCTCGCGCTCGACCCATCTGGGCTGGGGCACGCGGCGACATTCACTCGTCGGCCCAGGGACCCCCCAGTCTCGGAACGCCGACAGTTGGCGCGCCAGGTAGGGGCCTGCTGTGTGTTGACGAACAGCTTCCCGTCAAGCTCCAGATGGGCAGTCTCCAGTAACCTCTCCAACCCGGGACGGTGCTCCGTTTCGGGAGTCTTGAGTTCATGTCCCTCGACGGCAGCTACGACATGATACTCCTTCCACCGCCGTGCGACAACAACAGTGGCGGCCGACAACCCGCCTGCCGGCGGCGGAATCGGCGACGTCTTCCCCGCATGGTGGAAGAGCAACCTTCGAGCTCACCCCGTCCTCTCCCCCGTCGACGGAGGAGGAGGCAGGGCAACCAAGGCCAAGCAGGAGACAGCGCCTCGTCGGCTGTCGAGCGAGTCGACGGTCCCGGCACCCCAATGGGGGGCGCACCAGGCGTCGACCTCGTGTTTGAGACGAAGGCAAGCGCCGTCTCCCCGCAACACGCCAATCCCGAGCAAGCGGACCACGCCAGCACGCTCGCGAAAAGTTTGCTGGATGTCACCCTCGTACCTGAGACGACGGCGCAGTCAGTCCACGACGCGACCTTATCGCCGCCCGTCAACCAAAAGGTACCGATCGATTCCCATCCCGCGTCTTTTGGGTTCAGCCTCAACCCGTCTAGCGACTTCGCTTTGGCGGGCGCTCTCGTAGAGGCAAATCCAGACCCTCTGGGGTTTCGTGTGCGGTCACCTTGGGACCGGCTGACGGACGTCTCGACCTACGGGCCCTCTGGGTCCGAGGAAGACGACGAACCCAGCATCTGTTGGGATTTCTCTAGACTTGGTAACCCCAGTGCCATGCGAGACTTCATGACCGCATGCGACTACTGCCTTTCCGACTGTTCCGATGGTGGTCGAAGCCTCGGCGACGAGGATCGCGGCCCAAGTCGCGAATGCTTCCACGTCGATCTAGGGGGTCCCCCCGAAGGCAGCCATCTCGGCATGCCGGAGGACGGTGACCTCCCTAGGCCGGTGCCTCACGTTGACATCCCACGGGAGCTAGCTGTGGTCCCTGTTCAGGCGGGGGGTCATGACCCACAGCTCGAGCAAATCCGCGGGGTGCAGGCCAGGCTCGACAAGGGAGCAGGAGCGCTGGAGCCGATCCGTCGGGACGTCGGGCAGGCATGGGCGGGCCAACCTCCGGCCGGAGAAATACGTCATCTACCCCAGGGCTTCCAGCACCGCATCGCCGACGACGTCAGGCTCAGGCCACCACCCGCATCCAGTGGGGTCGGCCAGAACCTGGCGGCAGCAGCAATGCTTCTTCGTGCGATGCCAGAGCCATCAACCACCGAGGGGCGGCGAATCCAGGGAGAACTCAAGAATCTCCTGGAAGGCGCCGCGGTCCGACGGGCCGAGAGCTCTGCCTCCCGAAGGCAGGGGTACCCCTCGGAACCTCATGCCGCGATTTCCCGATTCATGCGGGAAGCCTCGGTCTACACCGGGTGCACGCGCAACACCGCGCCTGCGGCCCCGGGTCGCCTCGGCAACGAGCACCACCACCGCGATCGACGGGCCCACCTCGACGAGAGGGTGCGCCGAGGCTACCACCCCAGGCGTGGGGGACGCTACGACAGCGGGGAGGATCGGAGTCCCTCGCCCGAACCACCCGGTCCACAAGCCTTCAGCCGAGCCATCCGACGGGCGCCGTTCTCGACCCGGTTCCGACCCCCGGCTACTATCACGAAGTATTCGGGGGAGACGAGACCAGAACTGTGGCTCGCGGACTACCGTCTGGCCTGCCAGCTAGGTGGAACGGACGATGACAACCTCATCATCCGCAACCTCCCCCTGTTCCTCTCCGACTCCACTCGCGCCTGGTTGGAGCACCTGCCTCTGGGGCAGATCTCCAACTGGGACGACCTAGTCCAAGCTTTCACCGGCAATTTCCAGGGCACGTATGTGCGCCCCGGGAATTCCTGGGACCTCCGAAGCTGCCGACAGCAGCCGGGAGAGTCTCTCCGAGACTACATCCGGCGATTCTCGAAGCAGCGCACCGAGCTGCCCAACATCACCGACTCGGATGTCATCGGCGCGTTCCTCGCTGGCACCACCTGCCGCGACCTAGTGAGCAAGCTGGGCCGCAAGACCCCAACCAGGGCGAGCGAGCTGATGGACATCGCCACCAAGTTCGCCTCCGGCCAGGAGGCGGTCGAGGCTATCTTCCGAAAGGACAAGCAGCCCCAGGGCCGCCCATCGGAAGGTACTCCCGAGGCGTCAACTCAGCGCGGCACCAAGAAGAAGGGCAAGAAGAAGTCGCAAGCGAAACGCGACGCCGCCGACGCAGACCTTGTCGCCGCCGCCGAGTACAAGAACCCTCGGAAGCCCCCCGGAGGTGCCAACCTCTTCGACAAGATGCTCAAGGAGCCGTGCCCCTATCACCAGGGACCGGTCAAGCACACCCTTGAGGAGTGCGTCATGCTTCGGCGCCACTTCCATAGGGTCGGGCCACCCGCGGAGGGTGGCAAGGCCCGCGACGACGACAAGAAGGAAGATCACCAGGCAGGAGAGTTCCGCGAGGTCCGCGACTGCTTCATGATCTATGGTGGGCAAGTGGCGAACGCCTCGGCTCGGCACCGCAAGCAAGAGCGCCGGGAGGTCTGCTCGGTCAAGGTGGCAGTGCCAGTCTATCTAGACTGGTCCGACAAGCCCATCACCTTCGACCGAGACGATCGCCCCGACCATGTGCCGAGCCCCGGGAAATACCCGCTCGTCGTTGACCCCGTCATCGGCGACGTCAGGCTCACCAAGGTCCTCATGGACGGAGGCAGCAGCCTCAACATCATCTATGCCGAGACCCTCGGGCTCCTGCGTGTTGATCTGTCCTCTGTCCGGGCAGGCGCTGCGCCCTTCCATGGGATTATCCCCGGGAAGCGCGTCCAACCCCTCGGACAGCTCGACCTTCCCATCTGCTTCGGAACACCCTCCAACTTCCGAAGGGAGACCCTGACGTTCGAGGTGGTCGGGTTCCGAGGGACCTACCACGCGGTACTGGGGAGGCCATGCTACGCGAAGTTCATGGCCGTCCCCAACTACACCTACCTGAAGCTCAAGATGCCGGGCCCCAACGGGGTCATCACCGTCGGCCCTACGTACAAACACGCGTTCGAATGCGACGTGGAGTGCGTGAAGTACGCCGAGGCCCTCGCCGAGTCCGAGGCCCTCATCGCCGACCTAGAGAGCCTCTCTAAGGAGGTGCCAGACGTGAAGCGTCACGCCGGCAACTTCGAGCCAGCGGAGACAGTTAAGTTCGTCCCCCTCGACCCCAGCGGCGACACCTCCAAGCAGATCCGGATCGGCTCCGGGTTCGATCCCAAATAGGAAGCAGTGCTCGTCGACTTTCTCCGCGCGAACGCCGACGTCTTCGCGTGGAGTCCCTCGGACATGCCCGGCGTACCGAGGGATGTCGCCGAGCACTCGCTGGATATCCGAGCCGGAGCCCGACCCGTCAAGCAGCCGCTGCGCCGATACGACGAGGAGAAGCGCAGAGCTATAGGCGAGGAGATTCACAAGCTAATGGCGGCAGGGTTCATCAAAGAGGTATTCCATCCCGAATGGCTTGCCAACCCTGTGCTTGTGAGAAAGAAAGGGGGGAAATGGCGGATGAGTGTAGACTACACTGGTCTCAATAAAGCATGTCCGAAGGTTCCCTACCCTCTGCCTCGCATCGACCAGATCGTGGATTCCACTGCTGGGTGCGAAACCCTGTCTTTCCTCGATGCCTACTCGGGGTATCATCAAATCAAGATGAAAGAGTCCGACCAGCTCGCGACTTCTTTCATCACACCCTTCGGCATGTACTGCTATGTCACCATGCCGTTCGGTTTGAGGAATGCGGGCACGACGTACCAGCGGTGCATGAACCATGTGTTCGGCGAACACATTGGCCGCACGGTCGAGGCCTACGTCGATGACATCGTAGTCAAGACGAGGAAAGCCTCCGACCTCCTTTCCGACCTTGAAACGACATTCCGATGTCTCAAGGCAAAAGGCGTCAAGCTCAATCCCGAAAAGTGTGTCTTCGGGGTGCCCCGAGGCATGCTCTTGGGGTTCATCGTCTCCGAGCGGGGCATCGAAGCCAACCCGGAAAAAATCGCAGCCATTACAAGCATGGGGCCCATCAAGGACTTGAAAGGCGTACAGAGGGTCATGGGATGCCTCGCGGCTCTGAGCCGTTTCATCTCACGCCTCGGCGAAAGAGGTCTACCTCTGTACCGCCTCTTAAGGAAGGCCGAGTGCTTCACTTGGACCCCTGAGGCCGAGGAAGCCCTCGGGAACCTGAAGGCGCTCCTCATAAAGGTGCCTATCTTGGTGCCCCCAGCTGCCGGAGAAGCCCTCCTGGTCTACGTCGCCGCGACCACCCAGGTGGTTAGCGCCGCGATTGTGGTCGAGAGGCAAGAAGAGGGGCATGCACTGCCCGTTCAGAGGCCAGTCTACTTCATCAGCGAGGTACTGTCCGAAACCAAGGTCCGCTACCCACAAGTCCAGAAGCTGCTGTACACGGTGATCCTAACGCGACGGAAGCTGCGACACTACTTCGAGTCTCATCCGGTAACTGCGGTGTCATCCTTCCCCCTGGGGGAGATCATCCAGTGCCGAGAGGCCTCGGGTAGGATTGCAAAGTGGGCGGTGGAGATCATGGGCGAGACAATCTCGTTCGCTCCTCGGAAAGCCATTAAGTCCCAGGTCTTGGCGGATTTCGTGGCTGAATGGGTCGACACCCAGCTACCGACGGCTCCGATCCAACCGGAGCTCTGGACCATGTTCTTCGACGGGTCGCTGATGAAGACAAGAGCCGGCGTAGGCCTACTCTTCATCTCACCCCTCGGAAAGCATCTACGCTACGTGCTACGCCTCCACTTCCCGGCGTCCAACAATGTGGCCGAATATGAGGCCCTGGTCAACGGGTTGTGGATCGCCATCGAGCTAGGGGTCCGATGCCTCGATGCTCGTGGTGACTCGCGGCTCGTCATCGACCAAGTCATGAAGAACTCCCATTGCCGCGACCCGAAGATGGAGGCCTACTGCGATGAGGTTCGGCGCCTGGAAGACAAGTTCTACGGGCTCGAGCTCAACCACATCGCTCGGCTCTACAACGAGACTGCGGACGAGCTGGCTAAAATAGCCTCGGGGCGAACGACGGTTCCCCCGGACATCTTCTCCCGAGACCTGCATCAACCTTCCGTCAAGATTGACGACACGTCCGAGCCTGAGGTACCCTCGGCCCAGTCCGAGGCGCCCACGGCCCAACCCGAGGCGCCCTCGGTTCAGTCCGAGGCACCCTCAGCTCGACCCGAGGCGCCCTCGGTTCAGTCCGAGGTACCCTCGGCCCCCGAGGGTGAGGCACTGCGCGTCGAGGAGGAGCAAAGCAGGGTCGCGCCTAATCAAAACTGGCAGACCCCATACCTGCAATATCTCCACCGAGGAGAGCTGCCCCTCGACCGAGCCGAGGCTTGGTGGGTGGCGCGGCACACCAAGTCGTTCGTCTTGCTAGGAGATGAGAAGGAGCTCTACCACCGCAGCCCCTCAGGCATCCTCCAGCGATGCATCTCCATCGCCGAAGGTCAGGAACTCCTGCGAGAGATACACTCGGGGGCTTGCGGCCATCACGCAGCGCCTCGAGCCCTTGTCAGGAACGCTTTCCGGCAAGGCTTCTACTGGCCGACGGCGGTGGCCGACGCTACCAGAATCGTCCGCACCTGCGAAGGGTGCCAATTCTACGCGAGGCAGACCCATCTACCCGCTCAGGCTCTGCAGACGATACCCATCACCTGGCCTTTTGCGGTGTGGGGTCTGGACCTCGTCGGCCCCTTGCAGAAGGCACCCGGGGGCTACACGCACCTGCTGGTCGCCATCGACAAATTCTCCAAGTGGATCGAGGTCCGACCCCTGAACAGCATCAGGTCCGAGCAGGCGGTGGCGTTCTTCACCAACATCATCCATCGCTTCGGGGTCCCGAACTCCATCATTACCGACAACGGCACCCAGTTCACCGGCAGAAAGTTCCTGGACTTCTGCGAGGATCACCACATCCGGGTGGACTGGGCCGCCGTGGCTCATCCCATGACGAATGGGTAGGAGGAGCGTGCCAACGGCATGATTCTACAAGGGCTCAAGCCTCGGATCTACAACGACCTCAACAAGTTCGGCAAGCGATGGATGAAGGAACTCCCCTCGGTGGTCTGGAGTCTGAGGACAACGCCGAGCCGAGCCACGGGCTTCACGCCGTTCTTTCTAGTCTATGGGGCCGAAGCCATCTTGCCCACAGACTTAGAATACGGCTCCCCGAGGACGAGGGCCTACACCGACCAAAGCAACCAAGTCAGCCGAGAAAACTCGCTGGACCAGCTGGAGGAGGCTCGGGACCAGGCCTTGCTACACTCGGCGCGGTACCAGCAGTCCCTGCGACGCTACCACGCCCGAGGGGTCTGGTCCCGAGACCTCCAGGTGGGCGACCTTGTGCTTCGGCTGCGACAAGACGCCCGAGGGCGGCACAAGCTCACGCCTCCCTAGGAGGGGCCATTCATCATCGCCAAGGTTCTGAAGCCCGGAACATACAAGCTGGCCAACAGCCAAGGCGAGGTCTACGACAACGCCTGGAACATCCAACAGCTACGTCGCTTCTACCCTTAAGACGTTTTCAAGTTGATCATATACCTCGCACCCATGCTAAGTTTAGTCATCAAGGAAGGGTCGACCTCGCCTCGGCAAAGCCCGACCCTCCCTCGGGGGCTAAAATGGGGGGAACCCCTCCGCATCAAAGTTGAGGGACCTCTTTGCGTCCAAGATTTTCAAATTAAAAAAAGCTTTTTGCGTTCCCCCCGGCTATGTCGGAAGCAAGGCCCCAAGGAGCGAACGCGGGTGCATGTAAGCGGCAAGGCCGACTGAGCCGAGGGACTCCTACGCCTTCGGGTTAGGAACACCTCACTCGTCACCCGCCGCGAAAAGTGACCCCTACTTGGGAAAACCACCCTGTTACCAAACAGGCGAAGCCGGACACGCAAAAAGGAAAGGAGTACGACTTCATGCAACGGTAACAAAGTGTTTAGGCCTTAGCGGCCGCAGAAGGACACACGGGCATCCGACATAAACTGATCCAACAGAGTTAGGCGTCGCCTCGGGAAGGAGCCGCACCTTCGGCTTCGTCCCCACCATCGGCAAAGTCCATCCCGGCTTCCGGCGACGGCGCAGGTGGGAGGATCTCTGCCTCGAAGGTGGTCGCCAGCACTTCACTCGGACCCGCGGCGGCCGCATCGAGCCTCTGGACTTCTGCCAGGGCAGCTTCGTCCTCGTCAGGAAGGCAATACCCCTCGCTAACCCGCTCTAGGTCCACAACGTAGTGGGAAGCGAGTACGGCGAAGGCCCGCCTGACGCCGTGGTGCAACGCCTCGCGGAGCCTGCCGCGCACATGATCGCCCAAGACTTGAAGGCGGCTTCGAGGGGAGCTTCCTGAGGGGACATCGCCGGAGCCAAGGACCCGGTAAACGTCCGAGACGGCCTCGAACATGGCCGCGTGGTCGGCTTCCCTCTGCTCGGCCGCCCCAGCAAGCGCCTCGGCAAGCGCCTTGGCGGACTCATCGAGGGCGGACTCGAGCTCTGCGAACAGCCAAAGGAAGGATCTCAAACACAAGCAGAGGAAACAAGCGGAAACGAAAACCGAAGATGGCCAAGGCGTACCTCCGGCTCGGGTACGCTGCTCCGAGGCTGCGACCTGGGCTGCGGCTAGGTCGGCCGCAAGGGTATCGGCCCGGCTTTCGGCCTCGGCAGCCCGGCCCCGAGACTGGTCCCGCTCCTTGATGACCCGGGCGAACTCTGACTGCTGTCGTTGCGCTTCTGCACGCGCCGCGGCCGCCTCCGCGCGCGCCGCTGCCGCCTCGGCTCTCAGATCGGTGCAGAGCAACCGAAGGTCCGCCACCTCGGCACCCTGCTGGGAGAGGCGCGCAGTAGCCCCGGCAAGCGAGGTCCTCAGGGATCGCAACGAGCCCCAGACGTCGACCTCGCGGCGGATGAACGACGACTTGGCGGCGCTTCAATCCGTCAGATCCTGAGGGAAGGAAACGGGGCATCACAAAAGGCGCCTTGGTCACGAAAGAGAAAAGGTACGCCTGAAACCGTTACCTGGAGGATTTTGGGGACGTCCCTGCAGAAAACCTCCAGCGACGACCGGAGCGACCCCACCGTTGCTTCGGCGCACTCGCGGAGCTCGTCCCAGGACTGGTCCTCCCGCTCATCGTCGAGAACAAAGCCGGGATCCGAGGCCTCACGGGTCCAGAACCGGAGCAACTGGCGCCGGCCCTCGGAGCTCTGCCGCACAGCGACGAGGCTGCCGCCCGGCGGGACGGATCGCGCCTCCACGCCCCCCTCTTCCGAGGCACCGAGCGCCGACGCCTTAGCCGTCTCGACGTCGGCAGTGGCCGGTCGCTCCCCGACTGGGACGGCGGCGACATCGGTAGCGACAGGTGCCGGCATCGCCGGCACGTCTGGTGGGCCCAGGGCCACGTCCGCGTCGGCCGCCACCCCCATCACGACGGCCGCCCCGGCAGAAGCGCCAGCCTCGGGAACCCGCTCCACGGCGACTGGTGCCGCCTGAGCCCCCTGCTGTGGAGCGCCTTGCGAGAAGGTCACCTGAACGGCAGACTCACCCGCTTCGGGCCATGATCAACCGTGCCTGGGGGGAGGTCTCTCGGACCTCGACCCCCGGCAACGCCGCCGAGGTCCGCTTCGCCGGCGGCTTCGGCATCACCCTTGCTTTGGGCGCCCTGGACGCTTGGGAGGCGGGCTGCTTAGGCACCGCCACGACGACCTGGGGGCCGCTCCCCTGCGTTGTCGGTGTGGGCGGCGGCTCTCGGGGAGCAGACGCCCCGGCCTGGCTCCCCGGGGTCGCTTCGGCTCCTCCAGCCGAGGGGTCAAGTACCCTCCCGGATTGCCCCCGCTCCTCGGGCCGGGACCCCGGCGTCCTGACTCCGAGGACCGACGGCGTCAACCCGCTCGGGGGCTGGATTGATGGCTCCAGGCCTGACCCCAAGCCGGGGCTGAGGCCAAGGCGGGCAGCCATGTCATCTTCTTCGTCATCATCTTCGTCATCGTCGTCGTCGTCGGGCGTTTCCGGCGACGGCTCCCTCGGGAGTCCCTCCCTCTCCTTCCGGTGATGAAGCTTTTCCAAGGCGTCCCGAGCCCGCCTCCGCTCGTGGGCCCGGGCCTTCTCCATGTCCTTCTTTTTCTTCTTCTCCTCCGCGGCGACCCGCCGCGCTACTCGGTCCGCCGCATCTTGCGGGACCCATGGCAGGGAAGACTTGTGCCACCCTACCTTCTAAAGACGGGTGGAAATCCTGGCCTCAGAAACCAGGGGCGATCCGACGCTAGAAGAAAGAAATGGACACTCACCAGAGTCACGCACCCTTGGTCAGGGCGCATCAAAGGCTGGGAGAGGGCGCTGGGGTCCGACTTCCCCAACGCAACGGACACCCGCCCGTGGAGGACGTTGGGGGGAAGGGGATCAGAGGACATCCGCGAGCCCTCCAACTCCGCCTCCGGTGTCATTTCCCAAAGCGGCAGTCGTCGCTCCGCCAAGGGAAGCACCCTCCGGCGGTGGATGGCGGCAATAACCCCGGCAGCAGTGAGTCCCCCCCTTCCTCAACACCTCCAAGGCCTTGAGGAGGGGTTCAAGGTTCTTCTGTCTTTCATGAGGGGTCCCGTGGCGCCAAGCATCAGCGGCGGCGGTGACTACTCGCTGAGAGAACGGCGGGAGCAACTCGCCGTCATTCCGGATGTAGAACCACCGGCGCTGCCACCCCTTGTTCGAGGACGCGAGGATGGCGGGAATATACAGCGACGCCCGCGACTGCCTCAGCAGGAGGGTGCAGCCGCCGGCCCGCACCGCTGCGCGGACCTTCCTCTCCCCTGTCGGCGAGGCAAAAAGCTCCGCGAAAAAGAGATGGGTCCACAGATCCCAATGGGGGGCAATCTCCAAGTACCCCTCGCACACTGCTACGAAGATGGCGGCCTGCGAGATGGAGTTGGGGCTGAGGTTGTGCAACTCCACCCTGTAGTGGTGCAGGATCGCCCGCATAAAGCAGCTCGCCGGCACACCAAAGCCCCGCTCGTGGAAGGAGACGAAGCTCACGATGTACCCCGGCGGTGGGGATGGAGCGGCTCCGCCCACGGGGGGGATCCATTCCGGTCGCTGCTCATCGGTGAGAGGGCGAAGTAAACCCTCGCCAACGAGATCCTCCAGATCACTCGCTGTCACCGTGGAGAAGGGCCATGGGTCGCGCGGTGAGATGATGGTCACCCGGTCAGCCATCGCCGAGCGGAAGGGGTGGCGGCGCAAAGGACAGGGAGGGCGGTTACCTTTTCTCCGGCTAAGTCTCTCAGGCTGCAAAAAACCTAAGAGGGAGACAGGAAGCGGAGCAAAGAACCATCGCCCGGCCCCCTCCCGAGTATATGAAGACCAAGGCGTGGCCGGTTCAAATGTTCCGCCCGGACCGGACGTGGGATTCAAAAACGCGAAGCGAAACAGCCGTTCCTCGAGCGGCTCGCGCACGCGCAACGGTCGCCTCTCCAACCACTCGCCCCGTCACATTAACTCCGCGACGGGACACGCAGCGCCTCTGGTAGGAGAAGCAGGCGACGCTTCCCCTTCGCCAAAATGAACGCGTCCAAAAAGGTACGCCGCGTCGTTCGATTTCGTATCCTTTTCCATTTTTCCTCTTTCTCTCTCTTGCAACAGGGACCGGGAAAGGGGGATACCCCGAAAAGGATCCTTCCCCGAGAAGGAACCAGGCTCCGAGCCCCCCTACTGATCAGAGGTTCGAAGGCTGGCCCCCCGGAAGGGTTCAACAGCCGCTTCAGATCGCGTGGGCCCTACACCCACTACTGGTCAGGGGTTCGAAGGCCGGCCCCTCAAAAGGGTTCAACGACCACCTCAGGCTGCTCGGGCTCCGTGCCCAATACTGATCAGGGGTTCGAAGGCTAGCCCCCGAAGGGTTCACAGCCGCCTCAGACGCCGAGCGAGGGATGACCATGGGTACGTTCGATACATAACCAAGGCTCGGGCTGCGCTCCCGAGGTACCCTAGGACATTTCCGAGACCGGCGGGAACGATCTTGTAATAGAATCCCACCAGAGGGAGGCATCGAGCCCTCGGACCCCGTCGCCAGGGGACCGGGTCTGGCAGATCACCCGCAGGTACTTTTGGGCGTGCCTCTGGGCCCCTAGCCGACCCCTAACGAATGGGGCACGGACGTCCACTCGGATTACCCGCTTGCAGCTCGTCGGAGACACCATGTTCGACGCCCATCGAGGGCAACATGGCGCTTTCCCCCCTCCTCCTTGCAGAAAGGCGACGCAGGGGCGTATGTAAAAAAGCCGAGTCTACCCCTGACCGCCCTCTCGCTCTGTGCAGAGGCTCGGGGGCTGCTCTCGCAAACCCGGCTCTGGCCGAACCGTTGACAGCGTCAACATACCAGCCCGAGAACTTGGGACCCAACCGTACACCTGGGCTACGGCCAGTTCGCATGAGGGAACGACCAGACCAGCCGAAGCACTACGTGAGGCAGTAAGACCTCGAAGGAGTGAAACCACTCCTCCGAGGCCTCGGGGGCTACACCCGGCGGGTGCGCTCGCGCGCACCCACCGGAACAAAACGCAACCGAGAAAGGCTGGTCCCCTTGCAAAAAGGTGCGACGAAAGCCTCCAAGCGAGTGCAAACACTCCCTTCGAGGCTCAGGGGCTACTGTCGGGGACCATAATTAGGGGTACCCTCAAGGCTCCTAATTCTCAGCTGGTAACCCCCATCAGCATGAAGCTGTAAAGGCCTGATGGGTGCGATTAAGTCAGGGATCAGTCCATTCGAGGGACACGATCACACCTCACCCGAGCCTAGCCTCGGACAAGGGCAGCCGACCGCGGAGGATTTCTGTCTCGCCCGAGGCCCCCCTTTTTTAGCGGCGAACATATTCCCGGCTCGCCCGAGGCCCTGCCTTCGCTAAGAAGCAACCCTGACCAAATCGCCGCACCGACCGACCAAGTCGCAGGAGCATTTAATGCAAAGGTGGTCTGACACCCTTATCCTGGCACGCACCCCCCGCCTGTAGAGCCGAAGTGACCGCCGTCACTTCGCCGCTCCACTGACCGGCCTGACGAAAGGACAGCGCCGCCTACGCCACACCGACTACAGTGCCACTGGACAGAGTAAGACTGACAAGCGGTCAGGCCCTGCCGGAGGCACCATAGGAAGCTCCGCTTCGCCCGACCCAGGTCTCGGACTCGGGCTAAGTCCCGGAAGACGGCGAACTCCGCCTCGCCTGACCCAGGGCTCGGACTCGGGCTAAGTCCCAGAAGACGACGATCTCCGCCTCGCCCGACCCAGGGCTCGGACTCGGGCTAAGTCCCAGAAGACGACGATCTCTGCCTCGCCCGACCCAGGGCTCGGACTCGGGCTAAGTCCCAGAAGACGACGATCTCCGCCTCGCCCGACCTAGGGCTCGGACTTGGGCTCGGCCCCAGAAGACGACGATCTCCGCCTCGCCCGACCCGGGGGCTCGGACTCAACCTCGGCTTCGGAGGAGCTTCCACATCGCCCAACCTAGGGCGTAGACCAGCCACGTCGACAGGAGGCGCCATCATCACCCTACCCCGAGCTGACTCGGGCCGCAGGGAACAAGACCGGCGTCCCATCTGGCTCGCGCCGCCAGATAGGCAATGATGGCGCCCTGCATGCTCTGTGACGACGGCGGCTCTACGCCCCCTTACGGAAGCAAGAGGACGTCAGCAAGGGCTCAACCGCTCTGACAGCTGTCCCTCCGCCAAGCTCCATCGCTCCTTCGACGGCCACGACATCACACCAGCTGGGTGCCAAGATCTCTCCGGCTGCCATAACGGCATGTACCTAGGGCGCTAGCTCACCTCCGCTAGACACGTAGCACCCTGCTACACCCCCCATTGTACACCTGGATCCTCTCCTTACGTCTATAAAAGGGAGGACCAGGGCCCTCTTAGAGAAGGTTGGCCGCGCAGGGACGAGGACGAGAACAGGCGCTCGCCTGGAGCCGCTCGCTCCCTCTCCCGCGTGGACGCTTGTAACCCCCTACTGCAAGCGCACCCGACCTAGGCGCGAGACGAACACGAAGGCCGTGGGATTCCCACCTCTCACGCCGGTCTCCGTCCGCCTCGCTCTCCCCCCTTCGCGCTCGCCCTCGCGCTCGACCCATCTGGGCTGGGGCACGCGGCGACATTCACTCGTCGGCCCAGGGACCCCCCGGTCTCGGAACGCCGACAGTCTTGATGTTGTCATCACATTTTTGGTGTGATGAGAGCCTCCCACCTGTTTCCCTGCTTGACAAGCTGCATAAGGTCTATCCTTTTCGAAATGTACATTAGTTAGACCTATCACGTGTTCTCCCTTTAGAAGCTTGTGGAGGTTCTTCATCCCCACATGTGCTAAGCGGCGATGCCACAACCAGCCCATGCAAGTCTTAGCCATTAAGCATGCATCTAGACCGGCCTCTTCTTTTGCAAAATCAACCAAATAAAGTTTGTCGTCTAGTACACCCTTAAAAGCTAGTGAACCATCACATCTTCTAAAGACAGACACATCTATATTTGTAAATAGACAATTATATCCCATTTTGCATAATTGACTAACAGATAACAAATTATATCCAAGCGACTCAACTAAAAACACATTGGATCTTGGGAATCCTTGTGCTCGGACGAAATAGCAATTTTACCTAACCCTTTTATCTTGCCTTGGTTCCCATCACCGAATATTATTGAATCTTGGGAATCCTTGTTCTTGACGTAGGAAGAGAACATCCTCTTTTCCCCCGTCATGTGGTTTGTGCATCCGCTGTCGATAATCTAGCTTGAACCCCCGGATGCATAAACCTGCAAGGCAAATTTAGGCTTGGGTCTTAGGTACCCAACTCTTATTGGGTCCTACAAGGTTAGTCACAATTGTCTTAGGGACCCAAATGCAAGTTTTATCACCCTTGCATTTTGCCCCTAATTTCCTAGCAACTATCTTCCTATCCTTTCTACAAATAGCAAAGGAAGCATTTAAAGCATGATAAATTGTAGAGGGTCCATTCATAACTTTCCTAGGAACATGAGCAATATTCTTTCTAGGCACATGATGAATATTTTTCCTAGGCATATCTCTACCATGCATATAGGAAGAACTGGAAGCAAACATAGAATAAGAATCATAGGCATGTGAGTCAAAAGCATTACAACTCCTATGAGACTGTCTTCTATCATTGTACATAAAAGCATGGTTCTTTTTAGTACTACTTGCCATAGGGGCCTTCCCTTTCTCCTTGGCGGAGATGGGAGCCTTATGGCTTGTTAAGTTCTTGGCTTAACTCTTGAAGCCAAGCCCATCCTTAATTGAGGGGTGTCTACCAACCGTGTAGGCATCCCTAGCAAATTTTAGTTTATCAAAATCACTTTTGCTAGCCTTAAGTTGGGCATTAAGACTAGCCATTTCATCATTTAACTTTGCAATAGAAGCTATGTGTTCACTACAAGCATCAATATCAAAATCTTTACATCTATTGCAAATAACAACATTTTCTACACAAGTTGTTGATTTACTAGCTATTTCTAACTTAGCATTCAAATCATCATTAATGCTCCTTAAGCTAGAAATTGTCTCATGGCAAGAAGATAATTCACAAGAAAGCATTTCATTTCTTTTAACTTCTAAAGCATAGGATTTTTGTGCCTCTACAAATTTATCATGTTCTTCATACAACAAATCCTCTTGCTTTTCTAAAAGCCTATCTTTTTCATTCAAGGCATCAATCAATTCATTGATTTCATCAATTTTATTTCTATCCAATCCCTTGAACAAGCTAGAGTAATCTATTTCCTCATCGCTAGAATCATCATCACTTGAAGAAGAGTAAGTGGTATCCCGAGTACATACCTTCTTCTCCTTCGCCATGAGGCATGTGTGATGCTCGTTGGGGAAGAGGGATGACTTGTTGAAGGCAGTGGCGGCGAGTCCTTCATTGTCGGAGTCGGAGGAGGAGCAATCCGAATCCCACTCCTTTCCGATATGTGCCTCGCCCTTGGCCTTCTTGTAACTCTTCTTCTTCTCCTTCTTGTTTCCCTTTTCCTGGTCACTATCATTGTCGGGACAGTTAGCGATAAAATGACCAAGCTTACCACATTTGAAGCATGAGCGCTTCCCCTTTGACTTGGTCTTGCTTGGCTGTCCCTTGCGACCCTTAAGCGCCATCTTGAAACGCTTGATGATGAGGGCCATTTCTTCATTATTGAGACCTGTCGCCTCAACTTGCGCCACCTTGCTAGGTAACACCTCCTTGCTTCTCGTTGCCTTGAGAGCAATGGGTTGAGGCTCATTGATTGGACCATTTAGTGCGTCGTCCACGTACCTCGCCTCCTTGATCATCATTCGCTCGCTTACGAATTTTCCAAGGACTTCTTCGGGCGACATTTTGGTGTACCTGGGATTCTCACGAATATTATTCACCAAATGAGGATCAAGAACGGTAAAGGACCTTAGCATCAGTCGGACGACGTCGTGGTCCGTCCATCGCGTGCTTCTGTAGCTCCTTATTTTGTTGATAAGGGTCTTGAGCCGGTTGTATGTTTGGGTTGGCTCCTCGCCCCTTATCATCACGAATCGTCCAAGCTCGCCCTCTACCAACTCCATCTTGGTGAGCGAGGTGACGTCGTTCCCCTCATGAGAAATCTTGAGGGTGTCCCAGATCTGCTTGGCATTGTCCAAGCAGCTCACTTTATGGTACTCGTCCCTGCACAAGGAGGCTAACAACACATTAGTGGCTTGTGCATTTCTATGAATTTGTTCATTAATGAAAATAGGACTATCCGAGCTATCGAACTTCATTCCACTTTCCACAATCTCCCATATGCTCGGATGGAGAGAGAATAGGTGACTACGCATTTTGTGGCTCCAAAATCCGTAGTCCTCTCCATCAAAGTGAGGAGGTTTGCCAAGTGGAATGGAGAGCAAATGAGTATTTGTACTTTGCGGAATACGAGAGTAGTCAAAAGAAAAGTTCGAATTAACCGGTTTCCTTCTCTCGTAGTCGTTGTCGTCGTTGTCCTTTTGGGAAGAAGATGACTCGTCGCTGTCGTCGTAGTAGACAATCTCCTTGATGCGCCTTGTCTTCTTCTTCTTCCCATCTTTCCGTCTATGGCCCGAGCCTGAGTCGGTAGGCTTGTCATCCTTCGGCTCGTTGACGAAAGATTCCTTCTCTTTATCGTTGATCATGATACCCTTCCCCTTAGGATCCATCTCTTCGGGCGGTTAGTCCCTTTGTGAAGAGAACGGCTCTGATACCAATTGAGAGCACCTAGAGGGGGGTGAATAGGTGATCCTGTAACACTTAAAACTTAGGCCACAAAAACTTGGTTAAGTGTTAGCGCAATAACCGCCAAGTGGCTTGAGAGGAATCTTCAACAAAACACAATAACCAACAAGAGATCAATCACAGAGATGGCATGGTGGTTATCCCGTGGTTCGGCCAAGACCAACGCTTGCCTACTCCACGTTGTGGCATCCCAACGGACGAGGGTTGCAATCAACCCCTCTCAAGCGGTCCAAAGACCCACTTGAATACCACGGTGTTTTGCTTGCTTTTCTTAATCCCGTTTGCGAGGAATCTCCACAACTTGGAGCCTCTCGCCCTTACACTTGAAGTTCACAAAGAAGCACGGAGCAAGGGAGGGATTAGCAACGCACACAAGACACAAAAATCAGAGTGTCACCATGCACACAAGTCGCAACAAGAGCTCGCAACACAATCCAATGAGTTCACAACTCCACTAGAGCTCTATATGCTATCACAAAGAAACAAATGCGCGGAATCGAGGTCTTGGTGCTTAGGAATGTTGTAAGAATGCTTGGTGTACTCCTCCATGCGCCTAGGGGTCCCTTTTATAGCCCCAAGGCAGCTAGGAGCCGTTGAGAACATTCCTGGAAGGCAGATCTTGCCTTCTGTCGACTGGCGCACCGGACAGTTTGGTGCATCACCGGACATCCACTGTTCACTGTCCGGTGCAGATTGCTTTCCTTATTTGGCGAAGCCGACCGTTGGAGTCTGAGAGCCGTTGGCACACCAAACACTGTCCGGTGCACACCGGACAGTCCGGTGCACACCGGACAGTCCGGTGCACCAATGTGACAGTTGGCACGGCCACGCGTCACGCGTGGAATCCTCGGCCGACCGTTGCCCCGGCTGACTGTTGACTCACCGGACAGTCCGGTGCACCACCGGACAGACCGGTGAATTTTAGCCGTACGCCGTTGATGGTTTCCCGAGAGCGACGAGTTCGCCTGTGAACGGCTCACCGGACAGTCCGGTGCACCACCGGACAGTCCGGTGAATTATAGCCGTACACCACCGTCGAAGTCCCGAGAGCAGCCTGTTCGCCCGAGCCAGCCTGGCGCACCGGACACTGTCCGGTGCACCACCGGACAGTCCGGTGAACCCAGACTGAGCAGACTTTGGCTGAACTTAGCCATCTCTTCTCCAACTCGATTTTTTCTGTTTCCAGCACTTAGACACAATACATTAGTCCATAAAACAATGTACTAAGTCTAGAAACATACCTTTTAACATGATTTTCACTTTGTCCACCACTTTGCATAGATTAGCACAAAAGCACTTGTGTTGGCACTCAATCACCAAAATACTTAGAAATGGCCCAAGGGCACAATTCCCTTTCAGTTGGAGGGGCTCGTGATGCTTCTTCCTCCATAATGTGTTCCTCCTGTGCTCCCTCTTGATCCTGCTTCTCTTCTTGAGGTACCTTTTTATCGTATTGGGTTGGGGGATGCACCAATGTCAAGGAGGATGGTTGATCTTGTTCCTGTAGTTCCTGTGGTCGCACATCACCTATCGCCATCATATGCATTGCGGCCGTCGGGACTTCTTCTTCATCTAAATCATCAAGATCAACTTGCTCTTTTGGAGTGCCATTAGTCTCATCAAATACAATGTCGCTAGAGACTTCAACTAATCCTAATGATTTGTTGAAGACCCTATACGCCTTTGTATTTGAGTCATATCCTAGTAAAAACCCTTCTACTGCCTTGGGAGCAAATTTAGAATGTCTACCTTTCTTCACCAAAATGTAGCATTTGCTCCCAAATACACGAAAATAAGAGACATTGGGTTTGTTACCAGTAAGAAGTTCGTAGGAAGTCTTCTTGAGGAGACGGTGCAGGTAGAGCTGATTTATGGCATGGCAAGTTGTGTTCACAGCTTCTGACCAAAACCGCTCAGGCGTCTTGTATTCTCCAAGCATCATTCTCGCCATATTGATTAGCATCCTGTTCTTCCTCTCTACCACACCATTTTGCTGTGGTGTGTAGGGAGCGGAGAACTCGTGCTTGATCCCTTCCTCCTCAAGATACTCTTCAACTTGTAGATTTTTGAACTCGAACCCATTGTCGCTTCTTATTTTCTTCACCTTGAGCTCAAACTCATTTTGAGCTCTCCTTAAGAAGCGCTTTAGGGTCCCTAGGGTTTCTGACTTATCCTGCAAAAGAATACCCAAGTGAAGCGGGAAAAATCATGAACAATTACAAGACCATACTTACTTCCCCCGATGCTGAGGTAGGCAACGGGTTCGAAGAGATCCATGTGAAGAAGCTCCAGTGGTCTTGATGTCGTCATCACATTCTTGCTGTGATGAGTGCTTCCCACCTGTTTCCCTGCCTGACATGCTGCACAAGGCCTGTCTTTCTCAAAACAGACATCGGTTAGTCCTAACACATGATCTCCCCTTAGAAGCTTATGAAGGTTCTTCATCCCAACATGTGCTAGACGGCGATGCCACAGCCAGCCCATATTAGTCCTAGCGATTAAGCATGCATCTAGACCGGCATTCTCTTTCGAAAAATCAACTAAATAGAGCTTGCCATCTAATACACCCTTAAAAGCTAATGAACCATCACTCCTAAAGACAGATACATCAACATTTGTAAACAAACAATTGTAACCCATGTGACACAATTGACTTACAGACAGAAGATTGTACCCGAGCGACTCTACAAAAAATACATTTGATATTGAGTGCTCGTTAGTGATGGCTATTTGGCCCAAGCCTTTGACTTTGCCTTGATTCCCATCTCCAAAGATGATCGTATCCTGGGAATCCTTGTTTTTGACATAGGAGGTGAACATCTTCTTCTCCCTCGTCATGTGGTTTGTGCATCCGCTGTCGATAATCCAGCTTGAGCCCCCGGATGCATAAACCTGCAAGGCAATTTAAGCGTGGGTTTTAGGTACCCAACTCTTGTTGGGTCCTGCAAGGTTAGTCACAACAGTTTTTGGAACCCATATGCAAGTTTTGTCTCCCTTGCATTTGGATCCCAGCTTCCTAGCAACTACTTTAGCATTATTGCATACAAGTATAAAAGAAGCATTACACGCATGGTAAACAGTAGTTGGCCCATTGTAAGTTTTCCTAGGTGCATGAGAGGGAACATAATTTCTCCTAGGTCTACTTCTACCATGAATAAAAGTGGAACTCGATGCAAACATAGCATGTGAATCATTATAAACAGCATGATCATAACTCTGATTATAATTAGAAACTTTCTTAACATGAGTATAAAGATAGGCATGTTTCTTTTGATCATGTGCGCTACTGGCCATAGGAGCCTTCCCTTTCCCCTTGAGATCGGAAGTCCTTTGGCTTGTTAAGTTCTTGGTTTCCTTTCGAAAACCAAGTCCATCCTTAATTGAGGGGTGTCTACCAACAGTGTAGGCATCCCTAGCAAATTTTAATTTATTATAATCATCTTTGCAAGTCTTAAGTTGAGCACTAAGACTTGCAACCTCATTGTTTAATTTATTAATAGAAGCAGCATGTTCATCACAAGCATTAACATCAAAGTCTTTACATCTATTGCAAATTACTACATGCTCTACACATGAACTAGTTTCATTTACTTTCTCTAGCTTAGCATTTAATTCTAAATTTAAATTCTTTAGGCTAGAAATGGATTCATGATAGGAAGACAACTCAGATGACAGTATTTCATTTTTCTTTATTTCTAAAGCAAGAGATTTTTGAACGCTAACACACTTGTCATGTTCCTCATATAAAATATCCTCTTGCTTTTCTAGTAGTCTATCCTTTTCATTAAGAGTGTCGATTAATTCATTAATTTTCTCAACTTTAGCTCTATCTAACCCCTTAAACAAATCAGTGTAATCTACTTCATCATCAGATGATTGCTCATCGCTACAAGAAGAATACTTGGGAGTATCTCGAATGCTTACCTTCTTCTCCTTAGCCATAAGGCAAGTATGGCGTTCGTTGGGGAAGAGCGAAGATTTGTCGAAGACCGAGGCAGCCAATCCTTCATCGTCGGAGTCGGATGAAGAGCAGTCAGAATCTCATTCCTTTCCAAGGAGCGCCTCGCCCTTCGCCTTCCTGTAGTTCTTCTTCTTTTCCCTCTTCCCGTGCTTTTCTTGTCCCTGGGCATTATCATTATCGGGGCATTGAGCTATGAAATGACCAGTCTTACCACATTTGAAGCAGGAGCACTTTCCCCTTGTTTTATTATTGTTGAGGGTACTCCTTGCGTCCTTTTAGCGCGGTCTTGAAGTGCTTGATGATAAGCGCCATCTCATCCTCATTGAGCTCGGCAGCCTCTACTTGTGCTACCTTGCTTGGTAGCATCTCCTTGTTGCTAGTTGCTTTGAGAGCAACAGGCTGCGGCTCATAGATGGGTAGTGGACCATTTAGCGCATCGTCCACGTATCGTGCCTCCTTCACCATCATGCGCCCGCTCATGAATTTTCCGAGGATCTCCTCGGGCATCATTTTGGTGTACCTAGGATTTTCATGAATAAGGTTGACAAGATGGGAGTCAATAACGGTAAATGACCTGAGCATGAGTCGGACGACATCATGATCTGTCCATCTTGTGCTACCATAGCTTCGAATTTTGTTGACCAGGGTTTTGAGCCTGTTGTACATTTGTGTTGGCTCCTCTTCCTTGATCATCGCGAACCTCCTCTGTTTGCCTTCCACCAGTTCCATCTTGGTGATCATGGTGGCGTCGTTACCCTCATGGGATATCTTGAGAGTATCCTAGATTTGTTTAGCATTGTCCAAGCCACTCACTTTATTGTACTCATCGCTGCAAAGAGATGCTAGCAAAACAGTAGTAGCTTGGGCATTTTTATGAATTTGTTCATTTATAAAGACAGGATTATCAGTGCTGTCAAAATGCATCCCATTTTCTACAATTTCCCATATGCTAGGATGAAGAGAGAATAAATGACTATGTATTTTATGACTCCAAAATGAATAGTCCTCTCCATCGAAGTGTGGAGGTTTTTCCAAGGGGAATTGATAGTAAATGCGCATTTGAATTATAGGGAATGCGAGAATAATCAAAAGAATAATTTTGATTAACCGTTTTTTCTTGGACGAGGAGTCGTCGTCGTCGTCCCTTGCTAAAGAAGAGGAGGCGTCACTGTCATAGTAGATGATCTTCTTGATGCGCCTCTTCTTCTTCCCGTCTCTCTTTTTGTGACTCGAGTCTGAGTCAGTGGGCTTGTCGTCTCTTGGCTCGTTGAAGAGGGACTCCTTCTCCCTGTCGTTGACCACCATCCCCTTACCCTTAGGATCCATCTGTTCGAGCGGTTAGACCTTTAAATGAAGAGTACGGCTCTGATACCAATTGAGAGCACCTAGAGGGGGTGAATAGGTGATCCTGTAAAATCCAACACTAAATAGCCACAAACTTGATTATATAAAAGTTAGTGCGAGTTAATCAAGTTGCTATGAAGCGATCTCTTGTGAACAAAACAATCACAGAAGAGCAACACAAGAGACACGCGATTTTTATCCCGTGGTTTGGTCAAGTAACACTTGCCTACTTCCATGTTGTGGCGTCCCAATGGACGAAGGCTGCACTCAACCCCTTTCAAGTGATCCAATGATCAACTTGAATACCATGTTCTTCCCGTTTGCTAGGAATCTCCACAAGTTGGAGCCTCTCACCCTTATAATATAGATCACAAAGAAAGCACAAGAGTAAGGATGGGAGAGCAACACACGCAAGACCCAAATCCGCTACACACACACGCACACAGGCCAAGACTTGAGCTCGAAACATAGCATAGAGAGTTCGTAACACAAACGGAGCTCAAATCACTAACACAATCGATCAAGTGCGTGGAGGCGGAGTCTAGAAGTCTTAGAATACTTAGAGAATGCTTGGTGTCATGCTCCATGCGCCTAGGGGTCCCTTTTATAGCCCCAAGGCAGCTAGGAGCCATTGGAGATCAAGTTGGAAGGCAATTCCTGCGATCTCTTTTCTTTTCTGGCGAAGCCGACCGTTAGATCTTCAGATCTGTTGGTGCACCGGACACTGTCCGGTGCACACCGGACAGTCTGGTGCAACCATCCGACCGTTGGCTTTGCCACGTGTCGCCCGTTGATCGCGTTGGCGACCGTTGGCCACGAGCGCCATTGGCTCACTGGACAGTCCGGTGAGCCACCGAACAGTCCGGTCAATTTTAGCCACGGCGCTTTATTCTTTTCCCGAGAGCGACAAGTTCGTCGCCGAAGTCCTTGGGTGTAGGCGCTGAAGACTCACCGAATTGTCTGGTGCACCACCGGACAGTCCAGTGATTTTTAGCGAAGTCGCCCGGCCGATTCCCGAGAGCAGCCAGTTCACCGTCGAGCAGCCTAGGGCACCGGACACTGTCCGGTGCACCACCGGACAGTATGGTGTGCCTGGCCCGAGCTAGTTTTGGCTGTACACAGCCAACTCTTCTCCAACTCCTTTCTTCTTTTCTTGGCACTGTTTCTAGCACTTAGATAAATACGTTAGTATGCAAAAACAATTTACTAAGTTTAGAAACATAACTTGTTCTTTGATTTTGCACTTCTCACATATTTAGCACATAAGAATTCAATCAATATGTGTTGGGCATCTAATCACTAAAATACTTATAGAAAGGGCCCAAGGGCACATTTCCCTTTCAACTGCCTTGTTATAAGAAAATTCAACATGTGGAAGGCAGTCTTCCCACATCTTTAGATTCTTTTTTAGCACAACACACAACATTGTAGATAGGGTACGGTTGATAACTTTAGTGTCCATCAGTTTGTGGGCGAGAAGTGGTGGAAAATAACAACTTCGTGACAAGTTTACCCCATAATGTCTTCCAAAAATAGCTTACAAATTTTGTATGAAACAGTAGTCTTCAGCACTCCATGTCGATCTTCCTCGGACGCGAGTGCACGTGTAGGGCAGTATGCATGGCTGGACGGGGATGCACATTATCCAAGCAAGGCAGCACAACCTAGGCCTAGATAGTGTGAACATACTGGGCAGATAGGTAGTCGTCGTGAAGGTTTTGGGCGGCTAGGCGACCGACACCACAAGGATGGCTAGTGTTGTGGCCTTAGGTGAGCGACGCAACTAGCCAGGCCAGCATGATAGGGCCAGCCGACACGGTAGGGCTAGCCGGCATGGCTAGCCTGACCAGCGTGTCCATAGGGCTAACCGACTCATCCATAGGGGTCGATGAAGGACCTCACCGATCTGCACCAAAGGTTTGGAAATCAAATGGATAAACAATTTTTTAGAATGAAATTTTTGCATATGATCATTGTTATTTGTTGGATAGAATTGTAAAAAGTTCTTGGATAGATTGTGCATAGGAATTGCTTGAAATTTTTTGTTGTCACCAACCTTGGTCAAGGAGATACAATGGAGTGGATAGACCATTATGTCTCTCTTATCTTTGAATTGATGGATGAACAACCTAGAAACGGCAATAGAAAAATTCCCACCCTAAACTTGAGGTTACACTAAGGTGTCAGATATATTTTTTTTAAAAAACTAGAATTGAGTCAATTAAAGATTGATTGGACAATTTGGAAAAAGCTTGTGAGGATGGAAATAGGTACTGGCTGGGATAACTTGATGGGGTGATTGTCATGGACAAAGACTAGTGGAGAAAGGGCAAAAAGGCTAATGTTCTATTGATGTTGTTGTATTGATCCTCGATTTCCTGACTTTTATAGGATATTCCTAGATGTGGCAAGTTTCAAAAGAAAGCACTGCAAACTACAGAATATCTTAAAGATATGTATGATGACATTTCTAATGATGAGAGTGATCATTGGAATCTTATGAGCGATAACCTAGTCATACTAGAAAGCCAACAAGAGCCATTTGGTGTTGTAAATTTTGATGAGGAAGTCGAGGATGAGCATGTGGTTATGGTTCATGATTGGGATTATCAAGAGGACAAAATTTCAATGGTATATGGGGTCTCCTACCATCAGAAATGAAAATAAAAGACCTTGTGTTGTCTTATATATACCTAAGACACCTAAATCTAGCATTACACTTGTTGTTCAAGAACAAATTACAAGGATTGCTGATTTGGCCTCCTCTTTTTCATCAAATAAGTATGATGACATCATTGTTGTGGTTCTGGAAACCGGGAACACGGTAGAATTTGTGTTTAGCAGGGGAGGCTAGCGCGGACTCACTTAGAGTGGTGAATCATGTGACCAAGAGGGTTTATATTGGTTTAGGCAGGTGCCCTACATCTAGTGTAGTGCTAATCTTAGTATTACTCTTGGATATATGTTACAAAAGGGTGCGAGTGAGAGGGATAGGAAGAGGAGAACAACTGCTAGATGATCCAAGCTCTCTTGTCTGCCCTGTTGTTCAATTCCCCCCTTTTATAGGTCAATGGGGAAAGTCTTTATAAAGATATGGGTCATTTGAAGTAGAGTTGAATCTGTTATCTACATGAGTAATCTATGGGCATTCTTCTAACATAGTACCTCTAATGTCGTCTTCCGACATGAGGATAAGCGCACGATCGGTGTGGTGGATTGCTCCACCATGCCCTATTTGTGGGTTACTATAGAGACTCCGGTGTTGAGGCTCTCTGTAGTGGAACTTGGTTGGTCCCACTTTGCAAAGTTGGCGGACGTTAAGGGTCGTGCTGATGACACCTCATCCTATTGATGGTGACTCTCCTTCACTCCCCTAGTGTGTCATGGCATCAGTCAAGACATAATTGGTGGCGACGTGCCTTGTCATGGTTGGTGTGGGTCACCAGTGTCCACCTCATTTTCACACTAAACGGGTACAGGTGTGCACCTCCCAGGCGCGTGACGAGGTCATGGAACTAGGGTCCATAAAATTACTGGCCCCAGTTGTGGGTCTGCACATCTTCGCCTTGCCTAGTTGCTTGGTGGGACTTGGTTGGTCTGTTCGTCTCCTAGAGTTGCTTGATAGGTCTTGGTCGACCCATCCACCTCGTAGGGTTGCTCAGTGGGACTTGGTTGGTCTATCTGCCTTGAAGAGTTGCTCGATAAAACATGGTTGGTCTGTTTGCCTCACAGAGTTACTTAGTGGGTCTTTGTCGCGTTGTCTGCCTTGTAGGGGTGCTCAGTGGGACTTTGTGGGTCAAAATTTACTCTCGTGGCCATTTGTTCAGTTTGGCCGCCATAAGTAATGAGCCTATTTGGGTATCCCGATGATGGGGATCCGTCAATAGCCCCCGAGCCTCTAAGCAACTCCTTGGAGTCGCTCAAAGGTTTTCTTGCTAGGAATCAGGATTTTTGACGCATGCAAGCGCATCTGCTAGATGTAGCCCCCGAGCCCTCGAGTAATCCGTGATGATTCCTTGGGGGTTTATCTTGTGAAGGTGGTGTGTTTACAGTCTTATGGATAGACCCTGTACTGGTTGGTCTGGTCCTATGCTTGAATCGAGTGTGCGCTTAGTTAATGGCAAAGCTAGGCATGGCCGCTTGGTCGCGACTTTGAGGTTCGCACACATCCCCCATAGAAAGGTTTTTTGGTCCCTTTGAGGGAAGGGCTACCCACAACCAACCTAGTTAGCATGGTGTGGCTGACCATTGAGCTACTAATGGGTAGTCCAAGCGTGATCCGACCACCCTCCGATAGGGTCTAGTCTAGCAAGTGGTCCCTTTAGGGGGCTTGGCCCGCTGGGGCATCACACTAAGTCATTCCTTACTTGGCCATTTGTTGGCCCTTTGGTCAGTTTGCCCGACCAAAGGGAGGCCTATGACCACCCCATTATCTAGGTTACCACAGGGGAGTGTGAGGTACGACCTTTGATGCGACTCCAAGCAAATGGCCTTGTGTCAGCCACCTGGCTTGAGTCTCGCTGAGAGCTTGCTTGGATCACCCCTTGCTCTATGTGACTGGTTGTTTTTAGAAAAGTTTATGTGGCCGATCCTAGGGGGCTATAATCATTACCTTCATGATGAAGAGATGACCATCATGACACTTGGTGTGGGTGGCTGACGGGACGGTTGATGTCTTGCTTGGTGCAGGCGCATGTGGATGGCTAATGAGACAAATAACTTCCCGCTCGACGCATGCGTGCGTGGGCAGTTGACGGGGCGAATAACATCCCACTTGGTGTAGGCGTGTTTTCCAAGTGGCGCGACCTCTCTTGGCACTCTACTCAAGGCGGGCGCTTAGGAATCGAGGCAACCGAGAGTTGGAATTGTGGAGGTCGCCCGCGCTGAGATCTTGGTGGACCCTCTCGTGAGGTGTTATTCCTCCTTCTTGCATTGGTGTATATACGAAGGGGGTTTTTCTTGGGTTGGTTGCACTTACTAGCATTTGCACTCCGACCTTCTTTCTACCCTGAAACCTTCTTGCCCTCTAGCTAAAGCGTCCCGATCCTTTTGGTACCTAGATGTGATACAATTACTAGTCCTAGGAGGCTAGTAACCACATTTATTTCACCATATGGAACAAAGTCTTATATAATAAATATTACAATACCAAAAGTAAGCTCTAAGGAGCTTTGAAATAGCGGAGCGAGAACCAGACCTAGCCACAGGCAGACTGGGTGCAGATGCAACCCCCTTCTAGTCGAACAAAGAAGTAATGAAATCTTCAACCACTGAAAAACATGAAAATAGATGTGTGAATACTTTCGTATTCCACAAGCGCATTCTAGCTCGTAAAGAGAGAGATACCTATATGATACATGCTTGATATGGTGGAGTTGAAAGTCACTCTTTGTTTTTCTCAGAGAAAGGCATTATCTTGGCATATCCCATAATAGAAGAGAGAAGAGAATATTTTTACTCAACCACCACTTAACTTCCCACTCACGTGGTATCAATTTTCTTTTCCAAAATACTCACACATTTTCCCATCTTTTTTTCTTTTTGAAAACAAAATGATAATTGTCATACCACACCAAACTCATCCATACTAGTGGACATGAACTATTCGAATAGATTTTTGAACTTTGCGCAGAGGTGTACACTTTACCCACTAGTCCTGCTCTGCGATCTCTCTACCATGAGATCCGCGCACCGAAACCCTTTCCTTCTTTGCATGACTTTATCTTAACAGTTATTCTGAAAGGAACAAGGCCACCTCCTTGCCCAAACCAGGATCAAATTATTCCCCCTCTGTTGGGGGTATGCTTCGTCGCCGAAGATCCTGTAAGAAGAAGCACCTTCGGCAGATCCTCTCAAAAAGCAGTGCCAAGCTATCGTTTATGAACCTTCGGCATAATCACATGTCCTAAGACGAAGGAATGAACCGACCTAGAAATGAAATGACTAATCGACCCGTAATAGCTTGTATTGTGATTGTAAGCATTTGTAAAGGGCATGAATGTAATTTCTTACAGGCTGTGCCTTGTGCCTATAAATAGATGAGCAGTACCCATGTACTGTTCACGCTGACTTGTATTTGCTCATGCGTCACGTTTGGACTTTTGCCTTCTGTTAAACCGAAGGTATAAATGTAATCCAATATTGTTTATGTTCATACATTATACAATTAAAAGATATTAATGATGTCACATGATTATTTATATTATTTTTCATGTCTCATACGTTTCTTCTTTCATTAATATATATTATGATGACGAAGGTACGACCTTCATAACCTTCGTTTGAAGATCATTATATCCTAAGGGAGATAATGCCTCGAAGGACGAAGGGCATTAACATTAACCTTTTTGTGTTGCCTTGTTCTTAATTCATAGCATTTGAGAACAAGTCCCCAACATTGGCGCCCACCGTGGGTGAACTCACTTCCACTTTTTGAGCTGATGGCTTCGTTCAACAACCAAGCTAAAGCTGCTTCGGCTACGAAGCTGGTGCTCCCAATAACAGGCGGTTCATGCTCAGAGCCGGCCAACAAGAAGCAGAAGGAGGAGGCCCAGATAAGGGTATAGCATGTTGGGGTGCAGGGACCCTTCATCAAGTCAAAATGATCTCACATCCCAATTACCTTCTCCCAAGAGGACCTTCAGCTCAAGGATTACCCTCACAATGATGCTATGGTCTTATCTTGTGTCATCAAGGGATTTCTAGTCCACAATGTTCTGGTCGATACAGGCAGTGCAGCGGATATCATATTTGCTAAGGCCTTCAGACAGATGTAAGAGCCAGAGGATACGATTCATGATGCCACACACCCTCTCTGTGGTTGCGGAGGAAGGCAGATTGTAGCGCTTGGCAAGATCACAATGCCAGTGACCTTCGGATTTGTCCACAATACAAGAACTGAACAGGTTGTGTTTGACATCGTTGACATGGAATATCCTTACAATGCAATCATTGGTCATGGAACACTCAATGAATTCGAAGCAATTCTTCATCCAGCATATTTATGCGTGAAGATACCTTTGAATTAAGGGCTCATTGCTATTCATGGAAGTCAGGAAGCTGCCAGAAAGGCTGAAGGAAATTGGACAGACTCAAAAGCAATCCACAATATAGATGAAGCCGAAGCTTGTGAACAGTATAAGTATAGAAGAGAGAAGGCTGCTTCGGCTGATCAGCCAAAGCCCATGCTTCTGTGTGAAGACATAGCAGAGCAGAAGGTATTGCTGGGATCCCAATTATCTGAAGAGCAGGAGAAAACCTTGATAAGGTTTTTATTCAACAACAAAGATGTTTTGCATGGTCAGCCAACGATCTCTGTGGTGTCAACAGGGACGTCATCGAGCATTCACTCAATGTTGATCCATCCTTCCGACCTAGGAAACAAAAGCTTCGGAAAATGTCTAACGATAAAGCCGAAGGTGCTCGGAACGAAGTAAAAAGACTTCTCAGTGCTGGTGTCATCAGAGAAGTGAAATACCCAGAGTGGCTAGCCAACACTGTTATGGTAAAAAAGGCCAATGGCAAATGGAGAATGTGCATTGATTTTACTGATCTGAACAGGGCTTGTCCAAAGGATGAGTTCCCATTACCAAGAATAGACTCTCTAGTAGATGTAGCAGCTTTGTCAGAGCTCATGAGTCTGCTAGATTGTTATTCAGGCTATCACCAAATCTGAATGAAGAAGGAAGATGAGCCAAAGACCAGCTTCATAACCCCCAGTGGTACATATTGTTATCTTCGGATGCCTAAGGGGCTCAAAAATGCTGGAGGAAGCTTCAGCAGGATGACAGCCAAGGTCATTCACTCTCAGATAGGCAGAAATGTGCTAACATATGTTGATGATATTATAGTGAAGAGCACAAAGCAAGAAAACCACATCACTGATCTGCAGGAAACATTTGCTAATTTTAGGCAAGCCGGTCTGAAACTAAATCCAGAAAAATGTGCCTTTGGAGTAAAGAAGGGCAAGTTCCTTGGCTGTTTAGTTTCAACGAAGGGGATCGAAGCCAACCCAAGCAAGATCGAAGCTATCCTTCGAATGGAGCCACCAAGCACAAAAAATGGGGCCCAACGGTTCACAGGAAGGCTAGCATCTTTGAATCGATTTGTATCTAGATCAGCAGAAAGAAATTTACCATTCTTCAAAGTACTAAAGTCAGCTAAAGTATTTCAATGGGGCCCAATTCAACAAAAAGCTTTCGAAGAGCTGAAGCAATATCTGATTGATTTAACAACATTAACTCCACCCATATCAGGGGCTCCATTGTTATTGTATGTGGCAGCTTCACACTCTGCAGTGAGTGTGGCACTTGTACAAGATAAGCTCGAAGGACAAGTTAAAAAACAAGTCCCAGTGTACTTTGTCTCTAAAGTTTTGAGTTTATCAAAGAAAAACTATACAGAATTGGAAAAGGTGTTGTATGCTGTGCTAATGGCATCCAGGAAGCTTCGGCATTATTTTCAAGCATATCACATAATTGTTCCTTCATCACAACCCTTGAAGGATATCATGAGGAATAGAGAAGCTACTAGAAGGATTGGCAAATGGGTTGCGGAGCTTAATGAATTCACTATTGACTACGTCCACAGATCTACAATTCAATCTCAAGCGCTAGCAGATTTTATCACTGATTGGACGCCAGGGGCTCACGAAGAAGGGACAAGTAAAGATGTTGAAGCTTGGACAGTGTTTTGTGATGGTTCTTGGGGAGCTTTCGGTGCAGGAGCAGCTGCGGTCCTAGTTGCACCTTCGAAGGTCAAAACATGTTATGCAGTAAAACTAGATTTCAATTGTACAAATAATGTTGCTGAGTATGAAGCACTTCTATTAGGGATTCGGAAACTAAGGGCAATGGGAATAAGAAGGGCCATTCTAAAGACCGATTCTCAAGTTATTGCTGGCCATGTGGATAAAAGCAGCAAGGCACGAGATCCGAAGCTTGAAAAATATCTGGATGCAGTTCGAAGGCTAGAAGCTTCCTTTGAAGGATTTTCCGTCAAGAATATTCCAAGAGGTCAAAATGAGCATGCAGATTTGCTAGCCAAATCAGTGGCTCAGGGGCTCCCACTACCCTCCGAAGTATTTTTTGAAACAATAAAAGCACCTTTAGTTGAGCTCATGGAGAGAGCAGTGCTTACTATTTCTCCAGTACACAGTGAAGACTGGAGAACTGAAATAATATCTTTCCTCCAAGGCAATTTGTGACGAAGCTTATAACAAGAGAATGGAGGCAAGAATAAGACCATATGTATTAATAGAAGGGGAATTGTATAAACATGGGGTTTGTTCACCACTCCTCAAGTGTTTATCAAGAACTGAAGGTGTAGAATTAATGAAAGAGATACATGCAGGTCTATGTGGATCTCATATTGGATCTAGACGGTTGTTAGGAAAAGTTTTTCGGCAAGGATTGTATTGGCCGAAGGCAGCTTCGGATGTAGCAGAATTAGTCCAAAAATGCGAAGGCTGTCAAAAATGTGCAAGAGACCAGAAGCAACTTTCATCCCTCACTCAATTGATATAGCCCACTTGGCCGTTGCAAAGGTGGGGCCTCAATTTGCTAGGCCCACTTTCACCAGCACAAGGAAATTTAAAATATGTTGTGGTGGTGGTAGAGTATTTTTCAAAATGGATTGAGGCGAAGCCCTTGGCAACAATAACTTCGGTCACTGTCCAGAAATTCTTTTGGCAAAACATTGTTTGTTGTTTCGAAGTACCAAAGGCTATTACTGTAGACAATGGAACGTAGTTTGATGCTGAAGCTTTCAAGGAATTATGTGAACAAATTGGCACGAAGATTCATTTCGCATCGGTCAGACATCCGGAGTCAAATGGACTTGTTGAAAGAGCCAATGGCATTATAATGATAGGAATAATGAAGTTAATTTTCAATCAGCCCAGAGGAAAGTGGCCAGAAGAATTGATCAAAGTGGTGTGGAGCCACAACACAACAATATCAAGGTCAACAGGTTTTACACCATTTAAACTATTGTTTGGTGACGAAGCAATCACCCCAGAAGAAGCTAAGGCAGGATCAATAAGAATAGTGGCTTCGGCAGAAGACGAAGCTAATTATTCTGTGGCAAAGGATGCTATAGAAGGGATTAGGCTTCAGGCCATGGAAAATATCAATAAATACCAAGCCGAAACAATAAAATGGCGTGACAGAAAAGATCGGCTAAAGAGTATTAAAGCAGGACATTTGGTACTTCTGAGAGTGGCCAACCCAGATACAGTGGGCAAGTTACAGCTCAAGTGGGAAGGACCTTTTCTGGTAGTATCTTCGTCAAGACCCGGTTATTACAGATTGAAGGATATGGACGGCAATGACATTCCTAGATCTTGGAATGCGGATGAGCTTCAGCAATATTATGTCTAGCTTGATGTAAACTTTTTTTATGGTACCCTTTTCCTTTCCAAAGGGGGAGAAAGGTTTTTAATGGGGCCATAGCATGTAATTTCTATTTTTCTTATTCAGCTCTACGAGAGCAAAATCCCCCAAATATGTACATGTAAAAACTGAGCATGCACCATCGAGTGCAGGGAGAAAGGAAAAAACAGGGAAAAGCTCGAAAGTCGTCCCTAAGGGGATGCAGAGCACGGCAAAGCTACAAAAAAGCCGTTCCTAAGGGAGCGCAGTGTAAGTTTTTTGCTCGAAAGTCATTCCCAAGGGAATGCAGAGCTTACAGCGAAAAGTCAACGCTGATACCGCCGAAATATAAGGCGAAGCGCGAAAAGTCAACGCGAATACCGCCGAAATAGAAGGCGAAGAAGTTCAAAAGACGTTCCTAAGGGGATGCAGAACTTACAGCGAAAAGTCAGCGCTGATACACCGAAAAATAAACGGCAAAAAGAGACTTCGGTCATTCCCAAGGGAATGAAGGCTATGGTTGTGGCATCGTATGCGTGTGTTTGGACATTGATTTGCATGACATATCACATCATACATTTGCATTCATAAACATTCATCTAGACATACATAGGATCATCATCATCATAACACAGGTGAGTGTTTCGGCTCTAAAGAACAAGACTTCGGAAAACAGAAAAAGAAGCAGATTTATGCTTCGTTGTGTACGAAAAGAAGGGAAGGTGTTTTTCGCCCTCGGCTAAAAAATGCTAGTTTCGTCCACAACAAAGCAGTTTCATACATGCACCAAAAGGTAAAGATATATTACAAGGTATGATGATTCTTAATTTACAAAGATTTTTTACAATGATATTACAAGATTTTCTCTAGAGTTTTTCTAGCAGCGACTTCAGCTTTGGCATCATCTAAGCTTCGAACCATCTGAGCTTCGGACCATCGGTCAAGCTTCGGCTCATGTTTCTTCAGCATCATCATCCTGAATATATTAAAACGGTATGCGGGAAGTGCATACTTCAAAGAGAAGGTAAAATAACGGGCATAAATTTTTACCGGCTTAAGATGGCTTCGAGCTTCGTTGCCAGCCATTTTCCGTCCGCCTTTTACCCAAATTTGAGTTATAAATCTGTTCCCTATACTCCGAGCTAGGCTAGGGATATCAATTAAATCTACCAGAGATAAGCTAAAATTCGGTCTGTTGACAATTTTTCCATGTTCACAGCCAGATTTCATGAAGGCAACGGCGGTGCCCCGAGAAGCTACCAGAGCGCAGAAATCGGCATGTCCTCCGATGACTTCATCAAGTGCGTCAACTTCGCCCTCAATATGTTCAAAGGTCTCCGGTAGGTTCTCAACTGATGGACTAAATTTCTCAGCACCGGCTCCAACCGAGTTGAAAACTTGTTTTAGCCGCTGCAGGCACCGGGTGCTGAAGTCCACACATTTTTCTTGAAGTTCTTTCAGAGATTTTCGCAGATTTGAGTTTTTCTCAACTTCAGCTTCGAGTTTGGCATCGAAATTTTTCTTTTCCGTGGAAAGTTCATTATTCAATCTAGCAATTTCGGCCTGGACTTCTGCCAGTGAATCTTCCATGGCTCGAAGTGCGAAGTCTTTCTTTTCTATAGTAGCCTCATGGTCTTTTATCTTCTTCTCTAGGCCCTCAATTACAATTTCATTCTTTTTGTCCTCAAGGTCTTGTTGCATCCTCAAAACTTTGCTTAGCAGTAAGCTCTGACAAAATAACCTTCATCAGGTAATATCTTCACAACAAAAATAATAAAAAGTTAAGAATTTTACCTTAAAATTGGCATAGAATAGACTACCAGCGATATGTTGCCGCCGGTACCTACTGAGATCTACTTCAACCTTCGGAAGGCCAATACTCTTCGATAGAGTGCCGACAACTTTTGCCCCAGTGCGGTCCCGAAGGCATCCCAGATTCTCCTCGTTAACTCCCCCAAAAAGCAGTGCCCCGGGTCTGTACCCGCAAGATATGGCATATTCCTTCAACTCTTCTTTTTTAGCCTTTGACAATTCTTGTCCAAGTATGTCCTGAAAATTGAAGTCTTCTTCTTCCGATATATCTTCAACTTTCTCTTTTCCTTTCCTAGATGCTATGGCCAGAGTTTCTTCAGCAACTCTAGCAGCTTCTTCCGCAGGCTCATTCAGAAGCATGTTATCAATATCAGCAAGTGTGGTTTCTAAATTTGTATCTTCGGTGGCCTCAGCTTCGGCAGTGTCAGCTTCACTTTCAGCTTCGACGACTACAGCTTCGGTAGCAGTAGTGCTCTCCATGGTTGGTGACTTCGATGACGAGGCCACCGGTGGTGTCTGTTCGATAACTTCAACCACATGAATGATTCTTCGTTTCTTCGGCTCAGCAGGCTTCTTCGCTGTCGAAGGCTCCTTTTCCTTCTGAAAAAGCTTTGTCAAATGTGGCTCTAGTGGACTTAGCTTGACAGGCAAAGATTCAGTCATTACCTTTAAAATTTCTTCAACGACAGCAGCAAAAGGCGTTGAAGGAGCCTCTTCATCAGTCGTTTTTGGTTTCGGAGCAGCAGCCTTTCTTTTCTTTGAAACAGCCATCTTTGGCTCAGGGCTCAACTTTCTTTTCTTCAAAATTTCTTCATCTTTCTTCACCAATTTAGCAGCTTCTCTATTCAGAACACTGACAACTCTTTTTCTTTTTTGCCCTTCGGCCCCTCTGTCCAACCGTTCATAGTCAGGATACTCAAAATTCAGTGCATCTAAGACCCGATTCAACCTTCGCTTCGGTCGTGTCCCGAAGGCTGCAGTCATTAGTTGATCTTCTTTTTTATAGTAGTTGCCAAGGATCTCGTTACACATAACTTCAATCGTGTCTAACCATTCTTGGCAAGGTTCTTTGAAGTGTTTCTTGAATTTATAATAATAAGGCAGCCGAACAAGCTCCTTCTTTTTCTTTTCCCCTTTAAGCTTCGGCATATCCCATTCTTTCAAAGTTGGGAATATTCTAAAAGCTAAAAATTCTTGCACCAAGTCCCTGGTGTCAATGTGCTCTGAAACAACTCGAAATTCGCCCAAGGCAATTTGGCATGGTGATTCTGGCAACATGTTGCATTGAGGCCTACTCTCTCCAAAGACTAACTCCAATGGGCTCTGAACCAGCTTCTCCTTCTTCTCGTCAACCTTAACATAAAACCACTCGGTCTTCCAGCCGGTGGGCCATTTGGTACGATAGCTAATAACTGGAGACTTCGTATCTTTGCGATAAGCAAAATTGTAGCAACCAAAATTCTCGTGTAATCCATCCTCTCTAGCTTTTGTCTGATAATGAAGTTCATGTGCCCGGCAGAAACCTTCGGCAAGTGGTTCCACCCCCTGGCTTAGGAGAGCCCAAATGTAAACGCTAAGCCTAACAATGGCGTTAGGAGTTAGCTGATGAAGATAAATCCCAAACTTCTCTAGCACATCCGTAATCATCTCATGCAAAGGAAATCTCAATCACGCTTTAAAGAAGCTTTTAAAGACTACCACTTCATTCTTTTCTGGCTTCGGAGTAATTTCCCCTCCACCAAAATGAACTAGCTTCCTCTTGGCTTCACTGATATAACTGAGCTTCATCAACTTAGGCATATCACCTTCGGTAATCGTAGACTTTCCAAACTCCAGGTGGCTAGGTTTAGATGGCATGGCGTTGTACTCATCTTCAGTTTCACCTTCTTCAACATCAATCTGCTCAGCTTCGACAGCAGGGGCACCTTCAGAAGCTTCTTCTAGCACTGCCAACCCTGATCGTCTCATCACTTCGAAAATCGGAGCGGTTTCAGCAGCTTTGGCTTCCTCTCCGTCACGTATAACCCTAGCTATAGAATGAACTCTTGCCATGTGATGATGAATTTTCCATAATTTTTGATGAAATTGCTGACTTTTTAATTTTTCCGAAGCTCTTTCTCTTGTGACGAAGCAAAGTGAACAGTGGTGCTTCGGTTGAGTGCGAAGAACAAGCTTCGACTATGATCAAATTTTTGGCAGCAAAACAGGGCAATAGCAATGAATGTTGTGGTAACTTCCCATCTACCCATCTGTTTATATAGTGCTGCAGGTGAGAAGGTGAATAGTCAAGTCTTTCGCACCGGACGAACAGTCGCCGCACTCACTGAGTGGTGGACCACGGAACCCCAGAAGGTGAATCGCCAGTACGCGTTTACCCGCTGCATGGTGGGACCATCTCGCGCTCGACATTTTGTGATCGTTTTTCAACAACGAGCTCAGGGAAGGTGTTTTTGGGATCTTCGGCTCCCCGAAGCCTAGGAGATTTTTTCACGGATCAAGCTCGTTACGACAAACGATCTAGCACCGCGAAGTGCTACTGTTGGGGGTATGCTTCATCGCCAAAGATCCTGTAAGAAGAAGCACCTTCGGCAGATCCTCTCAAAAAGCAGTGCCGAAGCTATCGTTTATGAACCTTCGGCATAATCACATGTCCTAAGACGAAGGAATGAACCGACCTAGAGATGAAATGACTAATCGACCCGTAATAGCTTGTATTGTGATTGTAAGCATTTGTAAAGGGCATGAATGTAATTTCTTACAGGTTGTGCCTTGTGCCTATAAATAGATGAGCAGTACCCCTGTACTGTTCACGCTGACTTGTATTTGCTCATGCGTCACGTTTGGACTTTTGCCTTCTGTTAAACCGAAGGTATAAATGTAATCCAATATTGTTTATGTTCATACATTATACAATTAAAAGATATTAATGATGTCACATGATTATTTATATTATTTTTCATGTCTCATACGTTTCTTCTTTCATTAATATATATTATGATGACGAAGGTACGACCTTCATAACCCTCGTCCGAAGATCATTATATCCTAAGGGAGATAATGCCTCGAAGGACGAAGGGCATTAACATTAACCTTTTTGTGTTGCCTTGTTCTTAATTCATAGCATTTGAGAACAAGTCCCCAACACCCTCCATGTCCTATCGGTGCTCCCTAGCGATCGATAACCATAGGGTGCAGTCCTTGCAAGTTCAAATCAGGCGACTGCTCATACAATCTCGAGTGGTTGCACTTTATATGAGTATAGGTATGAAGGATGACAAAACTGGTCCTTCTATGAGACAGGCCAATCCTTCATGCTCACACCTAACCCAACTGAGCCAACACCTTAAGGCCCTCCTAAACCAAGGAGTCTCTGAACATCCCGCTCAAAGGAGATAAGGGTGATAACCCTTCATCATACACATTTTGGAAAACATTTTCTTTTGAAAACACAACCCATAACCCACTTTTCTTTTGTAGCAAAAAGGTGTTCTTAATGTGGGCTTGTCCTCATCTCACAAATGCATATAAACCCAACCCATCATCCAGGCTTAGGTTGTGGTAGAAAGAATAGGTATTTTGTGCATCAAGGGGAGAATGAACTTGCCTTTGTCGAAGCTCTCGTGACACGAAGGTTCTATCTCTGGGAGGTCGGGCTCCTACCCTTCTTCCATAGCTAACTTTTCTTGGCCACCAACCACTTCTTCCTCTAGCAAAAACAACCAATAAATAATACATCAACTAGTGTTTATCTAGGAAAAGGTGTATTATGTTATTGTGAACATTATTTTATGTGACCTATAAATTGTTTGAACTATTATTTGTGCATTATATACCAAAATACATATATTAATACATGTGTAACAGGGAAAATGAGAAATAGGAAAAAGAAAATGGTTTCTTGGTTATATGGACTAGGTGGGGCAAATCTGGCCCAGCCAGACGCAGGTGCGCACGTGCGACCCAGCCGGCCCACGAGGAGGGGTACGGTGAGGGGACGATGCTACAGGGTGGGCCCACATGCTAGAGAGAGGAGAGACAACGTTGAGGCTGTGAATAGGGGTGAACCAGTTGTGGGAAAACTGGCCGCCGACGAGGTCTTACAACGGTTCTCCACCGGTGACCCGGTTCTCTGGGGTTGGATAGGTGTGCTAGCATGGTTTCATCGGTTGAAAGAGTACCTCTGTCAGGTACCACATTTTTTGGTTATAAGTTTAAATGGAGACTGGGTGATTGACTTGCACGAGAAAGGAGTCTTGGTGTAGTGTCTCTGTTCATGTCATTTAAGGATCGAACCAGTGTAAGGCCTGCTAGATCAAGCTTTTGTTAGCTAGTCACATGCCTTAGTATGGAACAGGGTAAGCCTAATCTCAGCTGGACTAATACTAGAACAGCTCACCCGCACTAGGCGTGGGAGATGGCGAGAATAGCGTGTACCCTTCGTGGAAAGAGGCTAGATGGTGGAGTATCTGTCTTCTCGGGTAGTGGGAACCCATTCTGGTCTTGAGAAACCTAGGTGCGGGTTGGCATATGTAAGGGTTAAGTGTTACGTATGTCGTGTGGTTAGAGATTCTCAGCTGAGTAAATCGATTCGAATCGTTGTTGCTTCCTCGGTTATGGACACTTGGTTGTCTGACTTGCATCGTAGTTAAGAAGTGGAATGAAATTTTAAAGAAAGGGTAAATGAAATCTTGATTAGGCCAAGTGATTGATCTAGATTAGGCAAATCTAGATTCGGGAAATTACTTAATTTGGAAAGTAAAAACGAAATCTTAAGGACCAACTTTAGTAAGCTTTTATGAAAAAGAGACTTTGATTCTTGCTAAACCATACTTTTATTCCCAAAGGCCAACATATCATTGAGAGTATTTTCTTTAGTAGGGTAAGCCTTGCGAAAGTATCTTCGTACTCAGGGTTCTTTGAACCCATGTTGTAGGTGATGAGCGTGCAGAATTTTGTTGTTTCTGCACCAAGGTTGTTCCAAAGCAGGAGGAAGAAACTTAAATACGTACTCGTGGAAGGTGTTTACCTTCCAGTTATATATGTAATAAGTAGGTTGCACTCAAACACCTATATTCTAATAATTACTCTCTTCCTATATTGTTACTTAAACATATGAATGTAAATTAAGTTATTGTAATCCTTTCCGCTAATCCTCTGATATGTGTGTAATGTATGTGAGATGGGTTACTCGCTCTTGGGTGGTGTTGAAGAAGATGCAAGATCCAAGTCTTGTCAAGCTATTTGGTGCACCTGCACAATTATCTAAGGTCCTTGAGATAAGGACAGTTGTAGGTGGGCCTAATATCTTGGGAGAAGCCGTCACATATCCCGTCGGGAGATGTTATAGGGTTGCTTCTGGATCGGCAGGCTACCCAGAACGTCTCTAGACAACATAAAGTCAAAGAGAGACGAAGATTGAGGTTGGGAAATTACAACTAGAGCTACACTACTCCTAGATCTAAGGGATAAGACAAAATAAGGTAATTGGATTGATTTGATTGGATTATGTGTTCTCAATCGACCATACCCCTTCACATATATAGGGGAGAGGGCCTAAACCCATTCATAGACAAGGTCCAACACTTAACCACGAGTTTGTTAGGATAACCATGATTTTGTTATGCTAACCACACACAAGATAAGTACTCTCACCTAAGTCAATCTAATCGCAAACCGTCCGGGCGTCGAGGTGCTAAATCTGATGCTCAACATAATGCTAGGAAAACAATCTAAGATCGAGTCATAGACTCAACCTTTCTTTAGTGTGCTACAGAAGTACAATATCACACTCGTGTGTCCCATAGTGTGCGGATGACTTGCCTCCATTATTGACAGTTGCACCATGACCCTTGAACTTGTCCTCACCTTCGGAAATCGGCTCCTTTACGTAATTGATGCGAGGCTCGCCAAAGCAGAGGGCTTGAACTCTGCATCGAACTTAGTGGGTGGATGGCAACGGGGTAAGATACACGATGGGCATAGAAAGCCATACCCACTAGATAAAAATAGCCCATACCCATGTCCATATCCGCTACCCACCATGGGTACAAAATTACCACGTACCCATACCCACCACATATAGCGAGTACCCATCGGGTATCCATACCCACCAACATTCTATTACACATGATCATTTAAATCGCAAAAGTAAGTATTGAATATAAAATATACCTCATTTGAACAACGTCGATTGCGAACTGTCGAGTGCAGTCTGGGTGGGTGGGACATAGGGACCATGGGAAATCAGGGTTATAGTTTGTAATTTTATTTTATATGAAACACCTCTAATAATATGGACCCACATGTCATAGCTTAGCAGGTTTCCCATCATGTAGTGGGTATGAGACAAGGGAGAACATAACCATACCCACTGTGTATAGCAGATGACTTAATAAAATAACCATAGGTACCAAAATTTGTCTATTGGGGGCCTACTTTGTCGAAGGTCCATAGAATATCTTTAATTTGGCATGAACCAATGTGTTTCAGGTATATAGTGAAGGACGGATGAAGCTGGCTTTCGGTCGATGTGGTGTGAAAAGAAGCTTCGCTTGATACACACAACCGGCGAAGGTGTGACCCGAAACCATTAGCCTTGGCATGAAAAGGACTTCAGGCATAAAGTGATGGAGGAGAAGAAGTCTAAGACTTGTGCAGCAAGTAAGAAAGAGAAAAGACATCTGCATCATTTATAAATCATGTGTGTAAACATTATGGTATGTTTGTAATTTCCTACGAAGTTGTTCATCTTCTCTATAAATAGGTGAACAATGCTCTACATAAATTCACCTTTTGAGGACCTTAGCTTCATATAGCTTAGACTTTGAAGTACCTTCGAGCTATCTTGTGCCAAGAAATCAAAGACGTGTTTGTAATTTGCTTAATACGAAGATAGATGGAATAAAAAATGTCAAAACATATATGTGTTCTTTATGTTCCTTTCATCATCTCTACATTTGAACATTGTTCTATCTACATCCATCTATATACCTTCGTCCTTAAGTTGCTACTTTTCTGAAGGGACAACTTAAGGATCAAGGTTCAAAATCCTTAACTTATGTTGCCTTGTTTTTGATGCCATGTAGCAATCGAAAACAAGTGACAAACATCATCATACCCATGCCCTAATAGAGTTTTTATCCATTGAGTGTCGAGTGTCGGGTACCCATTGCCATCCTGTTATCATCGGATTTCAGCCAGGCCGCAACACAGGATGGGCCACGAAGAACGGGCCAAAGGAACACAAGAACATACCTCCACGTGGGAGCGACCCGAGATAAGCATCCACAATTTGTGCGATGATTAATTAGCTTAAGAGTAGGAAAGATAGGACTCGTATGTTACACTAGGGTTAGAGAGTCCCTAGGACTATAAATATGTACTTGTAAACAGTTACTAAGGGAATCATAAATCTCCACAGGATTGCGACCGCAAGCTTTGGTGCATTGCCACCCCTGTTTTAGGGTTCTTCTTGGGTAAGTGCCACATGGCCCTAATCGTGCTTTGTGATCAGGGCGGTGTTGTTCTTATACGTTAAACCTTGGTGCTTTCTCATACTGAAGTGTTTTTCATGGCGAAATTAGGCCTGGGCATAAAAACCGAAAACCGAACACCGAAACCGAAAAAACCGGAACCGAAACCGAAAAAACCGGAACCGATCAAACCGTTATATTTTTCGGTTACCATTCTTCAGAAACCGAAATTTAGTTCGGTTTTCGGTTTTTAGTTCGGTTTAAACCGAAAAACCGAACTGTTAGCCCATCAGCCTATAATCCCATTTCAGCCCAAGTCTTCAGAAACGCGGCTTGCTGTCTTGGGCCTTCTCCGGCTCTCAGCCCCTCACGCTGCCTGGGCCCAGGTGCAGGCACCCTTGCTCAATCCCGTCGGCATGCAGAATAGCAATTCAGAATTCCTTGTATTATTCTATGTAGGCATGCAGCACTGGCAATCGGTCAGTAGCAATAGCAGTATAGCACTGGCATAGCAAATTAGCAATAGCAGGCGATCAGGCCTTGGAGTCGTCCGAGTGCTGGGACGGAAGCCGTGTAGGCGTGTACTATGCAGCACATAGCTATTTGTTTTTTTCGGACTACATAGCCAGCTAGCCGGCGGACAGGGTACTGAAAGTCTGAAACACAGCACAGCCTAGTTCGGTTTTTTCGGTTAAACCGAAAACCGAACCGAACTATACGGTTAACCGGAGGTCCGGTTTTTCCTTTTCTAAAGATAATTTCGGTTGGCATTTTTCAAAAACCGAACTTTAAAAAAAACCGAAAAAACCGAACCGAAAAATTTCGGTTAACCGAGTGCCCAGTCCTAGGCGAAATGCACTAGTTATCGTAGTACTTAGATGAGTGCATCGACATGATTGTTATCATACATATTTTGTCTGTCCACCACGAGTGTTTTGCCGCCGTTGCATGAGGTCCACGAGCGTGAGGGCGGTGTCTCGTTGCATCTGAACATAGCGGATCCGATCTATCATGGCTAGTCTTTAGCTTATCAAAGATCTATTTAATATCCGCCTAGCTAGGCCTTGCGTGGTAATTGGACATTCTAGTGACATGTCGGGCGGCTAGCATCGCTTTGGGGTAGGGATTATTCTAGGAGTTGGCTCGCTTCGATTCTTAGGCCTCTGAATCTAACCGGTGTTCATGCGCCCGTCATGATAGCTAGGCTCAGTTGCATGAAGGATGTCCTGGTCATGTGGTGAATCTTTAGTCGTAGTGGGTCAAGTCTGCTCGGTGCGGATGGAATGGGGTCTTGAGAGCCATCGGCTCTATGTGTTACTGAGGCGCGGATCCGATGCGAGCCCGGGGAGAGCGATCAGCTCTTTACAGTCGATATGACCCGGGTTGCCAAACATGACTCGAATTGATGGTTGCATGTGTTAGTGTATGCAGGGAACCTTTTTGGAGCACGTCGACACCTTCCTGATTGGATATAGGTCAGGTGGCATGCTAGGCGAACCTTGAAGCCTGGTCGTATGCCAGGATCTAGGCCGTTGACCGAGGGACCAGGACCCACCAGCAGTCTCGAGAGCGTCCCGGCTCCTTGTGTTGCCTGCTGTCTCTCGTTGATGGGTTTCGGGTGGCGACACATTCTGGAACACCCGGTGGGACGGTCTCCATATTAGCTAGGGACCATCTACGTCTAAAGATTCATGATGTCAACATCTTCGACATTAGCTACCTAGATGGCGAACACTTAGATGAAGATGGCAGGACCGATGCAAGACCAGCCCATCACGTACGAAGAGCTACCTCCTAAACACCAAGTGAAGTATGATCAAATCAAAGCTCCTTTCGAAGCCGACCTCATCGGCTCTTTTTAGAGGACCTGCAACCATGGTATCCGGTGGAAGGGGTTCTCGCCCGAGGGCGCTCTTGACGAGGTTGACCTCTCATTACCTTTAGAAGAGCGCACTAGGGCGTTACATCAAGAAGTCAACTACATGGTGGATCATTCAGTCCATCGTCACTCCAAGAGCCTCATGAATGCATTTGAACGCGTGGTTGTTCACATTTTCTAAGAGATCATGTAGCATCAGTACTCTCCAACGGGCCCAGTGCTAGGAAGTCACAAAGAGGAGATTCATTTCTAGATCAGGCCACCTCTACCGTATTCAGTTGCTGCCCCAGAAACACAATTAGTCGCTTCATCGGCGTACGTTGTGTACAAGACAGGTGGAGGTCCTAAGGATTGCCATTTCTTCAATGAGCCACCTAACCACATCCCACATGGATATTCATGCATGTATGTGCCACACTGTGCCGGCACGGCACGCCCAATACGGTCGGGCGCAGTACAAATTTTTGGAGCGGACACCGAGAAGCAAGCGTGGCCGGACCAATATGCCACCAGGCCAAGTCATGAGAACTCGGCCCTATGAGCCGCTACTACAGATCATATAAGCATAATTCTGAGAGACCAATTTGGAATGATCCCAAAATGGAGGGCAGTTAGCTACCAAGCCATATCCCAATGAGTATGACTTGATTTCGTTGCCACCTAAGTATCGGCTCCCTGAGTTCACCAATTTCAGCGAATCGGAAGGAGCTAGCTCTATTGAGCATATTAGCTTATACTTGAAGTAGCTAGTGATGGCTCAATATCAGACCCTTTGTGAGTAAGATTCTTCTCACAGTCCCTTACAGGGCCGGCCTTTGTGTGGTATACCTCGCTAGGCATGGACTCAATGAGAACATGGAAGCAGCTAGAGAATCAGTTTCACACCCAATATCATTCTGAAGTTGTCGAAGCCAGGATTGCCGATCTAGCATAGATCAAGCAGAAGCGTGGGGAAACTTTTATGGAGTTCATTCAACGATTCAGGGCGGTTAAGAATCGGTGCTACTCATCCCACATCACGAAAAAGGAGGCCGTCGAGCTGGCAACGCTTGGCCTTGCGAAGCCGATCAAGGATCTGGCTTTTCAGCTCGTAATTGATGATTTATGAATAGTACCATCTGGAGTTGTATTAGGACAAGTTGCAAGACAAGTTTAAATGCCATGTAGGCATGGTTGGCGCTGAAGAAGTTGAGGATAGTGCAGATGAGAAGGACATTGATGTATCAGAGTAGGCTCGGGGGGCAAACCCTGTATCTTGTAAGTGGGTGAAGCAACATGGGCCTTTGAAAGGGTTTGATTATGATGTGAACAAGGCTAAACAAATATTTGACTTATTGCTTAAAGAAAAGAAGCTGAAGCTAACCGAAGGCCACAAATTCCCTACGGTGCAAGAACTACAAGGAAGATCGTACTACAAGTGGCACAACTCGTTCACCCACACCACCAATGATTGCAAAGAGCTTCGCTGACAGATCGAGTCAGCAATTGAGCAGGGCCGACTGATCCTAGGACAGTTCACCATGAAGGTTGATAGCCAGCTATTCCCAGGCATCAACATGGTAAAGTGTGCCAACTCAGTTCTCTCATTTGACATCAATATGGTAGAATCTACAAGGCACTAGAACGCACAGAAGGATAAGGTCGATCCAGGCGATCGGCCTCAAAAAGATGAAAAGGAATATATTACTAAAGAGCAGGTCCAGCATGTGCGGTACCGACGACAAATGTCTGAACGTCCAATCAGGAAGTATGAGTACCAATACAGGCAGCGTTGTCAGCATGAGCCTGAGGATGAGGAATACAAGCACCGTACTGGGAAGCTCCTAAAGAGGCATGAAGATACAAGGGACCATTGGCATTATCCATTCTTCAAACATTGCTGGAACGCTGGCATGAGCCTGCCCACTGCTAGTAACTGCCCAGAGTGCGGACCGTGGAGGCGGGAGACCGATGAGGTTTCAGTATTTCATCGTCTAGGCCTAATGACACACCAAGATGAAAGGACTGGCCCGTAGCACGAGAAGGGTCTTGAGGATAAAGAGGATAGATATTACCAGCCACGGTGTTGCCGAGATGGCCTTAGTGAAAGTCGCCTAGAGGGGGGTGAATAGGCGGAATCTGAAAATTATAAACTTAAGCACAACTACAAGCCGGGGTTAGCGTTAGAAATATAATTGAGTCCGAAAGAGAGGGCGAAAACAAATCACAAGCAAATGAAGAGTGAGATGCGGTGATTTGTTTTACCGAGGTTCAGTTCTTGCAAACCTACTCCCCGTTGAGGTGGTCACAAAGACTGGGTCTCTTTCAACCCTTTCCCTCTCTCAAATGGTCACCTAGACCGAGTGAGCTTCTCTTCTCAATCAATCGAGACACCAAGTCCCTACAAGGACCACCACACAATTGGTGTCTCTTGCCTTGATTACAATTGAGTTGGGATCAAGAAAGAAAGAAAGAAGAAAAGCGATCCAAGCGCAAGAACTCAAAAGAACACAAATGTCACTCTCTCTAGTTACTATTTGATTGGAATGAACTTTGGACTTGGGAGAGGATTTGATCTCTTATTTGTGTCTTGGAGTGAAGTCTAGAGCTCTTGTATTGAATGCAAATGGCTGAAACTTGGATGCCTTGAAGAGTGGTGGTTGGGGGTATTTATAGCCCCAACCACCAATATGGTCGTTGGTGAAGGCTTCTGTCGTATGGCGCACCGGACAGTCCGGTGCGCCACCGGACACTATCCGGTGCGCCAGCCATGTCACCAGGCCGTTGGGTTCCGACCGTTGGAGCTCTGACAATTGGGGCCACTGGACAGTCCGGTGGTGCACTGGACAGGTCCTGTTCACTGTCCGATGTGCCTTCTGGCGCCTGCTCTGACTTCTGCGCGCAGGCGCGCACTGTTTGCTTTTACTGTTCACTTGCAGGCGACCGTTGGCACGAAGTAGCCATTGCTCCGCTGGCACACAGGACAGTCCGGTGAATTATAGCGGAGCGGCTTCCCCAAATTCCCGAGGCTGGCAAGTTTGAGTTGATCCTCCCTGGTGCACCGGACACTGTCCGGTGGCACACCGGATAGTCCGGTGCGCCAGACCAGGGCTGCCTTCGGTATACTTTGCTCCTTTGTTTTGAACCCTTTCTTTTGACTTTGTATTGGTTTGTTGTGAACCTTTGGCACCTGTAGAACTCATAATCTAGAGCAAACTAGTTAGTCCAATTGTTTGTGTTGGGCAATTCAACCACCAAAATTCATATAGGAAAAGGTTTGACCCTATTTCCCTTTCAATGTCCCCATTTTTGGTGATTGATGCCAACACAAACCAAAGCAAATATAAAAGTGCAGAATTGAACTAGTTTGCATAAGGTAAGTGCAAAGGTTGCTTGGAATTGAATCCAATATAATTATTTCAATAGATATGCATGGATTGTTTTCTTCTTATTTAAAATTTTGGACCTCATTTGCACCACGAGTTTTATTTTTGCAAATCCTTTGTAAAATTCTTTTCAAAACATCTTGCAAATAGTCAAAGGTACATGAATAAGATTGAAAGAAGCATTTTTAAGATTTTGAAGTTTTCTCCCCCTGTTTCAAATGCTTTTCCTTTGACTTAAACAAAACTCCCCCTAAATAGAATTCTCCTCTTAATGTTCAAGAGGGTTTTGCAAGTTTTGAAGATACTACTTTCTCCCCCATTTGAACACAATAAGGTATCAATTTGAAAAACTTCATTTTTAAAATTTGGTGGTGGTGCGGTCCTTTTGCTTTGGGCTCATACTTTCTCCCCCTTTGGCATGAATCGCCAAAAACGGATACTTGTGAGTGAAATATAAGCCCTTTTACTTTCTCCTTAATGGCAAATAAGTGAATATGAGTGAAGATTATACCATAGTGGAGAACAATGCGGAATACCGGCAAATACAATTGGAGTTGAGTGGAAGCGCCTTCTTTGCCGAATACTCCATTTCCCTTTCAATTCTATGACTAAGCATAATATTGCACTTGAGAACACATTAGTCATAGGCATAAAAGAGATATGATCAAAGGTATATAAATGAGCTATGTGTGCAAAGAATCAATCAAAATTCCTAGAATCAAGAATATTTAGCTCATTCCTAAGTTTGGTAAAGGTTTTCTCGTCTAAAGGCTTGGTAAAGATATCGATCAATTGATCTTTGGTGTTTATATAGGCTATCTCAATATCCCCCTTTTGTTGGTGATCTCTCAAAAAGTGATACCGAATGGCTATGTGCTTAGTGCGGCTGTGTTCAACGGGATTATCCGCCATGCAGATTGCACTCTCATTATCACATAGGAGAGGGACTTTGCTAAATTTGTAGCCATAGTCCCTAAGGGTTTGCCTCATCCAAAGCAATTGCGCGCAACAATGGCCTGCGGCAATGTACTCGGCTTCGGCGGTAGAAAGAGCTACTGAGTTTTGTTTCTTTGAAGCCCAAGACACCAGGGATCTCCCCAGAAACTGACAAGTTCCTAATGTGCTCTTCCTATCAATCTTACACCCTGCCCAATCAGCATCGAAATATCCTAATAAATCAAAAGAGGATCCCTTGGGGTACCAAAGACCAAACTTAGGTGTTTGAACTAAATATCTCAAGATTCGCTTCACGGCCCTAAGGTGAACTTCCTTAGGGTCGGCTTGGAACCTTGCACACATGCATACAGAAAGCATAATGTCCGGTCGAGATGCACATAAATAGAGTAAGGATCCTATCATCGATTGGTATACCTTTTGATCTACGGATTTACCTCCCGTGTCGAGATCGAGATGCCCATTGGTTCCCATGGGTGTCTTGATGGGCTTGGCATCCTTCATTCCAAACTTGGTGAGTATATCTTGAATGTACTTCGTTTGGCTGATGAAGGTGCCCTCTTGGAGTTGCTTCACTTGAAATCCTAGAAAATACTTCAACTCCCCCATCATAGACATCTCGAATTTTTGAATCATGATCCTACTAAACTCTTCACAAATAGATTTGTTAGTAGACCCAAATATGATATCATCGACATAAATTTGGCATACAAACAAATCATTTTCAATGATTTTAGTGAATAGAGTAGGATCGGCTTTGCCGACTTTGAAGCCATTAGTGATAAGAAAATCTCTTAGGCATTCATACCATGCTCTTGGGGCTTGCTTGAGCCCATAAAGCGCCTTAGAGAGTTTGTAGACATGGTTAGGATACTCACTATCTTCAAAGCCAGGAGGTTGCTCAACATAGACCTCTTCCTTGATTGGTCCATTGAGGAAGGCACTCTTCACGTCCATTTGATAGAGCTTAAAGCCATGGTAAGTAGCATAGGCAAGTAATATACGAATTGACTCAAGCCTAGCTATGGGTGCATAGGTTTCACCAAAATCCAAACCTTCGACTTATGAGTACCCTTTGGCCACAAGTCGTGCCTTGTTCCTTGTCACCACACCATGCTCATCTTGCTTGTTGCGGAAGACCCACTTGGTTCCTACAACATTTTGGTTAGGACGTGGAACTAAATGACATACCTCATTCCTCGTGAAGTTGTTGAGCTCCTCTTGCATCGCCAGCACCCAATCTGAATCTTTAAGTGCATCCTCTACCTTGTGTGGCTCAATAGAGGAGACAAAAGAGTAATGTTCACAAAAATGAGCAACACGAGATCGAGTGGTTACCCCCAATGAATATCGCCGAGAATGGTGTTCACGGGGTGATCTCGTTGGATTGCTTGGTGGACTCTTGGGTGTGGCGGCCTTGGATCTTGCTCATCCTCCTTGTCTTGGTCATTGGCATCTCCCCCTTGATCATTGTCCTCCTCTTGAGGTGGCTCATCTTCTTGATCTTCTCCTTCATCATCTTGAGCCTCATCCTCATCTTGAGTTGGTGGAGATGCTTGCATGGAGGAAGATGGTTGTTGATCTTGTGCTTGTGGAAGCTCTTCGGATTCCTTAGGACACACATCCCCAATGGACATGTTCCTTAGCGCAATGCACGGAGCTTCTTCATCATCTAGCTCATCAAGATCAACTTGCTCTACTTGAGAGCCATTAGACTCATCAAACACAATGTCACAAGAAACTTCAACTAGTCCAGTGGACTTGTTGAAGACTCTATATGCCCTTGTGTTTGAATCATAACCAAGTAAAAAGCCTTCTACAGCCTTAGGAGCAAATTTAGATTTTCTACCTCTTTTAACAAGAATAAAGCATTTGCTACCAAAGACTTTAAAATATGAAACATTGGGCTTTTTACCGGTGAGGAGTTCATATGATGTCTTCTTGAGGATTCGGTGAAGATATAACCGGTTGATGGCGTAGCAAGCGGTGTTGACCGCCTCGACCCAAAACCGATCCAAAGTCTTATATTCATCAAGCATGGTCCTTGCCATGTCCAATAGAGTTCTATTCTTCCTCTCCACTACACCATTTTGTTGTGGCATGTAGGGAGAAGAGAACTCATGCTTGATGCCCTCCTCCTCAAGAAAGCCTTCAATTTGAGAGTTCTTGAACTCCGTTCCATTGTCGCTTCTTATTTTCTTGATCCTCAAGCTGAACTCATTTTGAGCTCGTCTTAATAATCCTTTCACGGTCTCTTGGGTTTGAGATTTATCCTGTAAAAAGAATACCCAAGTGAAGCGAGAATAATCATCCACAATAACTAGACAGTACTTACTCCCGCTGATGCTTATGTAAGCTATCGAGCCGAATAGGTCCATGTGGAGTAGTTCCAGTGGCCTGTCAGTCGTCATGATGTTCTTGTGTGGATGATGAACACCAACTTGCTTCCCTGCTTGGCAAGCGCTACAAATCCTGTCTTTCTCAAAGTGAACATTGGTTAGTCCCAAAATGTGCTCTCCCTTTAGAAGCTTGTCGGTGTTTCGAAACCCAGGGGGTCCCTGGACCGACGAGTGAATTGTCGCCGCGTGCCCCAGCCCAGATGGGTCGACGCGAGGCGGAACGCAAAGGGGGGAGGAAAGTAGCCGGAGGGAGACAGGCGTGGGAGAGTGGAACCCGCGGACTTCGCGTTAGCCCCGCGCCCAGGTCGGGTGCGCTTGCAGTAGGGGGTTACAAGCATCCACGCGGGAGGGAGCGAGCGGCCTTGCGCGAGCGCCATCCCGTCCTTCCCCGCGCGGCCAACCCTTTGTAAGAGGGCCCTGGTCCTCCCTTTTATAGGCGTAAGGAGAGGATCCAGGCGTACAATGGGGAGTGTAGCAATGTGCTAACGTGTCTAGCGGTGGAGAGCTAGCGCCCTAAGTACATGCCATCGTGGCAGTCGGAGAGGTCTTGGCACCCAGTTCGCGTGGTGTCGTGGCCGTCGGAGGAGCGCTGGAGCCTAGCGGAAGGATAGCTGTCAGGGCTGTCGAGTCCTTGCTGACGTCCTCTTGCTTCCGTAAGGGGGCTGAGAGCCGCCGTCGTCACAGGGCATGCGGGGCGCCATCATTACTCGTATGGTGGAGCGAGCCAGATGGGACGCCGGTCTTGTTCCCCGTAGCCTGAGTCAGCTCGGGGTAGGTAATGATGGCGCTTCCAGTTGACGTGGTCGGTCCGTGCCCTAGGTTGGGCGAGGTGGAGGCTCCTCCGAGGTCGAGGTCGAGTCTGTCTTCCGAGGTCGAGGTCGAGTCCGAGCCCTGGGGTTGGACGAGGCGGAGACCGTCGGCTTAGGCCAGGGTTGAGTCCGAGCCCTAGGGTCGGGCGAAGCGGAGTTCGTCGTCCTTCGGGGCTGAGCCTGAGTCCGGGCCCTGGGGTCGGGCGAGGCAGAGTTCGTCGTCTTCCGGGGCCGAGCCCGAGTCCGAGCCGTGGGGTCGGGCGTGGCGGAGTTTGCCGTCTTCAAGGGCTGAGCCCAAGTCCGAGCCCTGGGGTCGGGCGGAGCGGAGTTCGCCGTCTTCCGGGGCTGAGCCCGAGTCCGAGCCCTGGGGTCGGGCGGAGCGGAGTTCGCCATCTTCCGGGGCTGAGCCCGAGTCCGAGCCCTGGGGTCGGGCGGAGCGGAGTTCGCCGTCTTCCGGGGCTGAGCCCAAGTCCGAGCCCTGGGGTCGGCGAAGCGGAGTTCGCCGTCTTCCGGGGCTGAGCCCAAGTCCGAGCCCTGGGGTCGGGCGAAGCGGAGTTTCCTATGACGCCTGAGACTAGACTTGGCTGCTGTCAGCCTCACTCTGTCGTGTGGCTCAGCAGTCGGAGCGGCACAGGCGGCGCTGTCCTCTTGTTAGACCGGTCAGTGGAGCGGCGAAGTGACTGCGGTCACTTCGGCTCTGTCGATTGGAGGGCGTGCGTCAGGATAAAGGTGTCAGGCCACCTTTGCATTAAATGCCCCTGCGATTTGGTCGGTCGGTGTGGCGATTTGGCCAAGGTTGCTTCTTGGTGAAGACTGGGCCTCGGGTGAGCCGAAGGTGTGTCCGTTGCTGGAGGGGGGCCTCGGGCGAGACGTAGGTCCTCCTGGGTCGGCTGCCCTTGCCCGAGGCTGGGCTCGGGCGAGGCTTGATCGCGTCCTTTGAATGGACCGATCCTTGACTTAATCGCACCCATCAGGCCTTTGCAGCTTTGTGCTGATGGGGGTTACCAGCTGAGATTTAGGAGCCTTGAGGGTACCCCTAATTATGGTCCCCGACAGTAGCCCCCGAGCCTCGAAGGGAGTGTTAATACTCGCTTGGAGGCTTTTGCCGCACTTTTTTGCAAGGGGACCAGCCTTTTCTTGGTTGTATTTTGTTCCGGTGGGTGCGCGCGAGCGCACCCGCCGGGTGTAGCCCCCGAGGCCTCGGAGGAGTAGTTTTACTCCTTCGAGGTCTTAGTGCGTTTCGCAATACTTCGGCTGGTCTAGTCGTTCCCTCATGCAAGCTGGCCGTAGCCCGGGTGCACGGTCGGGTCCCAAGTTCTCGGGCTGGTATGTTGACGCTGTCAACGGGTTGGCCAGAGCCGGGTTTGCGAGAGCAGCCCCCGAGCCTCTGCACAGGGCGAGAGGACGGTCAAGGACAGACTCGACTTTCTTACATACGCCCCTGCGTCGCCTTTCCGCAAGGAAGAGGGGGGGAAGCGCCATGTTGCCCTCGAAGGGCGCCGAACATGGTGTTTCCGGTGAGCTGCTGGCGGGTAATCCGAGCGGACGCCCGTGCCCCATTTGCTAGGGGTCAGCTAGAGGCCCGGAAGCGCGCTCCAAAAGTACCTGCGGGTGATCTGCCGGACCCGGTCCCCTTCGACGGGGTCCGAGGGCTCGATGCCTCCCTCTGATGGGATTCCGTTACAAGATCGCTCCCGCTGGTCTCGGAAATGTCCTAGGGTACCTCGGGAGCATAGCCCGAGCCTTGGTTATGTATCGAACGTACCCAGGGTCATCCCTCGCTCTGTGTCTGAGGCGACTGTGAACCCTTCGAGGGCCAGCCTACGAACCCCTGATCAGTAGTGGGCGCGGAGCCCGAGTGGCCTGAGGCGGCCGTTGAACCCTTCCAAGGGGCCGGCCATCGAACCTCTGACCAGTAGTGGGCGCAGAACCCAATCGCTCTGAGGCGGCCGTTGAACCCCTCCGAGGGGCCAGCCTTTGAACCTCTGATCAATAGGGAGGCTCGGGGCCTATTTCCTTCACGGAGAAGGATCCTTTTCGGGGTATCCCCCTTTCCCGGTCCCTGTTGTAAGAGAGAGAAAGAGGAAAAAGGAAAAGGATACGAAATCGAATGACGTGGCGTACCTTTTTCGACGTGGTCATTATGGCGAAGGCGAAGCGTCGCTTTCTTCTCCCGCCTGAGGCGCCGCCTGTCCCGCCGCGAAGTTAACGCGACGGGGCGAGTGGTTCGTGAGGCGACTGTTGCGCGTGCGCGGGCCGTTCGAGGAACGGATCACGGGCGCGCCGTCTTCACGCCGTGAGAGAGGGCTCTCTCGCTGCCCCTGGATGGGACGTAAGCTTGGCTGACGACGTGACCGCTGCTCCTGCCCACCTGCCACCGCCATTACTGCAGGCCATTTTTGACCGTATTTGACCGTCGCGCCTGGCTAGCACTGCTGGGTCACACGCAGGGTTGCCTCAAGTCACGGTATTGGCTCCGCAGTCAAGGAGGCGCGGTAGTGGCGCGAGTGGCGGTGCAGTTGCTCGCACGTAGCAACCGGCGCGCCGGTTGCACGACGTGTGGGCCTAGGCCTCCATGCTGGGCGCGTTGGAGTCGAAGGGGCGTGCCCACTTGGCGCGGTTGCATGCCGACTGCATGGCTGCCCGCCCTTTCACCTGCTGGTCTGAGCGAAAGTGGAGGAATGCTTGTAACCGCCGGGCGGTTGCATGCACCGCGCGCGGCGGTTTGGCTTCTTCTGCCCTGGTCCGGCTTGCATGACGCGTGGGACCCAGCCCCCGTGCCGTAAGGGGGAGGACCTTGGAGCGTGTTGGAGAAGACTCAGCCCGCAACGGCTGAGGACGCAAGTGGGGAGAGTTGCCTTTAAAAGGAGGGCGACCCCCTTGGAGGGCAACCATGTCTTCGTGCTCCCCTCATGCATCGTGTCTTTCCATCTTCCGAGCCCCCCGGATGGGGGACGCCCGCAATCCTTCCGTCTTATCGTCGGAGGAACGCAACTTCGTGGAAGTTGGTACCTTTCAGCCATCGTTCGGCTTCAAGGATTTTCATCAGGCAGCCCAGCTGCATCCCCTCGCCGGTGGTCACCCAAGATGGTGACCTCCAGCTTGATGGCGGGGAGAAGTGAACCGGGCTGTGGCCTCCGCCCCGCCCTCAGCTTCGAGGATCTTCATCATCCTTGTTGGGGCGGAGGGTGAGGCAAGTCGGGAGGCTGCCTCCGCGTGGGTCGATAACCCTTTTCTTCCCCCGGCGTCTAGGGGAGAAAGGCATCTTCCAGCTCCACGGAGGCTTCCCTCTGCCACACCGGGGAAGGCGGACCGCCGCTGCTCAGCCAGGGTGCAGCATTCCGTCCTCCGTCCGGACGATGGTCGCGCCGCGTACGGGCTGGTCACGTCCAGGCCTTCCTCACGCCGACGGCCGCGTCAGAGGGTCGCCCAGCACGTCGTGCGCCGCGAGGGCGGCGCTCATGTTCTGGGTGGCTCCGGCGAGGGTGAGGACCTGCCGGTGCGCTTTGAGGCGCCCGGCGCCCGCTGGCGCAGTGTTGAGGTGGTGGCAGCCGGAGCAGGCTTCTCTGCCGACGAGATCGCCAACTCCGCCTGCACCCTCGGATCTCCATCTCCCGGCTTGAATGGCTGGTTCTCGTCCTTCGTGAGCGAGAGCCCTCCTGCCGTAGCACCCGCCTGGAAGCCGTTGCTGAAGCTGCTTCGCCGCCCGGGGTGGAGGTCGTTGTCGCTGCAGCCGGAACGGGCGACGGCGAGCCACCCGTCGGTCTTCTGTTGCTCCATAGGCCCCCCAATCGCGTGGGGTTGTTCGTACCTGCGGAGGTGGAACCGGGGTTCCGTTTGTAATGGCACTTTGAGTGCCGGTGTCTTGTTCATTGCGGCTGTCGGGGCCTGAACATGTATGTATCTTCGGCGCGGAGCCATGTTTTTTCTTCATTTCGAGCACTAAGACTCGCCTGTTGGTTATCTGAACCGCTTCACCAAGCGTGAGTCGCCCCGTGCGAAGGTAACGAGTGAGGTATCCGTATCCCGGAGGCGTAGGAGTCCCTCGGCTCGTTCGGCCTTGCTGTCCGAGGCTTCTCTTGCTTAGTTAAAGGAACCCCTCGGCCGCCCTTCGATGAGCCGAAGCCGGAGGTAGCGGTGTCAGCACGGGCAGAGGTAGAGTTGGCCTCAAAAAAAGAAGATGTGGTCGGCCGGAGCCTGGCCGGGTCGTCCGCTGGCGGAACCGACGCCGGAGTTGAGCTGCCGAGGCCTCAAGCCGGGCTGATGTCTTCGGGGGACAGCTGGCCGAGGCCTCGGGGTGGCCGGCCGAGCCGTCTGCTCCAGCCGGATTCCTAGAGAAGACCCTGGCGGTGATGGCCCGGGTGTGGTGCTGATGTCGTCCTTCAGAGTGGGGATCCTCCGACCGCGTCGCCGTCCGAGGCTAGGTCAGACCCCGCCGAAGGTGTAGTTGACGCCGAGGGTGCTGCTGCCCCTTCAACTATCGACGTTCGAGCCTGCAGGATCGGGTTGTCTTGTAGTGTGTGTATGCTTTCTGCGGCCGCCGAGGCCCAAACATACCGTCATCATGTTGTAAAGATGTGTCCCTTTTCCTCTTGTCTCGAGTATCCGGACTTATTTGTTGGTAACAGATTTGTTTGTGCGGGCGAGAGTTGCTTTTCACGGAAGGTGATGAGTGAGGTATCCGTATCCTGGAGGCATAGGAATCCCTCGGCTCGGTCAGCCTTGCCGCTTACGCGCACTCTTACTCGTCCATAGGATTCTGTCACCGACGCAGTTGAGAAGGCCCAAAAAATCATTCCGACAGAGGAGTTTTCGAGCGTGAAGACTTGTTCGGTCCGCAGAATCACTTATCCGAGCGCGAGTTACTTATCGCAGAAGGTGATGAGTGAGGTATCTGTATCCCGGAGGCGTAGGAGTCCCTCGGCTCGGTCAGCCTTGGCTGCTTACGTATACTCCGTCGTTTTCATGATCCACTTTCGAAGTAGTCGAAAAGCACGAAAGGCATTCTGGCAGAAAAGATTTTTTTTTCTTTTTTCGAGGAAAATTTCGACGCAGAGGGGGTTCCCCCCTTCTAGCCCCCGAGGGAGGGTCGGGCTTTGCCGAGGCAAGGCTGACCCTTCCTTGATAACCAGACTTTGTGTGTGAACGAGGTATACGAACAACTTGAAAGCATCTTAAGGGTAGAAGCGACATAGCTGTTGGATGTTCCAAGCGTTGCTGTAGACCTTGCCTTGGCTGTTGGCCAGCTTGTACGTTCCGGGCTTCAGAATTTTGGCGATGACGAACGGCCCTTCCCAGGGAGGCGTGAGTTTGTGCCGCCCCCGGGCGTCTTATCGCAGCCGAAGCACCAGGTCGCCCACCTGGAGGTCTCGGGACCGAACCCCTCGGGCGTGGTAGCATCGCAGGGACTGCTAGTACCGCGCCGAGTGTAGTAAGGCAATATCCCGAGCCTCCTCCAGCTGGTCCAGTGAGTCTTCTCGATTAGCTCGATTGCTTTGGTCGGCGTAGGCCATCGACCTCGGGGAACCGTATTCTAAGTCTGTGGGCAAGATGGCCTCGGCCCCATAGACTAGAAAGAACGGTGTGAAGCCCGTGGCTCGGCTCGGCGTTGTCCTCAGACTCCAGACTACCGAGGGGAGTTCCTTCATCCACCGCTTGCCGAACTTGTTGAGGTCGTTGTAGATCCGGGGCTTGAGTCCTTGCAGAATCATGCCGTTGGCACGTTCTACCTGCCCATTCGTCATGGGGTGAGCCACGGCGGCCCAGTCCACCCGGATGTGGTGATCCTCGCAGAAGTCCAGGAACTTTCTGCTGGTGAGCTGGGTGCCATTGTCGGTGATGATAGAGTTTGGGACCCCAAAGCGATGGATGATGTTGGTGAAGAACGCCACCGCCTGTTCGGACCTGATGCTGTTTAGGGGTCGGACCTCGATCCACTTGGAGAATTTGTCGATGGCGACCAGCAGGTGCGTGTAGCCCCCGGGTGCCTTCTGCAAGGGGGCGACTAGGTCCAGACCCCACACAGCAAACGGCCAGGTGATGGGTATGGTCTGCAGAGCCTGAGCGGGTAGGTGGGTCTGCCTCACGTAGAACTGACACCCTTCGTAGGTGCGGACAATTCTAGTGGCGTCGGCCACCGCCGTCGGCCAGTAGAAACCTTGTCGGAAGGCGTTTCCAACAAGGGTTCGGGGTGCTGCGTGATGGCCGCAAGCCCCCGAGTGTATCTCTTGTAAGAGCTCCTGACCTTCGGCGATGGAAATGCATCGCTGGAGGATGCCAGAGGGGCTGCGGTGGTAGAGCTCCTTCCCATCTCCCAGCAAAACGAAAGACTTGGCGCGCCGCGCCAACCGCCGAGCCTCGGCTTGGTCGAGGGGCAGCTCTCCTCGGTGGAGATATTGCAGGTACGGGGTCTACCAGTTTTGATTAGGCGTGACCTCGCTCTGCTCCCCCTCGACGCGCAGTGCCTCACCCTCAGGGGCCGAGGGTACCTCAGGCCGAGCCGAGGGCACCTCGGACCATGCCGAGGGTACCTCGGACTGAGCCGAGGGTGCCTCGGGCTGGGCCGAGGCCTTCCTGGGCTCGGGCGTGTCGTCGGTCTTGATGGAGGGTTGATGCAGGTCTCGGGAGAATACGTCCGGGGGAACCGTTGTTCGTCCCGAGGCTATTTTAGCCAGCTCGTCCGCAGTCTCGTTGTAGCGTCGGGCGATGTGGTTGAGCTCGAGTCCATAGAACTTGTCTTCCAGGCGCCGAACCTCATCGCAGTAAGCTTCCATCTTCGGGTCGCGGCAATGGGAGTTCTTCATGACTTGGTCGATGATGAGCTACGAGTCACCACGAGCATCGAGGCATCGGACCCCTAGCTCGATGGCGATTCGCAACCCGTTTACCAGAGCCTCGTACTCAGCCACGTTGTTGGACGCCGGGAAGTGGAAGCGTAGCACGTAGCGTAGGTGCTTCCCGAGGGGCGAGATGAAGAGCAGGCCCGTGCTGGCCCCCGTCTTCATCAGCGACCCGTCGAAAAACATGATCTAGAGCTCTGGTTGGATCGGAGCTGTCGGGAGCTGGGTGTCGACCCATTCAGCCACGAAGTCCGCCAAGACCTGGGACTTGATGGCCTTCCGAGAGGCGAACGAGATCGTCTCGCCCATGATCTCCACCGCCCACTTTGCAATTCTACCCGAGGCCTCTCGGGACTGGATGATCTCCCCCAGGGGGAAGGATGAAACCACAGTCACCGGATCAGACTCGAAGTAGTGTCGCAACTTCCGCCGCGTCAGGATCACTACGTACAGCAGCTTCTGAATTTGTGGGTAGCGGATCTTGGTCTCGGACAGTACCTCACTAATGAAGTAGACTGGCCTCTGGACGGGCAATGCATGCCCCTCTTCTCGTCTCTCGACCACAATCGCGGCGCTAACCACCTGAGTGGTCGCGGTGACGTAGATCAAGAGGGCTTCTCCGGCAGCGTGGGGCACCAAGATGGGCGCGTTCGTGAGGAGCGCCTTCAGGTTCCCGAGGGCTTCCTCGGCCTCAGGAGTCCAAGCGAAGCACTCGGCCTTCCATAAGAGGCGATACAGAGGCAGGCCTCTTTCGCCGAGGCGCGAGATGAAACGGCTCAGAGCCGCGAGGCATCCCATGACCCTCTGTACGCCCTTCAAGTCCTTGATGGGCCCCATGCTGGTGATGGCTGCGATATTCTCCGGGTTGGCCTCGATGCCCCACTCGGAGACGATGAACCCCAAGAGCATGCCTCGGGGGACCCCGAAGACACACTTTTCGGGATTGAGCTTCACGCCTTTCGCCTTGAGACATCGGAATGTCACTTCAAGGTCGGAAAGGAGGTCGGAGGCTTTCCTCGTCTTGACTACGATGTCATCGATGTAGGCCTCGACCGTTCGGCCGATGTGTTCGCCGAACACATGGTTCATGCATCGCTGGTACGTCGCACCCGCATTCCTCAAACCAAACGGCATAGTAACATAGCAGTACATGCCGAAGGGCATGATGAAAGAAGTCGCGAGCTGGTCGGACTCTTTCATCCTGATCTGGTGATACCCTGAGTAGGCATCGAGGAAAGACAGGGTTTCGCACCCAGCAGTGGAATCCACGATTTGATCGATGCGAGGCAGAGGGTAGGGAACTTTCGGACATGCTTTGTTTAGACCAGTGTAGTCTACGCACATCCGCCATTTCCCCCCTTTCTTTCTCACAAGCATAGGGTTGGAAAGCCATTCGAGATGGAATACCTCTTTGATGAACCCTGTTGTCATTAGCTTGTGGATCTCCTCGCCTATGGCTCTACGCTTTTCTTCGTCGAATCGGCGCAGAGGCTGCTTCACGGGTCGGGCTCCAGCTCGGATATCCAACGAGTGCTCGGCGACTTCCCTCGGTATGCCGGGCATGTCCGAGGGACTCCACACAAAAACGTCGGCGTTTGCGCGGAGAAAGTCGACGAGCACTGCTTCCTTTTTGGGGTCGAGCTCGAAGCCGATCCGGATCTGCTTGGAGGCGTCGTTGCAGGGGTCGAGAGGGACGGACTTGACCGTCTCCGCTGGCTCGAAGTTGCTGGCGTGGCGCTTCACGTTGGGTGCCTCCCTAGAGAGGCTCTCTAGGTCGGCGATGAGGGCCTCGGACTCGGCGAGGGCCTCGGCGTACTCCACGTCGCATTCGTACGCGTGTCTGTACGTGGGTCCGATGGTGATGACCCCGTTGGGGCCCGGCATCTTGAGCTTGAGGTAGGTGTAGTTGGGGACGGCCATGAACTTGGCGTAGCATGGCCTCCCCAACACTGCGTGGTAGGTTCCTCGAAACCCGACCACTTCGAACGTGAGGGTCTCCCTTCGAAAGTTGGAGGGCGTCCCGAAGCAGACGGGTAGATCGAGTTGTCCAATGGGTTGGACGTGCTTCCCGGGGATGATCCCGTGGAAAGGCGCAGCGCCCGTCTGGACCGAGGACAGATCGATCCACAGGAGCTCGAGGGTCTCGGCGTAGATGATGTTGAGGCTGCTGCCTCCGTCCATGAGGACCTTGGTGAGCCTGACGTTGCCGATGATGGGGTCGACAACGAGTGGGTATCTCCCCGGGCTCGGCACGTGGTCCGGATGGTCGGCCTGGTCAAAGGTGATGGGCTTGTCGGACCAGTCTAGGTAGACTGGCGCCGCCACCTTTACCGAGCAGACCTCCCGACGCTCTTGCTTGCGGTGCCGAGCCGAGGCGTTCGCCACTTGCCCGCCGTAGATCATGAAGCAGTCGCGGACCTTGGGGAACTCTCCTGCCTTGTGATCTTCCTTCATAGCGTTGTCGAGAGCCTTGCCACCCTCCGCGGGTGGCCCGGCCTTGTGAAAGTGGCGTCGAAGCATGGCACACTCCTCAAGGGTGTGCTTGACGGGCCCCTGATGATAAGGGCACGGCTCCTTGAGCATCTTGTCGAAGAGGTTGTGATATGACCACGCCATTAAGCAACATGTTACAACCCCCAAGTCATACTACATCAACTCAAGTACAACCAACATCATCACCAACCCAAGTCTTTGATGGACCAATTACACGTAGCCGAGCTAAGAAGCTACAGCAAGAGGTGCACGCGCTACTTTATGAATTTCAATTAAATACTAATGAGAACTTTATGCTACCTAAGTCGTGTATGTTGATATTACTTAGGTTCACCAAAGAGGAAGGACAAAACATATCAAAGGCAAATCAGCAAGAAGAGTTATGTCCGAGTGAGTCCAGCGCTATAGAACCGTCCAGAAGGAACAGTCATATCTTTTGATTCCCAAAAGCTATGAAGACCCATAAGTACTTTTTGGAAAGCTCTTGAAGTCTACTTTCCAAAGCTTCTAAAGCCGACTTAACCACATCTACCAGAAAGGCAGCCGACCTACTTTAGTGCCGACTGGTCAGAAAATCCGAGTCAGTCCAGCGCAATAGAACCGTCCAGAAGAAACAGTCATATCTTTTGATCCCCAAAAGCTATGAAGGCCCATAAGTACTTTTTGGAAAGATCTTGAAGTCTAGTTTCCAATGCTTCTACAGCCGACTTAACCACATCTACCAGAAAGGCAGCCGACCTACTTTAGTGCTGACTGGTCAGAAGGTCAACAGTCTGCTTGATGACCAAGTTTTCGTATTAAACTGCATCATTCTACGAAGTTTCATTAAGCATGCTATATATGGTGAGAAAGCTTATCAAGTTAGCTTTCCAATGCAACCAGTCCCACGTCATTTGAAGATTCCTAGAAGAAGTTATTGTCAAAATACTGAAGGCTGCGCAGAAGTCAAACAGCCACACGGAAATCAGCTCTGCAGATCTCCCGAAGAGGCTCCTTCACATTAGCACGTGAAAATACTTTTGTTTTGTGTTTATACCTCGCTAAGGCTGGTTGTTACTAGTATAAATACCCCCCTATGTCTATGATGTAAGGCAGCTTATGATAATCTAAAACAGAACCCCTTTGTTCAGCTGTGTGCTAACAAATATTGAGAGTGATCTCTACCCCTTTGCTCTTGTGAATTCCTTCGCGGGATTGCAGAAGCGGCGGCTTCATCCGCTCCCAATTGGTGCTCCTACTCCCTTCGAGGTCTCCTCGATTGATTGTAGGTTGTGTTGGTTGGTTCTTTGAGAGTGTGGTTGGGCGAATCCTCGATTCAGGCTGCCGGTTAAAGACGGTGGTTGGCTTCGAGTTTTATTTGTCAGGTTGCACTAGTTATCGCTGCTTGCAGCAAGTTATCTTGGCTTCTTTGAAGCTAGTTATCTGAAGATTGATCCTACGTCGTGAAGATCGGGCATCGTGACGCATCATCTGGTATCAAAGCCTCAGTTGCCACGGTAGGATTCTTTACCCTTAGCTACATATATTTTGTGTTGTCCTATCCACCCAAAAGCCATAAAATATTTTTGCCATAGCCTTCTCTTTCAATCTGTTGTTCCAGTGAGTTCTGTTAAGTTTCAGTCCTTAGAATCTTTGTTTAGTTGCTGGTCACTCTATCCTTTGTGTTTTCCTTTGAGCCTCTTATATATATCTGAAAATATCCACAAAAAGAGTATTCTGAAAAAAAAAAACCTCATCATTTCCTTCGCGTTAACTTTGATCCTATTTAAGTTATAGCTGCTGGTTGAGTTGTTTGTTAAGTATCATAAAGTGTGCAATATCATATCAGATCTCTGTGTTTAGTTGTATAAAAAAAAGTATCAAAAAAAAAGAGAAGAAAGAAAAGTACCAAAGAAAAGTGTTGAACAAGATTGTGAAAGAAAAGTAGAACAATCAGTTTGTTTATGTGCACAAGTGCTGAAAATTTTATCAAGTTATTCAACCAGTTTGCTATTGTCATTTGGTGCAAAATTTTGGTTGGATCTGATTGCAACACTTGCATTCCAATCATACTCCTTGTCTGCATCAAATCTGAAATTTCTTGCGCGTGTGTTTGATCTATTTACATCACTCGAATCTTGTGGTCAGCACTAGGCAGGGAACTTCTAGTCGGATGGTTATTTAACTTAACAACAACTAGAATTCAGATTGTATCCCTTGTTTATTAATCCCCACCAAGCTCCACATATAAGCCATCGTAATCGGTACTCTGGTCTTGTATTCGCTTAACCACCACTTTCTTGTTACCACCACACATTTTCTTGCAACCCGCAGGGAACTCATAAGAGCTTTGGTTGGTAAGAGTGGTGAGGTTGTGAGATTCTATATAGCTTCATATTCCACCTATATTTGTTGCCTTGTGTCACTAACTTCGCAGGAAGATGGATCCCAACGTTGACATTGAAGAATGTGTCACCCTGATACAATTCAATGAGCTCAAACAAAGCATAGAAGCCAAGCAAGATCTGTTGGCACAAGATCTTCAGACACTTATGGCTGAAATCAGAGGTCGTCGACGACTCCCCGACGGTGTAAGAAACCATGATGAAGATGGGGAAGAAGATGAAGGAAATTATTCTAGAAGAGCAAGTGAACATGGGAGGAGAAATCAAGGTGTTGCATATGGTAGAGGAAGAGGCCGGAATCGAAGAAATAATGACAATGAAGAATCTGAATTTGGGGATGATCAGTCTCAACATCGCTATGGTCGTCGTCATCATAGAGGCGTCAACCAAGAAGAGAGATTTGGGAAACTTAAGTTTACCATGCCAAAATTTGATGGTAGATCTGATCCTGAAGATTACTTCACATGGGAATTGAAAGTGGAGAAAATCTTCCGCCTACATAATTATTCAGAGGAGAAGAAACTCGCAATGGCATCTCTTGAGTTTGAGGGATATGCTCTGATTTGGTGGGAGCAACTTCTTCGTGATCGTGAAGAAGATGGAGAGGACCCTATTGTTACTTGGCAAGAGATGAAGCGAGAAATGAGAATTCGTTTTGTGCCGAAGCATTATCGGCGTGATCTTTTTGATAAATTGCAGAATTTGAGGCAAGGAAGTTTCTCTGTTGAGGAGTATTATAAGGAGATGGAGAAGGCCATGATTAGAGCCAATGTGTATGAAGACGAAGAGCAAACCATTGCACGTTTCATGGCTGGGTTACACCGCAACATTCAGCGTATTGTTGAGTTTCAGCCGTACCAAAGTCTTATTGATTTGGTACATCAAGCCACCAAAGCTGAACGCCAGCTGCAACAAGATGCTAAGAGCAGCAAGCCCTTGTCATATGGTGCACGAACCATGACTGGAGGAAGCAAATCTATCTCAAGGTTTACTGCTGCATCCTCAGCAACAAAAGGTTCAACTGGAGGCTTGCGATCCAATATTCAAGGCAATTCTAGTGGAAAGAACGGTGCTGCTCCAAACACGAGTTATAAACCAGCAGCCTCCACTTCAACGTCAGTGGGTTCAACAGCCAAGAGTAGTGGTATTCAGTGCTTCAAGTGTGGAGGTCGAGGTCATGTCATAAAGGAGTGTCCAAATAATCGTGTGATCCTTGTGAATGATGATGGAGAATATACTTCAGCTAGCGAAGAGGAAGCTGAAGCAGAAAATATAGAAGATAAAATTGAGGAACACACTGGATGTGAATTTGAGCATGGTACTACTCTGGTGGTTACACAAATCTTGAGTGTTCAAATGAAAGAAGCTGAAATTGGACAACGACATAATCTTTTTCAAACGCGAGCCAAAGTACAAGACAAAGTAGTAAAGGTGATCATTGATGGAGGGAGCTGCCATAATCTTGCAAGTCGTGAGATGGTTGACAAGCTTGGTTTGAAGTTGCAGCGACACCCTCATCCATATCATGTCCAATGGCTGAATGAATCGGGAGATATCAAGATTGGTTATAAAGTGAAAGTTCAGTTCAAGATTGGAGAGTATGTTGACATAGTGGAGTGTGATGTTGCACCCATGTCTGTGTGTCACATGCTGCTAGGAAGACCTTGGCAATATGACCGATATTCTCAACATTGTGGAAGAACAAATCAATACACGCTAGATCTGAAAGGGAGAAAGTTTGTACTCAAGCCTATGACCCCTCAACAAATCATGGCTGAACACTTACAAAAGAAAACTGAAATTAGTACAGCAAGTAGAGAAGGAGAAGAGCAAAAGAAATTGAGTGCCATCCACAATTCGGTGAGTGAGTGCTACAAGCCAAATTCCAAAGATAAAAAGAAGGAAGAGGGAGAACACCTAGTTATGCTAGCCACAAAATCCGAGCTGAGAGAAGTGAGGAACAACCCATATCAAGTGCTCTTTGTACTTGTGAACAAAGATGTTTTGATTTCTCCTAACGACATAACATCTCTTCCTAGTGTTGTGGCTGATCTTTTGCAGGACTATGAAGACGTATTTCCACAAGAAACACCGGCTGGACTACCTCCAATTCGAGGGATTGAGCATCAAATCGATCTTATTCCAGGGGCTACACTTCCTAACCGTCCACCATATCGAACCAATCCCGAAGAAACTAAGGAAATACAAAGGCAAGTACAAGAACTTCTTGATAAAGGTTTTGTTCGTGAAAGCTTAAGCCCTTGTGCTGTTCCTGTGATTTTAGTACCTAAGAAAGATGGATCTTGGAGGATGTGTGTTGATTGTAGAGCGATAAATAATATTACCGTTCGCTATCGCCATCCTATTCCACGACTAGATGATATGCTTGATGAATTAAGTGGTTCCACAATTTTTACTAAAATTGATTTGAGAAGTGGATACCATCAAATAAGAATGAAAACTGGAGATGAATGGAAGACTGTATTTAAAACAAAATTTGGGTTGTATGAATGGTTAGTAATGCCCTTTGGGTTGACTAATGCTCCTAGTACTTTTATGAGATTAATGAACCATGTCTTAAGAACTTTCATTGGAAAATTTGTTTTTGTCTACTTCGATGATATTCTAATTTACAGCAAGTCTTTTGATGAACATGTGAAACACATTCGACAAGTTTTAGATGAGCTTAGAAAGGAGAAATTATTTGCTAATCTTGAGAAGTGCAGTTTTTGCACAGACCATGTTGTGTTTCTTGGTTTTGTTGTTTCAGCAAAAGGAATAGAGGTGGATGAATCCAAGGTGAAAGCCATCAAGGATTGGCCAGCTCCAACGAATGTAAGTCAAGTAAGAAGTTTTCATGGTCTTGCTAGTTTTTATAGAAGATTTGTGCGAGATTTCAGTACCATCGCTTCTCCTTTAAATGAATTGACAAAGAAAGGTGTTGAATTTAAATGGGGAAACTCACAAGAAGATGCTTTTCAAGAATTGAAGAAACGTTTGACTGAAGCACCTGTACTTATTCTTCCTGATTTCACTAAAACTTTTGAAGTAGAATGTGATGCTAGTGGGATTGGGATAGGAGGAGTTTTAATGCAACAAGGAAAACCTATAGCATATTTTAGTGAAAAATTGGGAGGTGCTCAATTAAATTATTCTGTGTATGACAAAGAATTGTATGCTTTGGTCCGAGCGCTTGAAACATGGCAGCACTACTTATGGCCAAAAGAGTTTGTTATTCATTCTGATCATGAAGCTTTGAAGTATTTGAAAGGGCAAGCCAAACTGAACCGTCGCCATGCCAAATGGGTTGAGTTTATCGAAACATTTCCATACATTGTGAAATATAAGAAAGGTAAGGACAATGTGGTCGCTGATGCCTTGTCTCGAAGGAATGTGTTGTTGAATCAACTAGAGGTAAAAGTTTTGGGTCTTGAAAATTTGAAAGAAATGTATAATGATGATCCTGAATTTTCAGAACCATACAATCATTGTAAAGATGGAAAAGGTTGGGAAAAATATCATATACATGATGGATTTTTGTTTAGAGCTAACAAACTTTGTGTACCAAATTCTTCGGTTAGATTGCTTTTATTGCAGGAGTCACATGGAGGCGGTCTAACAGGTCATTTTGGACAAAGGAAGACTTATGAAATGCTCAGTGATCATTTCTATTGGCCCAAGATGAGGAGAGACGTCATCAGATTTGTGGAGCGTTGTGTCACCTGTCACAAAGCTAAGTCAAAATTGAACCCTCATGGTTTATATACTCCTTTACCCGCTCCTAAAATTCCTTGGGAAGACATAAGCATGGATTTTGTTTTAGGACTGCCGATGACTCGAAAAAAGAGAGATTCTATTTTTGTTGTGGTTGATAGATTTTCAAAAATGGCTCATTTTATTCCATGCAACAAGAGCGACGATGCTTCACATGTTGCTAATTTGTTTTTCAGAGAAATCGTGAGACTACATGGAGTGCCCAAGACCATCGTATCTGACCGTGATGTGAAGTTTGTGAGCTATTTTTGGAAAACATTGTGGGCAAAGCTTGGAACTAAACTTTTGTTCTCCACCACATGCCACCCCCAAACTGATGGTCAAACTGAAGTGGTGAATCGTACATTGTCAATGCTGCTGCGAACAATGGTAAAGAAGAACTTGAAGGATTGGGAGGAATGTTTGCCACACGTGGAGTTTGCTTATAATAGGGCAGTACATTCTACAACTAATTTATGCCCCTTCGAAATTGTATATGGGTTTAAACCTATTGCTCCCATAGATTTGTTGCCCCTTCCATTGCAGGAAAGAACCAATATGGAAGCTTCCAAGCGTGCTGCATATATAAAAAAGATACATGAGAAGACCAAGGAAGCAATTGAGCTCACAGCAGTGCGCAAGGCTGCAAGTATGAACAAGCATAGGAAGAAAGTGTTATTTGAGCCGGGGGACTTGGTTTGGATTCACTTGCGCAAGGAGCGTTTTCCTGATCAGCGCAAATCCAAATTGATGCCACGAGGGGATGGTCCATTTCGTGTTCTTGCCAAGATCAATGATAATGCATACAAGATAGATCTTCCACCAAGCTATGGCGTGAGCAACACGTTCAATGTTGCTGACCTCTTACCATATACAAGCGAAGACATTTCAGAGTCGAGGACGACTCCTTTTCAAGGGGAGGAGGATGATATGACCACGCCATTAAGCAACATGTTACAACCCCCAAGTCATACTACATCAACTCAAGTACAACCAACATCATCACCAACCCAAGTCTTTGATGGACCAATTACACGTAGCCGAGCTAAGAAGCTACAGCAAGAGGTGCACGCGCTACTTTATGAATTTCAATTAAATACTAATGAGAACTTTATGCTACCTAAGTCGTGTATGTTGATATTACTTAGGTTCACCAAAGAGGAAGGACAAAACATATCAAAGGCAAATCAGCAAGAAGAGTTATGTCCGAGTGAGTCCAGCGCTATAGAACCGTCCAGAAGGAACAGTCATATCTTTTGATTCCCAAAAGCTATGAAGACCCATAAGTACTTTTTGGAAAGCTCTTGAAGTCTACTTTCCAAAGCTTCTAAAGCCGACTTAACCACATCTACCAGAAAGGCAGCCGACCTACTTTAGTGCCGACTGGTCAGAAAATCCGAGTCAGTCCAGCGCAATAGAACCGTCCAGAAGAAACAGTCATATCTTTTGATCCCCAAAAGCTATGAAGGCCCATAAGTACTTTTTGGAAAGCTCTTGAAGTCTAGTTTCCAATGCTTCTACAGCCGACTTAACCACATCTACCAGAAAGGCAGCCGACCTACTTTAGTGCTGACTGGTCAGAAGGTCAACAGTCTGCTTGATGACCAAGTTTTCGTATTAAACTGCATCATTCTACGAAGTTTCATTAAGCATGCTATATATGGTGAGAAAGCTTATCAAGTTAGCTTTCCAATGCAACCAGTCCCACGTCATTTGAAGATTCCTAGAAGAAGTTATTGTCAAAATACTGAAGGCTGCGCAGAAGTCAAACAGCCACACGGAAATCAGCTCTGCAGATCTCCCGAAGAGGCTCCTTCACATTAGCACGTGAAAATACTTTTGTTTTGTGTTTATACCTCGCTAAGGCTGGTTGTTACTAGTATAAATACCCCCCTATGTCTATGATGTAAGGCAGCTTATGATAATCTAAAACAGAACCCCTTTGTTCAGCTGTGTGCTAACAAATATTGAGAGTGATCTCTACCCCTTTGCTCTTGTGAATTCCTTCGCGGGATTGCAGAAGCGGCGGCTTCATCCGCTCCCAATTGGTGCTCCTACTCCCTTCGAGGTCTCCTCAATTGATTGTAGGTTGTGTTGGTTGGTTCTTTGAGAGTGTGGTTGGGCGAATCCTCGATTCAGGCTGCCGGTTAAAGACAGTGGTTGGCTTCGAGTTTTATTTGTCAGGTTGCACTAGTTATCGCTGCTTGCAGCAAGTTATCTTGGCTTCTTTGAAGCTAGTTATCTGAAGATTGATCCTACGTCGTGAAGATCGGGCATCGTGACGCATCAGGTTGGCACCTCCCGGAGGTTTCCGAGGGTTCTTGTACTCGGCGGCGGCGACAAGGTCCGTGTCGGCGGCGTCGCGTTTCGCTTGCGACTTCTTCTTGCCTTTCTTCTTGGTGCCGCGCTGAGTTGACGCCTCGGGAGCATCTTCCGGTGGGCGGCCCTGGGGCTGCTTGTCCTTCTGGAAGATGGCCTCAACTGCCTCCTGGCCAGAGGCGAACTTGGTGGCGATGTCCATCAGCTCGCTCGCCCTGGTGGGGGTCTTGCGACCCAGCTTGCTCACCAGGTCGCGGCAGGTGGTGCCGGCGAGGAACGCGCCGATGACATCCGAATCGGTGACGTTGGGCAGCTCGGTGCGCTGCTTCGAGAATCGCTGGATGTAGTCCCGGAGAGACTCTCCCGGCTGCTGGCGGCAGCTTCGGAGATCCCAGGAGTTCCCAGGGTGCACGTATGTGCCTTGGAAATTGCCGGCGAAGGCTTGGACTAGGTCGTCCCAGTTGGAGATCTGCCCCGGGGGCAGGTGCTCCAGCCAGGCTCGAGCGGTGTCGGAGAGAAACAGGGGGAGGTTGCGGATGATGAGATTGTCATCGTCTGTTCCACCCAGTTGGCAGGCTAGCCGATAGTCCGCGAGCCACAGTTCCGGTCTCGTCTCCCCCGAGTACTTCATGATAGTAGTCGAGGTTCGGAACCGGGTCGGGAATGGCGCCCGTCGTATGGCGCGGCTGAAAGCCGACGGACCGGGTGGTTCGGGCGAAGGACTCCGATCCTCCCCGCTGTCGTAGCATCCCCCACGCCTGGGGTGGTAGCCTCGGCGCACCCTATCATCGAGGTGGGCCCGACAGCTGTGGTGATGGTGCTCGTTGCCGAGGCGACCCGGGGCCGCAGGCGCTGTGTTGCGCGTGCGCCCGGTGTGGACCGAGGCTTCCCGCATGAATCGGGAAGTCGCGGCGTGATGTTCCGAGGGGTACCCCTGCCTTCGGGAGGCGGAGCTCTCGGCCCGTCGGACCGCGGCGTCCTCCAGGAGATTCTTGAGCTCTCCCTGGATACGCCGCCCCTCGGTGGTTGATGGCTCCGGCATCGCGCGGAGAAGTATCGCCGCTGCAGCCAGGTTCTGGCCGACTCCACTGGAATCCGGTGGCGGCCTTACCCTGACGTCGTCGGCGATGCGGTGCTGGATGCCCTGGGGGAGATGACGTGCTTCTCCGGCCGGAGGTTGGCCCGCCCATTCCTGCCCGATGTCCCGGCGGATCGGCACAAGTGTTCCTGCTCCCTCGTCGAGCCTGGCCTGCCTCTCGCGGATTTGCTCGAGCTGTGGGTCAGGACCCCCCGCCGGGACGGGGACCACAGCTAGCTCCTGAAGGATGTCAACGCGAGGCACGGGCCTAGGGGGATCACCGTTCTCCGGCATACCAAGATGGTTGCCTTCGTCGGGACCCCCTAGATTGACGTGAAAACATTCACGACTTGGGCCGCAGTCCTCGTCGTCGAGGCTGCGGCTACCGTCGGAATAGTCGGAAAGGCAGTAGTCGCATGCGGTCATGAAGTCCCGCATGGCACTAGGGTTACCAAGTCCGGAGAGATCCCAATAGAGGTCGGGCTCGCCAACTTCCTCGGACCCCGAGGGCCCGTAGGATGAGACGGCCGTCAGCCGGTCCCAGGGTGACCGCACACGATACCCCGGAGGGTTTGGACTCGCCTCTATGAGAGTGTCCACCGAAGCGGAGTCACTTGGCGGGTCGAGGCCGAATCCAAAAGATGCGAGATGGGAATCGGTCGGTACCTTTTGGTCGACGGGCGGTGACGAAGTCACGTCAGGGACTGACTGCACCGTCGTCTCAGGTACTAGGGTGACGCCCAGCAAGTCCTTCGCGAGCGTGCTGGCGTCGTCCGTTTGCTTGAGATTGGCACGTTGCAGGGAGATGGCGCTCGTCTTCGTCTCAGACGTGAGGTCGATGCCCGACGCGCTCCCCGTTGGGGCGCCGGTGCCGTCGACTCGCTCGACAGCCAACGAGGTGCCGCCTCCTGCTTGGCCTTGGTTGCCCCGCCTCCTCCTCCGTTGGCGGGGGAGGGGACGGGATAAGCCCGAATGTCGTCCTTCCACCACGTGGGGAAGGCGTCGTCGATTTCCCCGCCGGCGGGCGGATTATCGACCGCCATTGTCGTTGTCGCGCAGCGGGGGAAGGAGTATCATGTCGTAGCTGTCGTCGAGGGACATGAACTCAAGACTCCCGAAATGGAGCACCGTCTCGGGCTGGAGAGGTTGCTGGAGACTGCCCATCTGGAGCTTGACGGGAAGCTGTTCGTCAACACGCAGCAGGCCCCTACCTGGCGCGCCAACTGTCGGTGTTTCGAAACCTGGGGGGTCCCTGGACCGACGAGTGAATTGTCGCCGCGTGCCCCAGCCCAGATGGGTCGACGCGAGGCGGAACGCGAAGGGGGGAGGAAAGCAGCCGGAGGGAGACAGGCCTGGGAGAGTGGAACCCGCGGCCTTCGCGTTAGCCCCACGCCCAGGTCGGGTGCGCTTGCAGTAGGGGGTTACAAGCGTCCACGCGGGAGGGAGCGAGCGGCCTTGCGCGAGCGCCGTCCCGTCCTTCCCCGTGCGGCCAACCCTCTGTAAGAGGGCCCTGGTCCTCCCTTTTATAGGCGTAAGGAGAGGATCCAGGTGTACAATGGGGAGTGTAGCAATGTGCTAACGTGTCTAGCGGTGGAGAGCTAGCGCCCTAAGTACATGCCATCGTGGCAGCCGGAGAGGTCTTGGCACCCAGTTCGCGTGGTGTCGTGGTCGTCGGAGGAGCGCTGGAGCTTGGCGGAAGGACAGCTGTCGGGGCTGTCGAGTCCTTGCTGACGTCCTCTTGCTTCCGTAAGGGGACTGAGAGCCGCCGTCGTCATAGAGCATGCGGGGCGCCATCATTACTCGTATGGTGGAGCGAGCCAGATGGGACGCTGGTCTTGTTCCCCGTAGCCTGAGTCAGCTCGGGGTAGGTAATGATGGCGCTTCCTGTTGACGTGGTCGGTCCGTGCCCTAGGTTGGGCGAGGTGGAGGCTCCTCCGAGGTCGAGGTCGAGTCTGTCTTCCGAGGTCGAGGTCGAGTCCGAGCCCCCGGGTCGGACGAGGCAGAGACCGTCGGCTCAGGCCAGGATTGAGTCCGAGCCCTGGGGTCGCGCGAAGCGGAGTTCGTCGTCCTTCGGGGCTGAGCCTGAGTCCGGGCCCTGGGGTCGGGCGAGGCAGAGTTCGTCGTCTTCCGGGGCCGAGCCCGAGTCCGAGCCCTGGGGTCGGGCGTGGCGGAATTTGCCGTCTTCCAGGGCTGAGCCCAAGTCCGAGCCCTGGGGTCGGGCGGAGCGGAGTTCGCCGTCTTCCGGGGCTGAGCCCGAGTCCGAGCCCTGGGGTCGGGCGGAGCGGAGTTCGCCGTCTTCTGGGGCTGAGCCCAAGTCCGAGCCCTGGGGTCGGGCGGAGCGGAGTTCACCGTCTTCCGGGGCTGAGCCCAAGTCCGAGCCCTGGGGTCGGGCGGAGCGGAGTTCGCCGTCTTCCGGGGCTGAGCCCGAGTCCGAGCCCTGGGGTCGGGTGGAGCGGAGTTCGCCGTCTTCCGGGGCTGAGCCCAAGTCCGAGCCCTGCGGTCGGGCGAAGCGGAGTTCGCCGTCTTCCGGGGCTGAGCCCAAGTCCGAGCCCTGGGGTCGGGCGAAGCGGAGTTTCCTATGACGCCTGAGACAGGACTTGGCTTCTGTCAGCCTCACTCTGTCGTGTGGCTCAGCAGTCGGAGCGGCGCAGGCGGCGCTGTCCTCTTGTCAGACTAGTCAGTGGAGCGGCAAAGTGACTGCGGTCACTTCGGCTCTGTCGACTGGAGGGCGTGCGTCAGGATAAAGGTGTCAGGCCACCTTTGCATTAAATGCCCCTGCGATTTGGTCGGTCGGTGTGGCGATTTGGCCAAGGTTGCTTCTTGGTGAAGACTGGGCCTCGGGCGAGCCGAAGGTGTGTCCGTTGCTGGAGGGGGGCCTCGGGCGAGACATAGGTCCTCCGGGGTTGGCTGCCCTTGCCCGAGGCTGGGCTCGGGCGAGGCGTGATCGCGTCCTTCGAATGGACCGATCCTTGACTTAATCGCACCCATCAGGCCTTTGCAGCTTTGTGCTGATGGGGGTTACCAGCTGAGATTTAGGAGCCTTGAGGGTACCCCTAATTATGGTCCCCGACAAAGCTTGTGAAGATTCTTCATCCCAACATGGGCTAGTCGGCGGTGCCAGAGCCAACCCATGTTAGTCTTAGCAATTAAGCAAGTATCAAGTTCAGCTCTATTGAAATCAACTAAGTATAGCTGACCCTCTAATACTCCCTTAAAAGCTACTGAATCATCACTTCTTCTAAAGACAGTGACACCTGTATCCATAAAAAGACAGTTGTAACCCATTTTGCATAATTGAGAAACAGAAAGCAAGTTGTAATCTAATGAATCTACAAGAAAAACATTAGAAATAGAATGGTCAGATGATATAGCAATTTTACCCAATCCTTTGACCAAACCTTGATTTCCATCCCCGAATGTGATAGCTCGTTGGGGATCTTGGTTTTTCTCATAGGAGGAGAACATTCTTTTCTCCCCGGTCATATGGTTTGTGCACCCACTATCGATGATCCAACTCGAGCCCCCGGATGCATAAACCTACAACACAAATTTAGGCCTTGCTCTTAGGTACCCAAACGGTCTTGGGTCCTTTTACATTAGAAACATGCACCTTGGGTACCCCAAACACAAGTCTTGGAGCCCTTGTGTTTGCCCTCAACATATTTGGCAACTACCTTGCCTGATTTGTTAGTTAGCACATAAGAAGCATCAAAAGTTTTGAATGAAACATTATGATCATTTGATGCAGTAGGAGATTTCTTCTTAGGCATTTTAACATGTATAGAACGCCTAGAGCTAGAAGCCTCATTCTTATAAATAAAAGCATGGTGAGAATGAGTCTTCTTTGCATGAATTCTCCTAATCTTATCCTCAGGATAACCAGCAGGATATAAAATATAGCCTTCATTATCCTGAGGCATGAGAGCTTTGCCCTTAACAAAATTAGACAATCTTTTAGGAGGAGCATTAAGCTTGACATTGTCTCCCTGTTGGAAGCCAATGCCATCCTTAATGCCAGGGCATCTCCCACTATAAAGCATACTACGAGCAAATTTAAATTTCTCATTTTCTAGTTCATGCTCGGCAATTTTAGCATCTAATTTAGCTATATGATCATTTTGTTGTTTAATCATAGCAATGTGATCATGAATAGCATCAATGTTAATATCTCTACATCTAGTACAAATAGAAACATGATCAACACTAGATGTAGAGGGTTTGCAATCATTTAATTCAACAATCTTAGCATGTAAAATATCATTCTCATCTATAAGATTGGAAATAGAAGCATTGCAAACATCTAGTTCCTTAACCTTAGCAATCAATTTTTCATTCTCAAACTTAAGGCTAGCAAGAGAGGCATTCAATTTTTCAATCTTAGCAATCAAATTAGCATTATCATTTCTAAGATTGGTAATTGAATCATCACAAATATTTGACTTCTCAACCTTAGCAATCAAATTAGCATTCTCAATTCTAAGGTTGGAAATAGTCTCATGGCAAATACTAAGCTCACTAGTTAATTTTTCATTTTTCTCTACCTCCTGAGCATAAGCAGTTTTAGTCTTAACATGCTTCTTGTTTTCCTTAATAAGGAAGTCCTCTTGGCTATCCAAGAGTCTATCCTTCTCATGAATAGCACTAATCAATTCATTCAATTTCTCTTTTTGTTGCATGTTAAGATTGGCAAAAAGAGTAAGCAAGTTATCTTCATCATCACTAGAATTATCCTCATCACTAGAAGTTGCATACTTAGTGGAGGATTTTGATTTTACCTTTTTGTTCTTGCCGTCCTTTGCCATGAGGCACTTGTGGCCAACGTTGGGGAAGAGAAGTCCCTTGTTGACGGCGATGTTGGCGGCGTCCTCGTCGTCGGAGGAGTCGGTGGAGCTCTCGTCGGAGTCCCACTCCCGGCAAACATGTGCATCGCTGCCCTTCTTCTTGTAATATCTCTTCTTCTCCTTCTTCTTCCCCCTCTTGTCGTTATCCCTGTCACTATCACTAGACAATGGACATTTAGCGATAAAATGACTGGGCTTACCACATTTGTAGCAAACCTTCTTGGAATGGGGCTTGTAATCTTTCTCCTTCCTTTGCTTGAGGATTTGGCGGAAGCTCTTGATGATGAGCGCCATCTCCTCATTGTCGAGCTTGGAGGCGTCGAAGGGGACTCTACTCGGTGTAGAGTCTTCTTTCTTCTCCTCCGTTGCCTTGAATGCAACGGGTTGTGCCTCAGGTACGGAGGAGGATGCGCCTTGCTCGATGATCTTTTTGGAGCCTTTGATCATCAATTCAAAGCTCACAAATTTACCTATCACTTCCTCGGGAGATATTAGTTTATATCTTGGATCACCATGAATTAATTGAACTTGAGTGGGGTTAAGAAATACGAGTGATCTAAGAATAACCTTATGAAAGTCGCCTAGAGGGGGGGTGAATAGGGCGAAACTGAAAATCACAAAATAATCACAACTACAAGCCGGGTTAGCGTTAGAAATATAATAGAGTCCGCGAGAGAGGGCGCAAAACAAATCGCAAGTGAATAATGAAGTGGGACACGCGGATTTGTTTTACCGAGGTTCGGTTCTCTCAAACCTACTCCCCGTTGAGGAGGCCACAAAGGCCGGGTCTCTTTCAACCCTTCCCTCTCTCAAACGGTCCCTCGGACCGAGTGAGCTTCTCTTTCTCAAATCACTTGGGAAACAAACTTCCCGCAAGGACCACCACATGATTGGTGTCTCTTGCCTTAATTACAAGTGAGTGTTTGATCAAAAGCAAGAATGCCAAAGAAAAAGAAGCGATCCAAGCGCAAGAGCTCAAATGAACACAACAAATCACTCTCTCTAGTCACTAGGGCTTTGTGAGGAGTTGGGAGAGGATTTGATCTCTTTTGGTGTGCTTTGCAATGAATGCTAGCTCTTGTATAGTGGTTGGAAGTTGGAAATCTTGGATGCAATGAATGGTGGGGTGGTTGGGGTATTTATAGCCCCAACCACCAAACATGACCGTTGGTGGAGGCTGTCTGTCGATGGCGCACCGGACAGTCCGGTGCACACCGGACATGTCCGGTGCCCCCGCCACGTCATCAGCGTCGTTGGATTCTGACCGTTGGAGCTTCTGACTTCTGGGCCCGCCTAAATGTCCGGTGCACACCGGACATCAACTGTTCATTGTCCGGTGCGCCGGTATGGGCGCGCCTGACTTCTGCGCGCGCAGAGCGCGCATTAAATGCGCCTGCAGGTGACCGTTGGCGCGAAGTAGCCGTTGCCCCGAGGTTGCACCGGACAGTCCGGTGCACACCGGACATGTCCGGTGAATTATAGTGGAGCGGCTGCTGCGCGAACCCGAGGCTGGCGAGTTCCTGAGGCCGCGCTCCCTTGGAGCACCGGACACTGTCCGGTGTACACCGGACAGTCCGGTGAATTATAGCGGTGCGACCTGAGAAATTCCCGAAGGTGGCGAGTTCGAGTTGGAGTCCTCTGGTGGCGCACCGGACACTGTCCGGTGTACACCGGACAGTCCGGTGCCTCCGGACCAGAGGTGCCTTCGGTTGCCTCTTTGCTCCTTTGTTGAATCCAAAACTTGATCTTTTTATTGGCTGAGTGTGAACCTTTTGCACCTGTATAACTTATACACTAGAGCAAACTAGTTAGTCCAATATTTGTGTTGGGCAATTCAACCACCAAAATTATTTAGGGACTAGGTGTAAGCCTAATTCCCTTTCAATCTCCCCCTTTTTGGTGATTGATGCCAACACAAACCAAAGCAAATCTAGAAGTGCATAATTGAACTAGTTTGCATAATGTAAGTGCAAAGGTTGCTTGGAATTAAGCCAATATAAATGCTCACATGATGCGCATGGATTGTTTTCTTTGTTTTTTTTGACATATTGGACCATATTTGCACCATAAGTTTTGTTTTTGCAAACTCTTTTGTAAATTCTTTTCAAAGTCCTTTTGCAAGATAGTCAAAGATAGATGAATAAGATTTTGCAAGGCATTTTCAAGTTTTTGAAATTTTCTTCCTTTGTTCAAAATGCTTTCCCTTTGACTAAACAAAACTCCCCCTCAAATAAAGTCTCCTCTTAGTGTTCAAGAGGGTTTTAAGACATCAATTTTGAAAATACTACTTGCTCCCCCTTTAGAACACAAAGAGATACCAATTTGAAATTTTCCAATTTGAAAAACCATTAAAGTCAAAAATTAGGGTGGTGGTGCGGTCCTTTTGCTTTGGGCCAATACTTTCTCCCCCTTTGGCATGAATCGCCAAAAACGGATACTTAGAATGAAATATAGGCCCTTAGAAGTACTTTCTCCTCCTTTGGTCATAAAATAAATGAGTGAAGATTATACCAAAGATGGAGAGTGATGCGGAGCGACGGCGAAGGATGAGTAGTAGAGTGGAGTGGAAGCCTTGTCTTCGCCGAAGACTCCAATTCCCTTTCAATATACCTATGACTTGGTTTGGAATACACTTGAAAACACATTAGTCATAGCATATAAAAGAGACATGATCAAAGGTATTCTTATGAGCTATGTGTGCAAGGTTAGCAAAAGAAATTCCTCGAATCAAGAATATTAAGCTCATGCCTAAGTCGGGTAAAAGATTGTTCATCAAGTGGCTTGGTAAAGATATCGGCTAATTGATCTTTGGTGTTAATGTATGAAATCTCGATATCCCCCTTTTGTTGGTGATCCCGAAGAAAATGATGCCGAATGGCTATGTGTTTAGTGCGGCTATGCTCAACGGGATTATCCGCCATGCGGATTGCACTCTCATTATCACATAGAAGAGGAACTTTGGTTAATTTGTAACCGTAGTCCCGCAGGGTTTGCCTCATCCAAAGCAATTGCGCGCAACAGTGGCCTGCGGCAATATACTCAGCTTCGGCGGTAGAAAGAGCGACCGAATTTTGCTTCTTTGAAGCCCAAGACACCAAGGATCTTCCCAAGAACTGGCAAGTCCCCGATGTGCTCTTTCTATTAATCTTACACCCCGCCCAATCGGCATCCGAATAACCAATCAAATCAAAAGTGGATCCTCGAGGGTACCAAAGCCCAAACTTAGGAGTATAAGCCAAATATCTCAAGATTCGTTTTACGGCCGTAAGGTGTGATTCCTTAGGGTCGGCTTGGAATCTTGCACACATGCAAACGGAAAGCATAATGTCCGGTCGAGATGCATATAAATAAAGCAATGAACCAATCATCGACCGGTATACCTTTTGATCCACGGACTTACCTCCCGTGTCGAGGTCGAGATGCCCATTTGTTCCCATGGGAGTCTTGATGGGCTTGGCATCCTTCATTCCAAACTTGCTTAGAATGTCTTGAGTATACTTTGTTTGGCAAATGAATGTGCCCTCTTGGAGCTGTTTGACTTGAAATCCTAGAAAATACTTCAACTCCCCCATCATAGACATCTCGAATTTCTGTGTCATGATCCTACTAAATTCTTCACATGTAGATTTGTTAGTAGACCCAAATATAATATCATCAACATAAATTTGGCATACGAACAAATCATTGTCAAGAGTTTTAGTGAATAAAGTAGGATCGGCTTTGCCAACTTTGAAGCCATTTGCAATGAGGAAATCTCTAAGGCATTCATACCATGCTCTTGGGGCTTGCTTTAGCCCATAAAGCGCCTTAGAGAGCCTATAAACATGGTTAGGGTACTCACTGTCTTCAAAGCCGGGAGGTTGCTCAACATAGACCTCCTCCTTGATTGGTCCATTGAGGAAGGCACTCTTCACGTCCATTTGATAAAGCTTGAAGCCATGGTAAGTAGCATAGGCTAATAATATGCGAATTGACTCAAGCCTAGCTACGGGTGCATAGGTTTCACCAAAATCCAAACCTTCGACTTGTGAATACCCCTTGGCCACGAGTTGAGCTTTGTTCCTTGTCACCACACCATGCTCGTCTTGCTTGTTGCGGAAGACCCACTTGGTTCCTACAACATTTTGGTTAGGACGTGGAACTAAGTGCCATACCTCATTCCTTGTGAAATTGTTGAGCTCCTCTTGCATCGCCATCACCCAATTCGAATCTTGAAGTGCTTCCTCTACCCTGTGTGGCTCAATAGAGGAAACAAAAGAGTAATGTTCACAAAAATGTGCAACACGAGATCGAGTAGTTACCCCTTATGAATATCGCCGAGGATGGTGTCGACGGGGTGATCTCGTTGTATTGCTTGGTGGACTCTTGGGTGTGGCGGTCTTGGTTGTTCATCCTCCTTGTCTTCATCATTTGCATCTCCCCCTTGATCGTTGCCGTCATTTTGAGGTGGCTCATCTTCTTGATCCTCTTGTTCAACATCTTGAGCCTCATCCTCAATTTGAGTTGGTGGAGATGCTTGCATGGAGGAGGATGGTTGATCTTGTGCATGTGGAGGCTCTTCGGATTCCTTAGGACACACATCCCCAATGGACATGTTCCTTAGCGCTATGCATGGAGCCTGTTCTTCACCTATCTCATCAAGATCAACTTGCTCTACTTGAGAGCCGTTAGTCTCATCAAACACAACGTCACAAGAAACTTCAACAAGTCCTGAGGACTTGTTAAAGACTCTATATGCCCTTGTGTTTGAGTCATATCCTAGTAAAAAGCCTTCTACAGTTTTAGGAGCAAATTTAGATTTTCTACCTCTTTTAACAAGTATAAAACATTTGCTACCAAAAACTCTAAAATATGAAATATTTGGCTTTTTACCGGTTAGGAGTTCATAGGATGTCTTCTTGAGGATTCGGTGAAGATATAACCGGTTGATGGCGTAGCAAGCGGTGTTGACCGCTTCGGCCCAAAACCGATCCGGTGTCTTGTACTCATCAAGCATGGTTCTTGCCATGTCCAATAGAGTTCGATTCTTCCTCTCCACTACACCATTTTGTTGTGGAGTGTAGGGAGAAGAGAACTCATGCTTGATTCCCTCCTCCTCAAGGAAGCCTTCAACTTGAGAGTTCTTGAACTCCGTCCCATTGTCGCTTCTAATTTTCTTGATCCTTAAGCCGAACTCATTTTGAGCCCGTCTCAAGAATCCCTTTAAGGTCTCTTGGGTATGAGATTTGTCCTGCAAAAAGAACACCCAAGTGAAGCGAGAATAATCATCCACAATAACTAGACAGTACTTACTCCCACCGATGCTTATGTAAGCGATCGGGCCGAATAGGTCCATGTGTAGGAGCTCCAGTGGCCTGTCACTAGTCATGATGTTCTTGTGTGGATGATGAGTGCCAACTTGCTTCCCGGCTTGGCATGCGCTACAAATCCTGTCTTTCTCAAAATAAACATTGGTTAGTCCTAAAATGTGTTCTCCCTTTAGAAGCTTGTGAAGATTCTTCATTCCAACATGGGCTAGTCGGCGGTGCTAGAGCCAACCCAAGTTAGTCTTAGCAACCAAGCAAGTGTCGAGTTCAGCTCTATCAAAATCTACCAAGTATAGCTGACCCTCTAACACTCCCTTAAATGCTATTGAATCATCACTTCTTCTAAAGACAGTAACACCTATATCAGTAAATAGACAGTTGTAGCCCATTTGACATAATTGGGATACGGAAAGCAAATTGTAATCTAAAGAATCTACAAGAAAAACATTGGAAATAGTATGGTCAGGTGATATAGCAATTTTACCCAAACCTTTGACCAAACCTTGATTTCCATCCCCGAATGTGATAGCTCGTTGGGGATCTTGGTTTTTCTCATATGAGGAGAACATCTTTTTCTCCCCTGTCATGTGGTTTGTGCACCCGCTGTCTAGTATCCAACTTGAGCCCCCGGATGCATAAACCTACAAAACAATTTTAGTTCTTGACTTTAGGTACCCAAACGGTTTTGGGTCCTTTGGCATTAGAAACAAGAACTTTGGGTACCCAAACACAAGTCTTGGAACCCTTGTGTTTGCCCCCAACAATCTTGGCAACTACCTTGCCGGATTTGTTAGTTAAAACATATGATGCATCAAAGGTTTTGAATGAAATAGCATGATCATTTGATGCATTAGGAATTTTCTTTCTAGGCAACTTAGCACGGGTTGGTTGCCTAGAACTAGATGTCTCACCCTTATACATAAAAGCATGGTTAGGGCCAGAGTGAGACTTCCTAGAATGAATTTTCTTGATTTTGCTCTCGGGATAACCGGCAGGGTACAAAATGTAACCCTCGTTATCCTGAGGCATGGGAGCCTTGCCCTTAACAAAGTTAGACAAGTTCTTAGGAGGAGCATTAAGCTTGACATTGTCTCCTTTTTGGAAGCCAATGCCATCCTTAATGCCAGGGCGTCTCCCATTATAGAGCATGCTTCTAGCAAATTTAAATTTTTCATTTTCTAAGTCATGCTCACTAATCTTAGCATTAAGTTGTGCTATGTGATCATTTTGTTTTTTAATTAAGGCTAGGTGATCATGGATAGCATCAACATTAATATCTCTACATCTAGTACAAATGGAAATATGCTCAGTAGATGTAGAGGTTTTGCAAGATTTTAGTTCAATAACCTTAGCATGTAATAAATCATTTTTAGTTCTAAGGTCGGAAATAGTGGCATTGCAAACATCAAAATCTTTAGCCTTAGCAAGCAATTTTTCATTCTCAGTCTTAAGGCTAGCAAGAGAAATATTCAACTTATCAATTCTAGCAAGTAAATCAATATTATCATCTTTAGAATTGGAAGTTGAAACATTGCAAACATGTGAATCAACCTTAGCAATTAATCTAGCATTTTCATTTCTAAGGTTGTCAATAGTGTCATGGCATGTGCTTAGCTCACTAGTTAATTTGTTACATTTTTCTATCTCTAGAGCATAAGCATTTTTAACCTTAACATGTTTCTTATTTTCCTTGATTAGGAAGTCCTCTTGGGAGTCCAAGAGATCATCCTTTTCATGGATGGCACTAATTAGCTCATTCAATTTTTCCTTTTGTTCCATGTTAAGGTTAGCAAAAAGAACGCGCAAGTTATCCTCCTCATTTTTATCATCATCCTCATCACTAGATGTTTCATATTTAGTGGAGGACCTTGATTTTACCTTCTTTTTGCCGTCCTTTGCCATGAGGCACTTGTGGCCGACGTTGGGGAAGAGGAGTCCCTTGGTGACGGCGATGTTGGCGGCGTCCTCGTCGGAGGAGGACTCGGTGGAGCTCTCGTCGGAGTCCCATTCCCGGCAAACATGGGCATCGCCGCCCTTCTTCTTGTAACACCTCTTCTTTTCTCTCCTCTTTCCCTTCTTGTCGTCGCCCCTGTCACTGTCACTAGACATAGGACATTTTGCAATAAAGTGACCGGGCTTACCACACTTGTAGCAAACCTTCTTGGAACGGGATTTGTAGTCCTTCCCCTTCCGTTGCTTGAGGATTTGCCGAAAGCTTTTGATGATTAAGGCCATCTCCTCATTGTCGAGCTTGGAGGCGTCAATTGGTTGTCTACTTGGTGTAGACTCTTCCTTCTTCTCCTCCGTTGCCTTGAAGGCCACCGGTTGCGCCTCGGATGTGGAAGGTTCATCAAGCTCGTTGATCTTCTTTGAGACCTTAATCATGCATTCAAAACTCACAAAATTCCCGATAACTTCCTCGGGGGTCATTAGTGGATATCTAGGATTACCACGAATTAATTGAACTTGAGTGGGGTTAAGGAAAATAAGAGCTCTTAAAATAACCTTAACCACCTCGTGGTCATCCCACTTTTTGCTCCCGAGGTTGCGCACTTGGTTCACCAAGGTCTTGAGCCGGTTGTACATATCTTGTGGCTCCTCCCCTTGGCGAAGACGGAAGCGACCGAGCTCCCCCTCGATCGTTTCCCGCTTGGTGATCTTGGTGAGTTCATCACCCTCGTGCGCCGTCTTGAGTAGGTCCCAAATCTCCTTTGCGTTCTTCAACCCTTGCACTTTGTTGTATTCCTCCATGCTTAGAGAGGCAAGGAGAATGGTTGCGGCTTGGGAGTTGAAGTGCTCGATTTGGGCCACTTCGTCTGTGTCATAATCCTCATCCCCTATTGATGGTACCTATGCTCCAAACTCAACAACATTCCATATACTTTTGTGGAGTGAGGTTAGATGAAATTTCATTAAATCACTCCACCTAGCATAATCTTCGCCGTCAAAAGTTGGCGGTTTGCCTAATGGAACGGAAAGTAATGGAGTATGTCTAGATGTACGGGGATAGTGTAAGGGAATCTTACTAAACTTCTTGCGCTCTTGGCGCTTAGAAGTTACGGACGGTGCATCGGAGTCGGAGGTGGATGTTGATGAAGTGTCGGTCTCGTAGTAGACCACCTTCCTCATCTTCTTGTGCTTGTCCCCACTCCGATGCGGCTTGTGAGAAGAGGATTTTTCCTTCTTCTCCTTGTGGTGAGAAGAGGAAGATCTTTTCTCCTTCCGCTTGGAGGAGTTCTTCTTCTTCTCCCTTCTCTTGGTGCGGGACTCTTCCGATGAAGTGCTCCCTTGGCTTGTAGTGGGCTTGTCGCCGGTCTCCATCTCCCTCTTGGTGTGATCTCCCGACATCACTTCGAGCGGTTAGGCTCTAATGAAGCACCGGGCTTTGATACCAATTGAAAGTCGCCTAGAGGGGGGGTGAATAGGGCGAAACTGAAAATCACAAAATAATCACAACTACAAGCCGGGTTAGCGTTAGAAATATAATAGAGTCCGCGAGAGAGGGCGCAAAACAAATCGCAAGTGAATAATGAAGTGGGACACGCGGATTTGTTTTACCGAGGTTCGGTTCTCTCAAACCTACTCCCCGTTGAGGAGGCCACAAAGGCTGGGTCTCTTTCAACCCTTCCCTCTCTCAAACGGTCCCTCGGACCGAGTGAGCTTCTCTTTCTCAAATCACTTGGGAAACAAACTTCCCGCAAGGACCACCACACGATTGGTGTCTCTTGCCTTAATTACAAGTGAGTGTTTGATCAAAAGCAAGAATGCCAAAGAAAAAGAAGCGATCCAAGCGCAAGAGCTCAAATGAACACAACAAATCACTCTCTCTAGTCACTAGGGCTTTGTGAGGAGTTGGGAGAGGATTTGATCTCTTTTGGTGTGCTTTGCAATGAATGCTAGCTCTTGTATAGTGGTTGGAAGTTGGAAATCTTGGATGCAATGAATGGTGGGGTGGTTGGGGTATTTATAGCCCCAACCACCAAACATGACCGTTGGTGGAGGCTGTCTGTCGATGGCGCACCGGACAGTCCGGTGCACACCGGACATGTCCGGTGCCCCCGCCACGTCATCAGCGCCGTTGGATTCTGACCGTTGGAGCTTCTGACTTCTGGGCCCGCCTAAATGTCCGGTGCACACCGGACATCAACTGTTCATTGTCCGATGCGCCGGTATGGGCGCGCCTGACTTCTGCGCGCGCAGAGCGCGCATTAAATGCGCCTGCAGGTGACCGTTGGCGCGAAGTAGCCGTTGCCCCGAGGTTGCACCGGACAGTCCGGTGCACACCGGACATGTCCGGTGAATTATAGTGGAGCGGCTGCTGCGCGAACCCGAGGCTGGCGAGTTCCTGAGGCCGCGCTCCCTTGGAGCACCGGACAGTCCGGTGAATTATAGCGGTGCGGCCTGAGAAATTCCCGAAGGTGGCGAGTTCGAGTTGGAGTCCTCTGGTGGCGCACCGGACACTGTCCGGTGTACACCGGACAGTCCGGTGCCTCCGGACCAGAGGTGCCTTCGGTTGCCTCTTTGCTCCTTTGTTGAATCCAAAACTTGATCTTTTTATTGGCTGAGTGTGAACCTTTTGCACCTGTATAACTTATACACTAGAGCAAACTAGTTAGTCCAATATTTGTGTTGGGCAATTCAACCACCAAAATTATTTAGGGACTAGGTGTAAGCCTAATTCCCTTTCACCTTGACCATCTCATGGTCATCCCACTTGGTGCTCCCGAGGTTGCGCACTTGGTTCACCAAGGTTTTTAGCCAGTTGTACATGGCTTGCGGGTCTTCTCCTTTGTTGAGCATGAAACGACCGAGCTCCCGCTCGATCGTTTCCCTCTTGGTGATCTTGGTCACCTCATCACCTTCGTGCGCGGTCTTGAGCACGTCCCAAATCTCTTTGGCGCTCTTCAACCCTTGCACCTTGTTATACTCCTCTCGACTTAGAGAGGCGAGGAGTATAGTGGTGGCTTGGGAGTTGAAGTGCCGGATTTGGGCAACTTCGTCCGAGTCATAGTCTTCATCCCCCGGCGAAGGTACTTGTACTTCAATCTCAACAACATCCCAAATGCTAGTGTGGAGTGAGGTTAGATGGTGCCTCATTTTATCACTCCACATATTATAATCTTCACCATCAAACATAGGTGGTTTGCCTAATGGGACGGAAAGTAAAGGAGTACGTTTTGAAATACGAGGGTAGTGTAGGGGAATCTTACTAAACTTCTTGCGCTCATGGCGCTTAGAAGTTACGGACGGCGTGTCGGAGCCAGAGGTGGATGGCGACGAAGAGTCGGTCTCGTAGTAGACCACCTTCTTCATCTTCTTTTTCTTCTCGCCACTCCGATGCGACTTGTGAGGAGGTGATTCCTCTTTCTTCTTGTTGCAGGACTCTCCCGATGGAGCCTTCCCGTGGCTTGTGGTGGGCTTCTCGCCGGTCACCATCTCCTTCTTGGCGTGTTCTCCCGACATCACTTCGAGCGGTTAGGCTCTAATGAAGCACCAAGCTCTGATACCAATTGAAAGTCACCTAGAGGGGGGTGAATAGGCGGAATCTGAAAATTATAAACTTAAGCACAACTACAAGCCGGGGTTAGCGTTAGAAATATAATTGAGTCCGAAAGAGAGGGCGAAAACAAATCACAAGCAAATGAAGAGTGAGACGCGGTGATTTGTTTTACTGAGGTTTGGTTCTTGCAAACCTACTCCCTGTTGAGGTGGTCACAAAGACCAGGTCTCTTTCAACCCTTTCCATCTCTCAAACGGTCACCTAGACCGAGAGAGCTTCTCTTCTCAATCAATCGGGACACCAAGTCCCTACAAGGACCACCACACAATTGGTGTCTCTTGCCTTGATTACAATTGAGTTGGGATCAAGAAAGAAAGAAGAAGAAAAGCGATCCAAGCGCAAGAACTCAAAAGAACACAAATGTCACTCTCTCTAGTCACTATTTGATTGGAATGAACTTTGGACTTGGGAGAGGATTTGATCTCTTGTTTGTGTCTTGGAGTGAAGTCTAGAGCTCTTGTATTGAATGCAAATGGCTGAAACTTGGATGCCTTGAAGAGTGGTGGTTGGGGGTATTTATAGCCCCAACCACCAATATGGCCGTTGGTGAAGGCTTCTGTCATATGGCGCACCGGACAGTCCAGTGCGCCACCAGACACTGTCCGGTGCGCCAGCCACGTCACCTGGCCGTTGGGTTCCGACCGTTGGAGCTCTGACAATTGGGGCCATCGGACAGTCCGGTGGTGCACCGGACAGGTCCTGTTCACTGTCCGGTGTGCCTTCTGTCGCTTGCTCTGACTTCTGCACGCGCAGGCGCGCATTGTTTGCTTTTATTGTTCACTTCCAGGCGACCGTTAGCGCGAAGTAGCCGTTGCTCCCCTGGCACATCGGACAGTCCGGTGTTACACCGGAAGTCCGGTGAATTATAGCGGAGTGGCTTCCCCAAATTCCCGAGGCTGGCAAGTTTGAGTTGATCCTCTCTAGTGCACCGGACACTGTCCGGTGCGCCAGACCAGGGCTGCCTTCGGTATACTTTGCTCCTTTGTTTTGAACCCTTTCTTTTGACTTTGTATTGGTTTGTTGTGAACCTTTGGCACCTGTAGAACTCATAATCTAGAGCAAACTAGTTAGTCCAATTGTTTGTGTTGGGCAATTCAACCACCAAAAATTATATAGGAAAAGGTTTGACCTTATGTCCCTTTCACTTAGTCATACCTGAGAGCACCTAGAGGGGGGTGAATAGGTGATCCTGTAAAAATCAAACACTAATAGCCACAAAACTTAGTTATAAGTGTTAGAACGGCTAAGTAGCTTGAAGCGAGTTCTTGTGAACACAAGCAATCACAGAGAGAGCAACACAAGACACGCGATTTTTATCCTGTGGTTCGGCCAAGTAACACTTGTCTACTTCCACGTTGTGGCGTCCCAATGGACGAGGGTTGCAGTCAACCCCTTTCAAGTGATCCGATGATCAACTTGAATACCATGGTTTTTCCTTTAGATGATTGTTCTCGTTTGTGAGGAATCTCCACAAATTGGAGTCTCTCGCCCTTACAACAAAGATCACAATGAAAGCATAGAGTAAGATTGGGAGAAGCAACACACACAAGACTCGAATACGCAGCACACCCACGCACACAAGTGAAGACTCGAGCTCAAATGACAACACAGGGAGTCCTTGACTCGAATAGAGCTCAAATCTCTAACACAACAAAGCGAATGCGTGGGAGCAGAGTCTGGATGCCTTAGAATACTTAGTGAATGCTTGGGGTGACTCCTCCATGCACCTAAGGGTCCCTTTTATAGCTCAAAGGCAGCTAGGAGCCGTTGGAGGCCAACTTGGAAGGCCAAACTTGTGTTCTATCGGGTGGTGCACCGGACAGTCCGGTGCACCACCGGACAGTCCCTGTAGTTGTCCGGTGCGCGATCGCCTTCCAAATCAGGCGCATCCGACCGTTGCAACTTCGGGCCCGTTGGCGCACCCGACACTGTTCGGTGCACATCAGACAGTCCGGTGCCCCCCCCCCCCCGACCATTGGAGCTGCCACACGTCGCGCGAAGATTGCGTGGCCGACTATTGGCGCTGGTGACCGTTGGCTCATCGGATAGTCCGGTGCACCACCAGACAGTCCGGTGAATTATAGCCACATCGCCCCTTTGCTTTTCCCGAGGGCAACGAGTTCGCCGCGGATGACTCACCGGACAGTCTGGTGCACCATCGGACGGTCTGGTGAATTATAGTCATACGCCGCCATCGAGTCCCGAGAGCAGCGAGTTCACGAGGACCAGCCTGGCGCACCGGACACTGTCCGGTGCACCACCGGACAGTCTGGTGTGCCAAGCCGAGCTGGAGTTTGCTGCACATAGCCAACTCTTTTTCCAATTCTTTTCTCACTGATTCTAGCACTTAGACAAAACACATTAGTACTTAAAACAATTTACCAAGTCTAGAAACATACCTTTTGCCTTGTTTTGCACTTCTCACTTTATTTGGCACATAGGAACTTAATTAAATGTGTTGGGCACTTAATCACCAAAACATTATTGAAATTGCCCAAGGGCACATTTCTCTTTCAATCTCCCCCTTTTTGGTGATTTATGCCAACACATCCAAAAGCAACTAAAAGAAGTGCAACATTAATGCAATTGAGGATCATTCTTTGCCCAAGATTTGACATATTTGGATTATTCTTTGCCACCACTTGGTTTGTTTTTACAAATCAAATTCATTTTCCTATCTCTAAGTCAAACACACTTGTTTGGGCACAAACAGAGATAATCTAAGAGTGAAATTGATCAAGTGTTAAAAACTCCCCCTTTTCCTATAATCAAAAACTCTCCCCCACAAGAGACCAAATTTTGCAATAAGAGTATTTTGGACAAATCAAAAGTTCTAACTCTATTGTTTTCAAAATTCACAAGTGGTAGCTGATCCATTTGCTTTGGCCTTAATTTCTCCTCCTTTGGCATGAAGCACTAAAACGGGATCATTTTAGGCCCTTTAACCCCATTGCCTCACCAAAAATGTCAATTAAGAGCAAAAAGGCAAATAGAGCATAAGAATGAAATTGGAATTAAATACACCAATACCGGAGTGCAGTGGAAGTCTTTGCGTCGTCCAAGTTCACCTTTCCCTTTCAATGCACCTTTTGAGACTCAAACACGAAGGTTAGTCTCAAAGGTCAAGTTATAGCATTTAAGAAATCTCTAAGGCATTCATACCATGCTCTTGGGGCTTGCTTAAGTCCATAGAGCGCCTTAGAGAGCTTGAACACATGGTCGGGGTACCTATCATCATCAAAGCCAGGGGGTTGTTCCAAGTATACCTCCTCCTTGATTGGCCCGTTGAGGAAAGCGCTCTTCACATCCATTTGAAACAACCTGAAAGAGTTGTGATACCCGGTTTGCAAAGAAAAGAAGTTGGAGGTTATTCTTTTTGTTTTTTTCTCATTCGGTTGTTGCGTTTTGGGGATTTGGAATTTGTGGAAAATCATTCACCAGTAGGGCAGTAGAATTTGTTTGGTTAGGCGCTTGCGATGGGGTCGGGAGCTATCGCGTGGGCGAATTGGACCGCGATTCGTGATTCGGCCCACTAACCTTCCCTAACCCTAGCTGCCCTTTTCCCCCTAACCCCCCCCCCCCCCTCCCCCTTTGTGCAGCCGCCCCCCCCCCATTCCCCCTACCCTTTGGCCGCCGCCCCCCCTCCCATCTCCTCCTCTCTCAAACCCTTGCAGCCACACACCTAACCCTAGCCGCCGCCCCCCATCTCCTCCTCCCAAGGTGCCATTCCTTGTCGCTCGGATCTACGTCGCGTGGTGCAAATCTTCAATTGTTTTCGGTGGAGGGAAGAAGGGAGGAAGGAAAGGGGGAGAACCCAAGGTGATTTTTGTGTTTATCTCTTGTTCATTTGTGCTGCAATCCAATTGATTAGATGTTGCGTATCCGATTGGGTAGAGGGGATGTCCAGAATTTTAGGTGGTGGACGAACAGCAGTAGTTCTAGCAGTTTCTGGGCATTTTTCGTGGGGAATTAATGGGAATCAGTTTGGGAATCATGTAGAAATTTGGCATACCTTTCCAACGAGTATTTATGCGCTCAATTCGGAGTTATAAATTAAAAGATATCGCCGTTTGAATCTGGGTATGTGGCTGTCCAAAAAAACAGATTTTTCAGGTGGACAAACAGCAGCAGTATTAGCAGTTTCTGGGGATGTTTCATGAGTAATGAGTGTTAATCAGTATGAGAATCATGTAGGGCTTTGTCTTACCTTTCCAACAAGTACTTATGCGCTCGATACGGAATTATATTTTGAAAGTTATCACTGTTTGAATCCGGGTATGTCGCTGCCCAAAAGAGAAAAAAACAGATTGCAGGGTTTATCTTGTGGACCGTTTAGGGGTAATTAGATGTTAGAATTTAATCATAAATTGTATACAAAACTTGTGGGGAATTTTATGTAGTTGTCTCTAGAGTTTTTGTTTGTCACCACTGCTTCCTTAATTTTAAAGTTATGGAATTGTTAAGCAGCGCCGCTGCAGTTTGGTGGGTGTGGGGAGAATTGTTACCCGCGGCGGGGTTTGAGACTGCGCGTAGGTGCGGCGTTGTTTTTGGGCTTATTATATGATATTGGTGCACTAAGTTGGGTGTCAAAAACAGGTGGTGGACTTCCAGACCGTACTTAAGGATTTGCTCAAACTTCCAGTGAAGGCAAGTAAAACAGTGATGGTTATTCTGTCTGTCGAATGAAGAGTCTTATACTTGATTATGTTGTGTTGTTGTGTTCGTATTCATGCTTTTAATTGTGTATCATCGTTTGAAGATATTCATGTTTTATTGATTACATATGTGGAGTCTGTGGTTGACCATGTTACTCAAGTGGTTATTATGTGGAATGGGTGGAGGTATATGTCTAGCACATTTTACTTGGGATGAACTCATGTTGTTGTCATGCATAATGCATTCATTATTCATTGCATGGAAGTTCGTCGTGATCTTATGGTCCGACCGTACCGGTACATTAAGCATCATATGTTACCCAAGAAGGGGTATGATGCAGCTTCATATCCTTAGAGATGTGAAGGCAGAAGTCATTATTGCATTTGTAGCCATGTGCATTCATGGGAGAGGTGTGGAATCTATTATGTGGATGTGGATAATGTGGATTTTTACATTGTGATTCTTCTTGGCGTTAAGTAATTATTTACTTGTTTACTTGTTGCAATCTAATATTCAAGAAGAAAGTTTTGAACTATGAGGTTGTTTAAGCACAGTTGGTTTACAATGTCCAATTTGTCGTTTGCTCTGTTTACTTGCTGAGATGTGTCATCTCACTCTTGCATTGTTTGATGCAGGCACCTAATTTCTGCTTTGGGAAAAGAGGGATGTAGCAGCATGGCCACAACACCTTTAATAAAGGAACCACTACTTAATAATGTTGTTAATCAGGGAGGGTCAAGTCTAGGGAATTTCTATGTTCTAGCTTTTCATGGTGGTTGAGCGGTTTTGGGGTGGGGCTAAGTTACTTATCTCTTTTTTCTATTTGGTCATGAATATGTTTTACCACTTTTTCTTTTAGATTCTACTACGTGAATTATCAGTCTTTTATATCCTGTATGAACTCCATGTTTTTCCCCCTTGTTATGCTATTTTCAAGGGAGGTGCTGCCGGATTTTGCAATATTTTCTCTCTTTATTACATTTCTTGTGTTGCATAAGTTTAGTGGGAGGAGTTTTTGGTAACATCCAATCTGTGTGACCAGTGGGGGTGTTACAGTTGGTATCAGAGGAATAGGTTGTAGGTCCTAGCAAGTGGAGTAATAATAAATTGGCACACTTCACATGTAGGATGGGATTTCTGCCTTGCTATTGATATGTTATGTTATTGTCTATGCTAGTTTGACATTATCTGAAGAGATGCTATGCCAATCTTATTTACTTATTATTCTCATCCCTGTGGCTGCAGCTATGCCGCCTCGTAGGGCTCGGGGTAGTCTGCAAGTTCCTAGTGGGGACTCGATGAGTCCGGCGGCAATGTTAGCTGCGATGCAGGCCATGCAGCAGGAGTTGGCCCTTCTGAGGCAAGCCATTCCTGTTGCCCCTGCGGGTGCTGCTCAGGGTGCTGGTGGTGGAGAAGTGCCCGGGGGCGCTGTCCCTGCGGGTGCTGTTCCAGGTGGCGGGGCCGAGGTGCCTCTTCCAGTCAGTGGTCTTTCTCTGATGCAGTGGATGGGCATGAATTTGGATTCTTTTGATGGCAGTGGTACTCCGGTCGAGGCGGCAGATTGGTTGACTTACGTGGAGGATAAGATGAATGTCTTCGAGATTGTGTATGGAGATCGGGTTCGCTTTGGCACACAGCTGCTGAAGGGAGAGGCTCAAATTTGGTGGAGAGGCGTGCAGGCAGCGCACTCCTCCTTACCAGGAGTCCTGTCTTGGGATGTCTTCATCAGGCAGTTTGAAAGGAGATTCTACCCGGTCACCTTCCTGGAGAAAATGAAGATTGATTTGCAGTCCTACAAGCAGGAGAAGAAGTCTGTCACCGAGTATGAAGTGGGCTTCAACAAGATGGTCCGCTTTGTCCCTCATGTGGCTTATAATGAGATGGAGAAGGCGAGCCAGTTCCGTCAGGGTCTGAAACCTTCTATCAGGCATGCACTGGGAGCCTTTCCGTTGGTGGACTTCCGTACTACGGTGGAGCAGGCACTGGGTGTGGACATGCAACACCAGTATACCATGGAGTCGTAGAAGTCTTCGAGTGTTGATCAGCCTTGTGGCCAGGACGCGAGGAGGGGCAACACGGGAGGTCCAACCCACAAGAAGGGCAAGTCTCAGCATCAGCGCCACCATCCTTACCGTGGCAAATCTTTTGACTTGGGTACTTCGGGAGGAAGTACTCAGAGGTTTCGGGCTGTTCCTAAGCCCGGGCTGGGGCTAGTGTGTTTTCGCTGTGGTGATGCGCATCGCCGTGCAGAGTGCCAGTGGAGTGGCAAGTGTTCTATCTGCAGTCAGGACCACAAGGATGTGGTGTGTAGGAGGAATCCTAATGGGAAGCTCAGATGGGAGCCGGTGACTTCCTCCTCTTCTCAGGGCACTATCAACATGATGTCAAGTGCTGAGCAGCAGTTTTCAGTTCCTCTTCCTCCGCAGCAGCTTTATGTGCCTGGGACTTCTCAGTTCGTGCCGATGCAGGGTTTTCCTCAGTATCAGGCCACGCCTACTCCTGCACCGTCTACTCCTATGCCGTCTCAGTTTGGAGCTCTGCGTCTGCCTCACCCGGCGGCTCAGTGGGGTTCTTCTGTTAATTTCACTCCGGGAGCTTCCTCTTCTGCGGGTATTTCTGGAGCTTATGTGCTACCCACTGCAGATGGCAGAGAGCAAGGAGACATGGTGACAGGTACGATTTCAGTTGATTCATTTGCGGCCCATGCTCTTTTTGACTCTGGCGCTAGCTATTCGTTTGTTTTGGAGGATTTTGTGTCGCGGGCTGGTCTTTCGGTGCTGAGGTTGGGTCACCCAATTTTGGTTAGTTCTGCTAATGGCTCCATTAGTAGCTATTCAGTTTGTCAGGGGTGTTCCGTCATTCTTGCTGATGAGGTCTTTTCGGCCAATCTGGTGGTGATTTCCTTGGGGGCATTCGATGTTATCTTGGGTATGGATTGGTTATCCCAGTATCGCGCAGTTATATCCTGTTTTTGGAAGACAGTGTTATTGCAGGCACCATCGGGTAAGGAGGTGGTATTCTTGGGAAGTTCCCCAAAGTTCACGTTATCCTTGTTGGCGCAATTGCTTCCAGATCGCCGGTCAAGGAAGTTGGGGATCTTTTTCTCCATGGTGGTGGAGGGTGAGGCTACCTTGCGGGTGCAGGACATCCGGGTGGTGTGTGACTTTGCTGACGTGTTTCCGGTAGAGCTTCCAGGCATTCCTCCGGAGCGCGATGCAGCTTTTGAGATTAAGCTGATTCCGGGTACGCAGCCTATTCATAAGGCCCCGTATCGAATGGCCCCAAAGGAGCAGGTTGAATTGAAGCGGCAATTGGATGATCTGCTGGCTAAGGGTTTCATTAGGCCTAGCAGGTCTCCATGGGCTTCCCCAGTATTGTTTGTTGAGAAGAAGGATAAAAGCAAGCGGCTGTGTGTGGATTATCGCGCTATGAATCAAGTGACAATCAAGAATAAATATCTGCTTCCCCGTATTGAGGTCCTCTTTGAACAGTTGAGGGGTGCCCAGGTGTTCTCCAAAATTGGTTTGAACTCGAGTTATCATCAATTGAGGATTCGTGAGGAGGATATTGAGAAGACCGCTTTTTGCACCAGGTATGGGCATTATGAGTTCATAGTCATGTCTTTTGGCTTAACTAATGCCCCTGCTGCTTTTATGGAAGCAATGAATAGGATGTTGCATGAATTCCTGGATGACTTCATGGTCGTGTTCCTGGATGATATTCTGATTTATTCCAAGTCCGAGGCCGAGCATGAGTAGCATCTCCGTCTCGTTCTGGGTGCTCTAAGGAAGAATCAGTTCTATGGCAAGTTGAAGAAGTGTGCCTTTTGGTTGTCCGAAGTGGCTTTCCTGGGGCACGTGATTAATCAACAGGGCATTGCGGTTGATCCCAAGAATGTTGCGGCTGTGGTGGAGTGGAAGAGACCCTCTAGTGTCTCTAAAATCCGAAGTTTCTTGGGGCTCACTGGATATTATCGGTGCTTTGTACCAAATTTTTCCAGCATTGCTAAGCCTTTGACTAGACTCTTGGAGAAGGGTGTTCTCTTCGACTGGTCCGGCGATTGCGAGGTCAGTTATCAGACATTAAAGAGCAAGTTGGTGGACGCCCCTATCCTAGCTTTGCCTGAGAGCGGTAAGCGTTTCACAGTTTATACGGATGCTTCGCGTATTGGTCTTGGTTGTGTGTTGATGCAGGAAGGCAAAGTGATTGCTTATGGCTCAAGGCAGTTGAGGAAGCATGAGGGAAGTTACCCAACTCATGATCTTGAATTGGCCGCGGTGGTTTTTGCTCTAAAGTCGTGGAGGCATTATCTTTATGGCAAGGCTTGTGACATTTACACCGATCATAAAAGTCTCAGGTATATTTTTACTCAGAAGGAGCTGAATTTGAGGCAGCGTCGGTGGCTTGAATTGATTAAGGATTATGATTTGTCCATTCACTATCACCCGAGGAAGGCTAATGTAGTGGCTGATGCCCTTAGCAGGTCCGGGGTTCCAAAGGTGGCCTTGCCGTTGATCGCTGATCTGGACCGTTTGGGGATCGCTTTGTGTTATGTCGGCACCGCTAGCGAGGAGACTCGGATGCTTATTCAATCATCTCTCATGGAGAGAGTGCGTGCGGCTCAGCAGCAGGATCGTCTATTGTAGGAAGCTCGAAAGAGGGTTGGTGATGGTAAACCATGGGAGTTCACCATTGATGAGAATGATTTGGTTCGTTTCAGGGGCCGTCTTTGTGTGCCTCAGAAATCAGAGGTGAAGATGGATATCTTGAGAGAAGCTCATAAAACGCCTTACACCGTTCACCCTAGTGAAACCAAAATGTACCGAGACTTGAAGCAAAACTTCTGGTGGAAGCGGATGAAGGTTGACGTTTCTAAATATGTGGCCGCCTGTGAAGTATGTCAGCGCGTGAAGGCCGAGCATAAGCGGCCTGCAGGTTTACTAAAGCCATTGGAAATTCTAGAGTGGAAATGGGAGCATATCACCATGGATTTTGTGGTGGGTCTACCTCGTTCCCCTTGTGGCAGGGATGCTATATGGGTGGTAGTGGATCGCTTGACTAAGTCTGCGCATTTTATTCCTATGAAGACCACAAATTCAGCTTCAGATTTGGTTCCCTTGTATATGAAGGAAGTAGTCAGGCTTCACGGGGTACCTAAGTCTATTGTTTCTGATTGAGACTCCAAATTTGTATCCAAATTCTGGGAGAGTCTTCACAGTTTATTGGGCACCAAGCTTTCACTTAGTGTCGATTTTCACCCTCAGACTGATGGTCAGTCAGAGCGAACGATCCAAACCTTGGAAGATATGTTGCGTGCTTGTGTTCTGTCATGGAAGGGTAGCTGGGAGGATCATCTTGCATTGGCAGAGTTTGCTTATAACAATAGCTACCAGGCTAGCATCAAGATGGCACCATTTGAGGCTTTGTATGGCAGGCGGTGTATCTCCCCTCTGTGCTGGGAGACTTTGGGAGAGAGATCCCTGGTTGGTCCTGATTGGGTTCAGCAGACTTCTGAAAAGGTTCGGGAAATTCGTCAGAATATTTTGGCAGCTCAGAGCCGTCAGAAGAGTTATGCTGATGTGAGGAGGCAGGATCTAGAATTTGCTGTGGGTGACCAAGTCCTTCTCAGGGTATCACCTACTAAAGGAGTTGTTCGGTTCAGTGTCTCTGGAAAGCTCAGCCCGAGATACATTGGACCGTTCACTATCTTGGCTGGAGTGGGCAGCCTAGCTTATCGCTTGCTACTGCCAGATTCCATGGCAGGGGTACACCCGGTTTTTCATGTCTCTATGTTGAGGAAGTTCTTGCGGGATCCAGACCATCAGATTGAGATGGAACCAATTGCTGTGCAGCAGGATCTAACTTTGGAGTGTCGTCCGGTGCGTATATTGGAATTCTTGGAGCGTGTATTGAGGAAGAGATCAATTAAGTATGTCAAGGTCTTATGGACTAATCAGTCTGAGCGCGACGCTACGTGGGAACTTGAGGAGCTGATGCGGCAGAAGTATTCGGAACTTTTTGTTGTGGGTAAGTGTTGTTGATTCATTAATCTTTCCTTTTGTCGTTCCGATAGAAGCGTCAGAATTCGTGGTCGAATTCTTTTTAAGGGGGGTAGAGTGTGATACCCGGTTTGCAAAGAAGAGAAGTTGGAGGTTATTCTTTTTGTTTTTTTTCTCCTTCGGTTGTTGCGTTTTGGGGATTTGGAATTTGTGGAAAATCATTCACCAGTAGGGCAGTAGAATTTGTTTGGTTAGGCGCTTGCGACGGGGTCAGGAGCTATCGCGTGGGCGAGTTGGGCCGCGATTCGTGATTCAGCCCACTAACCTTCCCTAACCCTAGCCGCCCTTTTCCCCCTAAGCCCCCTTTATGCAGCCCCCCCCCCCATTCCCCCTACCCTTTGCCCCCCCCCCCTCCCATCTCCTCCTCTCTGAAACCCTTGCAGCCACACACCTAACCCTAGCCCCCCCCATCTCCTCCTCCCAAGGTGCCATTCCTTGCCGCTCGGATCTACATCGCGTGGTGCAAATCTTCAATTCTTTTCGGTGGAGGGAAGAAGGGAGGAAGGAAAGGGGGAGAACCCAAGGTGATTTTTGTGTTTATCTCTTGTTCATTTGTGCTGCAAGCCAATTGATTAGATGTTGTGTATGCGATTGGGTAGAGGGGCTGTCCAGAATTTTAGGTGGTGGACGAACAGCAGTAGTTCTAGCAGTTTCTGGGCATTTTTCGCGAGGAATTAATGGGAATCATGTAGAACTTTGGCATACCTTTCCAACGAGTATTTATGCGCTCAATTCGGAGTTATAAATTAAAAGATATCTCCGTTTGAATCCGGGTATGTGGCTGTCCAAAAAAAACAGATTTTTCAGGTGGACGAACAGCAGCAGTATTAGCAGTTTCTGGGGATGTTTCGTGAGTAATTAGTGTTAATCAGTATGAGAATCATGTAGGGCTTTGTCTTACCTTTCCAACAAGTGCTTATGCGCTCGATTCGGAATTATATTTTAAAAGTTATCGCTGTTTGAATCCGGGTATATCGCTGCCCAAAAGAGGAAAAAAACAGATTGCAGGGTTTATCTTGTGGACCGTTTATGAGAAATTAGATGTTAGAATTTAATCATAAATTGTACATAAAACTTGTGGGGGATTTTATGTAGTTGTCTCTGGAGTTTTTGTTTGTCACCACTGCTGCCTTAATTTTAAAGTTATGGAATTGTAAAGCAGCGCCGCAGCAGTTTGGTGGGTGTGGGGAGAATTGTTACCCGCAGCGGGGTTTGAGACTGCGCGTAGGTGCGGCGTTGGTTTTGGGCTTATTATGTGATATTGGTGCACTAAGTTGGGTGTCAAAAACAGGTGGTGGACTTCCGGACCATACTTAAGGATTTGCCCAAACTTCCGGTGAAGGCAAGTAAAACAGTGATGGTTATTCTGTCTGTCGAATGAAGAGTCTTATACTTGATTATGTTGTGCTGTTGTGTTTGTATTCATACTTTTAATTGAGTACCATCGTTTGAAGATATTCATGTTTTATTGATTACATATGTGGAGTCTGTGGTTGACCATGTTACTCAAGTGGTTATTATGTGGAATGGGTGGAGGTATATGTCTAGCACATTTTACTTGGGATGAACTCATGTTGTTGTCATGCATAATGCATTCATTATTCATTGCATGGAAGTTCGTCGTGATCTTATGGTCCGACCGTACCGGTACATTGAGCATCATATGTTGCCCGAGAAGGGGTATGATGCAGCTTCATATCCTTAGAGATATGAAGGCAGAAGTCATTATTGCATCTGTAGCCATGTGCATTCATGGGAGATGTGTGGAATCTATTATGTGGATGTGGATAATGTGGATTTTTACATTGTGATTCTTCTTGGCGTTAAGTAATTAGTTACTTGTTTACTTGCTGCAATCTAATATTCAAGAAGAAAGTTTTGAACTACGAGGTTGTTTAAGCACAGTTGGTTTACAATGTCCAATTTGTCGTTTGCTCTGTTTACTTGCTGAGATGTGTCATCTCACTCTTGCATTGTTTGATGCAGGCACCTAATTTCTGCTTTGGGAAAAGAGGGATGTAGCAGCACGACCACTACACCTTTAATAAAGGAACTACTACTGTTGGGACCATGCTTCGTCGCTGAAGGTCCTGAAGGAAGAAACAGTTTCGGTTGAAGCTGTCTGTACGTAATGTCGAAGGGTGTCGCCCATGAAGCTTCGGAGTTACAAACCGACTTAAAGATAGAATGACCTTTTAGTCCATAAGAGTTTGAGTCGATGTTGTAAACTTTTATGAGGGGTATGATTGTAATTGTTCACAGGTTGTGTCCTGTGTCTATAAATAGTGAACAATATTCCTTTACTGTTCACGCATTCCTGTAATTGCTGAGGCATCGTTCGGGAATCAGTGTTTGTCAAGGCAAAGGTATAAATATACCTAAAACATTGTATTCAAATATCTTAAATTCGTATAATAAGATATGTGAATGATGTCACTTATTTTTAATGCATGTATCTTTAATAATTGACTTTGTATTATCTTTACAAGTTCAATTACGAAAGTGAAACTTTCGTAACATTACGCTCGTGACCTTCGTCCGAAGTTCATTAAATCCTTACGGAGATAATGTTTCGGCGGACGAAGAACCTTAATATTTAACATTTTATGTTGCCTTGTTCTTAATTCAAAGCATTTGAGAACAAGTCCTCAACATTGGCGCCCACCTCCGGTCAACACACTTCCACTTTTTTGAGCTGATGGCTTCGTTCAACGATCAAGCTGGAGCTGCTTTGGCCCCGAAGCTGCTACTCCCGATAACAAGTGGTTCATGCTCAGAGCCAGCCAACAAAAAGCAGAAGAAGGAAGCACAGAGAAGGGTACAGCATGTTGGGGTGCAAGGACCCTTCATCAAGTCAAGATGGTCTCACATTCCAATTACCTTCTCCCAAGAGGATCTTCAACTCAAGGATTACCCACACAATGATGCTATGGTTATCTCTTGTGTGATCAAAGGATTTCTGGTCCATAATGTTTTGGTTGACACAGGCAGCGCAGCTGATATCATATTTGCTAAAGCTTTCAGACAAATGCAAGAGCCCGAAGACAAGATCCATGATGCTACGCATCCTCTTTGTGGCTTCGGAGGACGGCAAATTGTAGCACTTGGGAAGATTACCATGCCAGTAACCTTTGGATTTGTTAACAACACAAGGACTGAGCAAATTGTGTTTGATATTGTTGACATGGAGTATCCTTACAATGCTATCATTGGTCGCGGTACTCTCAATGCCTTCGAAGCAATTCTTCATCCAGCTTACCTTTGCATGAAGATACCTTCGGGCCAAGGGCCCATCGCTATTCATGGAAGTCAGGAAGCTGCCAGAAGGGCCAAAGGAAATTGGACAGATTCAAAAGCGATTCATAACATAGATGGAGCTGAAGCTTGTGAGCAGTACAAGTACAGAAGGGAAAAAGCTACTTTGGCTGATCAGCCGAAACCCATGCTCTTATGTGAGGACATAGCAGAGCAGAAGGTGCTATTGGGATCTCAATTGTCCGAAGAACAGGAGAAAACCTTGATACGGTTTTTGTTCCACAATAAAGATGTTTTTGCTTGGTCAGCTAATGATCTTTGCGGAGTTAACAGGGATGTTATTGAGCACTCGCTCAATGTTGACCCATCCTTCAGACCTAGAAAGCAAAGACTTCGGAAGATGTCTGATGACAAGGCCGAAGGTGCTCGGAATGAAGTGAAAAGACTCCTCAGTGCTGGAGTTATTAGAGAGGTGAAATACCCAGAATGGTTGGCTAACAGTGTTATGGTGAAGAAGGCCAATGGTAAATGGAGAATGTGTATTGATTTTACTGACCTCAATAAGGCTTGTCCGAAGGACGAGTTTTCATTGCCAAGGATAGATTCCTTAGTCGATGCAGCAGCTTCATCAGAGCTTATGAGTTTGCTGGATTGCTATTCAGGCTATCATCAAATCTGGATGAAGAAGGAGGATGAACCGAAAACCAGCTTCATAACCCCTAGCGGGACATATTGCTACCTTCGGATGCCTGAGGGGCTTAAAAATGCTGGAGGAAGCTTCAGCAGAATGACAGCGAAGGTTCTCCATTCTCAGATAGGCAGGAATGTACTAACTTATGTTGATGACATCATTGTAAAAAGCACGAAGCAAGATAACCACATTGCTGATTTGCAGGAGACCTTCGCTAATTTTAGACAGGCTGGTTTAAAGCTGAATCCAGAAAAATGTGTCTTCGGAGTAAAGAAGGGGAAATTTCTTGGTTGCCTAGTTTCAACAAAGGGAATTGAGGCTAATCCAAGTAAAATCGAAGCTATACTTCGAATGGAACCACCAAGCACAAAAAAGGGGGCTCAAAGATTGACGGGAAGGATGGCATCTCTCAACAGATTCATATCCAGATCGGCAGAGAGAAACTTACCATTCTTCGAAGTGCTGAAGTCGGCCGAAGTCTTTCAATGGGGACCAATCGAGCAGAAAGCCTTCGAAGAGCTGAAGCAATATTTGATAGATCTAACAACATTAACTCCACCAACGCCAGCGGCTCCTTTGTTATTATATGTGGCAGCTTCGCACTCAGCGGTAAGTGCGGCACTTGTCCAAGAGAAGCTTGAAGGCCAAGTTAAGAAGCAGGCCCCAATATATTTCGTATCCGAGGTTCTTAGTTTATCAAAGAAAAATTATACAGAATTGGAGAAGGTACTGTATGCTGTTTTGATGGCCTCCAGGAAGCTTCGGCATTATTTTCAAGCTTACAACATAATTGTTCCTTCTTCAAACCTCTGAAGGATATTATGAGAAACCGAGAAGCTACTGGAAGGATTGGAAAATGGGCTGCAGAGCTCAATGAATTTTGTATTGATTATGTTCATAGATCCTCGATTCAGTCCCAGGCGTTAGCAGACTTCATTGCTGATTGGACGCCAGGGGCTCAGGAGGAAGAAACAAATAAAGATGCCGAAGCATGGACAGTGTTTTGCGATGGGTCTTGGGGAACCTTCGGAGCAGGAGCGGCTGCTGTGTTGGTTTCACCTTCCAAAGTTAAAACTTGTTATGCGGCAAGACTTGATTTTAGTTGCACAAATAATATCGCTGAATATGAAGCTCTGCTCTTGGGTCTTCGAAAGTTAAAGGCAATGGGAATCAGAAGGGCCATTCTTAAAACTGATTCTCAAGTTATTTCTGGTCATGTTGACAAGAGCTATAAAGCAAGAGACCCGAAACTTGAAAAGTATCTAGATACAGTCCGAAGGATTGAGGTTTCCTTCGAAGGTTTCTCTGTCAAAAATATTCCTCGTGGACAAAATGAATACGCTGATCTATTGGCCAAGTCAGCAGCCCAAGGGCTGCTCATACCTTCGGAAGTATTTTTCGAAACAATAAAAGCACCTTCGGTCGAGCTTCTTGAAAGAGAAATCCTTAATATATCCCCTGTTTATAGCGAGGATTGGAGAACCGAGATCGTCTCTTTCCTTCAGGGTAATTTTCTTTCAGACGACGAAGCTTATAACAGGAGAATAGAAGCAAGAGCTCGACCATATGTCATAATAGAAGGGGAGTTATACAAGCATGGGGTCTGTTCCACATTGCTCAAGTGTCTATCCAGATCCGAAGGTATAGAATTAATGAAGGAAATACATGCAGGCCTGTGTGGATCTCACATTGGATCTAGGCCCTTGCTTGGGAAAGTTTTTCGCCAAGGATTTTATTGGCCAAAGGCAGCTTCAGATGCAGCGGATATAGTCCAAAAGTGTGAAGGTTGTCAGAAATGTGCAAGAGATCAAAAACAACCTTCGTCTTTAACTCAATTAATACAACCCACTTGGCCGTTGCAGAGGTGGGGCCTTGATTTGCTAGGCCCATTACCACCAGCACAGGGGAACTTAAGATATGTGGTAGTGGCAGTGGAGTATTTTTCCAAATGGATTGAGGCAAAGCCCTTAGCCACAATAACTTCATTTACTATTCAAAAGTTTTTCTGGCAGAACATTGTTTGTCGCTTCGGAGTGCCGAAGGCCATTACTGTGGACAATGGGACACAGTTTGATTCTGAAGCCTTCAGAGAATTTTGTGATCGAATTGGCACGAAGATCCATTTTGCATCAGTTCGACACCCAGAGTCAAATGGACTTGTCGAAAGAGCTAATGGGATCATAATGACAGGAATAATGAAGTCAATCTTCAACCAGCCTAGGGGAAAATGGCCTGACGAGCTAATCAAAGTGGTATGGAGCCATAATACAACCATGTCAAGGTCAACAGGTTTTACGCCCTTTAAACTATTGTTCGGTGACGAAGCAATAACCCCAGAAGAGGCCAAAGCAGGATCAATAAGGGTAGTAGCTTCGGCAGAAGGCAAAGATGAAGTTGATTGCTCTGTAGAAAAAGATGCTATTGAAGGGATCAGACTTCAAGCTGTGGAAAACATCAATAAATATCAAGCTGAAACAATAAAATGGCGTGACAGAAAAGTCAAGCTGAAGAACATTGAACCAGGACACTTGGTACTTCGAAGAGTAGCCAACCCTGAGACAGTAGGCAAATTACAGCTGAAGTGGGAAGGCCCCTTTTTGGTAGTATCTTCGTCAAGGCCCGGTTCCTACAGATTGAAGGATATGGACGGCAACGACATTCCTAGATCATGGAATGCGGATGAGCTTCGACGATATTATGTTTAGCTTGATGTAATTTTTTATATTCTTTTTCGTAGCACCCTTTTCCTTTACAAAGGGGGAGAAAGGTTTTTAATGGGGCCACAACATGTAATTTTTCTTATTTTCAATTTTATGAGAGTGATATCCCCCAAAAAATGTAAATGTAAATGCAAAAGGAAAAAGAAAAGGAAACAGGGAGAAGCTCAAAAGTCGTTCCTAAGGGAATGCAGAGCTTACAGCGAAAAATAAACGCTGATTCCACTGAAAGTAAAAGGCGAAGAAGCTCCTAAGGGAGGCTTACAGCGAAAATGTAACATCCTGAATTTGGGGGTATAAAATTTCTTTGCTCATATTCACAAATTCAGGTGTTACTTCCCTTTTCTCATCCTTCCCCAATCTTCTCTTTCTCATTTCTATAGTAGGAAAGTGGTTATTTTTATTTGTATCTATGGTCTATTAGCTCAAAACTCCAAGGGAGTATGAATTGTTGCATCATGTTGAACCCTAGATTTCACTTTTGTTTGGTGCATAATTCTTAGAAAGTCTAATTTGAATTTGTGGCTCATTTGGATTTGAATCAAATAGAGAAAATAAAAAGAAAAGGGAAAAACAATTCCAGAATAAAAGAAAAAAGGAAGAAGCCCACTCCCCCGCTCTCCTCGGCCTTTCGGCCCAGCTAGGCCCATCCCGCGCGCGCGCGCCCTCCCCCCCCCCCCCCCCCCCTCTCTCTGCGCCGCGGGCCCGGCCTGTCAGCGCGGCCACCGTCTCCGCGCCCGCCTCCCTCTCTCTCTGCCCGCGGGCCCTGCCTGTCGGCGCAACCGTTCCCCGCGTGCGCCCGCTCCCTCGCTCTCTCTCTGCCCGTGGGCCCCCTCAGTCAGCCCCGTCGTCTCCGCGTAACCGCCGCCGCGCGTGCCACGGACTCCGCGCCCACGTCGCGCGTGGAGCTCGCAACTACCTCGCCCTCGGCCACTTGAGCTCAGGATCTCGCTCGCCATCTCCCCCCCTCATTTGCGCACCTGCCGACCCCTCTCTCACCTCCCCCTCACTGCGCGCACGCCAAAGCGCCATCGCCGCGAACCGCCGCCGTCCCGAGCTCGTTTCCCCGTTGTCGTTGGAGCTCCGCCGTGCCTTTTGCCACGGTAAGCTTCGCCCCGACGTCCACAACCTGGAACGCGCTCCAATTTCCCCTTCCCCTCCCTATTTCTCTCTGCCCGCGCTCACCCGCCGTCCGCCGTGCAGCCGCGGAGGTCCGCCACCGTCGCCCCGGGTCACCGTCGCGTCATCGCCGCCACCGAGGAGTCCCCGGAACCCGCCTTGAGGTAAAGAACCTCTCCCGCCCCTATTGACCGTTGTTTTGCTCTCTGTCGCGCTTAATTCCTCGTCGGAGTTGCTTAACGCCGCCTCCGAGCCGCTTCGCCGTGAACCGCCCCCCTCCGGTGCCCCTGCCCCGACCCAGACCCCACCAAAGAATTCCCCGCGCCCTCCCCAACCTCCCCGGCCATTCAGATCGCCCAAAGGACCCACAGGGCCCCCGCGCCCCTCATCTCCGGCGAGCTCCTCCGCCGCGGGGACGGGCGCCGCCGCCTCAGCTGGCTGGGGAAGGAGACAGAAGCCAGCCGCCCCATCTCCGCCGTCCATCTTAGATCGGACGGCCCCGTTTCAAATAGCCCGAACCCAACCTCAACCGTTCGCCTGAGATCCGACGGCCCAGAGCCGTTTCCCCCGCACCCCGCCTTCCTGCCAACTGGGCCCCGCCTGTCAGCCGCCCGCGCCCGCGCTCGCTCTGCCCGCCCGGCCCCGCCTGTCAGCCGCCCGCGCCCGCGCTCGCTCTGCCCGCCCGGCCCCGCCTGTCAGCCGCTCACGCCGCCGCGCGCTCGCGCGCCCGCCCGCGATCTAATCTCGGGCGTTGATCTGGGATCCAACGGCTGTAGGAGCCCGATACCCCTTCGCCCGCGCGTTTTCTTAAAGAGACCCCCGGTTTTCTGGAATTTGAACCCGCCGTCCCTGGTTTCTTACAGTTAGGTCCTCGGACCTTTTATTTAATTCAAAATAGGTCCTTAGGGTATATTTTTAACCCCTAAACTTGTAAAATTCATAACTTTGCCATATGAACTCCAAATTAGGTGCTTCAAATTGCAAAATGTTCATAATATTATTATCTATCTGTTTAAACAATGTTTCCCTGCTGTTTCCATGTCCCAATTAATGGTTAATCATTAGGATAGGATTAAGGTTATTGGAACCTTATTTGAGATGATTGGAAGTTGGTAGACTTTAATAAAAGTTGGAGCACTTAAGTTTATGGACTTAAACACCTAAGTTTAGGAACTTAAAACCAGATAATGATTTAATCCCACCACTGACTTAAACCTGAGTAGTGGATAATGAATTCTTTTGTATAGTCCTCTACCCTAGACCTAGAGAATACCAGAGTGCCTATCCCTTTTCTATTATGAACTTGTGATCTCTTTGCTGCATATGTTTGGTTTATTGTTTTTGTTTGTTATTTCCCAAGTGCATAGTGTGAATGATTACTTTACATAGACAACGAGCAGTCTGTGTTTCCCGAGAAAGTTGCAGAGGAAGTCCCTGATCAGCAGTTTGGTGAAGGCAAGTGTCCTCTGACCCATTATGTCCTATTCATTTATAACTTACTACCCCGCATTACTTACTTGAAACCTAAGGATTGACTAGCTTTACACTTTACTTTATCCTTGATGACCTTATGGGCTATTATGGTTAGCATTCTGCTACTGCCTTAACTTAATCAATGAACATGATGTGAATATTTATGATATTGTTACCCTGATAATGTTGATGATCTTGTGATACTTTAGGGGGCTCAGGCTGTTTCCTGAGTACCTCTCCGTAAGGACCTGTTCGTTGAGAGACCACCCGGGATAACAGTGCAACCATGAGGGTGAAATGGGGTGCCCTTAGCTAATTAATTAGAGGAACTAGAGGTGTAGTTGCTTCGCCGTCGTGCCGTCAATGGGGTCCAGGCACAGTGCTTGCTCTGCCGAGGCTGAGTGCCGAGGTTCTTTCGTTTTGCTTTTGTTAGTCACTCTCCTGCGGGGAGGAGTACTGTGTTTATCAAACTGGAGAAACCTAACGGGCAGCTATGATCTCTAGGGAATCTTTGTAAAAGCTACGTAGTGATACCCTGCCGGACCACCTAGGTAGTGGTCAATGGGGATTAGCTCTCCCCGGGCAGAAAGGGAATCATGACTCATGGGTAAAGTGTGCGACCTCTGCAGAGGGTAGTGAAACTGATATATCAGCCGTGCTCACGGTTAAGAGCAGCCTTGGGATCCTCTTTGATTAGAGATACAGATGGTTCGAGATACAAGGATTATGTTATGGTTTTGGTTCGAATATGATGATGTTGTTCCTCGATGAGGAAATGGTTCATGGGTTGGTTAATGCTAAAATCTGGCTTCTACTAATGATAAATACCTGACCAACTAAAAGCAACTGCTTGAACCTAACCCCACATAAAGCTAGTCCACTTCAGCCAAACGGGACATTTGCTGAGTACGTTGATGTGTACTCATCCTTGCTTTACCACAAAACACCAGGTTGTCCGCATTGTAACCACTGCTCAGGAGAAGGCGAAGCCGTGGAAGGAGACTTCCAGGAGTTCCAAGACTACGACGAATTCTAGGTGTGGGTTGGCGGCAACCCCCAGTCAGCTGCCTGTGAAGGCCTTATCTTTACTGCGTTTCGCTAGCACTTTGATTTACCTGTTAAGTTGATGACTATGTGGATGTCTATGACTCTGTGATGTAATAAGTTAATACTCTTTTATGTTATTATCCGAGCATTGTGCGACGATGTTCATTTATGTAATCGCTGTGTACGTGAGTTCTGATCCTGGCACGTACATAGTTCGCATTCGGTTTGCCTTCCAAAACCGGGTGTGACATAAGTGGTATCAAAGTCATGCTGACTGTAGGACCGCTGACCTAGAGTAGCACTGGTCGTACTAAGGACTATTGACCTTCCCCCCTCACCTTGACCTCTGATGTTACTTCAAAAGTCGGTCACCTCGACCAACCCTATGTTTTACTACATATATATATACTATATTATACCTTGTTAAAATTTTTATCTTATCCTGTCTATGGTTTATTCACTTGTCATATTAGTTCTGCTCTTACTCTTATGCTTACGGTGTCTTTTGTAGATGGCTCGTCTTAGACACACTGCACGTAAGTCGGTGATTCCTTTCCTGCCGTCTCGACTTGCGGAGCGTCCTCTGCACCGCACCGTATCCGGTCAGTCGAGTCACCTGGAGAGACTGCACCACCGCCTGCGTGAGGAGCAGGAACGCCGGCGCCAGCATAGAGAGCAGCAGGGCTCTTCCTCCCCATCCCAGCAAGAGGTGGAGTCTGTGAGGCCCCGTTCCTCTGTTGCCCAGCTGGAGGCGCCCCCTGCACCACCGCGGGACGCCCCGGCTGTTGGAGGAGCTACTGGAGGAGACCCCAACGACGACGACTCAGACCACAGCACGGAGTCCTCTGAGCCGCAGGAGGCGGAAGGATGGGTCGCCCGACCCATCACCCGTGACGCTGCTCGCGGTTGTCACTTCCACGACGCACTCGACACCTTGCTGCGCCAGGCTTTTGACCGGCATACTTGGTCGATCGAGTATCGTTGTGTAGTCTACTAGCACAGTCGCGGGAGGTACCCGGACCGCTGGGAGGCTACCTGCCTAGTTCGCCGTCCGGAGGATGACCTCCGGGGTGTGGAGGCCGTTTCGGAGCACTATTCCATCTCCGAGAGGGACACTGCAGAGGCGGCTATGCAGGATGCAGCACGACGTGCACTCTCCCAGTACTGTTCTTTGTTCGGTGGGGTGGCCGACGGTCTTAACCTTCGGTACTACCCCCGCCGCCCTACTGGCAGCACAGAGAGTGTGGTTGTCTCACCTGTTGGTGAGGCTAACCCTAGGTTGAGCAGCACAGTCAACCTAGTCGCAGTGCTTAACACTGAGCTGGATCACTCTCTGGACGAGCTGAGCAGGGCTCGAACAGAGATTGCGGAGTTGCGTGCTGAGCTGGCAGAGCGCCATCACCAGGAGGGTGGTTCTCCCGCTCTTGTTGGGACTCAGCACCCATACCGCTCGCCGCCACGTGGTCACCACACTTATGGTTCCCCTGCCTGTAAGACCAGGATAGATCTGGATCCTTAGATCGTTAGCGTCGAAGTTTGTAATAATCCTTAAATCAGATGTCTCAGTCTTAGATAGTCAGTTTAGTTTGCTTACCAGTTGTTTCCAATTAGCTTAGTTTGCTTATCAGTTGCTTGCATGCTTGTTATGATGAACTTGTGCTGGATTTGAATCTTTGTAATGACTGTTGCCAACCTGTGGGTTTCCCCTGCAGTTTGGCCTAGCTATAATGTTAATAAAGTCAGTATTTAGTTGGGAAGCCATTTACTTCTACTTTCCTTCTTATCTGAGAAGCTGTGTTGAATCGTAATGAGGATCAGTGAAGCTCTTTGTTCACTCCGTGTCATGAAGAATTCTGGGTTCTCTTTTCTTATGCTGGAGGGTTGTAAGATCAACGCTGATGTATGAATGTCTTCCACAGATGTCTGACAACAGGCGCCGATGCAACAGGCGTGCTCAGCAAGAGCAGCAGGACCAGCAGGAGGAACAACAGAGGCAGCCTCCCCCGCCACCCCCGATGACAGTGGAGCAGATGTTCTTGATGCAGACTCAGGCAGTGCAGGCCATTGGGCAGACTCTGGCAGCCATGCAGCAGGCTCAACAGCAACCCCAACCCCAGTTGCAAGTGCAGATGCCCCAGATGCCACGGGATAAGCGTGGTGAGTTCATGAGAGGGCACCCTCCTACCTTCGCCCATTCTGCCGACCCCATGGATGCAGAAGACTGGCTGCGCGCAGTGGAAAGGGAACTGCGCACCGCCCAATGTAACGACAGGGAGAAGGTTCTGTATGGTCCCCGTCAGCTAAGGGGAGCAGCCCAGTCCTGGTGGGAGTCCTACCTCGCCACCCATGCTGACCCCGAAGCCATCACCTGGGAAGAATTCAGCGAGAGTTTCCGCAGGTACCATGTGCCAGAGGGACTGATGATCGTGAAGAAGGAGGAGTTTCTGGCTCTGAAGCAGGGACCCCTGTCTGTTAGTGAATACAGAGACAAGTTTCTGCAGCTATCTCGGTATGCACCTGAGGATGTCAACACTGATGCTAAAAGGCAGTACAGGTTCATGAGGGGTTTAGTGGATCCCCTGCATTACCAGCTGATGAACCACACCTTCCCCACCTTCCAGCACCTGATCGATAGGGCAGTTATGACGGAGAAGAAGCGTAAGGATATGGAAGATCGGAAGCGCAAGATGAGTGGACCTCAGTCCGGAAGCATCAGCCGTCCACGTTTCTCAGGCAGTTCATCTCAGCAAGGCAGGCTCGGTCACCCACAGGGATATCAGAATTAGAACCAGCGTCCGCATCAGCAGCAGTTTCAGAGGCAGTACCCACAGCAGCAGCAGCAGCAGTATCGTCAGCACAGCCAGCAGGGAGGTAATCAGTATCAGAAGCAGAACAACCAGGCACCTCGCCTTCCTGCCCCAGCAGCAAACTAGAGCAACCAAGCAGCCCCAGCACAAGGAGGAGGCAGAGGATGTTTCCACTGTGGAGAACAAGGCCACTGGGCGATGCAGTGCCCGAAGAAGGCGGCGCAGCAGCAGACCAACCCCAATGCTCCAACAAGGCAAGGTGTACTGCAGCCGACAGCAGGCAATCGTAACCAAGCGTACAACCGTGGAAAGGTGAACCACTTGGAGGCCGAAGCGATCCAGGATGCACCAGATGTGGCAGTAGGTATGTTCTCAGTCGAATCTCATCCCGCAAAAGTGCTATTTGATACTGGTGCAACTCATTCATTTGTTACTGCAACCTGGGTAGAATTGCATAACATCTCAGTAGAGGCAATGATGCCGCCCATGAGGATTAATTCGGTTGGTGGCAAGGTGCAAACAGATAAAATATGCTCAAATATAAGGGTGGAAATAAGGGGGATAGGGTTCCCCAGTGATCTAATAGTAATAGACACCCCTGGGATAGACGTCATTCTAGGGATGAATTGGTTAATGAGGTATGAAGCGAATGTTAGCTGCGACAAGAGGACCGTAACATTGAAGTCCCCGTCAGGAGAAGAGGTAGTGGCCGAGCTAAGGATGCCTAAATCAGCGGAGGGTGTCTGTCACCAGATTTCAGTTGATAGTAAGGAGCCCAACCCGCTCGAGGCTATCAAGGTTGTGTCGGACTTTCCGGACGTATTTCCCGAGGAGCTAACGGGCATGCCACCCGAGAGAAGAGTCAAATTTGCCATAGAGCTTATCCCTGGTACCGCCCCCATTTCCAAAAGAGCCTACCGAGTGTCTGGACCAGAATTGGTGGAACTCAAGAAGCAGATAGATGAGATGTTAGAGAAGGGTTACATCAGACCAAGTACCTCGCCTTGGGCCGCTCCGGTGTTGTTTGTAGAGAAGAAAGATGGTACCAAAAGGATGTGCATAGACTACAGAGCCTTGAATGAAGTCACTGTCAAAAACAAGTACCCCCTGCCAAGGATAGAAGATTTGTTCGACCAGCTCAGAGGTGCCAGCGTATTCTCGAAGATAGATCTGAGGTCAGGCTACCATCAACTCAGAATCCGACCCTCGAACATACCGAAGACAGCATTCATCACCAAGTACGGGTTATATGAATTCACAGTTATGTCCTTTGGTTTGACAAATGCGCCAGCCTTCTTTATGTACCTAATGAACAGTGTGCTCATGGATTATCTGGACAAGTTTGTGGTAGTGTTTATCGATGATATTCTCATATACTCTCAAAGTGAGGAAGATCATGTAGAGCATTTGAAGATGGTATTGCAAAGACTTCGAGAGCATCAGCTGTATGCCAAGCTGAGCAAATGCGAGTTCTGGATTCATGAAGTCTTGTTTCTGGGTCACATCATAAATCAAGATGGGTTGGCAGTGGATCCAAAGAAAGTGGCAGATATCCTGAACTGGAAAGCACCAAAGGATGTTCGTGGGATCAAGAGCTTCATTGGAATGGCTGGGTATTACAGGCGTTTCATCGAAGGCTTCTCAAAGATTGCTAGACCAATGACGGCGTTGCTAGCGAATAAAGTTGAGTTTAAGTGGACCCAAAAGTGTCAGGAAGCATTTGAAGAACTGAAAAATAGATTGACTACAGCTCCGGTGTTAGTCCTGCCTGATGTTCACAAGCCATTCTCAGTGTATTGCGATGCTTCTTACACCGGATTGGGATGTGTGCTAATGCAAGAAGGAAGAGTTGTAGCATATTCATCTCGGCAACTGAAGATCCATGAGAAAAATTATCCCACACATGACCTGGAGTTGGCAGCAGTAGTTCATGCTTTGAAGACCTGGAGACATTACCTGTATGGGCAGAAGTGCGACATTTACACAGATCATAAAAGTCTGAAGTACATATTCACCCAGTCAGAGTTAAACATGAGACAGCGAAGATGGTTGGAATTGATCAAAGACTATGAGTTGGAGATACATTACCATCCAGGCAAAGCCAATGTGGTTGCAGATGCTCTGAGCAGGAAGAGTCAAGTCAATATGCTGGCCATGTACCCAATGCCATATGAGTTAGCCAAGGAGTTCAACAGACTGAGTCTCGGTTTCCTGAACAGTACGCAAGGAGTGACAGTGGAATTAGAGCCCACCCTAGAGCGGGAGATCAAAGAAGGGCAGAAGGATGATGAAAGCATCAACAAGATCCGGCAGCTAATCTTGGAAGGAAGAGGCAAAGACTTTCGAGAGGATGAAGATGGGGTAATATGGTTCAAGGACCGATTGTGTGTCCCCGACCTCAAACCTATTCGGGAGCTGGTCCTAAAGGAAGCTCATGAGACAGCCTACTCCATACACCCTGGAAGTGAAAAGATGTATCAGGATTTAAAAAGGAGGTTTTGGTGGTATGGCATGAAAAGAGAGATCGCGGAATATGTCGCCATCTGTGATAGCTGTCAGAGAACCAAAGCAGAGCATCAAAGGCCCGCCGGATTGTTGCAGCCATTGCGGATTCCTCAGTGGAAGTGGGATGAGATCGGGATGGATTTTATAGTTGGCCTACCTCGTACCCGGGCCGGTTATGATTCCATCTGGGTGGTTGTGGACCGCTTAACAAAGGTGGCCCATTTCATACCTGTGAAGACCACATACACCGGAGCAACGTTAGCTGAGTTATACATGTCACGGATAGTGTGCCTTCATGGTGTGCCGAAGAAGATAGTGTCAGATCGAGGAACGCAGTTCACCTCTCATTTTTGGCAGCAGCTACAAGAAGCTTTAGGCACACATTTGAACTTCAGCTCGGCTTATCATCCACAGACAGACGGTCAGACTAAAAGAACTAATCAGATCCTAGAAGATATGCTGAGAGCCTGTGCGTTGCAAGACAAGTCAGGATGGGACAAAAGGTTACCTTATGCAGAATTCTCCTACAACAATAGCTATCAGGCTAGCTTGAAGATGTCACCGTTTCAGGCACTCTATGGACGGAGTTGTAGGACTCCGCTGCATTGGGACCAGCCTGGAGAGAGACAGGTGTTTGGCCCCGACATTTTGCTTGAAGCCAAAGAGAATATCAAAATGGTTCGGGAGAACCTGAAGATAGCCCAGTCAAGACAGCGAAGCTATGCAGACCGAAGGAGAAGAGAACTGAGTTTCGAAATGGGGGATTTCGTCTATCTGAAGGTGTCACCTATCAGGGGAGTCAGAAGGTTCGGAGTTAAAGGCAAGTTAGCACCCCGGTACGTTGGACCATATCAGATTCAAGCAAAGCGTGGAGAAGTGGCTTACCAACTCAACCTACCAGAAAGTTTGTCGGCAGTACACAATGTGTTCCACGTGTCACAATTGAAGAAGTGTCTGCGAGTACCAGAAGAACAGTTGCCAGTGGAGGGTTTGGAAGTCCAGGAGGATCTGACATACATAGAGAAGCCAACGCAGATTCTGGAGTTTGCAGACAGAGTCACCCGGAGGAACACCATCAGAATGTGCAAAGTCAGATGGGGCCACCACTCAGAAGAAGAAGCAACCTGGGAACGAGAAGATGATCTGAAGGCCAAATACCCTGAACTCTTTGCTGACCAACCCTGAATCTCGGGGCGAGATTCTTTTAAGGGGGATAGGTTTGTAACACCCTGAATTTGGGGGTATAAAATTTCTTTGCTCATATTCACAAATTCAGGTGTTACTTCCCTTTTCTCATCCTTCCCCAATCTTCTCTTTCTCATTTCTATAGTAGGAAAGTGGTTATTTTTATTTGTATCTATGGTCTATTAGCTCAAAACTCCAAGGGAGTATGAATTGTTGCATCATGTTGAACCCTAGATTTCACTTTTGTTTGGTGCATAATTCTTAGAAAGTCTAATTTGAATTTGTGGCTCATTTGGATTTGAATCAAATAGAGAAAATAAAAAGAAAAGGGAAAAACAATTCTAGAATAAAAGAAAAAAAGGAAGAAGCCCACTCCCCCGCTCTCCTCGGCCTTTCGGCCCAGCTAGGCCCATCCCGCGCGCGCGCGCCCTCCCCCCCCCCCCCCCCCCCCCCCTCTCTCTCTGCGCCGCGGGCCCGGCCTGTCAGCGCGGCCGCCGTCTCCACGCCCGCCTCCCTCTCTCTCTGCCCGCGGGCCCCGCCTGTCGGCGCAACCGTTCCCCGCGTGCGCCCGCTCCCTCGCTCTCTCTCTGCCCGTGGGCCCCCTCAGTCAGCCCCGTCGTCTCCGCGTAACCGCCGCCGCGCGTGCCGCGGACTCCGCGCCCACGTCGCGCGTGGAGCTCGCAACTACCTCGCCCTCGGCCACTTGAGCTCAGGATCTCGCTCGCCATCTCCCCCCCCTCATTTGCGCACCTGCCGACCCCTCTCTCACCTCCCCCTCGCTGCACGCACGCCAAAGCGCCATCGCCGCGAACCGCCGCCGTCCCGAGCTCGTTTCCCCGTCGTCGTTGGAGCTCCGTCGTGCCTTTTGCCACGGTAAGCTTCGCCCCGACGTCCACAACCTGGAACGCGCTCCAATTTCCCCTTCTCCTCCCTATTTCTCTCTGCCCGCGCTCACCCGCCGTCCGCCGTGCAACCGCGGAGGTCCGCCACCGTCGCCCCGGGTCACCGTCGCGTCATCGCCGCCACCGAGGAGTCCCCGGAACCCGCCTTGAGGTAAAGAACCTCTCCCGCCCCTATTGACCGTTGTTTTGCTCTCTGTCGCGCTTAATTCCTCGTCGGAGTTGCTTAACGCCGCCGCCGAGCCGCTTCACCGTGAACCGCCCCCCTCCGGTGCCCCTGCCCCGACCCAGACCCCACCAAAGAATTCCCCGCGCCCTCCCCAACCTCCTCGGCCATTCAGATCGCCCCAAGGACCCGCAGGGCCCCCGCGCCCCTCATCTCCGGTGAGCTCCTCCGCCGCGGGGAAGGGCGCCGCCGCCTCAGCTGGCTGGGGAAGGAGACAGTCGCCCCATCTCCGCCGTCCATCTTAGATCGGACGGCCCCGTTTCAAATAGCCCGAACCCAACCTCAACCGTTCGCCTGAGATCCGACGGCCCAGAGCCGTTTCCCCCGCACCCCGCCTTCCTGCCAACTGGGCCCCGCCTGTCAGCCGCCCATGCCCGCGCTCGCTCTGCCCGCTCGGCCCCGCCTGTCAGCCGCCCGCGCCCGCGCTCGCTCTGCCCGCCCGGCCCCGCCTGTCAGCCACTCACGCCGCCGCGCGCTCGCGCGCCCGCCCGCGATCTAATCTCGGGCGTTGATCTGGGATCCAACGGCTGTAGGAGCCCGATACCCCTTCGCCCGCGCGTTTTCTTAAAGAGACCCCCGGTTTTCTGGAATTTGAACCCGCCGTCCCTGGTTTCTTACAGTTAGGTCCTCGGACCTTTTATTTAATTCAAAATAGGTCCTTAGGGTATATTTTTAACCCCTAAACTTGTAAAATTCATAACTTTGCCATATGAACTCCAAATTAGGTGCTTCAAATTGCAAAATGTTCATAATATTATTATCTATCTGTTTAAACAATGTTTCCCTGCTGTTTCCATGTCCCAATTAATGGTTAATCATTAGGATAGGATTAAGGTTATTGGAACCTTATTTGAGATGATTGGAAGTTGGTAGACTTTAATAAAAGTTGGAGCACTTAAGTTTATGGACTTAAACACCTAAGTTTAGGAACTTAAAACCAGATAATGATTTAATCCCACCACTGACTTAAACCTGAGTAGTGGATAATGAATTCTTTTGTATAGTCCTCTACCCTAGACCTAGAGAATACCAGAGTGCCTATCCCTTTTCTATTATGAACTTGTGATCTCTTTGCTGCATATGTTTGGTTTATTGTTTTTGTTTGTTATTTCCCAAGTGCATAGTGTGAATGATTACTTTACGTAGACAACGAGCAGTCTGTGTTTCCCGAGAAAGTTGCAGAGGAAGTCCCTGATCAGCAGTTTGGTGAAGGCAAGTGTCCTCTGACCCATTATGTCCTATTCATTTATAACTTACTACCCCGCATTACTTACTTGAAACCTAAGGATTGACTAGCTTTACACTTTACTTTATCCTTGATGACCTTATGGGCTATTATGGTTAGCATTCTGCTACTGCCTTAACTTAATCAATGAACATGATGTGAATATTTATGATACTGTTACCCTGATAATGTTGATGATCTTGTGATACTTTAGGGGGCTCAGGCTGTTTCCTGAGTACCTCTCCGTAAGGACCTGTTCGTTGAGAGACCACCCGGGATAACAGTGCAACCATGAGGGTGAAATGGGGTGCCCTTAGCTAATTAATTAGAGGAACTAGAGGTGTAGTTGCTTCGCCGTCGTGCCGTCAATGGGGTCCAGGCACAGTGCTTGCTCTGCCGAGGCTGAGTGCCGAGGTTCTTTCGTTTTGCTTTTGTTAGTCACTCTCCTGCGGGGAGGAGTACTGTGTTTATCAAACTGGAGAAACCTAACGGGCAGCTATGATCTCTAGGGAATCTTTGTAAAAGCTACGTAGTGATACCCTGCCGGACCACCTAGGTAGTGGTCAATGGGGATTAGCTCTCCCCGGGCAGAAAGGGAATCATGACTCATGGGTAAAGTGTGCGACCTCTGCAGAGGGTAGTGAAACTGATATATCAGCCGTGCTCACGGTTAAGAGCAGCCTTGGGATCCTCTTTGATTAGAGATACAGATGGTTCGAGATACAAGGATTATGTTATGGTTTTGGTTCGAATATGATGATGTTGTTCCTCGATGAGGAAATGGTTCATGGGTTGGTTAATGCTAAAATCTGGCTTCTACTAATGATAAATACCTGACCAACTAAAAGCAACTGCTTGAACCTAACCCCACATAAAGCTAGTCCACTTCAGCCAAACGGGACATTTGCTGAGTACGTTGATGTGTACTCATCCTTGCTTTACCACAAAACACCAGGTTGTCCGCATTGTAACCACTGCTCAGGAGAAGGCGAAGCCGTGGAAGGAGACTTCCAGGAGTTCCAAGACTACGACGAATTCTAGGTGTGGGTTGGCGGCAACCCCCAGTCAGCTGCCTGTGAAGGCCTTATCTTTACTGCGTTTCGCTAGCACTTTGATTTACCTGTTAAGTTGATGACTATGTGGATGTCTATGACTCTGTGATGTAATAAGTTAATACTCTTTTATGTTATTATCCGAGCATTGTGCGACGATGTTCATTTATGTAATCGCTGTGTACGTGAGTTCTGATCCTGGCACGTACATAGTTCGCATTTGGTTTGCCTTCCAAAACCGGGTGTGACAGAAAAATAAACGCTGATTCCGCTGAAAGTAAAAGGCGAAGAAGCTCCTAAGGGAGGCTTACAGCGAAAAGTCAACGCTGAAGGACTATGATTATGTATTTTGATATTCATTTGCACAATGCATCTCATCATGTCATTTGCATTCATAAACATGCATTTAGACATATATAGAATCATCATTGTACCGCATAAAAACACAGATGCTTCGGCGATGAGGAAAAACTCGAAGGAAAATTTTTATGCTTCGTTGTGTACGAAAAGAAGGGAAGGTGTTTTTCGCCTTCGGCTCAAAAGAGAAGTTTCGTCCACAGCAAAGCAGATTGTACGCAGACAGCAGAAACAAAATATATTACAAGGTATGTACAAATTTACATAAGTTGTTCCATAACTATATTACAAAAGTTTCTCCAGAATTTTTGCAGGACAGTATATTGTAAACAATTATCAAGCTTCAGGCTAGGCTTCGTCAAACTTCAACTTTGTCAAACTTCAGCTTCGTCATCCTGCGTACATTAAACAGCAAAATAAGAAGGGTACAAATTTCAAGGAGAAGGTAAAAGTAACAAAAATAAGTTTCTTACCGGCTTAAGATGACTTCGAGCTTCGTCACCCGCCATCTTTCGCCCGCCACCTACCCAGATCTGGGTCATGAATCTATTTCCAATGCTTCGGGCTAGGCTTGGGATATCTATCAGATCTGATGCTGACAAGCTGAAGTTTGGTCTGTTCACAATATTTCCATGCGTGCAGCCAGTCTTCAGAAAAGCGGTGGCCGTGCCCCGAGAAGCTACCAGGGCGCAGAAGTCGGCATGCCCACCAATAACTTCGTCAAGGGCATCAACCTCGCCTTCAATATATTCTAACGTGCTTGGCAGATTATCAGCTGAAGGTGTAAATTTTGCAGAGCTGGCTCCGACAGAATGAAACACATCCTTCAGCCGTTGCACGCATCGGTTGCCGAAGCTTAGGCATTTCTCTTGAAGTTCTTTAAAGGATTTTTGCAAATTTGAATTTTTATCCATCTCAGTTTTTAGGCTTGCTTCGAGATATTTCTTTTCTTGCTCAAATTTTTCTGACTGTTGGAGCAATTCATTCTTTAAGCTGTTATTCTCAGTTTGGATTTCAGCCAAAGAACCCTCCATAGACTGAATAACAAAATCTTTCTTTTCTAATGCACCTTCGTGCTCTTTGACCATCATTTCAAGATCTTGGATGGTGAAATCCTTCTTTTTCAAATCAGCTTCGTAGTTTTCAACCTTTTCAGCCAAATTTTGGATGACGGCTTTGTTCTTCTCTTCTTCGAGATCTTGTTGCATTTTTAGAACTTTACTTAACAGTATGCTCTGTCGAAAAGATCTTCGTTAGAAAACGACCTAAAAGATAATAATAAAATAGCAAAAATATTTGTTACCTTGAAGTTAGCATAAAGCAAACTTCCGGCGATATGGTGCCATTGGTAACGGCAGAGGTCCACTTCCAGCTTCGGCAAGCCTATGTTTTTGCAGAGAGTTCTAACAATTTTAGCTTCGCTGCGGTTTCGAAGGCACCTCAGCTTTCCTTCGTTAACCCCACCAAATAGTGTAGCCCCTGGCTTATATCCGCAGGCTATGGCACATCTTTTAAGCTCTGCTTTTTCAGCGTCTGTCAGCTCTTGCCCAAGTAGATCTTGAAATTCAAAATCTTCACCCTCCAAAATGTCTTCAGCTTGTTTTTTTCCCTTTTCAGTGCTTGTGCTCGCCGCGGCCACAGCAGATTCTTCCTCAGTCATTTTTAAGAGTATGTTATCAATAACTTTAAGTGTCTCGTCCAGGTTCAGATCTCCTGCGGCCTCAGTTTCAACTCCGGCAGCTTCGGTTACGCCAGTTTCAGCTTCGAAGATTTCCGCTCTGGTGGTTTCGGCTGTGGCGCCTTTAGCTTCGGCAGTTCCGGCAGTCTGGTCAATAGCAATTCTTGATGCCGGTGTCGGTAACGGTGTCCCATGAATCACATCTGTTATTTGAATAATCCTTCGTTTTTTCGACAGTGCAGGACCTTCTTCTGCCGAAGCTGCCTTGTCCTTCTGAAAAAACTTCGTCAGTTCCAACGCTAGCGGACTTAGCTTGACAGGCAAGGGTTCAGTCATTACCTTCATAATCTCTTCTACTTCAACAGCAGAAGGCGTTGCAGGAGTATCTTCTTCTTGAACCAACGTTCTTGGTTCTGGAGATGCAGTTTTCCTCTTTCCTGCAGTGGCCACCTTCGGCTCAGGATTCAACTCTTCAGGGCTAAGTTTTTCAGAATCTCCCCTTTTCTTTTTGGTCACCTTGGCGATCTCTTCGTCAGCAGCGCTGGAAATTCTTTTTCGCTTCGGGCCTCCAGCATCTCCGCCCAGGCGATCATAATCAGCATATTCAAAACCTATGGCATCAAGCACCCTGTTCAGCATTCGCTTCGGCCGAGTGTCGAAGGCTGCTGTCATCAGCTGGTCCTCTTTTTTGGAGTAATTTCCAAGTATTTCGTTACTCATTACTTCAATTGTATCGAGCCATTCTTGGCAGGGTGTTTTAAAATATTTCTTAAACTTATAATAATATGGTAGTCGGACAAGCTCCCCTTCCTTCTTTTCTCCTTTAAGCTTCGGCATAGTCCACTCCTTCATAGTCAGAAACACTCTGAAGGCCAGAAATTCCTGCACTAGATCTCTAGTGCCAATGTGTTCTGTAATAATTTTGAATTCGGCCAGTGCGGCCCAAGTTGGACCTTTGGTTGTCATTCTACAACGGGGTCTTGTTTCTCCGAAGATCAGTTCAAGAGGGCTCTGTACTAGCTTCTCTCTATCTTCGTCAACTTTGACATAAAACCATTCTGACTTCCAGCCTGCCGGCCATTTGCTTCGGTAGCTAATCACAGGAAATTTTGTGGTCTTCCGATAGGCAAAATTGTAACAACCAAAATTTTCGTGCAACCCATCCTTTCTGACCTTAGTCTGGTAATGCAGCTCATGTACTCGACAGAAGCTATCGGCAAACGGCTCCACCGCCTGGCTTCGGAGAGCCCAGATATAAACGCTAAGCCTGACAATGGCGTTGGGGGTCAACTGGTGAAAATAGATCCCAAACCTTTGCAGCACATCAGAAATCATCCTATTCAAACGAAATCTCAACCCAGCCTTTAAAAAACTCTTGAAAATAACTATTTCATCCTTTTCTGGCTTCGGGGTAGTCTCCTCTCCCCCGAATCGAAGTAGCTTCTTCTCATCTTCTCTGAAATAGCCCGCCTTCACCATCTTGGAGAAATTTGCCTTGGAAATAGTCGACTTCCCGAAGTCCAAATGACTAGGCTTGCTCGGTACTGCGATATGGTAATCATCGTCAGAACCAGCTTCCTCAATATCTCCTCGTTCTGCTTCAGCAGCAGCTTGTTCTGTTTCGGCTCCAGCTTGTTCTGTTTCGGCAGTAGGGATTCTTTCCGAAGTCACCAATCCAGATTGTTGCATTGCTTTGGAGATAGGGATAGTCTCTGCACCTTCGACTTCGCCTCCCTCACGCTCAACTCTAGCAGTAGAGCGCAACCTGGCCATTCAATTTTAAATTTCTTGAAAGATTTCTCGGGAACTAAATAACCTCTTCTTCTGACGAAGCTTCTCTTCTGACGAAGCAGACACCAAATTGGAGCTTCGTCTGAATCCGAGAGTCGAGCTTCGGCTATGGTTAAAAATTTTGGCAGCAAAACAGTGTAATAGCAATGAATGCTGTGGTAACTTTACACCTACCAGTCTGTTTATATAGTGTTGCAGGAAGGAAGGTGAATCGTCGGGAATTTTTACACCAGGCAAGCGGTTGCTCGCACCCGCTGAACGGTGGACAGCAAAAGCCAGAATAGTGAACTCGCATGGTGGAATCGCTACGCGCTCGAAAGCTGTATCGTTTCTCGACAACGAGCTCAGGGAAGGTGTTTTTCGGACCTTCAGCTTCCTGAAGCCTGAGAGACTTTTTTCACAGATCAAGCTCGTTACGAAAAACGATCTAGCACCGCGAAGGGGCTACTGTTGGGACCATGCTTCGTCGCCGAAGGTCCTGAAGGAAGAAACAGTTTCGGTTGAAGCTGTCTGTACGTAATGCCAAAGGGTGTCGCCCATGAAGCTTCGGAGTTACAAACCGACTTAAAGATAGAATGACCTTTTAGTCCATAAGAGTTTGAGTCGATGTTGTAAACTTTTATGAGGGGTATGATTGTAATTGTTCACAGGCTGTGTCCTGTGTCTATAAATAGTGAACAATATTCCTTTACTGTTCATGCATTCCTGTAATTGCTGAGGCATCGTTCGGGAATCAGTGTTTGTCAAGGCAAAGGTATAAATATACCTAAAACATTGTATTCAAATATCTTAAATTCGTATAATAAGATATGTGAATGATGTCACTTATTTTTAATGCATGTATCTTTAATAATTGACTTTGTATTATCTTTACAAGTTCAATTACGAAAGTGAAACTTTCGTAACATTACGCTCGTGACCTTCGTCCGAAGTTCATTAAATCCTTACGGAGATAATGTTTCGGCGGACGAAGAACCTTAATATTTAACATTTTATGTTGCCTTGTTCTTAATTCAAAGCATTTGAGAACAAGTCCTCAACAACTACTTAATAATGTTGTTAATCACAGAGGGTCAAGTCTAGGGAATTTCTATGTTCTAGCTTTTCATGGTGGTTGAGCGGTTTTGGGGTGGGGCTAAGTTACTTATCTCTTTTTTCTATTTGGTCATGAATATGTTTTACCACTTTTGCATTTAGATTCTACTACGTGAATTATCAGTCTTTTATATCCTGTATGAACTCCATGTTTTTCCCCCTTGTTATGCTATTTTCAAGGGAGGTGCTGCCGGATTTTGCAATATTTTCTCTCTTTATTACATTTCTTGTGTTGCATAAGTTTAGTGGGAGGAGTTTTTGGTAACATCCAATCTGTGTGACCAGTGGGGGTGTTACAGTTGGTATCAGAGGAATAGGCTGTAGGTCCTAGCAAGTGGAGTAATAATAAATTGACACACTGCACATGTAGGATGGGATTTCTGCCTTGCTATTGATATGTTATGTTATTGTCTGTGCTAGTTTGACATTATCTGAAGATATGCTATGCCAATCTTATTTACTTATTATTCTCATCCCTGTGGCGCAGCTATGCCGCCTCGTAGGGCTCGGGGTAGTCCGCAAGTTCCTAGTGGGGACTTGATGAGTCCGGCGGCAATGTTAGCCGCGATGCAGGCCATGCAGCAGGAGTTGGCCCTTCTGAGGCAAGCCATTCTTGTTGCCCCTGCGGGTGCTGCTCAGGGTGCTGGTGGTGGAGAAGTGCCCGGGGGCGCTGTCCCTGCGGGTGCTGTTCCAGGTGGCGGGGCCGAGGTGCCTCTTCCAGTCAGTGGTCTTTCTCTGATGCAGTGGATGGGCATGAAGTTGGATTCTTTTGATGGCAGTGTACTCCGGTCGAGGCGGCAGATTGGTTGACTTACGTGGAGGATAAGATGAATGTCTTCGAGATTGTGTATGGAGATCGGTTTCGCTTTGGCACACAGCTGCTGAAGGGAGAGGCTCAAATTTGGTGGAGAGGCGTGCAGGCAGCGCACTCCTCCTCACCAGGAGTCCTGTCTTGGGATGTCTTCATCAGGCAGTTTGAAAGGAGATTATACCCGGTCACCTTCCTGGAGAAAATGAAGATTGATTTGCAGTCCTACAAGCAGGAGAAGAAGTCTGTCACTGAGTATGAAGTGGGCTTCAACAAGATGGTCCGCTTTGTCCCTCATGTGGCTTATAATGAGATGGAGAAGGGTCAGTTCCGTCAGGGTCTGAAACCTTCTATCAGGCATGCACTGGGAGCCTTTCCGTTGGTGGACTTCCGTACTACGGTGGAGCAGGCACTGGGTGTGGAGATGCAACACCAGTATACCATGGAGTCGCAGAAGTCTTCGGGTGTTGATCAGCCTCGTGACCAGGACGCGAGGAGGGGCAACACGGGAGGTCCAGCCCACAAGAAGGGCAAGTCTCAGCATCAGCGCCACCATCCTTACCGTGGCAAATCTTCTGACTCGGGTACTTCGGGAGGAAGTACTCAGAGGTTTCGGGTTGTTCCTAAGCCCGGGCTAGGGCTAGTGTGTTTCCGCTGTGGTGATGCGCATCACCGTACAGAGTGCCAGTGGAGTGGCATGTGTTCTGTCTGCAGTCAGGACCACAAGGATGTGGTGTGTAGGAGGAATCCTAATGGGAAGCTCAGATGGGAGCCGGTGACTTCCTCCTCTTCTCAGGGCACTATCAACATGATGTCAAGTGCTGAGCAGCAGTTTTCAATTCCTCTTCCTCCGCAGCAGCTTTATGTGACTGGGACTTCTCAGTTCGTGCCGATGCAGGGTTTTCCTCAGTATCAGGCCACGCCTACTCCTGCACCGTCTACTCCTATGCCGTCTCAGTTTGGAGCTCTGCGTCTGCCTCACCCGGCGGCTCAGTGGGGTTCTTCTGTTAATTTCACTCTGGGAGCTTCCTCTTCTGCGGGTATTTCTGGAGCTTATGTGCTACCCGCTGCGGATGGCAGAGAGCAAGGAGACGTGGTGACAGGTACGATTTCAGTTGATTCGTTTGCGGCCCATGCTCTTTTTGACTCTGGCGCTAGCTATTCGTTTGTTTCAGAGGATTTCGTGTCGCGGGCTGGTCTTTCGGTGCAGAGGTTGGGTCACCCAATTTTGGTTAGTTCTGCTAATGGCTCCATTAGTAGTTGTTCAGTTTGTCAGGGGTGTTTTGTCATTCTTGCTGATGAGGTCTTTTCGGCCAATCTGGTGGTGATTTCCTTCGGGGCATTCGATGTTATCTTGGGTATGGATTGGTTATCCCAGTATCACGCAGTTATATCCTGTTTTTGGAAGACAGTGTTATTGCAGGCGCCGTCGGGTAAGGAGGTGGTATTCTTGGGAAGTTCCCCAAAGTTCACGTTATCCTTGTTGGCGCAATTGCTTCCAGATCGCCGGTCAAGGAAGTCGTGGATCTTTTTCTCCATGGTGGTGGAGGGTGAGGCTGCCTTGCGGGTGCAGGACATCCGGGTGGTGTGTGACTTTGCTGACGTGTTTCTGGCAGAGCTTCCAGGCATTCCTCCGGAGCGCGATGCAGCTTTTGAGATTAAGCTGATTCCGGGTATGCAGCCTATTCATAAGGCCCCGTATCGAATGGCCCCAAAGGAGCAGTTTGAATTGAAGCGGCAATTGGATGATCTGCTAGCTAAGGGTTTCATTAGGCCTAGCAGGTCTCCATGGGCTTCCCCAGTATTGTTTGTTGAGAAGAAGGATAAAAGCAAGCGGCTGTGTGTGGATTATCGCGCTTTGAATCAAGTGACAATCAAGAATAAATATCCGCTTCCCCGTATTGAGGTCCTCTTTAAACAGTTGAGGGGTGCCCAGGTGTTCTCCAAAAATGATTTGAACTCGGGTTATCATCAATTGAGGATTCGTGAGGAGGATATTGAGAAGACCGCTTTTTACACCAGGTATGGGCATTATGAGTTCATAGTCATGTCTTTTGGCTTAACTAATGCCCCTGCTGCTTTATGGAAGCAATGAATAGGATGTTGCATGAATTCCTGGACGACTTCGTGGTCGTGTTCCTGGATGATATTCTGATTTATTCCAAGTCCGAGGCCAAGCATGAGCAGCATCTCCGTCTCGTTCTGGGTGCTCTTAGGAAGAATCAGTTCTATGGCAAGTTGAAGAAGTGTGCCTTTTGGTTGTCCGAAGTGGCTTTCCTGGGGCACGTGATTAATCAACAGGGCATTGCGGTTGATCCCAAGAATGTTGCGGCTGTGGTGGAGTGGAAGAGGCCCTCTAGTGTCTCTGAAATCCGAAGTTTCTTGGGGCTCGCTGGATATTATTTGTGCTTTGTACCAAATTTTTCCAGCATTGCTAAGCCTTTGACTAGACTCTTGGAGAAGGGTGTTCTCTTCGACTGGTCCGGCGATTGCGAGGTCAGTTATCAGACATTGAAGAGCAAGTTGGTGGACGCCCCTATCCTAGCTTTGCCTGAGAGCGGTAAGCGTTTCATAGTTTATACGGATGCTTCGCGTATTGGTCTTGGCTGTGTGTTGATGCAGGAAGGCAGAGTGATTGCTTATGGCTCAAGGCAGTTGAGGAAGCATGAGGGGAATTACCCAACTCATGATCTTGAATTGGCCGCGGTGGTTTTTGCTCTAAAGTCGTGGAGGCATTATCTTTATGGTGAGGCTTGTGACATTTACACCGATCATAAAAGTCTCAAGTATATTTTTACTCAGAAGGAGCTGAATTAGAGGCAGCGTCGGTGGCTTGAATTGATTAAGGATTATGATTTGTCCATTCACTATCACCCGGGGAAGGCTAATATAGTGGCTAATGCCCTTAGCAGGTCCAGGGTTCCAAAGGTGGCCTTGCCGTTGATCGCTGATCTGGACCATTTGGGGATCGCTTTGTGTTATGTCGGCACCGCTAGCGAGGAGACTCGAATGCTTATTCAATCCTCTCTCATGGAGAGAGTGCGTGCGGCTCAGCAGCAGGATCGTCTATTGCAGGAAGCTCGAAAGAGGGTTGGTGATGGTAAACCACGGGAGTTCACCATTGATGAGAATGATTTGGTTCGTTTCAGGGGCCGTCTTTGTGTGCCTCAGAAATCAGAGGTGAAGATGGATATCTTGAGAGAAGCTCATAAAACGCCTTACACCGTTCACCATGGCGAAACCAAAATGTACCAAGACTTGAAGCAAAACTTCTGGTGGAAGCGGATGAAGGTTGACGTTTCTAAGTATGTGGCCGCCTGTGAAGTATGTCAGCGCGTGAAGGACGAGCATAAGCGGCCTGCAGGTTTACTGAAGCCATTGGAAATTCCAGAGTGGAAATGGGAGCATATCACCATGGATTTTGTAGTGGGTCTACCTCGTTCCCCTCGTGGCAAGGATGCTATGTGGGTGGTAGTGGATCGCTTGACTAAGTCTGCGCATTTTATTCCCATGAAGACCACAAATTCAGCTTCAGATTTGGTTCCCTTGTATATGAAGGAAGTAGTCAGGCTTCACAGGGTACCTAATTCTATTGTTTCTGATCGAGACTCCAAATTTGTATCTAAATTCTGGGAGAGTCTTCACAGTGCATTGGGCACCAAACTTTCACTTAGTGTCGATTTTCACCCTCAGACTGATGGTCAGTCAGAGCGAACGATCCAAACCTTTGAAGATATGTTGCGTGCTTGTGTTCTGTCATGGAAGGGTAGCTGCGAGGATCATCTTGCATTGGCAGAGTTTGCTTATAACAATAGCTACCATGCTAGCATCAAGATGGCACCATTTGAGGCTTTGTATGGCAGGCGGTGTATCTCCCCTCTGTGCTGGGTGACTTTGGGAGAGAGATCCCTGGTTGGTCCTGGTTGGGTTCAGCAAACTTCTGAAAAGGTTCGGGAAATTTGTCAGAATATTTTGGCAGCTCAGAGCCGTTAGAAGAGTTATGCTGATGTGAGGAGGTGGGATCTGGAATTTGCTGTGGGTGACCAAGTCCTTCTCAGGGTATCACCTACTAAAGGAGTTGTTCGGTTCGGTGTCTCTAGAAAGCTCAGCCCGAGATACATTGGACCGTTCACTATCTTGGCCCGAGTGGGCAGCCTGGCTTATCGCTTGCTACTGCCGGATTCCATGGCAGGGGTACACCCGGTTTTTCATGTCTTTATGTTGAGGAAGTTCTTGTGGGATCCGGACCATCAGATTGAGATGGAACCCATTGTTGTGCAGCAGGATCTGACTTTGGAGTGTCGTCCGGTGCGTATATTGGAATTCTCGGAGCGTGTATTGAGGAAGAGATCAATTAAGTATGTCAAGGTCTTATGGACTAATCAGTCTGAGCGCGAGGCTACGTGGGAACTTGAGGAGCTGATGCGGCAGAAGTATCCGGAACTTTTTGTTGTGGGTAAGTGTTGTTGATTCATTAATCTTTCATTTTGTCGTTCCGATAGAAGCGTCAGAATTCGTGGTCGAATTCTTTTTAAGGGGGGTAGAGTGTGATACCCGGTTTGCAAAGAAGAGAAGTTGGAGGTTATTCTTTTTGTTTTTTTCTCATTCGGTTGTTGCATTTTGGGGATTTGGAATTTATGGAAAATCATTCACCAGTAGGGCAGTAGAATTTGTTTGGTTAGGCGCTTGCGACGGGGTCAGGAGCTATCGCGTGGGCGAGTTGGACCGCGATTCGTGATTCGACCCACTAACCTTCCCTAACCCTAGCCGCCCTTTTCCCCCTAACCCTCCTTTATGCAGCTGCCCCCCATTCCCCCTACCCTTTTGCCGCCACCCCCCTCCCATCTCCTCCTCTCTCAAACCCTTGCAGCCACACACCTAACCCTAGCCACCCCCCCCATCTCCTCCTCCCAAGGTGCCATTCCTTGCCGCTCGGATCTACGTCGCGTGGTGCAAATCTTCAATTCTTTTCGGTGGAGGGAAGAAGGGAGGAAGGAAAGGGGGAGAACCCAAGGTGATTTTTGTGTTTATCTCTTGTTCATTTGTGCTGCAATCCAATTGATTAGATGTTGCGTATGCGATTGGGTAGAGGGGCTGTCCAGAATTTTAGGTGGTGGACAAACAACAGTAGTTCTAGCATTTTCTGTGCATTTTTCATGGGGAATTAATGGGAATCAGTTTGGTAATCATGTAGAACTTTGGCATACCTTTCCAACGAGTATTTATGCGCTCAATTCGGAGTTATAAATTAAAAGATATCGCCGTTTGAATCCGGGTATGTGGCTGTAAAAAAACAGATTTTTCACGTGGACGAACAGCAGCAGTATTAGCAGTTTCTGGGGATGTTTCGTGAGTAATTAGTGTTAATCAGTATGAGAATCATGTAGGGCTTTGTCTTACCTTTCCAACAAGTGCTTATGCGCTCGATTCAGAATTATATTTTAAAAGTTATCGCTGTTTGAATCCGGGTATATCGCTGCCCAAAAGAGAAAAAAACAGATTGCAGGGTTTATCTTGTGGACCGTTTAGGGGTAATTAGATGTTAGAATTTAATCATAAATTGTATACAAAACTTGTGGGGAATTTTATGTAGTTGTCTCTGGAGTTTTTGTTTATCACCACTGCTGCCTTAATTTTAAAGTTATGGAATTGTTAAGCAGCGCCGTTGCAGTTGGGTGGGTGTGGGGAGAATTGTTACCCGTGGTGGGGTTTGAGACTGCGGGTAGGTGCGGCGTTGTTTTTGGGCTTATTATGTGATATTGGTGCACTAAGTTGGGTGTCAAAAACAGGTGGTGGACTTCCGGACCGTACTTAAGGATTTGCCCAAACTTCCGGTGAAGGCAAGTAAAACAGTGATGGTTATTCTGTCTGTCGAATGAAGAGTCTTATACTTGATTATGTTGTGCTGTTGTGTTTGTATTCATACTTTTAATTGAGTACCATCGTTTGAAGATATTCATGTTTTATTGATTACATATGTGGAGTCTGTGGTTGACCATGTTACTCAAGTGGTTATTATGTGGAATGGGTGGAGGTATATGTCTAGCACATTTTACTTGGGATGAACTCATGTTGTTGTCATGCATAATGCATTCATTATTCATTGCATGGAAGTTCGTCGTGATCTTATGGTCCGACCGTACCGGTACATTGAGCATCATATGTTGCCCGAGAAGGGGTATGATGCAGCTTCATATCCTTAGAGATATGAAGGCAGAAGTCATTATTGCATCTGTAGCCATGTGCATTCATGGGAGAGGTGTGGAATCTATTATGTGGATGTGGATAATGTGGATTTTTACATTGTGATTCTTCTTGGCGTTAAGTAATTAGTTACTTGTTTACTTGCTGCAATCTAATATTCAAGAAGAAAGTTTTGAACTACGAGGTTGTTTAAGCATAGTTGGTTTACAATGTCCAATTTGTCGTTTGCTCTGTTTACTTGCTGAGATGTGTCATCTCACTCTTGCATTGTTTGATGCAGGCACCTAATTTCTGCTTTGGGAAAAGAGGGATGTAGCAGCACGACCACTACACCTTTAATAAAGGAACCACTACTTAATAATTTTGTTAATCAGGGAGGGTCAAGTCTAGGGAATTTCTATGTTCTAGCTTTTCATGGTGGTTGAGCGGTTTTGGGGTGGGGCTAAGTTACTTATCTCTTTTTTCTATTTGGTCATGAATGTGTTTTACCACTTTTGCATTTAGATTCTACTACGTGAATTATCAGTCTTTTATATCCTGTATGAACTCCATGTTTTTCCCCCTTGTTATGCTATTTTCAAGGGAGGTGCTGCCAGATTTTGCAATATTTTCTCTCTTTATTACATTTCTTGTGTTGCATAAGTTTAGTGGGAGGAGTTTTTGGTAACATTCAATGTGTGTGACCAGTGGGGGTGTTACAAGAGTGGTGAGCGGCATAGGCTAATAATATTCGAATAGACTCTAGCCTAGCCACAGGAGCAAAAGTCTCCTCGAAATCCAAACCTGCGACTTGGGCATAACCTTTTCCCATAAGTCGAACCTTGTTTCTTGTCACCACCTCGTGCTCCTCTTGCTTGTTGCGGAACACCCACTTGGTTCCCACAACATTTTGCTTTGGACGTGGCACCAGGCTCCAAACTTCATTTCTCTTGAAGTTGTTGAGCTCTTCCTGCATGGCCAACACCCAATCCGGATCCTGCAAGGCTCCTTCTACCCTGAAAGGCTCAATAGAAGAGACAAACGAGTAATGCTCACAAAAGTTAGCTAATCTTGAGCGAGTAGTTACTCCCTTGCTTATGTCACCCAGAATCTGGTCAACATAGTGATGTCGTTGGATCGTCGCTCGGACTTGAGTTGGAGGGACCTGTGGTGCTTCTTCCTCCATAACTTATTCTTCTTGTGCTCCCCCTTGATCACGCGCCTCTTCTTGAGGAACCTGTCCATCATCTTGAGTTTGGGGATGCACCATTGTAGAGGAAGATGGCTGATCTTGCTCTTGTTGTTCCTATGGTCGCACATCACCTATCGCCATCGTGCGCATTGCGGTCGTCGGAACATCATCTTCATCTATGTCATCAAGTTCAACTTGCTCTCTTGGAGAGCCATTAGTTTCATCAAATACAACGTTGCCAGAGACTTCAGCTAAACCCAATGATTTGTTGAAGACTCTATACGCCTTTGTATTTGAGTCATACCCTAGTAAAAACCCTTCTACTGCCTTGGGAGCAAATTTAGAATTTCTACCTTTCTTCATCAGAATATAACATCTGCTCCCAAATACACGAAAGTAAGAAACGTTGGGTTTGTTACCGGTAAGGAGTTCATATGAGGTCTTCTTGAGAAGGCGATGTAGGTAGAGCCGGTTTATGGCGTGGTAAGCTGTGTTCACAACTTCCGACCAAAACCGCTCGGGCGTCTTGAATTCTCCAAGCATCGTTCTCGCCATGTCTATGAGCGTCCTGTTCTTCCTCTCTACCACACCGTTTTGTTGTGGTGTGTAGGGAGCGGAGAACTCGTGCTTGATGCCTTCTTCCTTAAGATACTCCTCCACTTGCAGATTCTTGAACTCGGACCCGTTGTCGCTTCTTATCTTTTTCACCTTGAGCTCAAATTCGTTTTGAGCCCTCCTTAGAAAGCGCTTTAGGGTCCCTTGGGTTTCTGATTTATCCTGCAAAAAGAATACCCAAGTGAAGCGAGAAAAATCATCAACAATTACGAGACCATACTTACTTCCCCCGATGCTAAGGTAGGCAACGGGTCCGAAGAGGTCCATGTGAAGAAGCTCCAGTGGTCTTGATGTTATCATCACATTCTTGCTGTGATGAGTGCTTCCCACCTGTTTCCCTGCCTGACAAGCTGCACAAGGTTTATCTTTCTCGAAATAAACATTAGTTAGTCCTAACACATGTTCTCCCTTTAGAAGTTTATGAAGGTTCTTCATCCCAACATGTGCTAGACGGCGGTGCCACAGCCAGCCCATACTAGTCTTAGCTATTAAGCATGCATCTAGATCGGCCTCCTCTTTCGAAAAATCAACTAAGTAGAGTTTGCCATCTAATACACCCTTAAAAGCTAATGAACCATCACTCCTTCTAAAGACAGATACATCAACGTTTGTAAAAAGACAATTGTAACCCATGTGACACAATTGAATTACAGATAGAAGGTTGTAACCAAGCGACTCTATTAGAAATACATTTGATATGGAGTGCTCGTTGGTGATGGCTATCTTGCCCAAGCCTTTAACTTTGCCTTGGTTCCCATCTCCAAAAATAATCGTATCCTGGGAATCCTTGTTCTTGACGTAGGAGGTGAATATCTTCTTCTCCCCCGTCATATGGTTTGTGCATCCGCTGTCGATGATCCAGCTTGAGCCCCCGGATGCATAAACCTGCAAGGCAATTTAATCTTAGGTTTTAGGTACCCAACTCTTGTTGGGTCCTACAAGGTTAGTTATAACGGTTTTTGGAACCCATATGCAAGTCTTATCTCCCTTGCATTTGGATCCCAATTTCCTAGCAACCACTTTTGTATTTCTACATGAAAGAACAAAAGAAGCATTACAAGCATGGTAAATAGTAGAGGGTCCATTGCACATTTTTCTAGGAGAATGAGACACAACATGATTTCTCCTAGGCCTACTTCTACCATGAGCAAAAGTAGAGCTAGAGGCAAACATAGCATGTGAGTTATAAGCAGCATGATCATAACTCCTATTGTAATGAGTACGACTAGCAATTTTCCTATCATAAATAAAGGCATGGTTTCTTGGAGGACTACTAGCCATAGGAGCCTTCCCTTTCTCCTTGTTGAGAACGGAAGTCCTTTGACTTGTTAAGTTCTTAGCTTCCTTTCGAAAACCAAGCCCATTCTTAATAGAGGGGTGTCTACCAATAGTGTAGGCATCCCTAGCAAACTTTAATTTATCAAAATCAGTTTTGCAAGTCTTAAGTTGAGCATTAAGACTTGCCACCTCATCATTTAATTTAGTAATAGAAATAAGATGTTCATTACAAGTATCAACATCAAAGTCTTTACATCTATTGCAAATAACAACATGCTCTACACATGAACTAGATTTGTTAACTTCCTCTAGCTTAGCATTTAAATCATCATTTAAAATCTTTAAACTAGAGATAGATTCATGGCAAGCAGATAACTCAGAAGATAGCATTTCATTTCTCTTAGTTTCTAAAGCAAGAGACTTTTGTACACTAACAAATTTGTCATGTTCCTCATATAAAATGTCTTCTTGCTTCTCTAGCAATCTATCTTTTTCATTTAGAGCATCAATTAATTCATTAATTTTCTCTACTTTGGCTCTATCTAAACCTTTAAATAAGCTAGAGTAATCTACTTCATCATCGAAAGAATCATCATCGCTAGAAGTAGTGTACTTAGGGGTTTCTCGAACACTTACCTTCTTCTCCTTGGCCATGAGGCAAGTGTGGCGTTCGTTGGGGAAGAGCGAAGACTTGTTGAAGGTCGAGGCAGCGAGTCCTTCATCGTCGGAGTTGGATGAGGAGCAGTCGAAATCCCATTCTTTTCCAAGATGAGCCTCGCCTTTCGCCTTCCTATAACTTTTCTTCTTCTCCTTCTTCCCATGTCTTTCTTGTCCCTGGTCATTTTCATTATTGGGACATTGAGCAATAAAATGACCAGTCTTACCGCATTTGAAGCAGGAGCGCTTTCCCTTTGTTTTATTCTTGTTGGGATACTCCTTGCGTCCTTTAAGTGTGGTCTTGAAGCGCTTGATGATAAGTGCCATCTCATCTTCGTTAAGGTCGGCAGCCTCTACTTGAGCTACCTTGCTTGGTAGTGCCTCCTTGCTGCTTGTTGCTTTGAGAGCAACGGGCTGCGGCTCGTAGATGGGTACTGGACCGTTCAAAGCGTCATCCACGTATCGCGCTTCCTTCACCATCATGCGCCCTCTCACAAACTTTCCAAGGATCTCCTCGGGCGTCATCTTTGTGTACCTGGGGTTTTCACGAATAAGATTGACAAGATGGGGGTCAATTACAGTAAATGACCTGAGCATGAGTCGAACGACGTCATGGTCCGTCCATCTTGTGCTTCCATAGCTTCTAATCTTATTGACCAGAGTCTTGAGCCTGTTGTAGGTTTGAGTTGGCTCCTCTCCCCTGATCATCGCAAATCTCCCAGCTCGCCTTCCACCAACTCCATTTTGGTGATCATGGTGGCGTCATTTCCCTCATGAGATATCTTGAGGGTGTCCCAGATCTGCTTTGTATTGTCCAAGCCGCTAACCTTGTTGTATTCATCCCTGCACAGATATACTAGCAAAACAGTAGTGACTTGGGCATTTTTATGAATTTGCTCATTAGTAAACACAGGGTTATCCGTACTATCGAAATGTATTCCATTTTCAACTATTTCCCAAATGCTAGGATGGAGAGAAAATATATGACTACGCATTTTATGACTCCAAAATGAGTAGTCCTCTCCATCAAAGTGTGGAGGTTTTCCTAGAGGAATAGAAAGTAAATGTGCATTCGAATTGTACGGCATGCGGGAATAATCAAAGGAATAGTTTTGATTAACCGTCTTTTTCTTTGACGAAGAATCGTCATCGTCGTCGTCTCTTGGTGAAGAAGAAGATGCATCGCTGTCGTAGTAGACGATCTTCTTGATGCACCTCTTTTTCTTCCCGTCCTTCTTCTTGTGACTCGAGCTAGAGTCGGTTGGCTTGTCGTCTCTAGGCTCGTTGAGGAAGGACTCCTTTTCCTTGTCGTTGACCACCATCCCCTTTCCCTTAGGATCCATCTCTTCGGGTGGTTAGTCCCTTAGATGAAGAGTACGGTTCTGATACCAATTGAGAGCACCTAGAGGGGGGGTGAATAGGTGATCCTGTTAAAATCAAACACTAATAGCCACAAAACTTAGTTATAAGTGTTAGAACGGCTAAGTAGCTTGAAGCGAGTTCTTGTGAACACAAGCAATCACAGAGAGAGCAACACAATACACACGATTTTTATCCCGTGGTTCGGCCAAGTAACACTTGCCTACTTCCACGTTGTGGTGTCCCAATGGACGAGGGTTGCACTCAACCCCTTTCAAGTGATCCGATGATCAACTTGAATACCATGGTTTTTCCTTTAGACGATTGTTCCCGTTTGCGAGGAATCTCCACAAATTGGAGTCTCTCGCCCTTACAACAAAGATCACAATGAAAGCACAGAGTAAGATTGGGAGAAGCAACACACACAAGACTCGAATACGCAGCACACCCACGCACACAAGTGAAGACTCGAGCTCAAATGACAACACAGGGAGTCCTTGACTCGAATAGAGCTCAAATCTCTAACACAACAAAGCGAATGCGCGGGAGCAGAGTCTGGATGCCTTAAAATACTTAGTGAATGCTTGGGGTGACTCCTCCATGTGCCTAGGGGTCCCTTTTATAGCTCCAAGGCAGCTAGGAGCCGTTGGAGGCCAACTTGGAAGGCCAAACTTGCCTTCTGTCGGGTGGTGCACCGGACAGTCCGGTGCACCACCGGATAGTCTCTGTAGTTATCCGGTGCGCGATCACCTTCCAAATCAGGCGCATCCGACCGTTGCAACTCCGGGCCCGTTGGCGCACCGGACACTGTCCGGTGCCCCCCGCCGGCCGTTGGAGCTGCCACGCATCGCGTGAAGATTGCGCGGCCGACCATTGGCGCAGGCGACCGTTGGCTCACCGGACAGTCCGGTGAATTATAGCCACGTCGCCCCTTTGCTTTTCCCGAGGGCGACGAGTTCGCCGCGGATGACTCACTGGACATTCCGGTGCACCACCGGACGGTCCGGTGAATTATAGCCGTACGCCGCCGTCGAGTCCCGAGAGCAGCGAGTTCACGCGGACCAGCCTGGCGCACCGGACACTGTCCGGTGCACCACCAGACAGTCCTGTAGGAAACGGGTGACGCCTAAGAGGGGGGGGTGAATTAGGACTTCTAAAACTTTTACTAAACTAGGCCACAATTAAATCCCTAGAGCAAAACCTATGCAAGAAATCAAAACTGGAATGTGCAAACTAGGTTTTGTCTAAGTGTTGCTATCTCTACCGCAAAGGCTATGTTTCAATCTACACTAAATAAGTATGACAATAAGATTGAAACTTAAATACTTAATATAAATGCGGAATGTAAAGAGCTAAGTAGAGAAGCAAACTCTCGTGGATGACGCCGGTATTTTTACCGAGGTATCCGGAACCACGCAAGGTCCCGACTAATCCTCGTTGGTGCCCCTACGCAAAGGGAAGCCCACGCGAGGGCCAAGCACCACGGTCGAGTAACTCCGTAGAGAGCCGCGGGCCTTCTCCACGCGCAAGTGGTGCTCCGCTTCCGGCTCCTCTCGGACGCTCCCCGCCGTCTCCACTATCGAGCTTCCGGCCAAAACGCCGCGGGCCTCGTTCCCTCCGGTACACGGTGGCGGCCGTGACACAAACGCGGTTGTCACGGTCTCGCAAGACTCTCGCCCCACTCGGTACAATTACAACGACTCACGCAAGAGCCGAGGGGTTGAGAGGTTTATCTAAATTCACTCAACAATCTAGGGTTCACCTAGAGCAAGCGCTAAAGCGGTCTAACTAACCTAAGCACTTCGCAAAGCACCTACGCTAATCACCGAGTGTTTCTATTAAGCACTTGGGTGTTTGAGCTCTTGGAAATGTGCACTATATGCCTTGGTATGTTGCTTGGGCTCTCACACTTGAGAATGGCCGGTTGGGGTGGTATTTATAGTCTCCACACCCCCAACTAGCCGTTGGACAGAAAGCAGCAGCTTTCTGTCGTCGGGTGCACCGGACAGTCCGGTGCACCACCGGACATCTACTGTGCAGTGTCCGGTGCACGCCACGTCAGCCGACCGTTGGCGCCTGTAGCAGTCGACCGTTGGATCCGACCGTTGCCGTCTGCCCGTTGGCACACCGGACAGTCCGGTGCACACCGGACAGTCCGGTGCTACAGCCAGAGAGCGCCTGTCTGTGGCCTCTCTGCGCAGACTGTCCGGTGCCTCACCGGACAGTCCGGTGCACACCGGACACCGATGTCCGGTGCGCCACCAGGCGTTGGCTGACAGCCCTCATCTTGGATTTCTTTGCTGATTTCTTCGGGCTTTTTTGTTCTTGAGTCTTGGACTCCTATGCATCTTTTTATGTCTTCTTTTGAGGTGTTGCATCCTCATTGCCTTGGTCCAATTCTCTTCGCATCCTGTGAACTACAAACACAAACACTAGAAAACTTATTAGTTCACGGATTGTGTTGTTCATCAAACACCAAAACTCAATTAGCCAAAAAGGCCCGGGGTCCATTTTCCTTACAATCTCCCCCTTTTTGGTGATTGATGACAACACAACCAAAGCAAGCAAATAATACAAGTATTTGAGTGAAAATATGCAATCTACTTGCTAAGATGCATGATTGTCCCCACAATGTGATATTATGGATTTAAGCCTCCCCCTAACTCCATAATTCACTTACTTCCTATTTTTGGACCAAATAACCAAAACCACTTAAAAAGCCATTTGTAGATATAAAATTTTAAATTGGTGGTGTTTGGTGTTTGATATAGTTTTCATTGCTTTGGTCCCTAAACTTCTCCCCCTTTGGCATCAACCACCGAAAAGGAAGACATTAAAAGCATGTAGGAAGTAAATAAAAGCTTGCCCTCATCAAGAATTGTATCAAATGATATCACTAGAAGGATATTAAACTATGTGAATGATACCACTTGAAGGAGTCCTCAAAAGATTACTCCCCCTAAATGAGTGTTCTCTTTAGAAAGAAGTTTTTCCCCCTTTTTAGAGATGAAGAAATACTCCCCCTGACAGAGATCCTCTACTTAGGAAAAAGCATGTGAAAATTAGAGGAGCAAGACATGATTTGAAAAGACTAACTTCCCTTATGCATAGGTAACAGAATATGAGTTAACTACTTATGCATTTTTAGCAACATGGAAGCATATGATATGAAATACAGTCTAATCAAATATTGGAGAAGACATGTAAATGATACTGAATGTAGTCTCAAAAGATATCAATTGAAGATCAAAGGCGAGCTTGAGAGACATGAGAGTTCTTGGAGATTTTGCAGTGGAAGATTGTTGTCTTTCTCCGGGGACCTTATTTTCCTTACAATGAGACTATCACATGAAATAGACTTGAAAAGGTGTTAGTCTCAAAGTGTTAGATTATAGAGTAACCTCCCCCTAAAGGTGTGCATACAAGTTTTGAATACTTGTAGGAGACATGCACTTTGATTTGATATCAAGAGGGGCAAATTATCCATAATCCAAACTTTGGCACATATAAGTTAAATGATACACTTTGTAGAAATCAAAATTTTCAATTTATGCATCATTTACTATGGAGTGATATAAAAGCTATGTGCCGTGCTTTAACTAAACATTTTAATCCATGTAGGTTTGCTTAAGTATACGAATTAAAAACAAGCAATCCTACCATATGATTTACCTAGTATGCATGATTTTAAACAAAAGTACATAACAAATGTAATACTAGGTAAGAAAGGTAAACTAGATAAAAGGTAAATAGATACGCATATCTAAAAACGAGAAATGCAAGAAAACTAGTTACCTTAGTCATGGGTGGGAAATTTAGGTCCAAAATTTTCACTAACCCACTTGGCAATAAACTTGATCCAATATGATGTATCCCATGATATACATCCCAACTTTGCCAAGTCTCCAAATTTCCCGCAGACCTTCGGTCCACTCACTTCCCTTTCGGGATCCAAACCTTCTTGGTGCTTTTCATGGTTGAAATTATCTCCTTTGGCACCCAGATGCGTTTGGCCCCCTTTCCTTTGTTGGCTTGCTTGTTGGCCTTGATTGCTATCACCTTTCCGTTCTTTTTCTTTTTGATCAAATATGGTGTAGCATCCTTTTTGTTCACCTTTTTGATGTAGGTGTTGGAGATTTTGCTTGATGGCTTTTGCTTGAGCCTTTGCCTTTGTTTATCCCTGGTCATCGCCTTGCATTGGAAAGACTTGTGGCCTTCCTTGTGGCATAGTCTACAAATCACAGTTTCTCCCTCTACAGGCTTGTTCACTCCCGCAGTGGTGTTATCCTGTGGAGGTCGGATTTGTTTGGCTTTGCCTTTCTTGTCATACAAAGCCTTGCCAAGGCGAGCCACTTCTTGCTTTAATTGTTCATTTTCCTTTGCAACCTCATCCGAACATGTCTCTACAACAATATTCTCAACAACGACTTGGTTGCAGGGGTTAGAATCGTCAATTAAATCAAAGCAGGAAGTAGAAGCATCTTTCATAATTATTTCAGGTATTTCAAGTAAGGATGCTGCTGGGGTGCTACCAATGGTTTCTAGCTTAGTAGTTAGCTCATTATTGTGTATGCTAAGAATTTCCATTTTCTCTAGCAAATTTTCAATAGCTTCTTGGGAGCTAGCTAACTTAGCCTTAAGTTTTCCATTCTTTTTAATAAGGCTGTCATCGGTAGCAGTGGATGGAGCACTAGATTCTAATAGCTCAATTTTAGTTGATATCTCACTATTTAAGTTTGCAAAAGTTTCAAATTTTTCTAGCAAACCTTTGTAATCATTTTGAGAGCTAACCAACTTATTTTTCAAAGTTTTAAGTTGAGCTTTTTGCTTAGTGCAAACATCCTGGAAAAATTTTACGGCTTCCGCAAGCTCTTCTAGAGAGGCCTTTCCCTCACCTTCATCATCACTACTACTTTCATCACTAGAGGATGGAATGCTTTTGTTACCTCTTGCCATAAGGCATTTGTGTGATGACCGTGATGATCGTGATGAGGACCGGTGGCTGCGCGTCCTTGGAGGTTCATCTTCACTTGAAGGATCATCCCAAGTTCTAACACTTGTGAGTGCCTTGCCTTTGCTCCTCTCCTTTTTGGGTTTGGCCATCTTTGGACAGTTGTCCCTGAAGTGGCCCTTCTCCCCACATGCGAAGCATCCTCTCTTCCTTTGCTTTTTCCTGTCAATGTTAAAGAGAAGATCCTCGACCTGCAGGGGCACACCCATTAGATTAATCTTGCGGATCATCCTCATTACCTTTCCGACGCGTCGGATTGTTTCTTCGTCCTCGGAGGATGATGTGCATGGTTGATTATCTTCATCATCATCACTTTCTTCTTCTTCTTCCTCTTCTTCGCTTGAGGAACTTGGAGTGGGAGCCTTCTTTTTGCCCTTCCTTTCATCACATGCAAAAGCATATGGTCTTGAGGAAGTTGGCTCCTCTCCCCGACTCATTTTTCGCGACATCTCAAAGGCCGCGATTTTCCCAATCACAATGGTCGGGGTCATGTTACTCAAATCCTCCATGTTGTGAAGGATGGTGATGATGCTCCCATATCTTTGTTGTGGTAGCAGGGAGATAATCTTCCTCACAATGTCCGCATCACCTAGCTTATTAATGCCAATAGAGTTGAGCTCATTGATTATTAGATTCAAACGAGAATACATGTCTCTAACAAGCTCATCATCTTTCATGGCAAAAGAATTATACTCATTTAAGACTAGGCAATGTTTTTGCTCACGGACATTGGATGTGCCGTCATGGAGCTCATGCAATTTTAGCCAAATCTCATTAGCAGTTTTCAAGGTAAATACTTGATTAAAAATATCCATGCTAAGAGATTCATACAAGCAATTTTTGGCTCTAGCATTTAAATGAATTTCTTTTTCCTCACTCGTGGTGGGTTTCTCGGGATTCTTGATGGGTTTCATCCCGTCACGAGTGACTCTCCAAACACCTAGATCAATGGCCTCTAGGTAACAAGCCATTCTAGCACTATAATAAGGGAAGTTAGTGCCGTCGAAGTGTGGTGGCCTATGGGTATCCATCCCTTCCTCTAAAAAGCGTCGACTCTTTTAGCGGTGAAGCTAAAGCGTTTCAAATGAGCCAAACCGGGTTCTGATACCACTTGTAGGAAACGGGTGACGCCTAAGAGGGGGGGGGTGAATTAGGACTTCTAAAACTTTTACTAAACTAGGCCATAATTAAATCCCTAGAGCAAAACCTATGCAAGAAATCAAAACTAGAATGTGCAAACTAGGTTTTGTCTAAGTGTTGCTATCTCTACCGCAAAGGCTAAGTTTCAATCTACACTAAATAAGTATGACAATAAGATTGAAACTTAAATGCTTAATATAAATGCGGAATGTAAAGAGCTAAGTAGAGAAGCAAACTCTCGTGGATGACGCCGATATTTTTACCGAGGTATCCGGAACCACGCAAGGTCCCGACTAATCCTTGTTGGTGCCCCTACGCAAAGGGAAGCCCACGCGAGGGCCAAGCACCACGGTCGAGTAACTCCGTAGAGAGCCGTGGGCCTTCTCCACGTGCAAGTGGTGCTCCGCTTCCGGCTCCTCTCGGACGCTCCCCGCCGTCTCCACTATCGAGCTTCCGGCCGAAACGCCGCGGGCCTCGTTCCCTCCGGTACACGGTGGCGGCCGTGACACAAACGCGGTTGTCACGGTCTCGCAAGACTCTCGCCCCACTCGGTACAATTACAACGACTCACGCAAGAGCCGAGGGGTTGAGAGGTTTATCTAAATTCACTCAACAATCTAGGGTTCACCTAGAGCAAGCGCTAAAGCGGTCTAACTAACCTAAGCACTTCGCAAAGCACCTACGCTAATCACCGAGTGTTTCTATTAAGCACTTGGGTGTTTGAGCTCTTGGAAATGTGCACTATATGCCTTGGTATGTTGCTTGGGCTCTCACACTTGAGAATGGCCGGTTGGGGTGGTATTTATAGTCTCCACACCCCCAACTAGCCGTTGGACAGAAAGCAGCAGCTTTCTGTCGTCGGGTGCACCGGACAGTCCGGTGCACCACCGGACATCTACTGTGCAGTGTCCGGTGCACGCCACGTCAGCCGACCGTTGGCGCCTGTAGCAGTCGACCGTTGGATCCGACCGTTGCCGTCTGCCCGTTGGCACACCGGACAGTCCGGTGCACACCGGACAGTCCGGTGCACACCGGACAGTCCGGTGCTACAGTCAGAGAGCGCATGTTTGTGGCCTCTCTGCGCAGACTGTCCGGTGCCTCACCGGACAGTCCGGTGCACACCGGACACCGATGTCCGGTGCGCCACCAGGCGCTGGCTGACAGCCCTCATCTTGGATTTCTTTGCTGATTTCTTCGGGCTTTTTTGTTCTTGAGTCTTGGACTCCTATGCATCTTTTTATGTCTTCTTTTGAGGTGTTGCATCCTCATTGCCTTGGTCCAATTCTCTTCGCATCCTGTGAACTACAAACACAAACACTAGAAAACTTATTAGTTCACGGATTGTGTTGTTCATCAAACACCAAAACTCAATTAGCCAAAAAGGCCCGGGGTCCATTTTCCTTACAAGTCCGGTGTGCCAAGCCGAGTTGGAGTTTGCTACACATAGCCAACTCTTTTTCCAATTCTTTTCTCACTGATTCTAGCACTTAGACAAAACACATTAGTACTTAAAACAATTTACCAAGTCTAGAAACATACCTTTTGCCTTGTTTTGCACTTCTCACTTTATTTGGCACATAGAAACTTAATTAAATGTGTTGGGCACTTAATCACCAAAACATTATTGAAATTGCCCAAGGGCACATTTCCCTTTCAACACCCAAAAGCGTAGACCTAGAAGAGGCTAGGGCCATTACCTTGAAGTGCTCAGGAATGCGCACCCGAACCTAGCGGCAAGGTGCGATACCCTAGGAAAGCGCATCAGCGTCTTCGGAGGAGGAAATGGCTCCCTAAGCAACAAAAAACATGTCTCCCGCCGAGGTTGGCCTCGGGCGAATTGAGTCGTGACTGCCTCAGGTGAGTTGTGACTGCCTCGAGCGAGCTCAGACCTCGGGCGCGCTGCTGCCTTGGGCGCATTGATGCCTCGAGCTCGTTGTGGCCTTAGACGAGTTATGGCCTTGGGTGAGTCATGTCTGGTGTGCCATGTGATCGAAGGTGCACAACTGTCGACTCGGCCAATGAAGGAAACAGATCGCTGATTGTTTCAATCCGGTGCAAGCACACATGGAAGGCTGATTGCTTCCCAGATGAAGAACCAATTACTCCTAGGCTCTTTAGGGCTATAAAAGGACCCCCTGGGCTATGGAGCAGTAACCCTGCAACACACTGAGACAAACACAAGAGCTGACAACATACTCCGAGACTTCAATCACGCCTTGGTTCGGTCAAAGAGAGATCTGAGCATGTTTTTGAGTTGAGATTATGTTGTTTTTCATTCGTGCGCTCTTTTCTTCACTTGTGTGCATGTTCCTGCTGCATTTGTGCTCTTGGGTGTGTGTTGCTTCTTTCTCCCTTACTCTTGTTCTTGATTTTGATCATACTGTGTAAGGTGTGAGAGACTCCAAATTGTGGAAATTCCTCACAAACGGGACCATACTATAAGGAAGACTAACCATGGTACTCAAGATTGATATCTAGATCACTTGGGAGGGGTTGAGTGCAACCCTCGTCCGTTGGGACGCCACAACATGGAGGTAGGTCTTGGCCGAACCACGAGATAAATCGTTGTGTCTCTGTCTACGTTTCCTTCTTTGCGATTTTATTCTTCTGAGCTCTATACTTCACGTTCATGATTGCTCTAGTTTCAATACACATATTGTGAGAGCAATTAAGTGAAGAGATCCTCCTTCTATTCTTGATTGAACTAGGTTTTAATTTCACTAACATCATTTATAGACCAAGTTTGTTATTTCTAGTTAAAGTTTTCGCAGGGTCACCTATTCACCCTCTCTAGGTGCTCTCAAGGTTAGACCCAGAGTTAAGAGAGCCGATGATAAGCCTGCTAAAGGAATATTTAGATTGCTTTGCTTGGGATTACACGGAGATGCCAGGGCTTGATAGGAGCATTATAGAGCACCTACTCCCGCTAAAGAAGGGGTTCCAGCCTTTTCAGCAACGAGTATAGTTGATGAAGGATGAAGTACTTCATGAAGTCAAGAGGTATAGCAGATGTTGGAGGTAGGGTTCATGAGGACGTGTCAGTATGTTGAATGGATTTCTAGTGTGGTACCCGTTCAAAAGAAGGATGGCTGGTGGAGAGTATGCGTGGATTTCAGAGACCTCAACAAGGCCACACCAAAGGACAAATACCCCATGCCGGTCGCAGAAGTGTTGATCAACGCAGTTGTCGGCCACAAGATATTGAGCTTCATAGATGGAAATACTGGGTACAACCAAATTTTCATGGCTCGGAAGACGTGCACAAAACCACATTCCTGGTACCCGGCTCGGTAGGATTATTCGAGTATGTGGTCATGACTTTTGGGTTGAAGAATGCCAGAGCTACATACCAGTGTGCCACCATGACCTGATAGGGAATCTCGTAGAGATTTCCATGGACGATGTCGTAGTTAAGTCTACATGCACCGGGGGACATATAAAAGACTTGTGCCAGGTCCTGGAACAAACCAGAAGGTGTTGGGCTAAAGATAAACTCAGGGGGTGTTTGGTTGCTCCTGCTAAAGTTTAGCCCGGGTCACATCAAGCGTTTGACTTTTAAATAGGAGTATGAAATATAGACCCAACCAACTGGACTAGATTCGTCTCGTCTTTTAATCTTCGGCTGACAAATTAGTTTTATAATCCGACTACATTTAATACCTGAAACGGAGGTTCAAACATTCGATATGACAGGGGCTAAATTTTAGTTTGGGGTAACCAAACACCCCCTCAAAAAACTGTACATTTAGGGTAACGGTCGGTTAGTTCTTCAGATTTTTAATGCACGAGCAATTAGAGATCACTCCAAAGAGTAGCAAATCTTCACTGTGAATCCTTATATTACATCTATACAAACATATTCTTCCGGCAATCAGTTTGTCAGGAAAAAAATAATTTCATTGGAGAACCGTTAGATTTAGAATGAACGTGGGCAATGCAGCCTGCAGTACTGCAGTCAATCTGGTTCCGCTGCTCCTTCCTCGGCACCGCCGCCTCGCAATCCGCTCCCGCTTCGCCCGTAAAACCCTAGCTAAACCCTAGCCGAAAGAAACAATGTCTCTCCTCCCCTGAGCGCGCTCGTGGCCGCCCCTTGTTGGCCATGGCGCTCCAGCTCCGGCGCCTCCTCCCGCACGGATACGCCCAGCGACACCGCGCCGTCATCCACGCGCTATCGCTGCTGCCGCCGCCGCCCGCAATGGTGAGTGGCTCTCTGTCATTCTGATGAGAATTTATCACGTCCGGAAGTGTCTGATGTGCATGGTGGTGCGGCGTGAACGCCACCTGTTCGTTGTATTGCCCGTGAGCCACATAGAGCCTCGTTTCTTTTCTCTTAAAACAATAAAAACAAGGTGGCTTTGCGAAACAACAAGGTTTTGTGCGGGAGCTATGTCATGGCGCATATCAAAATATTATCCCCTGGTTAGAGAGAAAGACATCCTTTGCCATTGCACAACAATGTGCAAGCCTGATTTGCAAGGATTAAAACGAACCAGATACCATCAACCACTATTGTGTCGATCACCTTATTTTTCTTTTGTTTCATCTACTTATCCTTAAATAATTATTCAACTACGGACATTTACTGAATATGGGGCGCCTATTTTTCTGTTTGATGGGGAATGTTTATGAAGATAACAATGACTTTTGCCCTTTGTCTTTCTGTTTTTTCCCCAAGTGATCATGAGAATGGGAGGGAATGATTTTTTTCATGATTCTACCTGTTATAATTTGGTATAATGTTTCGTTTGAGTTGTGCTTGTTTTTATGTGTTGTCTATTTATTTTCTTTTCAGCTTCAATTCGAGGTGTTTCAGAGATATTCTTCTTCACCCTGGCCCTTTTCACCTTTCCGCTCTTGTAAAATGTGTGGGGTTGCATTTAGGAGCAATTCAACAAGGAAAATATCTTCAAGAAATAATTTTGGGGTTGCCTTACAGCCCAAAAGTAGTGCCTTTGTTACTCCTCGGCTCTTTGGCAGCTATAGTTCTGTATGTTTCAGAGCCACAGCCAGCCGTGGAATTGCTTTGAAGGCTAATAACATTGGCAATTCACGACCATTCTCAACTACATACAGTAAAAAAATAAGGTTTCTTCTTAAAGATAAGATTTCATTCAGTAATCTAAATATGAGAAGGAAAGACGGAAGTGTTGCACATAGTTTGCTTCATAGATCTGAGAAATGTCAAAGCACATTAGCTACATGTAGCACCATTGTTGATGAGGCTTCAACATCTACTAGTAACAACAGCAGGAGTGTTACTGATGCTAAGACTGACACTGCCAAGAGGAAGAGTTCAAGAGGAAGCAAAAAGGAAGTTGATGGAGATATGAAAGAAAAGGAAGTACATACCAATAAAAAGAGGATATTTGCTAGAACTCGTAAAGCTGCAACAAAGACGTCTGATAATATTAGCACGAACCAAGAAGACAAGAATGATAATTGTAAATTGAAAAGGGGTGCTGATAGTTTCAAAGAGAAAAAAGTAAATAATAGGTCAAAGTCAAAAGCAAAGGTTTCTGCTGCTTCTTCTGTACCTTCTGAACCTGAAATTTGTATGCAATCCTCTATTGATGGTTCAGTTATTGAGAAAAAGCCACTGGTGCCATTGTATCCTCCCAGAGCCAAATCAGTTGTGGTTGTGGAATCAGCCACAAAAGCAAAAGTTATTCAGAAGTACCTTGGGGACATGTATGAAGTGTTACCAAGCTATGGTCATGTGAGAGATTTAGCAGGTAGATCTAAATCTGTCCGCCCTGATGATGACTTCAGCATGGTCTGGGAGGTGCCTGCTGCTGCCTGGACACACCTTAAGAGCATTAAAGTTGCACTGCAAAGGTATGTTTTTCGTAGCGTGTAGTGTGGATGCATTCTTGAACTTCACTAAAACATACATACGCTTTGATTACACATGTTCTCCACCTGTATAAAACATCTTCTCAATTTTTGTCAAAGGTTTATACACATTAGCTGCTCTTCTAATTACAGAGACAAAGAAACACAAAATCGAGTAGACCTATCATTATAGAAGTAATTGCTGTAACATTCGATAGGTTCGCATGTATGTTTGTCTCCATGATCTTCTATTGTATTCAACAATGACTCCAGTCCACATAATTTCTACAAATTAGTCATTGATGGCATGCTGGAAAATATGGAATACGTCAGTAGTTGGTTCATTTGGTGATATGTTTTCTAGGCTAGGCTTTCCTTGCAGATAGTTTGAGTATTCAGGTTTCTTATTTTTGTTGCAGGTAATTTGAGTGTTTATGTTTCTTATTTTTATATTCTTCTATGTAAAAGTACCACTATTGTCATCTGTGTATGCTGACACATTATTGTTTTGATCGTAGTATTACTGTCACCAGTTATCGCTGTAATATACTTGAGTATTATTTATTGGTGAGATTGTTTTGTAACTTTGATACATCATACATGTTATACTTAAATAATGATCTGCGGTTGACCACATATAGAAAAACTACTGTGATGATGGTTTGTATAGTTTTGTTTATTTTTATACTTCAATGCTTATCAAAATGCTCAAAATGGCCTCAACCGTGGTTTGAAGTTTGAACTGTATCTGAACATATCTTTTGGCAACGTCAATTGTGTAATCTAACCCTTTTCCCTAAGACTGGACTTCTGCTTATACTAGTGGTAGTTTATTATTTTGAATTCAACTAAGCTAATAGTATGAAAGGTAATAGTTCTAGACACATGTTGCTGATTGCTTTTACACCTTGTGTTGAGTTAATAACACATTGCTATTTTTTTACAAATGTTCCTTTTTCTCCAGAGCAGAAAATTTAATTCTTGCATCTGATCCTGACCGTGAAGGTGAAGCGATTGCTTGGCACATCAAAGAAATGCTTGAACAACAAGGTGTACTGGGTTTTGATGTGACTGTTGCAAGAGTTGTTTTCCATGAAATAACTGAGGATGCAATAAAGAAGGCTTTAATGTTCCCGAGGTATATTGACATGGACTTAGTCAACGCTTATCTTGCACGCCGTTCCCTTGATTATCTAATTGGGTTTGGCATATCACCACTTCTGTGGAGGAAGTTGCCTGGTTGCCAATCAGCTGGACGGGTCCAATCTGCTGCTTTGGCCCTTGTGTGCGATCGAGAAACTGAAATAGAACAGTTTAAGGCACATGAGTACTGGACAGTACAGACAGACTTCAAAATACAATCTGCAGATCCTTCAAATGCCACATGTATTCCATTCTGTATAAAGCATTTGAATTCAAAAAAGCTGGATCAACTTTCCATACCCTCTCAAGAAGAAGCGCAAGCTATAGAAAAGATGATTCATTCTTCTACATTTGAAGTTTTAGGTGTTAAAAGAAGTAAAATTCACAAGAATCCTCCATCGCCATATATTACATCCAGCCTTCAGCAGGATGCAGCAAACAAACTGCATTTTACTGCAGGATATACCATGAAGGTTGTTTCTGCTTGACTCGTTATGTATTATATTTGTATGTATGAGTCTGTTGGCTCATGTGACTCATTATATGACTGCAGATTGCCCAAAACCTTTATGAGGGTATCAACCTTTCCTCAGAAGAAACAACTGGGTTAATAACATACATAAGAACTGATGGGTTCCATGTAAGTAACATCAGACTTTTTGATGGCATACATAGATTTACTGTTTATTGGTGCATATGTTCCACAACACTTGTTCTCAATGCTTTACTGTATATTTTAAATTTCAGAAACATCATCTTCTTTGATCATATGGTCTAAATTTAGTGCATTTACTTCAAAATAATCAAAATTGTCATGCTGCTTTCTGACTAAACCAGTGGGTAGGAAGCTGGAGTGCTGGACAGGAGGACCTTTAAATGATGCATTAAATTGAGCAAAACTGCACTCCTTTTGCATAAGCTTCAAGAAAACTACACTTTTTAAGATTTTATTATGAATACTACCTAACCACACATTTGTTGGTACTTTGTTGAATATATTCTACATTAAGGTGTTATTGTCACGTTTTGAATAGTTTAAGGCTGCAAAGTGGACGATTTAGGATTTCATAGTCAAAACTAGTCTACTTAAAGAGTTCATGTTTCTAATATGCTATGGAAGATATAAAGGATGACCCAGTGCCCAGAGGCTCCCACTTTGTGTGGGGTCATGGGGAAGGGATTAACCGAGGCAAGCCTTACCCCCGCACTGTGGAGAACCCCAGACCTGGTGACTCGGTGGAGTAGCACTCACCACTGCAACCAGACCACAATTTACGTCATGATGATGGGAGAGTATTTAAATTTCTACTTGTGACTTAGAGGAAGTTCAAAATAGTAACTCCAACATGAAACATTTCATGACTGTTATGCTGACTTAGTTGAAGTCTATATGTACGATGCAATGATACATGACAAAGGCTTCTGCTCATGTTCATCACGTATGAATGAGCTCGCAGTTTGTCGACATTTTCACGAAGGGTCTTCCCTCCTTGTTTTTGAATTTTCGGTACAGTCTCAACATCTGTCGTGGCTAGAGTTTTGAATGCGTGCCGGGGGGGGGGGTAGACTACTTGTATGTGTGTGTTATGGGCCTAGAGTCCAGCCCATTAGGGGTACAGTATATGTGATACTTGTAATACTGCATCCCATGTACCTATTAGGGTTTTCATTCACTCCAACAGAGATTCTTGAGAATCCAATATGCTTGGTGCATTATTTGTTTCATTAATTAATACCATGTTGACTTGTTTGCCCCCTTGAAGATTTCTGATGGAGCTGTGGAGGACATTCGTTCACTAGTTAAAGAAAGGTATACAACTTCCTCTCCGAACAAGCTGCTAACTCTATTTGTTCTGATATTAAAATGGTGCTGATTGCTCTTCTTCGACATGGAACTTGTTATTAGATTAGTTCTAACTTCCTAAGTGATTTGGTTATACTAATGGAAAATTTTCAGCCACTCATCTTTTCGAAACTTGAACCTACAATTGTAAGACATATTATTCAAGTTCAAGGTTTTAATTGAGTACTTTAACTCTTTAACTGGCCGAGACTCTGGACACTTAAGGTACTTTGTCAACACGGTAAGAGGGTTCAAGTTGTTGAACGATCCGTTTTAAGATGCTGATTAATGATCTTTGACTCCAGTTTTGAGAGAACCAGTATTTTGTGATTCTAGGACTTGGTGTCATGATCTATATCTGATTATGGTTTCTGGCATGTATTCCTATGTTAATTAGCATTTTCTTCAGATATGGTCAGAAGTACGTTTCGGAGGACATTAGGAAGTATTTAAAGAAGGTGAAAAATGCTCAAGAAGCCCATGAAGCCATTAGGCCCACCAGTATAAGGAGGTCGCCATGTAATGACTCTCACTGTGTTTTTGTTGATTTATCGGTTATCGCATTTTTCTCAATTGCAGCTGCTAACCATCTCATAGCAAACAATTTTGAACAAGTGCATGCATACTGTCCCATGGATGCTGTAGTTCTACAATCTCATATTCATGGATCACCACCAAGATATTGTTAGTTCTTTACAGGATATGCGATGTACTGGTTGGTTTCTTGGTTTCCATATTTCATGTATAGCAATATGGGTTGTATGATTTATTGATTTATGCTTCATAATTCAACCTCAGACACTCCTTTGGTTATTCTAGAGTGATGAATATGGCACTTAGGTGCCGTTTGGTTCACGAAATGTAACGTAAATGGTAATGGTAACGATTTACACTCGAATACCGGCGATAACAAATTTGAATAAGCCGGTATCCATTTGTAGTGTGGTATCGATTACAGTTAGACTTAAACAAACATGATTTAACGTTATTAGTTACCCATTACGTTACCAATACGTGAACCAAACAGCACCTTAGGAGTTAGAAATGTCTCCCCATAACGGAGGATACTGTGTTCTGTTTTTTGGGCATGCTTGGTATGAGCAGCTAGCTGTGCCTTACAGTTTGAACTTTGAAGAGTATTGGGGAAAAGGAAAATAGAATAGTACTTCAGGATATGTGTCTAGATACTAGTAGTAGCACCATAGTGGGCTGGATACAAGGACTAGGGCACTAGGCCCAATAGGAAAACAATACACTCTAACACCCCTCTGCAGTCGAAACTCTAGCGACGATAGATGTTGAGACTGGAGCAAAACTTTGAGAACACCGACATAGGGATGCCCTTGGTGAAGATATTGGCGAACTAGGAAGTCGTCGGTACATGAAGGACGCGAACATCACCAATGGCAACACACTCGTGGACGAAGTGGAGATCGATCTCAACATGCTTTGTCTGCTGGTGCTAGACGGGGTTGGTGGAGAGATAAATGACGCTGATATTGTCGTAGTAGATGAGGGTGTTGTTGGAGACATGACTGCGAAGGTCTAGAAGGAGCTACCGAAGCCAGCATGTCTCAACCACACCATTAGCCACGACGTGGTACTTGGTCTCGGCACTCGAGCGGGAGATGATAGTCTACCGCTTCGATGACCAGTAGACGAGGTTGCCGCCCAGGAAGAGTGCTGACGTCGGGGAATGCCAGAGAAGAAGGTCGTAGTTGAGGTGGAGGCGTCTTGGAGGTACCGGAGAATTCGTTTCACAGCACGATGAGGTGCGACTCCCGAGGATCATGCATATGTAGGCACACCAGCTGAGTAGCATAGGACTATAGGAGATATCAGACCTGGTGAAGGTGAGGTACTGGATGTAGAAGTGTAAAGTGGATGTATTGATAGGAGATGGGGTACACATATTTATAGGGACTCAACCCTAACCCTAATGGGCCGGCAGCCCAACAGTGGTGCCGGCCCACACACTCTCACACACACACTGTCTAACATCCCCCCGCAGTCGCAACGGGGGCACCACACACGATGAGACTGGAGTAGAGACCGAAGGTAGGAGCCGATGGGCTGAAATCCCCCCGCAGTCGCAGCGTCGTGATGGTGCGAATGGTGCGGCTGGAGCAGAGACCGGTGTGTGCTCCAAGAAGACGATAGCCCCTAGATGCCGAGGTAGCCGAAGTCGAGGTGGTCGCGGTCGGAAGACGCGTAGCAAAAGCCTGATCTTCGAGAGGGTCGACGTTCGAGCGTCAACGTTCGGCAGGGCGACACAACAAAAGGGCACCAGCAGGCCGACCTTCCTGCTTCTTCAATCGTCCAGGCGTCAAGGAGCCCCGCCAGGGAGGCCGACGGCAGCGCACGCGTCTGCGCCGGTCAGGGTGTCCGCGCCCGCTGCAGAGTAGAAGGGGTATCGATGGATCCGGCCGGGAAGGCCACGGCAGCGACGGATCCAGCCGGGAAGACATGATCCAGCCAAAGGGACGGCGGATCGAGCCGGGATGGTCGCAGCAACGTGGATCCGGCCGGGAAGGCCGCGGCAGCGACGGATCCAACGAAGGCGAAGAAGGGGGTGGGCGGCGGGGCGTTTCCAGCCGGGCAGGGGCCTGCGCCGGACCTAGCAAAGGATGATGACGACGCCAGCGCCGGGAGAAGCTTGAAGGGTGAGGCGCTGCTGGGCATCAGCGCGAGCAGTTAGGAGGAGGCCGCGCGATGAGAGGCGGCACGTGTGAGGGTGCCGACGGAGGACGCAGCGGAGAGGCAGCAGGCGGTGGTGGGCAGAGGCCTAGCGCAGCGGCGGGCAGTGACGAGTAGGGCGCGCAGGAAGGCCGGGGAGAGGGGAGGGGCTGGCCGAAAGGGGAGGGCCTGGCCGGCATGAGGGGAGGGCCGGCCACAACGCCGGGCTGCAGGGAAGGGGCGGCGTCCTGGCGCAGCCGAGTCCTGGGCGCGTCGGGCTCGGTCCCTGGCGGCTGCGCGCGGGAGCAAGGGAAGGCAGGGAGAGAGAGAAGAGGAGTGGGAGAGGAGAGCGCCGACGAGAGAGGCCGGCGACGGTCGGTGCCTTGGCCGAGGAGGACCGGCGGCGCGGATCCATGGACAAGGCAGCCCGGCGGCGCGGATCCATGGACGAGGCAGCCCGGCGGCGCGGATGGAGGAGGCCCACAAGCCTGCTCCCGCGCCTAGGTCGCGCCGGGGCAGCACCTCGCCGGAGGAGCCAGCCGCCAGGGCCGCGCAAGGGGCCACGCGCCCGTGGCGGCGGCGCCCACGCCCTGGGCTGCGAGGCGGCGCCGTTGGGGAGGGGAGAAAGGCGGACTGGGTGGAGCCAAAGCGGCGGCGGCGAAGTGGCGCAGGCCCAGATCCATGGCCATGACGGCGGCGGCGCTGACGGCGGCGGTCGTGGCGGTGCTCGCTCCCAGGACTGCAACGGCACGTGCGCCCAGCCCGGCCTCCGCGCCCACCCCGGCAGCTGCACCCGCGCCTGGGCGGCGCCAACCGGATCTGGTGCCCGCCGCTGCGCTTGGAAGCGCCCGCGCCGGGACGCGCCCCTGCTGGGCCACGCCTGGCCGGAGTTGGGGAGGGACTGTCCACGTGCAGCTGCTCCCGCCAGAGCGAGCGTCGGAGCCCTGCCGTGACGGTCACGTCCATCGGAGGGGAGAGGGCCAGGGCAGAGGGGTGGCCGACGGCTGATGAAGGGAGCCGCCCCGAGAGGGAGGAACGAGGCTCCCGGGGCGGCGGCTGGACCTAGACTGGTGGCGGGCGGCTGTGATGGGAGGAAGACGCCGGCGGCTGTGGAGGAAAACCTAAACCTAGTCTGATACCATGTAGAAATATGAAAGTTGATGTATTGATAGGAGATGGGGTACACATATTTATAGGGACTCAACCCTAACCCTAATGGGCCGGCAGCCCAACAGTGGTGCCGGCCCACACACTCTCACACACACACTGTCTAACACTGGAGAGCACCAGCAAGGCTCTGGGGTACACAGTGGGATCACTGACAGGGGCACCAGAGGCGGAGGAGACCTTAGCCCGGGTATCGGGGTGGAGCAAGGCTTGCAATCAGCCATGCCAGCCTGCTCAAGGAGATCTAGAGTGTACACCCGCTTTTGAAGGAACAAGTTGTGGGGTTGGTGCTCAACGACAATGCCCAAGAAGTAATGAAGCTGTCCCAGATCTTTCATAGCAAATTCCTGCTGCAAGGCTGAGATGGTCCTCTGCAAAAGGCAGGACTGGAGGTCGTGAGGACAATGTCGTCGATGTACATGAGATAAACAGAGTCACCAACTCGGCGATAGATGAACAACGCTTTGTCTGATTTGGCCTCGACAAAGACCAGGGTGGCCAAGGAGGCAAAGCAACTGTACCAAGCCTTGGGTGCCTGCTTCAGACCATACAACGATTTGTTGAGTTTGCAGACCATGTTCGGATGAGCTGGATCCACGAAACTGATCGACTGGCTGCAATACACCATACTTCAGGAAATGTGTCTAGATACCAGTAGCAGCACCATAGTGGGCTGGATACAAGGCCTAGGCCCAACAGGAAAATGATACAATCTAACAAAGAGGTACAATAACATGACTGTACTGTTATGGTGCTAAAGCAGTCCAAAGGGCTCAGCTGGCTGCGGAACATGCTCTATAAATGACCATGAATCAGTTAATAATTACATTATCTGTGCTACAACCATCATGTTTTATTGGATCACATGAACACCTTTAATATCTATAGTTTATTTCAGTCAAGTGAAGCCACTCAGTATTATATCTGACTTCTAATATATGGTTGCAACACTATTTCTCTTGTAGCATCTTTGGTTGGAATACTTGACGATGATTCTCTAAAACTGTACACTCTAATATGGAAAAGGACAATGGCTTGCCAAATGGAAGCTTCCAGAACTGAGATGGTTGGTTACTCCTGTGCTTCATTTTTCTATGTGGTTGATTTTATTCTTCATGATGATAATGGTTACGAATTTTAGGTGTGCAAAGTTACATTGGTTAAAGAAACCTTGATAAGTTTAACTTGACATGTATGAGGAATTTGCAGCAGCCAGAAACTGCTGCTATTTGAGGGTACATGTTGCAGTTTTTAGGGTGTTTGTTTTATTTCTAATTTATTGTAGGTCACCCCTTTATTTTCTTATCATATTGCCCGTGGAACGGTTAGAATCCCGACGTCGAGCCCGGCGACCTTCAACTCTCACCCAGCCACATCAGCATCAACACCGCCAGCACCACCAAGGTCAGGAGGCTTCACAGCCAACATCACATCCTTGAAGGAGCGCTGGACCTCACTGCGATCTAGAGCAACAGCAGAAGATGAACCGCCGTCCTCATTCCAACGCTGAGCCTTCGAACGTCCACTGGGAAAGGAACTTGGGGAGCGGGAAGGGATAGGGGAAGCAGCCGACGCCGGGGAGGGAAGGGTAGTGGCCACCGGCCTTGGAATAAGAACCGGTGTGAGGCTGCGGGATGAAGGGGCTGAGCGCCGGCCAGGAAAGGAGGCGAAGGGGTGGAGGAGGGAGGCCAAGAGGCAGGAGGGAAGTGCCATGCAGTTGTGCTTGCTAGAGCTATCTTTGCCTTGGTGAAAAATGACTACATATAAAATTTTTCAAGGAATAGTAAGCTTTTCCTTACTATAAAAAAGAAGCCAAGTATGGTAATTTCAAGAGGTTCAAACTAATATTTGCATTCCTATCATCCTATGGAACTAAAGGACCACAGCTTATGAACTTCATTTTAGCTGTTGTCTTCAATATTTTTTTGGCTTAAACACATCTGGTGTTATAGTAGATATTAAATGTGATTTCCCTCATTCTCTAGCATGATTATGAAACATGTTAAAATTCTTTGTACATTGTTTCCCTTTTGTAAATTTCAATATTTTAAGCTTTCCACCAAGTTACATGCTTGCTCTCTAGATTCAAGTGGATGTTGGCATTCCTGAAGGAGAGATGAATTTTCATTCCACTGCATCAAAACTGGACTTCAAGGGATACCGAGCTGTCTATGAGGTGTGTTCTTAATTTATTTTGTACTTGGTTCTTGCATCGTCTATGGATTTTAATTTCTGCCTGTGCTACTTCTATCAAGCTTTGACAAGCCTGATGGCATTTTTTTGATGTGTTGAATAATGCATCAACGACATTGTTTGATGGTTCAGGAGCCAATTGTTTCTGCCATAGCCTTTTCGCATCTACATGATCTTTTACTTGCTAGCCATTAGGGTATGAGTACTACCCGGTCAGATATTATGTACCTGGTTGTCTGCTATGTTTGCGCAGTCATTTTTATGGTATGGAAAACAAATATCGGGTTCTGATTAGATGCAGATATGAATTAAAATGTCTAGGTCAAAGTGACATCTGGATATCAGACTAGCCCATCCCTTTTTTTTTCTGATTTTTTCTCGCATGTTATATGGGTTAGAACATGAGATAAGCTAACTTTTTTATGAAATGTAAACCAGTACAAGTACTTCCTCTACTTTTAAGTAAGACTTCTCACTAATTTGTTTCTTAAAAATGGTTTTCTTTTAGTAGTTTATAACCTCGTTTTAATACTTTGTGATATTCATATTATGAATTTGTGGTGCATGATGTACTATTGTACTGTATCCCTAGGCGTGACAACTGATTTTCTTTTTAGTTATTGGTTTGTTGTTTTACTTGTCGGACTCACAAACTTTGTAATTTATTTACACTAGACCTGTATCAGTTCAACATTTCTTAAAGTGGTTGGCACATGGAAAGACAGATGTCCGGTCCCACTTGGCCTCCTCTGATATGCACTACAGCATATTGTTTATGTTAAATTGTTGTGTAGAACATAATGTGTGACATTGTATGGCCTTGTAATGTTTTTTGTTAAATTTCTCTATGGAGTTTACTTTCTTTTGCCTTGGGACATAACCTTCCTATTGCCGAGATGCATGAGTTTGTACTGATTCATCAGTATTCTTGGTTTCTTATGTTGTGGATTGAGCTGTTTTTAGTGGGCTGTTGATAAGGACTTAGCTTGAATGGAAGCATGGTTGTCAGTTGCACTTTGTGAAGAACTTTCTGCTACCTTTTCAGTTTACAAACTTATTCTTACTCATTAACAATACGCTTTGATACTTTTAGGATGATCAGGCCAGTCCATGCATTGACAGCTCTGAGGGAGATTGTGTGCATGAGTGTAACTTTGAGGCCTTGTCGAAATTAATGGTTGCAGTGACAATTCCATTTCTTTATCCTCTTTCTTTCTCAGGCTACTGCAGATTATTTGTTATCATTTAACTACTCCATTACGTAATTCATGTCCTTACCAGGTTAAGGACTTGGTGTTTCCTGTTAACGTGCATCTTGGCCAGCACTTCACTAAACCACCACCACGTTATTCTGAGGGTGCATTGGTAAGCAATAACCTTCTATGGCTTATTTTTTCACTTGTTTACTTTGAGCACTGCTAATTTCTGCAATAAAACGATATTTATTTTTATTCGGTTCTACTAGTTCAGATTTTTATATTGCGCCTTGTTATCTCCAGATTAAAAAGCTAGAAGAACTTGGAATTGGAAGGCCATCTACTTATGCATCTATAATGAAAGTGTTACTGGTAACATGACATTTTACTTCTGAACTATTTTTTACCGTGGTACTGTAAGGCTATTTGCGATGCATAAAGCATAGTTGATAGCCTTTCCTAGTGTATATATTTTTTGTCCTTTTTGTGCCTTTGATGCTTCTCATCTAGGAATTGTTAGACATATGTTAGGCTCACATTCTCACAAGGTTGGGCCCTTTTGTCTGACGGCTTAGGCCTTTTGCCTCTTGTATATTTGCTAAGATGATTAGAGATAGGCAATGATATCCTCGATTGATCCTATTTCTATAAACCAGCCCATAGGAATACTTGCCTATATATACGTGTACCCTGCACCTCCTCTAATCAATGTGACCATTCAAGAGCCATATCTTATCTTAAAATTGTGTTAGTTATGTAAGGCTTGCCTTGTTTTTTGGTCGTGTATGTAAGGTTATCGTTGGGCATGGTGGTTGCACTTGGCTATTTTGGCCTTCCTCATAATGCAATGGTACACAGATGTCATGCTTATTCGAGGAAAACAGTTGCAGGGTTTTACAGTTTACTATGTATTAAATATTATTTTCATCTATAGTTAGCATCGACCTGTTTCACATAAATAACAGTGTTCATTATACTTGTGTTGTTCAGGATCGGAAGTACGTGACAGCAAAAAGTCGAGTTCTACACCCTGAGTTTCGTGGTCGAATGGTTTGTTCTTATATCCCTGACTGCATGTTCCCAGTTTGGAGAGATCCTATATGATTAAAATATCTTTAGCTCTGTCATCATCTAAAACTTTAGTACATTTATTTGTATATATATATATAATACCTTTTCTAGCTAAATTCATTGTTTTGTATTAGATTATCTCTTCTATCTATGCATTTTATTTGCATTGCAGTAATGCATCAATTTGTAATGTATCTCTGTTTGACTCTTTCGTGTTTTTCTTATTATTAATGCAATACTAGTTTTCCTCCAGAGTATCTAAAATTTACCCTCATCTCTAATGATCTCAATGTGTATATTTTATGGTTTTCTTATTCCTGCGCTTACATTTTGCCATGTATTTTGTTATGTTTACATTTGTTGAGTTTCCTCGCAAATTTTAGGGTCTGGGGAATGGAACTTCTAGATATCTTTACCCTGATACCCTCGCTTAGAAATTCCCTTCCTCAGACCTCTACATTTTGTGGGATCCTTCAACACTGGTACTCCTTTCCCTTGTCCATCTCAATGCTTATAGGCGCGTCATCGTCCCAGGCTCCCAGTACTGTTTCAGTTTATGTAGCTGAGGTTGCTTGCTGTAAATTAAATTTCAATGCGTCTAACTCTGGTGTTTGTTCATGCCATCCTTTTTATAGGTCTCGGCATTCCTTTTGCACCATTTCTCTGAGGTTTCTGATTACAGCTTTACAGCTAACATGGAGACAGAGGTTTTTAAATATTTCTCAGCCTATGTTTTCTGTGCGCTTCTTTGTTTTCAGTTTATGCCATAGTTTTAGAAACCTGTTTAAGCTGGCTGGTTAGTGGTCACTGCTATGGGTTAAACCAATATGAGGATTCAGGAAATCAGCATCTCAATGGACATTGGTACACTTCTAATTTTGGTCATGATTATTCTTGGATTTAAGACATTAGGAACATTGCTGTCTGTAGTTGTGGAGCTAATTCAAGATAGTTGTCATGGACTTAATGCTTTGGTCTATTATCCAGGCATAGGCCAATTTTGCCTTAACTATTCTCTATATGCAAGTAATTTGTCCCTAGTGATTCTGGGTGCGTGGATCATCTGGAAGCATAGAAATAGATGTGTCTTTGAGGGCTTTGCTCCCAACCTTGCGGTTGCTCAGCAGGCAGCTAGGGAGGAGATAAATCTTTGGGCTATAGCTGGCACCAAAGCCTTTCGCTGTCATAGGGTAGGTTTGGCTCGTGTGGTCTCTTTGACCTTTATTCATTTCTTCTTAATATATTGAGGCGCAGTTCTCCTGCGTTTTCGAGAAAAAAAATGGTATAGTTGGCTTTCTATGGAAGTGTTCTTGTACGCTTTGGACTTGGTTCCTGGTCCTCTTTGGACCTTCTTTACTCTTTTTAATATATTAATACACAGCTCTCCTGCGTATTCAATAAAAAACTTGTAGACGTTTTTAGGTTCTCTTTCTTTGTTGCCCTTGCTGAATAACGTGACTCATAAGTTAATGAACCATCATTCCCACTTCCCACCTTACTATATAAATGAGGGAACAAGCTCATTGAACCTACTTTCTTAATCTTTGTGTACCACTCTAGAACAACCTACATTTGGGAAAAATGGTAGTGATCCTTTTACATCTTTCAGTAATAGGCTAGCACAAAAAAATAGTTGGTTATACTAACACTGTATTGAAGTTTCTTTTCTTTTACATTAATAGCTAGATAATGTCTCTGCTGGGTCAACTGAATGGAAGGGTCTTCTAAAAGACTACTGGGAACGATTCAGCAAATATTGTGCAGATGTGAGTAAACTGGATGGCAGAAAGGTAAGATGCATTTAATTCCTGAGTATGCTGGTTCCTTGATGATGCAAGTTCTCGTAGTTCTCTTGGTGTGATTGTCAAGCTTGCTTGGGACTCAAACTTTGTTGTTGTGGTCATCAACCTTTTTTAATGACACAGAAACTGAAGTAAATATTTCAGGTCCATTTCTCAAGTACGAAGTAGTGGTAGATGGCTTTTGCTTTGGTAGAATCTTATCTATAGCCCTTTATTACCCGAAACTGGTCAAGTTTGCATTTGTTTTGAAGGGAAAACGTGTGAAATGGCGAGCTATCATATTTTATTTTGTCTCTGCTGATGCTTCTTGGTTTTATACAATATTGTTGTCAGTGGATTAAATGGAAACTACTGATTGTAACTCCCAACACAACATAATACTGGTTGGACCCCCTACATTTTTGCAAACAGTGCTCCAAAATATTTTTGGGAGAGCATTTAAGCACTTTTTGGGGCAAAGATGGGAAGTGCTCAACTGCCTGACTCCAGAAAGTGCATTGTTACATTGCTTGAAGGCTTCATTTTAGCATGGAATTGCTGAGTTCGACCCGTCATACACAAGAATGATACTCTTGATGTACCTTGTATCATATCACTCTGCAACGGCTAGAGATTGAAACTGAATTTGACATTGTACAGGTAGAGAGAATGCTTGAAGAAAAATTTGGTCCTATCCTCTTTTCCGATGTTTACAAGGATTGTAGAATTTGCCCTAGGTAATGGACGACAAATGTACTTTTAAGGTATCTTTTGTGGAATGTACATATTGAATGTCAAAATCAAGACATTTGCAATATCCATTCAGGTTAACCTATCATCAAACTGTGATGCATTCACATACATGATTCTTGATGCCTTTTTTTATGTCTGGATTACATGCAGTTGTTCTGAAGGAACCTTGAGATTCAAAGTTAGTAGGTACGGTGAAGGCTATTTTTTAGGTTGTGATCGACATCCAAAATGCAAGTATGACCCTATTATCCTTCAGTATAACTTTAATATCTTGAAGTTTAAAAACTTGTTATATTCTTCGTTGTCACCTGTTATGTATTAATGAGTTCCAAGTTGATTTCTTGATTGTTGATGATTATCATCATACTTAATCACAGATCTAATTACTGTAGGTACATTGCTCGCTCACTGTCACAGCAAGAAGATGAAACTGAACCCATAGAAGAAAGTGCAAAATCTTTTGAACCCAGGTTACTTGGTGTCATGCCTGATTCTGATCAAAAGGTATTTTCAGTTATGAGATTCAGATTTTTTATTTGGAAATAGGCCTGTCGTTGGGTATTCCTAACCTATCACCAAATTCATACCCATGTGTAATGAGGAGGTTATGGGTGAAAGTTGCTTTGCCCATTTGGGTATGGCTATATCCACCCACCACTGATCAATAGGGTATGGGGAGGATTTGAGAGGAGAGACCAACATCTGATTGTTATGCTGGGAGCCTGGGACTCCATCCATTTGTCCATTCTCAGTCACATCTGATAGTTGCATGATATTGTGCTCCTTTTCTGCGGGGTTGCCCGGTGTGTCCGAGTTCAATCAGAATGAGAAGGTATGGGCAATTTCTGAACGGGGGTGCTACAGGGAGGCTAGGACTGGGTAGATTAACTTTGGATTTGGTGGGTGCAACGCTGGGTATACCCAAACTTTCCTCAATGGTAGGTCTATTTGTAAATCAGTAATGTGTATAACAACTTTGATGCTCAATCTGCAGGTGTTTTTGAAACAAGGGCCATATGGCTACTATGTTCAAGTTGGAGAGGACAAAAAAGGTCTGTTTCCAAAAAGGGCTTCCCTTTCCAAGGTAATTATTGCAATTTCCTTTTCTAAATTAAAACAACCTTACCCTAAATGCCAAACAGCAAACAGTCGCTGACCTTTTGTTTAGCGTTTAGGGCATTTGGATGGTGTTTAAATGGAGTTAAACTTAAACAGTTCTGTATAGTAACACTAAAATATATACATATTTATGTATGTAAAAGTCAAACATGCTAGAAAGGATACATATTTACACATGTAAAAATAAGTATTTTACCATTTTTTTTTGGAAAAGGGGCTGTTTGGTTCGCTGTCTCACTTTCCACAGTTTGCCAAAATTAGGCAAGTTTGATCAAGTTAGGCATGTGTTTGGTTTGTAGCCACAATTGTGGCAAGATTTTTCTCCAGCTTCGTAGGACCTACCCATCAATGACATATACAAGTGTGACAAGATTCTCTTAGGAGTGGCAAACTGTGGCGCATAATTTGAGTGTCTAACCTTAGGCAAGTGTGGCTTAAAATATGTGGCAATTTTTGGCACCTTAACTATACAACCGAACAGTCCTTAAATCCCACTCCACCTCGTATACTTGTTATGTCATTGAGTTTTGGTGCCAAATGTGGTAGCTCTAATCCTTCAATTGACTAAATGGTGAATTAGATGCTCGTTTAGCTCAGGATGAACGCAAGATTATTCCTTATGTTGGTTAATCGTGGTCGTAATAGTTTGATGCAGCCTGCGTGCTGGCTGGGCCTGAGACCTGTAATGGGAAAACTTGGAGTGTTTGTAGGTGGTTTTGTTAGACTTCTCTTTGATGTTGCTAGTTGGGATGGTAGGCGTTCATCCATGATGGCTAATCCCTTGGTGATCAGAATCGTGGATGTGTTGATTTTTTTGTTTCCGTGAACTGATGAACTTTGTAATATTGTTAAGTATGTAATGAGTTTTTTCTTGAACACGTAGGAGAGCTGCACATTATTATATTGAGAAGAAAAAAGGTCTAAAATAGACTGATACAAGCTGCCGAAGTGGTAAAAGTATGAAAATAAAATAAAAGAGGGTTACAAGATAGAAGTGAGAACCTGACCCACAGAACGCACTAAGGCCAAATCTGTTTCAGTCCCGGTGCTCTGCTAAGCACCATGCCCTGGCTTCCTCCTTAATATCTTTGACAATCATGGCCACAATGGGGGGAAATATCAAAAACACACGCATTACGACGTTTCCACAGCCACCAAGCCACGAGCAATCACCGAGTTGAAACCTCTTCTCTTCTGTTTAGGCACCTTCAGCTGCCTTCCACCATGTTTGGATAACTGAAACGCCAGGATCAGGTGCTAGCTGCTGCAGACCTATTAGCGAGAGCACCAAGAACCAAGTTTGCCTAGCAAAGACGCTTGCTATAAGAAGATGCTGCACTGTTTCCTCTTGATCACAAAGCAGGCAATACTTAGCCTCGGCGAGCCAGGCCATACGGAAGAGAACCATACATAATGAAATTTGGTTTCGACCTTGTGGAAAAATGCCCATTTAGCTCATTTAAGAGCATCTTCACCAGATCCTCTCTCATTGCCCTTAAAAACTTGCTTTAGGGGGTTGAGAAAACACAACTGTACATTATAGGGGAGTATTGTTGTAGATTGTGTCATTGAGGAAATCATATCCCCTTTATTAGGTGGACCGACCTGTCAACCAGTAGAACTCTCCTTTTCTCCCTTCTCTCTTTCCTCTCTCCCATGCTCTTGGGCTCTCAGCCATGCGGAAAGGAGCTCCGCCGTCTGCCCGGTTCCTTCTCTCCTTTCTGCCCGGTGCCCTGGCATGGCCAGCCCATTTATGTGGGCAGCGGCATGATGGCGTGTGGTGCCTTGCCTCTGCAGTGCTCCAGCACGGTACCGTCTGCCCATGTCTGCGGCACTCCAGCGTGGCAGTGTTTGCCTGTGTCCATGTGGTGGCCTTGCTTGTGCGGTGCCCCAATGTTCCGGCGAGACAGACATCATGGAGGCGTGCTGAGCGTGGATGCGAGGAATCCAACGATGGTCGTGAAAGGAAGGGGATTGAGAAAAATCTCTGCTTCTTTCCCTTTGAGGGAGTGAGGGAAGGTGTTTAGGGATTGAGAAAAAATTATAGGGAAAGAGAATTTGAGTTTTCTCAATCTGGTGAAGACACTCTAATCATTTCTAGCTCGATTCTGTATAGACTGGTTAGGTGATTTTTGGTGGTTTAAACTTAAAAACTGTCCAACTGTTTAATTCATCGGCTAGGGCCTTAACGACAGAGGTGGCCTCGCAGGAATTCAAAACAACTATTATTGAACATTTGAACTCTTGTTTCAGGTCAAAGATATAGACTCTGTTACTCTAGAAGATGCAATTGAGCTTTTGCAATATCCCAAAATCCTGGTATGCACTTCTCTCTACTAAGCTTTTGGTGTTCTTTGTTGAGTTGAGTCCGATAGTATTGTATTTGCCTGCAGGGAAAACATCCTGAAGATGGTAATCTTGTACTTATAACACATTCTAAGGTTGGATACAACATCAAGCACAGGAGATTTCTTGCTCAAGTGCCAAAGGTCTGTTACCTTCATTTCAGAAACCAAACTAACATATCGGTCTATAACCATCCAGTTCCTTGTGTTGGAGAAATATAAAAGATGTTTACATCTTTACTTTTGATGATTTCCAATCAGTGCACGTGCATTTATTAGCACGCTGGGTATATTTGGACTGTTTCCTTGCAAGGCTGACAATATTTTGAAAATGTGATGATGGCAGAACATGGACCCAAAGAAGATGACACTTGAGTGTGCACTCAAGCTTCTGAGTGGTAAAAGTGTCAGACGGATTGGTCGTCTAAAGGGGAAGGTCGAAAAGAAGGAACCCATGGAATGGCATTAGCTGAGCCTGCACTCGTGTGTGCAAAAAAATTCAGAGAGAAGTCAACATTCATAGCATGCAGAGGTTCAGAATTTCGTGTGCTTAACTGCTTATGATGAGAGTGGAGAAGGGGGCCCCATGTGTGACAAAGAACAAGAACCGTCCCTCGCAAGCTGTTAATTTATATTTGGTAACTAATGGTGGGCCTCTCAAACATTTGCCAAGGGAATGCACAACCAGACATATTACGTGTAGGTTATGTACTCATGTGTAAGAATTGTATATGCTACTTCAAAGCTGAAATTCCTTCTGTTTTGCACTCCTCTTTTTTTTGAATTTGTTTTCACCGGTTGATCGCGAATAACGGCTAGTCTTAGTAATGATGTCGCGAGAGCTTAGAGATTTTTTTTTTTACTTTTGAATACCTTTACGAACATCGTAAGTTTTTCACCGTTCAACCTATTGGATCCACTTTTAAATGTCTTTAGTTCAGTAGCACTACTTAGTTTTGTCTATGAAAAAATGTCTCACCAATAAGTACTGTAGAGGTGTAAAAGTAAAACTGAGCTGTGCTATAGGGACTAGAAGACGTCCACGTTCTTTCACTCATGCATAGCATAGCCTGTTGGTCAAAGTAAATATCAGACAGAGTAAAATGCATCCAGACAGCAAACTTCAATTTCAGACATTCCTGTTCTAGGCTAGCTCCTGGTTCGTTGACACACTTAAGCACACGTTCACCTCTCTCCATTCTCGGTCACGCAGAGACCTCAGCGCCACCACACGCTCGCCATCCACCTACTCGTACCTGTAGATGAAGTCGGAGTTGCCGACCATGGCATTGAGCACCTGCGAGACGAGGAAGCCGCTGCCGGCGATGACGGCCACGATGAGCAGCGCCGTGACGGGGTTCTTGAGCAGCTCCACTATGGGCTGCAGCACCGTGTACGCCACCCCTGTGCTCACCGTCACAACGTACAGCGCGTACCGCCGCATGTTGTCCCAGAACTCCTCCACCAGGGGGCCCTCTGGCCCCAGCGCCAGGGCGGGGCCTGGCCCCGCGGACAGGGCCAGCGCCACGCTCACGCCCACCGTGATGCCGCCGATGAGCGCCCACGTCGGCAGCGCGCACGTCCTCGTCCTGCCGCTGCCGCCGCCGCCGCCGCCGGCCTCGTTATTATTGCCCGCTGCAGCGAGCTCTTGACGCAAGTGGCTCTCCTCCTCCCTAGCTGCTGCGATGCTTTCGTGAGGCGCTATGGCAAGGAGGCGTTTTGCGTGCTGCTGCGGGGTTGGTGGTTCACAGGAGGAGAGCCCAGCTCGGACGACGGTGGGGGAGGCGGCGGTGAGGCCATGGCCGCGTCTGGGAGACAGCCGATGTAGGTGGAGGAGGAGAGAGAGCTGGTTCATCTTGTGCAGGCGCCGTCGCTTGGTGGTTGTTTTTTCTGATAAGGCTTCTCCAACCATCCATCTCTTCCTATACATAACTTTCACTTCTCCAACCGTTCAACCTATCAATTTACCCTATATCAACTACCATTCTTTTCCATTTATATTATTTATTTTAGCTATCGTATACGTATTCCATATTCCGCATCATACACATTGTATTAAACTGGTGTCGTTTATCATATTTTGTATTTCTTCGATAAAACACCAATATATTTTAAAGCTGAATACGCAATAGGTATTAGAAGCCTTGGTATTTCAAAGAGTGACCAGAAGACCTGACTCAACGCCACCTTTCGGTTAGCCGCACCACCTCAAACAGACCAGGCCTCGAGTCGTTTATAAAAGCCACCCAAGACCACCACGAATTAGGGTTTCAGCGTGGCAGCGGTTGCGGGCGAGCGGATCCAGCATGGGCAACGCTGGCCGAACGCGCGACGACGGCCTTGAGGGCTGGCGGATCCAGCGCGGGCGTCGCTGGCCGAGCGCGCGGCGGCTGCCGCCGGCGTGCCAACCATGAAGGAACCTACTGCCACTGTTATCGAACTTTCAGAATTATGGAATCTTCCTTACTTTATCCGATAACACGATGCGTCTTGCGCTAACCCTGCAATTCTCAACTCTAGATATATGCCGAATGTCAAATCCATCAAAAGATTGGATTATGTCCCAACATCTCTCAAGATAACTATTTAAAGTACCATCTAAACATTGATACTCCTTTAAAATTTGTTGGATGACTGTGGAGGACAGATATCCCCCGGGTCCACTAGAAGGCAAGAAGGCCTCACGAAAGGCCTTGGGCCCATTATTTCGCAGGGCCGTCCCTTCGTGGGCCAGGGGAGGAATGTCTGGCGAAATAGATCGACATAAGATCGGATCGACTCGAGCCCGTACGGCTCACTGAATTCAAACGTTATCCACAACAGTGATCCGATTCTCCCGCGCAGCGTCCTCAGATGTCGGAATTGAATGATGATAAGTCGGCAGGATTATAGAAAGATAAGCTTAGTCGGTTCACTATTACTTAGGTGCACGTTGTTATCATATCCGCATGTAGTGCCCCACGGTCGAGTATATAAGGCCTAGGGGGCACCCCATCAAACGCCAACTCATTCATTAGCCGTCTACTCAGCTCTCTAGCATCCCTCATAGTAGAGAACCCCCTGTAACCCACCACATAAAAGATCCACACCAGGAAGTAGGGTGTTACGCCTCTCTAAGCGGCCCGAACCTGTATAAAATTGTCCACTGTCTCTCGTGCGACTAGCACGAACCATCGAGCTACAGTCGGTAACACCGTCCTACTCCAAAAAGCACCTCGAGGGGCAACCCCCAGGTGCGCTGTCGGACCCAAAACACCGACAGTTGGCACGCCAGGTAGGGGGTGTGTCACTGATCCAAGTTAGCTCAATGGTCATCACTCTTCAGCACAAGATTGCTCTCCGCCCCAGATCCGTGTTCTGCTTCGGAACCATCTCGTTCGTAGCAGACGAAGAAGGGACTCTACATCGTCTAGCGGATCCGCTGGAGAAAAAGCCTTCCTTGAAAATCTCCGGGAAAGCCGGAACGAAGCAGGAGATAGCGCAACCTCCAGCGCTTCGGGCGAAAACTACCTCCTGTAAGCCAGGAGTAGAGAGTTCATTCACCCGGAGAACCCCATTGTCCACCTCATCCACAGAAGAATGGACACGAATTACAAAGAAAAAAGAAACAAAGACCCATCAAGCTACCCTTCTGGTACCTCTGCCCTCAAAGGAGAACAGAAAGAAGCTTGTCATCACGACCACTCCATTTTATGTGACGGAACCTCCCAAGTAATTAGGCCCACCTACAGTTGTCCTTGTCTAGCAGACATCAGACACCCTGTAGATGTTCCTAAGTTACTTGACAAGCTCGGTATCTTTCCCGACCTCACCAGGAACGTTTCACCCGTCTTGCAGACATTACAGAACATCGGAGATAAAGAAATGCGGAAGCGAATTACATAAACTTACATTTATTTCAAAAGCAAGCTCGAGTTATTTTATTACAGACCAGACTAAAAGTGAGTGCAGAGTAGTAATATTATACAAACCAAGGGAGGCACAAACGTCTCCCGATAAGCTATAAACAAAAGATCCTATATGGAGGACCGAGTCCTCCCGCACTTCAGTCTTGTTTTTCTTCTTTGGGAACCACCCTGGCACAGAAGCAGCAAAAGTCTGCTACTTCCTCACCTAAAAACAACGAAGGGATAAACCCTGAGTATGGAATTACTCAGCAAGTCTTACCCGACTAAAGAAAAGACTCTCAAGGGTATGCTGGTTATATGGGAGTCAAGGTAAGGCTTCTCAATAATCAAAGACTCTGTTTTGCAGAAATGCTTACTAAAGTGGATCCTTAAAAATCCAATTTTATTTGTCAAGTTAGGTAAAATTACTTGCACTAGAGTTCTTTCTACCCTAGTTCAATCACTGGTCCTGCACTAGCCAATTTCTTAACAAAAACCCATCATCTTTAGTGGAATGCTACGTGTAAGTCAGTGGCCAAGTCTCCATAACCGCGGAGGTACGGCGATCCGAATCGATTATACTCAGCTGAGGATCTCCAATCACACGACATATGTAGCACTTAACCCTTGCATATGTCAACCCGCCACCGGGGTTCTTAAGACCGGATCAGGTTCACGCAAACCGAGAGCACAGATACACCACCGTCCAGCCTCTTGCCACGGAGGGTACACGCTACTCTCGCCACCGCTCCACGCCCATTTCGTGTTATCTTATTCCGGCCTTAGTCTGCCCGAGGCAAGGCTTACCCATGACGAGGCATGTGACCAGTTAAAGGGTCCTCGGTCAGCAGGCCTACATCGACAAGGTCCTTAATCGACTCAGACGGAGACACTACACCGAGACGCTCTTCTCGTGCAAGTCACCCACCCGGTCTCAGCTTAATCATTTAACCCAAAACTTGGTACCTGGCAGAGGTACATCTTTTCCAATGTTGAATCCATCACGGCCGTGATGGATTCACCATCAAGTTTTATTTTCGAAAACATCCCACCCACTTTTGCCACATCATATTTTGTAAAAACAAAACATTTTGTTTTTCTAAAGCAAGGCTAAGCATCAAAATCTTTTGTAAAACAGGTGATCAAGGAAGGTAATCAAATTCAAGGAAGGTAATGCAGGAATTGTTTTATCATTCAACTCCTATCACCTAATGCAGCAATCAAGTGAGAAAGATTTTAAAAACGACAAGGGGGGTGGCAAATGCACCGGGGCTTGCCTTTGTTATCAGGTGAGTCCTGCTCGGATCCACAAATATCGAAATAAAAGCAGTTGCCTGCTTGAGGATCTGAGGTTGGTGGAGTTCCCTCTTCAGTGACTTCTTCTTCTTCTTCTTCGTGTTCTAACATAACCATATATATGCATAAGAATGGATGCCATGGGGTGCTCATGAGAATGCAAAGTCAATATAAACTTATTATCTATGTCTTGAATACAACTTTCCTTCACGGAATTCCGGGAACTTAGGGTTTCCGGAGTCGGTAAAGGAGTTCACAGGGCAGGGGGGGTGTTTTGGGGTTTGGTGATCAAACAAGGTCCAAAACAATTCAAACTCTACCCAAGGCTTCTAAATATTGTTTTAAGTTCCCATAAAAAGTTTGGGCATTTTTGGACTTACCAATTATTTTCTAAAATTCCATAACTAATACTTTTAACTACTTTAAATACCCTAAAATTTCTTATTTCCACTAAAAATCACAAAACTATTTTTATTAAATTCTAGGGAAAATAACAAGCCTAGGAAAATTAGTTTCACAATTTTAGCATTTTTCTACATTTTTCTATAATTGTTTTGGCTCTGGAGATAAAAGAAAAAAGAAAAACAATTGAATAGCACTGGGCTGAATCCAGCCCAGGTGGCCCAGCTAGGGCAGAAAGGCGCCCGCGCGCGCACGCATCCTGTCGGTTTTGCAGAACGACCCTCGCGCTTCTGGCTAACTGAGAACAGGTCATTTCACTATTTAGCCAAGTCACTGACCATTACAAAAAGACCCCTGCGTTTCTATCTATTCACAACTGGGAGTCCACGACGGCGTTCGCGCACCGCCGCGCTCCGGCGAGCAATCAGACCGGCCGAACGGGGCCATGACCGGCACTCCCGAGCGGTGGACACCAAATCGGAGCTAGCCTGAGCATTTCCCCTAACCTAATTGCACGAACAATCAACTATTGAGCTCCGGCCACGGTGACCGAGAGAATGGCGGACGGATGAGTGCGTTCCCATCGATTCATGGCGGTCTAACTCGATTCAATGGTTCGGTAAGCATCAAGAGGAAGCAAGGACGTTGAAACAAGGGAACCGAGGGTGAGATCGGACCTGAATCGGGCTGACCACGGCGAGGTCGAGTTGTGCGGTGTTCCTGAGCGTTTTGGGGAAAATCTCGAATTGAGGCTCCCTGGTGGAGGATTGGAGGTGCAGAAGGGTGCGCTAGACGCTGGAGTACATCACGAAGCTGACGGTGCACTGGATTTATAGACTCCGGGGGCGGTGGCTCTCAATTTGACCGCGATGCGTTGGCGGCCGGAGACGGGGAAGAAGCTTGGCGCGCGGTTACGTGTCCTATGGCGTGGCAAGGCCTTAGGTAAAAGAAGGACGGCGTATAGTAATCGACTGCGACGTGGTAAGATGACCGACGGCGTGGCATGACAGCAAGAAACGACGGCACACCGGTGATGGCCGCACGACCACGTCGCCGGTAAAGAGAGAAGTAATCGAGTGGCCACAGTGCTCCAAGTTTATCCACGGGGAGATCTTTGCAAGGTGAGCAACATCCACACGGCTGCGGCACCAATCCCGGCAAAGAGGTCGCCGGCGGTGAGATCTTTTCCACGGCGGTCGATCTGATCCGGTTAGAGCACTGTACCATCAGGAGTTTCAGTCAGACGAACCTGACAGCGCATATTGAAGCTTCATTTTCTCAAATTTTCGTGTGAAACCTAAGCCAACTTTCTGTAGTAAAGTTGTAGAACTATAATCCCTCTACAACTTTGCTACAATGTGCATTCACAAAAAGTCACTGGATCAAGGTTTAATTTACCCACAAAGTCGACCCTGTTACACTGAAAGGCTGAATTTCAGAATGAACAAGCCTGACAGTCAAACTTTGATTGGGTTTTTCTCCAAATTTCTCATAACAACTAAGCTCACACTCTTTAGCAAAGTTGTTCCCCTATAATTGGTCTTCAACTTTGATGTGGTGACTTAGGGCAAAAACCCTATACTTTGTAAATTACAAAGCCCCAAAGTTGAGCCCATTCTCTGATTTTCAGACTTAGAATAAAACTCAAATGAGGCCCATTTTTCATTTAAGTCCAAAACTTTAAGTTTGGCTTTCAAATCCACATATTTGTGAACCAATTGACTTAAGGTACTTATTTGGCTTGATTTTTGCACTTTAGCCCAAAAGTGGGCTAATTTTGCACATAAGCCCCTAGGGTTTGGTTTTAGGTTTTTCCAGGGTGCCAATTAGGGTTTCTGGTATCCCAGGGGTATAAAAGGAATTCAAGTTTGCTCTTAGAGTCATTTTATGACTTTTACTCTAAAGTCTTTAGGTTTTCTTAACTTGGGTTAAGTTTTACCCCTTTAACCACTATTTAGGGTTAAGTCCTTTAACCAGGGTTCTATTTGCAAAAAACATTAAAACAATACAACTTGTTTGAAATTTTTGCCTAGTGAATGCACTCTAGGTGTGTCAAACATATGCAATGCCAATGCTTATGATGCCATGCTCAAGTTTTAGTTATAGTAACACCAGGGGTGTTACATCCTTCCCCCCATAAAAGAATCTCGTCCCGAGATTTAAAGTCCTAGGGTGAGTAATGGAAAAGGAAATGTGTCACATTTTTATTTCCTTATTTCTGGTACAAGGCAGGGTGGTGTGGGGTTCATTCCTTTATTGCCATAACCATATACACTTTACAAGTTACATGAGGCTAGAAAGCCTGGGAAATTCTTATTCAAGAAGTCTTGAGTTTCCCATGTAGCCTCTTCTTCAGAATGCTGGTTCCATTGTATCTTGTAGAACTTGAGAGTCTTTCTTCGGGTAACCCTGTCCTTTTGATCCAGAACTCGAATAGGATGTTCTGAGTACGTTAAGTCTAGTTCCAGGACAACATCTGTCACTCCAATGGTTTGATCGGGAACCCGAAGACACTTCTTTAATTGCGATACATGAAACACATTATGTACAGCAGACAATGTTTCGGGGAGCTGGAGTCGGTATGCCACGGGTCCACATTGCTCAAGTACCAAGAATGGACCAATGTACCTGGGTGCAAGTTTCCCTTTAACCCCAAAACGCGATACACCCTTCATTGGTGAGACCTTCAGGTAAACATAGTCTCCTTCCAAGAAATATAAGGGCATTCGCCGTGTGTCTGCATAACTCTTCTGACGAGCTTGTGCTTTCTTCATATTATGAATAACTTTCTGAACCTTATCCTTGGTTTCTTTTACCATATCAGGCCTAAAGAAATACCTTTCACCAGGTTCAGACCAATTTAGCGGAGTTCGACACCGACGTCCGTATAAAGCTTCAAAAGGTGCCATCTTGATACTTTCTTGATAACTGTTATTATATGAAAACTCTGCCAAAGGTAAACATTCATCCCATTTTGGTGAGAAATCCAGGACACATGCCCATAGCATATCTTCAAGTATTTGGTTCACTCTCTCAGTCTGTCCACTGGTTTGAGGATGATAGGCCGAACTGTGGAGTAACTTAGTACCCAAAGATTTGTGAAGTGCTTCCCAAAACTTGGCTACAAATTGAGGTCCACGATCCGACACTATGGTCTTTGGAACACCATGCAGACTAAGAATACGAGCAATGTACAATTGGGCGTAGACAGTAACCGGAGAATTTGTTTTGACCGGTAGAAAGTGAGCAATCTTTGTAAGCCGATCAATTATAACCCAAATAGAGTCATACCCTTTTATCGTCCTGGGTAATCCCACAATAAAGTCCATGCTGATGTCTTCCCATTTCCATGTTGGTATTGGTAATGACTGCAATGGACCAGCAGTTTTCATGTGTATGGCCTTGACACGTCTACAAGTGTCACACAGCCACATAGCGTGCAATTTCAATTTTCATCTTTGTCCACCAGTAGTGTTGTTTTAGATCATGATACATCTTAGTGCTTCCCGGATGAATAGAATAGCGACTAAGATGCGCTTCATCTAAGATTTGCTGGCGGAGTTCTTCATTCTTTGGCACTACTATGCGGTTATTAAACCATAACACACCTTGATCGTCTTCCTTGAAACATTTGGCTGTACCAGCCCTTATCTTCTCTCGTATGTGCTTCATGCCCAGATTATCCTTTTGAGCATCAATTATTTTCTGCAGAATGGTTGACTCAAGCCTTAGCTGATTCAGAGTCCCTTGTTGGATTATCCCCAGGTTTAGCTTCTCCATTTCTTGACATAAAGTGTTTTCAGAGGTCTTTGCCATAAGACAATGGCAGGAAGTCTTACGACTCAATGCATCTGCCACCACATTGGCCTTGCCTGGGTGATAATGGATCTCCAGTTCATAGTCTTTAATGAGCTCAAGCCATCGTCTCTGCCTCATATTTAACTCTGACTGGGTAAAGATATACTTCAAACTTTTATGATCTGTATATATGTGACAGATATTTCCCAGCAGATAGTGACGCCATATTTTCAGGGCATGAACCACAGCAGCTAACTCTAGATCATGTGTTGGATAATGTTCCTCATGTCGGCGTAACTGCCTTGAAGCATACGCAATTACTCGGCCTTCTTGCATCAGTACACAGCCGAGCCCACTGCCAGATGCATCACAATATACATCAAAAGGCTTAGTGATGTCCGGTTGAGCCAATACCGGAGCAGTGGTTAATAGTGTCTTCAATTGCTCAAAGGCTTCATTACACTTAGAAGACCAATTGAATTTAATATCATTCTTCAATAAACTTGTGATTGGCTTCACAAGCTTAGAAAAATCGGGTATGAATCTGCGATAATACCCAGCTAGTCCAAGAAAACTCCGGACTTGATGAACAGTGGTTGGGGGTTTCCACTCCAGAATATCTTTGACCTTGCTAGGATCTATCGCAATTCCTTTAGCTGATAACACGTGCCCCAAAAATTGAATTTCTTCCAGCCAGAACGCGCACTTGCTGAACTTGGCATATAGCTGATGTTCCCTCAGGCGCGTCAATACAATCTGTAGATGCTGAGCATGCTCCTCTTCATTTTTAGAGTATATCAAAATATCGTCGATGAAGACCACCACGAACTTGTCCAACTCGGGCATGAATACCGAGTTCATCAAATAGGTGAAGTGGGCAGGAGCATTTGTGAGCCCGAAAGACATTACCAGGTATTCGAATAATCCATACCGCGTAGTAAACGCGGTCTTCGGTATATCTTCGGGCCGAATACGGATTTGATGATAGCCCGACCTGAGATCAATTTTAGAAAATACCCTCGCCCCAGTCAGTTGATCAAATAAGATGTCGATCCTTGGAAGAGGGTACTTATTCTTGATGGTGACCTCATTCAGGGGCCGATAGTCCACGCACATGCGCAAGGTTTGATCCTTCTTCTTAACAAAAATGGCGGGACAACCCCATGGGGACGAGCTTGGCCGGATGAATCCCTTATTTAGTAGATCTTGTAATTGAATCTTCAATTCTGCCAACTCATTAGGGGGCATACGGTACGATCTTCGGGAGATGGGAGCCGTACCGGGCTTTAGCTCAATTACGAATTCTACATCTCTTTCAGGGGGTAGTCCAGGCAAATCTTCCGGAAATACATCTGGAAACTCACATACTACCGGAATGTTCTTGATCTCCGGTACAATGGCTTCAAATATTCTACCAGAAGCTTTGGCTGGATTGGTTTTGGGGAGAGACAAAAGAATTTCTTCTTGATTATAGCTCAACCTGACGGTTCTGAATTCAGTGTTGAGAATTGCCTTGTGTTGAGTTAACCAATTCATACCCAAAATTACATCTATATCCTGGCCTTTCAGAACAATCATGTTAGCAGGAAAGTTCCGTCCGGCCATTGTTACTGGCACTTCATAGGCCACTTCTCTAGTAAAAATGTGTCCCCCAGGTGAGTGAATTTTAAATCCCTCTTTTGATTCATGACATGCAATGTGATGTTGCTCCACAAATGTCTTGCTAATGAAGGTATGCAAAGCACCAGAATCAAAAAGAATAATTGCAGGGTGACTGGCCACGGGAAACGTACCCATCATCACCGGCTCTCCTTCCGGTGTAGTGGCCACTTGGGTGTAATATACACGCCCCGTCTTCTTAGTATTTCTTCCCGTAGCATTTCCCTTGGGCTGAGTGGACTTCCCAGTTCCTTGCTGAGCATTGGATTGATTTTGCTTGGGGTACGGGCAGTCTTTGATAAAATGTCCCGACTTGCCGCAGTTGAAACACCCAGTTGAAGAGCTGGGCAAGGCAGGGAATCGAGTGCCTGGGGCACCCGGCTGATTTGGGGAAGTGGAGGTATTGTTGGGGCGGATAATAATGGGTTGTTTGAAAGGGAATACAGGTGGACGAGAAAAAGTTTGGTTTTGGCTAGAAGACCGGATGACGAACCGTTGCCTCTTCGCCTGGCCCTGATTAGGCCTCTCACCACTGAATCCCTTATTCTTCCCAGAACTTGCGTATTTTGCTTCCACAGATAAGGCTGTACTGACAGCCTTTCCATATGTGAGATCAATACATGTGGCCATTTTTCGCTGCAACCGGTCATTTAGACCTCTCATAAAACAGTTCCTTTTCTTCAAATCAGTATTCACCTGATCAATGGCATACTGCGACAGGTGATTAAACTTGTTAAGATACTGATTGATGGTGTCTCCTCCTTGTTTCAGTTTCATAAATTCCTCTTGTTTCATATGCAGCACTCCTTCAGGTATGTAGTGCTCGCGGAAGGCTGCTTTAAATTCGTCCCAAGTGATTTGATGGTTGTCAGGTTGAATAGCCACAAAGTTTCCCCACCAAGTACTGGCAGGGCCACGAAGTTGCTGTGCCGCGAACAATGGCTTCTGTGTTTTAGAACAACGAAGAAGGCCAAACTTTTGTTCAATAACTCGTATCCACTCGTCGGCTTCTAGCGGGTCTTCTGCTTTGGTGAATAGAGGTGGACGAGTTTCGGAGAAGTCCAGATAAGTAGTTTCACGGGGACCTTGCTGAAAACCTCTTCCTGCCTGCTGCTGGAACTGCTGCTGACCCGCCATTTCCCTAAGGAAGCGGGTATTGTCGGCGGTGGCATTCACCAAGGCGGCAATTGCCTCGGCTAGCGTGGGTGGAACCGGAGGTGGATTTGGGGTGACATCCCGACCCCCTGAAGTTCCGGCTGCGTCCTGTCCGCGAGTCCTGGTCGGCATCTGAGGCAAAAACATTTGAATAAACATAATGTGCCAAAGAAAACCTTCCATTTTACATTACTATAAAGAGTAATGATACAGACTCGACACTACATAACAGGATACATTACCCATTTTACAAAAGTTCAACCTATTGTACAACAGTACACCCTACAATACACTATTCTACTCTTGTTACACCATTAGTCCTGCTTTCCGTTACTTTTGGCGGCCTCATCGTCGGGTGTGGGAGTCCAGACGTCAACCAACCTTAAGGAAGGAGGGGGTTCAAAAAGGTCTAACTCCCCACCCAGCGCGCGTCCCGCAACGTGAGAGGGTCCGGCTTCCGCCTCAGCAGAGTGTGCAGGCTCACAGGGGTGTAATTGTGAGTATAGCACATGGACTTCCTCATGCAACGTATTGCAGTAGACCTGCAGGTTGTCGACAGCTGAGCTAAGTTCTTTAATTCGGGCCTGAGCCCTCGCTTCCTTAGCACATACCAACATATGAGACTGTACTGCCCAGTCAAGTGCTAAGTCCCGATCAGCCAGCTGATCCTGCAGGTGACGGACATCCCTTCTTAGTTCATTGATTCTATCTCCGTCTGCGATCCAAACATTTGTCCTGTGTTGCAGCGTTGCTTGAAGTCGACTCACTTCGGCTTCCAGGTCTCCTATAGGGTCATTACTTCCGCTGCTACTGCTTTCGTGTCGAGGGGCTAGTTGATGCCGGGGTACTCCAATTGGTCCCGTTGACTTACGTGCCGTTAGCCTCGTGCGTGGCGGCATCTTTCTAAGGGGGAAAATTTATTAGCATAATTCTTAGCATGATGCATGAATAAGTACAGAATCAACCTTAGTTGATTCAACCTTCTATACATTACACTCTTCCTATCTGGTCTTTAAATAAACTCTTCAGAGTACTTAGGTATGAAGAGAAAAGAGTTTTTAGGTAAGATTTTCGAAAATCCTTTTGAAGATGCCTCATAATATCTGCAAAGAAGGGCTACGCTCCGATACCAGCTGTGACGGAACCTCCCAAGTAATTAGGCCCACCTACAGTTGTCCTTGTCTAGCAGACATCAGACACCCTGTAGATGTTCCTAAGTTACTTGACAAGCTCGGTATCTTTCCCGACCTCACCAGGAACGTTTCACCCGTCTTGCAGACATTACAGAACATCGGAGATAAAGAAATGCGGAAGCGAATTACATAAACTTACATTTATTTCAAAAGCAAGCTCGAGTTATTTTATTATAGACCAGACTAAAAGTGAGTGCAGAGTAGTAATATTATACAAACCAAGGGAGGCACAAACGTCTCCCGATAAGCTATAAACAAAAGATCCTATATGGAGGACCGAGTCCTCCCGCACTTCAGTCTTGTTTTTCTTCTTTGGGAACCACCCTGGCACAGAAGCAGCAAAAGTCTGCTACTTCCTCACCTAAAAACAACGAAGGGATAAACCCTGAGTATGGAATTACTCAGCAAGTCTTACCCGACTAAAGAAAAGACTCTCAAGGGTATGCTGGTTATATGGGAGTCAAGGTAAGGCTTCTCAATAATCAAAGACTCTGTTTTGCAGAAATGCTTACTAAAGTGGATCCTTAAAAATCCAATTTTATTTGTCAAGTTAGGTAAAATTACCTGCACTAGAGTTCTTTCTACCCTAGTTCAATCACTGGTCCTGCACTAGCCAATTTCTTAACAAAAACCCATCATCTTTAGTGGAATGCTACGTGTAAGTCAGTGGCCAAGTCTCCATAACCGCGGAGGTACGGCGATCCGAATCGATTATACTCAGCTGAGGATCTCCAATCACACGACATATGTAGCACTTAACCCTTGCATATGTCAACCCGCCACCGGGGTTCTTAAGACTGGATCAGGTTCACGCAAACCGAGAGCACAGATACACCACCGTCCAGCCTCTTGCCACGGAGGGTACACGCTACTCTCGCCACCGCTCCACGCCCATTTCGTGTTATCTTATTCCGGCCTTAGTCTGCCCGAGGCAAGGCTTACCCATGACGAGGCATGTGACCAGTTAAAGGGTCCTCGGTCAGCAGGCCTACATCGACAAGGTCCTTAATCGACTCAGACGGAGACACTACACCGAGACGCTCTTCTCGTGCAAGTCACCCGCCCGGTCTCAGCTTAATCATTTAACCCAAAACTTGGTACCTGGCAGAGGTACATCTTTTCCAATGTTGAATCCATCACGGCCGTGATGGATTCACCATCAAGTTTTATTTTCGAAAACATCCCACCCACTTTTGCCACATCATATTTTGTAAAAACAAAACATTTTGTTTTTCTAAAGCAAGGCTAAGCATCAAAATCTTTTGTAAAACAGGTGATCAAGGAAGGTAATCAAATTCAAGGAAGGTAATGCAGGAATTGTTTTATCATTCAACTCCTATCACCTAATGCAGCAATCAAGTGAGAAAGATTTTAAAAACGACAAGGGGGGTGGCAAATGCACCGGGGCTTGCCTTTGTTATCAGGTGAGTCCTGCTCGGATCCACAAATATCGAAATAAAAGCAGTTGCCTGCTTGAGGATCTGAGGTTGGTGGAGTTCCCTCTTCAGTGACTTCTTCTTCTTCTTCTTCGTGTTCTAACATAACCATATATATGCATAAGAATGGATGCCATGGGGTGCTCATGAGAATGCAAAGTCAATATAAACTTATTATCTATGTCTTGAATACAACTTTCCTTCACGGAATTCCGGGAACTTAGGGTTTCCGGAGTCGGTAAAGGAGTTCACAGGGCAGGGGGGGGGGTGTTTTGGGGTTTGGTGATCAAACAAGGTCCAAAACAATTCAAACTCTACCCAAGGCTTCTAAATATTGTTTTAAGTTCCCATAAAAAGTTTGGGCATTTTTGGACTTACCAATTATTTTCTAAAATTCCATAACTAATACTTTTAACTACTTTAAATACCCTAAAATTTCTTATTTCCACTAAAAATCACAAAACTATTTTTATTAAATTCTAGGGAAAATAAAAAGCCTAGGAAAATTAGTTTCACAATTTTAGCATTTTTCTACATTTTTCTATAATTGTTTTGGCTCTGGAGATAAAAGAAAAAAGAAAAACAATTGAATAGCACTGGGCTGAATCCAGCCCAGGCGGCCCAGCTAGGGCAGAAAGGCGCCCGCGCGCGCACGCGTCCTGTCGGTTTTGCAGAACGACCCTCGCGCTTCTGGCTAACTGAGAACAGGTCATTTCACTATTTAGCCAAGTCACTGACCATTACAAAAAGACCCCTGCGTTTCTATCTATTCACAACTGGGAGTCCACGACGGCGTTCGCGCACCGCCGCGCTCCGGCGAGCAATCAGACCGGCCGAACGGGGCCATGACCGGCACTCCCGAGCGGTGGACACCAAATCGGAGCTAGCCTGAGCATTTCCCCTAACCTAATTGTACGAACAATCAACTATTGAGCTCCGGCCACGGTGACCGAGAGAATGGCGGACGGATGAGTGCGTTCCCATCGATTCATGGCGGTCTAACTCGATTCAATGGTTCGGTAAGCATCAAGAGGAAGCAAGGGCGTTGAAACAAGGGAACCGAGGGTGAGATCGGACCTGAATCGGGCTGACCACGGCGAGGTCGAGTTGTGCGGTGTTCCTGAGCGTTTTGGGGAAAATCTCGAATTGAGGCTCCCTGGTGGAGGATTGGAGGTGCAGAAGGGTGCGCTAGACGCTGGAGTACATCACGAAGCTGACGGTGCACTGGATTTATAGACTCCGGGGGCGGTGGCTCTCAATTTGACCGCGATGCGTTGGCGGCCGGAGACGGGGAAGAAGCTTGGCGCGCGGTTACGTGTCCTATGGCGTGGCAAGGCCTTAGGTAAAAGAAGGACGGTGTATAGTAATCGACTGCGACATGGTAAGATGACCGACGGCGTGGCATGACAGCAAGAAACGGCGGCACACCGGTGATGGCCGCACGACCACGTCGCCGGTAAAGAGAGAAGTAATCGAGTGGCCACAGTGCTCCAAGTTTGTCCATGGGGAGATCTTTGCAAGGTGAGCAACATCCACACGGCCGCGGCACCAATCCCGGCAAAGAGGTCGCCGGCGGTGAGATCTTTTCCACGGCGGTCGATCTGATCCGGTTAGAGCACTGTACCATCAGGAGTTTCAGTCAGACGAACCTGACAGCGCATATTGAAGCTTCATTTTCTCAAATTTTCGTGTGAAACCTAAGCCAACTTTCTGTAGTAAAGTTGTAGAACTATAATCCCTCTACAACTTTGCTACAATGTGCATTCACAAAAAGTCACTGGATCAAGGTTTAATTTACCCACAAAGTCGACCCTGTTACACTGAAAGGCTGAATTTCAGAATGAACAAGCCTGACAGTCAAACTTTGATTGGGTTTTTCTCCAAATTTCTCATAACAACTAAGCTCACACTCTTTAGCAAAGTTGTTCCCCTATAATTGGTCTTCAACTTTGATGTGGTGACTTAGGGCAAAAACCCTATACTTTGTAAATTACAAAGCCCCAAAGTTGAGCCCATTCTCTGATTTTCAGACTTAGAATAAAACTCAAATGAGGCCCATTTTTCATTTAAGTCCAAAACTTTAAGTTTGGCTTTCAAATCCACATATTTGTGAACCAATTGACTTAAGGTACTTATTTGGCTTGATTTTTGCACTTTAGCCCAAAAGTGGGCTAATTTTGCACATAAGCCCCTAGGGTTTGGTTTTAGGTTTTTCCAGGGTGCCAATTAGGGTTTCTGGTATCCCAGGGGTATAAAAGGAATTCAAGTTTGCTCTTAGAGTCATTTTATGACTTTTACTCTAAAGTATTTAGGTTTTCTTAACTTGGGTTAAGTTTTACCCCTTTAACCACTATTTAGGGTTAAGTCCTTTAACCAGGGTTCTATTTGCAAAAACATTAAAACAATACAACTTGTTTGAAATTTTTGCCTAGTGAATGCACTCTAGGTGTGTCAAACATATGCAATGCCAATGCTTATGATGCCATGCTCAAGTTTTAGTTATAGTAACACCAGGGGTGTTACATTTTACCCCGACGTCCTCTTCATCGGAGGGAGAGTGGAGTCGTCCCCCATCTCCGACGACGAACCAACTGTGCCTGGGGAAGAACCACCTCAGCAGGAAGCTCGTCGACGAAGGAACCGAAGCCGTAACGCCCGGCGACATCATGAAGCCGGAGAATGAGACCCGGCGCAGCCTGTGTCGCGAGATGAGATCTCGGAGGTAGGAGAAACTCCAGATGAACGAGTCTTCAGGGAAAGGAGAAACTCCCGCCGATCTGATCGTCGGCAAGCTCAAGAGCAAGCCGAGCAGGAGGCAAGACAGCGTCGAGAGAATCCTCTCTTCGGACGAAACCTGAACCCCGACTTCGCCCGATCCATGAACACACCAAGCGAGGTCGGTGGAGTGTTGGCTCGGATTGCCGATGGCCTCCCCCGGACTCCAGATGCCGAGGGCTATCGGTGGCTGCTCACTCGGGCAGCTAACCATCTTCTGCCTCTTGCTCATCCTCCGAGCGATCTACGACACGCCATCAACAGTCAACGGGACGCGTGGAGCTCCATCAATGCTTTGCGTGAACGACGACATGAGAACGAGATTCGGCGCCGAGAGGAGTATGATCGGGATCACGACATCCCTGCATGAAGTCAAGCCACCCGGGTTGAATCGGCAACAGCTTCGACTGGCGGCATGACTCGGGGACGGTCGAGGCAGCACATCCACAACTCCCCTCCCCAGGACTGACACCACAATCGTCGATAGGAGGACATGTGTGGAGTATCGACGCTCACTCCGCGTCTCAGGGCCATTCAGTGGCCCCCTAACTTCAAGGTCTCCAACGTCGACAAATACGAGCCTAAGCAGGACCCGGGAGGCTGGTTGGCCGTCTATACCACCGCTGCCCGGGCCTCTAGGGCAACTGAAGATGTGATGACTGCATATTTGCCCATCATCCTTGGGCAAGATACGCTGCAATGGCTATGACACTTGCCCCGACACTGCATCGACGATTGGAGCGACTTTAGTCGGTGTTTTATCGCCAACTTCCAATCCCTCTCCGATAAGCCAGCACAACCATGGTACCTCAAATCCATCAGGCGCCGAGGGGATGAAACTCTCCGGTCATACCTCAAAAGATTTCAAACCATGAGAAATCGTATCCCCGAGGTTGCGGAAGCAGCGGTGATCGAGGACTTCTACCGGGGATCTAATGACTCGGCCTTCGTCCGAGCCATACTACAAAAAGTGCCGACTACCTCCGAGCAGCTATTCAGGGAAGCAGACCTCTACATCACCGCTGACGAACGGGCTCAAGACCTCATCGGAGGAACAAAGCCTACACCGCCGGCACCACGACGCGACGCGAACCAACAACCCAACAAGTGTTGGGAGAAGAGGCCTCGTGAAGAAGTCCACGCCGCCGGACCACCCGTCTCTCGTGCCCGAGGGGCACCCCGTGGAGGCGAACGAACATTGGACGACATCTTTGACGCCCAATGTCCATACCACAAGGACATGCGCCACACCCTCCGGAACTGCAGAGATTTCAAGCATTCCGTCGAGAACGGCCGACCCTTCCAACCTCTGCCACCTCCCCCACCATGAGGAGGACCCGAAGAATCTCGACAACCCCAGCAGCAGGAACGGGGAGGAGGCGGAGCATTCCCGCACGTCGACGGAGAAGTCAACATCATCTTCGGCGGACACGAGTCGCAAGAGAGCAAGAGACAGCAGAAGCTCAACGATCGTTAGATACTGGTGGCAGCCACCAGTCCTCCCGCCCCGTATCGATGGTCTGAACACCCGATCACCTTCACTTGGGCAGATCAGTGGCTCAACTTTGATCATCCGGGCAAGTACCCGCTCCTCGTCGATCTGGTGATCTGAGAGAGCAGGGTAAAGAAGGTGTTAATGGACGGGGGAAGCAGCATCAACGTCACCTTCCCCCGGACACTCCTAGGCTTGGGAGTCGCACTCAAAGAGCTCCACGAGTCAGACACTCCTTTCTTCGGCATTGTGCCGACTGAAGGAGAGTACCCACTCGGACATATCTACATGCCGGTTACCTTCGGAACTCCGGAAAACTACAGAACCGAGTTCTTGAGGTTCGAGGTAGCAAGCTTCGAATGCGGATACAACGCCATCATCGATAGGTCGGGATTGGCGAAATTCATGGCCATTCCGCACTATACATACATGATATTGAAGATGCCGGGACCACAAGGAATCATCACCGTACGCGCTGACTTCCAAGGCGTCGCAGAATGCTTCCGAGTGGCCATTCAGGCGACCCTCACCACCAAGCCATCGACAACTTCTTCCGTGCAGGCAAACTCAAAGCCTGAGGAGGACCTCATAGTACTTGCAAATGAAGCTCAAGCTGTGACCTCTATGCGGCCGACTGAGGAAACAAAAAGAATCAACCTTGGGTTCGCTGATGAACGCAAGACCGCCATCATTAGCTCCAGCTTGGACGACAAATAGGAAGGCACACTCGTCCAGTTTCTACAAGATAACCGAGACGTATTCGCATGGCAACCTGCGGATATGCCGGGAGTCCCGAGAGAACTGGTCGAGCACAAACTGAAGGTCTATCCCCAAGCGAGGCCGATCCGACAAAAATTGCGTCGTTTCACGCCCGACAAGAGAAGCTATCCGTGCCGAGCTAGCTCGCTTAGTCGCAGCAGGATTCATTAGAGAAGTACTGCATCCTAAATGGTTAGCAAATCCTGTTCTTGTACTCAAAAAGAATAAACTGGATTGGCGCATGTGTGTCGACTATACAGATCTCAACAAACACTGTCCGAAGGATCCCTTCAGACTTCCTAGAATAGATCAGGTGGTAGATTCAACCGCCGGATGCTCTATGCTGTCATTCTTGGATTGCTACTCGGGATACCATCAAATCAGCTTGGCAAAAGAAGACGAGGAAAAAAACAACATTTATTACCCCGTTCGGAGCCTTCTGCTATACCTCCATGCCATTCGGCCTCAAAAACGCTGGAGCGACTTACCAGAGAGCCATTCAAACACGTTTAGCTGATCACTGGGGCAAGCGGGTAGAAGCTTATGTTGATGATGTAGTGATTAAGACAGAAAACTCAGAAAACTTCATTGAAGATTTGCAGCTGGTCTTCAACAGTCTGAGGTGATATCGGTGGAAGCTTAATCCAGAAAAATGTGTCTTTAGAGTGCCAGCAAGGAAGTTGCTCGGATTCATTGTCAGCCACCGAGGAATTGAAGCTAACCCGGAAAAGATTAAGGCTATCATGAGGATGGAAGCACCATGGTCATAGAAGAAAGTGCAAAGGCTTACTGGATGCATGGCAGCTTTAAGCAGGTTCATATCAAGGTTAGGAGAAAAAGGCCTACCATTTTACAAATTGTTCAAGAAGGTGGACAAGTTCCAGTGGACCTCAGAAGCTCAGGAAGCCCTTGATGCACTGAAGAAGTTCTTGACCACACCACCAGTGCTAAAACCGCCACGCCGAGCCACGCCGAATCAGCCGGCAGAAGATCTACTATTGTACATCTCTTGCACGACTCACGTGGTGAGCACCGCGTTGGTAGTCGAGCGAGCAGAGGAAGGACACACATATCCAGTACATCATCCTGTCTATTTCATTAGTGAAGTTCTGGGACCCTCTAAAAAGAAGTATCCTCAAGTTCAAAAACTATTGTATGTAGTACTTCTAACTGCACGCAAGCTCCGTCACTACTTTGACGACCACAAAGTCATAGTAGTCACCAGGTTTCCAATAGGGGATATTCTCCACAACAAAGAAGCCATTGGAAGAATAGCCAAGTGGGCCTGCGAGCTAGGAGCTCACGACATCAAGTTTCGGCCTCGTACTGCAATAAAGACTCAAGCACTAGTTGACTTCGTGTCAGAGTGGACCGAGCAACAAGTACCAGATAACCCGGAGACTGCAGAAGTATGGTGGATGTATTTCGATGGCTCGCTGAAGCTGTAGGGAGCAGGCGCAGGGATCCTCTTCATTGCCCCTAGAGGTGAACAACTCAGATATGCTCTTCAGTTGTTATTCTCAGCATCCAATAATGCATCAGAATATGAAGCTCTGATCCACGGGTTGAACATTGCCATGTCACTAGGCATTAAGAGGTTGATGGTATACGGAGATTCACTGGTGGTCATAAGTCAGATAAATAAAGAATGAGATTGCTCGAATGACTCTATGGGCAAGTACTGCACATTTGTTGGAAAGTTGGAAGACAAGTTTGAAGGGCTGGAATTTCATCATGTGGAAAGAGATCGCAACACGGCAGCAGACACGTTGTCGAAACTAGGATCCAGTCAAACTCAGGTCCCACCCGGAGTTTTCGTCCAGGAGGTGCCACGCCCGAGCATTTCCCCAGATCAAGCAGAAGAGTGCAATGTTTTAAGCCAGCCAGAGTCAGACTCTAATGACTGGAGGGAGCCCATCATCAGATATATAAAGAATGAAGAGGAACCGGATGATAAAGCCACAACAGAACGCATCGCAAGGCAGTCAGCCCACTACACCCTCATTGGGGATGCACTATACAGAAGGGACGCGATAAGAGTCCTCATGAAGTGCATTCCTTCGGTTATTGGGAAGCAACTGCTAGATGAGATCCACGCCGGACAGTGCGGGATATACGCAGCATCCAGGACTCTAGTTGGGAAGGTCTTCAGGTCTGGTTTCTACTAGCTGACAGCAAAGAGTGATGCGGCCGAGTTGGTCCAGAGGTGTGAAGCTTGCCAGTTCTTATCAAAGCAGCAACATTTACCGGCACAGCAACTGCAGACCATACCCGTAACGTGGCCATTTGCGTGCTGGGGACTAGTGTAACACCCGGGATCCACAAACACCCCGGAATGCTACTGAACTACACTTCTAACATCCGTATATAAAATTTCGGCAGCATCTCCCTTGCAAAATTGCATAAATGGGGGGGGGGGCAACAGTGTATAAACATATATCATGACAAAAAACATACTAAGTAATATTAATCGGCTAGCAACGAGAAGTTAAACATACGACAAGAACTGAATTAACCAGCGCGCACGACTAGTTAAGAAAAACAAACATCCTTTGACACAAGTTTCTAATTATATCCTGACTGCGCCTGGCAGCATTATTATGAGAGTGAAAGTGGACGTGCTGCTACTCCCTCATTCCCAACATGTATCAAGTACCTGCATTGAGTAATGCAAGAGTGAGATGACACATCTCAGCAAGCAAAATAATAAAAAACTGTTTAACCACATAAGAACATTGTTTTACCACCATCTGATTTTACAACCTCCTTATTACGTAGGTGCAGCACGAATACAATGTACAACACACCTAGTTACCACACCTCGCAGGTAGAAACCGCAATAGTAACATAGTAATGTCACACTTCATATATACCTCACGAGTGCAAATGTCTGCAAATGCAAGGATGACTTCTGCCTTCATACCTCTAAGGATATGAAGCCGCATCGTACCCCTCCTCGGGCAACGTACGATGCTAAAAGTGTACCGGTACGGTCGGACCATAAGATCACGACATAACTTCAAAATGCAAGATGGATGATGCGATGTGCATGTCATGCCTACAACACTTCCTATAACGTGATTCAAAAAGATACTTCAACTTCATCCAAGATGGGAATCAACCACATATATCATTACCAAATTATGATCATCCACAATATTAGACAATTGAGAATTAATACCTCCAAACAAATAAACTTCATCATAGAATTCAATGATTAACATAATTAAAACTTATGCATACTCAATGACAGGGAATAGGATGCAAACCAAACGGTAGCAACCACCGCTGTATTTACTTGCCTTTACCGGAAGTTTAGGCAAATCCCTAAGTACGATCCGGAAGTCCACCACCTGTTTTTGACACACAACTTAGTGCACCAATTTCACATAATCAGGCTCATAAACGATGCCGTACCTACGCACAAACTCAAACCCCGCCGCGGGTTACATCTCTCCCCACACCCACCAAACTGCAGCGGCGCTGCTTAATAATTTCATAACTTTAAAATTATGACAGCAGTGGTAACAAACAAAAACTCCAGAGGCATCTACATAAAATTCCCCACAAGTTTTGTATACAATTTTTAATTAAATTCCAAAAACTAATTAGCCCAAAACAGTCCACAAGATAAACCCTGTAATCTGTTTTTTTGTCTTTTGGACAGCGACATACCTGTATTCAAACAGCGATATCTTTTAAAATATAATTCCAAATCAAGCGCATAAGTACTCATTGGAAAGATAAGATAAAGCCCTACATGATTATCATACTGGTTAACACTAATTACCAACGAAAAATTCCCAGAAACTGCTAATACTACTGCTGTTCACCCACCTGAAAAATCTGTTCTTTTTGGACAGCAACATAACTGGATTCAAACAACGATATCTCCTAAATTATAACTCCGAATCGAGCGCATAAGTACTCGTTGGAAAGGTATAACAAAGCTCTACATGATTCTCCCACTGATCCCTACTAATTGCCCATGAAAAATTCCCAGAAATCCCTAGAACTACTGCTGTTCGCCCTCCCACAAAAATTCTGGACAGCACCTCTACCGATTCGCATAGATAAACATATAATCAATTGAATTTTAGCGCAAAAACATAGATAACTTCAAGATCACCTTGAGTTACACCTTTTTCCTCCTTCCTTCCTTCCTCCCACCAATTCTCCAATTGAAACTTGCACCCACACGAAGAAGATCCGACGAGGAAGAACGACACTTGGAGAAGAGGAGATGGGGGGTGGCGGCTAGGGTTGAGGAGATGGCTGCTGCAAAAAACTTGAGAATGGAGAGGGGGTGGCTGCAGCACTTGGGGAAGAGAGAAGAGGGAAGAGGGGGGGAGGGTGACGGCCAAAGGAGGGAAGGGGGGGGGGGGGCGGCTGCCCACAAGGGGCCTTAAGAGAGGGGGCGGCTAGGGTTTTGGGGGAAAAGTGGGCTTCCCACCGCCAGATCGTGATCAACGGCCCAAAACCATTCCTACGCCTGAGCTCTCGACCCCCGCGCACACATCCAACATAAATTTTACTGTTTTACAGATGTTTACCTCCTAAAATTCCAAACCCCCCATAGCACGGGACCCGCAAGAGAAAACAAAGAAAAAAAGAGTAAACTTCAATTTCTCTTCTTTTTGAAAATTGGGTATCACAACTAGACATGATTGGACCCTTCAAGAAAGCTCAGGGAGGATACACTCACGTGTTGGTCGCCATTGACAAATTCACCAAATGGATAGAATACAAACCCATTGCTTCTCTAACTTCAGCCAAGGCAGTGGAATTCATACAAGATATAATATTCAGATTTGGGATACCGAATAGCATCATAACCGACCTGGGATCCAATTTCACTAGCTCTGAATTCTTTGATTTCTATGAACAATGGAGCATTCAGTAGCACATCCAAGAGCCAACGGTCAGGTGGAAAGGGCTAATGGGATGATACTGGAAGCACTCAGGAAGAAAGTCTTCGACAAGAATGAAAAGTTCGCGGGAAAATGGATTAGAGAGTTGCTATATGTAGTTTGGAGCTTAAGAACTCAACCTAGTTGAGCTCTGCATGGAAATACCCCTTTCTTCATGGTCTATGGTTCGAAGGCAGTGCTACCTGCCGACCTCAGGATTGGGGCACCAAGGTTGGTCTTCAAAAACATGGCTGAGGCAGAGGCTACCAGACTAGAGGATATTGACGTATTGGAGGAAGAGCGATTGAATACAGTAATTCAGTCAGCTAGATACCAACAAACCCTGAGGCGCTATCATGATAAGGCTATACGACATCGATCCTTTGTAGTGGGAGACTTGGTCCTTCGCCGAATTCTAACAGGGGAAGGACGACACAAATTGTCACCACTATGGGAAGGGCCATTTGTAGTAGCAGAGGTCACTCGGCCAGGACGACACGAAAATAGGGAATTCATGGAATATAGAGCATCTCAGGAAGTTTTACCCTTAGCAAGATTTCAAAAGCTATCAGAGCAGCATTGTATTCTGTAATTGGAAAATACATCATCAATAAAAGATTTCATTCTCAAGGGCACTCGAACTATTTATTATCAATCAGCACGCTTACTCGACTTAGGGTGACCACTATACCCTACTAACGGAGCAATCGGCTTAAGTCGATAGTGACTTAAGACGGTGCAACATGCTCACGCTTACTCGACTTAGGGTGACCACTATATCCTACTAACAGAGCAATCGGCTTAAGTCGGCAGTGACTTAAGACGGTGCAACATGCTCATGCTTACTCGACTTAGGGTGACCACTATACCCTACTAATGGAGCAATCGACTTAAGTCGATAGTGACTTAAGACGGTGCAACATGCTCACGCTTACTCGACTTAGGGTGACCACTATACCCTACTAACGGAGCAATCGACTTAAGTCGGCAGTGACTTAAGACGGTGCAACATGCTCACGCTTACTCGACTTAGGGTGACCACTATACCCTACTAACAGAGCAATCGACTTAAGTCAGCAGTGACTTAAGACGGTGCAACATGCTCACGCTTACTCGACTTAGGGTGACCACTATACCCTACTAACGGAGCAATTGGCTTAAGTCGGCAATGACTTAAGACGGTGCAACATGCTCATGCTTACTCGACTTAGTGTAACATGCTCGCGTTCACTCATCTTAGGGCGATCTCTATGCCTTACCAGCTGATCAATTAGCATAAATTAGGAAAAAGATTCTAAGACCAACACATCACACTTACTTCTACAATCATTCATGACAACTATTGAATTCTAACAATAGAAACAAAACGTTATAGTTTTCAACGCTAAGAGCACATTCTAATATCCTACCGAATATTCAAACACGCTGATCACACACACATATAGTTCACAAATGCATCCAGTATCTTCTAAACACAGCAAAACATCTCTACTTGGCAATGTCTTTCGCAGGAGCAATCAAGGAGGAAGGGCGACTCGAGGCATCAGGGGTAGCCTTGACGTCCGCAACAATGTCATCAGGAACAACTACACCAAGCCTTCTCATCAAGATTCATCCTACGCGAATGGCTTTGTCCATAGCCTTGTCATGCTGGGCCTTCAGAACAACGCAGTTGTCTTCGACAACTTTGGTAGCCAGTTGAGCGGCCTCTAGCTCCTGGGCGACTGATCTCTTGGAGGCACGCAGATCTTTAATGACAGCATCCTTGCTTGACACCAGCTACCTGAGCCGCAGGATCTCACCTTGGGATACTTGCAGTTCATGGCGATGATGATCCAAATCTGTCATGGTAAAGCGGTGGCTCCTCTCCAAGATGGTTAGAGAATTGCTGGCGTCATGATATAACCTATCCAGATTGTCGTGAGAAGCTGCAAGTGCTCGTTTCTCCTCCTACAGACAAGAATTAGCCCTCAAATATCTAGAAATCAGTAAAAGCACAGTAGATCCAATTAAGTAAGCTTACCTCATTAGCCTCCCTTTTAGAGTCAAGCTGAGCATTAAGAGAGGAATTCAAAGAAGTTGCGTCGTCTAAAGAAGCAGAAACCCAGGCCAGGTCAATCTGACCTTGGGAATACTTCTCCTCAAGCTCAGAATACTGCTAGGTTGAGTTGGCTTGATGCTAAAGACTTTTCTCCTCAAGTTCAGAATACCGTCGGGCCATATTTGACAAAAAACGGTTGAAGAAGGATACACGGTTAAAAACAAATTAATCAATCAGCCAAGGAAGAAACAAAGATACCAACCAGCATTCGACGCTTTCAAATCAGCTATCTGTTTTTGAAGCAGCAATGGATTCCACTACGTCAGGGATAGAGCTCCTTCTGGGATAGTAGCGCCATGTGATTTCAATTGAGCAGACATCCCGTCAACCAAAGCCTGTTATTAAAAACAAATGAGTACGAAGAAAGTGATTTACCAGAAGGAATGATAGAAGCTAATTTACCTGAATATTAGAAAAGAATGAAGGCAATCCCAAGTCATGAGAAGTTGTGTTATAACTCGACGAAGGAAGATCAACTGGAACAATCTGAAGGGCATCGTCGGGGGTTGATTCAGCTCCACTAGCAGATATCAGAATTCTGGCATCCGGTGCGCCGACCTCTAAGGCAACTCCCTCGCTCGAAGCAAAAGAAGTATGCATTGCTATTACTCCATCAGATCATGGTGGAGACGACCCGATGTGGACATCCATGGAGGTATGAGAAGGAGAGCTCGCTCGGACACCCTCGGGGGCTGGGTTGCAGCTTGCGCTACCCACTCGAGCCGGATCATTACCGGCAACACCCTCGGGGGCTGGGTAACTGCCGGCAACACCCTCGGGGGCTGGGTAACTGTCAGCACCACCCTTGGGGGCTAGGTTTTCTGCAACAGCCGCCTCTAAGGCTGAAGGATCCTTAGTCACCTCCATGGGAGTCGGGCAATCTTGACCAACCTCTTGACATCGAAGACCGCCTTCCAAGGTCGACGACACGCGAGATGCTGCCTGGGATACCTCTAATCCGACATCTGGAATATCAGAGCAAACATCTATCATATCACCATCAGTCGGCTCTGACAGCATATCCTTAGGAACGACATCCTCAAGGGCCCGATCAAAATCTGTTATGGATAATTCTTGTAGGCTAATAAGAGCAGACAGAGCCGGAGAAGGAATATCACTATCCCCTCTACTACCTCTGTAACGCTGGCTATTCTTGCGAATTAGTGGAACTTCTTCTTCTTCTTCTTCGTCCTCATAAAAAATGCGGACAAAGGATGGTGCAGGGTCACACCCATTGGGCTCAGCTGCAACAGGATTACACCCATTGGGGTCAGCTTCAGCAGGATCACACCTATTGGGCTCAGTTGGTACACGGTCACACCCATTGGGGTCAACTTCAGCAGGTACACCACCAGTGGGATCAACTCCAGTAAAGACCTCTACTGGTACTTCTTCACAAGCAGGAGCAGAAGGTCTAGCATCCTAGTCCAAACATGACAACCGTCGGAGCCGTCTCTTTTTCTTCTTCTTCCCTTCAGAAGGTGCAGTTGGGCGGCTGACCTGGCAAAGACGCTTTGGGTGAGTACCCTCAGGTTTTCGGGTGTCCACTATTCTGTCAAGCTCCGGTATAACTACAACAGCCATTGTTTCAGCAGGGGCCAAGTCAGAAGATTCTCCAGCCAACATATCGAGCACAACATTCATCTCTACATCATCTGGACTCGTTGGCATCTCAAAATGAACTTGCCTCTCATCATTGGGAAGATCACAAAGAGAAGCAACCAAGGCCTCAATATCTTCGGGAGAGGGTCGCACTCTAAGACCTAGACCACTATCACCAGTAGGAGGATTAGACACGAAATTGAAAAAGGACTTAGGAGGTGGCAGATTCCAAGCAGAGTAGGCAACAAGAGCACCAACATTTGATACCTTGCCTCTCAAGATCATGTTTAGCCAGCTCACCAAATCCTCAGCAGAAATTCTCCTATTAATGACCCGAGTGGAGTCGGTAACACCACTATACAAGTAAGCCAGGTATGCTCTGTCCTTCAGGGGTTGGATGTTCTTAAAAACAAAATCAGCTACCACAGCTTCGGCGGTCAGACCTCTTTCCTTCAACATACAGACTTCAGCAAGCAGAACCTTAGCCTCTATTACTTCCAAGGCAGTAGGAGACTCAATCAAACTTGGAGTGCGCACATCTGGCTGTCTTCCCGACCGAGGGGGGAGGGACTTGCCATGGTTTTCCACAATAAACCACTAAAGACGCCACCCCTTAATACTGTCCTTAAGCAGAATATCAAGATACTCCGTTTTCCTTCCGCACCGCATCTCCAGACTCGCACCACCCACGAGTTGGTGCTGACCCCCAGCCATCCCAGGTTGACAGTGATACAGATACTTCCATAAACCAAAGTGGGGAAGAATTCCGAGGTAGGCCTCACACAGATGAACAAAGATAGAGATTTGCAAAATGGAATTGGGATTCAGATGAGTTAGGTTCAGATTATAAAAGTCAAGGAGACCACGGAAGAAGGGAGAAATGGGAAGAGAAAGGCCACGGATAAGAAAAGGAACATAAATAATGGACTCATGGGTATCCGCTGTTGGGACAGTAACCCCACGACAAATCCGCCAAGAACAAAGCTCTTTTGGAGGAAGAATGCCAACATCGACAAGATGAAGGAGATCCGATTCCGAAACAACAGACATATGGTTACCTGCGAAAGGCAACTGGCTGTTGGGGTCGATGGGAGGAATGACCACTGTAGCAGAATTTTGGTTCTTCCGCTTGGGCGCCATCGCAATCTCGTCAGCAGATTGAAGGGAAGCGAAATCAGAGGGAAGCAGAGTAATGTTTGGAGGCAGAAAGGTGAAGTTAGGGCTCAGAACATAGAGGCGTGCGGTGACGTGATATAAATGGGGTTTTCCTGGGTCAGACACCGTTTCTAAAAAAGTGCTAAGTCATCACTCGGAAAAGCAAGCCGTCCTGGCATAACTCGGCAGCTACCACTAAAGCGCTGACGTGGCCCGGCATAACTCGGCAGCTACCTCTAAAGCGCCGATGTGGCCCGGCATGACTCGACAGCTACCTCTAAAGCGCTGACGTGGCCCAGCATAACTAGGTAGTTACCTCTAAAGCGCCGACGTAGCCTAGCATAACTCGGTTGTTACTTCTAAAACGCCGACATGGTCTAGAACATCTCGGCAGTTATTCCTAAAAAATGCCGGCAAGGCATAACTCAGCCGTTTTCTCTATGTAAGCGCCAACAGAACCAAATACGACTCAGCAATTACCAGTCGTTACTCGGGTGTTATCTCTAAGAACAACAGCAACGCTGGGCAAGAATACAAGCTATCAATTGACTATAAAAGAACGATGGAAAAGCAAAAAGGAGAGACTTAGAACAAGCCGAAATTTTCTTCAATATATTGATAAGGGAAGTTCTTCCACAAACTCAAAGACCAACTCATTATGAGCCGACCTTCCTCCCCTTTTTTCGCTACATTACACTACTACATCACCACACTACTTACACTACTCTATACTACTAACTACTACTACATTATTTCACTATTACTAATACTACTTCTACTAGTACTTATCTATACTAATATTTAAGCCAGTGGCGCTTTGCCACTGGCCCTGCCGCTGCCACCGTCGTCATTGCCGCTGCCGCCATCGCCCTTGCCGCTGCCGCCGTTGCCCTTACCGCCGTCGCCGTCGCGCTTGTTGCCGCCGTTGCCCTCGTCGTCACCGTCACCACCGCTCCCCTCCTCAAATGAGTCGGAGGAGTCCTCCTCATCCGAGCCCTCGAGCCCGGAGCGCACGACGACCTGGATGTACGTCCACACCTCGGCAGCGATCCCCTAGGAATCGTCCGAGTCATCGGACGACACCGGGGGAGAGGCGTAGACTGGCGACCCCTCGGACTCGGAGGAGAACTCCTCCGAGTACTCGGAGTCACCGAAGTCCTCGGAGGGGGAACTCGGCTCACGCTTCCGCTTGTCGCTGGAGTGATGTGATGAACTTCCACCTTTCTTGCTCTTGCCCATGGTTGAGTAGAAGAGAAGAGAAAAGAGGAGAACAAGTAACAAACGACCGAGAGATGTGTGAAGACACCAGTGAAGCAAGCGCTCCATTTATAGAGGCGGAAGGCAACCGCTCATCTCCTACCACGGTCACTGAACAGTCACAAATATTCAATAAGCAATTCAAATCGTCTGGAAACAAGTCAGGGGGCAGACGCTGTTTCATGTAATACGACACCCATTGGGACTGAAGTCAACTGCTTGGACAATATGATTACACCCCGCGGTCACGTCAAGTTACTACTCACGGGCAGTTTGCTAAACGCTCAGCGCACCAAGCCGTCCCCTAGCTACACCCATTGGGGGGGGACGTCCAGGAATTTTCAATAGATTTTCCCAAGCAGTCACATCCATATAGTATATGCAATGAATAAGACAGAAGGAAGATATCGATAGAGATCAGAGGAAAGCCAAAAATAGCTGCTCAAGTACAAGTCTAATCAACAGAAGCATTGAAGCACGAAGCGAAATGAAAACCAGCCAAGAGCCATCTACCGGACGTCTAATCTATCGTAGATCAAATAAATTTCAATCCTAACAGGACACGGGTAGACCGCGTTGTTGATCTCAAAGGCAAAACCGTATGCTGATCTCTAAAGCATAAAGCTGATGATATAATGCTAAATTCTAAGGCATTCGACGAAGATAAAAGGATGATTTCTAAAAGCACGAGATGAAGACCTTTGAGTGGATTATTTTCAGTAATCCACTCAAAGCTCAAGGGCTACACCCATTAGGTGCACCTCCGGTGCACCCAATCATTAACCCCAAAAGACAAAATGCTGATCTCTAAAGCATGAACTAACGATAAAATGCCGATCTCTAAAGCATGAGATGAAGATAAAACAATGATTTCTAAAAAAGCATGAGATGAAGACCTTTGAGTGGATTATTTTCAGTAATCCACTCAAAGCTCGGGGGTTACACCCATTGGGTGCACCTCCGGTGCACCCAATGAGTCCTGAACCCCAGAGAGCAGAATGCTGATCTCCAAAGTATAAACTAGAGATAGAGCACCGATTTCTGAAGAATAAAGCGAAGACTGATGAATAATGATAGGAGAGGACAACAGAAGATCGTTTTTACTGAGTTACTTAGAGTTCAGAAGCAACAACTCGATAGGCCTATTTTCAAAGCATTTCTTACCAAAATCAAAAACTGCAAGCTGGACCTAGAATCTTTGGGCCGATTATTTCAAAATCAACTCAAAGATTGGGGGCTTGTGGGGGACAGATATCCCCCGGGTCCACTAGAAGGCAAGAAGGCCTCGCGAAAGGCCTTGGGCCCATTATTTCGCAGGGCCATCCCTTCGTGGGCCAGGGGAGGAATGTCTGGAGGAATGGATCGACATAAGATCGGATCGACTCGAGCCCGTGCGGTTCACTGAATTCAAACATTATCCACAGCAGTGATCCGATTCTCCCGCGCAGCGTCCTCAGATGTCGGAACTGAATGATGATAAGTCGGCAGGATTACAGGAAGATAAGCTCAGTCGGTTCACTATTAGGAAAGCGTGGTCTGGGAGAAGGTCGAAGTAGTTCCGAAGCTACGCGTAATGATGCTTCGACTTAGCGATGGATAATGTAACCGACCTAAAGGGGAAAAGGCTATCTGGTCCTTGGCAGATTGTTCTTGAGTCAATAGTAAATGTCATGGGCATGAATGTAATTTCACACAGGTTGCGTTCTGTGCCTATAAATAGATGAACAGTAGCACCATATTGGACACGTTGACTTGTATTCACTCGTGCGTCACGCTTGGACTTTTGCCTCCTGCCAAGCCGAAGGTATAAAAGTAATTCAATATTGTTCATGTTCATTAATGATGATATAAAAAAGATATATTAACGATGTTATATGGTTGTTCATGTTATTTCCCATGTCCCATATGCTTCTTCTTTCAATAATATATGCTGTTATGATGAAGGTATGTCCTTCATAACCTTCGTCTGAAGATTATTATATCCTATGGGAGATAATGCTTCGAAGGACGAAGGACCTTAACCATTAACATTTTGTGTTGCCTTGTTCTTAACTCATAGCATTTGAGAACAAGTCCCCAACATTGGCGCCCACCTTCGGGGAACTCATTCGACCAGCTTCAGCAAGCCGTGACCTTCATCATGCCGCCGAAGAAAACTTCTTCAGGGCTAGGGGCTGCACTGCAGCCACTGGATGTCAACCAGGACATGTTGTGGGAAGCTCGAACTCAAAAGAGGAAGGCTACAAGTCTAACACCCCAAGAGGAGGAGTTGGACCAGGAGATAAGGGATCTTGAAGCTATCCATCGACAGGTCGAAAGGAAGAGAGAGAAAATGCTTCGTCTTTCCGATCTGTAGAAGAAGATCGATGAAGCTGCTGAAGAAATACGTCATCTTACTCAAGATGACCAAGACCGAAGACCTCCATAAAGAGAGTTTTGTCAAGACAATTTCTACAATGATGATGATTGGTATGATGATTTCCATCATGGAAATTTTGCTTTTGATGACGCTTCTCCTCTATCAGCAGAATTGCAGGCAACCCCATGGCCCCCATCATACAAGCCACCTCAGCTCCCCATGTATGATGGGCACTCAGATCTGAAGCAGTTCCTGATGAGTTACAAAGCAACTATATCTTCGTACGGGGGCAATACCGCAGTCATGGCGAAGTCCTTCGTCATGGCAGTTCGAAGTGTGGCTCAGACATGATACTCTTCTCTCCGGCCAGGGACAATCACGTCATGGCAGAAGCTTAAGGACATGCTGGTCACCAGCTTCCAAGGGTTTCAGACGAAGCCAGTCACTACTCAGGCATTGTTCCAGTGCACTCAAGACCATGAGGAGTACCTTCAGGCATATGCCCAAAGGTTCTTGCGCCTGAGAGCACAAGCGCCCATGGTGCCCAATAAAATCGTCATTGAGGCCATGATCAAGGGTCTTCAGCCAGGGCCTACGGCTCAATACTTCGCCAGAAAACCCCCTTAGACTCTGGAGAAGTTGCTTCAGAAAATGGATGAGTACATCCGGGCTAACAATGACTTCCGCCAAAGAAGGGAAGAAGCTTACAGATTTTCTGAGATGACTAGGGGCTTCGGAGGAAGAGCCCACCCTAGGCATGTCAGATCAATCCATAGCTCCAGTCTGAATGATGATAAGGGAGGCCAGTTTCAGAGGCCACAGCATAGCTCGCAGTCTTCAGGACAGCAGCAAAGCTCCTTCAGACCACCAGCTCAAAGGGGCCGAGGCGGCAGGGGCTTCGGAGGAAGATATGGGGATCAGCCCAGGAAAATCTATTACCTATTCTGTGGTGAGGACAAGGGCCACACTACAAGAACATGTTAGATCACCATTCAGAAGCAAAAAGAAATTGTTGAAGCAGAAGCCTGGCAGAATCAGCCAAAGCAGGTCTTACATACTGCTTCGTGCCACTCTCCTTATGTACCAGAATATATGGGCAATCAACCTGCAGCTTCTGTTGCTTCGGCAAGCCATTCACAAGCTTCCTAGCCTCAGCTTCCACCGCCACCACCATTGCAACCTGCTTATACCCGGAGCCAGCAACCAGAGGGGCGCCAGCACTCTCAACAACAACGTGACTTCAGGGAGGAGTCCGAAGCTCGTATAGTCAACAGCACTGTACCAGAATCGAAGCACATTTATTGAGGAATATCCTACTTTTTGAAGTATTTTTATCTTTTATATCATTTTACCTTTTTGTATGAAGAATAAGTAATGAAAAATTTAGTTTCAATTTCTTGTAATAAAGCTGCAGATACTAGAATGAAATATATCTTCTTCATATATTTATGAAGCTCGAGAAACGACTCTTAAAACGAAGCAGACTTCGAAGCTCAAAACTTATTCCTAAGGGAATGCAAAGCCTAAATTGACGAAGCTACAAAAAGTCGTTCCTAAGGGAGCACAGCGTAAGTTTTCTGTTTAAAAGTCGTTCCAAAAGGAATGCAGAGCCAAATACCATCGAAATATAAGGCGAAGAAGTTCAAAAGTCGTTCCTAAGGGGATGCAGAACTTATACCGCCGAAATAAAAGGCGAAGAAGTTCAAAAGTCGTTCCTAAGGGGATGCAGAACTTATATCACCGAAATAGAAGGTGAAAAAGCTCAAAAGTCGTTCCTAAGGGGATGCAGAGCTTGTGTATTCCAGTGTGGGCGTGTGGGTGTGTGTCTTCGGCATCCTCATCATATTGCATCATATCATCACATCATTTTGCATAACAATACATCATGCATCATATCGCATAAACAGCACAAGAATTGAATATGAAGCCAATCTTCGGTAAATGCTTCGTTAAATTGAAAATGTGCTAAGGCACGAAGTAAGCTTCACGAAATGCAGTTTTATCTTCCTTGTCATAAGAAGGGATCTCTTTCTTTACGAAGCATGAAAAGAAGGGAAGGTGTTTTTTCGCCGAAGGCTCAAAAACGGTATGTGTGCAAATTTCATGCATCGCAAAGAATTAAATTACAATAAATTACATATTTTATTCAATATTACATACTTCAAACATTACATAGTTTTGTTACAAAAAAGGTCTAATCTTCCTTCATTTGTTCTACACATCAAGCTTCTCAAAATGATTGTTACAATAAAACCTATTCCTCTCTAAGGACTTTCTCAGCAATTTGTTGACGACTTCGTCGACGATGGATTCAGCCATGCTTATGATATCCAATGATTCTTTCATCTCTAGATCAGCTAGGGGATTGTATGGTTCTAGTGGCGGGGATAGTTCAGCTGAAATAGGAAAACACATTAGTTCTAAGCCTTAAAGCAAGTACCAAAGCTAGATAATCAGGAAATAGTACCTATATGCCTTTCGCGTTCTACAGCTTCCTCAGCTCGTTTTGCTTTTGCCCGGGCATCGTGGGTGTCTTTTTCACTTTTTTTTATAACCTCGTGGGCCAGCTCTCGGCCATCGTTCACCCAGACATCTTTATAAAATTTCCCACCCATTAAAGTTGCTTCGGCTGAAGGATCCTTCGTGTCATCCATGGAGAAGGCAGCTTCGGCCTGGGCCATGGCCTTAACATGATTACATCCGACTTTCTCCAGAATAGCTGAGATACCCCACGCACCGGAAAACGCACAAATGTCCCCGCGATCATTTAGTATTTCTTCGAAGGCTTCAGCTTCTCCACTTATCCATTCAATAACACCTTCGGGGTCGTCTCGGATAAAATTCTCTTCAGCAGAATAGGCGCCCACTTTTGCGAAGCTAGTTTTTAATTTTTCACGCAATCCAAGGATTTCTCAAAACACCTTTCATTGGATTCGCGAAGTTCTTCAACATTTTTCTCTAGCCTAATTTTCCAATATTCACTGATTTCTTGATTGGCCTGTGCAAGCGCGCAGTTCTCTTTAGCTTCAGCCAGCTGTCTCCGAAGGTCTTCAATTTCGGTTTTCTGGGCTTCGGCCTGAGCTTTATAATTAGCCTCGTCTTCCTTTACTTTGTTCACCAGTGAAATTAAAATTCTATCTTTTTCTAGACCTTCGTTTCTCAGTTCAATCACTTTAGACCGAAGGTTGTTGAGAGCTATGGTACAACCCTCGTCTTCAGCATTATTTTGTGCCCTCAAGGCATTACTAAAAATTAAGCCCTTCAAAAGAAGAAAGAATTGAGTATGGCAATAAAATACTTCGTTTCTAACTTCAAAGTCAACTTTTATACCTTTATGCTATTATACGCGAGGCTATCAGCAAGTTCATCTTTTGATAGAACCGAAAGACCTTCTTCCAGTTTCGGAAAACCCATACTCCTAGCTATCTCCCGGCACACGGATATTTCTTTGTTATCCGAGAGATAGTACAGGAAATCATCTTTGTTGGCACCATTGTACACTAAGGCCCCTTTTGGATATTTCAGTCTTTGGGCATAGTGTCTGGCCTCCAAGATTTCTTCCTGGGACATTTTTTTCTCCGAAGCATGCCGAATAATGTAGTCAACATCTTCGTTCGGATCTTCGAGGGCAGGAGCTTCGGTCTTCTCTGATACAATTTGCCCTGCTGTTTTTTCCTCGGGGGCAGCAGGCTTCGTCTCAGTGGGCACTGAAGGCCCAACTTCGGCTTCAACCTGAACTTTCACAGCTTCGATGATTTTCTTGGCAGGAGTTAAGGCCTTCGTGGTCTCTATAACAGCATCTAGTACGCTGGCCATCCTCCTCCTCTTGGGAGTTGCAGCAGGAGTTTTTTGCACCTTCGAAAAATCTACCTCTACTGGTGGGCTGAGGATTTCTAGCACTTTTATCACTTTCTTCACCTGAAGCTCTTCGGCCTTATCATCTTTAGCTTCAGCTGGCCTGACTATAGGCACCTTCGGCGCTACAGTCGACTCTTCAGCGCTCTGCGCAATCAAAGCAGTTCGTCTTGCTTCGGCAGCTGAAGAGGGCCCTTCGCCAAATTCGGGCACCACGGCCGGTTCGATGTACCGTGGCGGGTGGGTCAAGACCTTCATCTTCTTGCCCTTTGGTATATCAGTGGTGGCCGAAGCTACGGGGGCCAAAGCAATAGTTTTTCTTTTCTTCCCTTGACTCTGCAGCGGGTAGTGATAATCAGGGTATATAAAGCCTATGGCATCAAATACCATGTTTAATCTTTTCTTCCCTCGGCCCCCGAAGGCTGCGGACAAAGCATTATCTTCGGCCTTGCTATATGCCCCAAGCAGTTCGTCGCTGATAGCCTCAATACTTTTTAGCCAATCATCATTTGGCTCATCAAACCGGTCTCTAAACCTGAAAGTATATTTTAGTCGAATCAACCAACCTTTAGTTGATTTAGCAGTAGTATCCTTCGGCATATTCCAGTTTTCCACAAGTGGCCATACTTTGTATGCTATGTGCTCTTGAACAATATCCCTTGTGCCAATGAAGGCACAGACATTGCTAAAAGCCTTCTGACAGGCTTCATCATTCTGATCGATTACCACCTTTGGCTTCTGAAGGCTGAAGCGAGACCAGATAGGGCGTTGGATGATTTCCTTAATATCTTCCCTTTCAATTAAATCATTCTTAACATAAAACCACTCTTCCATCCAGGCTCCAGGCCATCTCTTTCGAAATTTGGGAACTGGATGGCTTGCATTGGATCGAGCAACGAATACGTAACAACCGAAGTTGTTGTGAAACTGCTCCTTCCCGGTGGCCTTCGTCTCGTACAGGAGCTCATGCATGCTGCAAAACCTTTTTGCGCTGGGTTCCAACCCTTGGCTTCTCACAGCCCAAACAAACAAACCCATCCTGATTATAGCTTCAGGCATAAGTTGATGAAGAAAAATCTCAAATGTCTTCAGCACTTCAACCAAGATCCTGCTCAATGGAAACCGAAGCCCTGCTTTCAAAAAGCTTCGGTAGATAACCACCTCATTTGCTTCAGGAATAGGAGCAGCGCTGTCGGTGTTTCGACCCCGGGGGGTCCCTGGACCGACGAGTAAATTGTCGCTGCGTGTCCCAGCCCAGATGGGTCGGCGCGAGACGGAGACACAAGGGGGAAAAACAGTAAGGGGAACCGCGGCCTCGTGTTGTCCTGCACCCAGGGTGGATGCGCTTGCAGTAGGGGGTTACAAGCGTTCGCGAGGGAGAGAGAGAGGGCGTGAGACTGCGCGTCAGCCCGTTCTCCCGCGCGGCCGCCTTTCGTACGAGGGCCCTGGACCTTCCTTTTATAGACGTAAGGAGAGGGTCCAGGTGTACAACGGGGGGTGTAGCAGTGTGCTAACGTGTCTAGCAAAGGGGAGCCAGAGCCCCATGTACATGCCGACGTGGCTGTCGGAGAGGTGTTGGAGCCCTGTTCATGTGGCGTCATGGCCGTCGGAGGAGCACTTGAGCCCTGTAGAAGCACAGCTGTCGGGGCTGTTGGATCCTTGCTGACGTATCCTTGCTTTCGTAGGGGGCCAAGAACCGCCGTCGTCATGGAGCACGCGGGGTGTCATCATTACTTGTTTTACCGGGGTGAGCCAGATGGGACGCCGGTCTTGTTCCCCGTAGCCTGAGCTAGCTAGGGGTAGGGTAATGATGTACCCTCCTACGACGTGGTCGGTCCGAGCCCAAGGTCGGGCGAAGCGGTGGCTCCTCCGAGGTCGAGGCTAAGTCCGAGCCCGGGGGTCGGGCGAGGCGGAGACCGTCGTCCGAGGTCGAGGTTGAGTCCGAGCCCTGGGGTCGGGCGAGGCGGAGACCGTCGTCCGAGGTCGAGGTTGAGTCCGAGCCCTAGGGTCGAGCGAGGCGGAGATCGTCGTCCGGAGTCGAGGTTGAGTCCGAGCCCTAGGGTCGGGCGAGGCAGAGATCGTCGTCCGGAGTCGAGGTTGAGTCCGAGCCCTGGGGTCGGGCGAGGCGGAGATCGTCGTCTGGAGTCGAGGTTGAGTCCGAGCCCTGGGGTCGGGCGAGGCAGAGATCGTCGTCCGAGGTCGAGGTTGAGTCCGAGCCCTGGGGTCGGGTGAGGCGGAGATTCCTATGGCGCCCGAGGCCGGACTTGGCTGCTGTCAGCCTCACCCTGGCAGGTGGCACAGCAGTCGGAGCAGCGCAGGCGGCGCTGTTTTCCTGTCAGGTCAGTCAGTGGAGGGACAAAGTGACTGCAGTCACTTCGGCCTTGTCGACTGAAGAGCGCGCGTCAGAATAAGGTGTCAGGCGATCCTTGCAATGAATGCTCCTACGATACAGTCGGTTGGCGTGGCGATCTGGCCATGGTTGCTTCTCCGTGAAGCCTGCCCGAGCTGGGCCTCGGGCGAGTCGAAGGTGCGTTCATTGCTTGAGGAGACCCTCGGACGAGGCATGAATTTGCCTTGGTCTACCGTTCCTGCCCGAGGCTCAGCTCGGGCGAGGCGAGATCGTGTCCCTTGAGTGGACGGAGCCTTGACCGGAATTGCGCCCATCAGGCCTTTGCAGCTTTGTGCTGATGGGGGTTACCAGCTGAGATTAGGAGTTTTGGGGTACCCCTAATTACGGTCCCCGACAGTAGCCCCCGAGCCTCAAAGGGAGTGTGGGTACTCGCTTGGAGGCTTTGTCGTATTTTTTTGCAAGGGGACCAGCCTTTCTCGGTTGCATTTTGTTCTGGTGGGTGCGCGCGAGCGCACCCGCCGGGTGTAGCCCCCGAGGCCTCGGAGGAGTGGTTTGACTCCTTCGAGGTCTTAATGCTTTTCGTGATGCCTCAGCCGGTCTGGTTGTTCCCTCATGCGAACTGGTCGTTGCCCGGGTGCATAGTCAGGTTTCGAGTTCTCGGGCTGGTATGTTGACGCTGTCAACGGGTTGGCTGGAGCCGGGTTTGCGAGAGCAGCCCCCAAGACTCTGCACAGGGCGAGAGGACGGTCAAGGACCGACTCGGCTTTTTTCACACGCCCCTTCGTCGCCTTTCCGCAAGGAGGAGGGGGGAAAGCGCCATGTTGCCCTCGGAGGGCGCCGAACATGGTGTCTCTGGTGAGTTGCTAATGGGTGATCCGAGTGGACGCCCGTGCCACGTTCGATAAGGGTCGGCTAGTGGCCCAGAGGCGTGCTCCAAAAGTACCTGCAGGTGATTTGCCGGACCCGGTCCCGTTCGATAGGGTCCGAGGGCTCGATGCCTCCCTCTGATGGGATTCCGTTACAGAATCGCTCCTGCTGGTCTCGGAAATGTCCTAGGTTACCTCGGGAGAGTAGCCCAAGCCTTGGTTTTGTATCGAACGTACCCAGAGTCATCCCTCACTCTGCGTGCTCTGGGGCGACTGTCGAACCCGTCGGGGGGCCAGCCTACGAACCCCTGATCAGTAGTGGGCGCAGAGCCCGAGTGGCCTGAGGCGGCTGTTGAACCCTTTCGAGGGGCCAGCCTTCGAACCTCTGACTAGTAGTGGGCGCGGATCCCGAGTGCTCTGAGGCGGCTGTAGAACCCCTCCGAGGGGCCAGCCCTCGAACCTCTGATCAGTAGGGGGCTCGGGGCCCGCTTCCTTCACGGAGAAGGATCCCTTTCAGAGTATACCCTTTCCCGGTCCCTGTTAGCAAGAGAGAGAAAGTGGAAGCGAAAAAGGGATACGAAATCGAACGACATGACGTACCTTTTTTGATGCGGTCATTATGGCGGAGGTGAAGCATTGCCCGCTTCACCTGCCAAAGGTGTCGCCTGCCCTGCCGCAGAGTTAATGCGATGGGACGAGTGGTTCGCGGGGCAGTCATTGTGCATGCGCGAGCCGTTCAAGGAACGGAACACGGGCGCGTCGTCTTCACGCCGTGGGAGAGGGCTCTCTCGCTGTTCTAGGAGGGGACGTGAGCCTGCAGATGATTTGATTGCTGCTTCCGCCCGCCTGCCGCCGCCATTACTGCCGGCCCACTTCTGGCTATATCGACCGTCGCGCCTTCTCCCGCGGCTGACTGACCCATGACCGGCGTGCCTGGTTGGCACTGCTGGGCCGTGCGCAGGGTTGCCTCGAGTTGCGGCACCGATTCCGCGGTCGAGGATGCGCGGCACTGGCGCGAGTGGTGGTGCAGTTTTTCGCACGTAGTAACCGGCGCGCCGGTTACATAACGTGTGGGACTGGGCCTCCATGCTGGATGCGTCGAAGTCGAAAGGGTGCGCCCCCTTGGTGCAGTTGTATGCCGTCTGCATGGCGGTTCTGCCCTTTCACCCGCTGGTTTGGGCGAAGACGGAGGAATGCTTGTAACCGCTGGGCGGTTACACGCTCCGCGCGCGGCGGTTTGGCTTCTTCTATCCTGGGCCAGCTTGCATGTCGTGTGGGGCCCAGCCCCCATGTCGTAGGGGGTGGACCTTAGAGCGTGTTGGTGAAGACTCAGTCCGCGACGGCTGAGGACGCAAGTGGGCAGAGTCGCCTTTAAAAAGGGATCGACCTCCTGGGTGGTAGCCATGCCTTCGCACCTTCCTCATTTGTCGCGCCCTTCCGCCTTCTGAGCCCCCGGATGGGGAGCGCCCACGTTGTCTTCGTATCGTTGTGGAAGGAGCGCAACCTTGTGGAGGTTGGTACCTTTCAGCCATCGCTCGGCTTCAAGGATTTTCGTCGTGCAGCCCGGCTGCATCCCCTTGCCGATGGTCACCCCAGACGGTGACCACCAGTTTGATGGTGGGGAGAAGCAAGCCGAGCTGCGGCCTCTGCCTTGCCCTCAGCTTCAAGGATTTTCGTCATCCGGGCTGAGGCGGAGTAGCGAGGCGAGCCGGGGCCTACCTTGGCGTGGGCTGGTGTCCCGCTCCTTCCTCCAGCTTCTGAGGGTGGAAACCATCCTCCAGCTCTGCGGAGGAGGCGTCCTCCAGCCATGCCGGGGAAAGCGAATTGCTGCTGCCCAGCCAGGGTGCAGCATTCCGTCCTCTGTCCGGGCGACGGTGGCCAGCCGCACCGGGGGGTCTCACAACACGTCGTACGCCGCGAGGGCGGTACTCATGTTCTGGGACGGTCCCATTCTCGTTCTCGTGGCGAGAACGAGAGTGAGGACCTGCCGGTGCGCTTTGGGGCAGCCGGCACCCGCTGGTGCGGTGTTGGTGGGCAGGTGGACGCCGCCGTCGGTGCTGTGGTGGCAGCAGCCGGAGAAGGTTTCTTTGCCGACGAGATTGCCAACTCCGCCTGCACCCCCGGACCTCCATCTCCCTGGCTTGAATGGCTAGTTCTCGTCCTTTATGGGCGAGAGCTTTTCCGCCGCAGCGTTTTCCCTGAAGCCGTTGCTGCAGCTGTCTTGCCACCCGGGACGGAGGTCGTTGTCGCTGCTGCAGCAGTGGGCGGTGGTGTGCCGCTTGGAGTTCGTCGTCCCGCGGGCCTCCTGGTATGGAGGTTGTTCATACCCGCGGGAACGGAACAGGATTCCCGTTTGTAATGGCACCTTGAGTGCTGGCGTATGTTCATTGCGGCTGTCGGGGCCTGAACATCTGTGTATTTGGGCGTAAAGCCATGTTTCTTCCCCATTTTGTGCACTAGGACTCGCCTGTCGGCTAGCTAGACCGTTTAACCAAGTGTGAGTTGCCCTGTGCGGAAGATGACGAGTGAGGTATCCGTATCCCGGAGGTGTAGGAGTCCCTCGGCTCGGTCGGCCTTGCCGCTCAAGGCTTCTCTCGCTTAGTGAAGGAACCCTCGGCTGCTCTGCGATGAGCCGAAGCCGGAGGCAGCGGTGTTAGCATGGACAGAGGCGGAGTTGGCTGGAGAAGAAACTTTGTCGGCCCAGGCGTAGGGGACTTCCCAAGCTGAGGAGGCGTTGCAGTGGCGGCTGGGACCTGGCTAGGTCGTCCACTGGCGGGACCAACCCTGGAGTCGGGCTGCCGAGGCCTTGAGCCGGGCTGGTGTCCTCGGGGGACAGCTGGCTGAGGCTACGGAGCGGCCGGTCCGGCCGTCTGCTTGGGCCGGGTTCCTGGAGGAGACCCTAGCGGCGATGGCCCAGACGCGGTGCTGACATCTTCCTTCGAGGTGGAGATCCTCCGACCATGTTGCTGTCCGAGGCGGGGTCGGATTCCGCCGAAGGTGGAGTCAATGCCGAGGGTGCTGCTGCTCCCCCTACTGACGTCTGAACCTGCAGGAACAATTTGTCTGTAGTGTGCGTATGTTTTTTGCGGCCGCCGAGGCCCAAACATACCCTCGTCGTGTTGTAAAGCTGCGTTTCTTTTCCCCTTGTTTCGAGTATCAAGACTTGTTCGTCGGTAACAGAATCGTTTATCCGAGCGAGAGTTACTTATCGCAGAAGGTGATGAGTGAGGTATCCGTATCCCGGAGGCGTAGGAGTCCCTCGGCTCGGTCGGCCTTGTCGCTTACGTGTACTCTTACTCGTCCGTAGGATTCTGTTATCGATATAGTCGAGATGGCACGAAAAATCATTTCGGCCGAAAAATTTTCGAGCGCTAAGACTTGTTCGGACAACGGAATCGCTTATCCGAGCGTGAGTTACTTATCGCAGAAGGTGATGAGTGAGGTATCCGTATCCCGGAGGCGTAGGAGTCCCTCGGCTCGGTCGGCCTTGCCGCTTATGTGTATTCCGTCGTTTTCAGGATTCCACTTTCGAAGTAGTCGAAAAGCACGAAAGATGTTCTGGCAGAAAGACTTTTTCCTTGGAAAATTTTGACGCAGAGGGGGTTCCCCCCTTCTAGCCCCCGAGGGAGGGTCGAGCTTTGCCGAGGCAAGGTTGACCCTTCCTTGATGGTTAGACTTTATTTGTGTAAGTGAACGAGGTATATGAACGACTTTAAAACATCGTAAGGGTAGAAGCGACGTAGCTGTCGGATGTTCCAAGCGTTGCTGTAGACCTCGCCTTGACTGTTAGCCAGCTTGTATGTTCCAGGCTTCAGAATCTTGGCGATGATGAACGGCCCTTCCCAGGGAGGCGTGAGCTTGTGGCACCCTCGGGCGTCTTGTCGTAGCCGGAGCACCAAGTCGCCCACCTGGAGGTCTCGGGACCGAACCCCTCGGGCGTGGTAGCGTCGCAGAGACTGCTGATACCGCGCCGAGTGTAGCAAGGCCATGTCCCGAGCCTCTTCCAGCTGGTCCAGTGAGTCTTCTCGGCTGGTCCGGTTGCTCCGAGCATCGTATGCCCTCGTCCTCGGGGAGCCGTATTCTAAGTCTGTGGGCAAGATAGCCTCGGCCCCATAGACTAGGAAAAACGGCGTGAAGCCCGTGGCTCGTCTTGGCGTCGTCCTCAGACCCCAGACCACCGAGGGGAGTTCCTTCATCCATTGCCTGCCGAACTTGTTGAGGTCGTTGTAGATCCTCAGCTTGAGTCCTTGCAGAATCATGCCGTTGGCACGCTCTACCTGCCCATTCGTCATGGGGTGAGCTACGGCGGCCCAGTCCACCCGAATGTGGTGGTCCTCGCAGAAGTCTAGGAACTTCCTGCCGGTGAACTGGGTGCCGTTGTCGGTGATGATGGAGTTTGGGACCCCGAAGCGATGGATGATGTTGGTGAAGAACGCCACCGCCTGTTTGGACCTGATGCTGTTTAGGGGTCGGACCTCAATCCACTTGGAAAATTTGTCGATGGCGACCAGCAGGTGCGTGAAGCCCCCGGGTGCCTTCTGCAAGGGACCGACGAGGTCCAGACCCCACACAGCAAACAGCCAGGTGATGGGTATTGTTTGCAGAGCCTGAGCGGGCAGGTGGGTCTGCCTTGCGTAGAATTGACACCCTTGGCAGGTGCGTACAATCGTAGTGGCGTCGGCCACTGCGGTTGGCCAGTATAAACCTTGTCGGAAGGCGTTTCCAACGAGGGCCCGAGGTGCTGCGTGGTGACCGCAAGCCCCCGAGTGAATTTCTTGCAATAGCTCCTATCCTTCGGCGATGGATATGCATCGCTGGAGGATGCCTGAGGGGCTGTGGTGGTAGAGCTCCTTTCCGTCACCCAGCAAGACGAACGACTTAGCGCGCCGCGCCAGTCGCCGAGCTTCGGCTCTGTCGAGGGGTAGCTCTCCTCGATGGAGATATTGCAGGTATGGGGTCTGCCAATTTCGATTAGGCGTGACCCCATTCCGCTCTTCCTCGACGCGCAGTGCCTCACCCTCGGGGGCCGAGGGTGCCTCGGGCAGGGCCGAGGCTGCCTCAGGCTGAGCTGAGGGCGCCTCGGGCTGAGCCGAGGGCGCCTCGGGCGGTGCCGAGGCCTTCTCGGGCTCAGGCGTGTCATCGGTCTTGATGGAGGGTTGATGTAGGTCTCGAGAGAAGACGTTCGGAGGAACCGTTGTCCGCCCCGAGGCTATCTTAGCCAGCTCGTCTGCAGTCTCGTCGTATCGTCAAGCGACATGGTTGAGCTCGAGCCCATAGAACTTGTCCTCCAGGCGCCGAACCTCGTCGCAGTAGGCTTCCATCTTCGGGTCACGGTAGTGGGAGTTCTTCATGACTTGGTCGATGACAAGCTGCGAGTCGCCACGAGCGTCGAGGCGCCGAACCCCTAGCTCGATGGAGATGCGCAACCCGTTAACTAGAGCCTCATACTCGGCCATGTTGTTGGACGCCGGGAAATGGAGGCGCAGCACGTAGCGGAGGTGCTTCCTGAGGGGGTGAGATGAAGAGCAGGCCCGCGCCCGCTCCTGTTTTCATCAGCGACCCATCAAAATACATGGTCCAGAGTTTCGGTTGGATCGGAGCTGCTAGAAGCTGGGTGTCGACCCATTCAGCGACAAAGTCCACCAAGACTTGGGACTTGATGGCCTTTCGAGGGGCGAACGAGATTTTCTCACCCATGATCTCCACTGCCCACTTTGCAATCCTACCCGAGGCCTCTCGGCACTGGATGATCTCCCCCAGGGGGAAGGATGACACCACAGTCACCGGATGAGACTCGAAGTAGTGTCGCAACTTTCGTCGTGTCAGAATTACCGCGTACAGCAGCTTCTGAATTTGCGGGTAGCGGATTTTGGTCTCGGATAGTACCTCACTGATGAAGTAGACCGGCCTCTGGACGGGCAATGCGTGCCCCTCTTCTCGTCTCTCGACCACGATCGTGGCGCTGACCACCTGAGTGGCAGCGGCGACGTAGATCAAGAGGGCTTCTCCGGCAGCGGGGGGCACCAAGATGGGCGCGCTTGTAAGGAGCGCCTTTAGGTTCCCGAGGGCTTCCTCGGCCTCGGGGGTCCAAGTGAAGCGCTCGGTCTTCCTTAAGAGGCGATACAGGGCAGGCCTCTTTCGCCGAGGCGCGAGATGAAGCAGCTCAGAGCCGCAAGGCATCCCATGACCCTCTGTACTCCTTTCAAGTCCTTGATAGGCCCCATGTTGGTGATGACCGCGATTTTCTCCGGGTTGGCCTCGATGCCCCGCTCGGAGACGATGAACCCCAGGAGCATGCCTCGGAGGACTCCGAAGACACACTTCTCGGGATTGAGTTTTACGCCTTTCTCCTTGAGACACTTGAATGTCGTTTCAAGGTCGGAGAGGAGGTCGGAGGCTTCCCTCGTCTTTACTACGATGTCATCGACGTAAGCCTCGACCGTTCGACCAATGTGCTCCCCGAACACATGGTTCATGCACCTTTGGTATGTCGCACCCGCATTCCTCAAACCGAATGGCATAGTAATGTAGCAATACATGCCAAAAGGTGTGATGAAAGAAGTCGCGAGCTGGTCGGACTCTTTCATCCTGATTTGGTGATACCCTAAGTAGGCATCGAGGAACGACAGTGTTTCGCACCCAACAGTGGAATCCACAATTTGATCGATGCGAGGCAGAGGGTAGGGAACCTTCGGACATGCTTTGTTTAGACCAGTGTAGTCTACTCACATCCGCCATTTCCCATCTTTCTTTTTCACAAGCACATGGTTGGCTAGCAATTTGGGATGGAATACCTCTTTGATGAACCCTGCATCCATCAGCTTGTGGATCTCCTCGCCTATGGCTCTGCGCTTTTCTTCGTCGAATCGGCGCAGAGGCTGCTTCACGGGTTGGGCTCCAGCTCGGATATCTAGTGAGTGCTCGACGACATCCCTCGGTATGCCAGGCATGTCCGAGGGACTCCACGCAAAAACCTCGGCGTTTGCGCGGAGAAAGTCGACGAGCACTGCTTCCTATTTGGGGTCGAGCTCGGAGCCGATCCGTACTTGCTTGGGGGCGTCGTTGCTGGGGTCGAGAGGAACAGACTTAACCGCCTCTGCTGGTTCGAAGTTGCCGGTGTGGCGCTTCGCATCTGGCGCCTTCTTGGGGAGGCTCTCCATGTCGGTGATGAGGGCCTCAGATTCGGCGAGGGTCTCAGCGTACTCCACGCACTCCACGTCGCATTTGTACGCGTGTCGGTACGTGGGGCCGACAGTGATGACCCCGTTGGGGCCCGACATCTTGAGCTTGAGGTAGGTGTAGTTGGGGACGGCCATGAACTTGGCATAGCATGGTCTCCCCAGCACTGCGTGGTAGGTTCCTCGGAACCCGACCACCTTGAACGTGAGGGTTTCCTTTCGGAAGTTGGAGGGAGTCCCGAAGCAGACGGACAGATCAAGTTGTCCAAGGGGTTGGACGAGCTTCCCAGGAACGATCCCGTGAAAGGGCGCCACACCGGCCCGGATTGAAGACAGATCGATCTGCAGGAGCCCGAGGGTGTCGGCGTAGATGATGTTGAGGCTGCTGCCTCCGTCCATGAGGACCTTGGTAAGCCTGACGTTGCCGATGACAGGATCAACAACGAGCGGGTACTTCCCCGGGCTCGGCACGCGGTCGGGGTGGTCGCCTTGGTTGAAGGTGATGGGCTTGTCGGACCAGTCTAAGTAGACTGGCGCCGCCACCTTCACCGAGCAGACCTCCCGGCGCTCTTGCTTGCGGTGCCGAGCCGAGGCGTTCGCCACTTGCCCACCGTAGATCATGAAGCAGTTGTGGACCTCGGGGAACTCCTCTGCCTTGTGGGCTTCCTTCTTGTCGTTGTCGGGGGACCTGCCACCTTCTACTGGTGGCCCGGCCTTGTGGAAGTAGCGCCGAAGCATGACGCACTCCTCAAGGGTGTGCTTGACGGGACCCTGATGATAGGGGCACGACTCCTTGAGCATCTTGTCGAACAAGTTGGCGCCTCCGGGAGGCTTCCGAGGGTTCTTGTGCTCGGCGGCGGCGACAAGGTCTACGTCGGCGGCGTCGCGTTTCGCTTGCGACTTCTTCTTGCCCTTCTTCCTCGTGCCGCGCTGAGCGGATGCCTCAGAGACGTCTTTTGGCTAGCACCCCTGAGGCTGCTTGTCCTTCCGGAAGATGGCTTCGACCGCCTCCTGACCAGAGGCGAACTTGGTGGTGATGTCCATCAGTTCGCTCGCCCTGGTGGGAGTCTTGCGACCCAGCTAGATCACCAGGTCGCGGCAAGTGGTGCCAGCGAGGAACGCGCCGATGACATCTGAGTCGGTGATGTTGGGCAGCTCGGTGCGCTGCTTCGAGAATCACCAGATGTAATCCCACAGGGATTCTCCTGGCTGCTGGCGGCAGCTTCGGAGATCCCAGGAGTTCCTAGGGCGCACGTATGTGCCCTGGAAGTTGCCGGCGAAGGCTTTGACCAGGTCGTCCCAGTTGGAGATCTGCGCAGGAGGCAGATGCTCCAGCCAGGCTTGGGCGGCGTCGGAGAGGAACAGGGGAAGGTTGCGGATGATGAGGTTGTCATTGTCCGTTCCACCCAGCTGGCAGGCCAGCCGGTAGTCCGCGAGCCACAGTTCCGGCCTTGTCTCCCCCGAGTACTTGGTGATGGTAGTCGGGATTCGGAACCGGGTCGGGAACGACGCCCGTCGTATGGCCCGGGTGAAAGCTTGCGGACTGGATGGTTCGGGCGAAGGGCTCCGATCCTCCTCGCTGTCGTAGCATCCCCCACGCCTGGGGTGGTAGCCTCAGCGCACCTTTTCGTCGAGGCGGGCTCAACGGTCGCGGCGGCGGTGCTCGTTGCTGAGGCGACCCGGGGCCGCAGGCGCTGTGTCCCGCGTGCGCCCGGTGTGGACCGAGGCTTCCCGCATGAATCGGTAAGTCGCGGCGCGATGCTCCGGGGGGTATCCCTGCCTTCGGGAGGCAGAGCTTTCGGCCCATCGGATCGCGACATCCTCCAGGAGATTCTTGAGCTCTCCCTGGATACGCCACCCCTCGGTGGCGGATGGTTCCAGCATCACTCAGAGTAGTATTGCTGCTGCAGCCAGGTTCTGGCCGACCCCACTAGAAGTCAGGGGCAGCCTTGCCCTGGCATCGTCGGTGATGCGGTGCTGGACGTCCTGGGCCAAATGACGCGCTTCCCCGGCTGGTGCTCGGCCTGCCCACTCCTGCCCGATGTTCTGCCGGAGCTGCACAAGTTGCCCTGCTTCCTCATCGAGCCTGGCCTGCATCTCGTGGATTTGCTCGAGCTGTGCGTCCTGACCCCCCGCAAGGACTGGGACCATAGCTAGCTCCCGAAGGATGTCAACGCGAGGCGCAGGCCTAGGGGGATCGCCGTTCTCCGACATACCAAGGTGGTTGCCTTCGTCGAGACCCCCTAGATCGACGTGGAAACATTCGCGACTTGGGCCATAGTCCCTGTCGCTGAGGCTGTGGCTACCATCGGAGCAATCGGAGAGGCAGTAGTCGCATGCGGTCATGAAGTCCCGCATGGCACTGAGGTTATCGAGCCCGGAGAAATCCCAACCAGAGTTGGGCTCGTCGTCTTCCTCGGAACCCGGGGGCCCGTAGGTCGAGACGACCGTCAATCTGTCCCAGGTTGACCACATATGGTACCCCGGGAGGTTTGGATATGCCTTTATGAAAGCGTCCACCGAAGCGGGATCGCTTGGTGGGTCGAAGCTGAATCTAAAAGGCACAGGATGAGAAACAGACGGTACCTCCTGATCGACGGATGGTGACGGAGTCGCGTCAGGGACGGACTGCACCGTTATCTCAGGTACGAGGCTAACGTCCAGCAGGTCCTTCGCGAGCGTGCTGGCGTCGTCCGTTTGCTTGAGGTTGGCGTGTTGCGAGGAAACGACGCTCATCTTTGTCTCAAACGCGAGGTCAACGCCCGACGTGTCCCCCGCTGGGGCGCCGGCGTCGTCGACTCGCTCGACAGCCGACGAGGTGTCGCCTCCTGCTTGGCCATGATTGCCCCGCCTCCTTCCCCATTGACGGGGAAGGTGACGGGACAGACTCGGATGCTGTTCTTTCGCCACGCGAGGAAGACGTCGTCGATTCCGCTGCCGGCGGGCGGGCTGACAGCCGCCATTGTCGTTGTCGTGCGGCGGAGGAAGGGGTATCATGTCGTAGCTACCGTCGAGGGACATGAACTCGAGACTCCCAAAACGGAGCTTCGTCCCGGGTTGGAGAGGTTGCTGGAGACTACCCATCTGGAGCTTGACGGGAAGCTGTTCGTCAACACGCAGCAGTCCCCTACCTGGCGCGCCAACTGTCGGCGTTTCGACCCCGGGGGGTCCCTGGACCGACGAGTAAATTGTCGCTGCGTGTCCCAGCCCAGATGGGTCGGCGCGAGACGAAGACACAAGGGGGGAAACAGTAAGGGGAACCGCGGCCGCGTGTTGTCCTGCGCCCAGGGCGGATGCGCTTATAGTAGGGGGTTACAAGCGTTCGCGAGGGAGAGAGAGAGGGCGTGAGACTGCGCGTCAGCCCGTTCTCCCGCGCGGCCGCCTTTCGTACGAGGGCCCTGGACCTTCCTTTTATAGACGTAAGGAGAGGGTCCAGGTGTACAACGGGGGTGTAGCAGTGTGCTAACATGTCTAGCAAAGGGGAGCCAGAGCCCCATGTACATGCCGACGTGGCTGTCGGAGAGGTGTTGGAGCCCTGTTCATGTGGCGTCGTGGCCATTGGAGGAGTGCTTGAGCCCTGTAGAAGCACAGCTGTCGGGGCTGTCAGATCCTTGCTGACGTATCCTTGCTTCCGTAGGGGGCCGAGAACCGCCGTCGTCATGGAGCACGCGGGGAGTCATCATTACTTGTTTTACCTGGGCGAGCCAGATGGGACGTCGGTCTTGTTCCCCATAGCCTGAGCTAGCTAGGGGTAGGGTAATGATGTACCCTCCTGCGACGTGGTCGGTCCGAGCCCAAGGTCGGGCGAAGCGGTGGCTCCTCCGAGGTCGAGGCTGAGTCCGAGCCCGGGGGTCGGGCGAGGCGGAGACCGTCGTCCGAGGTCGAGGTTGAGTCCGAGCCCTGGGGTCGAGCGAGGCGGAGACCGTCGTCCGAGGTCGAGGTTGACTCCGAGCCCTGAGGTCGGGCGAGGCGGAGATCGTCGTCCGGAGTCGAGGTTGAGTCCGAGCCCTAGGGTCGGGCGAGGTGGAGATCGTCGTCCGGAGTCGAGGTTGAGTTCGAGCCCTGGGGTCGGGCGAGGCGGAGATTCGTATGGCGCCTGAGGCCGGACTTGGCTGCTGTCAGCCTCACCCTGGCAGGTGGCACAGCAGTCGGAGCAGCGCAGGCGGCGCCGTTTTCCTGCCAGGTCAGTCAGTGGAGGGGCGAAGTGACTGCGGTCACTTCGGCCTTGTCGACTGAAGAGCGCGCGTCAGGGTAAGGTGTCAGGCGATCCTTGCATTGAATGCTCCTGCGATACGGTCGGTTGGCGTGGCGATCTGGCCAAGGTTGCTTCTCCGTGAAGCCTGCCCGAGCTGGGCCTCGGGCGAGTCGAAGGTGCGTCCGTTGCTTGAGGAGACCCTCGGGCGAGGCGTGAATCTGCCTTGGTCTACCGTTCCTGCCCGAGGCTCGGCTCGGGCGAGGCGAGATCGTGTCCCTTGAGTGGACGGAGCCTTGACCGGAATTGCGCCCATCAGGCCTTTGCAGCTTTGTGCTGATGGGGGTTACCAGCTGAGATTAGGAGTTTTGGGGGTACCCCTAATTACGGTCCCCGACAAGCGCTATCCCCTCCAACCCTCACAATAGTCATGTTGCGGAAGTATCTTCCTCTCATAGCATCAACGTGACTCTGTTTGATAGTCGATTTCCTGAAGATGGTATGGCTTGGTCGCCACGGATGATCTTCAGAATCTTTGTCTCCACTTTCTACATCATACTCGTCGCTGTCGTTTGAATCCTCAGACAATTCAGCAAGTATTTCTCTTGTAATCTTTTCTGTGTTCGTCTTTGCCATGGATTCTAAAAACCCAGAAATGAAAGGATCTGTAGCTCTCTTCTTTTCATAAAGCTTCTCTTCCTCAGTTATCTTCTTTTCCTGAGACATCTTCTCCCCAGACACGGAGCAAAAACACGTCTTTGAATCGAAGCTCTAAAAAACTTGAAAATCAAGTAAGAGCTATTGAGCAAGAGCCAGAAATTTGAGAAAATAACGCAAATAGCCGAAATAGCGCATCAAATGCCGCTGCTGTGGGTTCATATTTATACGCCCAGAGCCATGCAACTTGGCGGGTCCCACCTGTCATTGACTGTCGCTATTCTAGTGAAGGGAAGGTGTGTTGGGGGCCTTCGTCCTCCGAAGGTCCTCAAAAACATGATTTGACAATGTTTTCCAAGTGGATTATGTGAACAGGTATCTTCGGTCTCAGAATTATAAAGCACGGTCAGGACAAAGCCTGAACCAGACGAAGGGCGAGCTGATTACCAAGCTCTACGAAGGTGCACAGCCGAAGCTGTGTGCAAGGAAGCTTCGTCACGATAGCGGAAAGGGGAACCGACTTAAAGATGAAAAGACTACGTGGGCCTCGACAGATTTCCATAAGTCATTAACAAATGTAATGGACATGGATGTAATTTTACGTGGGCTGCGTCCCGCGTCTATAAATAGATGAACAGTACTCCCGTACTGTTCACGCTGACTTGGCATTGGCTTTTGCGTCACGCTTGTACTTTTTTACCTTCTCTCAGGACCGAAGGTACATTTGTAATTTGAAATCATTTCTATTTCTTCATGTTAATAAAATAGGAATGATTCTATGTTGATGTTTATATTTCACGCTTTATATGAATCCTTCGTCATTATTTATTATATTTACGAAGGTACGTCTTTTATGACCTTCGTCCTAAAATCATTATTTCCCGAAGGGGCATAACGTTTCGAAGGACGAAAGACTTTAACATTTAACACTTTTTATGTTGCCTTGTTCTTAATCCGAAGCATTTGAGAACAAGTCTCCAACATTGGCGCCCACCTCCGGTGAACTCACTTCCACTTCGAGCTTTTTTGAACACCTTCGGAAGCTATCGACCTTCGCTATGGCGCCGAAGAAAGCTTCAGCGATTGGGGCTTCAGCACTGCAACCGCTGGACCACAACCAGGAGACCGTCTCTCTTCGGGAGGCCCGAAGCCAGAAGAGAAAGGCCGTTAGCCCGACGCTTCAGGAGGAAGAGCTAGACCAAGAAATCAGGGATATGGAGATGCTACATCAACAGGTGCAGAGGAAGAAGGAGAAGATGGCCCGGCTAGCTGAGTTACAGCGGCAGATAGATGAAGCCTCTGAGGAAGTTCGCCATCTTACCCATGATGAGCAAAACAGAAGGCCTCAGCAGAAAGACCTTCATCAGGAGGGCTTCATCAACGAAGATGACTGGTATGATAATTTCCATCAGGGAAATTTTGTTTTCGATGATGCTTCTCCTTTGTCTGCTGAGCTGCAGGCTACGCCTTGGCCTTCGTCCTATAAGCCACCCCAGCTTCCCATGTTCGATGGCCATTCGGACCCGAAACAGTTCTTGATGAGTTACGAAGCAACAGTGTCTTCGTATGGTGGCAATGCTGCGGTAATGGCAAAGTCTTTCGTTATGGCCGTCAGGAGTGTTGCTCAGACCTGGTATTCCTCCCTTCGGCCAGGAACGATCACTTCATGGCAAAAGCTGAAGGATATGTTACTGACCAGCTTTCAAGGATTTCAGACGAAGCCGGTCATAGCTCAAGCCTTGTTCCAGTGCATTCAGGATCATGAAGAATACCTTCAGGCGTATGTCCGAAGGTTCTTACGTTTGAGGGCGCAGGCACCAACGGTGCCCAATGAAATTGTTATCGAAGCCATGATCAAGGGGCTTCGTCCTGGGCCTGCAGCTCAATACTTTGCTAGAAAGCCGCCTCAGACCCTGGAGAAACTGCTCCAAAAGATGGATGAGTACATTCGTGCTGACAATGACTTTCGCCAAAGAAGGGAGGAGGCCTTCAGATTTTCTGAGATGACCAGGGGCTTCGGAGGAAGATACTACCCGAGGCATGTCCGGTCCATCCACAGCTCTACTCAGAATGATGATAAGGGGAGTCAGCAGAGCAGACCGCAGTGCTCCTCACAGGCTTCGGGGCAACAACAAGCTTCCTTCCGGCCACCAGCTCCGAGAGGCAGAGGCGCCAGGGGCTTCGGCGGAAGATTCGGAGATCAACCAAGGAAATTGTTTTGCTTGTTCTGTGGAGAAAACAAGGGCCATACCACCAGGACGTGCTATATTACAATCCAGAAGCAAAAGGAGATAGCCGAAGCTGCATCTCAACAAGTTCAGCCGAAGCAGGTCATGCATACTGCTTCGTATCATCCGCCTTACATCCCACAATACATAGACAACCACCCTGCAGCTTCTGTAGCTTCGGCAAGTCAACCTCAAGCTTCCTGGCAACAGCCCCCGCCTCCACCTCCATTGCAACAGGGTCAACAGCCAGAAGGGAGTCAATATGCTCCACATCAAAGGGACTTCAGAGAACAATCCGAAGCTCGCACAGTCAACAGCACTGTGCCAGAGTCGAAGCACATTTATTGACACATATCCTACCTTTGATAGCAGTCTTTTCCATTCAGTTCTATTCTCTGTAGCAAAAACATTGATAGTTTCCATGTAATAATTTCGCTGTTTCCCACGAGGAAAATCTATTTTCTCCACAGGCTTAAGTTGATGAAGTTTTTGTGTTAACAAGGAGGGTCTTCGGATTATTAAAAATCCTTCGGAGTAACAGAAAGTCGTTCTAAGGAACGCAGAGTAAGTTGCCGAAGTTACAAAAAGCCGTTCCAAAGGGAGCGCAGTGTAAGTTTTCTGCTCAAAAGTCGTTCCTAAAGGAATGCAGAGCTTACAGCGAAAAGTCAACGCTGATACCGTCTAAGTAAAAGACGAAGAAGCTCCAAAGACGTTCCTAAGGGAATGCAGAGCTTATACCGTCTAAGTAAAAGGCGAAGAAGCTCCAAAGACGTTCCTAAGGGAATACAGAGCTTACGAATGTATTTTGTGTGTATCTTCGGAACAGACGTCATTTCCATAACATAACATCATCACATCATTTCGCATAGCATAAGCATCATACATCATGTTGCATACGGCAAAAGAGGGGCACACAGTATTAACCTTCGAAAGAATGTTTTGAGAAAATGCAAATTGTGCAAAGTCACAAGGGAATACAATGATAATCTTCGGAAAATAGCTTCGGAGGCTGTTTTTACGAAGCAGGGATGAGCTTCATCAGAGCAATATCAAAATTGTTTAGCTTCGGAGAATGCTTTCACGAAGCATGGATGTGACTTATCAGAACAGTTTTAACGGAGAATATTTTCTTCACGAAGCATGAAAAGAAGGGAAGGTGTTTTTTCGCCGAAGGCTCAAAAATGGTATGTATGTAGAATTTCATGCATCGTAAAGAATTGAATAATGAAAAGAAACTTGTATATTACATTCAAATGTACAAAATGTTACATAGATCACACTTTAAATGTTTTTTCTAAATAGCATCTAGTCTTCTCTTAATACTGCTTCGGCGGCTTCATTTAGAAGTTGATCAACAACTTTGTCCATGATAGCTTCGGCCATTTGTTTAATTTCATCATCCCCTTTTGTGTGCGGGTCGGCAGTCGATTCAGCAGCTTCTGAGGGAAAAGAATATTTCTTCATTACTATTACAAACCGTGAGCAAAGTTTGAAATAAAAATTACAACACAACAAGAACGACTAATTGGTACCTAATTGCCTTTCGGGCTCTGTACTCCTTTCGGCAGCTTCTGCCACTTTCCTAGCATCATGAATGCCTTTTTTCGCTCCTTTGGATGATTTCTTGCGCCATTCCTCGGCCACCGTCGTTCCAGATATCAGTAAAAAATTTGCCACCAACCACGCTTGCTTCGGCCGAGGGGTCCTTGATGTCTTCGGAAGATAAGGTAGCTTCGGATTGAGCTAAAAATTTTACATGCCCGCAACCTTTTTTCTCTAAGACAGAAGCAATTCCTCTGGCGCCCGAAAAAGCGCAGATATCGCCGCGACTGCTCAGGATCTCCTCGAAGGCCTCTGCTTCGTGACTAATCCATTCCAGTGGACCTTCGGGATTGCCTCGAGAGAAATTTTCTTCGCTGGAAAAGGCGCCCACGCTGGCGAAGCTGGTTTTAATTTTATTCACGCATTCTATAGATTTAACATAACATTTCCTCTGAGATGAACGAAGCTCTTTAACTCTTAACTCCAATTTGTTGACCATATGATCACTGAGTTCTCGTTTTGTTTCCTCAAGCACGCGCTCCTCTCTAGCTCTAGCCAGCTGTTTCTGAAGATCTTTAATTTCACGTTTTTGGGCTTCGGCCTGGGTTTTTGAAGCAGCTTCGTCCTTCTTTACTTTGTCTACCAGCGTAAGCAGAATTTTATCCTTTTCCAGAGCTTCGTTTCTCAGTTTGATAACTTCGGAGCGCAAATTGTTGAACGCAATCTCATAGCTTTCATCTTCGGCGCTTTTTTGGGCTCTTAATGCGTTGCTTAGAATTAAGCCCTGTACGAAAAAGAATCCATATAAGAATATAGGAATGAATTACGTATTAAAAAAAAGTTTTTTTTCAAACGCTTAATTCCCAAACCTTTAGGCTATTGTATGCAAGACTGTCTGCGAGATCCTCTTTCGTCATGGCGCTTAATCCAGCTTCGAGCTTCGGGAAGCCTATACTCCTGGCCATCTCTCGGCAGACAGATAGTTCTTTATTATCAGGAAGGCAGTATAGGAAGTCATCTTCATTTGTACCATTGAATATTACTGCCCCCTTTGGATATTTTAGCTCTTTCGCATAATGGTTGGCTTCATAAGTTTCTTCTGCAGATAGTTTCTTCCCCGAAGCGTGTCGTATAATGTAATCGCATATGCTGGCAGGAGCTTCGGGGATGGCAGTGTCAATTTCTTCAACTACAACTGGTTCTGATATTTTTATTGCTTCGGCTTCCAAAGATTGCTCCTTGGAGGGCTCTGAAGGCCCAGCTTCAGCTTCAGCTTGTTGCGTCGAAGCTTCAGTAGAAGCTTCAGCAACTTCAACACTCTTTTTTGGAGTTGTGCTTGAAGACTTAATTGTCTCCAAGACATCTAGCACGTTTACCATTCTTTTCCTTTTTGGGGTCACCGATGGCCCCTTTTGGTTTTTTATTGCTTCGACATTTACCGAAGGACTTAAGATTTCAGACATTTTTGGCTCGTCAATCTTCGGCTTTTCTACTGCTGAAGGCGCTTCAGTCTTTTCTTCCATCTTCGGCACTGGAGCTGGTTCTGTAGCTTCAGAGGCCAAAGAAGCTTCATCAATGAATTCTGGCACTGTGGCCGGCTCAATAAAGCGTGTCCGATGGGTGAGCACCTTCATCTTTTTTCTTTGAGGCGCTGGCTCACTAGGGGCACTTGTGGTAGCTTCTGTCGCAGGAGAAGTATTTTTCCTTTTGCGACCCAATACCGGATAGTGATAGTCAGGGTACATAAACCCGACTGCGTCAAACACACGGTTGAGCCTTTTCTTCTTTCGGCCTCCGAAGGCTGCTGATAGCGCAGTATTTTCGGCCTTCGAATATGCCCCAAGTAGCTCATCACTTAAAGTTTCAATGCTCTTCAGCCAGTCATCATCAGGTTCAACAAATTTATCTGCATATTTGAATGTGTATTTCAGTCTAACTAGTCCGCCTTCGTCGGACTCTTTAATAGTTTCCTTCGGCATTTCCCACTTTTCTGCAAGTGGCCATACCCTGAAGGCAATGTGCTCTTGGACCAAGTCCCTTGTCCCAATGAAAGAGCAGACTATGCCGAAGGCTCTTTGGCATTCCTCGGCTGCTTCGTCCATTTCAACCTTCGGCCTTCGAAGTCCGAAGCGTTGCCAGATAGGGCGCATTATGATACTCTTGACATTTTCTTGCACTGTTAAGTCGTTTTTTACATAGAACCATTCAGCCATCCAGGCTCCGGGCCATCTCTTCCGAAAGGTTGGCGCAGGGCGGCTTGACCCGGAGCGGGCACCGAAGCTGTAACACCCAAAATTATTGTGATATTGTTCTTTTCCCCACGGCTTCGTCTCATATAACAGTTCATGAATGTTGCAAAAACTTTTAGCATTTGGTTCTAAACCTTGACTTCTTGCAGCCCAGACAAATATCCCCATTCTTATGATAGCTTCGGGAGTAAGTTGATGAAGGTAGACTTGAAATGTTTTCAGTACCTCGACAACAAAGTTGCTCAGGGGGAATCGAAGCCCAGCCTTGAGAAAGCTTCGGAAAATCACAACTTCATCTTCTTCGGGGGTGGGAGAAGTCTTTTCTCCAGCGTCAGCCCTCACAATAGATATATCTCGAAAATACCGCCCCCTCATATTATCAATATGGCTCTGCTTGATAGTGGTTTTCCCGAAAACCGTGTGACTTGGCCGCCATGGACGATCTTCGGCCTCTTCCCCACCACTCTCTACATCATAGCTGTCGCTGTCACCAGTATCTTCGGACAAACCTTCGAGAATCTCCTTGGTGATTTTCTCTGTATTGGTCTCTGCCATCGCTATCAGGAACCCCAGATTCTTCTCCTCCTCGAGACTCAGCTTCGTCTCAGCAGGGATCTTCTTGCCTTCAGACATCTTCGGAAACGCTAAAAAATTGTTTCCGAGGCCGAAGCTTCAAAATCAAAAAGACCAGCAAATCTTAGTGCACAAGAGCTAAAAATTTTTTAGTGGGCCGAAGCAGATGGCAAGTGTGCGTACCAAATGAGTTTGCGGTGCGATCTTATTTATGCGCCCAGGGCGTTGAAAATTGAAAGGCCCCGCCTGTCAGTGAATGTTGCTATCCTAGCAAAGGGAAGGTGTTTTTTCGGACCTTCGGCTCAAGGCCTTCGTCCATATCGCAATCTGAATTTATTATTAACAAATTAATATTGCGAGGGGCTACTGTTGGGGGCCTTCGTCCTCCGAAGGTCCTCAAAAACATGATTTGACAATGTTTTCCAAGTGGATTATGTGAACAGGTATCTTCGGTCTCAGAATTATAAAGCACGGTCAGGACAAAGCCTGAACCAGACGAAGGGCGAGCTGATTACCAAGCTCTACGAAGGTGCACAGCCGAAGCTGTGTGCAAGGAAGCTTCGTCACGATAGCGGAAAGGGGAACCGACTTAAAGATGAAAAGACTACGTGGGCCTCGACAGATTTCCATAAGTCATTAACAAATGTAATGGACATGGATGTAATTTTACGTGGGCTGCGTCCCGCGTCTATAAATAGATGAACAGTACTCCCGTACTGTTCACGCTGACTTGGCATTGGCTTTTGCGTCACGCTTGTACTTTTTTACCTTCTCTCAGGACCGAAGGTACATTTGTAATTTGAAATCATTTCTATTTCTTCATGTTAATAAAATAGGAATGATTCTATGTTGATGTTTATATTTCACGCTTTATATGAATCCTTCGTCATTATTTATTATATTTACGAAGGTACGTCTTTTATGACCTTCATCCTAAAATCATTATTTCCCGAAGGGGCATAACGTTTCGAAGGACGAAAGACTTTAACATTTAACACTTTTTATGTTGCCTTGTTCTTAATCCGAAGCATTTGAGAACAAGTCTCCAACAAGGTGTTTTTTCGGACCTTCGGCTTAAGGCCTTCGTTCACGTCGCAGTCTTAATTTGTTATTTTAACAAATTAATACTACGAGGGCTACTATTGGGGGCCTTTGTCTTCCGAAGGTCCTCAAAAACATGACTAACATGCTTTCCAAGTATAATATGCTATTAAAGGGACCTTCGAACTTGGTATGGAGCTGTACACAATAAGGAAAACACGGTCTGGGAGAAGGTCGAACCAGTTCCGAAGCTACGCGTAAAGATGCTTCGGCTTAGCGATGGATAATGTAACCGACCTAAAGGGAAAAGGCTATTTGGTCCTTGGCAGATTGTTCTTGAGTCAATAGTAAATGTCATGGGCATGAATGTAATTTCACATAGGCTGCGTCCTGTGCCTATAAATAGATGAACAGTAGCACCATACTGGACACGTTGACTTGTATTCACTCGTGCGTCACGCTTGGACTTTTGCCTCCTGTCAAGCCGAAGGTATAAAAGTAATTCAATATTGTTCATGTTCATTAATGATGATATAAAAAAGATATATTAACAATGTCATATGGTTGTTCATGTTATTTCCCATGTCCCATATCCTTCTTCTTTCATTAATATATGCTGTTATGATGAAGGTATGTCCTACATAACCTTCGTCTGAAGATTATTATATCCTAAGGGAGATAATGCTTCGAAGGATGAAGGACCTTAACCATTAACATTTTATGTTGCCTTGTTCTTAACTCATAGCATTTGAGAACAAGTCCCCAACAGAGAACTTTGCTTACAATTGGTTGTCACGAAGCTTTTGTAGGACTAGTCTTAGATGATCTTCATGTGTTTCTTCATTCGGAGAGTATATCAGTATGTCGTCAATGAATACGACCACAAACTGATCCAGATATTCCATGAATACTTTATTCATCAAGTTCATAAAGTATGTCGGTGCATTAGTCAGTCCAAACGACATGACCAAAAACTCATATAATCCATATCTCGTAGTGAAGGCTGTCTTGGGTACATCTTCTGCTCAAATCTTTAAATGATGATATCCCGACCTTAGATCTATCTTCGAGAATATCTTAGCTCCCTTCATATGATCGAATAAATCTTCAATTCGAGGTAATGGGTATTTATTCTTAATTGTTACTTCATTCAAACTCCTATAATCAACGCACATTCTTCTCGAACCATCTTTCTTGCTCACAAATAGAACTGGGGCTCCCCAAGGGGATGAACTTGGGTGAATGAAATCTTTTTCTAGTAATTCTTCTATTTGTTTCTTCAGTTCAACTAAATCTTTGACATTCATTCTATAAGGTCTTTTTGAGATAGGTGCAGTTCCGATAATAATTCAATAGAAAACTCTATATCACGGTCAGGTGGCATACCTGGTAATTCCTCTAGAAATACGTCTGGGTATTCACACACTACTTGATATTTTCTAGGGGCTTTTCTTCTAAGTGATTTACCATTGTCTCTCCTTTTGCATTTGTTGGCTTGTCTGTGCTAACTTGGATTCTTTCACCTTGTGGGCTTGTCAACATAATTGTTCCTTTGGCACATTGTATCACTCCATCACAACTTTTCAACCATTCACATCCAAGAATCACATCAATACCGTTGGATCCTAAGACCACTAGGTTGACTGGAAAATCTATTCCTTGAATATTGAGATTAACATGGAGGCATGAATGTGTGGCCTTCATGTCACCTCCCGGTGAACTAATATGTAACATCTTCTTAAGAGGGTGCTTTGGTATGTTATGTTTTTCCATGAATGACTCAGTTATAAATGAATGTGATGCTCCAGAGTCAAATAAAACTGAAGCACGTATGGAGTTGATAAGAAACATACCATACACCACGTCGGCATCCTCAGGCACTAATTCCGCTGTAACATGATTAACCCTTCCTCTATTCTGGTTCTGCAACGTTTTGTTCTACGCAGATCCACGAGCGAGGGTGTTCTGGTCAGTTCTCTGTCCGCTGTTCTTTTGAGGTGTCTGTTGGTTGCGCCTTGGGCAGTTGTTAGCATAATGGCCAAGCTCACCGCACTTGAAACATCCATTGGGTTGGACTGGTGCGTTGTTGCTTTTGGCCTACATGTTCACGGCGCCACCTTGACGAGTCTGTGAATTCCCACCAGACCTTTGGTTGGTCTGAGAGTTGTTCCTCTGCTGGTTCTGACTTTGATTGCTCCTCTGGCCTTGTTGTCCAGAGCGTTGCATCTAATAATTGTTTCCACCATGATTTCCAGAGCGAAACTGAGAACCTTGCGAGTTGTTCGGGCGTGTGTTCCTGCTAGACTAACGTTGAAACTTCCTTTTGTGGTCAGACAGTTCCCTTCTTTTGCTTTCAAGGCCAATTGCCTTGTTCAGCAGAGTCTAGAAGTTGGAGAAGGTATGGCTTTATAGCTGATAGTTCAGTGGTCCAATCAAACCTTCCAAGAAACGCTCTTGGCGCTTTTCGTCAGTATCCACTTCTTCCGGTGCGTAGCGTGAAAGCTGGGTGAAGCGATCACGGTACTCACTGATGGTCATATTCCCTTGAGTGAGGGAAAGGAACTCCTTCTTCTTTAGTTACATAATCCCTGAGGGAATATGATGAGTGCGGAAGTTCACTTGGAACTCCTGCCAGGTTATAGTATCCGCATTGGCTTGTGACGCTGTGAAGGCATCCCACCAGTCAGACACGGAGGCTTCGAGTCTTCCAGAAGCATATAGGACCTTCTCTCGGTTATTACATTGAGTGATATCCAATTCCTTCCTAATGACTTTGAGCCAGTCATCGACATCCAAAGGATCAACCGCATGAGAAAAAGTAGGCGGGTGATGGTTCATAAAATCCCGATGCTTATCTCTAGCCGGGGGTACATTCTGTTGTTGCTGCTGGTGCTGTTGGTTCTGCTGGTTTTGCTGAATCTGTTGTACAGACGCAGTGAGTCCCTGCAGAAGCTGCATCTGAGCTGCGATAAACTGTTCCATGTTAGGGTTTGGTGGTGGTGATGGTATCTGCTGACCACGCTGGTTCCTGTTGTTGTTGGGTCCTGAACGAGCTTTCACCATCTGATTGGTTAGAAAGTGAACTTCTTAGAGGAGTGAGGAGTAATAAAGATTCTAGAGGGGAATAGCTTAAGTTTATTTTTTTATATGCTCTTATGGCCATCATTCCATAAGACCATTGCACTCAAACAAAAATCCAACTCAAACATCGCAACCAACACCATCACATGGTTGTTATTATTATAAGGATAACTTATAAAAGAGTATTCATCATCTGATGAAAAAACTAATTACAATATGACTTAAAATTTTCAAAGCAGCCTGGTGATGGATCTGGGCTCCCCATAGCGAATCCTCTTATGGGGAGGGGACAACGCCATGGCGAGGACCTGGGCTTCAGGTGGACCCCATCCTTGAAGTAGGGCTTCCAGGACTGCAATCCTGGCGTGGGCATCTTGCAGCTCCAAGTGCACCCTAGAGAGATCTAGGGTGGCACTGTCCAGGTCGATGTTAAGACCAGCCACTACACCAGCTAGGGTGTTGAGGCGATCCTCACCAGCTCCACCTGGAACGATGCTAGTCTGGCTTCCTCCACTCAGACACAGAGGAAGATGCCTAAACCTCGTGTCATGCAGCAGCTGCCGGTAGGTGTGGCTGAGAGACCATAGAGTCTGTCTGACAGCATCGCTGACCGAAGCAGCATAGGTGGATAGCGGTGTCAGGGACTCATGAGCTAATAGAGTCCTAAACCCCCAATATCCCCTGCATCCATCACCCTGACGTGGATGCGAGTGATGTAGTAGCAAGCCCGGGGAGGCTCGCACACTCGCCTTGTCTCGTACAAGGGTCGGACGTAGGTTCCCAACGCGTGCAGCATGTCTTGCAGCAGGTTGGGGAAGTGCCCCGTCTCGAACATTGATGTGTAATGTTCGGTGACAGGCCCAAACCCCATGAAGTAGTCCTGCTGAGCATCGTTGGCCTCCTCGTTGACGTTTTCCTCGTCATCTTCGTCATCGTTGTCATCTTCATCATCGTCCCTAGAGTCGTCTGGGTCGTCGCCTCCGGGTGCAGGAGCTTGAACGACTGGTGCAGGCGGTGCTGAGGTTGATGACCTAGCTGCGAAGGCCAGTGACTCTGCCAATGGAGTGGGTGTCGGCAGAAGCTCCTCCGAGCTGTCCTCCAGGATGACTCCATGCTCCACTCGAATGTGAGGGAGATCCATCGGAACTTCCTCCACTACCACTAGGTAGACAGGAGCTTGCCGTGGCGGAGGAGCGTAGTTGGTGTTGACTCGGGTGGTTTGGAGAGTACGAACCATCTACAAGAGAAATGTCAACTCAGTTGAATTTTAAAGAGGTAAGGCTGATAAAATAATTTTATAAGAATGAAATTAGCAAGTTTTGAACAAACTAGGCTTTCCATTTCTAACTAGTCTAACGACCTAGGGTCAGCATAGTTCTGATACCACTTGTAACACCCTGTCCAATCCCTGGACCAGCGGTACTTACTCCTGGCAGCTCTCTAGGATCATATATCATCCCCATAGACCAACACGGGTCTTTTGTGCACACTTTGTCCTCACTCATGCGCACCCGAGAAAACTTCCTAGTCGGTCACCAATCCCAAATTGCTCCAAGCCAAGCACGCTTAACTTGGAGGTTCTTTCGAGATAGGCTTCCGAAAAAGAAGATGCACCTTGTTGGTATGGATACTCTATTAATTATATTAAGCCTTGGGCCAAGAAATCACCATCCCAAGGGCTAGGATATCACAATATTGAAGGAAAAGCTAAAAATTTGAAGACCTATCTGGAAGTGACTCAGTTGTTTCACTGTTGGTGTGCTGTCCAACATGCACTGAGTATGTGTTCATGGGTTTACTATGTTTTACCTCGATGTGGTGACCATGCAGGAGATAAGTGGAACATGTTGGCCCTGTTTTATCCTCTACATATGGCCCTAAAGAGGCTATAGCCAGGCAGCAGCAGCTATGCCTTGTTATGGCATATGAAAGCACAAACTGAAATACACCAAGCCCTAACTGATTCCATACTTTCTCCACCATGCCACATCATTCACATACATCTAGGGTAAGCCATCAAACCTTGCCCACCCCTCTATTTCACTGAGAAGGCCAGAACACCGAGTAGGCACTAGCAGTGGTGACCACACCCACTGAATCCTCCACCTACCATGGCCAGCCTTTCCTGGAAGGTAATATGCTCGGTTTGTTCACGTTTCATAGCCCATGTATGATAGTGATGCTCACGACGTTGCTCATTTGAATGCTACTGTAGTACCCCGGCCAGAACACCGTCGAGTTTGTCTAGAATGCCGCTGTGGACCATCTTCGCGTGGACCGATCAAACCGTGCTCTTTTTAGGTAAATCCATGTGAGCACCATGTGCTAAACATATCACTGAGACTCACCATAACCTTGGAATAAACGCTACCGTGCCCTAGACCCTGGTTCGGGCTCACCGGAGCTCGTAGGACTATATGTCATTTTTGTCCAATTAACTGAGGGACAGGGGTGTGTTAGTCTCGGGGTTGACGCCTGGATGTTTAGCTTCGTCAGAGAGGGTCGACACCGGTGAGTTTGCGTGACGGTTGGTCGGCGGAGAACTGACCACCGTCGTGGACTGGAGTTTGTGAATAAACGAAAAAGAAAGGACCCCGGTGCAGGTGTTAGTGAGACAGAAATAGGGTTTCAGACTATAACGGATTAGCTAGTCTAGCGGGGGTCGGAATGAGCTATGGGTGCGGGAGCGGGCTCATGATCGTGAGCCGGTTTTGGCCCAAGACTATTCACCGTTTTTCCTTTTCTTTTACTGATGAAGAGTAAAATACATTAGAAAATATAGAAAAATGCAAAAATTACCAAACCAATTTGTAGAGTCCACAAAATTATGTAGTTTCTATTAAAATTATTCTTAGGATTTATGCGGCAACAAGTAAATTCATAGTCATTTAAAAGTACCCTTAGTAGGCTTAAAAGAATTTTAGAAATAAAACTATAGGTCCAAAAATTCTTAACATTTGTGGAAAACTTAATTACCCTTAGGATAACTCTTGGTAAAAATTTGAGCCTGTTTGGAGTCAATTTACCCAAAGAACCTAAAATTTGCTAAGTATAGATATTAAAAACCCTAAACCTTGATACTAATCTAGGGTTAGAAACCACTTGAGTCACATAGAATATTAAGCAACTAATTTGGTAAACTTTAGTTCTCTAATTGTCTAAAATTAGTTTAGTTTGATCACTTTGAGCCAACATTAAGTAACCTAGAAATATAAGTATAATTATCATATGCTTATTTAAGAATATTTAAACTTTCCACCTCTCCCTAGTGAGAGTTTGCATGACATATCATTACATGAGCATTCATATACTTGTGATTGACTTGTGGAACACCTAGAAGAAGAAGTTGAAGTGGAAGTGGAAGTGGAGAAGCAACCTGTTCCTCCATCCGAAACTTCTCCAACTAAAGGTGTCCTTGAAGATCCTTCCGATGGTGCTCCAGTAGGTTTTGTTGCCGACTGCAACATTTTGGTAGAAGCGGCTGACTCTCCTGCTCATCAAGGCAAGCCCCGTTGCATTTACCAAATTCCTTGTGATTTTAAAATCTTTATCACTTATATGATGCATTAGGTGATAGGAGTTGAATGATCAAAACCTTTGTTGCATAACTTACTTGCAGTATTGATTATCATCCTTGATACCCGATTTAAAAAGCTATACATGCTTAGTATGCTTATAGATTAGGAACAAAAGGTTTTGATGTATGAATCACATTTTTATAAAGAAAAAGGGCTCATAATGATGAAGGTACCAAAGGGCTTGATGACTTCATCATTCAAGCGTGGTACCTCCGATAGGTACAAGGTTTTGAGAAATAGTTAAATTGAGACTAGACGTTGAGCTAGAAAGGTCTCCCGTCTGTGTAGTTTAAGGACCACAACGATTGTTGGCATGCTGATCTAGGACCCTTTAACTGGCCACATGCCTCATCATGGGTAAGCTTAGCCTCGGTCGAACCAATACCAGAATAGCTTACACTAGGAGTGGAGAGATGGCGGGAGTAACATGTATCCACCTGGCAAGTGGTTTGATGGTGGGGTACTGTGATCTCGGGTCGCGTGAACCAGTTCTTGTACTGAGAAAACCAGGTGCGAGTTGACATATGCAAGGGTTAAGTGCTACATATGTTGTTTGGTTGGAGATCCCCAGCTGGGTATTAATCGATTCAGATCGCCGTACTTCTCGGACATGGATGTATGTTCATGAACTTTGTTTTACTTCAGATGCCTATGCGTACTCGAGGTTCAGATGGGGATGGAATGTCGCATGGTGATGCAGAAGCTAATATCAATCCTCCACCACCACAAGTTCCACCTACCCTCACAGACGCCATTGTTGCCCTGGTAAATGCCACTGTGGACAATGCTAGGGTTCTGCGAGAACTTGCCCATCATCAAAACAATCAGGCTAGAGTTTGTATTCCCTAGAATCAGTAAAGGAACGCGACATATATGGAGTTCATGGAGACTCGCCCACTAGTGTTTGCTAAAGCAGAAGAACCTCTTGAAGCAAATGAATGGTTGCAGGTGATTGAGCAGAAATTTGGTCTTATCCTGTGCACCGAGGTGCATAAGTCCTTGTTTTCTGCGCCACAACTTCGTGGGTCTGCCAGTACTTGGTGGTCCAACTTTGTTGCCATACAGCCTCCAGATCACCAAGTTACATGGGTTGAATTCAAAGAAGTCTTCCGCGCTCACCATTCCTGATGGGATTTTGCAAATGAAGCTTGAAGAGTTTTTGAGGCTTAGGCAAGGGGCAGACGTTGTAATGCAGTATATTGGGAAGTTTAATCATCTCTCTCAGTATGCTGTAGAACATATCAACATTGATATCAAGAAAATTGATTGCTTCATGAGAGGTCTTAACTCAAAGTTGCAAAAGAAGATGGCCACTTGCTATGATCTTACCTTCAACCGAGCAATAAGTGTGGCTATAACTGTGGAAGCGAAAGCATGTTTACTTCAGAATGTGAAGCGGGCATGGAAAGGTTACCGTCCACCTGCCTATCCTTTCAAAAACCCCATTTACATACGCCCCACCAACATGCTAAACCAACTTCCACCAACAAATACTCAAGTCCCTCGCTTGCCTGCTCCCATTGGCTCCAAGTATCCTTGTTATAACTATGGGAAAGCGGGGCACTTCATCAAAGATTGTCCCTATCCGCGACAGAACAACTCCAATTTTTTAAAGTCAGCAGGGAATAACTCTCAAAGTCAAAATAAGAATGCTCCTACAAATAATGCCAATGGGAAGGATAATAGGAGGACTGGAAGGGTATTATATACACAAGTTGATGTGACTCCAGAAGGGCACCCTGTGCTTATGGGTACAGTTGCCCATCTTCCTGCTAAAGTACTTTATTATACTAGTTCATCCCATACATTTCTTAGTAAATATTTTGCCATACATTATGACATTTCTATTCAAGAATCGAGATGGGGTGTGGCAATACAATCGCCTGAGGGTCTGTTGTTTACTATGGAAATGACCTTCCTAGTGCCTATAAAATTGGTTGGGCATACTTACCCTACCAATATGATAGCACTGAAAGATCAAGACATAGATGTGATCTTAGGTATGAATTGGCTAGCCCAACATGAAGCTACTATTGACATGAGCAGGCAGACCATTTAGCTAAATACTGTGTTAGGAGAAAGCCAGTTAATAATTCAGTTACACACTCTAAAAGAAGTTTCGAGAAAAGCCTATGGTGCTGTAGTTGAAGAGTTAGACAATATTCCAGTTGTGAGAGAATTTCCTGATGTATTTTCGGAGGAGTTACCAGGTTGGCTGCCAGAACGTGATGTGGAATTCTCTATTGAACTGAAGCCTAGTACAACCCCTATCTCTCGGAGGTCATATAGAATGCCACCAAATGATCTTGCAAAGTTGAAGACGCAATTGCAAGATTTGCTAGAAAAGGGTTTTTATTCGACCTAGTTCCTCACCATGGGGTTGTCCTGCAATCTTTGTGAAGAAGAAAGATCAAACCCTAAGGATGTGTGTTGACTATAGACCCTTAAATGAAATAACTATCAAGAACAAGTACCCGCTGCCACAAATAGATCTCCTGTTTGATCAGCTTGTTGGGGCAAAGGTGTTCTCGAAGATTGATCTCCATTCAGGTTATCATCAAATTTGAGTTTGGCCAGAAGATATTCTGAAGATGGCCTTCACGACCAGATATGGATTATATGAGTATTTAGTTATGTCCTTTGGACTTACTAATGCTCCTGCACATTTCACCTATTTAATGAACTCGATGTTTATGCCCGAACTGGATAAGTTCGTGGTATTGTTTAATGATGACATCCTAATCTATTCCAAGAACAAAGAAGAGCATGCAACTCATATTCAAATTGTGCTGACTCGACTTCAGGAACACAAGTTGTTTGCCAAATTCAGCAACTGTGAATTTTGGCTAGATCGAGTTTTGTTTCTTGGTCATATTTTTTAGCTGAAGGAGTAGTTGTGGATCCTAGCAAAGTGAAGGATATTTTAGAGTGGAAGCCACCTACCATGGTTCACCTAGTTCGGAGTTTGCTTGGCATGGCTAGATACTATCGTCGGTTCATCCCCGATTTTTCAAAAATATTCAAGCCTATTACCGAACTATTAAAGAATAATGTGAAGTTTGATTGGACGCTAGAGATGCAATGATGCTTTTGAGAAGCTATAAATTGCTAACCACGACACCAGTACTAGCCCAACCTAATATTGAGAAGTATTTTGACATCTACTGTGATGCTTCAGGCATCGGTATCGGGTGTGTATTAATTCAAGAGGGTCGTGTGATAGCATACGCTTCATGGCAGCTGAAAAGACACGAAAAACATTATCCTACTCATGATTTAGAGCTTGCTACGGTCGTTCATGCTTTGAAGATCTAGCGCCGTTATCTTTTGGGCAATACTTGCCATATTTATACAGATCATAAAATACTAAAGTACATATTCACTCAAGCGGAGTTAAATATGAGACAATGAAGGTGGCTTGAATTAATCAAGGATTATGATCTAGAGGCACATTATCATCTTGGGAAGGCTAATGTGGTCGTAGATGCGCTTAGTCGCAAGGAGCATTTGTGTTATCTTGCAACTAATCCTTTTGAAAACATGTTATGTCAAGAAATGGAACGACTAAATCTGAGCATGTTCCAACTAGCCTCACTAGCCAATTTGTAGTTGGAATCAACTTCAGTTAATCAAATTGTGGAAGCTCAAAAGACTGATGCCGGAATAGCTCATATCAAAGAACATATGGCAGTGGATCAAACCACGTGCTTTCGACTTGATGACAAGGGTGTTCTTTGGTTTAAGAACCGACTATTAGTCCCCAAGGTTCCGGAGTTGAGGCAACCGATACTTGATGAATCTCATACTTTCCAGTATTTTATTCATCCTGGGAGTAATAAGAAGTATCAAGACCTGAAACAACGATTCTGGTGGACAAATATGAAAATAGAAGTTGCTCGTTATGTTGCTAAGTGTGATGTTTGCCAACGAGTAAAGGCGGTACATCTGAAGTCTGTCGGACCATTGCAATCGTTGCCTATTCCATAAGGGAAATGGGAAGATATCAGTATGGATTTCATTGTAGGTTTACCCAAGAGATCCAAAAGTTATGACTCCATCTGGGTGATTGTGGACCGTTTTACTAAGGTCACACACTTCTTACCGGTAAAAACTTTGTATTCGGCTAAGACTTATGCTGAATTATACATTGCTCGGATTATGAGTCTACATGGTGTACCTAAGACCATAGTGTCTGATCAAAGACCTCAATTCATCTCTAGATTTTGGGAAGAGTTGCACAAGTATCTTGGTACTAAATTAATCCATAGCTCAGCTTATTATCCCCAAACTAGTGGGCAAACCGAAGGGGTAAATAAAATCTTAGAAGATATATTAAGGTCCTATGTGTTAGCCTATTCAGTAAGGTGGGATGAGTGCTTGCCATTGGTTGAGTTTTCATACAACAATATTTACCAAGAGAGTATAAAGATGGCACCATTTGAAGCTCTATGTGGTAAGCGGTGCAGAACTCCACTGAACTGGTCAGAACATGGTGAACGGTATTTCTTTGGGCCAGATCTAGTAAAGGAAGCAGAAGAAAAAGTGAAACTATTTCAACATCGCTTGAAGATTGCACAACATCATCACCAACGTTATGCAGATAAGAGAAGACAACCCTTATTTTTCCAAGTTGGTGATTTTATGTATCTGAAAGTTTCACCAATGAAAGGAGTAACTCATTTTGGTATTAAGGGAAAGTTGGTACCACGTTATGTTGGTCCCTTCGAGGTACTAGAACACTGTGGATCCATGGCTTACAAAGTGAAACAGCCTGAACATCTTTCGGCCATACATAATGTATTCCACGTGTCGCAGTTGAAGAATTGCCTTCAAGTACCGAACAAAGTGGTAGAGGTCTCCGATGTTATGCTTGAGTTAGACCTAACTTATTCTGAGTGTCCTATCAAGATTCTAGACCAAAAGGAAAGGATCACTCGTAGGAGGACCCTCAAGCTCTACAAATTACAATGGAATCAACATTCTGAGGATGAAGCTACATGGGAATCAGAAGACTACCTAGATAATCATTTTCCTAAGTTTTTAGAATCCTGTAAATCTTAGGTTTGTTGTAATCTATCGCTAATGTAAACCAACTGGGGCACCCACACCCATGCCTTGTAAGAGAAATTAGGAAATAAACTTGTGTCGCATTTCCTTTTCCATTATTCAGCCTAGAGCTTTAATCTCGGGATGAGATTCCTTTTTAGGGGAAAGGATGTAACACCCCTGGTGTTACTAGAACTAAAAGCTGGCATGGCATCATATGCATTGGCATGGTTGTGTTGTAATACACCTAGAATGCATTCACTAGAATCAAAAATAATCTAAACCTCATGTGGTGATCGGTGGGGATCAGAAGACCTAGCTGGAGAAACTTTAGTTTTAACCCCAACAGTGAAAATTGTGATCGAAGTGTTATTAGCTCTGGAATGTTATAACAAAGTGATAGACCAATACTTGGCGAACAAGTTTGGAGTGGTGAGCATGGTCTGCTCTTCTATAGAATTGGGAGAAAAGGGGAGGTGAAAACTGGGGTGCAGTCGACTGAAGGAGATTAGGGTAGTAAAAATATGAAGAAAAGATCTTTCTCCACTATAATTTGTAGTTGTTTCTTTGCAAAAGAGTGGTAGAAATAGAGTTACCCCGAGGGGGGTTCACCTTGTGTAGCTGCACCATATTGAAGGAAAACCTGAAAATTTGAAGACCTATCTAGAAGTGACTTAGCTGCTTCACTGTTGGTGTGCTGTCCAACATGCACTGAACATGTGTTCATGGGTTTACTGTGTTTTACCTTGACATGGTGACCATGCAAGAGATAAGTGGAACATGTTGGCCCTCTTTTATCCTCTACATATAGTCCCAAAGAGGCTACAGCCAGGCTGCAGCAGCTATGCCTTGTTATGTCACATGAAAGCACAAACTGAAATACATTGAGCCCTAGCTAATTCCATACTTTCTCTGCTGTGTCACACCATTCACATACATCTAGGGTAAGCCCTCAAACCTTGCCCACCCCTCTATTTCACCGAGAAGGCCAGAACACCGAGCAGACAATGTCAGTGGTGACCACACCCACCGAATCCTCCACCTCCTCGTGGCCAGCCTTTCCTGGAAGGTAATATGCTTAGTTGTTCATGTTTCATAGCCCATGTATGATAGTGATGCTCACAGAGTTGCTCATTTGTGAAAGTTTCCTATAGGGGGGGTGAATAGGCGAAACCTGAAATTTACAACTTTAAACACACACCACGAGCCGGGGTTAGCGTTAGAATTAAATTCAAGTCCGAAAGAGAGGGGAAAACAAATCAAACAAGAATCAAGACGGGTGAACACGGTGATTTGTTTTACCGAGGTTCGATTCCAAAGAACCTAGTCCTCGTTGAGGAGGTCACAAAGACCGGGTCTATTTCAACCCTTTCCCTCTCTCAAATGGTCATTTAGACCGAGTGAGCCTTCTTCCTTAATCTCACAGGTCACTTGTAACACCCTAAATTTGGGGGTATAAAATTTCTTTCCTAATATTCACCAAATTTAGGTGTTACCCTCTCTTTTCCTTGCTTTTCTTTTCTTTTTCCTAAATAGCAAAGAGTTATTTTGTTTTATATATGTTTAAGCCTAGTAAAATTAAACCCTAAAAAGGAGGGGTCCTTGATTGTTGCATAGCACGTCGAGGCATGTTTTTCCTTTGTGATGGTGCATTCATTCAAACATAGGAAGCATGTTCGAATTTGAATTCAAAACTAAATACATGTTTTCAAAAAGAACAAAAGGAAGGAAAATAAATAAAAGAAACCCCCCTCAGCCCCTAACCAGCCTTCTCGCGGCCCAGCGCCCTGCGGCCCAGCGCCACACGCCCTCCCCCACGGCCCACCTCGTGTCTCGGCCCACACCCCCTCCCTCTCCGCGCCTGCGCAGCCCAGCGCGGCCCACCAACCGCCGGCGCCCCTCCCCAAACCCTAGAGCGCGGGCGCGCGCTAGGAGAGCGCCACCGCCGCCTGTGGGTGGGTCCCACCCACCCGACCGCCTCTCCTCTGCCCGTATTCCCCAACCGCCCCTAGCCAGCCTCTCTCTCTCCCCTTCTCCCACTCTCTCCTTCTCCATCGTGCCTTCTTCCCTCCCTGTGCGCTCGCCCGGCGGCCCTCCGCAGCGGCGTGCAGGAGCGGCTCCGGTGCGGCGCGGCCCCCGGCAGCCGGCGTGGCGCGGCTTGCGGCGCCCGCGGCACGGCCAGCCCGCACGGCGTGGCGCGCCCCACCTCTTCAGCCCCCTAGTCCGGCCACGGCGCGGTGCGCGCAGCCCCTCCCTCCCCGCGCGGCGGCGCGTCTGCCTGGCCTGGGCACGCGATCCCCCTTGCCCCCGTCCCGGCGCGCGGCCCCGCCTCGCTCCGGCGGCTGCTCTGGCGCGCGCGCCCTCGCCCTAGCCTCGGCGTGCCCCAGCCCTCGGCTCGCTCGACGGCGCGGTGCAGCGGCCCCGGCTTGTCCGCCCATGCTCGTGGCGCGCAGCCCGGTGCGGCGCGACCCCGCTGCCTGCTCGCGGCGCGCGGCTCGGCTCCGGCGCGGCCCCGGCATGGCTCGCGGCGCCCTCGTTCGGCCAGCGCGGCTCGAGTAGCCCCGGCGCAGCTGCTCGCGCTCTTGCGCGTCTCGCAGGACTGGTTCGTGGTGAGATGGATTGTGGCCACGTGAGATCCCATCGTATCAAATCGTGAACGAGTACGTATTCAATGTGTATGCATAGCAGATACATCTGATCATGTTCTAATTGTGATAACTTCGTAATCACGCAGAATGCACGTTAATAATAGTATGTTGCCGCACCACAGGTTTTGGCTAACTAGTGTATTGTTTGCTTGTCTAATGGTTAATAAAATCGTCGTGTCACTTCGTTAATGTTAAATAAGTGGTTTCCGATTTATTTCTCGGTCATTCAATTAACAACTCAATCGAATCAAATTTATAATGTTAATTATGTGTTTGTCACGCGCCTTTAGCATGAGTCGCGCGTCTCACTGCGTGTTGCTCGCGCATGTTGCACGTGCTATTTCGCGTGTGGCCGCATGTTGTTTCACATGATGTCGCGCGCGTCGTCGCGTGTCGTCCACACGTGTTGTTCGCCCGCGTTGTCGCGCGTCGTTCACGTGTGTCACACGTCTTGCCGCGTGCGAGATTAAACCATTTGTTTATAATTACTCATGTGAATTAATTAGTTACTTATTTGATCATCAACTATTAAAAGGGTAAGTTAGACAAGAACTAAGTAGTAGTGTTAGTTTACATTTAATTAATATCAATTAATATAGAGATATCAGATTAAATATTCCAATTAATATTTGCTTAGCGTAAACCCGTTGACTTCTCGACCATAGCTCCAACTATCGTGTTTCTTTGTCCTCGTGTGACCGTAATAGCACACTCTATTTTATTTTGCGTATTTTACTATGTTTTACTTGAATAGTGTAATGTTCTTATGCATATGTATGGTTGTTTGTTTGTGCCTGTTTGTTTTCGCGGTGCGTCGTGAATAGACTACGATCCATTTCTGAGCTCCGAGGAATCGACGATCAAGCGTTGGCGACTAAGTGATCGAACTCTTCGAGTTCAGCGAGATCGAGGACCCTGAGCATCTGTTTGGTGAAGGCAAGTGTCCTCTGACCCATAATGTCACATTTACTTTATAATTCACTGTCCCGCATACTATGAACAACCTAAGAATTGACTAGCTTTCCATTTACCTTGTCCTTGATTACCTTTTTGGGTTACTATGGTTAGATTCATGCTATTGCTTTACTTTAATCAATGAACATGATGTGAACACTTATGATACGATGTTGTCTCTATGATTATGATGTTGGACTGGTGATACTTTAGGGGGCTCGAGCGGTTTCTCGAGTGCCTCTCCGTAAGGACCTGTTCGTTGGATGACCGCCCGGGAAAACAGTGCAACCATGAGGGTGGAATGGGACGCCCTTAGCTGAATAATTAGAGGAACTGGGGTGTAGTTCGCTTAGCCGTCGTGCCGTCAATGGGGCTCGGTATATGTGGCTCGCTCTGCCAAGGTTGATTTGTCCCTTGGGGAGGAGTGCGGTACATTTAGGAAACCTAACGGGCGGCTACAGCCCCGGGGAATCTTTGTAAAGGCTTCGTAGTGAATCCCTGGCCATTCACCTCGGGAGTGAATAAGGGTCTTGCAAGCCCAGGCTAGAGAGGGAATCACGACTTGTGGGTAAAGTGCGCAACCTCTGCAGAGTGTTATGAAACTGATATATCAGCCGTGCTCGCGGTTATGAGCGACCAAGGGAGCTCCATTGATTAGAGATACTTGATCAGAGATGTTCGGATTACAGGTGGTGATGAGAATGATGGTTTCGATTATGATTATGGTAATGATAAGTGGTATTCTTTCCGTTTGGAAAGGGTACTTTGGGTTAAGAACATGGGTTAATGCTAAAACCTGGCTTTCTACTAGTAATAATAACCTGACCAACTAAAAGCAACCGCTTGACTTAACCCCACATAAAGCTAGTCCACTACAGCCAAACGGGACATTTGCTGAGTACGTTGATGTGTACTCACCCTTGCTTTCACAAAACACCAGGTTGCCTCTGGTGAAATCTATGCTCAGGTAAAGAAGAAGGCGTCGAGGTGGATCTCCAGGAGTTCCAGGACGTCTATGAGTTCGAGGATTAGGCTAGCGACCTCCCCCAGTCAGCTGCCTGTGGTGGGTTGTTTACGTTGACTACGTTTCGCTTCTGTGTACTTTGATCTATATTATGTAAATGGCTCTAGTCTGTAATATTATTACTCACTCTTTATTGTAATTCGAAGCATTGTGCTATGATGAGTCATTTATGTAATCGTTGTGTACGTGAATTTCTGATCCTGGCACGTACATGGTTCGCATTCGGTTTACCTTCTAAAACCGGGTGTGACATCACTAAGACCCCGCAAGGACCACCACACACTTGGTGTCTCTTGCTTCGCTTACAAAGCACTTGAGAATAAGAATGGAAAAAGAAAAAGGCCAAACTAAGCAACAAGAGCAACAAAAGAACACAAAACACCCTCTCTCAAGTCCCTAATGGAATTGAGTTGATTTGCTGGCTTGGAGAGGATTCAATCTATTTGATGTCTCTTGGAGTGAAGTCTTTTGCTCTTGTATTGAATTTAATGTTCAGAATGCTTGGATGGATATGAATGAGGTGGTTGGGGGGTATTTATAGCCCTCAACCACTTCCATAATCGTTGGAGAGGCTGTTGGCGATGGGCGCACCGGACAATCTGGTGCACCACCGCAAGGTACTGTTCCTTGTCCGGTGCACCGCCACATCACCCAACCGTTAGGGTTCTGAGCAGTTGACCGTTGGAGCTGGCTGCTCTGACTTCTACGCTGCACTATAGCGTACTGTTCATCTGTGCAGAGTCGATCGTTGGCGCAGATAGCCGCCGCTAGCGCACCGGACAGTCCATTGAATTATAGCAGAACACGTCTCCAAATTCCTGAGAGTGGCTGGTTGATGATTGTACGGCCCTGGTGCACCGGACAGTCCGGTGCGCCAATTCTCAGCACACTCAAGTCCTTTTGCTCCAATGAAAATGTGTCCCTAACTTGATTTCTTTCTTGGTTTGTGTTGAACCTTATGCACCTGTAATAGATGAATTCTAGACAAACTAGTTAGTCCACGTGTTTGCGTTGGTCATCAACCACCAAAATTAATTATAGGAAATGGTTAATCCAATTTCCTTTTCAATCTCCCCCTTTTTGGTGATTGATGCCAACACAAACCAAAGCAAATATAAAGTGCAGAAATGTAACTAGTTTGCAATTGAGATGTCAGTGCATAGGTTACTTGGAATTAAACCAATTGAAAGTCTTACTAAGTATGATTGGATTGACTTTCTTTTATTTAACATTTTGGACCACTTTTGCACCAGATGTTTGTTTTTGCAAAACTTTTGGAAAATCTTTTCAAAAACCTTTTGCAAATAGTCAAAGGTATATAAATAAGATTGCAAGAAGCATTTTCAAGATTTGAAATTTCTCCCCCTATTTCAAATGCTTTTCCTTTAACTAAACAAAAGCTCCCCCTGAATGAAATTCTCCTCTTAGCTTTCAAGAGGGTTTTGAGATAGATACCAATTTTGAAATTTTATTTTCAGAAATCAACATAGATACCAATTGATACCAATTGAGAATACATTAATTGAAATTTTACTTTTGAAGATTCCAATTGAAAGTTCATACTAATTTAAATTTGCCTTGAATAACAATTGAAAAACAAACATTTGTGAAAATTTTTAAAATTTGAAATGGTGGTGGTGCGGTCCTTTTGCTTTGGGATTAATATTTTCTCCCCCTTTGGCATTAATCGCCAAAAACAGAGAACTTGAGAGCCCTTTTGCATTTTCTCTCCCTTTGGGGCCTAACATTTCCTCCCAAATGGTGAAATAATTACGAGTGAAAGGTCATACCATTGAGAGTTTGCGGAATACCGGCAAAGAGTAGATAATACCGTTGGAGTTGATTGGAAGCGTTGTCTTTGCCGAATTCTCCATTTCCCTTTCAATCTAAGACTAATACAAGAGATACTCATGGAAACACATTAGTCTTAGCCTTTGGCACAAGAATAATAAGAAGTATGCATTTATACCAAATGAAAGAGATATGATCAAAGGTATATAAAATAGCTATGTGTGCAAAGTTTCAATCAAAATTCCGAGAATCAAGAATATTTAGCTCATTCCTAAGTTTGCTAAAGGTTTTCTCATCTAATGGCTTGGTAAAGATATTAGCTAATTGATTTTGGGTATTAACATAAGCAATTTCAATATCTCCCTTTTGTTAGTGATCCCTCAGAAAGTGATACCGAATATCTATGTGCTTAGTGTGGCTGTGTTAAACGAGATTGTCCGCCATAAGGATTGCACTCTCATTATCACATAGGAGAGGGACTTTGCTCAATTTGTAGCCATAGTCCCTGAGGGTTTGCCTCATCCAAAGTAATTGCGCACAACAATGACCTGCGGCAATATACTCGGCTTTAGCGGTGGAAAGAGCTACGAAGTTTTGTTTATTTGAAGCCCAAGACACCAGGGATCTCCCCAGAAACTGACAAGTCCATGATGTGCTCTTCCTATCAATTTTACACTCTGCCCAATCGGCATCGGAATATCCTATTAAATCAAAAGTGGATCCCTTGGGATACCAAAGCCCAAACTTAGGAGTGTAAACTAAGTATCTCATGATTCTCTTCACAGCCCTAAGGTGAACTTCCTTAGGATTTGCCTGAAATCTTGCACACATGCATACTGAAAGCATAATATCCGGTTGAGATGCACATAAGTAGAGTAAAGATCCTATCATCGACCGATATACCTTTTGATCTACGGATTTACCTCCCATGTCGAGGTCGAGATGCCCATTGGTTCCCATGGGTGTCTTGATGGGCTTGCCATCCTTCATTCCAAACTTCTTAAGTATGTCTTGAATATACTTTGTTTGGCTGATGAAGGTGCCATCTTGGAGTTGCTTGATTTGAAATCCTAGAAAATACTTCAACTCCCCCATCATAGACATCTCGAATTTTTGTATCATGAACGTACTAAACTCTTCAAAAGTTGACTTATTAGTAGACCCAAATATAATATCATCAACATAAATTTGGCATACAAACAAGTCTTTTACAACAGTTTTAGTAAAGAGAGTAGGATCGGCTTTACCGACTTTGAAGCCATTAGTGATAAGAAAATCTCGCAGGCATTCATACCATGCTCTTGGGACTTGCTTGAGCCCATAAAGCGCCTTTGAGAGTTTGTAAACATGATTAGGGTACTCACTATCTTCAATGCCGGGAGGTTGCTCAACATAGACCTCTTCCTTGATGGGTCCATTGAGGAAGGCACTTTTCACGTCCATTTGATAAAGCTTAAAGCCATGGTAAGTAGCATAGGTAAGTAATATTCGAATTGACTCAAGCCTAGCTACGGGTGCATAAGTTTCATCAAAGTCCAAACTTCAAATTGTGAATAACCCTTGGCCACAAGTTGGGCTTTGTTTCTTGTCACCACACTATGCTCATCTTGCTTGTTGCGGAATACCCACTTGGTACCTACAACATTTTGATTAGGACGTGGAACTAAATGGCATACCTCATTCCTCGTGATATTGTTGAGCTCCTCTTGCATTGCCAGCACCCAATCTGGATCTCTTAGTGCATCCTCTACCCTATATGGCTCAATAGAGGAAACAAAAGAGTAATGTTCATAAAACTGTGCAACTCGAGATCTAGTGGTTACCCCCTTATGAATGTCACCAAGAATGGAGTTGACGGGGTGATCTCTTTGAATTGCTTGGTGGACTCTTGGGTGTGGCAGTCTTTGACCCTGTATTTCTTGCTCATCTCCCTTGTATTTATTATCTTCATCTCCCCCTTGATCAATGTCCTCCTCTTCAGGTGGCTCATCGTCTTGATCTTCATTTTCATCCTTTTGAGCTTGATCCTCATCTTGAGTGGGTAGAGATTCTTGCATGGAAGATGATGGTTGATCTTGTGCTTGTGGAGGCTCTTCGGATTCCTTAGGACACACATCCCCAATGGACATGTTCCTTAGTGCGACGCACAGAGCCTCTTCATCATCTAGTTCATCAATATCAACTTGCTCCACTTGGGAGCCATTAGTCTCATCAAACACAATGTCACAAGAAACCTCAACTAATCTAGTGGATTTGTTGAAGACTCTATATGCCCTTGTGTTTGAATCATATCCTAATAAAAAGCCTTCTACCACTTTAGGAGCAAATTTAGATTTTCTACCTCTTTTAATAAGAATAAAGCATTTACTCCCAAAGACTCTAAAATATGAAACATTGGGCTTTTTACCAATGAGGAGTTCATATGATGTCTTCATAAGGATTCAGTGAAGGTAGAGCCGGTTGATGGAGTAGCAAGTAGTGTTGATTGCTTCCGCCCAAAACCCGTCCGGAGTCTTGTACTCATCAAGCATGGTTCTTGCCATGTCTAGTAGAGTTCTATTCTTCCTCTCCACTACACCATTTTGTTGAGGTGTGTAGGGAGAAGAGAACTCATGCTTGATGCTCTCCTCCTCAAGAAATCCTTCAATTTGAGAATTCTTGAACTCCGTCCCATTGTCACTTCTTATCTTTTTGATCCTTAATCCGAACTCATTTTGAGCCCGTCTCAAGAATCCTTTTAATGTATCTTGGGTTTGTGATTTTTCCTGCAAAAAGAATACCCAAGTGAAGCGAGAATAATCATCCACAAAAACTAGACAACACTTACTCCCGCCGATGCTTATGTAAGCGCTCGGGTCGAATAGGTCCATGTGGAGCAGCTCGAGCGGCCTGTCAGTCGTCATTATGTTCTTGTGAGGATGATGGGCTCCAACCTGCTTTCCTACTTGGCATGCGCTACAAACCCTGTCTTACTCAAAGTAAACATTTGTTAGTCCTAAAATGTGATCTCCCTTTAGAAGTTTGTGAAGATTCTTCATTCCAACATGGGCAAGTCGGCGATGCCAGAGCCAACCCATATTGGTCTTAGCAATTAAGCAAGTGTCAAGTTCAGCTTGGTTATCATTAAAATCAACTAAATATAGCTGACCCTCTAACACTCCCTTAAATGCTATTGAATCATCACTTCTTCTAAAGATAGTAACACATATATCTGTAAATAGACAGTTGTAGCCCATTTTACATAATTGAGAAACAAAAAGCAAATTGTAAAGAATCTACAAGAAAAACATTGGAAATAGAATGGTCAGGAGATATAGCAATTTTACCTAAACCTTTGACCAAACCTTGATTTCCATCCCCGAATGTGATAGCTCGTTGGGGATCTTCATTTTTCTCATAGGAGGAGAACATTCTCTTCTCCCCTGTCATGTGGTTTGTGCATCTGCTATCAATTATCCAACTTGAGCCACCGAATGCATAAACTTGCAAAACAATTTAGGCCTTGTTCTTAGGTACCCAAACAGTCTTGGGTCCTTTCACGCTAGAAAGAAGCACCTTAGGTACCCAAACACAAGTCTTTGGACTCTTGTGTTTGCGCCCAACATATTTGGCAACTATTTTGCCTGATTTGTTAGTTAAAACATATGATGCATCAAAAGTCTTAAATGAAAGGTTATGCTCATTTGATGCAGTAGGAATTTTCTTTCTAGGCATTTTAACATGGGTGGTATTGTAACACCCGGTTTTAAAGGACAAAGCCGGGTGCATCTCATACATGCGCCCAGAAGACAACATATATAATAACAGAGTGTATAGAGATAAATGTCATAAAACATCAGAGTATTTATTACATAGCGGAAGACTTATTACAAAATAAAGATAAATACAAAACGAAATAAGGATCGTCGGCGCCAATGTCGACTGAGAAACGCCACCTAGATCAGATCGAACTCCTCAGTGTTAGGCGGCTCCTCTTCGACCACCTGTTCTTCTCCTGTGGGGGGGTATGAGACAGCAAGAGTGAGCTCACATACGTTCATAGCTCAACAAGTCGTGGGGAATAATGTGGCATGAACTCACCAAAGGTGGAAGTTCATGAAGTGTAAGGCTAATCAATGAAGTAAAGGCTGAGCATTGCTTTTATAAGTTGGTCAAAATTTTATTAGCAATTACTAGGTATAAGTAAATACCAAACCTTAATAATAATAAATAAAAGTAATAGTAAAATAATCCCAAATGCGATGCAAATGTCAAATTAAATTTAAGTTCCATAATTAATCATGTGAGGGTCCGAGCCGCTCATGACCGTGAGCACGGCTAGTATACTAGTTTTACACTCTGCAGAGGTTGCGCATCTTTACCCACAAGCCGTGTTACCCATTTGCCAAGGGGTCATGAATCCCATACACCTCTACCAAGGAAGCGAGGCAGGGCAACACTACGAGGCCTTTACAAAGTTCCACTAGCTTCAGACTACCCGCTACAGTTTATAGGAAGCTCCAGTGCAGGGTTCTTGCCTGACCGCCATCGCAGCAAAATCAAACAAGGACCTCCCTACACTGACCACTCCCCTACTGCCCTTGCCCCTTTCAGGTAAGGTAGCCCTCCACTAGCTTTCCTAGTTAATCAGCCAAGGGCGTCCCATTAAACCCTTGTGGTAGCACTATTTTCCCGGGTGGTCGCTCCATGCTCCCATTAATTTAATGATCTTAACATGAACAGTAATAATAACAAGATAATAACAGAATAATCATGAATAGTGTATCTCCATACCCAATCCACATAAAGCAATAGCAAGTACTACCCAAAAATGTTTCAGGGGTGAACAAGGTATAGAGGTAATCAAAACTGGGGTAACATAAAGGCTCCCATCAAAATTAACCTATGCAGATCATTAAAATTAATAAGAACATGGCTAGGAAAAGTAAGTGATCAAGGACACAACTTGACTTCAATGAGCTCCTGCTCAGCTACCTCTACTTGTTGAACCTCAGATTCTATAGTGGCTTGCTCGTCTACTCGCATCAACACAATACATACATAGTATAGCATAAATTAACATCACATCAAACATGCAAATAAAATATACAGTGAAAATCTACCCATTAAAATGAAATCATAGGAACTGGAATCACTAAATTTGGAGTTATAGAATTCAGGTTATGAATTTTTCTAAGATTTAATGTGCCTGAAATAGGGTTAAATGATAAATAAATTTTCTAACAGAGTTCATGTCAAAACAGAGACACTAAATGGTAGAGAATATTATTACAAAATTTTAGAAATTGGAATGGTTCAATTTGGAGCTAAAATGAATTTTCTATGCAATAAACAAGTTTTAACACTTATTTTCATATTAAAATCTATTTTCTAATTATTTTATTCGATTTACAACAGGCTCTGGATTGGGCCACGAATTCCAGAGAAGTCAGGGGTCTCTGCGCAAAAGATACTAGACCCAGCGCACAGTCGGATAGGATGGCGGGTTAATTTTCGTTTTAGTCGGGGTCTCTTTAGCGAAATGTGCAAGCCGAAGGGGTATCAAGCGTTTCTGGCCGTCCGATCTAAAATCAGGGGCACAGATTAGATCCAGGTGAGTTACCCACCGCGCTCATCCCTAGCCGTCGGATCGCGGATCTGCGGCCCCGATTCAATATAGCGAAAAGTTGTCCTCCATCTAATCGCAGCCGTCAACAGACGATCCGACGACGCACGGTTGACTCCGCGAAGCGGTACGCGAGGATCTAATCAGGACCGCGCAAAGTGCATCCAACGGCCCACGCTGAGCGCTCGAATTCCTTCTCCCATTCCTGACCGACGGCGACCCCAAACGCGGCGGCGCCATAACTGGTGAGAGCAAAAACGCCGACCACTACCCCAATCCTCGATGTAAACGGTGCTACACTATACGGCAACGATGGTGAACCGAGGGGTAGGATTCTTACCGAAAATGGCACGTGCACGTGGTCGGTCCGCGACGGGGTGTGAATTCGCGGCGGCTTGCAACTACGGCGAGGAATTGCAGGAGCTCGGGTCGATCCTCACGTTTGGCACTCCACACACACAATCCACACACGCTGTAGAGCGCCCAAGACCCAACCCCGACCACCGAATGCCGGTGCAGGAGCGGGGCAACAATGGCGGGCGGTGGCCTTCCCTCTCGGGTCTATTTGCTCGTTCACGGGAAGGGGGCGGCTGGCTTCGTGGGGTCTTGGGGTTCCGAGTTAAGCGCCCGCGTTTATACGCGCAGCCCAGGCGGGGTGGAGGTTACGCCACCGGTGAAATCGGCCCGGTCGTTGGCGCCAGCTGGATCCGTGGAGGAGATGGTATGACTGCGATTCCGATTCGAACGGCAGTGGAAGACGTGCAGATGGATGGGATCCGATGCTCAGTGGAGCGGCGAGTTCATGTAGTGGGCGCGGGGGAGGCCGAGTCAATCCGCTCCTATGGATTCGCGGCGGAGGACTGTTAGCGTGCGGCGGAATCCGCGGCGAAGAAGACCCCCGTCGGTATGGTCCACCAGTCATCGACTAGCGAAAAACGCCCGGGAGACTGAGAAGTGGGCTGGGGTCGTGATCAGGATGACAGGGCGGTCCCGCGGTGTCGGCGTCACGCAGCGGAAGGGCAGGTTGGGCCGCGCGCACGCTGAATGGGCCGCACCAGAAAACGGAGGATGGGCCAGATTCCAGGGTTTAGGCCCCTTACGCCTTTCCCCTTTCTTTTTCTTTTATTCTTTTCTCTCTTCTCTATTTCAAAAATTAAATTTGAGTTCAAACTTAAATTCAAACTGCTATGGCTCATTACTGCAACTTATATTTGTGAAATTAGGGGTATTAATTCTGGATATATTTATTTATATATATATTATTTATATTTTTATAACCTTTATCTTTTCTTATTTTCAAGTCCTAATTTCACTTTAGGGCTTAACCCAACTTCTAGTAATTATTATCTTTTTGTTATTATCCTTATTACTTTATTTAATGCACAAACATATATATGCCAACATGATGCATATTTTTTTTATCATTTGTAATTTAATCACTCTTAAGTACTTGGATGCTCTTTTTATGATGCAAATGAGGCACATAAAATGAGAAGATCTCTCTATTATTCTTGGTATACAATTTGAGTATTACAAATCCTACCCCCCTTAAAAATAATCTCGTCCTCGAGATTTAAGAGGATCTAGGGAAAAGGTGGGGAAAATCGATGCGAAGCTCTTCTTCTCTTTCCCAAGTTGCTTCATCTTCACCGTGGTGACTCCATTGAACTTTGCACATCTTTATAACCTTATTCCTCGTAACTCGAGTCAAAGTATCCAAAATCTTGATGGGGTACTCAGCATAAGTCAGGTCATCTTGAACATTAAGGTCTTCCATTGGTAATTGCTCCTCAGGTACCCTGAGACATTTATTCAGCTGAGATACATGAAATACATCATGAACATCCGCAAGATGATCCGGTAACTCCAATTGATATGCAACCTCTCCCACTCGCTTTAAGATTAAGAAGGGTCCAATAAAGCGAGGGGACAACTTTCCTTTAACTTTGAATCTTCTCATACCCTGGAGTGGTGACACCTTCAAATAGACATAATCACCCTCCTTAAACTCAAGCAGTCTTCTCCGGGTGTCAGCATAACTTTTCTGCCTGGATTGTGCAGTTCTCAAATTCTCCCTTATTTGCTGAACTTGTTCCTCTGCTTCTTGTATAATCTCAGGCCCAAACAACTGTCTTTCACCAGTTTGATCCCAATACAATGGAGTCCTGCACTTTCTGCCATATAAAGCCTCAAACGGTGACATCTTCAAACTGGCCTGATAGCTATTATTATAAGAGAACTCTGCATACGGCAAACTCTTATCCCAACTTCCACCATGTTTAAGGGCACAAGCTCTTAACATATCCTCTAGCACTTGGTTGGTCCTCTCAGTCTGCCCATCAGTCTGTGGATGGTAAGCCGAACTAAAATTCAACCTCGTATCCAATGACTCGTGTAACTTCTTCCAATATCGAGAGGTAAACTGTGATCCTCGATCTGACACAATCTTCTTTGGCACACCATGTAGGCATACAATCCGTGCCATATACAACTCTGCCAACTTGGCTCCTGAATACGTGGTCTTCACTGGAATGAAGTGGGCTACCTTAGTTAGCCTGTCCACAATCACCCATATAGAATCATATCCAGCAGACGTGCGGGGTAATCCAACAATGAAGTCCATGCCAATCTCTTCCCATTTCCACTCAGGTATCTTCAGTGGGTGCAGTAGTCCGGCTGGCCTCTGGTGTTCAGCCTTAACTCTTTGGCATACATCGCACATAGCCACATGTGCAGCCACATCTCTCTTTAGTCCATACCACCAATACTTTTGCTTCAAATCTTGATACATCTTAGTACTCCCAGGATGGATAGAATAAACTGAGTCATGTGCTTCCTTCAATATAGTTTCCCGAAGACTATCAATATCGGGAACACAGATCCGATTCTTGAACCATATCGTGCCTTGTTCATCCTCGTGAACTCTGGGCCTCTACCCTCTGTTATCAGATCCTTGATCTCCTGGATTTTAGCATCACCAACCTGGCCTTTACGAATTTCTTGCTCCAAGTTAGGTTCCAATTCAATAGTCACTCCTTCCGTATGTGTAACAATTCCCAGGTTGAGTCTCTCAAAATCTTTTGCTAATTCATCAGGTAGCTGGACAACGAAAGCAGAGTGAACATGTTCCTTCCGACTCAAGGCATCCGCAACCAAATTTGCCTTGCCTGGGTGATAGTGAATCTCCAAATCATAATCCTTAATGAGCTCCAACCAACGGCGTTGCCTAAGGTTGAGATCCTTCTAAGTGAATATGTACTTCAAACTCTTATGATCCGTGTATACTTGGCACTTAGTTCCCATAATGTAGTGTCTCCAAATCTTAAGTGCATGCACAACGGCAGCCAGCTCTAAGTCATGGGTGGGGTAGTTCAATTCATGCTTCCGCAACTGACGAGATGCATAGGCAATCACATGACCATCTTGCATAAGCACGCATCCCAATCCTTGGCCACATGCATCACAATAAATGTCAAATCCCTTCTGTAGATCTGGCATAACCAATACTGGTGGTGACATCAATCTCTTCTTTAATTGGTCAAAGCTATCTTGGCACTTCTCGTCCCACTTGAACTCTCTTCCCTTCTCCAGAAGTGAGGTCATAGGCTTAGCAATCTTAGAAAATCCTTCAATAAATCTCCAATAATATCTTGCAAGTCCCGAGAAACTCCGAATCTCTGTAACTGTAGTGGGTATGCTCCACACCACTATCTCCTTGACTTTAGCAGGACCCACTGATATTCCTCCATTAGAAATGATATGTCCAAGAAAGGGCACCTCGCCAATCCAAAACTCGCATTTACTGTACTTGGCGTAGAGTTGATCATCTCGTAGCTTCTGTAGCACCAATATCAGATGTTCCTCATGATCACTATCACTCTTAGAATAATAAAAAAATCGTCGATGAAAACCACGATGAATCTGTCCAGATCATGAACACCTTATTCTTCAGATCCATAAAATAGGCTGGTGCATTAGTTAATCCAAACGACATAACAGTGAACTCATATAATCCATATCAAGTCGAGAAATCCGTCTTGGGAATATCTGATGGCCTAATCTTCATTTGATGGTAACCCGATCGGAGATCAATCTTCGAGAATACCCTTGCACCTCTCATCTGATCAAATAAATCTTCAATGCGGGGTAATGGATACTTGTTCTTCACGATGACATCATTAAGGGTACTATAATCCACGCACATTCTTTGTGATCCATCCTTCTTCTGTACAAACAGAACCAACGCTCCCCAAGGTGAGGAACTCAAACAAATGTACCTAGCCTCCTATAACTCCGTTAACTGCTTCTTAAGTCCTTTTAACTCTTCCACAGACATCTTGTATGACCGTTTGGGAGTAGGAGTAGTCTCAGGTAAGAGATCAATAGCGAACTCAACTTCCCTATTTGGTGGCATCCCTAGTAACTCCTCTGGAAAGACATCCGGAAAATCCCTAACTGCACGGATGTTGCCACCCACAAACTTCTCATCTACTAAGAATGCCACTAATCTGATGGTGGTAGTTACTGCAATTTCAACTTCAAATCTTTCTTCTTTGGAACTGGTGAGTTCTACGGTTCCCTTAGCATGGTGTATATACTGCCCTTGCCTTTCTTAACCATGACATACCAAGGATCACGTCTATAGTGCTCTCTTCTAACACTATAGGGGTAGCCCATCTGGGTTAGAAATATAGGGTAAGAAAGGAAGAATTGTAGACAAGGCGAGTAATTACGAGAAATGTTACTGCGGGGGGATTTATTAACTAAGTAGATTAGTGTGTCACCTACTAAAGCTAATTCATTACCTTATGGTGGTACATGCTAAGATGCCCGTCTATACTATTTCAATCAATCAAAGATGCAAATCAGGCATTGATCATCAGAACAATCAACCAACATTTTTTATAGAGAAATAATTTTAATTTCGTCTTAGGTTCCCTATCTCTGAAAAAGTTCATAGTTGTAGGATTCCAAGGTGTGAAATCCATCTTGTCTTAGAGTAGGAAAGATACGAATATTCAGAGTAGAACAACAAAAGGTGAGACAGGGTCATGATGAGATAAGTATAGAATGAATCAGAGTAAGGTAAGTAAGTATTGGTTGTCCATTTCTATCTAGGTTTCGTCCTACAGTCAACATTCCTCTGATACCACTTCTGTAACACCCGGTTTTAAAGGACAAAGCTGGGTGCATCTCATACATGCGCCAAGAAGACAACATATATAATAACAGAGTGTATAGAGATAAATGTCATAAAACATCAGAGTATTTATTACATAGCGGAAGACTTATTACAAAATAAAGATAAATACAAAACGAAATAAGGATCGTCGGCGCCAATGTTGACTGAGAAACGCCACCTAGATCAGATCGAACTCCTCAGTGTTAGGCGGCTCCTCTTCGACCACCTGTTCTTCTCCTGTGGGGGGGGTGAGACAGCAAGAGTGAGCTCACATACGTTCATAGCTCAACAAGTCGTGGGGAATAATGTGGCATGAACTCACCAAAGGTGGAAGTTCATGAAGTGTAAGGCTAATCAATGAAGTAAAGGCTGAGGCTGAGCATTGCTTTTATAAGTTGGTCAAAATTTTATTAGCAATTACTAGGTGTAAGTAAATACCAAACCTTAATAATAATAAATAAAAGTAATAGTAAAATAATCCCAAATGCGATGCAAATGTCAAATTAAATTTAAGTTCCATAATTAATCATGTGAGGGTCCGAGCCGCTCATGACCGTGAGCACGGCTAGTATACTAGTTTTACACTCTGCAGAGGTTGCGCATCTTTACCCACAAGCCGTGTTACCCATTTGCCAAGGGGTCATGAATCCATACACCTCTACCAAGGAAGCGAGGCAGGGCAACACTACGAGGCCTTTACAAAGTTCCACTAGCTTCAGACTACCCGCTACAGTTTATAGGAAGCTCCAGTGCAGGGTTCTTGCCTGACCGCCATCGCAGCAAAATCAAACAAGGACCTCCCTACACTGACCACTCCCCTACTGCCCTTGCCCCTTTCAGGTAAGGTAGCCCTCCACTAGCTTTCCTAGTTAATCAGCCAAGGGCGTCCCATTAAACCCTTGTGGTAGCACTGTTTTCCCGGGTGGTCGCTCCATGCTCCCACTAATTTAATGATCTTAACATGAACAGTAATAATAACAAGATAATAACAGAATAATCATGAATAGTGTATCTCCATACCCAATCCACATAAAGCAATAGCAAGTACTACCCAAAAATGTTTCAGGGGTGAACAAGGTATAGAGGTAATCAAAACTGGGGTAACATAAAGGCTCCCATCAAAATTAACCTATGCAGATCATTAAAATTAATAAGAACATGGCTGGGAAAAGTAAGTGATCAAGGACACAACTTGCCTTCAATGAGCTCCTGCTCAGCTACCTCTACTTGTTGAACCTCAGATTCCACAGTGGCTTGCTCGTCTACTCGCATCAACACAATACATACATAGTATAGCATAAATTAACATCACATCAAACATGCAAATAAAATATACAGTGAAAATCTACCCATTAAAATGAAATCATAGGAACTGGAATCACTAAATTTGGAGTTATAGAATTCAGGTTATGAATTTTTCTAAGATTTAATGTGCCTGAAATAGGGTTAAATGATGAATAAATTTTCTAACAGAGTTCATGTCAAAACAGAGACACTAAATGGTAGAGAATATTATTACAAAATTTCAGAAATTGGAATGGTTCAATTTGGAGCTAAAATGAATTTTCTATGCAATAAACAAGTTTTAACACTTATTTTCATATTAAAATCTATTTTCTAATTATTTTATTCGATTTACAACAGGCTCTGGATTGGGCCACGAATTCCAGAGAAGTCAGGGGTCTCTACGCAAAAGATACTAGACCCAGCGCACAGTCGGATAGGATGGCGGGTTAATTTTCGTTTTAGTCGGGGTCTCTTTAGCGAAATGTGCAAGCCGAAGGGGTATCAAGCGTTTCTGGTCGTCCGATCTAAAATCAGGGGCACAGATTAGATCCAGGTGAGTTACCCACCGCGCTCATCCCTAGCCGTCGGATCGCGGATCTGCGGCCCCGATTCAATATAGCGAAAAGTTGTCCTCCATCTAATCGCAGCCGTCAACAGACGATCCAACGGCGCACGGTTGACTCCGCGAAGCGGTACGCGAGGATCTAATCAGGACCGCGCAAAGTGCATCCAACGGCCCACGCTGAGCGCCCGAATTCCTTCTCCCATTCCTGACCGACGGCGACCCCAAACGCGGCGGCGCCATAACTGGTGAGAGCAAAAACGCCGACCACTACCCCAATCCTCGATGTAAACGGTGCTACACTATACGGCAACGATGGTGAACCGAGGGGTAGGATTCTTACCGAAAATGGCACGTGCACGTGGTCGGTCCGCGGCGGGGTGTGAATTCGCGGCGGCTTGCAACTACGGCGAGGAATTGCAGGAGCTCGGGTCGATCCTCACGTTTGGCACTCCACACACACAATCCACACACGCTGTAGAGCGCCCAAGACCCAACCCCGACCACCGAACGCCGGTGCAGGAGCGGGGCAACAATGGCGGGCGGTGGCCTTCCCTCTCGGGTTTGTTTGCTCGTTCACGGGAAGGGGGCGGCTGGCTTCGTGGGGTCTTGGGGTTCCGAGTTAAGCGTCCGCGTTTATACACGCAGCCCAGGCGGGGTGGAGGTTACGCCACCGGCGAAATCGGCCCGGTCGTTGGCGCCAGCTGGATCCGCGGAGGAGATGGTATGACTGCGATTCCGATTCGAACGGCGGTGGAAGACGTGCAGATGGATGGGATCCGATGCTCAGTGGAGCGGCGAGTTCACGTAGTGGGCGCGGGGGAGGCCGAGTCAATCCGCTCCTGTGGATTCGCGGCGGAGGACTGTTAGCGTGCGGCGGAATCCGCGGCGAAGAAGACCCCCGTCGGTATGGTCCACCAGTCATCGACTAGCGAAAAACGCTCGGGAGACTGAGAAGTGGGCTGGGGTCGTGATCAGGATGACAGGGCGGTCCCGCGGTGTCGGCGTCACGCAGCGGAAGGGCAGGTTGGGCCGCGCGCACGCTGAATGGGCCGCACCAGAAAACGGAGGATGGGCCAGATTCCAGGGTTTAGGCCCCTTACGCCTTTCCCCTTTCTTTTTCTTTTATTCTTTTCTCTCTTCTCTATTTCAAAAATTAAATTTGAGTTCAAACTTAAATTCAAACTGCTATGGCTCATTACTGCAACTTATATTTGTGAAATTAGGGGTATTAATTCTGGATATATTTATTTATATATATATTATTTATATTTTTGTAACCTTTATCTTTTCTTATTTTCAAGTCCTAATTTCACTTTAGGGCTTAACCCAACTTCTAGTAATTATTATCTTTTTGTTATTATCCTTATTACTTTATTTAATGCACAAACATATATACTCCAACATGATGCATATTTTTTTTATCATTTGTAATTTAATCACTCTTAAGTACTTGGATGCTCTTTTTATGATGCAAATGAGGCACATAAAATGAGAAGATCTCTCTATTATTCTTGGTATACAATTTGAGTATTACAGGTATGCCTAGAGCTAGAAGCCTCATTTTTATACATAAATGCATGATGAGAAACAGAATGAGGTTTCCTAGCATGAATTTTCCTAATCTTATGTTCGAGATAGTTTGCAGGATATAAAATATAACCCTCACTATCATGAACCATGGGAACCTTACCCTTTACAAAGTTAGACAATCTTTTAGGGGCATTAAGCTTGACATTGCTCCCCTGTTGGAAACCAATGTCATCCTTAATGCCAGGGCGTCTCCCATTATAGAGCATGCTACGAGCAAATTTAAATTTTTCATTTTCGAGCTCATGCTCGGCAATTTTAGCAGTTAATTTAGCAATTTTATCATTTTGTTGTTTAATCATGGCAAGGTGATCATCCATAGCTTCAACATTAACATCTCTACATCTAGTACAAATAGCAACATGTTCGATAGTAGATGTAGAGGGTTTGCAAGCATTCAATTCTTCTATCTTAGCATTTAACATGGCATTTTCATCTCTAAGAAAGAAAATGGAATCATTGCAAACATTTAATTTTTCAACCTTAGAAATTAAACTAGCATTTTCAGTTCTAAGGCTTGAAATAAAATTATGACAAATGCTAAGCTCCTTAGTCAAGTTTTCACATTTTTTACTTCCTAAGCATAAGCATTTTTCAATTTAACAAATTTTTTGTTTTCTTTAATAAGAAAGTCCTCTTGGCTTTCCAAGAGTTCATCCTTCTCATTAATGGCATCTATTAGCTCATTTAATTTCTTCTTTTTGTCCATGCTAAGGTTGGCAAAAAGAGACATTAAATTATCTTCACTATCACTAGAGCTACCCTCATCACTAGATGTTGTATATTTGGGGGTTGCTCTAGAGTGTACCTTCTTATTCTTGCCGTCCTTAGCCATGAGACACTTGTGGCCGATGTTGGGGAAGAGGAGTCCCTTGTTGATGGCGATGTTGGCAGCATCCTCATCGGAGGAGAAGTCGGTGGAGCTCTCGTCGGAGTCCCATTCCCAAAATATGTGGGCATCGCCGCCCTTCTTCTTGTAATACCTCTTCTTCTCCTTCTTCTTCCCTTTCTTGTCATCGTCCCTATCACTTCCACTAGAGATTGGACATTTAGCTATGAAATGACCGGGCTTACCACATTTGTAGCACACCCTTTTGGAGCGGGGTTTGTAGTCCTTCCCCCTCCTTTGCTTGAGGATTTGACGGAAGCTCTTGATGATGAGCGCCATCTCCTCGTTGTCGAGCTTGGAGGCGTCGATTGGAAGCCTACTTGGTGTAGACTCCCTCTTCTCTTTTTCTGTCGCTTTGAATGCGACGGGTTGCACTTTGGGTGTGGAGGTGGCGCCTTGCTCCAAGTTGAAAATATGTTTGGAGTCTTTGATCATAAGTTCAAAGCTCACAAACTTGCCAATGACTTCCTCGGGGGACATCTGTTTGTATCTAGGATCTCCACGTATTAATTGAACTTGAGTAGGATTACGAAATACGAGAGATCTTAGAATAACCTTGACCATTTCATGATCATCCCATTTGGTGCTCCCGAGGTTGCGCACTTGGTTCACCATGGTCTTTAGCCAGTTGTACATTGCTTGTGGCTCTTCTCCTTTGTTGAGGACGAATCAACCAAGTTCGCCCTCGATTGTTTTGCTTGGTGATCTTGGTCACTTCATCTCCTTCGTGCGCGGTTTTGAGAATGTCCCAAATTTCTTTGGCATTCTTTAACCCTTGCACCTTGTTATACTCCTATCGACACAAGGAGGCAAGGAGTATAGTCGTGGCTTGAGAGTTAAAGTGCCTAATTTGTGCGACCTCGTCCGAGTCGTAGTCCTTGTCCCCCACCTTAGGTACCTGCGCTCCATACTCAACAATCTCCCAAATACTTTCATGGAGTGAGGTTAGATGGTGCCTCATTTTATCACTCCACATACAATAATCTTTACCATCAAAATATGGTGGTTTGCATAGGGGAACGGAAAGTAATGGAGCGCGCTTGGAAATACGGGGATAGCGAAGGGGCATCTTACTATACTTCTTGCGCTCATGGTGCTTAGAAGTAGTCGACGACTCAGAGCCGGAGGTGGAGGGTGACGAAGAGCCGATCTCATAGTAGACCACTTTCTTCATCTTCTTCTTCTTGTCACCTCTCCGATGGGGCTTGATGGAGGAAGAGGATTCCACCTTATATTTGTTGTCAGACTCCCTTGAGAGGGTCCTCCCCGAGCTTGCGGGCTTGTTGCCGGTCATCATCTCCCTCTTGGCGTGATCTCCAGACATCACTTCGAGTTGGTTAGACTCTTAACGAAGCACTAGCTCTGATACCAATTGAAAGTTGCCTAGAGGGGGGGTGAATAAGCGAAACCTGAAATTTATAACTTTAAACACACCCTACAAGCCGGGGTTAGCATTAGAATTAAATTCAAGTCCGAAAGAGAGGGGAAAACAAATCAAACAAGAATCAAGACGGGTGAACATGGTGATTTGTTTTACTAAGGTTTGGTTCCAAAGAACCTAGTCCCCGTTGAGGAGGTCACAAAGACCGGGTCTATTTCAACCCTTTTCCTCTCTCAAATGGTCACTTAGACCGAGTGAGCCTTCTTCCTTAATCTCATAGGTCACTAAGACCCCGCAAGGACCACCACACACTTGGTGTCTCTTGCTTCGCTTACAAAGCACTTGAGAATAAGAATGGGAAAATTAAAAGGCTAAACCAAGCAACAAGAGCAACAAAAGAACACAAAACACCCTCTCTCAAGTCCCTAATGGAATTGAGTTGATTTGGTGGCTTGGAGAGGATTCAATCTATTTGATGTGTCTTGGAGTGAAGTCTTTTGCTCTTGTATTGAATACAATGTTCAGAATGCTTGGATGGATATGAATGAGGTGGTTGGGGGTATTTATAGCCCTCAACCACTTCCATAGCCGTTAGGGAGGCTGCTAGCGATGGGCGCACCAGACAGGTAGTGTTCCTTGTCCGGTGCGCCGCGACGTCACCCAACCGTTAGGGTTCTGAGCAGTTGACCATTGGAGCTTGCTGTCATCTTACTGCACCGGACAGTCCGGTGCCACAGCGGATAGTCTAGTGACCCTCTGACTTCGCTGTTCTGACTTTTGCGCGGCACTGTAGCGTATTGTTCATCTGTGCAGAGTCGACCATTGGCGCAGATAGCCGTTGCTCCATTGGCGCACCGGACAGTCCGGTGGCCCACTGGATAGTCCGGTGAATTATAGCGGAGCGTGTCTCCAAATTCTCAAGAGTGGCTGGGTGAGGATTGGTGCGCCAATTCTCAGCACACTCAAGTCCTTTTGCTCCAATGAAAATGTGTCCCTAACTTGATTTCTTTCTTGGCTTGTGTTGAACCTTATGCACATGTAATAGATGAATTCTAGACAAACTAGCCAGTCCATGTGTTTGCGTTAGTCATCAACCACCAAAATTAATTATAGGAAATGGTTAATCCAATTTCCCTTTCAATTTGAACGCTACCGTAGTACCCTGGCCAGAACATCGTTGGGTCTGTCTATAACACCGCCGCGGACGACAATCATGTGGAACGATCAAATCATGCTCTTTCTAGGTAAATCCATGTGAGCACCGTGTGCTAGACAGATCACTGAGACACACCATAACCTTGGATTGAACGCTATCGTGCCCTAGACCCTGGTTCGGGCTCGTCGGAGCTCGGTATGCCACACCGCCATGGCTAGTAGGACTATATGTCATTTTGTCCAATTAACTGAGTGACAGGGGTGTGTTAGTCTTGGGGTTCACGCCTGGATGTTTAGCTTTGTCGGAGAGGGTCGTCACCGGCGAGTCTACGCGGCGGTTGGCCGGCGGAGAACTGGCCACCGTCGTGTACTAGAGTTTGTGAATAAACGAAAAACGAAGGACCCCGGAGCACATGTCAGTGAGATAGAGAAATAGGGTTTCAGACTATTAACGGATTAGCTAGTCACTTGGGGTCAAATAAACTACTGGTGCAGGCACGAGCTCGTGGTCGCGGGCCGGTTCCGCGTGGGCGTGCGATGAACGAGCCGGTTTCGGCCCAAGACTATTCATTGTTTTTCCTTTTTTTTACTGATGAAGAATAAGTTCGATTAGAAAATATAGAAAAATGAAAAATTATCAAACCAATTTTTTAGAGTCCACAAAACTGTTTAGTTTCTATTAAAATTATTCTTAGAATTTTTGCAGCAACAATTAAATTCTTAGTCATTTAAAAGTACCCTTAGGAGACTTAAAAGAATTTTAGAAATAAAAATATAGGTCGAAAAATCCTTAAAATTTCTGGAAAATTAATTACCCTTAAGATAACGCCTAGTAAAAATCGGAGCCTGTTTGGAGTCGATTTACCTAAAGAACCAGAAATTTTCTAAGTATAGATATTAAAAACCCTAAACCTTGATACTAATCTAGGGTTAGAAACCACTTGAGTCACAGAATATTAAGCAACTAATTTGGTAAACTTTAGTCTAATTAGTTCTCTGATTGTCTAAAATAAGTTTAGTTTGATCACTTTGAGCCAACATTAAGTAACCTAGAAATATAAGTATAATTATCATATGCTTATTTAAGAATATTTAAACTTTCCACCTCTCCCTAGTGAGAGTTTGCATGACATATCATACATGAGCATTCATATACTTGTGATTGACTTGTAGAACACCTAGAAGAAGTTGAAGTGGAAGTGGAGAAGGAACATGTTCCTCCATCTGAAGCTTCTCCAACTGAAGGTGTCCCTGAAGGTCCTTTCGAAGGTATCCTAAAAAGCACCACCTCAGAGAGGAAAGTACCAGAAACCACAAGTATAGCCATCATCATTAAACCATAAACATAAATGTGTCTAGAGTATCTCTAATAAAAGAGGACCCCAAGGCTCTTAACCGTAAGCACGACTGATATACCAGTTTCTAACCCTCTGCAGAGGTCACACACTTTACTCACGAGCCATGATCCCTTTTTGCCTTGGGTCGATCAAACCCTCAAAAACTTCCAAGGTGAGTCGGTAATATTTCACTATATAGCCTTTACAAAGATTCTCCTGGTGTGTAGCCCCCCGTTAGGTTTTGCCAGTTGTACAAACACAGTACTCCTCCATAAGGGGGTGACTAACAAAACAAAATCGAATGAACCTCGACACCCCACCTTTAGCAGAGCAAGCACCATGCTCCAGCCCCATTGACGGCACGATGGCAAAGCAAACTACACTCCTAGATTCCTCCAATTAATTAGTTAAGGGTGTCCCATACCACCCTCATGGTTGTACTATTTTTCTAGGTGGTCTCTCAAAAAAATGGTCCTTACAGAGAGGTACTCGAGAAACAGCCCGAGCCTCCTAAAGTGTTACAAGTTCATTATCATAACCAGAGTGAATCATTGTATCATAAAGTAATTCTCATCATGTTTGTTAATTAAAGTAAAACACTAGCATGTAGTTGTTCATAATAGTCGAACCCAAAAAGGTAACCAAGGATAGGATAAATAGAAAGCTAGTCAATCATTAGATTTCTCATGGTATGTGGAAAATTGAGGGGTCATTTGGCAGAGCTCCCACAGCTCTGCTCCCAGCGAGAATCGCTCCTGCCGAGCCAAATGATAAAAATATGAATTGCTTCATGGTGGGAATGTAGTGAATCTAGTCTCAACTTCGTACTAAAAAGTGGGAGCCAAAAAACATGCTTCCCATCACTCCCATCCTGCTCCCCACTCTTTAACCCCTCAGGAATCACTTCACAGCCTATTTTCCAAACAGTTTTTGTCAAATAGATTCACTTCCGGTAGAGAATCAATCAGAATCACTCTATTAAAGATTAGCTCTCATAGCTAGAGAATCATGAAGCGGATGTCTACCAAACGAGCCCTGAATTATAAAGTAAATAGGACATAATAGGTCAGAGGACACTTGCCTTCACCAAACAGCTACTGCTCAGGGGTTTCTCCTACAACTTCCTCGGACTCTACGGACAGAACGTTATATAGGCGAGTGCGAACAAACATTCAACATTCTTGAAACGGAAAGGAACAGTACACCATACAAGAGAAAACATTATAAAAACGTGCAATACGAAATAGAGCTCACTCTTATGGTCACACGAGAAAAAGAAACGCCGAGATCAAAGCTACGATTGAGAAGTTATCACATCTACGTTATAAAAATTTGAACTAGAACATTTAATTCGACATACTTGTATTAATCGACATTTATCAAATGTAAATTAGAGTTATTACCTAGTTTTAATTAATATACTACTTTAACAACTCTCGGTTAAATCAGTAATTTAATTAATCTGCTACTTTAACAGCTCTCGATTCTAAGCGAGGCGGATTCACGACGCAAGACAAAACGCGTGACGTGAAAACGGTGCGCACGACACGTGAAACAGCATGGCAGCACGTGAACAACAGGCGTGAACGATGCACAAACGACACGCGGACAAATGCAACATGCCTACTAAATAGATGTTGCGTTTATACTAAACAATTATTAATGAAAGAGTATTTAAGTTAATATTAACCATGTTGATATTTATTTATAAAAGCGCAAGTTCAAAACTATAAAATAGATTTAATTGGAACGCTAATTTAATAAATATTGTCCAAACAAATATTTAATAAATTATATAAAGCATGACGTTATGGAATAACATTTTTAACATGTAGACAACTTTAATACGAATCTAACGCGACTTGAACGGAGTGAATTGGATTTATAATGCAAAAGATATCGAATATTCTAATAAATCAAACATCTGCATGCACTTGGACGTAACTCCAGGGTCTTTTTTGCAAAAAATGCCTTCTTCCTCCCTCCATCTCTCTTCCACGCATGGCACAGATGAGGGGGTGCTCGGCCGCAAGAGAGGGGAGGCATGCTCGATCGGCAGGTGGCCATGCGCAGAGGGGGGAGGGTAGGGGGCGCATGGTCATGGCCCATGGCCAGCCGGCCACCACCGCCGCGTCACAGGCAGGGGAGGGGAGAGAGGGGGCGCGTGGAGAGGGGCCCCGGGAGGGGTGGGGCTGCGATACACGGCAAAAAACGAAGAAACACGAAGAACAATGGAGGCCAGAGCCGAGGAAAAATCCGTCGATTGACGGTGAACCAGATATCAGATCGACGAATCGAAAGCACAAAGATGAAGCCCTTGACAAGATGAATAGAGCGGTACCCTCGGATTTCACCAACAACGCACGGATTGAAAGTAATGGCTCACCGGAGTTGCCGGTGGAGTTGGAACCACTCTGAACTTCAGCGAGAAAATGACGACGCTACGGATCTCATCTCATGAAACGGATCTAATATTCGGAACAGGCTCGGTGAGGATTCCATCCATCCATATATATATATATATATATTGCTAAGGTTTACAGATATTTTAGTTTTCGAAATAAATCAATTTTTAGAATTAAAATAATTTTAGAAAAATTCTGAAATCGTATTTAACGTCCGAAAAATATCTTGAAGGTTCCAAAAGTTCTAGAAAACTTCCTAGACATGATTTGGCACCCATTGAACTCAAAAAACATACTTAGAGCTTTTGAAAATGTTTTTGAGTACCTCAAATAAATAGATTTTTGTTTTCATAAAATAGAAAAATATTCCAAAAATAGCAAAATTTACTAAAAACTTATACAAGGTATATTAACATGTTTCAAACACCTTTTCCACTTAGAAACACTATCAACAACATGAATGCAACAACCAAAGCACCTATAGGGCTCACTTCACGAGGCTTACACCAATATATTACAAAATAACTCTCCATTATTTTAGTAAAGAGAAAGGAAAAGCAAAGAAAAGAGAGAGTAACACCTGAATTTTGAGTATAGAGCAAAGAAATTTTTATACCACAAAATTCAGTGTTACATGGCATTTCAATATAGCTCCATGCAAAGCAATCAGAGTATTCTTTTAATAAAACGACCATCTTACTCCTAAGATTGACCTCCTCCAAAGGATCGGTTGATATAAACCCCTGTCCTAACTTGTAGAAGTCTCTAAACTCCTCTTTTGTATTCATCTCAGAGGAGTCCGAGGCTACCTGCGTGGCTGCGGACCGTCTAGCCTCAAGGGTTGGACCTTTCGAAATGGCGGCCTCATACTACGGCGTATTCTGATCGCCATCAATCCGTCTAGCCTCAGGGGCTGGACCTTCTGAAATGGCGGCCTCGTACTGCAGCGCTTTTTGGTGGACATCGGACCGTCCCGCCTTAGGGGCCGGACTATCTGCGATGGTGGTCATCGCTGCGACAATCTCTGGTGTCTATCAAACCGTTCGACCTTAGGGGTTGGACTATCCGCGATCGCGACCTCGCACTGTGATGCTTTATTGTGTACTCTAGACTATCCAGACTCTGGGGCCAAACCGTTCGTGACCTGACGGCTTTGGTTTCTTCTGAGGTCTTGAAGTCTCTAATGGCTTGGAGACGTTTTCTACTTGATGTGGGTCGAAGGGCTAGTTTCTGGTCAAGTTAGGCTAGATTCTAGGCTAGTTGGGGTAGCTCTTGGTATTGAATGGAGCATGATCAGGGGCCTCCGAACTACAAGTATGAGGGCTTCCCTTGAGGTGGAATTGGTTGGCTCTTTATGGTGAGGGTAAGGTGTCTTTGAGTAGGTGGTTTAGTAGCAGTGACGTGGGCTATCTTTGCTTGAGTTTTCTGGTCTTGGGTGGTGAAGGTGACCTTGGGCCTCTTTGTGTTGTCGGAAGAGACTATCTCCATCAGCTCAGCTAGGGTGGACTTGGATCTGGTGCTCTTTTTGGGATCCATCGTGGGATTGGTCTTCATAATGAACACATTGGGTGCCAAATGCTGGATCCTGACTCGTGGGCCCAGGCACTTAGGAACAGGTCATACAAACAATGCATGACAAAACGGATGGCACGAAAACTCAAATGTGTTGGCAAACGTGCTCCATTCGAGGTCGGATGGGGGTATTTATAAGGTAACCAGGGGACCGAGGTTAAGTTCATTTGTACTAATGGTTACCTGTTACATTCTCGAAATATATTATACAACTGGGTAATTACGGAGACATTGTTATCCTATGCCTAATTACATCGGACACTATTGTTGGGGGCCTTCGTCCTCCGAAGGTCCTCAAAAACATAATTTAATAATGTCTTCCAAGTATGGTTTATAGACAGGTATCTTCGGATTTATGATAAAGGCATACACGATGAGAAGCTTGATCGTGACAAAGGTTGTCGTTGCTCCGAAGCTGTGCGGAAGGGAGCTTCGGCTAAATCACAGGAAAGGGAACCGACTTAAAAGGGAAAAGGCTATTCAGTCCTCATAGATTTTTCTATAAACCAATAGTAAATGTAAAGGGCATAATTGTAATTTCTCATGGGCTGTGTCCCGTGCCTATAAATAGGTGAACAGTACTCCCGTACTGTTCACGTTGACTTGTACTCGCTTGTGCGCCACGCTTGGATTTTTGCCTTCTGTCAAGCCGAAGGTATAGATGTAATTCAATATTATTCATATTCATTCATAATGATATAATAAAAGAATATTAATGTTGTCATATGATCATTTATGTCATCCCTTATGTTTCATATGTTTCCCCTTTCATTAAGATACATACTGTGATGATGAAGGTATGTCCTTCATGGCCTTCGTCTGAATATCATTATATCTTAAGGGAAATAATGCATCGAAGGATGAAGGGCATTAACCATTAACATTTTTCTATGTTGCCTTGTTCTTAATTCATAGCATTTGAGAACAAGTCCCCAACATTGGCGCCCACCTCCGGTGAACCCTCTTTCGACCACCTTCGGCAAGCACTGACCTTCGTCATGCCGCCGAAGAAAGTTTTAGCAACAGGGGCTGCTGCACTACAGCCACTGGACCCAAATCAGGAGAACCTCTCTCTCCGAGAGGCCCAAAGCCAGAAGAGGAAAGCCACTAGTCCAACACTCCAGGAGGAAGAGTTGGATCAAGAAATCAGAAACATGGAGATAATTCATCAGCAAGTACAAAGGAAGAAGGAGAAGATGGCTAGACTGGCTGATCTTCAAAGGCAAATCGATGAAGCAACTGAAGAAGTACGACATCTTGTTCAAGACGAACAAGACCGAAGGCCCCAACACAGGGAGCTTCATCAAGAAGGTTTATTCAACGAGGATGGATGGTATGATGATTTTAATCATGATACCTTTACCTTTGATGCTGCTTCTCCCTTGGCACCAGAACTGCAAGCCATCCCATGGCCTTCATCATATAAGCCACCTCAGCTCCCTATGTATGATGGGCACTCGGATCCGAAGCAATTTTTGATGAGTTATGAGGCAACCATATCTTCATATGGAGGCAATGCAGCTGTCATGGCAGTTCGGAATGTGGCCCAAACATGGTATTCTTCTCTTCGGCCAGGGACTATTACTTCATGGCAGAAGCTCAAGGATATGTTACTAACAAGCTTTCAAGGCTTTCAGACGAAGCCGGTCATAGCTCAGGCTCTGTTTCAATGTACGCAAGACCATGATGAGTATCTTCAAGCATACGTCCGAAGGTTCTTGCGTCTCAGAGCACAGGCGCCTACAGTGCCAAATGAGATTGTTATTAAGGCCATGATCAAGGGGCTTCGTCCAGGACCTACTGCCCAGTACTTCGCCAGAAAACCTCCACAGACACTGGAGAAGTTGCTTCAAAAGATGGATGAATATATCAGGGCTGACAATGACTTCCGCCAAAGAAGGGAGGAAGCTTATAGGTTCTCCGAGATGACCAGGGGCTTCGGAGGAAGAATACACCCGAGGCATGTCAGGTCAATTCACAACACTCAGAATGATGACAGAGGGAATCAACTACAGAGGCCCCAGTGTTCTTCACAATCTTCGGGACAACAACAAAGTTCTTTTCGGCCGCCAGCTCCAAGAGGCAGAGGCGCCAGGGGCTTCGGAGGAAGATATGGAGACCAACCCAGGAAGATTTACTATCTATTTTGTGGTGAAGACAAGGGCCATACTACAAGAATGTGCCAAATCACCATCCAAAAGCAGAAGGAGATCGCAGAAGCCGAAGCCCGGCAAAATCAACCGAAGCAGGTCCTACATACTGCTTCGTGTCACTCACCTTACATACCAGAGTATGTGGGTAATCATCCTGCAGCTTCTGTTGCTTCAGCTAGTCAGTCACAGGCTTCTTGGCCACAGCTTCCACCTCCACCGCCACTACAACCTGCCTATTCACGAGGTCAGCAGCCAGAAGGGAGCCATCAGACTCATCAGCAGCGAGAGCTCAGGGAAGAATCCAAAGCTCGCACGGTCAACAGTACTGTGCCAGAGTCAAAACACATCTATTGAGAGATATCCTACCTCCGAAGAATTTTACATTCATTGTCATTTTTCTTTTTAATAAGGAACAATTGGTGTAAATCTACTCTTCTTGTCACTTTTAATTTCTTGTAATAGCTTCGTTCTTGTCACAATGAAATATATCCTTCCTACAGACTTACGAAGCTCAAAAACTGCTGAAGCTACAAAAGTTGTTCCTAAGGAACACAACGTAAATTTGCCAAAGCTTCAAAAAGTCATTATTGAGGGAGCACGATGTAAGTTTTCTGCTTAAAAGTCGTTCCAAAGGGAATGCAGAGCCAAATACCGCCGAAATATAAGGCGAAGCGCGAAATGTCAACGTGAATACCGCTGAAATATAAGGCGAAGCGCGAAAAGTCAACGCAATTACCGCCGAAATAGAAGGCGAAGAAGTTCAAAAGACGTTCCTAAGGGAATGCAGAACTTACACCGAAAAATAAGCGGTGAAGCCGAAAAATAAATGGCAAAGAGATTTTTGATGGTTCCTAAGGGAACGCAGATATTGTGTTTCAGTGTGGGTACGTGTCTTCGGCATTAGCATCATTCTTTGCATCATATCGCATAGCATCACATCATACATCATATCACATCAATAACATCAATTGGAAGCGAGGCCGATCTTCGGAGAATGCTTTATAAAAAATAAAAAGATGCCAAGGCACAAAATAAGCTGAGAATTATAGCTTCATCAGCTCTGATGTGGAAGGAGGGATTTCTTCTTTACGAAGCATTGATGATGATTCTCACGAGGCATAAAAACTCTTCTTTATGAAGCATGAAAAGAAGGGAATGTGTTTTTTTCGCCGAGGGCTCAAAAACGGTATGTACATAAAGTTTCATGCACCGTAAAGAATTGAATTACAAGCAATTCACATATTACATTTAAATCTTGCAAGCACCAAATATTACAAACATAGTTCAGCAAATGTTACATTAATATTCTAGAAAATGTTTTTACAATAGCTACTCTTCTTCCTTCAGAACTTTTTCTGCAGCTTCGGTTAGCAGTTTGGTAACAACTTCATCTACAATAGCTTCGGCTACATTAATGATTTCTATTGCCTTCTTCGTTTCTGGGTCGGCCAGTGGGTCAAATGGCTCTGGTGGAGGAGATAGTTCAGCTGCGGGAGAAAATATCACTTAGCTCGAAGTCAAAAATAACAAAGCAAAAAAGCCATTAAGTAATACATATTCGTCTTTCGAGTTCCGCTGCTTTTTCAGCTTCTTTTGCTGCTTCTCGAGCGTCATTAATATCTTTTTCGCTCTTTTTCATTATTTCATGAGCCATCCCTCGGCCGCCATTTTCCTAGATATCAGTAAAAAAATTTCCACCTATTAAACTTGCTTCGGCCGAGGGGTCCTTCGTATCGTCGATGGAGAAGGCAGCTTCGGTTTGGGCCAAGGTTTTAACATGTTCACAACCTGCCTTCTCCAAAATGGCTGCAACTCCCCTCGCACCAGAGAATGCACAGACGTCCCCACGGTCACTCAAAATCTCCTCAAAAGCTTCAACTTCGTTACTGATCCACTCGATGATGCCTTCGGGGTTGCCTGGTATAAAGTTGTTTCCGCTTGAGTACGCGCCCACGTTGGCAAAACTAGTCTCTATCTTTTTCACACATTCCACAGATTTTTCAAAACATCTTTCTTTTGATGCGCGAAGCTCTGCAACTGTTTTTTTAAAATAATTTTTCCAGTACTCACTGGCATCTCGGTCAGCTTCGGCAACAGCGCATTTTAATTTGGCCTCAGCCAGTTCTTTTCGAAGGTTTTCAATCTCATTCTTTTGAATCTCAGATTGAGCCTTGAAGTTACCTTCATCCTCCTTTACTTTGTCCATCAATGTTAGTAGAATTTTGTCTTTTTCAGTGGCTTCATTTCTTAGCTTGATAACCTCTGTTCGAAGGTTATTGAGAGCAATAGTGCAACTCTCATCTTCAGCATTCTTTTGCGCCCTTAAGGCGTTGCTAAGTATTAAGCCCTACAAGAAAGAATGAATGAATTAATATACGAAGTAAAAGACCATTACAGAATCCATAAGCTTCGAAATTCACAACTTTTTGTACCTTCAGACTATTGTATGCAAGGCTATCCGCAAGATCTTCCTTCGTCATGGCACAAAGGCCAGCTTCGAGCTTTGGAAAACCCATACTTCTGGCCATCTCCTGGCAGACGGATAGTTCTTTGTTGTCTGGGAGGCAATACAAAAAATTATCTTCACTTGTACCATTAAACACTAATGCCCCCTTTGGGTACTTTAGTTCTCGGGCATAGTGTTTGGCTTCAAAAATTTCTTCTTTGGATAATTTCTTTCCCGCAGCATGTCGAATGATATAATCAAGATCTTTGAAGGATGCTTCGGGGGTAAGGGATTCGGTTTCTTTGGTCATACTTTTTTTAAAAGCTATATTAATATCTGAAGGTATTTCTTTGGCCTCCTGCTCGGGTGTGGCAAGCTTTGTCTCAAAAGGCACTTTAGGCCCGACTTCGGCGCTAGCCTGGCTCATTGTAGCTTTGGTTTCGGTCAGTTTTATTTTAGCTTCGATTTGTATTTTCGTAGCCTTGGCAATTTTCCCTGGAGTAGAGCTTGAAGCCTTTACCGTTTCTAGCACATCCAGTACTCTTGCCATTCTTCTTCTTTTGGGAGTGGCTGCAAGACCTTTCTGTATCTTCGGCATTGGTACTTCTGCCGAAGGGCTGAGAACGTCTAACATTTTTATTCCTTCAGTCTCTGGCTTTTCGGCCTTATCTTTACCAGACTTTGCCTCAGCCTGCTCGGATGAGGGTGCCTTCGGCATGATAGCTGGTTCTTCAACCTTCTGTATAGGAGCAATTGGTTCCTTCGGCTCAGTAGCTGAAGGCGTCTCCCCGCCAAACTCAGGCACTATGGCCGGTTCAATGTAGCGTGGTCGGTGAGTGAGGACCTTCAATTTTTTACTCTTCGGCGTAGGCTCGCTTGGAGCAGCCGAAGCAACAACCTTTCTAGAGGTTGCACCCTTTCTTTTCTACCCCCGTGGCGGGTAGCGATAGTCAGGGTATACAAATCCAATAGCATCAAAAACCCTATTCAATCTTTTCTTTTTTCGGCTTCCGAAGGCCACAGAAAGTGCATTATCTTTGGACTTGGAATATGTTCCAAGTAACTCATCGCTAGTATTTTCAACACACTTCAGCCAGTCATCATCTGGTTCAATAAACTGGTCCCCAAATCTGAAGGTGTATTTCAATCGAACCAGGCCACCTTCGCTAGGGTTAGTGATGTTTTCTTTCGGCATTTCTCAGCTATCTATCAGTGGCCATATCCTATAGGCTATATGTTCTTGAAGTAAGTCTCTTGTCCCAATAAAAGAGCAAACTGTGCTGAACGCCCTTCGGCATACTTCGGCTGCCTCATCAATTTCTACTTTCGGCTTTCGGAGGCCGAAGCGGGACCAGATGGGGCGCATGATGATTTCTTTAATGTCTTCTCTCGCCTTCAAATCATTTTTCACATAGAACCACTCTTCCATCAAGGCCTCGGGCCATCTCTTTCGAAACGTTGGCACTGGGTAGCTTGCGCCAGAGCGAGCAAAAAGCTATAGCAACCGAAATTGTTATGATATTGTTCTTTGCCCTAGGATTTCGTCTCATATGAAAGTTCATGCATACTGCAAAAACATCTTGCACTTGGCTCTAGACCTTGACTTCTCACAGCCCAGACGAAGATCCCCATTCTAATAACTGCTTCGGGGGTGATCTGGTGAAGGAAAATCTGGTATGTCTTTAAAACTTCAACTACAAATCTGCTCAACGGGAACCGAAGTCCGGCTTTGAAGAAGCTCCGGAAGATCACAACTTCGTTTTCTTCGAGAGCAGGAATGGCTCTGTCTACATCGGTCCTTACAATAGACATATCTCGAAAATACCTTCCTCTCATATTATCAAGATGACTCTGTTTGATAGTTGATTTCCCGAAGACTGTATGACTTGGTCGCCAGGGCCGATCTTCAGAGTCTTCGCCTCCACTCTCTGTCGCTATCATCGGTATCTTCAGACAAGCCTTCTAGTATCTCTTTAGTAATCTTCTCTGTATTTGTTTTTGCTATTGACTCAACAAATCCAGCAGTCTTCTCCTCAAGGAGCTTCTCCTCCTCGGTCAACTTCGTCTCAGCGGCAACTTTTTTGTCCTGAGACATCTTTTCTTCGGAAATGGTGAAAATGCGTCCTTAAAACCGAAGCTTAGGGAATCTGAGAAACTAAGCAAGTGTTGGTAAGCAAGAACTAAAAAATTGAGCAAACAAAGCCAGCAGCAAGTAGCGTACCAAATGTGGTCAGGGTGGGTTCTTATTTATACGATCGACGCGCTACAAATTGGAGGGTCCCATCTGTCATTGACTGTTGCTATTCTAGCAAAGGGAAGGTGTTTTTTCGGACCTTCAGCTTAAGGCCTTCGCCCATGTCGCAGTCTGAATTCGTTATCTTAAACAAATTAATACTGCGAGGGGCTACTGTTGGAGGCCTTCGTCCTCTGAAGGTCCTTAAAAACATAATTTAACAATGTCTTCCAAGTATGGTTTATAGACAGGTATCTTCGAATTTATGATAAAGACATACACGATAAGAAGCTTGATCGTGACAAAGGTTGCCGTCGCTCCAAAGCTGTGCGGAAGGGAGCTTCGGCTAAATCGCAGGAAAGTGAACCGACTTAAAAGGGAAAAGGTTGTTCAGTCCTCATAGATTTTTCTATAAACCAATAGTAAATGTAAAGGGCATAATTGTAATTTCTCATGGACTGCGTCCCGTGCCTATAAATAGGTGAATAGTACTCCCGTACTGTTCACGTTGACTTGTACTCGCTTGTGCGCCACGCTTGGATTTTTGCCTTCTGTTAAGCCGAAGGTATAGATGTAATTCAATATTATTCATATTCATTCATAATGATATAATAAAAGAATATTAATGTTGTCATATGATCATTTATGTCATCCCTTATGTTTCATATGTTTTCTCTTTCATTAATATACATACTATGATGATGAAGATATGTCCTTCATGGCCTTCGTCTGAAGATTATTATATCTTAAGGAAAATAATGCATCGAAGGATGAAGGGCATTAACCATTAACATTTTTCTGTGTTGTCTTATTCTTAATTTATAGCATTTGAGAACAAGTCCCCCAACAACTATACTCACGGGGAGGCTAATAGGTGGACCTGCTCGACCCAACTTGGTGTGGCCCAGCATGCCACATCGTTCTTGCATTGAACCCCTTAGCTCCAAGTCAATGACATATTCGTCGTGTAGCCTTTGTCTTGTGGTCTCTATAGCCATTGACGACCTAGGCTGCATTCGGGGCTTGCCATGAGGGGGGCACGAGCCTTCACGCCACCTAGGGCCTTGCTCCAACCAGCACATCTCTAACGATGTGAAGCCTTGGGGACATTCGCTGTCCGCGAAGTCGAGCCCTCGTCAAAGGCCTGTGACTTCGAAGTTGTCGGCCTTCACCTCTCGTTGGAGTAGCACCCGTGTTGTCGGGGCCTGCGCTGTCTAGCAGAGAGGTCCCTATCGTTGAAGATGCCCTTCGGCACATGTATTTGTAGTCAAGATTAGTTTAAGGTTAGTTGCAATTGCTTAGTGGGGATGATCGATGTCTGCTTTGGTCCTCATCCCAACATGATGGTTCATGATTCAACTTCTCCATTTCACAATGATCCATCTTAGCATGATTCCAATAAAAACATATAAAACCAAAAAATAGGGTTTAAATGTTGAGCTTAAGAATAATGGATGTCATTGTTAACATAACTCTAAACCCAACTACTTTGAGCCACAGTATTACTAATATTGCATTGTACTTGTTGGAGATATGTGACAATATTATGCATCGTGATGGCATTATGAACCACAAGCTTCAGAAAAACATAGACACACATCATTTCCTATATATCAAGCTTGCAAATGTGTGTAGAAAACGCAAACTCTATAGCAAAGATATATAATAACAATGTCACTAGTTGAATACACAAGAAAAATGGTATAACGAAGCTCTGGTTTCCGATGTGCTTACTAGGTGGACGGGGCGACATCACTGCTGCGAAGTCAAGGCAAGGGGTCCTCGGACTTAGTGGTAGTGACGTAAGATAGGACTCGATGGCCTCATAGAGGATGGCATGTGAAGAATAAAAAGAATGAATGAGAAATGCTTGGAAAGGCCAAAGTTATAGGAAGGACACTTTATGGTGTGTTTGGTTTGAGGTCAAAGTTGGATGAGTCGGGGGCGACACCGTCCTCTCGATTTTTTGGGATCACGCCGCCCCCAAAAATCACTGCGGGGTTCACCTCGCCCCCGTTTGACTCTCAACCAAACACTATAGAAAACGTGGCCGCCTCATTCCATCCCTCCTTATACATTCAACCAAACGCACCCTTAGTACCAGTTCTTACAAAGAATCAGTACTAAAAATTTTTTAGGCGAGAACCAAAGTTACGGAGAGTCGCTTTAGTACCTGTTCTTATGAAGAACGAGTACTAAAGGCTTAAAGACTTTAGTACTAGTTTTTTTCTAAAGACATTTAGTTGGAAACTAAATCTTTTAGTCGTGAACAAAAAAGTGACCTTTAGGACTGGTTCTTTGCTAGAATCGGTACTAAATATCTCTCTGTTCTTAGTGCCAGCTTGAGGTATATGAGTACTGTCATGAACTGGTACCGATCATGTAACATTAGTACCGGTCTAGTGCCCGTCCTTGAATAGAAGCCCCGTTCTCTAGTGTTTATGTATATCGTTTCTTGTCTTTAACCTGTAGCTCCTGGTTCTAAGTGGTTTTGGTACAGGTTTCTTTTACTTAATAATTTTAAACCCTAAACCCTAAAGTAAGGGGAGGAATATAAAAACCTAGGTCGGGAGCTTGCTTGTGTGGCTGCGTGCGAGCCACATGCACCACCCAACCCAACCACGCAGCGCCTGCTTTTTTTTTTACCTTTTCTCCATTGCGTAAGCTCACCGAGAAAGCGAATGCATCAGATCATTCAGTCAGAGGCCGGTCGAATAGCATCCGGAGCAGAGCACCTCGCTCCCTTCCTAGCTAGCTAGCTAGCTAGTGCTGCTCTCATCGGATCGGTCGTCAGCACCTCTACTAGCTTATCCACTGTTTGTTTCGTACTCAATTATGAGGCCGCGTAAAAGTAGAAGCACCGTCAGATGAACGCGCGCAGTCGAACACTGGCCGTTTGATTTGAAGAATGATTAGTCCATCATTTTTTCTCTTGTTTGGTATGGGGAATAAAATGAATTAATTCATCACCAACTCATTCTTTATAGTTAGTTATCAATACGAGAAATAAAGTCATACCACCAAATTTGAGGAACAAACTCATAATACATCACCTTATTTTAGATTGAGTGATTCATCAAACCAAACACCGATACGTGTATCAAGACCCACACATCATACGTGGAACGACGACCTCGTCGATACATATAATTCATGCCATTAGACAGCCGATGTTACTTATGCATGACCAGCAGCCTGATTGCAAATTCAAAGCAAAAGATGCAGCCTCTTTCTTGGGCAGGCCAGGCCCATACGAAACGCCGAGAAGCCGACACGTACGCGCTATATCGATCCACCAAGGCAGCATGATGATAAACCAATCGATCAATCGGAGATGATCGCAGACGGACGACTATGGCCCCCTCTAGTGTAGTAGTAGAGCATGTACAATCGATGTCTTAAATTATGTCTATTTTTACAAACGATTTCGGTTATCAACCGTCAGTACTATTTATAGTGACGGTTCGTTAAGAAAACCACCACTATAAATTTCTTAACTTCTTAACGAACCGTATGTAGAAATATGATTTCTAGTGTCAGTTTTTTAAGGAACCATCGCTAGAAACTATTTTAATTTTTAATTTTTTTGAGTTTTTCAAACGAACTCGATGATAAAACTACTAAAATAAAAGTTGTTGTAGATATCAAAAAGTTATGAAACTTTGTAGTTGACAACTTTTTAATTGAAATCATCTCAGCTCTCAAGAAAATTGCATCCGAGTTTGTCGAATTCAAAATGCAAAGTTTGCATACGACCTCAGATAGAAAAGATATCAAAATAAAAGTTGTAGAACTTCAAAAGTTATTCAACTTTGCAGTTAATAACCTTTCTATTTGAGTTAATTTACGGCCACAAATAGTCAATTTACATTTAGTTAGTTATAATATATATGTGTACAAGAAAACTGTAGTTTAAACATAAACGAAGTCATAGGTGGAGTGGTAGGAGGTTTCACTAGGTTTGTTTCTTAGGCACTGCGTAGCACACGAAAAATGCTGCAACTTGCTATTTATTATGTCGACTTGTTACAATTTTTTGCTATTTTAAACCTTTTTTACGCTTTCTGGAAAAGATTTTCACTATCGGTTTAATTACCTCGACCACCAGTAGAAATCGATTTATATTGACGGTTTATTATGTCAGCCGCCAGTGGAAATCGGTTTTCACTAGCTGTCGGCGTTTCGAGACCGGGGGGTCCCTGAGCCGACGAGTGAAGTGTCGCTGCGTGCCCCAGCCCAGATGGGTCGACGCGAGGCCGAGCGCGAAGGGGGGAAGTGAGGTGGCCGGAGATGGGCGTGAGAGAGGTGGAAATCCCGCGGCCTTCGTGTTCGTCCCGCGCCCAGGTCGGGTGCGCTTGAAGTAGGGGGTTACAAGCGTCCACACGGGGGAAGGAGCAAGTGGCCTCACGCGAGCGCCCGTCTCATCCTCGTCCCCGCGCGGCCAACCTTCTCTAAGAGGGCCCTGGTCCTTCCTTTTATAGGCGTAAGGAGAGGATCCAGGTGTACAATGGGGGGTGTAGCAGAGTGCTACGTGTCTAGCGGAGGGGAGCTAGCGCCCTAAGTACACGCCATCGTGGCGGCCAGAGAGATTTTGGCGCCCGGTTTGTGTGATGTCGTGGCCATCGGAGGAGCGCTAGAGCCTGGCGGAGGGACAGCTGTCGGGGCCGTCGAGTCCTTGCTGACGTCCTCTTGCTTCCGTAAGGGGGCCGAGAGCCGCCATCGTCAGGGAGCGTGCGGGGCGCCATCATCGCCTATCTGGCGGAGCGAGCCAGATGGGACGCCGGTCTTGTTCCCCGTAGCCTGAGTCAGCTTGGAGTAGGGTAATGATGGCGCCTCCTGTTGACGTGGCTGGTCCGCGCCCTAGGTTGGGCGATGTGGAGGCTCCTCCGAGGTCGAGGTCGAGTTCGTCTTCCGTGGCCGAGGCCGAGTTCGAGCCCCTAGGTCGGGCGAGGCGGAGGCCATTGGCTGAGGCCAGGGCGGAATTTGAGTCCTGGGGTCGGGCGAAGCGGAGTTCGTCGTCTTCTGGGCTGAGCCCAAGTCCGAGCCCTGGGTCGGGCGGAGCGGAGTTCGCCGTCTTTTGGGGCTTAGCCCGAGTCCGAGCCCTGGGTCGGGCGAAGCGGAGTTCGCCGTCTTCCGGGGCTTAGCCCGAGTTCGAGCCCTGGGTCGGGCGGAGCGGAGTTCGCCGTCTTCCGGGGCTTAGCCCGAGTCCGAGCCCTGGGTCGGGCGGAGCGGAGTTCGCCGTCTTCCGGGGCTTAGCCCGAGTCCGAGCCCTGGGTCGGGCGGAGCGGAGTTCGCCGTCTTCCGGGGCTTAGCCCGAGTCCGAGCCCTGGGTCGGGCGGGGCGGAGTTTCCTATGGTGTGCGACCGGGGCCTGACTGCCTATCAGCCTCACTCTGTCAAGTGGCACCGCAGTCGGAGCGGCGCAGGCGGCGCTGTCTTTCTGTTAGACCGGTCAGTGGAGCGGCGAAGTGACGGTGGTCACTTCGGCTCTGTCAGCTGAGGGGCGCGCGTCAGGATAAAGGTGTCACGCCACCTTTGCATTAAATGCTCCTGCGATTTGGTCGGGGTTGCTTCTCGGCGAAGACAGGGCCTCGGGCGAGCCGGGAACGTGTTCGCCGCTGGAGGGGGGCCTCGGGTGAGGCGGAGATCCTCCGGGGTCGGCTGCCCTTGTCCGAGGCTAGGCTCGGGCGAGGCGTGATCGAGTCCCTTGAATGGACTGATCCCTGACTTGATCGCACCCATCAGGCCTTTGCAGCTTTATGCTGATGGGGGTTACCAGCTGAGAATTAGGAGCCTTGAGGGTACCCCTAATTATGGTCCCCGACAGTAGCCCCCGAGCCTCGAAGGGAGTGTTAGCACTCGCTTGGAGGCTTTCGTCGCACTTTTTTGCATGGGGACCAGCCTTTCTCGGTTGCGTTTTGTTCCGGTGGGTGCGCGCGAGCGCACCCGCCGGGTGTAGCCCTCGAGGCCTCGGAGGAGTGGTTTGACTCCTCCGAGGTCTTATCGCCTCGCGCAATGCTTCGGCTGGTCTGGTCATTCCCTCATGCGAGCTGGCCGTAGCCCGGGTGTACGGTCGGGTCCCAAGTTCTCGGGCTGGTATGTTGACGCTGTCAACGGTTTGGCCGGAGCCAGGTTTGCGAGAGCAGCCCCCGAGCCTCTGCACAGGGCGAGAGGGCGATCAGGGACAGACTCGACTTTTTTACATACGCCCCTGCGCTGCCTTTCTGCAAGGAGGAGGGGGGAGAGCGCCATGTTGCCCTCGGTGGGCGCCGAACATGGCGTCTCCGGTGAGCTGCAGGCGGGTGATCCGAGCGGACGTCCGTGCCCCATTCGTTAGGGGTCGGCTAGAGGCCCAGAGGCGCGCCCAAAAGTACCTGCGGGTGATCTGCCGAACCCGGTCCCCTGGCAACAGGGTCCGAGGGCTCGATGCCTCCCTCTGATGGGATTCCGTTACAAGATCGTTCCCGCTGGTCTCGGAAATGTCCTAGGGTACCTCGGGAGCGCAGCCCGAGCCTTGGTTATGTATCGAACGTACCCATGGTCATCCCTCGCTCTGTGTCTGAGGCGGCTGTGAACCCTTCGGGGGCCAGCCTTCGAACCCCTGATCAGTAGTGGGCGCGGAGCCCGAGTAGCCTGAGGCGGTCATTGAACCCTTCTGAGGGGCCGGCCTTCGAACCTCTGACCAGTAGTGGGTGTGGAGCCCACGTGCTCTGAGGCGGCTGTTGAACCCTTCCGAGGGGCCAGCCTTCGAACCTCTGATCAGTAGGGAGGCTCGGAGCCTGGTTCCTTCACAGGGAAGGATCCTTTTCGGGGTATCCCCCTTTCCCGGTCCCTGTTGCAAGAGAGAGGAAGAGGAAAAAAGGAAAAGGATACGAAATCGAACGACGCGGCGTACCTTTTTTGACGCGGTCATTATGGCGAAGGCGAAGCATCGCTCGCTTCTCCTGCCAGAGGTGCCGCCTGTCCTGTCGCGGAGTTAATGCGACGGGGCGAGTGGTTCGCGGGGCAGCCGTTGCGCGTGCGCGAGCCGTTCGAGGAACGACCATTTCGCTTCGTGTTTTTGAATCCCGCGGCCGGTCCGGGCGGAACGTTGAACCGGTCTCGCCTTGGCCTTTATATACTCGGGGGAGGGTCTGGCGATGGTTCTTTGCTCTGCTTCCTGCTTCCCTCTTAGGTTTTCGCAACCCGAGAGACTTAGCCAGAGAAAAGGAAACCGCCCACCCTGTCCTTTGCGCCGCCACCCCTTCTGCTCGGTGATGGCCGACCGGGTGACCGTCATCTCGCCGCGCGACCCATGGCCTTTCTCCACAGTGACGGCGGGTGATCTGGAGGATCTTGTTGCTGAGGGTTTATGTCACACCCGGATTTCGGGGGTCCAAAACCCGGGCGTAAACATAATCACCAGGTGTGCTGGGACCAAGTCTCACACATATGATGAATCATGGCACAGGATCGAATGTCACATCTTTATATATAACAGGAGTTCTATACAAAATAAATAATTACATTATAAGGAGACAACGGTCCAGCAACCCAAAGTTGACTGGGAGACGACGACCTAGACCTCTCACGAACACTTCACAGCATCCTCCATGCGCCTCATCCTGCGGTACCTGCTCTTGACCTGTGGTGTGTGTGAGACAGCAAGAGTGAGCTCACATACGTTCATCGCTCAACAAGTTGTGGGGAATAATGTGCATGAACTCGCCAAAGGTGGGAGCTCACGTGAAGTGTAAGGCTTACCAAAGAAGATGGTTAGAGCTGAGCATTGCTTTTAAAGTTGGTCAAAATTTTATTAGCAGTTACTAAGTATAAGTAAATACCAGCCCAATTAAATAGTAGAACAAAAGTAACAACTTCACCTGCGATGCAATGCATATGACAAATTGAGTTTAAGTTCCATAATTTAATCATGTGAGGGTCCGAGCCGCTCATGACCGTGAGCACGGCTAGTATACCAGTTTTACACTCTGCAGAGGTTGCGCATCTTTACCCACAAGTCGTGTATCCCATGTCGCCAGGGTTTGCAAGGCCCTTAGACACTACCGAGGTGAATGGCTAGGGATCCACTACGAGGCCTTTACAAAGTTCCACTAGCTTCCGAAAACCCGCTACAGTTTATAGGAAGTTCCAATGCAGGAATCCCTTGCAGGACCGCCATCGCAGCAAAATCCTCCCGAGGGCCTCCCTACACTGACCACTCCCCTATTGCCCTTGCCCCTTTCGGGTAAGGTAGTCTTCCACTAGCTTTCCTAATTAATCAGCCAAGGGGTCCCATTCCTCCCTTGTGGTAGCACTGTTTTCCCGGGTGGTCGCTCCATGTTCCAATTAACTTAATGATCTTATCATGAACAATAAATAACAACTGATAACAAAAGTGTAATCATGAATAGTGTATCTCCATACCCAAAACCACATATAGCACTAGCAAGTACTACCCAGAAAGTTCAGTGGTAAACAAGGTATAAAGATAGACAAACTAAGGTAACCTATTGGGTCCCATCAAAATTAACCTATGCAGATCATTATGATTAATTAGAACATGAGTGGGTAAAAAGAAGTGATCAAGGGCACAACTTGCCTGGGCCTTGAGAATCCAGGTACCAGGATGATTCTTCAGATCCTCGTGACCTCACTGCTAATCGTAGCAATACAAACAAACATTGTATAGGCAAAATTTAACATTACACCAAACATAAGAACAAAATACACATTAATAATATACATATTAAAATAAGATCATAGGAAAAAGAATCATTAATTTTGGAGTTATAGATTTTAAGTTATGAATTTTCAAAGGTTTTATGTGTTTAAAATAGATTTAGTGAGAGATTAAATTTCTAACTGTTTTCATGACAAAACAGAGGTTCTAGGTGGTGGAGAATAAAATTACAAAATTTTAGAAAGTGGAATGGATTAATTTGGAGCAAGTATGAATTTTCTAAGAATTATCTAAGTTCTAGCAATTATTTTCATATTAAAAATCTATTTAATAATCATTTTCCCTGATTTTATTATGTTCTGGACTGGGCCATAAAAACCAGAGAGGTCAGGGGCCCCGGTGCAAAAGTTCCTAAGACACAAACGACCCACCAGTTGGACGGCGGGTTGATTAACACATTTTCTGGGGTCTCTTATGTAAGTTTGTAACGATGAAGGGGTATCGGGATCACAGGGCCGTCCGATCTTGAATCTAGGGACCAGATTAGATCCCCCCCCCTTATCCGAACCGGTACGCGCCGTGAGTCGCAAGATTAGAAATCAACGGCTGGTATTTAATGGGGCGAAGGGGTATCCTTACGTATGATCCTGAGCGTTCGTGGCTGATCCAACGGCCGATCACCACAACACATCACAACCCCCCATCCAGGATCCAGCGGCCACCAGCCTTCTTCCCCACCAACCCCGAGCAGAGGCGTCGCCGCCATGCTCACACGGTGGAGCACGCGAGTGCGACGGCGATTGGCCAACTCCGAGCGACAAAACCCAAATTGGATAGGTCTACACGATGCTTATGCTATTGCGAACACGGGTGTAGGGTACTCACCGGAAATAGGGGGTCGAAGGAGGCCGGCCACGACGCATGGCGGCTTCCTAGCGTCGCTGCGCGACGGCGAACAATTCGCACCAACCCCACCACCAAATGGACCCGCCACCGCCACGCATCCGTTCGGCTTGATCACGCGACGCTTCTTGAATATCGAATTTGAGCCTAACGTCGGTGAATCGGGGATTTCGTTACCCCGCGACGGATTTCCTCCCTCTTCTCTCTCGCTCGGAGCCTACGACGTGATGTTCTGGGCTTACGCGACCATGCTTTTTATAGGGGAGGGCGAGTCCGCACAGGGGACGATTAGTTGGAGGGGAAGGGAGGACCCCAGGATCTTCGGCGAGGAGATCGGTAGGAGGTGTTCTTCGGTCAGCGAGTGGATCTGGGGGTAGGAGATAACCCTGACAGGCCGACCCCTTCCAGCCAGCGGGAGCGAGGAAGCTGGGCGCGCTTGTGCAGAGGCTGACATCTCGGGCCCGGTTGGCAGCGAGTGGCCGTGCGCGCGGTGGGAAAGGATCACGGGCCGCGCAGAGGATTTTCCTTGGTGGGCCGAAATGCGCTTGTGAGCCCAGTTAGAGCAGTTCTCCCTTTTCTTTTATTTTTCTGTTTTATTTCATTTTTGTGTTTCATTTAAACTTCCAAATTTGTGTGTGGACCAAAATTCAAATCCAATTTCCAATTCACTTATGTTTTGAACTTCAAATTTTTCCAGTAAATATAACTTCTACAATCTTATTATTTACTTATTTTTATCCACACCATTTTCTTCTCTTTTCTAGATTCAAGAATTTCTTTTATTTTCCAATTTTTTTAATTTTAGGAATTTAATATATTTCTTCTTCAAATTATTTTATGTTGTCACAAAATGCACACAAAATAAAATCCAGCATGATGCATAATTTGGTGGCTTACATTTTTATTAATTATTTGTTTTCAAATGAAGTGTTCACATGTGATGATAAATATAGATGACACATATATGTATAAAGGAATATAATTTCTCTTTCTACACTCTTATTACAAAGTGGGTATTACAAATCCTACCCCCCTTAAAAATAATCTCGTCCTCGAGATTTAAGAAAAAGGATATAGGAAGAGTGGTTCGTAATTTTAGCTTTCAGTTTCTAATTATTTAAAAAGCCTCTTTTTTCATTAGTGAGTGATTAGGAGAGCATGGGTATCTATATGTATAGTCATTTTATTATGTAGGATAAAGGATATTTTTAAAGCATATATAGGTTTGGGTAAAAGCAATGGGGGTAAGAAAAGACTCCATCCAAGATTGTGGATCTTGACTCCGTTGGCGATTCAACTTGATCTTTGAAGTCTTGAGTTGATGCTTATCCTTCTTTGACGTGGTTGGTCTCCTTTGGCCTTTCTTCTTGGAGTTGTCATCCGAGTTAAGGACATATGGTTAAGATATATGTGGTAAGATAGACTACATGATATAGGTCAAAATCTGGTTTGATGTCAGGTGGTGGTTGATAGATTATGCAATCCATTAAGACTCTATTCATTGGGTAAGTTATGTAACTTGTTATATAGGTCGAGTTGTTGTGTATGGCCAAGTTGATATAAGTCTCCAAATTAGGCTTAAGTGATTCAGGAGTATGGCCTTATCCTTTGTACCAGCATTAAGTAACTTACACTAGATTAGATTGGATATGACTAGATGAGACTAGTTAAAGTTAGATAGATCTTCCTGGGTAGGATATATTTTATCAGGATATGTTTAAAATCACTGTTAGGTTAAAACAGAGGGGTTATGCAACTATCAGATGGGTAAGGTAGTTGCATATGGTTAGGTGGTTGTATATAGTAAAGTTGGTCTTGGGCACCAATTTTAGGTTAGATTGGTATAACTAGATTAGAATAGATAATATCTAATTATTTTGGATTAAATCATGGTTGTTATTCAAGAGTGAGATAAATATGCTAATTAGGGCAAGATGAATCCAAAAGGATAAGGTATAATCCTTTGAGGTTAGTTAGATTTATTAAGATGAGATAAAAATCTTTTCAAGATAAGATGGATCTAGATACATTAGGATAAGTTAGGATCTTTTGAGATAAGATAGATCTATGTAGGATAGAATCTTTTAAGATGAGATGAATCTATTAAGCTAGATACATTTTTTTTAATGAGGGGTAATCTAATTTGTCTAGTTACTTTTATAAGCATTTTTTTTCTATATATATATGCAGATGTAGTTGTGGACATTACTCCATAACTAATCACACTCAATCAAAGATCCAAATCAACCAAGTATCATAAGAACAATCATTCAAGTGCATAGATAACCACAAAAATAGTTTTGTTTTTGTTCCTAGGAGTAGGTCTCCTATTCCTAAAGTCACTTTAGGCACTGGATTTCAAGTATGAAATCCACATTTGTCTTTAGAAAGAAAAGGTAAGAATAATCAGAGTAAAGCGGAAATAGATAAGAATAGATTAAGAAAAGTATAGAAAAGATCAGAGTGGCAAAGGTAAGTAGAGAATGGTTGTCCAGTTCTATCTAGGTTTCGTCCTACAGTCAACATTCCTCTGATACCACTTCTGTCACACCCGGATTTCGGGGGTCCAAAACCCGGGCGTAAACATAATCACCAGGTGTGCTGGGACCAAGTCTCACACATATGATGAATCATGGCACAGGATCGAATGTCACATCTTTATATATAACAGGAGTTCTATACAAAATAAATAATTACATTATAAGGAGACAACGGTCCAGCAACCCAAAGTTGACTGGGAGACGACGACCTAGACCTCTCACGAACACTTCACAGCATCCTCCATGCGCCTCATCCTGCGGTACCTGCTCTTGACCTGTGGTGTGTGTGAGACAGCAAGAGTGAGCTCACATACGTTCATCGCTCAACAAGTTGTGGGGAATAATGTGCATGAACTCGCCAAAGGTGGGAGCTCACGTGAAGTGTAAGGCTTACCAAAGAAGATGGTTAGAGCTGAGCATTGATTTTAAAGTTGGTCAAAATTTTATTAGCAGTTACTAAGTATAAGTAAATACCAGCCCAATTAAATAGTAGAACAAAAGTAACAACTTCACCTGCGATGCAATGCATATGACAAATTGAGTTTAAGTTCCATAATTTAATCATGTGAGGGTCCGAGCCGCTCATGACCGTGAGCACGGCTAGTATACCAGTTTTACACTCTGCAGAGGTTGCGCATCTTTACCCACAAGTCGTGTATCCCATGTCGCCAGGGTTTGCAAGGCCCTTAGACACTACCGAGGTGAATGGCTAGGGATCCACTACGAGGCCTTTACAAAGTTCCACTAGCTTCCGAAAACCCGCTACAGTTTATAGGAAGTTCCAATGCAGGAATCCCTTGCAGGACCGCCATCGCAGCAAAATCCTCCCGAGGGCCTCCCTACACTGACCACTCCCCTACTGCCCTTGCCCCTTTCGGGTAAGGTAGTCTTCCACTAGCTTTCCTAATTAATCAGCCAAGGGGTCCCATTCCTCCCTTGTGGTAGCACTGTTTTCCCGGGTGGTCGCTCCATGTTCCAATTAACTTAATGATCTTATCATGAACAATAAATAACAACTGATAACAAAAGTGTAATCATGAATAGTGTATCTCCATACCCAAAACCACATATAGCACTAGCAAGTACTACCCAGAAAGTTCAGTGGTAAACAAGGTATAAAGATAGACAAACTAAGGTAACCTATTGGGTCCCATCAAAATTAACCTATGCAGATCATTATGATTAATTAGAACATGAGTGGGTAAAAAGAAGTGATCAAGGGCACAACTTGCCTGGGCCTTGAGAATCCAGGTACCAGGATGATTCTTCAGATCCTCGTGACCTCACTGCTAATCGTAGCAATACAAACAAACATTGTATAGGCAAAATTTAACATTACACCAAACATAAGAACAAAATACACATTAATAATATACATATTAAAATAAGATCATAGGAAAAAGAATCATTAATTTTGGAGTTATAGATTTTAAGTTATGAATTTTCAAAGGTTTTATGTGTTTAAAATAGATTTAGTGAGAGATTAAATTTCTAACTGTTTTCATGACAAAACAGAGGTTCTAGGTGGTGGAGAATAAAATTACAAAATTTTAGAAAGTGGAATGGATTAATTTGGAGCAAGTATGAATTTTCTATGAATTATCTAAGTTCTAGCAATTATTTTCATATTAAAAATCTATTTAATAATCATTTTCCCTGATTTTATTATGTTCTGGACTGGGCCATAAAAACCAGTGAGGTCAGGGGCCCCGGTGCAAAAGTTCCTAAGACACAAACGACCCACCAGTTGGACGGTGGGTTGATTAACACATTTTCTGGGGTCTCTTATGTAAGTTTGTAACGATGAAGGGGTATCGGGATCACAGGGCCGTCCGATCTTGAATCTAGGGACCAGATTAGATCCCCCCCCCTTATCCGAACCGGTACGCGCCGTGAGTCGCAAGATTAGAAATCAACGGCTGGTATTTAATGGGGCGAAGGGGTATCCTTACGTATGATCCTGAGCGTTCGTGGCTGATCCAACGGCCGATCACCACAACACATCACAACCCCCCATCCAGGATCCAGCGGCCACCAGCCTTCTTCCCCACCAACCCCGAGCAGAGGCGTCGCCGCCAAGCTCACACGGTGGAGCACGCGAGTGCGACGGCGATTGGCCAACTCCGAGCGACAAAACCCAAATTGGATAGGTCTACACGATGCTTATGCTATTGCGAACACGGGTGTAGGGTACTCACCGGAAATAGGGGGTCGAAGGAGGCCGGCCACGACGCATGGCGGCTTCCTAGCGTCGCTGCGCGACGGCGAACAATTCGCACCAACCCCACCACCAAATGGACCCGCCACCGCCACGCATCCGTTCGGCTTGATCACGCGACGCTTCTTGAATATCGAATTTGAGCCTAACGTCGGTGAATCGGGGATTTCGTTACCCCGCGACGGATTTCCTCCCTCTTCTCTCTCGCTCGGAGCCTACGACGTGATGTTCTGGGCTTACGCGACCATGCTTTTTATAGGGGAGGGCGAGTCCGCACAGAGGACGATTAGTTGGAGGGGAAGGGAGGACCCCAGGATCTTCGGCGAGGAGATCGGTAGGAGGTGTTCTTCGGTCAGCGAGTGGATCTGGGGGTAGGAGATAACCCTGACAGGCCGACCCCTTCCAGCCAGCGGGAGCGAGGAAGCTGGGCGCGCTTGTGCAGAGGCTGACATCTCGGGCCCGGTTGGCAGCGAGTGGCCGTGCGCGCGGTGGGAAAGGATCACGGGCCGCGCAGAGGATTTTCCTTGGTGGGCCGAAATGCGCTTGTGAGCCCAGTTAGAGCAGTTCTCCCTTTTCTTTTATTTTTCTGTTTTATTTCATTTTTGTGTTTCATTTAAACTTCCAAATTTGTGTGTGGACCAAAATTCAAATCCAATTTCCAATTCACTTATGTTTTGAACTTCAAATTTTTCCAGTAAATATAACTTCTACAATCTTATTATTTACTTATTTTTATCCACACCATTTTCTTCTCTTTTCTAGATTCAAGAATTTCTTTTATTTTCCAATTTTTTTAATTTTAGGAATTTAATATATTTCTTCTTCAAATTATTTTATGTTGTCACAAAATGCACACAAAATAAAATCCAGCATGATGCATAATTTGGTGGCTTACATTTTTATTAATTATTTGTTTTCAAATGAAGTGTTCACATGTGATGATAAATATAGATGACACATATATGTATAAAGGAATATAATTTCTCTTTCTACACTCTTATTACAAAGTGGGTATTACAGTTTACTTCGCCCTCTCTCTGATGAGAGGCGGCCGGAATGGATTCCCCCCGTGAGGGGAGCCGCTCCGTCCCCACCGCTGGGGTACATCGTGAGCTTCGTCTCCTTCCACGAGCGGGGATTTGGTGTGCCGGCGAGCCGCTTTATGCGGGCGATCCTGCACCACTACGGGGTGGAGTTGCACAACCTCAGCCCCAACTCCATCTCGCAGGCCGCCATCTTCGTAGCGGTGTGCGAGGGGTACTTGGGGATCGCCCCCCACTGGGACTTGTGGACTCATCTCTTTTTCGCGGAGCTTTTCGCTTCGCCGACGGGGGAGAGAAAGGTCCGCGCGGCAGTGCGGGCCGGCGGCTGCATCCTTCAGCTGAGGCAGTCGCGGGCCTCGCTGTACATTCCTGCCACCCTTGCGTCCTCGAACAAAGGGTGGCAGCGTCGGTGGTTCTACCTTCGGAATGACGGCGAGTTGCTCCCGCCGTTTTCCCAACGAGTAGTCACCGTCGCCGCCGATGCTTGGCGCCACGGGACCCCGCACGAAAGACAGAAGAACCTCAAACCCCTTCTCAAGGCTTTGGAGGCGTTGCGGAAAGGGGGACTCACCGCCACGGGAGTGATTGCCGCCATCCACCGCCGGAGGGTGCTTCCCTTGGCGGAGCGACGGTTGCCGCTCTGGGAGATGACACCGGAGGCTGACTTGGAGGGCTCGCGGATGTCCTCGGATCCTCTTCCCTTCGATGTTCTCCACGGGCGGGTGGCCGTCGCGTTAGGGAAACCAGACCCCAGCGCCTTCTCCCAGCCTTTGATGCGCCCTGACCAAGGGTGCGTGACTCTGGTGAGTGTCCGCTCCTTCCTCCCTCTTGCATCGGGTTACCCCTGGTTCTTACGGTCGGAATTTCCATCCGTCCTCAGGAGGTGGGGCGGCACAAGCCTTCCCTGCCACGGGTCCCGCAGGATGCGGTGGACCGAGCAGCGCGGCGGGTTGCCGCGGAGGAGAAGAAGAAAAAGAAGGACGCGGAGAAGACCCGGGCCCGCGAGCGGATGCGGGCTCGGGACGCCTTGGAAAAGCTCCATCGTCGGCAGGAGAGGGAGGGGCTCCCGAGAGAGCCGTCGCCGGAAACGCCTAATGATGACGACGATGATGAAGATGATGACGAGGAAGACGACATGGCTGCTCGTCTCGGCTTCAGCCCTGGCTTGAGGTTAGGCCAGGAGTCGTCAAGCCAGCCCCCGAGTGGGCTGATGCAGTCAGTCCCCAGAGTCGGGACGCCGAGGTCCCAGCCCGAAGAGCGGGGGCAGACCGAGAGGGTACCTGACCCCTCGGCTGGGGGAGTTGAGGCGCCCCCGGGGAGACAGGCCGAGGCGTCTGTTCCCCGAGAGCCGTCGCCCACGCCGGCAACGCAGGAGAGCGACCCTCAGGTCACCGTGGCGATGCCTGGGCAGTCCGCCTCCCGGGCGTCCAAAGCGCCCGAAGTGATGGTGGTGCCGAAGCTGCCGGCGAAGCGGACCTTGGCGGCGGCTTCGGGGGTCGAGATCCGAGAGACCTCCCCTCAGGCACGATTGATCATGGCCCGGAGCGGGTAAGTATCTTGGAACGTCTTCGTCCTGGCTTTTCATTCGTATGTCCCGACCGTGACTTTTCTTTCCTCCTCAGCAAGCGAAGCCATGGCCTGACCGATCTGGCTCCCCGAAAGGCCCTTAAGACGGCGTCGGCTTCCGCAGCCGGCGCCACTCCGGGCCTTGCCGTTCAACTAACCTTCTCGCAAGGCGCTCCACAGCAGGGGGCTCAGGGGGCACCAGTCGCCGTGGAGCGAGTTCCCGAGGCTGGCTCTTCTGCCGAGGCGGCCATCGTGCTAGGGGAGGTGGCTGACGCGGACGTGGCCCAGGCCCCACCGGACGTGCCGGCGGTGCCGGCACCTGCTGCTACTGAAGTCGCTGCCGTCACAGTCGGGGAGCGAGCTGTCGCTGCCGACGCTGAGACGGCTGAGGCGTCGGTGCTTGGTGCCTCGGAGGAGGGGGGCGTGGAGACGCGATCCGTCCCGCCGAGCGGCAGCCTTGTCGCTGTGCGGCAGGGCTCCGAGGGTCGGCGCCAGTTGCTCCGGTTCCGGACCCGCGAGGCCTCGGATCCCTTCTTCGTTCTCGACGATGAGCGGGAGGAGCAGTCCTGGGACGAGCTCCGCGAGTGTGCCGAAGCAACGGTGGGGTCGTTCCGGTCGTCACTGGAGGTTTTCTGCAGGGACGTCCCCAAAATCCTCCAGGTAACGGTTTCAGGCATACCTTTTCTTTTTTGTGGCCAAGGCGTCTTTCGTGACGCCTCGCATCCTTTCCTCAGGATCTGACGGATCTGAGCGCCGCCAAGTCGTCGTTCATCCGCCACGAGGTCGACGTCTGGGGCTCACTGCGATCCCTGAGGACCTCGCTCGCCGGGGCTACTGCGTGCCTCTCTCAGCAAGGCGCCGAGGCGGCGGACCTTCGGTTGCTCTGCACCGATCTGAGAGCCGAGGCGGCAGCGACACGCGCGGAGGCGGCAGCGGCGCGCGCAGAAGTGCAACGACAGCAGTCGGAGTTCGACCAGATCGTCGATGAGCGGGACCAATCTCGGGGCCGGGCTGCCGAGGCCGAAAGCCGGGCTAGAGCCCTTGCGCCCGACCTAGCCGTAGCCTAGGTCGCAGCCTCGGAGCAGTGTGCCCAAGCCGGAGGTATGCCTTGGCCATTTTCGGTTTTCGTTTTTGCTTGTTTCCTTCGCTTGTGTTTGAGATCTTTCGTTCTGGCTGTTCGCAGAACTCGAGTCCGCCCTTGATGAGTCCACCAAGGCGCTTGCCGAGGCGCTTGCCGGGGCGGCCAAGCAGAGGGAGGCCGACCACGTGGCCATGTCCGAGGCTGTCTCGGACTTCTGCCGGGTCCTTGGCTCCGGCGACGTTCCCTCAGGAAGCTCCCCTCAAAGTCGCCTGCAGGCCTTGGGCGATCATGTGCGCAGCAGACTCCGCGAGGCGCTACACCACAGCGTCAGGCGGGCCTTCGCCGTGCTCGCTTCCCACTACGTCGTGGACCTGGAGCGGGTCAGCGAGGGGTATTGCCTTCCTGACGAAGATGAAGCCGCCCTGGCAGAAGTCCGGAGGCTCGATGCGGCCGTCGCGGGTCCGAGCGCAGTGTTGGCGACCACCTTCGAAGCAGAGATCCTCCCGCCTGCGCCATCGTCCGAAGCCGGGATGGACTTTGCCGAGGGTGGGGACGAAGCCGAAGGCGCGGCTCCTTCCCGTGGCGACGCCTAACTCTGTTGGAGCAGTTTCTGTTGGATGCACTTGTGTCTTTCTGCGGCCGCTGAGGCCTGAACACTTTATCACCGTTGCATGAAGTCGCGCTCCTTCCCCTTTCATTTTGCGTGTCCGGCCCCGCCTGTCAGTAGCAGGGTAGCTTCCCCAAGTAGGGGTCACTTTTCGTGGTGGGTGATGAGTGAGGTGTCCGTAACCCGGAGGCGCAGGAGTCCCTCGGCTCAGTCAACCTTGCCACTTACATGCACCCGCGTTCGCTCCTTGGGGTCCTGCTTCCGACATAGCCGGGGGAACGTCAAAGCCTTTTCGATTGAAAAATTGGACGCAGAGGGGTTTCCCCCTTTTTAGCCCCCGAGGGAGGGTCGGGCTCTGCCGAGGCAAGGCTGACCCTTCCTCGATGACTAAAACTTGCGTGGGGGCAAGGTAAGCGAACGGCTTGAAGGCATCTTAAGGGTAGAGGCGACGTAGCTGCTAGACGTCCGAAGTGTTGGTGCAGATCTCGCCTTGACTGTTGGCCAGTTCGTTTGTTCCGGGCTTTAGAACTTTGGCGATGACAAGCGGCCCTTCCCAGTGGTGCGTGTAGCCCCCGGGTGTCTCCAACGAGGGCTCGGGGTGCGGTGGTGGAGCTCCTTCCCATCGTCCAACAAGACGAACGACTTGGCGCGCCGCGCCAACCGCCGAGCCTTGGCTCTGTCGAGGGGTAGCTCTCCTCGGTGGAGATATCACAGGTACGGGGTCTGCCAGCTTCGATTAGGCATGACCCCGCCTCGCTCCTCCTCGACGCGCAGGGCCTCGCCCTTGGGTGCCGAGGGTGCTTCGGGCCGGGCTAAGGGTGCCTCTGGCCGTGCCGATGATGTCTTGGACTGAGCCGAGGGTGCCTCAGGCTCGGGCGTGTCGTCGATCTTGACGGAGGGTTGATGCAGGTCTCGGGAGCAGGCCTCCGGGGGAAACGTTATTCGCCCCGAGGCGGTACAGAGGCAGGCCCCTTTTGCCGAGGTGCGGGATGAAAAGGCTGAGGGCTGCAAGACATCCCATGACTCTCTGTACGTCTTTCAAGTCCTTGATGGGCCCTATGCTGGTGATGGCTGCGATCTTCTCCGGGTTGGCTTCGATGCCCCGCTCGGAGACGATGAATCCCAAGAGCATGCCTCGGGGCACCCCGAAGACACACTTTTCAGGATTGAGCTTGACGCCTTTCGCCTTGAGACATCGGAATGTCACTTCAAGGTCGGAAAGGAGGTCAGAGGCTTTCCTCGTCTTGACTACGATGTCATCGACGTAGGCCTCGACCGTGCGGCCAATGTGTTCGCCGAACACATGGTTCATGCACCGCTGGTACGTCGCGCCCGCATTCCTCAAGCCGAACGGCATGGTGACATAGCAGTACATGCCGAAGGGTGTGATGAAAGAAGTCGCGAGCTGGTCGGACTCTTTCATCCTGATTTGGTGATACCCTGAGTAGGCATCGAGGAAAGACAGGGTTTCGCACCCAGCAGTGGAATCCACGATCTGATCGATGCGAGGCAGAGGGTAGAGAACCTTCGGACATGCTTTGTTCAGACTAGTGTAGTCTACACACATCCGCCATTTCCCCCCTTTCTTTCTCACAAGCACAGGGTTGGCAAGCCATTCGGGATGGAATACCTCTTTGATGAACCCTGCCGCCATTAGCTTGTGGATCTCCTCGCCTATGGCTCTGCGCTTCTCCTCGTCGAATCGGCGCAGAGGCTGCTTGACAGGTCGGGCTCTAGCTCGGATGTCCAGCGAGTGCTCGGCGACATCCCTTGGTATGCCGGGCATGTTCGAGGGACTCCACGTGAAGACATCAGCGTTCGCGTGGAGAAAGTCGACGAGCACTGCTTCCTATTTGGGATCGAGCCCGGAGCCGATCCGGACTTGCTTGGAGGCGTCGCTGCTGGGGCCGAGGGGGACGGACTTAACCGTCTCCGCTGGCTCGAAGTTGCCGGCATGACGCTTCACGTCTGGTACCTCCTTAGAGAGGCTCTCCAGGTCGGCGATGAGGGCCTCGGACTCGACGAGGGCCTCGGCGTACTCCACGCACTCCACGTCGCATTCGAACGCGTGTTTGTACGTGGGGCCGACGGTGATGACCCCGTTGGGGCCCGGCATCTTGAGCTTGAGGTAGGTGTAGTTGGGGACGGCCATGAACTTCGCGTAGCAGGGCCTCCCCAATACCGCGTGGTAGGTTCCTCGGAACCCGACCACCTCGAACGTCAGGGTCTCCCTTCGGAAGTTGGAGGGTGTTCCAAAGCAGACGGGAAGATGGAGTTGTCCGAGGGGCTGGACGCGCTTCCCGGGGATGATCCCATGGAAAGGCGCAGCGCCCGCCCGGACCGAGGACAGATCGATACGCAGAAGCCTGAGGGTCTCAGCGTAGATGATGTTGAGGCTGCTGCCTCCGTCCATGAGGACCTTGGTGAGCCTGACGTCGCCGATGACGGGGTCGACGACGAGCGGGTATTTCCCCGGGCTCGGCACATGGTCGGGGTGGTCGGCTTGGTCGAAGGTGATGGGCTTGTCGGACCAGTCTAGGTAGACTGGCGCCGCCACCTTCACCAAACAGACCTCCCGGCGCTCTTGCTTGCGGTGCCGAGCCGAGGCATTCGCCACTTGCCCGCCGTAGATCATGAAGCAGTCGCGGACCTCGGGGAACTCTCCTGCCTGGTGATCTTCCTTCTTGTCATCGTCGTGGGCCCTGCCACCCTCCGTGGGTGGCCCGGCCCTGTGGAAGTGGCGCCGAAGCATGACGCACTCCTCAAGGGTGTGCTTGACGGGCCCCTGGTGATAGGGGCACGGCTCCTTGAGCATCTTGTCGAAGAGGTTGGGACCTCCGGGGGGCTTCCGAGGGTTCTTGTGCTCGGCGGCGGCGACAAGGTCCGCGTCGGCGGCGTCGCGTTTCGCTTGCGACTTCTTCTTGCCCTTCTTCTTGGCGCCGCGCTGAGTTGATGCCTCAGGGGCATCTTCCGATGGGCGGCCCTGGGGCTGCTTGTTGCTCCGGAAGATAGCCTCGACCGCCTCCTGGCCGGAGGCGAACTTGGTGGCGATGTCCATCAGCTCGCTCGCCCTGGTGGGGGTCTTGCGACCCAGCTTGCTCACCAGGTCGCGGCAGGTGGTGCCGGCGAGGAACGCGCCGATGACATCCGAGTCGGTGATGTTGGGCAGCTCGGTGCGCTGCTTCGAGAATCGCCGGATGTAGTCCTGGAGAGACTCTCCCGGCTGCTGTCGGCAGCTTCGGAGGTCCCAGGAATTCCCGGGGCGCACGTACGTGCCCTGGAAATTACCGGCGAAAGCTTGGACTAGGTCGTCCCAGTTGGAGATCTGCCCCGGAGGTAGGTGCTCCAACCAGGCGCGAGCGGTGTCGGAGAGGAACAGGGGGAGGTTGCGGATGATGAGGTTGTCATCGTCCGTTCCACCCAGTTAGCAGTCCAGACGGTAGTCCGCGAGCCACAGTTCCGGTCTCGTCTCCCCCGAGTACTTTGTGATAGTCGGGGGTCGGAACCGGGTCGGGAACGGCGCCCGTCGTATGGCCCGGCTGAAGGCCTGCGGACCGGGTGGTTCGGGCGAGGGACTCCGATCCTCCCCGCTGTCGTAGCGTCCCCCACGCCTGGGGTGGTAGCCTCGGCGCACCTTCTCGTCGAGGTGGGCCCGACGATCGCGGTGATGGTGCTCGTTGTCGAGGCGACCCGGGGCCGCAGGCGCTGTGTTGCGCGTGCGCCCGGTGTAGACCGAGGCTTCCTGCATGAATCGGGAAGTCGTGACATGATGTTCCGAGGGGTACCCCTGCCTTCGGGAGGCGGAGCTCTCGGCCCGCCGGACCGCGGCGCCTTCCAGGAGATCCTTGAGCTCTCCCTGGATTCGCCGCCCCTCGGTGGTTGATGGCTCTGGCATCGTGCGGAGGAGAATTGCTGCTGCAGCCAGGTTCTGGCCGACCCCACTGGATGCGGGTGGCGGCCTGACCCTGACATCGTCGGCGATGCGGTGCTGGAAGCCCTGGGTTAGATGACGCATTTCTCCGGCTGGAGGTTAGCCCGCCCATGCCTGCCCGACGTCCCGGCGGATTGGCTCAAGCGCTCCTGCTCCCTCGTCGAGCCTGGCCTGCACCCCGCGGATTTGCTCGAGTTGTGGGTCGTGACCCCCCGCCGGAACGGGGACCACAGCTAGCTCCCGCGGGATGTCAACGCGAGGCACCGGCCTAGGGAGATCACCGTCCTCTGGCATGCCGAGATGGTTGCCTTCGGGGGGACCCCCTAGATCGACGTGGAAACATTCGCGGCTCGGGTCGCAGTCCTCGTCGCCGAGGCTACGGCTACCGTCGGAAAGGCAGTAGTCGCATGCGGTCATGAGGTCCCGCATGGCACCGGGGTTGCCAAGTCTGGAGAAATCCCAACAGAAGCTAGGCTCGTCGTCTTCCTCGGACCCAGAGGGCCCATAGGTCGAGACGTCCGTCAGCCGGTCCCAAGGTGACCGCATACGAAACCCCAGAGGGTTCGGATTCGCCTCTACGAGAGCGTCCGCCAAAGCGGAGTCGCTAGGCGGGTCGAGGCTAAATCCGAGAGGCGTGGGATGGGAATCGGTTGGTACCTCTTGGTCGACGGGCGGTGATGAGGTCACGTCGGGGACTGACTGCACCGTCGTCTCAGGTACGAGGGTGACACCCATCAAGCCTTTCGCGAGCGTGCTGGCGCCGTCCGTTTGCTCGGGATTGACGCGTCGCGGGGAGACAGCGCTCGTCTTCGTCTCGAGCGCGAGGCCGATGCCCGGCGCGCCCCCCGTTGGAGTGTTGGCGTTGTCGACTCGCTCGACGGCCGACGAGGCGCCGCCTCCTGCTTGGCCTTGGTTGCCTCGCCTCCTCCTCCGTCGGCGGGGAAAAGGACGGGGCGAGCTCGAAGGTTTTTCTTCCGCCACGCGGGGAAGATGTCGTCGATCCCGCCGCCGGCGGGCGGACTGTCGGTCGCCATTGTCGCTGTCGCCCGACGGTGGAAAGAGTATCATGTCGTAGCTGCCGTCAAGGGACATGAACTCAAGGCTCTCGAAACGGAGCACCGTCCCGGGCCGGAGAGGTTGCTGGAGACTACCCATCTGGAGCTTGACGGGAAGCTGTTCGTCAACACGCAGCAGGCCCCTACCTGGCGCGCCAACTGTCGGCGTTTCGAGACCGGGGGGTCCCTGAGCCGACGAGTGAAGTGTCGCTGCGTGCCCCAGCCCAGATGGGTCGACGCGAGGCCGAGCGCGAAGGGGGGAAGTGAGGTGGCCGGAGATGGGCGTGAGAGAGGTGGAAATCCCGCGGCCTTCGTGTTCGTCCCGCGCCCAGGTCGGGTGCGCTTGCAGTAGGGGGTTACAAGCGTCCACACGGGGGAAGGAGCAAGTGGCCTCACGCGAGCGCCCGTCTCGTCCTCGTCCCCGCGCGGCCAACCTTCTCTAAGAGGGCCCTGGTCCTTCCTTTTATAGGCGTAAGGAGAGGATCCAGGTGTACAATGGGGGGTGTAGCAGAGTGCTACGTGTCTAGCGGAGGGGAGCTAGCGCCCTAAGTACACGCCATCGTGGCGGCCGGAGAGATTTTGGCGCCCGGTTTGTGTGATGTCGTGGCCGTCGGAGGAGCGCTGGAGCCTGGCGGAGGGACAGCTGTCGGGGCCGTCGAGTCCTTGCTGACGTCCTCTTGCTTCCGTAAGGGGGCCGAGAGCCGCCATCGTCAGGGAGCGTGTGGGGCGCCATCATCGCCTATCTAGCGGAGCGAGCCAGATGGGACGCCGGTCATGTTCCCCGTAGCCTGAGTCAGCTTGGAGTAGGGTAATGATGGCGCCTCCTGTTGACGTGGCCCTAGGTTGGGCGATGTGGAGGCTCCTCCGAGGTCGAGGTCGAGTTCGTCTTCCGTGGCCGAGGCCGAGTCCGAGCCCCTAGGTCGGGCGAGGCGGAGGCCGTTGGCTGAGGCCAGGGCGGAATTTGAGTCCTGGGGTCGGGCGAAGCGGAGTTCGTCGTCTTCTGGGGCTGAGCCCAAGTCCGAGCCCTGGGTCGGGCGGAGCGGAGTTCGCCGTCTTCCGGGGCTTAGCCCGAGTCCGAGCCCTGGGTCGGGCGGAGCGGAGTTCGCCGTCTTCCGGGGCTTAGCCCGAGTCCGAGCCCTGGGTCGGGCGGAGCGGAGTTCACCGTCTTCCGGGGCTTAGCCCGAGTCCGAGCCCTGGGTCGGGCGGGGCGGAGTTTCCTATGGTGTGCGGCCGGGCCTGACTGCCTGTCAGCCTCACTCTGTTAAGTGGCACCGCAGTCGGAGCGGCGCAGGCGGCGCTGTCTTTCTGTCAGACCGGTCAGTGGAGCGGCGAAGTGACGGCGGTCACTTCGGCTCTGTCAGCTGAGGGGCGCGCGTCAGGATAAAGGTGTCAGGCCACCTTTGCATTAAATGCTCCTGCGATTTGGTCGGGGTTGCTTCTCGGCGAAGACAGGGCCTCAGGCGAGCCGGGAACGTGTTCGCCGCTGGAGGGGGGCCTTGGGCGAGGCGGAGATCCTCCGGGGTCGGCTGCCCTTGTCCGAGGCTAGGCTCGGCGAGGCGTGATCGAGTCCCTTGAATGGACTGATCCCTGACTTGATCGCACCCATCAGGCCTTTGCAGCTTTATGCTGATGGGGGTTACTAGCTGAGAATTAGGAGCCTTGAGGGTACCCCTAATTATGGTCCCCGACACTAGCCATTCTCAATTACTCGCCTGAAAAAATATTGTTTCTAATGACCCCTAGCACTAGCGGTTATGAAAAACGACACTATAAATAGGCTGAGAACTGTCACTATAAAACTTTTGTATACTAGTGTATTTTTGAAACATAGGACCAACTGACTAATCAATTTAATTTATTAAATGTTCTAATAATTCACTATATTATATTGTATTTTAGCCGTGTCTTATTTATACTTGACGGTACCTAGCAGTAGGCTGTTTCCATCGTGGCTCAAAGTCATCCGATCGTGCTTCAGGTGGGGGGCCATGCGCCCATGTCCCATGCACGCACGTACCTGTATTTGTACGTACGGATACCATGCATGCATGTATACATGATCCACTTATATAGTGTTTGGTTGAGGAGCCAAGTAGAACAGAGACGTTCCATCTCTGATTATAGGAACGGAGCCGCTCTATTCTGTGTTTGGTAATCTGGACGGAGCGGCTCTGTTTTTTGTTTGGTTGCAGAGTGAATGGAACGGAGCGTGACTGTGAGAGCGGGATGGAAACGGAGCGACTCCGTCCGGTTGATTTTTTGTAGCGGGATGGTTCCGGATCTGAGGAGAATATTCTCTAATTAGAGCCATTCCGTTCTAGTTCCTTTGTAACCAAACAGCAACAAAACTGGGACAGAACGGTTTCGTTCTACTTGGCTCTTCAACCAAACACTACCTTACCTTTCGGGCTATAAATCCACCTCGCTCCCTCAGTCCCTCCCACTCTCTAGGCTAGGCTAGGCTAGGCTCCCTCAGGCCTCATCTGTGTGGTTCGATCGATCCGCCGGTCTCTTTTGCTCACCAATTAAGAAACAAGAGACAGCATGCACCACCCTGCTGGTGAGGTAGTTGCCGGTGTTTTCCTCCCGTACCTGCCGCCCGCCGCAGCAGCCACAGCGCCTTTCGGTTTCGGAACCGGACCCCAATCGGCCCATTACCACGCGCCAGCAGATGACGACGGTCACCTGCTGTTCCCGTGCAACGACGACAGTGACCTGCTGACGCTGCTGCTGCCGCCCTACTCCGCCGTGGGCTTCCACTACGCCGGCCAGCAGCCATTATTGCTTCATCATCGCCATGACGACGACGACAAGGCCGCCCAAGCAGACGAGAACCGACCGACCCACCGTCCGCGGCAGCTGCTCGCCGAGGAGAGACGGCGGCGGAGGACGGCCTCCAACCGCGAGTCCGCGCGGCGGTCGCGCGTGCGCAAGCAGAAGCAGCTCGGCCAGCTCTGGGACCAGGTCGTCCACCTCCGGGGCGACAGCCGCGACCTGCTCGACCGCCTCAACCGCGCCATCAGGGACTGCGACCGCGTCATGCGCGACAACGCGCGGCTGTGTAGCGAGCGGGCGGGGCTGCAGAGGAGGCTCCTGGACCTCATCACCGACGGTGATGACCGACCATTTTAGCTATATATATGTCCTATAGAAAAAAATAGAAATATCAGTAGGAGTATATATGTAGCAGCTCCGCTACTGAAGTAGATCGATCGAGGTTGTAGATCTTGACGTAGCACATACTCCTAAACGCCAACGTGTTTGCCTAGCACATGACAGCAGCACCTGCATCGGTAAGGAACGAAACCACAAGGGGCTAAACCCCTACTCAAGATATTCCTAGCTACCGAACGAACCTATTCTGAACAAGAAGTCTGAAGAAAACTTTATGTTTATACTGATAGAAGGATTTCCAAATTAATCCACTTAAAAGCTAGATGAGCCCATCTACATCGAGAGAAAAATACCGGTAAACATTTCTAGAATAGGACACTACACTAACCGAAGTCCACGAACCGCCGAAAATAAGCCTTATGCCACCAAAAATAATTTATTTTCGACGACATAAGTACTATTTTCGACGGTTTATGGTCGCAAAAAAAAACCAAAAATAAGTAGGTATTTTCGGTGGCTAGGGAGCGGCCGCCGAAAATGATCTTTAGTCCCGTTGTGGGAGTCACTGCCACCAATGTAAAATTAATTATCATTTATGAAAAACATCTATAAGCTCATAGTGGGTTTATTTACTAGTTAATCATTAATGCCGACACAAGAATATTGTGACTATGTGTGTTTATAGAGGTCATTTGAGTTAGGTCACAGTAATGGTGATTGTTTGGCCAATCAATAGTTTTCATGTCCCTTATAATAAATTTCGTTTTAGTCTTAAAAGAACAAAGGAAAAGTTTATGAATGGGACTAGTTCTAAGTGTCTCTTGGTGTTAAGAGACAATTAAAGTAGTTTAGAAATTTGTTTACTTTGGTCGTACTATGAATAATGGGGTATGATCTAGTAACTTGGCCTAAGTGAGTCTAATGTGTTAGGTGTGGTGTACACTTATTTAATAACGTAGTTCTAGGTAGCTTAGTAGAGACCTGAAAGCCATTTGAAAGTGATTTGGCGGCTTCTATATGTGTTAGACCATGAGAAATAGTGTCATCAAACAGACTATCAAACATGGTGGGACACCTACATTTGGTATTCGAGAGAACATTAGATTGACGGACTATGAGGAACATGATCATGGATCCATAGCATCTATTCCTTATGGTATATAGAAATCTACATGGGTGGTTTTGTATGCATCAGACTAGTCCAATGAGTGTTGTCAGACTAGACACTGCAATTATAACATCTATGTTTCTTCCTATAGGACGTTGAACTATATGAACCAAATGAGCGTTGGACCATTGAGTCTCAGTTCGATGCTATGTAGAGTGGTTCTAGAGAGGAATCATGAGTGTTGGACTATTCTGAAGGGGTTGTCAAACCATATGCTACAACATGATACTCTAATAGCTATATTTGACAATGTGAGATCACTATTGCCACCAAGACTCATTGGATCGAGGGTCATGGTTTGACGGTCGTATGTCTACAAATTAAGCCTAAATGTTTTATAATAGTTAGTGGGGTAGTTAGGATGCTTAGATACTCCCCCAACTTGTCCACTATAACTATTTTGCCAATTTGTTCATCTAAAGGAATCGTTTGGAGAGAAAGAGGCTTTGCCTTGTGAGGTGATTGAGATTTGATAATCATGAGATTAGTGGCCTCATTAATGCATTGAGAGAACCAAGTGGAAACCACCATTCTCATTATACTTGGTTAGGTCAAGTGAATATTTGTGCTTGTTATTCTTGGTGGTTGGCATCACCCTGATGACTTGATGGTGATTGGGAGCTTGATGCTCACTCTGTGGAGATTGTAGGTGGTCCAACTTAAGGTTTAATTGGTTGTTGGTGATTAACCATGTTGGAGTGGAGAAGAATGAACTCGTATAGAGCATTTGCTCGTTGCATGAATCAATGGCAAGCAACACCCTTGCATGGGTGCTCCAACAAGAACTAGTGGGGTGTGTCGACTCTTTGATACCTCAACAAAACATCATTGTGTTTCTAACTCTTCTTTAGTTTGAGCATTTACATTTGAGCAATTCTATTCTTATCATGTTGGGACGGAGGCTGAAGCTAACGTCAATGACCTCGATCGACCCTTCGTAAAACCGCATATAGACAGTGACTAACCATGACTGATTATAGGGCCAGGCCAAATTGAAGACTTCGTCAGGCTCCCCCTACAAGGCCTTCGCCTTGGTCTCTACCAACCATCGCGCAAAGGCGACAACTTGACCACTCTAACGGACAAACGAAGGCCCAGACATGGAGAATGAAGTCATGGATTTTGCCGCCCACGACGTTTTGGAGGGCCCGAGTGGATCGCCAAGACTTGGTGCGAGGGGTCCCAAGACAGAAAGGCTCCACGGTAGCAAAGGTCCAGAAGAAAAGCTTGTGATATGATTGCGGTCCATTGTGGGCCACACCAGAGGTCCCACCAGTCAGTGTTGTTAGTAGGTAGATATTTGGGTGCACCTGCCAACCAGGCGTCACCATGATGTAATTGCCCCATGACACGGAATATTCCTAAAATGTAGTAGGTAATTGGGGCACAAGTATATTTAGGCTTATCTGCCTCTGGTTGCCCTATAAATACCCCCACCATATAGCAGGACGAGACACACATAACAAGACACTACAGTTCCCTACCTAATATTTATTTCATGCATCGTGCCTCTCACCTATCACCAAATGTTTAGGTCCACTTGTTAGGATCCAACATTTGACGCCCATCATTTGTGCCACGAAGACCAATCTCACGATGCCTCTTAAGAAGAACACCTAGGCCAACTCCTCACCCATGGACAAGGCAACAAAGGCAACCCTCATCGCTAACGCAAAAATGTCACACCCGGGCTTTAAGGAACAAAGCCGGGTGCATCTCATACATGCGCCAAGAAGACAACATATATAATAACAGAGTGTATAGAGATAAATGTCACAAAACATCAGAGTATTTATTACATAGCGGAAGTCTTATTACAAAATAAAATATAAATATAAAACAAACTAAGGATCGTCCTTGGCGCAGAAGTCAACTGGAGAAACGCCACCTAGATCAGATCAAACTCCTCACCTTGTGGCTCCTCCTGAACCACCTGTTCTTCTCCTGTAGGGGGTGTGAGACAGCAAGGGTGAGCTCACACAAATCATAGCTCAACAAGTTGTGAGGAAACCAGTGGGCATGAACTCACCAAGGTGAGAGTTCATGTGATGTGTAAGGCTAATCAATGACATGGGTTAAAGCTGAGCATTGCTTTTAATTAGTTGGTCAAAATTTTATTAGCAATTACTAAATGTAAGTAAATACCAAACCTTAAATAAAAATAATAGAACAAAATTAATAATAATCCCATGCAATGCAAATGACAAATTGAATTTAAGTTCCATAAATTAATCATCGGAGAGTCCTGAGCTGCTCATGACCGTGAGCTCGGCTAATATACCAGTTTTACACTCTGCAGAGGTTGTACCCTTTACCCACAAGTCATGTTACCCATCTGCCAAGGGATCGCGACTCCCATACACCTCTACCTAGGAAGTGAGGCAGGGCAACACTATGAGGCCTTTACAAAGTTCCACTAGCTTCCGAAAACCCGCTACAGTTTATGGGAAGAGCACTTGCAAGAATCCCCTGTCTGACCGCCATCGCAGCAAAATCAACCCGAGAACCTCCTTGCATGCAACTCCCCTACTGCCCTTGCCCCTTTCGGGTAAGGTAGTCTTCCACTAGCTTTCCTAATTAGTTAGCCAAGGGGTCCCATTCCTCCCTTGTGGTGGCACGTGTTTCTCAAGTTAAGCTCTATATTCTAATTAACATTAATGATCTTGACATAAACATAAATAGAATAACAAAAGAACTGGAACATAGATATAATAAATGATTATCCCAAAACCATGTGAAGCAATAGCAAACTACCCAAGTGATTCAGGGGAAAACAAGGTAATGAGATAAACAATCTAGGGTGACCTATTGGGTCCCATCAAAATTAACCTATGCATGAATAAATGATATTAAAGAACATTATTGGGTAAAAAGTGGTTAAGGGCACAACTTGCCTTCAATGAGCTCCGGCTCAGCTACTTCTATCTGCTGGTCACCAGAATCCTCAGTCACAGGCTCTTCTACTCGCCACAATACAAACAAGCACAATATATAGAGAAAATTAACATCACACCAAACATATAAACAAAATACACAGTAATAATCTACACATTAAAATAAAATCCTAGAAATAATAATCATAAATTTTGGAGTTATAGATTTTAAGTTATGAATTTTCAAAGATTTTATATGCTTGGAATAAGATTAAATGAGAATTAAGTTTTCTTACTGTTTTCTTGTCAAAACAGATATTCTAAGTGATAGATTATAAAATTACAAAGTTTTAGAAACTGGAATGGACTAAAAATTATTTAATATGAATTTTTTATGAATTAAATGGATTTCTACCATTATTTTTGTATTCAAAAACCAATTTCTAATTGAATTTTGGGGTTCTGGTGTTCCATCGTACTGCGCGCATTAATTCAGAGAACCATAGGGGCGCTTTTGCAAAGACTCCACAGACACAGACCCCGCACAGGGTGTAACACCCTAGATGTTTATATTCCGCTCGACAACGAGTATGAATTTAAGCACGTAATATCAGTGAATAAAACAGATGCTGAAATTTAATCATCTTCGCCTATCGCGATTTTAATATCGCATTTGTTTCATCTATCGCGAGTTCGACATCGTTTTTATTATCCGGGCTCTTCCTAAATTTTCGTAATGTTCGGAACATCGTTGTGCCGAAAATCGGTGCGTCTGGTGATATTATAAAATTCATCGATCGCGCAAAGACGAATTTGAAAATTTAGTTCAACCCTCTGAGTTCATCCCAAACAAATTAATTAGAACTCAACGACAAAAGTATTAACGCAAAATTAAATTGGATCAAAATAATTAAAGCTGGTATTGAGTATTCATAATTAATCTGTTTCCCTATTCAGACTGCGGATAAAATTTTCCGGTTTTAAATCAAATTTAGCACAGTCTAAAACCACGAAGATAATGACGTGGTCTAGTACCAGTTTAAAATTAATTGATTAAGACAGATTAAAAATGTCACCTAAGTATTTCGCTCTTATCCGAGCGATCTCTACGAATTCAGTATAGACACTATTTGAAGCAAGCTGTTTAAAAATAAACCTAATCCAAAGTTAAGTAAGATCAAATTAGTTGCTAGTCGATTCAGTTTCCTATTCCAGAATCTGAGAAAATATTTTTTTTTCGTTTCTTTTCATTTGGACGTCACCTATTCTCCACGTTGATTTTTTTTCCACTGGAGCATTCTTCTTCACGCCATCCTGCTACCACGTCATCTCTTATCTTCCCCACGCGTCTCCTAGCCGCTGCTCAATTCAGTCCTGGTTCTTATCCCATCCCATACGGCTCCGTGGAAATATCTTCTCGGTTATCATCTCCCTCACGCCGGTGGAGCGGCCTCACCTAGCTCCAGCTCCACATGCCGATGCTCCTTGTGCTGTTGTTTCCGTCGGCTGTGTGCTAGCGTCCAGGAAAAAAACCACCGCACGAGCTTCTCCTCTAAGCCATGTTGCTGGCCTGCGCAAAGTCCGTACGCCCTCCCTTTGGCTTCTCCCTGCGGCACTCGGCCTCCAGCTCGTCTTCCACCTTGCCGTGGCCGCCGCTCCTCATCCAAGCTTACTGGTGCAGCCGTGCTCCTCTGCTGGTCGTGCAGAGCCTCCCCTAGCCATGTCGTCGACCTCCTCTTCCCTAGCCCCCATGGAATCCGCCCACGCACCATTCCCTGGAAGCCCCAGCTCGGTCTCCCTCGGCAGTGCTCGCTTTGGCCATGGATGTTGCCCTGTTCATTTTCTGCAGCTCGACGTCAGCCTGGTCGAGTTCCCGTCAGCGTGCCCTCCTGCTCGCCGTGGTTTCAGTGCTCGGTTTGCCGCGCTCCTCAATCTCATCTCTATGGCCACGTCGAGCTCTTCCCCCACAGCAGCTAGGCTCGTCGTCGTTTTCCAGCTCCTTACCACGCTCGGTTGTTTGTAGTCGTCGTCACCGATCGTGCGACGAGCTGATAGCCCCGTCACTCGTCCTTTGTCCATGTCGTGTGCCCCACGTCTTATGTCCTCGCCATCGCGTCGTTGCCGTCGAGTCATCGAACCCATCATCCCCTACTCGACTCCCAAGCAAACTCCCTGATCTACGTCCTGCGCGCAGAGTTGTTCCTGTCGCGTCCTTGGCGGACTCGCACCCTCCGTGTCGTGTCTGTTCGTCCATGCTGTCGCCCCATACAGACACGGGTCTCGCTGGAGTCGCGCTACCATCGATGCAACGCGTGGTTAGCTCTCTGCTCTGCCCAGCTCATCGAGTCCTAGGAATCTGCATGCACGTCATAGTCAGTGCCCAACATCTTCGTGTCGCCTTTCGTGTGCTGTGACACCCCCTTGTTCCTCGTCGTCAATCCACGTCACGTCCGCGACGTGCTCGTCGACCCCGACGATCTATCTTCCAATTACGCGCTACTTGTGTTGAGCTCTGAAGCCCCTCTCGAGCTCTTCCCCTGGAAGTCGCCTTCGAGCACAACCCCTGCCAAGTGTTCGCTGGGAGGTCTGAACCAATACTCATCGTCGATCTGCGATTATCAAATCATTCTGGTCACGGTAAGCTGATAATTTATTTAGAATAGTTCGATCGTTGAATAAATTAATGTGTTAGTGCAAGGCTCATTAGGGTGCTCGATAAATTGTGTAAGTCACGAAACTCTCGTCGACTTCGCAGTTCTTGCGATTATCGAGCCAAATTCAGTATGTCGAGTTATTTCGCTATTCCGGTTAATTAGCTGAATTAATGTACCGAGTAGAATATTAGTAGGCCTGTGTGATAAAGAAATGTTTGATTAATTGTGGACATGTAAATTATGTGAGGGGTAAAATAAAATTAAAATAGTTCTTTGTGAACGATTTAGTATCATTTATAAAGCGAGGGATAAAGTTAGCATTTAATTAATTAGCTGATGAGTTATGTAGGATAATTGTGTTTAATGTGTATAGTTTGTTGTTCGTGATGTTTGCGTTAGGTTCGAGAAGCGTAATTATTGCGCGTAGTCGTATATCGATAACTAGTATTTCCGTATGAACTTATACAACGTCTCGCCGTTAGGTGTTTAATTCGCTATCACGTAGCACTATTTAGATTTGTGCTATTCCTGCCTATATGCATTCATGTGCATTATGCAAATCATTTAGGTACGTTGGTTGACTACGTGATGTGAAGAACCTGAGCCAAGTCGACCCCAAGATGACGTAACGGGTGGACTACTTCGCACAGTGGTGCTGATGGACGAACCTGTCCGATCAAGTGCCAGGATGAGAGGTGCTCGTCAAGTGGACATCGTCTAACAAACACTAACCTAGTGTTTCTTCCAGGCAAGCCTCGGTGCATGCAACCCCTTCCTTGTGTTTTTAAATACTTTTCGCACACTTAAGTCTAGTGAAATGTGCATTAGGTTTATAGGAGTTGCTTGAAACCCTTTAATGCATTGCCTTCCTTGATATCCATACCTTTATAGATACTTCTGGTGAAGTATCAAAATTTGATTTACAAAAATGCTTAGCCCTGCTTAGATCTTGTGGATAGAGGTTGTCTTTTGCAATACTGCCTAGCTCAGGGGTTATCTTGAGGAAAGATGGCTTCTACCTGCAAGAATACTTTCATTGAGAGCGTGGTGGGATCTTACTGCAAAGCTCCCTGTGATGCTCTTTTCATCCTAAGGAACAGAAACAATCCTAAGGATGGAAGTACTTAAATCGAGACTTGGGTTAGGAACAGGTGATGTTCTACCCAGGTTGATTAAGGATTGGATGCGTATGTAGGCCTGCTAGCGCAAGGACTATCTTAGCTAGCCGCATACCCTGGAAATGGGACAGGGTAAGCTTTGCCTCAGGCAGACTAAGGCCAGAATAAGATAACACGAAATGGGCGTGGAGCGGTGGCGAGAGTAGCGTGTACCCTCCGTGGCAAGAGGCTGGACGGTGGTGTATCTGTGCTCTCGGTTTGCGTGAACCTGATCTGGTCTTAAGAACCCTGGGGTCGAGTTGACATATGCAAGGATTAAGTGCTACATATGTCGTGTGGTTAGAGATCCTCAGCTGAGTAAATCGATTCAGATCGCCGTTATATCCCCGGAGAGTGGAGACTTGATCACTGACCTACAACCTAAGTCGGGATGTGAACTTCATGAATAAAAATGATGTTGTATTGATGAGATGATGAAATTAGACTAGAGGAAAACAGAGTCTATTAATATTTAATCTGGCGTTAAAATGTTGAAAGTAAGGACTCACTTTAGTAAGCTATTTCTGCAAAAGTATCTAAGTTGATTCTTGCTAAAGCCTCTCCTTGATTCCTATTTATCCAGCATACCCTTGAGAGTCTTTTCTTTAGTCGGGTAAGACTTGCTGAGTAATTCCATACTCAGGGTTTTATTCCCTGTTGTTTTTCAGGTCATAGCTTTGTGCTGCTGATGATGGTGTTAAGTGCCGGTTGGCTCGGCCTTCTTATAAGTCTAAGTAACCCTTCTATACTTCTTATTGAGGATGGTCTCTTAAGCTAGCATATATTTCAAACTTATACTTTTGTAATCATTCCGATAAAATAATGTAAAATTTTTGTAACTTGTAAAATTTGGTAATAAGATTTCCGCTGCAAAAATATTGGTGTGTGTGATTTGTATTACTTAATCCCGTAGTTCTGGTTGTAAGTGGTTTATCCGATGTCCTTGGGGCAATCGGACGGATCCTGTTAAGTTATCTGGTGCACATGCATGGCCGTCTGAGGTCTTTGGGACAAGGACAAGTGCATGTGGGCCCGATACCTTGGGAGGTTCTGCCACATCTGGTATCGGAGCTAGATTAAGTATATACGGTCACATACGTATTTTCAAAACAAAATTTTTGGTTTCGAAAAACCTATTTTCAACTAAACACATTGTTTGGCTTTGAAAAACAATTTTGAAAAACTATAATGCTAACGACATCCTCTGTTAAGCCCTAAACTAAGGACTATCAGGTGGCTTAGTTGAAAACCATAACCCATAACCGGGTGGGTATTGCATACATGTGTATTGTTATTTTGAGGCCATTCAGTTCTGAATGGATCGACGCTCAGGTAAGGTGAGATGTGAGAGCATGACCGAACAAACGTCGGTCTAGGGAAGAGTATAAAAGCGCTTGATTATATACATGTTCCACATATGTATATATGAAGGCTACGATGTGGAGTAATTACTTTTCTGGGAATTCAGTACTGAAAGGGAAATGTGCCCTTGGGCCATTTCTAAGTATTTTGGTGATTGAGTGCCAACACATGTGTTTAATTGTGAATTTGTGTACATGGATGAACAAGGTGCAAATCATGAAGTAAAGGTATGTTTCTAAGCCTTAGTACATTGGTTTTATGGACTAACATATTTGTCTAAGTGTTAGAAACAGAAAGAAGAAAAAGAGAAAAGGGGAGAGAAAGACTTGGCTGTGTGCAGCCAAGTCTCAGCTCGGACTGGAGCACCGGACTGTCCGGTGTGCACCGGACAGTGTCCGGTGCGCCAGGCTGCCTCGACTCGAACTGGCCGCTCTCGGGAATTCGCCGACGGCGTACGGCTAAAATTCACCGGACTGTCCGGTGTGCACCGGACTGTCCGGTGAGCCAACGGTCGGCCAGGGCCAACGGTCGGCCGCGCAATCCGCGCGGGACACGTGGCCGAGCCAACGGTCGGAAGACGGCACCAGACTGTCCGGTGTGCACCGGACATGTCCGGTGCGCCAACGGCTCCGAGATCTCCGATGGTTTGCAACGGTCGGAAGTGCCAGATATGGAAACAGATCGGGCACCGGACAGTGTCCGGTGTGCACCGGACTGTCCGGTGCCCCCGATGACAGAAAGCAAGGATGGCCTTCCAGATTTGCTCTCAACGGCTCCTAGCTGCCTTGGGGCTATAAAAGGGGCCCCTAGGCGCATGGAGGAGACACACAAGCAACTCTTGAGCATTCTTGATCATCCACACTAAGTCTCTGCGCATTCGTTTTGTGTTTCTAAGTGATTCGAGCTCTGTTCTAAGTGAGAACTCTGAGATAGTCTTGTGAGCTCGATTCTTGGCCGTGTGTGTGCGCTTTTGTTGTGGATTCGTGTGTGTTGCTTCCCTCCCTTACTCTGAGCTTTCTTTGTGATCATATACTTGTAAGGGCAAGAGACTCCAATTTGTGGAGATTCCTTGCAAACGGGATAGTGAAAGGAAAAGCAAAACACCGTGGTATTCAAGTGGGTCTTTGGACCGCTTGAGAGGGGTTGATTGCAACCCTCGTCCGTCGGGACGCCACAACGTGGAAGTAGGCAAGCATTGGCTTGGCCGAACCACGGGATAAACCACCGTGTCACCTCTGTCTTGATCTCTTGTGGTATTGTGTTTTGTTGAGACTTCACCTTAGCCACTTGGCAATAATCGTGCTAACACATAACAAGTTTTTGTGGCTTAAGTTTGAAGTTTTTACAGGATCACCTATTCACCCCCCCCTCTAGGTGCTCTCAATTGGTATCAAAGCCGTTCTATTCACAAAGGGACTAACCGCCCGAATAGATGGATCCTAAGGGGAAGGGTATTGTGATCAACGACAAAGAAAAGGAGACCTTCGTCAACGAGCCGAAGGACGACAAGCCTACCGACTCCGGCTCGGGCCATAGACGAAAGGAAGGGAAGAAGAAGAAGACGAGGCGTATCAAGGAGATCATCTACTACGACGATAGTGATGAATCCACTTCTTCCCAAAAGGACGACGACAACGACTACAGGAAGACGGTCAATTCGAACTTTTCATTTGATTATTCCCGTATTCAACATAGTTCGAATTCGCATTTGCTTTCCATTCCTCTTGGCAAACCTCCACACTTCGATGGGGAGGACTACGGATTTTGGAGTCACAAAATGCGTAGTCACTTATTCTCTCTCCATCCTAGCATATGGGAGATTGTGGAGAACGGAATGAAATTCGATAGCTCGGATAGCCCTATGCTTATAAATGAACAGATTCATAAAAATGCACAGGCTACTACTGTTCTCTTAGCATCTTTGTGCAGGGAAGAGTACAATAAGGTGAGCGGCTTGGACAATGCCAAGCAGATATGGGACACCCTCAAGATCTCTCACGAGGGGAACGACATCACCATGCTCACCAAGATGGAGTTGGTGGAGGGCGAGCTTGGACGGTTCGCCATGATAAGGGGAGAGGAGCCAACTCAGACGTACAACCGGCTCAAGACCCTTATCAACAAAATAAGGAGCTACGGAAGCACGTGTTGGACGGATCACGATGTCGTCCGCCTAATGCTCAGGTCCTTTACCGTTCTTGATCCTCATCTCGTGAACAATATTCGTGAGAATCCCAGGTACACGATGATGACGCCCGAGGAAGTACTTGGAAAATTCGTGAGCGGACGGATGATGATCAAGGAAGCAAGATACGTCGACGACGCGTTGAACGGACCACTCCACGAGCCCCAACCCATTGCTCTAAAGGCAACGAGGAGCAAGGAGTCGCTACCTAGCAAGGTGGCGCAAGTTGAGGCGGCCGGACTCAATGATGAAGAGATGGCTCTCATCATTAAAAGATTCAAGACGGTGCTTAAAGGTCACAAGGGACAACCAAGCAAGACCAAAGCCAAGGGGAAGCGCTCATGCTTCAAATGCGGTAAGCTTGGTCATTTCATTGCTAACTGTCCCGATAATGAAAGTGACCAGGAAAAGGGGAACAAAAGAGAGAAGAAGAAGCAATACAAGAAGGCAAAGGGCGAGGCGCATCTAGGAAAGGAGTGGGACTCGGATTGCTCCTCCTCCGACTCCGACAACGAAGGACTCGCCGCCACTGCCTTCAACAAATCGGCTCTCTTCCCCAACGAGCGTCTCACTTGCCTTATGGCAAGAGAGAAGAAGGTGAGTACTCAAGACTCCACTTATGCTTCTTCTAGTGATAGTGAGTCTAGTGATGATGACATAGATTATTCTTGCTTGTTCAAGGGCTTAGATAGATCTAAGATAGATAAAATCAATGAATTGATTGATGCTTTGAATGAAAAGGATAGGCTTTTAGAAAAGCAAGAGGATTTATTGTATGATGAACATGATAAGTTTGTAGAGGCACAAAAATCATATGCTTTAGAAGTGAAAAGAAATGAAGTGCTTTCTAGTGAAATATCTTCTTGTCATGAAACCATTGCTACTTTACAAAGTGTTAACCATGATTTAAATGCTAAATTAGAAGTAACAAATAAATCTAAGTCTTGTGTTGAAAATATTACAATTTGCACTAGGTGTAAGGATTTTGATGTTAACACTTGTAGCAAACACTTAGTTTCAATTTCAAAACTAAAAGATGAAGTGGCTAGTCTTAATGCTCAACTTAAGACTAGCAAGAGTGAAGTTGAAAAGATAAAATTTGCAAGGGATGCCTACACAATTGGAAGACATCCCTCAATTAAGGATGGGCTTGGCTTCAAGAGGGAAGCCAAGAACTTAACAAGCCATAAGGCTCCCATCTTCGTCAAGGAGAAGGGGAAGGCCCCTATGGCTAGTAATGCTAAAAAGAATCATGCTTTTATGTATTATGATAGGAGACATGCTTATAATCATTTTGATTCACATGTTTATGATTCCCATGCCATGATTGCTTCTAGTTCGTCTTATAAGCATGATAGAGATATGTGTAGGAAAAATGTTGTACATATGCCTAGGAGAGATATTGCTCATGTACCTAGAAAGAATGTTATTCATGCTCCTAGGAAAGTAGTGAATGAACCTTCTACCATTTATTATGCTTGTAATGCTCCCTTTGCTATTTGTAGAAAGGGTAAGAAGGTAGTTGCTAGGAAATTAGGGGCTAGATGCAAGGGAGATAAATCTTGCATTTGGGTCCCTAAAGACATTTGTGCTAACCTTGCAGGACCCAACATGAGTTGGGTACCTAAGACCCAAGCCTAAATTTGCCTTGCAGGTTTATGCATCCGGGGGTTCAAGCTGGATTATCGACAGCGGATGCACAAACCATATGACGGGGGAGAAGAAGATGTTCACCTCCTACGTCAAGAATAAGGATTCCCAAGATTCAATTATATTCGGTGATGGGAATCAAGGCAAGGTAAAAGGGTTAGGTAAAATTGCAATTTCTAATGAGCATTCTATCTCAAATGTATTCTTAGTGGAGAGTCTTGGATATAATTTGCTATCTGTTAGTCAATTATGTCAAATGGGATATAATTGTTTATTTACAAATGTAGATGTGTCTGTCTTTAGAAGATGTGATGGTTCACTAGCTTTTAAGGGTGTACTAGACGGCAAGCTTTATTTAGTTGACTTTGCAAAAGAAGAGGCCGGTCTAGATGCATGCTTAATGGCTAAGACTTGCATGGGCTGGCTGTGGCATCGCCGCTTAGCACATGTGGGGATGAAGAACCTCCACAAGCTTCTAAAGGGAGAACACGTGATAGGTCTAACAAATGTTTATTTCGAAAAAGATAGACCTTGTGCAGCTTGTCAGGCAGGTAAACAAGTAGGAGGAGCACATCACAGCAAGAATGTGATGACCACGTCAAGACCTCTGGAGCTGCTGCATATGGACCTCTTCGGACCCGTCGCCTATCTAAGCATAGGAGGAAGTAAGTATGGTTTAGTTATTGTTGATGACTTTTCCCGCTTCACTTGGGTGTTCTTTTTGCAGGATAAGTCTGAAACCCAAGGGACCCTCAAGCGCTTCCTCAGGAGAGCTCAAAATGAGTTTGAGCTCAAGGTGAAGAAGATTAGGAGCGACAACGGGTCCGAGTTCAAGAACCTTCAAGTGGAGGAGTTTCTTGAGGAGGAAGGGATCAAGCACGAGTTCTCCGCTCCCTACACACCACAGCAAAATGGTGTGGTAGAGAGGAAGAACAGGACGCTAATCGATATGGCGAGGACGATGCTTGGAGAGTTCAAGACCCCCGAGTGCTTTTGGTCGGAAGCCGTGAACACGGCTTGCCACGCCATCAACAGGGTCTATCTTCACCGTCTCCTCAAGAAGACGTCATATGAGCTACTAACCGGTAACAAACCCAATGTATCCTACTTTCGTGTTTTTGGGAGCAAGTGCTACATTCTAGTAAAGAAAGGTAGAAATTCTAAGTTTGCTCCCAAAGCTGTAGAAGGGTTTTTATTAGGTTATGATTCAAATACAAAGGCGTATAGGGTCTTCAACAAATCATCGGGTTTGGTTGAAGTCTCTAGCGACGTTGTATTTGATGAGACTAATGGCTCTCCAAGAGAGCAAGTTGTTGATTGTGATGATGTAGATGAAGAAGATGTTCCGACGGCCGCTATACGAACCATGGCGATTGGAGACATTCGGCCACAGGAACAGGATGAACGAGATCAACCTTCTTCCTCAACGACGGTGCAACCCCCAACTCAAGACGATGAACAGGTTCATCAAAAGGAGGCGTGTGATCAAGGGGGAGCACAAGACGATCATGTGATGGAGGAAGAAGCGCAACCGGCACCTCCAACCCAAGTTCGAGCGATGATTCAAAGGGATCATCCCGTCGACCAAATTCTGGGTGACATTAGCAAGGGAGTAACTACTCGGTCTCGATTAGTTAATTTTTGTGAACATTACTCCTTTGTCTCCTCTATTGAGCCTTTCAGGGTAGAGGAGGCCTTGCTAGATCCGGATTGGGTGTTGGCCATGCAGGAGGAACTCAACAACTTCAAGCGCAATGAAGTTTGGACGCTGGTGCCTCGTCCCAAGCAAAATGTTGTGGGAACCAAGTGGGTGTTCCGCAACAAACAGGACGAGCACGGAGTTGTGACAAGGAACAAGGCTCGACTTGTGGCAAAAGGTTATGCCCAAGTCGCAGGTTTGGACTTTGAGGAGACTTTTGCTCCTGTGGCTAGGCTAGAATCCATTCGCATCTTGCTAGCATATGCCGCTCACCATTCTTTCAGGTTGTACCAAATGGATGTGAAGAGCGCGTTCCTCAACGGGCCAATAAAGGAGGAAGTGTACGTGGAGCAACCCCCTGGCTTCGAGGATGAGCGGTACCCCGACCACGTGTGTAAGCTCTCTAAGGCGCTCTATGGACTTAAACAAGCCCCAAGAGCATGGTATGAATGCCTTAGAGATTTCTTACTTGCTAATGCTTTCAAGGTTGGGAAAGCCGATCCAACTCTTTTCACTAAGACTTGTAATGGTGATTTGTTTGTGTGCCAAATTTATGTCGATGACATAATATTTGGTTCTACTAATCAAAAGTCTTGTGAAGAGTTTAGCAGGGTGATGACGCAGAAATTCGAGATGTCGATGATGGGCGAGTTGAACTACTTCCTTGGGTTCCAAGTGAAGCAACTCAAGGACGGCACCTTCATCTCCCAAACGAAGTACACGCAAGATCTGCTGAAGCGGTTTGGGATGAAGGACGCCAAGCCCGCAAAGACTCCGATGGGAACCGACGGACACACCGACCTCAACAAAGGAGGTAAGTCCGTTGATCAAAAAGCATACCGGTCAATGATAGGATCTCTACTTTATTTATGTGCTAGTAGACCGGATATTATGCTTAGCGTATGCATGTGTGCTAGATTTCAATCCGATCCTAAGGAGTGTCACTTGGTGGCGGTGAAGCGAATTCTTAGATATTTAGTCGCTACGCCTTGCTTCGGGATCTGGTATCCAAAGGGGTCTAACTTTGACTTGATTGGGTACTCAGATTCCGACTATGCTGGATGTAAGGTCGATAGGAAGAGTACATCAGGGACGTGCCAATTCTTAGGAAGGTCCCTGGTGTCATGGAACTCTAAGAAACAAACATCCGTTGCCCTATCCACCGCTGAGGCCGAGTACGTTGCCGCAGGACAGTGTTGTGCACAACTACTTTGGATGAGGCAAACCCTCCGGGACTTTGGCTACAATCTGAGCAAAGTCCCACTCCTATGTGACAATGAGAGTGCTATCCGAATAGCGGAAAATCCTGTTGAGCACAGCCGCACAAAGCACATTGACATCCGGCATCACTTTTTGAGAGACCACCAGCAAAAGGGAGATATCGAAGTGTTTTATGTTAGCACCGAGAACCAGCTAGCCGATATCTTTACCAAGCCTTTAGATGAGAAGACCTTTTGCAGGCTGCGTAGTGAGCTAAATGTCTTAGATTCGCGGAACTTGGATTGAATTGTAGCATACATGTATTTATGCCTTTGATCATGTTCATTCTGTATTTTGTTGCTTATTATGGTGCTCAAGTTGTACAAACACTCCCTGGACCTCACAAGTCCGTTGCAAAGTGATGCACATGTTTAGGGGGAGACATGTTACAACTTGACCCTTTGAGACTAACCATATGCTTGAGTTTGTCTGTTTTAGTCACAAAGGAGAATTGAAAGGAAAAAGGTGGACTTGGCCCATGAAAGACTTCCACTGCACTCCGATGAGGGGTAACTTATTCCAAGTCCATCTCATTAACTCTAATTGCCATTTGCTCTTAATTGAAGATTTTGGTGAGGCAATGGGGTTAAAGGGCCACAATTGATCCCGTTTTGGTGCTTGATGCCAAAGGGGGAGAAAATAAAGGCCAAAGCAATAAATGGATCAGCTACCACTTAAATGGATCAGCTACCACTTGAGAGATTTTGAAAATAGTAGAATAGAGTTTTTGATTTGTCAAAATTCTTATGTTGTCTCTCTTGTCAAAAGTTGGCTTCTTGTGGGGAGAAGTATTGTTTATGGGAAAAAGGGGGAGTTTTTGAAATCTTTGATCAATCTCTTTTGGAATGACTCTCTTTATGCTTCAACATGTGTGTTTAACTTAGAGATAGAGATTTGAGTTTGATTTGCAAAAACAAACCAAGTGGTGGCAAAGGATGATCCATATATGCCAAAATTGAATAAAACTTAAATTTATTTTATTTGAAGTGAGTTTGCACTTGTTCTAGTTGCTTTATGTTGTGTTGGCATAAATCACCAAAAAGGGGGAGATTGAAAGGGAAATGTGCCCTTGGGCCATTTCTAAGTATTTTGGTGATTGAGTGCCAACACATGTGTTTAATTGTGAATTTGTGTACATGGATGAACAAGGTGCAAATCATGAAGTAAAGGTATGTTTCTAAGCCTTAGTACATTGGTTTTATGGACTAACATATTTGTCTAAGTGTTAGAAACAGAAAGAAGAAAAAGAGAAAAGGGGAGAGAAAGACTTGGCTGTGTGCAGCCAAGTCTCAGCTCGGACTGGAGCACCGGACTGTCCGGTGTGCACCGGACAGTGTCCGATGCGCCAGGCTGCCTCGACTCGAACTGGCCGCTCTCGGGAATTCGCCGACGGCGTACGGCTAAAATTCACCGGACTGTCCGGTGTGCACCAGACTGTCCGGTGAGCCAACGGTCGGCCAGGGCCAACGGTCGGCCGCGCAATCCGCGCGGGACACGTGGCCGAGCCAACGGTCGGAAGACGGCACCGGACTGTCCGGTGTGCACCGGACATGTCCGGTGCGCCAACGGCTCCGAGATCTCCGATGGTTTGCAACGGTCGGAAGTGCCAGATATGGAAACAGATCGGGCACCGGACAGTGTCCGGTGTGCACCGGACTGTCCGGTGCCCCCGATGACAGAAAGCAAGGATGGCCTTCCAGATTTGCTCTCAACGGCTCCTAGCTGCCTTGGGGCTATAAAAGGGGCCCCTAGGCGCATGGAGGAGACACACAAGCAACTCTTGAGCATTCTTGATCATCCACACTAAGTCTCTGCGCATTCGTTTTGTGTTTCTAAGTGATTCGAGCTCTGTTCTAAGTGAGAACTCTGAGATAGTCTTGTGAGCTCGATTCTTGGCCGTGTGTGTGCGCTTTTGTTGTGGATTCGTGTGTGTTGCTTCCCTCCCTTACTCTGAGCTTTCTTTGTGATCATATACTTGTAAGGGCAAGAGACTCCAATTTGTGGAGATTCCTTGCAAACGGGATAGTGAAAGGAAAAGCAAAACACCGTGGTATTCAAGTGGGTCTTTGGACCGTTTGAGAGGGGTTGATTGCAACCCTCGTCCGTCGGGACGCCACAACGTGGAAGTAGGCAAGCATTGGCTTGGCCGAACCACGGGATAAACCACCGTGTCACCTCTGTCTTGATCTCTTGTGGTATTGTGTTTTGTTGAGACTTCACCTTAGCCACTTGGCAATAATCGTGCTAACACATAACAAGTTTTTGTGGCTTAAGTTTGAAGTTTTTACAGGATCACCTATTCACCCCCCCCCCTCTAGGTGCTCTCAAGTACCCCATGGATGTGTATGGGTATACAGACATGGGAATACTGAAAAGTGTAATGTACTTGTAATGACGCACCTACGCTCAGGTAAGAAGGTGAGTTACCATAATGGGTTGCCCTATGGTTAAAGTGTGGCAACGACGCCTATGCGTGGCTCGGCGCTTAATGATGAGCTGGCCTCCATATAGCGATATATGGAGTATAAACTGTGATAAACTGTCATGTGTGAATTGCATCATTGGGAAACTGGGCTGTGATGGATTTTTCTGCAGGTACACTAACCTCGAAAACGTATGTGTAGCTGACGACTAGCAATATACCGAGAGAATCGTACGTATGCCACCGGTATAGAACGTTATTGCCATATTATGTTGGCAAAATCAGTGAGGGCGCATAGGACGAGCATGCATCCTGATTGTTGCATCATGTTTGTCACCTATACACCCAAAATGCTTCTCTCATCCTTATTCCAGTAACCATTGATTGTAAATAATATGGTGTCTTAAAGCTACATGTTTAGATAGCTCTCAGGTTGTTTTAATTTGACCATTAGTGCAAATGTGTTTGCCCTTGTGCTTGATATGTCGAAAGAAGGTTAGTGACTTGTTTGCCTAAATCGGAAATTAGGCCATGTTCTTATTTGGTAAACCGAGACCCAAATTTGAATTTACCATTATCCCTCTACGACTAAACTCGTGTAAATGAATGTTTAGATAATTTCTTTATTGGACATAAAGTGTACTCGGACTTGAAACAAGAATCTCGAGTCATGTCTCCATCCTAAACCATCCCCTTGTTCAATTGACACAAGCTGATGTCCTTTATCTAGTTTGCCTATTCTTAAGGATCGCCATGTTGTTTTATCAACCTAACCTAGGAAAGACATGTCCGACCGTTTTCTTGAAGTTTGATGCCTTTGGTTTCTTCATATTTACCAAAGGCATACCAACTTAATCTTCTGATTGTTTTCCCTCCACGTCTAGTCAGATACTAATCCTTGACCTTGTGATCTCTATGATGGGCATAGCAATATGCTTGGGGCTAAATTAATAATCTTCCATTGTACTCCTTTCATCAAGTTTAGGTTATGGCCATACCTTGTTCCTTTCATCGGGCCATGATCTATTTGGCTCTCTACTTGTAACCATTCTTACAGGTGGAGTACCTCCTTGTATATTGTCGCCCTTGCTTAATCCATTTGTGTTGCGTAAGATTTCTTATTGGTTATGTCTGGTAATGGTGTTATGGCTAAAACCGGTGGTGCCGTGACAAAACCGAGGGCCTTCTGTGTGTGCACACACATGGTGGTGCTACTCGGCACGCGCTGGTATCACAGTTAGTAGTTGTAATCCATTATGAGACTATGTCAATGCGTTATCTTGGCACAATCTGTTTTTGCTACGTGAGATTCGTTATTGGTGCCAGTTCGGTAGTGGTGTCACGATTAAGGACTTATGGTGCCGCAGCGAAACTGAGAGCCTCCTGTGAATGCGCACACAGGGTTATGCTACTCGTTGGATGTTGGTATCAAGGTCTCTAGTCATGATCCATTGTGGAACTACACTGATGTGTGATCTTTCGTAAACATTTCCCTTGAAACAATTTCTATGTTGTTTACTAAGTGATCAAGCAACATTTATCATCTCTGTTGGATCAAAAGGGCATACCACTTTTATGTGTGGTCTCTTTTCTTTTGATCTTGGTAGTGACTCCTTATACAAGTTCCCTTTACATCCTTTGTGTAAAGGTGAATCCTTGGAGCTTTTTAATGTTGGAAAACAACTGATTAGCTCTCAAAATGGAGATTGATTTTCCCTGCTACTGAAATACAGGAGTTTGTTCATTCGCTCTTTCATTTAATCCATGTATTCCCTAACCAAGTCAGTTCATCTCGCATGAAGAAACGGATGAACAACCTGACCAAATGGATTTCTACCCAAATGCATGAACTTTTGCTAGCAAATGTGAACTCTCAACCCTTGGCTTACCAATGGTACTGAGAGGACCTACTCAATGTCAAAAGTAGTTCAACAAGTTGGTTTTACTAACTTGTAACTGCCCAATGAATAAAGAATGAGTTTAGAGATCGTTTTATCGAGTTGTCTAAACTCATTTTGGTTCAACCCATTCTACGGAAGTACTTACAAGAATCGAAGTTAAGTCGACTGATAACCACCTAATCACCGCTCTAGACATGCCTCGATCGCCTCGCGTGTGCTTTCCTAGCATGTGTGATCAAGCCGAGCCATGCCTAGTGCTTGCTAAAATGGATTGGTTGCGAAGGCAGCGTTTACCGATCCCTCCGCTAGTGATTTTTCGAGTCTCTATCTTTTTTCATGGACTTGAATTCTCGGGTTAGCCACACGTTAACCGCGACAGTATTCGACATCCACACCCGTCCCTGTGCTATGAATTTCATGTAACCACTTGTTGGTAAACCTCCTTCTGTGTAATTTTACCCAAGAGGTTGCATCTGATTCTGTTTGGGTAAAATCGCGTATTTACCGCTTGCTCAACAGACTCAGATAGTACAGTGCCATCAGAAAAAGAAAACTGCACGCATGGAACCTTATGTGTTCCTCTGGCAGGCATCGTCTCTATTGGTGGACATTCCTAAATTAGCCTAAGGCGATATATGATATGTCCACTAGAGAAACAACATTCTGAGACACTCGCCTTTGCTTGAAACTGTCTCGTGATTATCACTGATATGGACATGGAGTACATGCTTCTCTACCCTTAGAAGTCTTTCGCTCCGAATCTCGGGACGAGATTATTTTAAGGGGGGAGGGCTGTAACACCCCAGATGTTTATATTCAGCTCGACAACGAGTATGAATTTAAGCACGTAATATCAGTGAATAAAACAGATGCTGAAATTTAATCATCTTCGCCTATCGCGATTTTAATATCGCATTTGTTTCATCTATCGCGAGTTCGACATCGTTTTTATTATCCGGGCTCTTCCTAAATTTTCGTAATATTCGGAACATCGTTGTTCCGAAAATCGGTGCGTCTGGTGATATTATAAAATTCATCGATTGCGCAAAGACGAATTTGAAAATTTAGTTCAGCCCTCTGAGTTCATCCCCAAACAAATTAATTAGAACTCAACGACAAAAGTATTAACGCAAAATTAAATTGGATCAAAATAATTAGAGCTGGTATTGAGTATTCATAATTAATCTGTTTCCCTGTTCAGACTGCGGATAAAATTTTCTGGTTTCAAATCAAATTTAGCACAGTCTAAAACCACGAAGATAATGACGTGGTCTAGTACCAGTTTAAAATTAACTGATTAAGGCAGATTAAAAAGGTCACCTAAGTATTTCGCTCTTATCCGAGCGATCTCTACGAATTCAGTATAGACACTATTTGGAGCAAGCTGTTTAAAAATAAACCAAATCCAAAGCTAAGTAAGATCAAATTAGTTGCTAGTCGACTCAGTTTCCTATTCCAGAATCTGAGAAAATATTTTTTTTCGTTTCTTTTCATTTGGACGTCACCTATTCTCCACGTTGATTTTTTTTCCACTGGAGCATTCTTCTTCACGCCATCCTGCTACCACGTCATCTCTTATCTTCCCCACGCGTCTCCTAGCCGCTGCTCAATTCAGTCCTGGTTCTTATCCCATCCCATACGGCTCCGTGGAAATATCTTCTCGGTTATCATCTCCCTCACGCCGGTGGAGCGGCCTCACCTAGCTCCAGCTCCATATGCCGATGCTCCTTGTGCTGTTGTTTCCGTCGGCTGTGTGCTAGCGTCCAGGAAAAAAAACCACCGCACGAGCTTCTCCTCTAAGCCATGTTGCTGTCCTGCGCAAAGTCCGTACGCCCTCCCTTTGGCTTCTCCCTGCGGCACTCGGCCTCCAGCTCGTCTTCCACCTTGTCGTGGCCGCCGCTCCTCATCCAAGCTTACTGGCAGGGCCGGGCAGAGGCATGTGCGAGCCGTGCGCTCGCACAGGGCTTCCAAAAATTAAGGGCCCCAAAACTTAGCAGATGTATATATTTTAGTTTTATGATCTTCTACACATGTTAATATATAACACATATTTTTCTTTCTACCATAGCGCCGCGTTGAAGCGAAACTATCGAGCGCTACACTAAAGAATAAATCTTTATAGAATCTTAACATATCTGTCTGCATGAACGAAGTCCTCTAAATTAAAGCTACTAAATTCATATTTGTGTTCTACTATGATAAAGACGTATTATTTAGCCACAATAAGGGGGTGTTTGGTTAGAGGGACTAAAGATTAGTCTCTAGTTTTTAGCCTCATTTAGTCCCTTTTTTGCCAAACACTAGAACTAAAATATGGACTAAAATGATTTTGTCTTTAGTCCTTCACATATGTGCTAAAAGGGACTAAACCATATTAATTCCACATTTACCACTCATTTAGTTCAATTGTACTGATAGCAGGAGAATGTTAAATGCCATTTTAGTCTTCTTATGAGTCATTTAGTATATTCTTACTATTTTTAGCCCCTAGAACCAAACATGTTGGGGACTAGACTTTAGTCCCTTAACTAAACTTTAGTCCCTAGACTAAAGAAACCAAATATGACCTAACACTCGAGAGTGAAGCTTTGGAGAAAATCGAATATAAGCATATTGTACAAGATTTTCTTTAAAAACCGCTAAAAGAACGATGTTATTCAAATAAAATAGAAATGTTTCTTTAGATATTATATTGCAATATATATTACTGTAACTTTAAGATTGTTATTATTGATTTTTAATAAAAATACATTACACTGCTTTAGATTTGGCACATGGCCTCAAATTTCTCTGGCCCGGCCCTGCTTACTGGTGCAGCCGTGCTCCTCTGCTGGTCATGCAGAGCCTCCCCTAGCCATGCCGTCGACCTCCTCTTCCCTAGCCCCCATGGAATCCGCCCACGCACCGTTCCCTGGAAGCCCCAGCTCGGTCTCCCTCGGCAGTGCTCGCTTTGGCCATGGATGTTGCCCTGTTCATTTTCTGCAGCTCGACGTCAGCCTGGTCGAGTTCCAGTCAGCATGCCCTCCTGCTCGTCGTGGCTTTCAGTGCTCGGTTTGCCACGCTCCTCAATCTCATCTCTATGGCCACGTCGAGCTCTTCCCCACAGCAGCTAGGCCCGTCGTCGTTCTCTAGCTCCTTACCGCGCTCGGTTGTTCGTAGTCGTCGTCACCGATCGTGCGACGAGCTGACAGCCCCGTCACTCATCCTTTGTCCATGTCGTGTGCCCCACGTCTTATGTCCTCGCCGTCGCGTCGTTGCCGTCGAGTCATCGAACCCATCATCCCCTACTCGACTCCCAAGCAAACTCCCTGATCTGCGTCCTGCGCGCAGAGTTGTTCCTGTCGCGTCCTTGGCGGACTCGCACCCTCTATGTCGTGTCTGTTCGTCCATGCTGTCGCCCCATACAGACACGGGTCTCGCTGGAGTCGCGCTACCATCGATGCAACGCGTGGTTAGCTCTCTGCTCTGCCCAGCTCATCGAGTCCTAGGAATCTGCATGCACGTCATAGTCGGTGCCCAACATCTTCGTGTCGCCCTTAGTGTGCTGTGACACCCCCTTGTTCCTCGTCGTCAATCCACGTCACGTCCGCGACATGCTCGTCGACCCCGACGATCTATCTTCCAATTACGCGCTACTTGTGTTGAGCTCTGAAGCCCCCTGTCGAGCTCTTCCCCTGGAAGTCGCCTTTGAGCATAACCCCTGCCAAGTGTTCGTTGGGAGGTCTGAACCAATACTCATCGTCGATTTGCGATTATCAAATCATTCTGGTCACAGTAAGCTGATAATTTATTTAGAATAGTTCGATCGTTGAATAAATTAATGTGTTAGTGCAAGGCTCATTAGGGTGCTCGATAAATTGTGTAAGTCACAAAACTCTCGTCGACTTCGCAGTTCTTGCGATTATCGAGCCAAATTCAGTATGGCGAGTTATTTCGCTATTCCGGTTAATTAGCTGAATTAATGTACCGAGTAGAATATTAGTAGGCCTGTGTGATAAAGAAATGTTTGATTAATTGTGGACATGTAAATTATGTGAGGGGTAAAATAAAATTAAAATAGTTCTTTGTGAACGATGTAGTATCATTTATAAAGCGAGAGATAAAGTTAGCATTTAATTAATTAGCTGATGAGTTGTGTATGATTAAGGATGGAAGTACTTAAATCGAGACTTGGGTTAGGAACAGGTGATGTTCTACCCAGGTTGATTAAGGATTGGATGCGTATGTAGGCCTGCTAGCGCAAGGACTATCTTAGCTAGCCGCATACCCTGGAAATGGGACAGGGTAAGCTTTGCCTCAGGCAGACTAAGGCCAGAATAAGATAACACGAAATGGGCGTGGAGCGGTGGTGAGAGTAGCGTGTACCCTCCGTGGCAAGAGGCTGGACGGTGGTGTATCTGTGCTCTCGGTTTGCGTGAACCTGATCTGGTCTTAAGAACCCTGGGGTCGAGTTGACATATGCAAGGATTAAGTGCTACATATGTCATGTGGTTAGAGATCCTCAGCTGAGTAAATCGATTCAGATCGCCGTTATATCCCCGGAGAGTGGAGACTTGATCACTGACCTACAACCTAAGTCAGGATGTGAACTTCATGAATAAAAATGATGTTGTATTGATGAGATGATGAAATTAGACTAGAGGAAAACAGAGTCTATTAATATTTAATCTGGCGTTAAAATGTTGAAAGTAAGGACTCACTTTAGTAAGCTATTTCTGCAAAAGTATCTAAGTTGATTCTTGCTAAAGCCTCTCCTTGATTCCTATTTATCCAGCATACCCTTGAGAGTCTTTTCTTTAGTCGGGTAAGACTTGCTGAGTAATTCCATACTCAGGGTTTTATTCCCTGTTGTTTTTCAGGTCATAGCTTTGTGCTGCTGATGATGGTGTTAAGTGCCGGTGGGCTCGGCCTTCTTATAAGTCTAAGTAACCCTTCTATACTTCTTATTGAGGATGGTCTCTTAAGCTAGCATATATTTCAAACTTATACTTTTGTAATCATTCCGATAAAATAATGTAAAATTTTTGTAACTTGTAAAATCTGGTAATAAGATTTCCGCTGCAAAAATATTGGTGTGTGTGATTTGTATTACTTAATCCCGCGGTTCTGGTTGTAAGTGGTTTATCCGATGTCCTTGGGGCAATCGGACGGATCCTGTTAAGTTATCTGGTGCACATGCATGGCCGTCTGAGGTCTTTGGGACAAGGACATGTGCATGTGGGCCCGATACCTTGGGAGGTTCTGCCACACAGGGTGGACCGCGGGTTGGTATTCAATAAGTCCGAGGGTTTTTTATGTAAAGCGAGGTGGCCAAAGAGGTGCGGACAGATCTCAGCCGCCCGATCCGGAATTCAGGGCTGAGATTAGAAAGCTGAAGGGGTACGCGGACAACTAATCTGATCCGCCCATTTTGATCCCACGGTCCAGAACGATTATGGCGTGATCCAATCGTAGGCGCTGGATGAAAATCCTACGGCTACAATCGTCACGGGACTTCGTCTAATCATGGCCGGGAATCCCGAAATCAACGGCCCACAGTCGTCGTTTCCCCATCAGAGGACCCGTTGCGAAGGCAGGCAGCCCCCTCCCCGCGGTGGCGCGGTCACCGGAGACCGTGCCCCGGTGTTCCTGGGCCCTCGAGGCCTCGACCCCCACGCGATAGCTCTACAGAACATTCAATCGACTGCGAACTCCAAAATAAACCTATTACCGGTAGCGAAGCAGCCATGGTTCCGGCCCACGGCAATGTGCAGTTTATGGTGGCCGGAACTTTCCGGTGAGAAATCCCGAAGGCATTCGCCGTGGTCACTACACAGCGCATCAACTACCACCTTCTATCGATCCTTAGAAAGGCTCGGAGCGTACCTCGGATGTTCGATCGAGATAGAGGTTCGGTCTCCCCGCGACGGCAATTTCTCCACACGGCGAAGTAGTTCTCTCACTCACCGACGATGGCGTGAGGAACAGAGGTATGCGAGGGTATGAGGCGAACAAGGCCATGACCACATTGGCTTTATAATCCACAAGGATGGTCAGCCGAGCTAGCGAATTCTACGCGGCAATGGCGGCGTGCGCCATGGCTAGGTGGTTGCAGCAGGAGGATAACGACCAACAGCGCCCAGAGCCGATGACAGGTGGGCCCCATGTGCCAGAGAAATCGGGTGCAGCTTGTAATCCCGCGGCGGCTATTGAGTTGGCCCCACAAGTAAGCGTCCCCGCGTGCGCAATTGCACAAAACGTCCACCGGCTGACCTGTGGGGTCCGTGTGTTAGCGCTAAGAACTAAGGTTGGGCTGCTGCACGCTCGAAGTGGAAAGGGGGAGATGGGCCGAATTGAGGTTGAGCCACGGCCCAAGTAGGGTTTGCCCTTTTCCTTTTCTTTTTTTATTTCTCTCTTTTTTTCTTCCTTTTCTCCCTTTCCAATTCAAATTTAAATCCTAGTTTAACTTCAAACTTGTGCCAAACTTTATCCTCAGATTATACTGTGCCATAAAGGTACCAATTTGGAGATATATTTATCTATATATTATTTCTATTTTTATATCACATAATATTTGTTTGCTCTCTTTTCTAAATTCTGGAATTCCTTTTTTTGAATTTAAATTCCACTTTGAGCTTTTTAATATATTTCTGGTCATTTTATGTTGTCACAAAATGCACACCAAATAGAACCCTAGCATGATGCATGTATTATTTTTGGGTGTCTTTTGTCATTTATTTATTTGTTTAATTGTGGTGTTCACATGAAATGATAAATATAGATAACACATATATGTATAAAGAAATATAATTTCTCTTTTTAGACTTTTCTTATAAAGTGGGTATTACAAATCCTACCCCCCTTAATAAGAATCTCGTCCTCGAGATTTAGGAGGAACGAGGGAAAAGATGGGGAAAATCTATGCGAAGCTCTTCTTCTCTTTCCCATGTTGCTTCATCTTCTCCATGGTGACTCCATTGCACTTTGTACATCTTTATCACCTTATTCCTTGTAACTCGAGTCAATGTATCAAGAAGCTTGATAGGATACTCTGTGTAAGTCAAATCACCCTGAACACTGAGCTCTTCTATTGGTAACTGTTCCTCAGGGACACGGAGACACTTCTTCAGTTGAGATACGTGGAACACATTATGCACATCCGATAGACTAGCAGGTAGCTCGAGTTGGTATGCCATCTCCCCAACTCGCTTGAAGACCAAGAATACCCAATATAGCGAGGGGACAATTTGCCCTTAACTTTGAATCTCCTCATTCCGCGAAGTGGTGACACCTTGAGGTACACATAATCTCCTTCCTCAAATTCTAGTGGCCTCCTTCTATTATCAGCATAGCTCTTTTGACTGGTTTGAGCTACCCTCAAATTCTCTCGAATGATACGGACTTGTTCTTCTGCCTCTTGAATCAGTTCAGGTCCAAAGAACTGTCTTTCTCCAGTCTGATCCCAATATAGAGGTGTCCTGCACTTCCTCCCATATAAAGCCTCAAAAGGTGACATCTTCAGACTGGCCTGATAGCTATTATTATATGAGAATTCGGCATAAGGTAGACTTTTATCCCAACTTCCTCCATGTTGAAGGGCACAAGCTCTCAACATATCTTCCAATACTTGATTAGTCCTTTCAGTCTGTCCATCAGTCTGAGGGTGATAGGCTGTACTAAAGTTCAACTTTGTACTCATATTCTCATGGAAGCTTCTCCAGAATCTTGAGGTAAACTGTGAACCTCGATCATACACGATCTTCTTTGGTACTTCGTGTAAACACACAATCCGAGCCATATATATCTCTGCCAGTTGAGAACCTTTATAAGTAGTCTTGATTGGAATGAAGTGAGCCACTTTAGTCAATCTATCCACAATCACCCATATAGCATCATATCCTTTCTGGGTGCAAGGCAATCCAGTAATGAAATCCATACCAATCTCTTCCCACTTCCACTTGGGAATCTTCAGTGGATGCAGTAGTCCAGCTGGCCTTTGGTGTTCAGCCTTAACTCTTTGACACACATCGCACATAGCCACATGTGCAGCCACATCTCTCTTCAATCCATACCACCAATATTTTCGCTTCAAATCCTGATACATCTTGGTACTACCAGGATGAATAGAATAATCCGAGTCATGGGCCTCCTTCAATATAGTCTCACGAAGGCTTTCAATATCAGGAACACATATCCTGTCCTTGAACCACACGGTGCCCTACTCATCTTCCGTGAATTCCGGACCTTGACCTTCAGTAATCAGATCCTTAATCTCTTGTATTTTAGCATCACCAATTTGTCCTTTGCGGATTTCTTGCTCCAAATTAGGTTCCACATCAATAGTAACTCCTTCAGCATGAGCAACATCCCCAGGTTAAGTCTCCTGAAATCCTCAACAATCTCATCAGGTAGCTGGGCAACAACAGCTGAATGAACATGCTCCTTTCGACTCAAGGCATCTGCAACCAAATTTGCCTTGCCCGGGTGATAGTGAATCTCCAAATCATAATCCTTAATAAGCTCCAACCAACGGCGTTGCCTAAGGTTGAGATCCTTTTGAGTGAATATATACTTCAGACTCTTATGATCCGTGTATACTTGACACTTGGTTCCTATAATATAATGTCTCTAAATCTTAAGCGCATGCACAACGGCTGCCAGTTCTAAGTCATGAGTGGGGTAGTTCAATTCATGCTTCCATAACTGACGAGACGCATAGGCGATCACATGTCCTTCTTGCATGAGCACACATCCCAAGCCTTGGCCACATGCATCACAATAAATGTCAAATCCCTTCTGCAGATCTGGCATAACCAACACTGGTGGCGACATCAATCTTTTCTTCAATTGATCAAAGCTGTCTTGGCACTTCTCGTCCCACTTAAATTCTTTGCCCTTCTGCAAAAGTGAGGTCATAGGCTTAGCGATCTTAGAAAATTCTTCAATAAATCTCCGATAATATCCTGCTAGTCCCAAGAAACTCCGAATCTCAGTAACTGTAGTGGGTACTCTCCACTCCATTATCTCCTTAACCTTAGCAGGATCCACTGATATTCCTCCATTAGAAATAATATGACCAAGAAATGGCACCTCACCAATCCAAAACTCGCACTTGCTAAACTTGGCGTAAAGTTGATTATCTCATAGCTTCTGTAGAGCACTAATCTCAGATGTTCCTCATGATCACTATCACTCTTGGAATAGATAAGAATATCGTCGATGAATACCACGACAAATCTGTCCAAATACTCCATAAACACCTTATTCATCAAGTTCATAAAATAAGCTGGTGCATTGGTTAATCCAAACGACATAACAGTGAACTCATATAATTCATATCGAGTCGAGAATGCTGTCTTGGGAATATTTGATGGTCTAATCCTCATCTGATGGTAACCGGATCGGAGATCAATCTTCGAGAATACCCTAGCACCTCTCATCTGATCAAATAAATCCTCAATGCGGGGTAACGGATACTTGTTCTTCACAGTAACATCATTAAGAGATCTATAATCCACACACATCCGTTGTGATCCATCCTTCTTCTGTACAAACAGAACCGGCGCTCCCCAAGGTGAGGAACTCGGACGAATGTACCCAGCCTCTTGTAACTCAGTTAACTGCTTCTTAAGTTCCTTTAACTCTTCTACAGACATCCTGCATGGCCGTTTAGAAATAGGGGCAGTCCCAGGTAAGAGATCAATAACAAACTCAACTTCTCTATCAGGTGGCATCCCTGGTAACTCTTCTAGAAAGACATCCTGAAAATCTCTAACCACACGGATGTTGTCGCCAACAAACTCCTCAAGTATAAAGAACATTGCACGTTTGGATGAGGTGGTTACTGCAATATTAACTTGAAATCTTTCTCCTTTAGGGCTGGTGAGTTCTATGGTACCTCTACCACATACTATAATGGCCTTTGCCTTTCTTAACCATGACATACCAAGGATCAGATCTATATTGCTTACCTCTAATATTATAGCAGTAGCTCCAAATTCTCTTCCCATAATTGTTAATGTCAATCTACGTGTCATTTGATTTGCCTCAACAGGCCCTTTAGGTGCAATTACTATCATTGGTTTTCTCATATTTAATAGTGGTATCTCATTTGTGTTGGCATATCGAGCAGACATAAATGAATGTGTAGCACCAGAATCAATTAATATGGTTGCAGGAATTGCATTAACGTAAAACATACCAAGTACGATGTCAGCACCATCCGGAGTAGCATCAACGCTGACTTGATTAACCTTGGCAATAGAGTATCCCTTGCTAGATCCTAGAGTTTGCTACCTATTCTGAGCTGGGGTAGCAGCAATCCTCTGTGGGCAAACATTTGCATAGTGTCCAGTCTTCCCTCACTTGAAACAAGTAATGCCTGCACTCTGTCCTGAAAACTTCATTAGGGTGCCAGTGGGGGTAGCCTGACGAGGCGGGAGTCCTCTGAGGTGATTGCTGAACTGGGCGCTGGCCTCCGCCAGTGCGAACTGGTGTACCCTAGGGTGAACTGTAGTGAGGACGAACACTGCTGCTTCCTTGTCCTTGAGATATAGCTTTCCTCTTCAAATCTCCCAGCTGAACACGCTTATGTTCAATAGCTAGAGCCTTATCGAGTAGCCTTTGAAATGATGGGAATGTATGTGCCACCAGAGCATACTGTAGAGGTCCATTAAGTCCTTCAATAAAATGCTCTTGCTTCCTCTCATCCTCAGCAACTTCATCTGGAGCATATCCGGATAACTGAATAAACTTGTCACGGTACTCGTTGACTGACATGCTTCCTTGCTTCAGCGATAGAAATTCCTTCTTCTTAATCTTCATTAATCCAGCTGGTATATGATAGTTCCTGAACTGTGTACTGAACTCTGCCCAAGTAATAGTATCAGCAGCATCGTGGGCAGCAGTATATGAATCCCACCAATTAGCAGTAGGACATGTCAGACATCCAGAAGCATATAAAACCTTCTCCCGGTCAGAGCATTGTGCAATATTCAACATCTTCTCTATGGACTTCAACCAATCATCCGCGTCTAGTGGATCAGGAGAGCTTGCAAATGTCAGTGGCTTATGACTCATGAATTCCCGGTGCTTATCTCGGGGTGGAACTGGTGGTGGTGGTGGAGGCAATGGTACTTGTTGCTGTTGCTGCTGCTGTTGTTGTTGTTGCAGTTGTTGTTGCACCCTTCTCTCCTGGCGTATCTCTTCTCGCCCCTGGCGTAGCTCCTGGCGTATCTCTTCTCATTTTTGGCGCATCTCCTGGCGTTCCTGCTGCATCTGAGCATGCATATCTACCATAGTGTCCGCCATTTATTGCATCATCCTCATCTGAGCTGCAACCAGTGGGTCAACTCCTGCTGGTGGAGGCGGTGGTGGAGGATCCATCTCTGCTGGTTGTGGCTGGGGTTGTCTAAATATCCTCCGAGTGTGTCGATTGGAAGGTAAATCAATTCCACCACCCTTCCTGGTATTGACCATCTGAATTAGAAATATATGGTAAGAGAGAATAGTAGACAAGGCAGGTGAATACAAATCATGTTACTTTGGGGGATTTATTAGCTAAGCAGATTAATATTTTACCTACCATAGCTAATTCATTACCTTATGGTGGTATATACTAAGATGTCCATTTATAATATTTCAATCAATCAAAGAAGCAAATCAGGCATTTATCATCAAAACAATCAACCAACATTTTTAAATAAAGAAAATAGTTTTAATTTTGTCTTAGGTTCCTTATCTCTTGAAAAGATCATAGTTGTAGGATTCCAAGGTGTGAAATCCATCATGTCTAGAATAGAAAGGATAAGAGTAATCAGAGTGGAACAACAAAAGGTGAGACAGGATCAAGATGAGACAAGTATAGAATGAATCAGAGTAAGGTAAGTATGGAAGTGTTTTGTCCATTTCTATCTAGGTTTCGTCCTACAGCCAACATTTCCTCTGGTACCACTTCTGTCACACCCGGGCTTTAAGGAACAAAGCCAGGTGCATCTCATATATGCGCCAAGAAGACAACATATATAATAACAGAGTGTATAGAGATAAATGTCACAAAACATCAGAGTACTTATTGCATAGCGGAAGTCTTATTACAAAATAAAATATAAATATAAAACGAACTAAGGATCGTCCTTGGCGCAGAAGTCAACTGGAGAAATACCACCTAGATCAGATCAAACTCCTTGCCTTGTGGCTCCTCCTGAACCACCTGTTCTTCTCCTGTGGGGGGTGTGAGACAGCAAGGGTGATCTCACACATGATCATAGCTCAACAAGTTGTGGGGAAACCAGTGGGTATGAACTCACCAAGGTGGGAGTTCATGTGATGTGTAAGGTTAATCAATGATAGGGGTTAAAGCTGAGCATTGCTTTTAATTAGTTGGTCAAAATTTTATTAGCAGTTACTAAATATAAGTAAATACCAAACCTTAAATAAAAATAATAGAACAAAATTAATAATAATCCCATGCAATGCAAATGATAAATTGAATTTAAGTTCCATAAATTAATCATTAGAGAGTCTTGAGCTGCTCATGACCGTGAGCTCGGCTAGTATACCAGTTTTACACTCTACAGAGGTTGTACCCTTTACCCACAAGTCACGTTAACCATCTACCAAGGGATCGCGACTCCCATACACCTCTACCTAGGAAGCGAGGCAGGGCAACACTACAAGGCCTTTACAAAGTTCCACTAGCTTCCGAAAACCCACTACAGTTTATGGGAAGAGCACTTTCAAGAATCCCCCGTCTGACCACCATCGCAGCAAAATCAACCCGAGAACCTCCTTGCATGCAACTCCCCTACTGCCCTTGCCCCTTTCGGGTAAGGTAGTCTTCCACTAGCTTTCCTAATTAGTTAGCCAAGGGGTCCCATTCCTCCCTTGTGGTGGCACGTGTTTCTCAAGTTAAGCTCTATGTTCCAATTAACATTAATGATCTTGACATGAACATAAATAGAATAACAAAAGAATTGGAACATAGATATAATAAATGATTATCCCAAAACCATGTGAAGCAATAGCAAACTACCCAAGTGATTTAGGGGTAAACAAGGTAATGAGATAAACAATCTAGGGTGACCTATTGGGTCCCATCAAAATTAACCTATGCATGAATAAATGATATTAAAGAACATTAATGGGTAAAAAGTGGTCAAGGGCATAACTTGCCTTCAATGAGCTCCTGCTCAGCTACTTTTATCTGCTAGTCACCAGGATCCTCAGTCACTGGCTCTTCTACTCGCCACAATACAAACAAGCACAGCATATAGAAAAATTAACATCACACCAAACATATAAACAAAATGCACAGTAATAATCTACACATTAAAATAAAATCCTGGGAATAAGAATCATAAATTTTGCAGTTATTGATTTTAAGTTATGAATTTTCAAAGGTTTTATATACTTGGAATATGATTAAATGAGAATTAAATTTTCTTACTGTTTTCATGTCAAAACAGATACTCTAAGTGATAGAGAATAAAATTACAAAATTTTAGAAACTAGAATGGACTAAAAATTATTTAATATGAATTTTCTATGAATTAAATGGGTTTCTACCATTATTTTTGTTTTCAAAAACCAATTTCTAATTGAATTTTGGGGTTCAGGTGTTCCACTGTACTGCGCGCATTAATCCAGAGAACCATAGGGGCGCTTTTGCAAAGACTCCACAGACACAGACCCCGCACAGGGTGGACCGCGGGTTGGTATTCAATAAGTCCGAGGGTTTTTTATGTAAAGCGAGGCGGCCGAAGCGGTGCGGACAGATCTCAGCCGCCCGATCCCGAATTCAGGGGTGAGATTAGAAAGCTGAAGGGGTACGCGGACAACTAATCTGATCCACCCATCCCACGGTCCAAAATGATTATGGCGCGATCCAATCGTAGGCGCTAGATGAAAATCCTACGGCTACAATCGTCACGGGACTTTGTCTAATCGTGGCTGGGAATCACGAAATCAACGGCCCATAGTCGTCGTTTCCCCACCAGAGGACCCGTCGCGAAGGCAGGCAGCCCCCTCCCCGCGGTGGCGCGCTCGCTGGAGACCGCGCCCCGGTGTTCCCGGGCCCTCGAGGCCTCGACCCCCACGTGATAGCTCTACAAAACATTCAATCGACTGCGAACTCCAAAATAAACCTATTACTGGTAGCGAAGCAGCCAGGGTTCCGACCCACGGCAATGTGCAGTTTATGGTGGCCGGAACTTTCCGGTGAGAAATCCTGAAGGCATTCGTCGTGGTCCCTACGCAGCGCATCAACTACCACCTTCTATCGATCCTTAGAAAGGCTCGGAGAGTACCTCGAAGGTCCGATCGAGGCAGAGGTCCGATCTCCCAGCGGCGACAATTTCTCCACACGGCGAAGTAGTTCTCTCACTCACCGACGATGGCACGTGGAACAAAGGTATGCAAGAGTATGAGGCGAACAAGTCCATGACCACATTAGCTTTATAATCCACAAGGATGGTCAGTCGAGCTGGCGAATTCTACGCGGCAATGGCGGCGTGCGCCACGGCTAGGTGGTTGCGGCAGGAGGATAATGAGCAACAGCGCCCAGAGCCGATGACAGGTGGGCCCCATGCGCCAGAGAAATCGGGTGCAGCTGGTAATCCCACGGCGGCTGTCGAGTTGGCCCCACGAGTAAGCGTCCCCGCGTGCGCAATTGCACCAAACGTCCACCGGCTGACCTGTGGGGTCCACGTGTTAGCGCTAAGAACTGAGGTTGGGCTGCTGCACGCTCGAAGTGGAAAGGGGGAGATGGGTCGAACTGAGGTTGAGCCGCTGCCCAAGCGGGGTTTGCCCTTTTCCTTTTCTATTTTTATTTCTCTCTTTTTTTCTTCCTTTTCTCCCTTTCCAATTCAAATTTAAATCCTAGTTTAACTTCAAACTTGTGCCAAACTTTATCCTCAGATTATACTGTGCCATAAAGGTACCAATTTGGAGATATATTTATCTATATATTATTTCTATTTTTATATCACATAATATTTGTTTGCTCTCTTTTCTAAATTCTGGAATTCCTTTTTTTGAATTTAAATTCCACTTTGAGCTTTTTTATATATTTCTGGTCATTTTATGTTGTCACAAAATGCACACCAAATAGAACCCCAGCATGATGCATGTATTATTTTTGGGTGTCTTTTGTCATTTATTTATTTGTTTAATTGTGGTGTTCACATGAAATGATAAATATAGATAACACATATTTGTATAAAGAAATATAATTTCTCTTTTTAGACTTTTCTTACAAAGTGGGTATTACAAAAAAAAGGCAAGGCCGTCTTAATCGACGAGATCCCACAACCATCCACCAACAATCCCAAAACCACCACTAACCAGAGGGCGAAGACCGCCACCCTACAAAACAAAAAATGGTTTCCATACCCTAAGTCAAGTGTTCATACCTCTAGCTCTGACACACCAAATGACCCACCACGCAACCCACGCAGCCATCCCTACCAGTCCAAAATATGGCTAGATCTGACTAGGAACATGTCCTCAGTCCCTCTAGCCTTCGCACCAACAGCAAGCCACTAGCTCCATTTGATACGGATGCCCAACTCAGATTACGACGAAGGCCTACAAGACGACATAGACTTTGGCATCAACATAGAGGAACAACTCCGACTCACTCAGAAGCTTTCGCATGTGCAACAACAACCTTAATAAACAAAAGGATGCTCTTACAGCAAAAAAAACAGCACAATAATGTCCAGGCCAAGATCCACCACATTATCCAATATGAAAAGGAGCACCTCTGGGCCCTTGAACAGGAAATTTCATATCTACAAACCTAGCAGTCGCCATCTCACCCTTTGCACTATAGAGCAGGATAGAACAACTTCACAAAAGCCAGACAGATTCCAAAAGACACCTTCCAAGCATTCAACTTCAGGGATGAAAGGTGCCCTCTATCAGCCAGGCTATAGGCGACACCCTGGCCCTGTAATTATAGAGCAGAAAATTAGCCCAAATACAATAGTAAGGCCAACCTTTCACAGTTCATAATGGGCTACCCGGTAGTAATAGCCTCATCCAGAGGCAACAATAATGCAATGGCAAAGTCTTTCATAATCGCCCTCGAAGGCCCCACTCTAACCTAGCACATTAGGCTGCCATTGCTATCAAATGACACATAGGCAGCCCTTTGAGAAAAATTCCTACTTAACTTCCAGGGATGCAGGCCATAGACTGATGCCCTTGCAGAGCTATCATTGTGTCGACAACTGAAAAGGAGTGCCTTCGTGACTACTACAACAAATTTCTATCACTCAAGTCTCAAATGTCGTCGATCGAAGATGGAACCACTATCCATTATGCCATTAGTGGCCTACGCGTGGGCCACCAATACAATCATTGCACCCGTGACCCACTAACATCCCTCCAAGAGTTGTATCAAATCTTTGGAAAATATGCAAGCCCTCGCATATAGCAAACATCAAATCATGACCAGAAATCAGAAGCCTCCACCCTCGAATTAGCAGCAACAAACCCACAACATCAACTAGTAGAAATAGCTCAAAGACCCCCTCGTCTTTATGGTCAAAATCAGTAACTAGCCAGAGGCGACAGAGGTCCTAGTGGCAAGGGATGCGTCCCCATGTGCAACCGCAAGATATAATGTGTCTTTAATGGCGAAGACGCCGAACACTCAACCGAAGACTGCCACGCTACCAAAGAGGCCAAAGAAATAATGGAGGGCGAAAGGCCAGCGAGGGTGCACCCCAGGCAGATAACAAACAATAACCCACACCTTCTAGCCACGCTACACACACCTTTACCTAGAGGTGTTCCCCCTACCAGCAATATCAATAAAACTACCAACCTCTCCCCATCCACCAAGAAAGGCTATAACTCCCACCACCACCTCAACAACCCCCAAAAAAACATCTACCCCTCCCCCACCTAAGGAAGAAGAAGGCCTAAAGAATGTAGGGTCCACCTTCTCTCAACTAACTCATTCTATATTAAAGGATCAAGTCAGTCGCAACATAATCACCGATGTCGAAGACATAGTCGTCGTAAGCAAAAACAATATCGATCACCTTGCAGACGTCGTCAAAACATCCACCAATATGAGGGAAGCCAGACTTCATTTAAATCTAGACAAATGTGTTTTGACATTCACAAAGGCAAAGTCCTAGGGTACTAAGTGTCATGAAAAGGTATTGAAGCCAATCCCAACAAAATTAGATCTATAACATAAATGCACCTGCCACAAACTATCAAAGAAATCCAAAAGTTGACAAAGCTCACCACCCTTCCTAGTCCACCTCTAGGTGTAGAGCTACTACTATACCTGGTAGCCTTGCATAGCGTAGTAAGTGCAACCCTCGTATAGGAAAAGTAGACCGAAGACAAACTGCTACATTCCCTAATATACTTCGTTTCTGAGGTCCTCACAGAGTCGATGGCTAATATGTTAGAGATGGAGAAGATCGTGCATGTTGTCCTCATGGCATCCAGAAAACTTCGACATTATTTTGGGGCCCACAAAATAAGAGTATTGACAGAGCGTAGTCTAGCCTACATATACAAAAACACCGAGGCCGCCAGGATCGAAAAATGGGGTGGAGCTATCCGAATACTACTTATGATTCGAGTCAAGAAGCGCCATCAAATCATAGGTGCTAGAAGACTTCATTGTAGAGTGGACTAGGCTAGACACCCCTTGGCAGCCCACCATAGACACATTCTGGATCATTCATTATGATGCAACGTGGGGCCATTGAGGGGTCAGGGTTGCAAGAGACTTCACTGCACCATCAGGTGCCAAATACAGATGTGCAGCTTCACAACTCAACTTCACCTCATACTCTGACATATGCACTACGACATATTCACCGGCAATCATGTTAGGACTCCGCAAGCTCAAAACACTCGGAGTCTGAACCTACATAGTCAAAACTGACTCTAGAATAGTGGCATGGCAGATAGAGAAAGACGACGCATCTCAAGAGCCAATTCTTCTTCAGTACCTATCCGGCATGCGGAGTATGGAAATGCAATTTTGTGGGTGTAGGGGGCTTGTTATCAAATGCTATGAGTTAAGAACAAGGCAACACAAGATGTTAAAGGTTAATGCCCTTCGTCCTTCGAAGCATTATTTCCCTTAGGATATAATGATCTTTAGACGAAGGTCATGAAGGACGTACCTTTGTCATTGCAATGTATGTTAATGAAAGAAGAAGCATATGAAATATAAAATACAACATGAATAATCATATGACATTATTAATATATCTTCTTTTTATTATCATGGATAAACAGAAACAATTTTGAATTACATTTGTACCTTCGGCTTGATAGAGGGTAAAAGCCCAAACGTGACGCACAAGCGAGTACAAGTCAGCGTGAACATTATGGGGGTACTGTTCACCTATTTATAGGCACGAGACGTAGCTCGGTCAAAATTACATTTATGACCTTGATAACTAGTTACAATCATGACACAAATTGTCATGGACTGATCGGTCTTTTCTTCTTTAGGTCGGTGCAGCCCTTCGTCTCAAGACGTACCATTATGCCGAAGCTCCTCGGACAGCAGCTTCGTGTGTACCTTCACGCTGTGCTTGATTATATGCTGATCTTTCGAAGGTACTTCTTCTTAAAGGACCTTCAGCGACGAAGCAGGCCCCTAATAGTAGCCCCTTCGCGGTGCTAGATCGTTTTTCGTAATGAGCTTGATCCGTGAAAAATCTTCAAGGCTTCGGAATGTCGAAGGTCCGAAAAACACCTTCCTTGAGCTCGTTGCCGAGAAACGATTAAAGTACTCCTAGCGCGAGGTGGCCCACCACACAGCAGGTAGTGGTCCACCGTTCAGCGGGTGCGGGTGACTGTTCGGCGGGTGTGGGCGACTTGGCAATTCACATTCCCACCTGTAGCACAATATAAACAGACAAGTAGGTGTGAAGTTACCACATCATTCATTGCCATTGCACTGTTGTGCTGTTGAAAAATTTGACCATAGCCGAAGCTTTTTCACCGCATTCTCGAGCGAACCGTCACTTTGAATTAGCTTCGTCAAAAGAGGGAGCTTCGTCAAAACTGTAGAAAACATCAGCTTCGTAAAGACTACAAAAAGGCCCATCAGATGGCCAGAGTATGCTCGACTGCGAGGGTGACCCATGAAGGAGAAGAGACTGAGGCAACCGAGACAGCTCCGATTTCCGAAGTCATGAGACAATCGGGGTTAGTTGTGACAGAGGGAGCCATTGAAGAAGGTGCACCTGCTGCTGAAACTGAACAAGCTGATGTTGAGGAAGAAAATGCTGACGAAGAAGAACATTATAGCATTCTGATCCCATCAAAACCCAGCCACTTGGATTTTGAAAAAAAATCTACTATGTCTAAAACCGATATGCCCATGATAATAAATCTGGGCTACTTCAGAGAAGCTGAGATGAAGCTTATTCGCTTTGCCAGGGAAGAAACCACTCCAACACCGAAGGATGATGAAGTAGTAGTTTTTAAAAGCTTTTTCAGAGCAGGATTACGGTTCCCACTGAACGAGATGATTGGAGAAGTTTTGGATAATTATGAAATCTGTCTTCATCAGCTGACCCCTAACGCCATCGTTAGGCTCATCATCTTCATCTGGGCCCTTCGAAGCCAAGGGATGGACCCAAATGCTGAAGCTTTCTGCCGAGTGCGTGAGCTGCATTACCAAACAAAGGCTAGGGAAGACGGGATGCATGAAAATTTTGGTTGTTATAACTTCGCGTATCACAAGGATACAAAGGCTCCGGTCCTTAGTTATCGCACTAAGTGGCCAACTGGCTGGAAGAGTGAGTGGTTTTATATCAAGGCCGATGAAAAGAAAAGGGAGAAGCTGAAGACGATGGTCATGAGCCCACTGAGTTTAAGCTTCGGGATGACGAGACCCTTGTGCAACATGAAGCCAGGGTTACCATGCCAGCTAGTCGTAGCAGAATTCAGAGTGGTGGCTGAACATATCAGCACCAGGGATCTAGTGCAAGAATACTTGGCGAATAGGGTATCTCCAACATTGAGTGAATGGAGCATGTCGAAGCTGAAAGGAACAAAGAAGAAGGATGAACTTGTTCGATTGCCTTAAAGGTTTAAATTTGAGAAATAGTTCAAAGAGCCCTGCCAAGAATGGCTAGAGATGATTGAGACTATGTGCAACAAAATTTTGGGCAATTATACCAAAAAGGAAGATCAACTGATGACTGCAGCCTTTGGCACCCGACCAAAACGAAGGTTGAATCGAGTAATGGACGCTTTAAACTTTGAGTACCCTAACTATGAACGACTAATCAAGGGTGCCGAAGGGCCAAAGAGAAAAAGGGTTGTTAGTGTTATGAGCAGACAGGCTGCTAGGATGGTAAAAGAGGACGAAAAAGCTCTGAGAAAGAGGAAATCCAGTCCTGAGCCGAAGGTGGCAACCTCGAAGAAGATAAAAACTGCAACTCCAGAGCCGAAGATGGCTGAGATAGAAGAGGAAGCTCCTTCGACGCCTTCTGCTACCAAGGTAGAAGAAATTTTAAAGGTAATGACTGAATCCTTACCTATCAAGCTGCTAAGTCCTCTGGAGCCGCATCTGACGAAGCTTTTACAGAAGAAAGATGAGCCTTCAGCAGCGAAAAAGGCGGTTGGGCCAAAAAAGCGAAGAATTGTTACTGTCATGCAAGCCATTGAGGAAACACCACTGCCAGCCTCAGCATCAAAACTGACACCTGCTGCTGAAGTTGCTACTTCTGCCGAAGCTACCAATCTGGAGAGTACATTATCTGCTATTGGTAAAGTACTCTTGGATTTGGCCGTAGAGGAGACTGCCGTGGCTGCAGAAGGAATCCTGGCCGCAGAGGAGACTGCTGCGGTTATAGAAGAAGCCCTGGCCGCAGTGCCTGGAAAAGGGAAAGAAATTGCCAAAGATACTTCAGAAGAAAAAAGCTTCAACTTTCAAAATCTAGTTGGTCAAGAATTATCCAAGGCCGAGAAGGAGGAGCTGCAGGAGTATGCTATATCCTGTGGCTACCAACCAGGAGCCATGCTCTTTGGTGGAATCAACTAAGAAGCCTTATGATGTATTCGAGATCGGACTGGTGCGAAGGTTATTAGCACTCTGTCAAAGAGTGTTGGTTTTCCAAAGCTTGAAGCTGACATCAGCAGCTACCGACGACAGCATATCGTCGGTAGTTTATTCTACTCCAACTTTAAGGTAAAGCTTTTTTCCTCAGTTTTTATTGTTTTGTGATGAAGCAAAATTTCTGACGAAGATTATTTTGCACAAAGTATGCTGCTAAGCAAAGCCTTGAGAATGCAACAAGACCTCAAGGATAAAAAGAATGAGGTTATAATCGAGGGTTTGGAAAACAAAAATCAAAGATCATGAAGCTTCTCTAGAAAAGAAAGAGTTCCTTCTTCAGACAATGGAGGGTTTACTGGCAGAAGCCCAAGCCGAAGTTGCCAGATTAAATGATGAACTCCTCCAAAAATCAGAAAACTTCGAGCAAGAAAAGAAGAATTTCGATGCGAAGCTCGAAGCCGAAGTCGAGAAAAGTTCAAATCTGCAAAAATCTTTAAAAGAGCTTCAGAACATATGCTTGAACTTCGGCAACCGGTGCATGCAGCGGCTAAAACAGGTCTTCAACTCAGTGGGAGCCAGCTCTGAAAAATTTGAACCTTTGGTTGAAGACCTGCCAAGCACCTTCGAATATATTGAGAGCGAAGTTGAGGCGCTTGACGAAGTTATAGCTAGGCACGACGACTTCTGTGCCCTGCTGGCTTCTTGTGGCACAGCTGTAGCTTTTATGAAGTCTGGTTGCACGCACGGAAAGATTGTCAATAGACCGAACTTCAGCTTATCACCAGCGGACTTGACTGATATCCCCAGCCTAGCTCGAAGCATTGGAAATAGATTTATAACACAAATTTGGATGAAGGGTGGGCGGGATTTAGTTGGTGATGAAGCTCGTAGTCATCTTAAGCCGGTATTGAACTTGTACCTGTTGCTTACCTTCTTCTGAGATTACTTTTTTTACCTTGTACTACTTTGTTGTGTATAGGATGACGGTGCCGAAGGTCAATAATCCGAAGCTTGACGGAGACTGATGAAGTTGCTGCACAAAGCTCTAGAGACATTTGAATTATCTTTGTAAAAGATATTGTAATTTAGGAATGAAACATTACTCTGTAAATTTGTCCATACCTTGTAATATATTTTTACCTTTTCATCCGTGTGTGAATTGCTTTGATGTGGATGAAACTTATATCTTTTGAGCCGAAGGCGAAAAACACCTTCCCTTCTTTTCGTACACAACAAAGCATATCTTTGCTTCTTTATACTCATCAAAGCCGAAGCATCTGTCTGTACTCTATGTTATGATGATGATGATCCTACGAATGTCTACATGAATGTGTATGAATGCAATGAATGATGTGATGTGATGTGCAAATGAATGTCCAAACACGCGCACACGAAGCCACACCCAGACTCTGCATTCCCTTAGGAACGTCTTTTGAATCTTAAGCTCTGCATCCCCTTAGGAACGTCTTTTGAGCTTCTTCACCTTCTATTTCGGTGGTATAAGTTCTGCATCCCCTTAGGAACGTCTTTTGAACTTCTTCGCCTTCTATTTCGGCGGTATAAGTTCTGCATCCCCTTAGGAACGACTTTTGAACTTCTTCGCCTTCTATTTCGGCGGTATTTGGCTCTGCATTCCCTTAGGAACGACTTTTGAGCAGAAAACTTACGCTGCGCTCCCTTAGGAACGACTTTTTGTAGCTTCGTCATGCTCTACATCCCCTTGGGGATGACTTTTGAGCTTCTCCCTGCTTTTCCTCTTTTTTTCTCTGCACTCGATGGTGCATGCTCAGATTTTACATTTTACATCCTTTTAGGGGATTTGGCTCTCGTAGAGCTAAATAAGAAAGGAAAAATTACAAGCTATGGCCCTATTAAAAACCTTTCTCCCTCTTTGGAAAGGAAAAGGGTGCCATAGAAAAAATGAAAAAAGATTACATCAAATTACACATAATATCGCCGAAGCTCATCCGCATTCCAAGATCTAGGTATGTCGTTGTCATCCATATCCTTCAATCTGTAAGAACCGGGCCTCGATGAAGATACCACCAGAAAAGGTCCTTCCCACTTCAGCTGCAATTTGCCTACTGTGTCCGGATTGGCCACTCTCCTAAGCACCAAATGCCCTGGCTTAATATTTTTCAACCGAACCTTTCTGTCACGCCATTTTATTGCTTCGGCTTGATATTTGTTGATATTCTCTACAGCCTGAAGTCTGGTCCCCTCTATAGTATCTTTTGCTACATGATAATCAGCTTCGTCTTCTGCCGAAGCTACTGTTCTTATTGATCCTGCTTTAGCTTCTTCTAGATTTATAGCTTCGTCACCAAATAATAGTTTGAAAGGTGTAAAACCTGTTGACCTTGACATGGTTGTGTTGTGGCTCCACACCACTTTGATCAACTCATCTGGCCACTTTCCTCTGGGTTGATTGAAGATTAGCTTCATTATTCCTGACATTATAATGCCATTTGCTCTTTCTACCAGTCCATTTGATTCTAGGTGCCTTACTGATGCAAAATGAATCTTCGTGCCAATTTGGTCACAAAAATCTTTGAACATTTCAGCATCAAACTATGTCCTATTGTCCACAGTTATAGCTTGGCACGCCGAAGCGACAAACAATATTTTGCTAGAAGAATTTTTGGACTGTAACCGAAGTTATTGTAGCCAAAGGCTTTGCTTCAATCCACTTAGAAAAATATTCTACAGCCACCACAACATATTTCAAATTACCTTACGCTGGTGGAAGTGGGCCTAACAGATCTAGGCCCCATCTTTGCAACGGCCAAGTAGGCTGTATCAGCTGTGTGAGATATGAAGGTTGCTTCTGATCTCTTGCACATTTTTGACAATTTTCGCACTTTTGAACTAACTCTGCTGCATCCGAAGCTGCCTTCGGCCAATAAAATTCTTGTCTAAACACTTTTCCCAACAAGGGCCTGGACTCAATGTGAGATCCACACAGACCTGCATGTATCTCCTTTATTAATTCTATAACTTCGGTTCTGGACAGACACTTGAGGAGTGGAGAACAAACTTCATGCTTATATAATTCCCCTTCTATCATCACATATGGTCTTGTCCTTGCCTCCATTCTCTTATTATAAGCTTCATCATCCGAAAGACAATTACCTTGGAGAAAAGATATAATTTCAGTTCTCCAATCTTCACTATGTACAGGAGAAATTGTAAGCATTGCTCTCTCCATAAGTTCAACCGAAGGTGCTTTTATTGTTTCGAAGAATACTTCCGAAGGTAGAGGGAGCCCATGTGCCACTGATTTGGCTAATAGATCTACATGTTCATTTTCTCCTCTTGGAATATTCTTGACAGAAAATCCTTCGAAAGAAGCCTCCAACCTTCGAACAGTATCCAGATATTTTTCAAGCTTCGGATCTCTCGCCTTACTACTTTTGTCTACATGACCAGAAATGACTTGAGAGTCAGTTTTAAGGATGGCCCTTCTTATACCCATTGCCTTTAACTTTCGAAGCCCCAACAGAAGTGCTTCGTATTCAGCAATATTATTTGTACAACTGAAGTCAAGCTTTGCTGCATAACATGTTTTGATTTTGGAAGGCGCAACTAGGACCGCAGCTACTCCTGCGTCAAAGGTTCCCCAAGAACCGTCGCAGAATACTGTCCAAGCTTCGACGTCGTTATTGGTTTCTTCTTCCTGAGCCCCTGGCGTCCAATCAGCAATGAAGTCTGCTAATGCCTGAGACTGAATTGAGGATCTATGTACATAATCGATACTGAACTCGTTAAGCTCCACAGCCCATTTTCCAATCCTTCTAGTAGCTTCTCTGTTCCTCATTATGTCCTTCAGAGGCTGTGACGAAGGAACAATTATGTGATATGCTTGAAAATAATGCCGAAGCTTCTTGGAGGCCATTAACACGGCATACAACACTTTCTCCAATTCTATATAATTTTTCTTTGATAAACTTAAAACTTCAGAGACAAAATACACTGGAGCCTGCTTTTTGATTTGGCCATCTAGCTTCTCCTGTACAAGAGCCGCACTAACTGCAGAGTGCGAAGCTGCCACATATAAGAGTAATGGAGCCCCTGGCGAAGGTGGAGTTAGTGTTTTTAGATCGATCAAGTATTGCTTCAGCTCTTCAAAAGCTTTTTGCTGGGCTGGACCCCATTGAAAAACTTCGACTGACTTCAGTATTTCAAAGTATGGCAGATTTCTTTCTGCTAATCTAGATATGAATCTGTTTAATGATTCTAATCTTCCTGCCAGCCGTTGGGCTCCCTTCTTTGTGCTTGGTGGCTCCATCCGAAGGATAGCTTCAATCTTGCTCGGGTTGGCTTCAATTCCCTTTGTTGATACCAAACAGCCAAGGAACTTGCCCTTCATCACCCCAAAAACACACTTCTATGGATTTAACTTCAGTCCAGCTTGCCTGAAATTGGCAAATGTCTCTTGCAAATCGGCAATGTGGTTTTCTTGCTTTGTGCTTTTCACTATGATATCATCAACATAGGTCAGTACATTCCTGCCTATTTGAGAATGAAGGACCTTGGCTGCCATTCTGCTGAAGCTTCCTCTAACATTCTTTAGCCTCTCAGGCATCCGAAGGTAGCAATAGGTGCCACTGGAAGTTATGAAGCTAGTCTTCGGCTCGTCTTCCTTCTTCATCCAAATTTGATGATAGCCTGAGTAACAATCCAGTAGACTCATGAGCTCTGAAGAAGCTGCTGCATCTACTAGAGAGTCTATTCTTGGCAATGGGAACTCGTCCTTTGGACATGCCTTATTGAGATCTGTGAAATCAATACACATTCTCCATTTGCCATTGGCCTTCTTCACCATAACAGTGTTGGCTAGCCATTCTGGGTATTTCACCTCTCTGATGACACCGGCACTAAGAAGTCTCTTTACTTCGTTCCAAGCACCTTCAGCTTTGACTTCAGACATCTTCTGAAGCCTTTGTTTTCTTAGCCTGAAGGATGGGTCCACATTGAGTAAATGTTCAATAACATCTCTGTTGACACCATAGAGATCATTAGCTGTCCAAGCAAAGACATCTTTGTTGTTGAATAAAAATCTTAGCACAGTCTTCTCTTGCTCATCAGATAATTGAGACCCCAGCAGTACCCTTTGTTCTGCTATGTCTTCACATAGAAGCATAGGCTTCGACTGATCCGTCGAAGCAGCCTTCTCTCTTTTGTATTTATACTACTGGCAGGCTTCGGCTCCATCTATGTTATGGATTGCCTTTGAATCTGTCCAGTTTCCTTCGACCCTTCTGGCAGCTTCTTGACTCCCATGAACAACAATGGGCCCTTATTCCGAAGGTATCTTCATGCATAAGTATGTCAGATGAAGTATTGCTTCGAAGGCATTAAGTGTCCCTCGGCCAATGATTGCATTATAGGGATACTCCATGTTAGCAATATCAAAGATAACCTGTTCAGTCCTTGTGTTGTGGACGAAGCCGAAGGTCACTGGCATTGTGATTTTACCAAGTGCGACAATCTGCCTTCCTCCAAAGCCACAAAGAGGGTGTGTAGCATCATGAATCTTGTCTTCTGGCTCTTGCATCTATCTGAAGGCCTTAGCAAATATGATATCCGCTACACTGCCTGTGTCAACCAGAACATTATGGACCAGAAATCCCTTGATGACACAAGATATGACCATAGCATCATTGTGAGGGTAATTCTTGAGCTGAAAGTCCTCCTGGGAGAAGGTGATTGGGATGTGAGACCATTTGGACTTGATGAAGGGTCCCTGCACTCCAACATGCTGCACCCTTCTCTGTGCTTCCTTCTTCTGCTTCTTGTTAGCCGGCTTTGAACTTGAACCGCCTATTATCGGGAGCACCAGCTTCGTAGCCGAAGGTGCTACGACTTGGTTGTTGAACGAAGCCATGAGCTCGAAAGTGGAAGTGAGTTCACCGACGGTGAGCGCCAATGTTGGGGGCTTGTTCTCAAATGCTATGAGTTAAGAACAAGGCAACACAAGATGTTAAAGGTTAATGCCCTTCGTCCTTCGAAGCATTATTTTCCTTAGGATATAATGATCTTTAGACGAAGGTCATGAAGGATGTACCTTCGTCATTGCAATGTATGTTAATGAAAGAAGAAGCATATGAAATATAAAATACAACATGAATAATCATATGACATTATTAATATATCTTCTTTTTATTATCATGGATAAACAGAAACAATATTGAATTACATTTGTACCTTCGGCGTGACAGAGGGTAAAAGCCCAAGCATGACGCATGAGCGAGTACAAGTCAGAGTGAACAATATGGGGGTACTGTTCACCTATTTATAGGCACAGGACGCAGTCCGATCAAAATTACATTTATGCCCTTGATAACTAGTTACAATCATGACACAAATTATCATGGACTGATCGGTCTTTTCTTCTTTAGGCCGATGCAGCCCTTCGTCTCAAGACGTACCATTATGCCAAAGCTCCTCGGATAGCAGCTTCGTGTGTACCTTTGCGGTGTGCTTAATTATACGCTGATCTTTCGAAGGTACTTCTTCTTAAAGGACCTTCGGCGACGAAGCAGGCCCCCATCAGTGGGTTCACGGTCCAACACATTGATCGTGCTAAGAATGAGGAGGTCGTTGTGTTGGCAAAGTTTGTGGCAATGGGAGATCCATTGCCCTCCGACATTTTGTATGAAGTCATTGAAGTACCCTTCATCAGGCAACCATGCGTAGAGGTTGTATCACTCAACATGATTTCTCTCCGAAGCAACCCATCAGAAGAATACAGGCTCAAATACAGAAGCCACCATTACACAATCATCAAAAGACACCCTCTATAGAAAAGGAATTGTTCAACCCCTCCTCAAATGTATCGCAAAGAGTGAGGGCAAACAACTCCTAGTCGAAGTCCATAAAGAATTTTATGGTTGCCACATAGGCCCTAGGTCCCTCGCCTCAAGAATCATACGCCTAGGTTTCTTCTAGCCTAGAATTGTGAGGGATGCCCTGGCACAACACATAATTGCAAAGCCTGTTAGAAGTTTTCACCAATTAAGGGGGGCCTTTGCAAAAATCAAAGTTAGTCACCCCCACATGGCCACTGCAACGATGGGGAATAGACATCGTCGGATCCCGATAGCTCAAGGCAATCTCAAATATGCATTTGTAGTCATCGAATACTTCACAAGATGGATAGAAGCGAAGCAATCTCTATCATAACATCAAACATGATGTAGAGATTTTTCTAGTAGAATATCATCTGCAGATTCAGAGTCCCCTCAAAAACCACCATGGACAACGACAAACAGTTCGATAATAATAAATTTCATGACTTCTATGTGTCCATCGGTATAAGTTAACTTTGCTTTCGTTTACCTTCAGTCTATTGGAGCAGTAGAGAAGGACAATGGCAAAATCTTCACAACAATCAAGAAAAGATTACTTGATGACAAGAAGGGGAAATGGGTTGACCAACTGCCGGAGGTCCTATGATGGAGTGGTGAGGCGACCAGATGGAGGGAATGGGGGCCACTAAAAATTTCTCACCTTGAGAGCATCGTGACTTGGTCCCAAGTTCAACACAAACCCCACGGGACAACCAAAAGCAGTAGAACACTATGCAAACCAATCCAGTGTCAATTGACTACACCATAAACCTAGGATAGAACCAATTCAACTATTTGCAGAAAACTAGAAGCAAAACTACAGAACAGACCAAGCGGCAGTGCCGCTCTAATGGCCGGCATTGCCGGACTGAGGCAATGCGGCGCAGGTGGGCGATAGTGCCATACCTCAAAACCTGCACATAATCCTCTCAAATTTCATAGAAAGTAAGTATAGAGGAAAAGATGAGGTTTTGTGAAGTTTGATAACAGAGCAAATCACAAACACGCAATCATATTCAAAATTCCCTATTTGTTTGGGGTTTTGTTGGGGTTTTCTCAAAAGAACTCAAAATAAGGTGATCTCTGATCATGACCAAAAACCTCTCAAACTTGATGTTTGCAATGGTCTAAGAGTGATCTTCACCCCAAGGCAATCCCCAACACAAACCACAACTCAAGAAATCAAAGGTTCTCTCAACATTCAAAGAGAGAAGAGCAGGGAAGAGAGTGAATACAAAATCGAATAAAAAACTACAGCAACCACAAACTTAGGACCTGATTCGACAAAACACTATGGATGGTTACGAAAACCCTTCCTCAAAATAAGGAATACAAGAACACAGATGTGGAGTTCAAAACATTTGTGGATCCCAGGATAAACTACTGCGACCTAGAGAAAAAAAACTAGGGTTTTCTAAACAAGTGTCTAATGTGAAAGCCAAAGAGAGATGTCTGCACACAATAGCCCTCTCACCTATTTATATGGGGTTATTTCACTAGTCTAAACTACCCCTAGATACATATAACTTATAGGATATACATCTGATGGCCACGCACTCCACATGAAGTTGCTTCACCTCGATGCACCCTTCATGATGACGCCATGTGCCGCCTCTGATTCCTGCCGAAACTGCACCGCCGAGTTTTGAGGCCCAAACTCACGAAACCCGCCATCCATAGCGCTGGATGGTTTTGAGGTTCAACCAACAAATTGTCGTGAGTAGCGTACCACATACATGTCCCCCACGTCCTAGACACATGTCCCGCCAGTCCTCAACCATGCCGACAACATGATCGCTCCACACATCCTCGTGTTGGTGCGTGTCCCAAGTGTCAGCCACTACGGATAGTCACCTGGCTTCTCCGGTCCCTCAAACAAGTCCCAGCGCTCGTCCTTCACTGCTCCTAGTCCATCAATACGAACTCACATGACCTTCGTCGTCGACCACCGTCCCTGTGCTCCACACCTGCACGCCACAAGCCGACAGACCTGGTTGCACAACACAAGCTTGCGTACTCTGGTTAGTTCAAGACTCACACCAAAGCACTCATCATAAACCCAAACCACATGTTGACAATCACTCATCATAAACCCAAACCACAAGGGATAAGTCAACATTATGTTCACAATATCTCCCTTGATGAGTGCACTGTCAACACCACCATCACAAGAACACGAAGATTAGTAGGAAAAGAAAGAAGAAAGATAACTCACTCGAATAACCAAAAGCTAGACAAAAGACAAAAATAGGTCATTTAGAGCGAGCAAAGCTTGGTCCCTAAAGAAATGGGCAACATCTCAACACGACCAAGCAAGAGAAGCTAGTCCTCAAGAAGAGGCAAAAGAAGGGCTCAACACCACTAGCCAGACATCAAAACCAAATCAGAGCACAAACTCAGCAAGAATGTTGAAATCAAAGCTAGTTCTTTCATAAAGATGAAAACGACTCAACACAACTAGCAAATAAACAACAGGAATCGCATAGAACCCCATCGGCCTTATTAAATCATGTCGACTTTTTGGCTAGCTAACGGGAGTTAACTAACTCCCGTTGGCTAGCTAGAAGCTAGCGTGGAGAATACTAATTCGCTTCGACCACGCGAGTTATGTAATTGTTGTCGGCCACCCACGCACCAATGGGAATTAATGCCTGTTGGATCCTGCTCAAAACCTCGCGGCCACGTACCCCTTTAATTCTCGTCGGCTACAGGGTTTAGGCAACATGAATTAGTAGTTTTTAGTCCCTGTACACTGATAGCCCGTAGCCTCAGCCTCTCTCTCTCGTTTCTTTCTGTACCGTGCACGCGTATGCACCGTCGCTGTGTTGGAACTTGCGTTCCCGGGCAGGTTGATCCCAACGGGGGGTTGAGCGAGATGGGAACACGGTTTAACTGGAGGCGGCAATTGCTCTGTTGATCTAACCCCTCAAGGGCACTGTACGGGGGTATTTATAGGTGCCTGAGCGCCCAGCGTCTCAGATTAAGGACGCATGTGCCCTCAAGCGCCTAGGTCATTCCCGGAATATTCCTATAAAGCGGGGTTACAGACCGTCATTACATAAAAGCACTTACAAATCGGGCCCGTAATACAACCGGTCGCGCGGGGCCTGTTGTTACAATGGGCCGAATTCCACGTGGGCCTTCATGTTTGACGAGGACGCGGGGCGGGGCGACCTCGTCGTGGGCCTTCGTCTTGCAACGTGTTCGACGAAGGGTGGGAGCTGCCAGTCGTTTTGCCTCCGTTGAAGCAGCGAGACTGGCAAAGGCATCGAGCGAGGGGTTGATGCAGCGAGACTGGTGAAGGCATCGAGCGAGGGGTAGTGTCTTCGCCTTCGCTCCAACACGCTGCACCCACTATTTTCGTTGCCGCTGCAGGTGGCTTTTAGCCGGCGCCTTTCCGCGTCCCCGGAGCCTCCCTAGATCAGCCCTAGCCCACCTCCCTGGAGTCCTATTGATCGCCCCGCCTCAAGCATGCACCACCACCTTCGGCCCGTGACCTGGCCCCACCCTGCTACCCTAGCCCCACCTAGCTACCCTAGCTCGCCCGTCCGCCTATAGTTTGCGCCATTGCCTTAGGTCCGGACCGCCGCCTCAAGCCTGCGCTGCCACCTTCGGTCCATGCCATCGTCGCCGCCCCAGAGCTGCCCAACCGCTTGGAACCAACGCCATGACCTCCAGTCTGAGGCGCCGCCGCCCCGAAGCCGCTCACCGCTGTCGCCTCGACTGTGTCGCACCACCACCGACCTGTGATGTCCCAGAGCCTACCCGTTGCCTCCCCGCGCCTCACCAGAGCGGCCTCGCTGCCTCCCCTATCTAGGTGCTGAGAGCACCTAGAGGGGGTGAATAGGTGATCCTATAAATTATAGTAGCGATTTGAATTTGTGTATGGAATTTTTCTGCTAGTCCTTTTGGAGTGTTTCCTTGGCCTGCTAGTGCGGCAGTGGAGATGTCTGTCGAACTCCTGTAAAACTGGTATCCCCAGTGGACTCGTTTTGCTTTCTCAAAAGCAGATTAATAAAAACTCCTTTAAAAAAAATGCAAGAAGAACGTCAGTTTGAACCGACGCTTCGTCTGAGATGTTCTGAACATTTTCAACGATTGGTGAACCCATAACCCACCAAACGCTAGTGCGAGTTTTGACCCATGTTTATTATTATTATTTTGTTCCAGAAACAAATACCGATCCTTTCAGCTTGCTTACTCCACCAACCACGTGAGAGTTGGTTCATCTCCCTCTTGACCCGCTTCTCCCCTCTCCCGATCGAGTATGCACCACATCCCATGCATTCTCCCTTTGCTACTCCTATATATATAAAGGCCATGCAGATCCGGAAGCTTGCAACAGAGACATCGATCAGCTAGCTAGCTGCTGCCAAGAGCCAGGGGACAGAGCAGCAGCTTGAAGTTGGTCACCCATGCTAAGGATGGGCCGCGCCAGCGCCACAGCAGGTGTGCTGCGCTTCGTCAGGGCGTTCGCCCTCTGCGTGGCTACGGCATGCCTCCTCCTGGCGGCCGGCGTGCCCTCGCCTGTGGCGGCGCAGGACCCGTCGAAGCTGAGCCTGCAGTACTACTCGAAGACGTGCCCCAACGTGGAGCACGTCGTCCGGACGGAGATGGAGTGCGCGGTGCGCGCCGACACGCGCAACGCCGCGCTCATGCTCCGCCTCCATTTCCATGACTGCTTCGTGCAGGTGATCAGTCGGTCCCTCCTATATATATCAGCCAATGCAGCAGCAGCAGCTAGCTGATGAACATCGTCCTAATTTGCAGGGCTGCGACGGGTCGGTGCTGCTCGACGACACGGCTACCATGATCGGAGAGAAGCAGGCGGAGCAGAACGTCAACTCGCTGAAAGGGTTCGATCTGGTTGACAAGATCAAGGAGAAGCTGGAAGCCGAGTGCCCTGGAACCGTCTCCTGCGCAGACCTGCTGGCGATTGCAGCTAGGGATGCGGTTGTGCTGGTAACCAGACCACACCACACCTTTGAATCCTGCATCCAGCGATCGACCAGACTAACCGAGTACCGACTGCAAACTGTATGTGTTGCAGGTTGGTGGGCCTTACTGGGATGTCCCAGTGGGAAGACTGGACTCCAAGAAGGCGAGCCTGGACCTAGCAAACAGCGACATCCCTACGGCCCAGCAAGGCCTCCTCACGCTCATTGCCAAGTTCTGGGAGAAGGGCCTTGATGCCACTGACATGGTGGCCCTCGTCGGTACGTTACCAAACTAAAACCACCATCAGGACTTGTAAATGTCACTACAGTTTGTGTAAATGTGTGCATATTTACTTTTTTTTCCAACAAAAAAAAAAGGATCCCACACGATCGGATTCGCCCGGTGCGAGAATTTCCGGGACAGAATCTACGGCGACTTCGAGATGACGTCCAAGTACAACCCGTCGTCCGAGGCCTACCTGAGCAAGCTGAAGGAGGTGTGCCCGCGGGACGGCGGCGACGACAACATCAGCGCCATGGACAGCCACACCTCCGACGTGTTCGACAACGCCTACTTCGAGACCCTCATCAAGGGCGAGGGCCTGCTCAACTCCGACCAGGCGATGTGGTCCAGCATCGCGGGCTACTCCACCTCCGACACAGTCAACAAGTACTGGGCCGACCCCGAGGCCTTCTTCAAGCAGTTCTCCGACTCCATGGTGAAGATGGGCAACATCACCAACCCTGCCGGCGGCGAGGTCAGGAAGACCTGCAGATTTGTCAACACATAGGACATGATAATATATATAGGATGCTCGAGACTGCAGGAGAAACTCGGTGGTTGTGATTGTACTTGTACGCCTGCACCTTCTTTTGATGGCTTGTTTAGGGTGGCTTGGAAAATAAAAAAACCCCTTTGCTGAGACTATTGTATTATACATATGTAGCATACTATATGTTCTTGTCACTGTTAACCATATATGTGGTTGGCTATGTGAAGATACATACACATCTTTGTCTGAAGAATTCTACGGGTGATTTTTGGCTGAGCTTTATTCACAGGTTTAATTGTTTGGTGGAATGGTTCTACTTGATTATGATGCTGGAGCACGTGAAAAAAAATGATTCTAGAATCTAGAGTGATTATAGTGAAGATTCACTACAGTAACAGAGTTTTTTTTGCCGAATGTAGCATTCGGTAAACATGACTTGGTGAACAGTTTATCACAACGGTCTTTTTTGTCGAGTAATTTATGCCGTGCACTCGACAAAGAAAAGTCACTGTGATGAGCCTTTGCCAGCAAAGCGAGCTCCAGTGGACCCCATGACCGTTTCTTTGTCGAGAGTCCAAGCTGACACTCGGCAAAGAAGGAGTCTTTGCCGAGTACCAGTACCATAACACTCGGCAAAGAAGCTTGACGGAGCCTTTGCCAGCACAGTGAGCTCCAGTGGGCCCCCATGGCCGTTTCTTTGCCGAGAGTCCAAGCTGACACTCGGCAAAGGAGGAGCCTTTGCCGAGTACCAGTACCATAACACTCGGCAAAGAAGCTTTACAGGTTCTCAGGTGTGACTTCTTTGTCGAGTGCTATAGTCAATACACTCGGCAAAGACACTATTTGGCGAGTGTTACACTCGTTAAAGTGACCAGAGATCTACCTTTTTATTTGTACAAACGAAAGATATATATCATTGACATCACATATACATACATCACAAAATCATCACATGTATCACCAATACCACATATCTCACAAAGAGCACAAAGCTCACAAGTTTTTAACAAACATCACTAAGTTCAGACCAAGTATTACCAACGTCAACAAGTTTCACAAACATAAGTATCAACAACACTCACAAACATAAGTATCGCAAGTTTCACAAACATTAAGTTTTAAATAACCACTAAGTTCAAAAGAACATCAGCGAGGTGACAGCTGTACTGGTTCGGAGAAGGTTTGGGCGAACCATGAGGATTGTTTGATACCGTCGATTGATTATGTATAGAGAAGAGATTGCATGTGTGAGACCAAAAGAATATATATCATACATGACTAAAATTTTCATACTCATAGGAGTAGAAAACTAAGGAGGTTCAACTGCAGGGAACAACAGAGGTGGTAGAGCAAAACCCGATGCGGCGCCAAGCCTGTACATGTACTGAAATATCTCTGTCATCCTCTGCTGATCCGCCCGCTCCACCCTCATCCTCACCTCCATCTCCATATGTTCCCTCCTCTCTTCTTCTAGTTGGACCTGTAATGTTTCACCCCAATATTATGATAATGAAAAGAGAAGGTATATAACTCAATGAATGACAAGGCACATAAGCACTAACCTGGAGTTCTTCTTTGCGATCTTGTGAGTTGTCTTGCCGATATCGTATGACTAGGATCGCGCTCGTTCCTCACCTGAGACAGAGTGGGAGTGGAGGATGAGTCGATAGCCCTGTCCGCAATCCAGTACCGCCCATGCCTCTTGCCTCCTTCGACCCTCATGAGGACATCTTCGTCGATTTGCTCGATCCTCCGATCGTAATCTGGCCCATGGACCTCTTTTTTCATGGTTGTGTACTCACTAAGGCGGCTATGGACGATGGGGTTGTTGTATGCCTTGGTCCCGTCCTCCAGGTTGAAGGTGATGTCGAACGTCGCCTTGCCCTTATGAGCCATAGCATACGCCGAGAAGATGGAGCAAGGCTGGACACCATGCGACACCGACTGCGAGAAAACCAACGAGATAGTTAGAAATCATGCATAATCGAAAGTTAGACTAAATAAAAGAAATTGTGCATCCATACTTCTACATATTTAGTGAGAATGCAGTTGCCTTGGTGGTCGGAGGCACCTTGCATCATCAAATGCCGGCCCCGACAAGCATTGTGTGCCTCATCCCATTCCCACACATTGGAGCACCACCCCATCCTCGTGCATAGACCTGATCATGGGCCACCCAACCCGATCAACCTGCCCCGACCTGCCCAAAAAAATCTGGCCTCACTAATGCAACAGGCGGGTACGGGCCACAATTTTTGACCCGCAACAATTCACGGGCCGGGTATGGGCCATGATTTTTGACCCCAAACCTGATCCAACCCGAAAAAAACCCGTCCCAAAGCCAAAAAACCCGACCTAACCCAAAAACCTATGACTCGACACATCAAATAGGGTGGCACGGGCCAACTCGACACTAGGCATGGGTCAGGTACAGGCCGTGCTAAATGGCCCACAAGCCAACCTTGATCCGACCTGACATATGAACAGGCCTACTTGTGCATAGCATTGACCCAGTTAGGATCAGACAAAGTGTGTCCAACATCCTAGGGCTCAAAAGAAGCAATAAAAGCTAAGTGAGAAAAATGAGACATCTTCTGATACGTGGAGCGAGTGACTCGCATATCAATCTCACCAATCATCTGTTGAGGAGGGTGATCGCTGAACATGCCACAGAGCCATCCTCGAAGAGGTGGCCCCCCTCAACATCAGCCTCAACTCCTCCAGTTTCAGCAGGAGCTGGCTCGAGCGGACCCCAAGTAGTGGAAGTAGTGGAATCGGGTCTGTCAGCCTAAATAGTGAAAGCAGACTCGACTGGGGCAGCCGGTGTAGTCGGCTCGAGATCACCCCAAATGGCGTCATCATGCTCCTCCTCCACAAAGATGGTTGGTCCCATCTGATTTGGACCTACAGGCTCAACGACAGCGGATGGACAAGGTGCAGTCTCATCAAATGTTACCTCACAAGTCTTCATAATGCGGTTAGTCTCTAGGTGAAGAACACAATAAGCACGAGAATGTAATGCATAACCTAGGAAAACCCCATCAGAAGACCGAGACTCAAATTTGTCCAAATCTCTGTTTCAGCATAAAGCATCTACAGCCAAACACCCTGAAATGACTAACCTTGGGTGGCCTCCCAAACCGCAACTCATAAGAAGTCTTGCTCAAGAAAGCTCGAAGAAAGATGTGGTTCGATACATGGCAGGCAGTGTTGATCGCTTCAGCCCAAAAACGCTTAGTAGTCTTATGCTCATTAAGCATTGTCCTTGACATCTCAACAAGGATACGATTCTTATGTTGAACAATGCCATTCTACTGAGGCACATATGGAGAGGAAAAGTGATGCTCAAGTCCCAAAGAAGCACAAAAGGTCGCAAAGTAAGTATTTTTTAAGTTGGTGCCATTGTCACTGCGTATAGCTCTCATGGCGTTCTTGGGAAACTCATTTTGCAACCTAAGAATCAAATCTCGAGCATGAGTGAAAGCCTCATCCTCCGCCTTCATGAAGAACACCCAAGATTAGCGAGAAAAATCGTCAACGACCACAAGCACATACCACATCCCCTATAAAGAGCAAACCTGAGCTGGACTAACAATGTCCAAATGAGGCAATTCACCGGGCTGCAAGGTCATCACCTTGGTGACCAGGGAATGGGAAGCAACAACCATCTTACCGTGACAACAAGGGTGACAAACAAGATCCTTCTCGAATTTCAACTTGGGCAATCCTTGGATCAGGCCAAGTGAGCTTATTCTACATAAAATATCAAGGATAAAAAAACCTAGTCTCCTATGCTACTTCCAAATCAAAGAAAAGGATCCTGCTAGCAAACATAGAGAAGGGTTAGAAGAATGTGAAAAATCAACACTGAAAACTCGACCAAAAGGAGAAATTTAACAAACAAGATCCCCCTAGGCATCAAAAACCCGAGACAAGCCCTTTTTAAAGCGCACTTCATATTCATCCTCAAGAAGCTGTAAAATAGAAAGCATATTAAAATGCAAATTTCAAACCAAATCAACATCCTTGAGAACAAAACTCTCATTCACTCGAACGAAGTCACGAGAAATTACCTTACCTCTTGACTTATCCCCGAATGTGATGTATTCCATACCAATCACGCGGTCGAGACTGGAGAACCATTTTTTGCTTTCGGCCATGTGGCACGAACAACTGGAATCCATGATCCATATGTTCTTCAGGCCTCCGTCCTGCATCAATAGAAAGACACAGGGTGAGCAAATGACACATCACTAGGGTTAGGATATTAAGAACAATACCAATGTTGTGGCATCTGCCCATAAAAAGTGTTAGGAAAAACACCACCCATCCCTGATCCAGAAGGGAAGTGATCACCACAAGAAGGAAACTGTGGTCTACTAAGGAAGTAAGAACCAAAGCCACTGCCATAGGGTCCTTGGCCATATGGCACATGACCGGCACCCCGCTGGGCACGACCACCATGTGGCCTCACGCAAGCTGGGCACGACCACCATGTGGTCTCACTGCGTGAGGCCTGGCAGCAAGAGGCAAAGCCCCTCTAGGCCGCGTAGGATGCCTCTGAATAGGAGGATCATGGACACCATGAGAAGGGCGGTTCATGTTCCCTCTGCTTGACTAAGAAACCCGCTGCTCATCTCTTTTCCTCCTAAAGCAAAAATCAGCCAAATGTCCATCCCTCTCACAATACTCACAATGGAACCTCACCTCTCTCTTAGGTGGATTTTGTTTGTGGGAGGGGCTTTCTTTTTGGATGGCTGAGTAACTCTAGGAAGGGGATCACTAGAGATGTCGGGAAGGGTATCAAGTGTGTTCATGAGATGGCTAGGTTTTGGAACCCACACTTGTTTCTGAGGAGGGGCTCTCACAAGCTCCTCAATCACACCATCTCTCACATGGGTGGTAGGCTTAGGTGCGGTGATTTTGATGAGCTTGGGAGTGGCTGAAGGTTTCTCTGATGGTTTCAATCCACTACACTCACAAACCTTGCCAAAGAAAGCAGCAGTCCCATTCTTAACAGCAAAGCCTAACCTCGGTCCTCCAGTTCCCCTCTTGAACTGACTGACCATCATGCCTAACTGGGGCTCACTACTAGACACCCAACTCAAGACCTACCGAAGGTATGTGTTTTCTTCTTTGATTCGGGTATTATCGTGTCTGTAGGACTCAAGAGCAGACTACAAACCCTCACAAAGAGCACACTATGATGTTCGATAAGGCTATCCTAACGTCTCTCTCTTCTAGCTCAGTCTACAAGCCAGGACATGTAGTACACACACCTAACAAGTTAGACCAAGATCTCAACTCGTCGCTCTCATCTAATAAGGTGGCGTACTTGGTCTGCTAAGTTGTGATGATCGACATGTGTAGAGCGCACTCATCACATTTAGTATCGTCAGACACAACAACTGAAGCACTAGCAGACTCAAGCTCCTTAAGCGTGTTGTCATGTTTGAATTTAAAATCTTTCCTCTCACGAGCAGCAAGCCTAAGCAGCTTATCCTGATTAGCTAAAGCAGTCGTTAGCTCTTCTAACTTAGTGGCGAGAGCATCGACGAAATGTGATACCTTAGAAGCAGAGTCGTCGCCGCTCACCGCATCATCACCAAACACCATGGTGCAAAGACCACTTGTGGTGTCGACAAGGAAGCAGAGTCTGTTCAGCTTGTCCTCGACTCACTTATCAGTCTCTTCATCGCTCGAGGAAGATGATGTGTCGTCGGAGTCGTGGCTGAGGTCGCTGAGGGAGGCGAGGAAGGCACACTCCATGATCTTGGCCTTCTGGAGGTACTTCTTCTTGAGTGCCTCCTTGTCGAATCCTCCATTGGACTTGTGCTTGCCGGAGGTGTACCCCTGCTTGCCCTTGCACCAACCAGAGTGGTGGTCGCGTGGGCCAGCCTCAGACTTGCTCTTCTTGGGGCAACTGACAACAAAGTCGTCGGGGTCGCCGCAGTTGAAGCATCCATCCTTTGACCCGCCATGCCACCGATTCTAGCAGTTATTGTGGAACCACGTGAACCGACTGGTCACCAGCGCCAGCTCCTCATCCCCGAGGGTGTCCACCTGCTCCTCTGTGATAGACATCAAAGAAGACAAAGAAAACATAGAAGGTGAGGGGTTAGAGGAGGAACCACATCCAAAGACCAGGGCCATGGTGGGTGCAACAGGGTTCTCAATCTTGGCCCGAGTTTGGTGGTAAATCTCGGTGGACTTGAGCTTGTTGAACCACTCATCCATGGTGAGAGTCTCGTAGTTGGGCGACTTGATGATTGCTAAGACCTTCACCTCCCTAACCCTCCGATCTAGAGCATGAAGTAGCTTGAGCGCTCTATCATGATCATCATAGGGTAATTGTGCCCTGTTGGCACACATCTTGTTCACGATGGACTGGAATCGAGAAAACATAATTTCTATGGTCTCTCCAGCCAACTAAACAAAGTTCTCATACTCTCACAGGTACGTCTCAGAGTTTGGTTTTCACATGATCATTGCCCCTAGGGAATTTCTCGAGGATGGACCAGATCTCGTGAGCCGTAGCCAAATGTCCAACTCGCTCAAACTCACCCAGCGAGAGGCATGAGAACAAAGCGTTGCAAGCTTTGTTGTTCGAATCATGGAACTCCACTTGAATTGGAGTGATTCGTTCACTTGCAACATTGAATGCAACATCGAGGAAATCTCCCAAACTCAATATCCAATACTTTGAAGAAACATAGACATGCGAATCTTTCAGTATGGGTAGTTGGTTCCATTGAAGAATGGTGGGTTGCCAACACCACGTTCCATGTTGCCTATATGGATTTTGAATCGATTAGGGAAGGGAAATCCTTAACTGCCTTTGATACCAATTGTAGGGCCGGTGAGGCGACCAGAGGGGGTGAATGGGTGCCACTAAAAATTCTCGACTTGCGAGCACGTGACTTTTGAACGCAAAATTCAACCAGGAACTCCTCTAAGAACTCAAAGCAGCAGATTAGAGTTTAGTGCAAACCAGTGTAGTTTGACTGAACAAAATTCCTTCAAAACAGTAGACCTAACTTCTTGTAAAAACTTAGAGTAAGAAATGCAAGGAAGTCCGAGCGGCAGTGCAAGCTTGAGGTTCGGTAGTGCCGCACACATAGACGGCGGTGCCAGGCAGGGAAAATGCCTAGAAAATTCTCAAACTTCCCAGAAAGTTTGCACGGGTTACAAGATGTTTACTGGTGAAGTATGAACACGAACAAACCTAAAATCGTAGCATAGATCAGAAAACTCGAGAGAGATGGGGTTTTCTCAAAACGAACTCAAATGAGAATCAACTCGGATCACGACCAAGAACTGCACCGTGAGGGCATACACAGTGATCCAAAGAGTCTATCTCCACCCAAATCAATCCCGAACAGTACCCATGTCATAAGAACTCAAGGGATCTCCACAAATCCACAAGAGAAGGGGAAGAGAGAATCTAAGAACATGTCACACCCGGGTTTGGAAGGTAAACCGAATGCGAACCATGTACGTGCTAGGATCAGAACTCACGTACAGAGCGATTACATAAATGACTCATCATAACACAATGGTTCGAATAATAATAAAGAGTAAGTAATAACATTACAGACTAGAGCCATTTATATAATATAAATCAAAATGCACATAATAGAAACGTAGCCAACGTAAATAAACCCACCACAGGCAGCTGACTGGGGGAGGTCACTAGCCTAGTCCTCGAACTCGTCAAAGTCCCGGAACTCATAGAGGTCCGCCTCGACACCTTCTTCTCATTTACCTGAGCATAGGTTGCACTAAAGGCAACCTGGTGTTTTGTGAAAGCAAGGGTGAGTACACATCAACGTACTCAGCAAATGTCCTGTTTGGCTAAGGTGGACTAGTTTTATGTTGGGTTAGTCTGAAAGCAAGTTGCTTTTAATTTGTCAAGTTTTATTCATTAATATAAGCCAAGTTTTATCATCGATCCCAAGTTATCATCCCAACAAGTACGTCCTCATAGAGGAAATACCCAAACCCATAGATAGAAACATCATTAATAGAACCATCATCATCATCTTGTAACCAACTCCATAAATAGAACCATAGCATCCCGAACCATCTGCATCTCTAATTGTTGGGACTATGCTTCGTCGCCGAAGGTCTTGTAGGAAGAAACAGTTTTCGGCTGAAGCTGTTCGTATGAGATGACCGAAGGTTCCTCTTCATAAAGCTTCGGAATTTACAAACCGACATAAAAGTAGAATGACCTTTTAGTCCATAAATCTTTGAGTCACCGTTGTAATCCCTTATGAGGGGCATAATTGTAATTCCTCACAGGCTACGCCCTGTGCCTATAAATAGGTGAACAGTACCTCTGTACTGTCCACGCAATCTTGTAATCACTGGCACATTACGCTGGAATTATTGCCTTCTGCTAAGACGAAGGTATAAATGTACCTAAATATTATGTTTCAATATTTAGGTTCATATAATAAAATATATGTGAATATTGTCATTCATTTTCGGTATACCTTTCTATAATGCCTTATGTTTTATATTTTCTTTCATATTGTTTTTCGAGTTTGATCACGGAGGTATGACCTTCGTGATATTTTGTTTATGGCCTTCGTCCGAAGCTCATTAAATCCTTGGGGAGGTAAAGCTTCCGCGGACGAAGGGCATTGATATTTAACATTTTATGTTGCCTTGTTCTTAAGACGAAGCATTTGAGAACAAGTCCCCAACATTGGCGCCCACCTCCGGTGAACTCACTTCCACTTTTTTGAGGTGATGGCTTCGTTCAACGATCGAGCTGGAGCTGCTTCGGCTCCGAAGTTGGTGCTCCCGATAACAGGTGGTTCGTGCTCAGAACCAGCCAACAAAAAGCAAAAGAAAGAGGCACAGAGAAGGGTACAACATGTTGGAGTGCAGGGACCCTTCATCAAGTCAAGATGGTCCCACATTCCAATCACCTTCTCTCAGGAGGACCTTCAGCTCAAGGATTTTCCTCATAACAATGCTATGGTTATTTCTTGCGTTATCAAAGGGTTCCTGGTCCACAATGTCTTGGTTGATACAGGCAGTGCAGCTGATATCATATTTGCTAAGGCCTTCAGGCAAATGCAAGAGCCAGAAGATAAGATTCATGATGCTACACACCCTCTCTGTGGCTTCGGAGGAAGACAGATTGTAGCACTGGGCAAGATTACCATGCCAGTGACCTTCGGATTCATCAACAACACCAGAACTGAGCAAGTTGTGTTTGACATTGTTGACATGGAATACCCTTACAATGCAATTATTGGTTGTGGCACCCTCAATGCTTTCGAAGCAATTCTTCATCCTGCTTACCTTTGCATGAAGATACCTTCGGATCAAGGACCCATTGCTATTCATGGGAGTGAGGAAGCTGCCAGAAGGGCTGAGGGAAACTGGACTGACTCAAAAGCAATCCATAACATAGATGGAGCTGAAGCTTATGAACAGTACAAATTCAGAAGGGAGAAAGCAGCTTCAGCAGATCAGCCGAAGCCCATGCTCTTATGTGAGGACATAGCAGAGCAGAGGGTCCTGTTGGGCTCTCAATTATCCGAAGAACAGGAGAAAACCTTGATAAGGTTTTTGTTCAACAACAAAGATGTTTTTGCATGGTCAGCCAATGATCTTTGCGGAGTTAACAGGGATGTTATTGAACACTCGCTCAATGTTGACCCATCCTTCAGACCCAGAAAGCAGAGGCTTCGGAAAATGTCTGATGACAAGGCCGAAGGTGCTCGTAATGAAGTCAAAAGGCTCCTCAGTGCAGGAGTTATCAGAGAAGTAAAGTACCCAGAATGGCTAGCTAACACTGTTATGGTAAAAAAGGCCAATGGCAAATGGCGAATGTGTATCGATTTTACAGATCTCAACAAGGCCTGTCCGAAGGACGAATTCCCATTGCCAAGGATAGACTCCTTAGTTGATGCAGCAGCTTCGTCAGAGCTTATGAGTCTTCTCGATTGTTATTCAGGCTATCATCAAATTTGGATGAAGAAGGAGGATGAACCAAAGACCAGTTTCATAACCCCTAGTGGAACATATTGTTACCTTCGGATGCCTGAGGGGCTCAAAAACGCTGGAGGAAGTTTCAGCAGAATGACTGCGAAGGTTCTCCAATCTCAGATAGGCAGAAATGTGCTAACTTATGTTGATGATATCATTGTAAAAAGCACGAAACAGGAAAATCACATTGCTGATTTGCAGGAGACCTTCGCCAGTTTTAGACAAGCTGGCCTAAAGTTGAATCCAGAAAAATGTGTCTTCGGAGTAAAGAAGGGGAAATTTCTTGGATGCTTGGTTTCAACAAAGGGAATTGAAGCTAATCCAAGTAAAATTGAAGCTATACTTCGAATGGAGCCACCAACTACAAAAAAGGGGGCCCAAAGATTGACAGGGAGGCTGGCATCTCTTAATAGATTTATATCCAGATCAGCAGAAAGAAATTTACCATTCTTCGAAGTGCTGAAATCAGCCGAAGTCTTTCAATGGGGACCAAGCCAACAAAAAGCCTTCGAGGAACTGAAGCAATATTTGATAGATTTAACAACATTAACTCCACCAACGCCAGGGGCTCCTTTGTTATTATATGTGGCAGCTTCACACTCAGCGGTAAGTGCAGCACTTGTTCAGGAGAAGCTTGATGGCCAAGTCAAGAAGCAGGTCCCTGTGTATTTTGTATCTGAAGTTCTTAGTATATCAAAGAAAAACTATACAGAATTGGAGAAGGTGTTATATGCTGTTTTGATGGCATCCAGGAAGCTTCGGCATTACTTTCAAGCATACAATATTGTTGTTCCTTCTTCGCAGCCGTTGAAGGATATTATGAGAAATAGAGAAGCTACTGGGCGGATTGGAAAATGGGCTGCGGAGCTCAATGAATTTTGCATTGATTATGTGCATAGATCTTCGATCCAGTCTCAAGCGTTGGCAGATTTTATCGCCGATTGGACGCCAGGGGCTCAGGATGAAGAAACAAATAAAGATACCGAAGTATGGACAGTGTTTTGCGATGGGTCTTGGGGAACCTTCAGAGCAGGAGCAGCTGCTGTGTTGGTCTCACCATCCAAAGTTAAAACTTGTTATGCGGCAAGACTCGATTTTAGTTGTACAAACAATATTACTGAGTACGAAGCCCTGCTTTTGGGTCTTCAGAAGTTAAAAGCAATGGGAATCAGAAGGGCCATTCTTAAAACTGATTCCCAGGTTGTTTCGGGTCATATCGACAAGAGTTGCAAGGCTAAAGATCCGAAGCTTGAAAAATATCTAGACACGGTCCGAAGAGTCGAAGCTTCCTTCGAAGGATTTTCTGTCAAAAATATCCCTCGAGGACATAATGAGCATGCTGATTTGCTAGCTAAGTCAGCAGCACAGGGGCTGCCCTTACCTTCGGATGTGTTCTTCGAAACAATAAAGGCACCTTCAGTGGAACTTCTTGAAAGAGCAGTCCTCAATATATCTCCTGTTTATAGCGAAGACTGGAGAACTGAGATCATCTCTTACCTTCAGGGTAAATTCCTTTCAGATGACGAAACTTATAACAGAAGGATAGAGGCAAGAGCTCGTCCATATGTCATGATAGAAGGGGAGTTGTACAAGCATGGAGTTTGTGCTCCACTACTCAAGTGTTTATCTAGAACCGAAGGCATAGAGTTAATGAAAGAAATACATGCAGGCCTGTGTGGATCTCACATTGGATCTAGGCCGTTACTTGGAAAAGTTTTTCGTCAAGGGTTTTATTGGCCGAAGGCAGCTTCGGATGCAACGGAATTAGTTCAAAAGTGCGAAGGTTGTCAGAAATGTGCAAGAGATCAAAAACAACCTTCGTCCTTAACCCAGCTCATACAACCCATCTGGCCATTGCAAAGGTGGGGCCTTGACTTGTTAGGTCCGTTACCACCGGCCCAAGGGAACTTAAGATATGTTGTAGTGGCTGTGGAATATTTTTCTAAATGGATTGAGGCAAAGCCTTTAGCCACAATAACTTCGACCACCATTCAAAAGTTTTTCTGGCAGAATATTGTTTGTCGTTTCGGGGTACCAAAGGCCATCACTGTAGATAATGGAACACAGTTCGACTCCGAAGCTTTCAGAGATTTCTGTGATCAAATTGGTACGAAGATCCATTTTGCATCAGTCAGGCATCCGGAGTCAAACGGAATCGTTGAAAGAGCCAATGGCATTATAATGACAGGAATAATGAAGTTAATCTTCAATCAACCCAGGGGAAAGTGGCCAGATCAATTAATCAAAGTGGTATGGAGCCACAACACAACAATATCAAGGTCAACAGGCTTTACTCCATTCAAACTATTGTTTGGTGACGAAGCAATAACTCCGGAGGAAGCCAAAACTGGATCAATAAGAGTAGTAGCTTCGGCAGAATCAGATTCTGAAGCTGTTTATTCTGTGGAAAAAGATGCTATAGAAGGGATCAGGCTTCAAGCTGTGGAGAACATCAATAAGTATCAAGCCGAAACAATCAAATGGTGTGATAGAAAGGTTCGGCTAAAGAATATTGAGCCAGGACATTTGGTGCTTCGGCGAGTGGCTAACCCAGATACAGTGGGCAAGTTGCAGTTGAAATGGGAGGGACCTTTTTTGGTAGCATCTTCGTCAAGACCCGGTTCATACAGATTGAAGGATATGGACGGCAACAACATTCCTAGATCTTGGAATGCGGATGAGCTTCAGCGATATTATGTGTAACTTGATGTAATTTTTTATATTTTTTCTTTCATGGCACCCTTTTCCTTTCTGAAGGGGGAGAAAGGTTTTTAATGGGGCCATCATATGTAATTTCCTTTTTTAGTTCTATAAGAGCAAAACCCCCCAAGGATGTAAATGTAAAAGCTGAGAACGCACCATCGAGTGCCGAAAGTAAAAGGCGAAGAAGCTCCAAAGTCGTTACTAAGGGAATGCAGAGCTTACAGCGAAAAGTCAACGCTGATTCCGCCGAAAGTAAAAGGCGAAGAAGCTCCAAAGTCGTTCCTAAGGGAATGCAGAGCTTACAGCGAAAAGTCAGCACTGATATGTGATTGTTTCTAAGGAAATAACGGCTGTGATTATGGCTTCGGATATGTGTTTGGACATTCATTTGCACATCACATTACATCATAACATTTGCATTCATAAACATTCATCCAGGCATATGTAGGATAATCATCATCATAGCATAAATGGTTGCTTCGGCAAAAAGAAAAAACAGTCTTTTGTACTTCTTCGTGTACGAAAAGAAGAGCTTCAGAAGAAAGGGAAATGTTGTTTTTTATGCTTTGCTGTGTACGAAAAGAAGGGAAGGTGTTTTTTCGCTTTCGGCTCAAAAAGATAATTTCGTCCACATCAAAGCACCTCTCATACATTAATGGAAGGGTAAGAACATATTACAAGGTATGAACAGAATTCATTAAGAACAAGTTTAGTCACATTTATAAAAGTTATCTCAAAAGTTTCTTGAGTCTGTCTACAGTCTACTCCTATTTAATCTTCAAGGGACCTCAGCTTAGGCATCATTCTCTTTAAGCATCGGCCTCGGCTTCGTCATCCTACATGAATTAAGTTGTTGTAAGTCAAAATCGAGCTTGAAGGAAGAGGTAAGCACAAGGTATGATTTCTTACTGGTTCAAGATGACTCCGAGCTTCGTCTCCAGCCTTTTCTCGCCCGCCTTTTGTCCATATCATCTTTACAAATCTATTAGAAATGCTTCGGGCGAGATCAGGAATGTCATCTAGAATTGATGGTGATAGAGTGAAATTGGGCCTATTGACAATTTTTCCATGATCGCAGCCAGCTTTTAGGAAAGCTGCAGCAGTGCCCCGAGAAGCTACCCAGGCGCAGAAGTCACTGTGCCCGGCTATAACTTCGTCAAGCTCATCCATTTCACCTTCAATATGTTCGAAGGTCTTTGGTAAATCTTCAGCTGACGGGGTGAATTTCTCACTGCTAGCTCCAACTGAGTGGAAATTTTTTCTTAGTCGTTGAATACATTTGTTGCTAAATTCCAAACATTTGTCTTGAAGGCCCGCCAATAGTTTTTTAAAATCTGAATTTTGTTGGACTTCGGCTTCAAGTTTTGCATTAAGTTCTTGCTTTTCTTGTTCAAACTGTCCAGATTGGCAGAGAAGCTTCGTGTTCAGTTCTGTTATTTTAGCTTCGGCTTCCGCCAATAAGCCTTCAGTTGCTTGAAGCTCGAAGTTCTTCTTTTCAATAGCAGCTGATTGCTCTTTTATTTTGCTTTCTAAATTTTCAATTATAACCTCGTGTTTCTTGTCTTCCAGATCTTGCTGCATTTTCAAAGCTTTGCTCAACAGCATACTCTGCACGAAAACAACCTTCGTTAGACATGTCTTCATTATTAAAAACAATAAAAGTCAAGGGAAAAGTAGTTCACCTTGAAATTGGAATAAAATAAACTACCAACGATATGTTGTCGTCGGTAGCGGCTAATGTCCGTTTCTAGCTTCGGAAAACCGATACTCTTTGACAGAGTACCGATAACCTTAGCTCCAGTCTGATCCCGGATACAGTCTAATTTTTCATCATCAATACCTCCGAAGAGGAGTGCTCCTGGTTTATATCCGCAAGATTTGGCATACTCTTTAAGCTCTTCTATTTCGGTTTTTGACAATTTTTCTCCAACTAAATTTTGAAACTTGAAGGCCTCGTCTTCTGAAGCTTCGTCAGCAATTTCCTTTTCTTTCCCCGACACTGTGGCCATGGCCTCTTCGGCGGCAGTAGTAGCTTCTTCTGTGGCCATGTCTAGCAGCATTTTGTCGATGTGTTCGATTGTGCTTTCCAAGTTCAAATCTTCAATTGAGGTAGCTTCGGCGGCCGCGACCTCCGAAGGTGTGATTTCAATATTTGTTATTTCCTCAGCCGCTGGTATCTTCTGAGCTGAAGCTCTCGGTGGTGTCTTGTCAATGACCTCTGTCACAGCGATGATTCTTTGTCTCTTTGCTTTAGTCATTTTCTTCGTTTTTTCGGGCTCCTTTTCCTTCTGAAAAAACTTTGTCAGTTGAGGCCCCAATGGACTTAGCTTCGCAGGCAGGGATTCAGTCATTACCTTCAAAATTTCCTCCACGTTAGTGGCAGAGCATGATGCGGGACTTTCTTCTTCGTCGGATACTTTTTGCTTCGGAGAAGACACTTTCCTCTTCTTCGGAATTTTCTTCTTTGATGGCTCTTTCTCATCTTCATTTAAGGCTTCGGTTATCCTTTTCCTTTTCCGGCCTCCGACACCTTTATTCAGATTTTCGTAGTCAGGGTATTCAAAACCCAAGGCGTCCAGCACTCGATTCAGTCTTCGCTTCGGACGGGTGCCGAAGGCCGCAGTCATCAACTGATCTTCTTTTTTGGAGTAATTGCCAAGTATTTCATTGCACATTATTTCAATTGTTTCCAACCACTCTTGGCAAGGTGTTTTAAAGTACTTCTTAAACTTGTAATAGTAAGGTAACCGCACAAGTTCACCTTCTTTCTTCTCCCCCTCTAGCTTCGGCATTTCCCATTCTTTTAAACTAGGGAAAACCCTGAAAGCCAAAAACTCCTGAACCAGGTCTCTTGTACTGATATGCTCTGCAATAATTCTGAATTCATCCAACACTTGTTGGGTTGGACCTTCTGGTGTCATGTTGCAACGAGGTCGGGTTTCTCCGAAGATTAGTTCAACTGGACTTTGCACAAGCTTCTCCTTGTCGTCATCAACCTTGACATAGAACCACTCCGACTTCCAGCCTGCTGCCCATTTGCTTCGGTAGCTGATTACAGGAAATTTTGTGGTTTTCCGATAAGCAAAATTATAGCAACCAAAATTGTCATGCAATCCATCTTTTCTAGCCTTCGTCTGATAGTGCAGCTCGTGAACTCGACAAAAGCTGTCCGCAAACGGCTCCACCGCTTGGCTTCGGAGGGCCCAGATATAAACACTAAGCCTAACGATAGCGTTAGGAGTCAACTGATGAAAGTAGATACCAAACCTCTTCAGTACCTCTGCAATAATCCCATGTAGGGGGAATCTTAATCCAGCCTTTAGAAAGCTCTTGAAAATGACTATTTCATCCTTCTCCGGTTTTGGGGTAGTTTCTTCCCCCCCGAAGCGTAGTAGCTTCTTCTGACTTTCACTGAAATAACCCGACTTTACCATCTTGGAGAGATCAGCCTTTGAAACAGTAGACTTTCCGAAGTCCAAATGGTTGGGTTTACTTGGCATGGCAATACGATAATCATCTTCGGGATCAGTTTCCTCAATGTTTTCTTCTTCTGCTTCAGCAGTTGTTTGTTCTGCTTGTTCTGCATCAGCACTGGGGATTTTTTCCGAAGTTACCAGCCCGGATCGTTGCATCGCTTCAGAGATGGGAATAGTCTCCGAACCTTCAGCTTCGCCTCCCTCACGTTCAACCCTAGCGGTAGAACGCACTCTGGCCATTTAATTCTGAATTTGTGGGAATTAAATACTTTTTCTTCCGAAGTTTTTTCTTCTGACGAAGCAAGGCTTCAAGCTGGAGCTTCGTTCGATTCCGAGAGTCAAGCTTCGGCTATGGTAAAAAATTTTGGCAGCAAAACAGTGCAAATAGCAATGAATGCTGTGGTAACTTCACACCTACTCGTCTGTTTATATAGTACTGCAGGTAAGAAGGCGAAGCGCCAGGATTTTTACACCAGGCGGACAGTCGCTTGCACTCGCTGCGCGGTGGACCGCAGAGACCAAACAGTAACTCTGCAAGGTGGGACAGCTATGCGCTGGGAAACTGAATCGTTTCTCGACAACGAGCTCAGAGAAGGTGTTTTTTGGACCTTCGGCTTCCTGAAGCTTAGGAGACTTTTTTCACGGATCAAGCTCGTTACGAAAAACGATCTAGCGCCGCGAAAGGGGCTACTGTTGAGACTATGCTTCGTCGCCGAAGGTCTTGTAGGAAGAAACAGTTTTCGGCTGAAGCTGTTCGTATGAGATGACCGAAGGTTCCTCTTCATAAAGCTTCGGAATTTACAAACCGACATAAAAGTAGAATGACCTTTTAGTCCATAAATCTTTGAGTCACCGTTGTAATCCCTTATGAGGGGCATAATTGTAATTCCTCACAGGCTACGCCCTGTGCCTATAAATAGGTGAACAGTACCTCTGTACTGTCCACGCAATCTTGTAATCACTGGCACATTACGCTGGAATTATTGCCTTCTGCTAAGACGAAGGTATAAATGTACCTAAATATTATGTTTCAATATTTAGGTTCATATATAAAATATATGTGAATATTGTCATTCATTTTCGGTATACCTTTCTATAATGCCTTATGTTTTATATTTTCTTTCATATTGTTTTTCGAGTTTGATCACGGAGGTATGACCTTCGTGATATTTTGTTTATGGCCTTCGTCCGAAGCTCATTAAATCCTTGGGGAGGTAAAGCTTCCGCGGACGAAGGGCATTGATATTTAACATTTTATGTTGCCTTGTTCTTAAGACGAAGCATTTGAGAACAAGTCCCCAACACTAATCAAAGAGGATCCCAAGGCCACTCTTAACCATGATCACGACTGATATATCAGTTTCATAACACTCTATAGAGGTTGCACACTTTACCCATGAGTCGTGATCCCTTTTGCCTCGGGTTGTACGGACCCTTAAACACATCCAAGGTGAGTAGGCAAGGTTTCACTATGTGGCTTTTTCCTAGGGTCCTCACTATGCGAATGTTGGAAATGACCATTGCATAGAGACCATCTGGTGTACCCAAACCTATACACTCTGCCCTAAGGAAAAAGTCATGGGACGACGCCCGTACCTAGATCTCTGAGCGAGAATATAGGAGCCATAACAAATGCCTCCATCCCCAATGACCAAAACCAGCACCCAACTCAAGACATCCCTAATTACTTGGCCAAGGACATCCCATACCACCCTCATGGTTGCAGTGTTTTTTCTCGGGTGGTCTCTCAATGTGAAAGCTCTCTTGTGAGTTTTGGTGTTTGGATGACAACTCAATTAAAGGACTAACAAGTGTACTAAGTGTTGAACAGGTGCCTAAGGTAAAGCTAACAGGGTTCAACACAAGAGAACAAATGTGATGGTCCAAGAACTGGATTATGGATACATAATGGACATCACAAGTAAGATGGTCATTGCATAAAGTGAGACTCGGGTGCGAAGCTCGGAGACAACTGATCAAGCCAAGGACGGAGGCAAGAAAAGCTTCGAGGTACCAAGTGCACGGGAGAAGGTCAAGGAGGCTGAGGAACCCAAAGCCAAGGGTGAAGAAGAAGGCTTGCAAAGTCAAGGGTGATCGAGTTGAGAACAGCTACGGCACATCAAGGATCACTACATTAGGACGTGACTTACAACCAATAAGGTAACAGCTACAGTTATGTGGTGTAAGTCATAAGGCTCAAGACCAAGCTCTAAGAAAGAAATCAAGGTCACTAGAAGGAGAACAAGTGTCAAAACCAGAACTGGAAGCAGCCCAAAAGAGCTAAGTTCACCTTAATCTTTAGTTTGGGTTGTTCCTATGTTTGGAGATGTTCTATGTGACCTTTGCAGGATGTTGGAGCTAAGAAATGTCAATCTAGATCAAGTCAAGCCGACTTGATGATTTATGAGTCCAACATCAAAGCTCAAGCATGTGAAATGCTATGGATATAATGATTAAGTAAAGGTATGCTTCTAAGCCTTAGTACATTGGTTTTGTGTACTAATATATTTGTCTAAGTATTAGAAACAGAAAGAAGAAGAAGAGAGAAGAGGAGAAAAGACTTGGCTGTGTGCTGCCAAGACCCAGCTCGGTCTGGAGCACCGGACTGTCCGGTGTGCACCGGACAGTGTCCGGTGCGCCAGGCTGCCTCGACTCGAACTGGCTGCTCTCGGGAATTCGCCGACGGCGTACGGCTAAAATTCACCGGACTGTCCGGTGTGCACCGGACTGTCCGGTGAGCCAACGGTCGGCCAGGGCCAACGGTCGGCCGCGCAATCCGCGCGGGACACGTGGCCGAGCCAACGGTCGGAAGACGGCACCGGACTGTCCGGTGTGCACCGGACTGTCCGGTGCGCCAACGGCTCGTAGATCTCCAACGGGCTGCAACGGTCGGCAGCGCCAGATAAGGAAACAAATCGGGCACCGGACAGTGTCCGGTGTGCACCGGACTGTCCGGTGCCCCCGACGACAGAAGGCAAGGATGGCCTTCCGGATTTGCTCTCAACGGCTCCTAGCTGCCTTGGGGCTATAAAAGGGGCCCCTAGGCGCATGGAGGAAATATACAAGTGCAGCCAACAAGTGTAGACATCACTCGGATCAATTCTCGCTCTCTCTCTTGTGTGCAACTCTATAGTTTGTGTAGAAGGCACAGCTATAAGCCTTTAGAGAGAGGAGTAGTGCTGCTAAGAGCTAGAGCAAGGGCTTGAGCGTATCGTTACTCTGCCGGGGTGCTGCCAAGAAGTTTGTAAGCAGCCGCGGTTCTGTTGTAACTCCACTCAATAGTGAAAGGCTCTATCTGTCATTCTGACAGATCTGAGCAAACGGAGGAAGGAGTTGAAATAGACTCCAAGCCCAGGTGTGGCTAACTCCAACGAGGACTAGGCAAGCATTTCAGGCTTGGCCGAACCTCGGGATAAATCCTTGCGTCTGTGTGCTCTGTTCTGTATTGTATCCTGACTCTCTGTCTTACTCGTCTTTATATCTGCACTTCAATACTTATCTGTGGTATAAGCTTTATTTGAAGTGCAGGACACTTTTGAGACAGGATCTCTGATTCCGCTGCAACCTACTCGAAGAGTCTTCTCACTCCACTGCGTACTAAGTCTTCGAGTAGAGTAAGAATTTAAGTTTTAAAGTAATAAGTTTTATTCGCCTATTCACCCCCCCCTCTAGGCGACATCCAGATCCTGTTCCCGGGTCAAAGGGAACTTTCAATTGGTATCAGAGCTAGGCCTCTCCAGTGTGGGCTTAGCCGTCCGGAGATAACGATGTCGTCACAAGAGGTAACTGTAGAACTTCTTTTAGGCGATGGCTCTAATTATAAATCTTGGTCTGTCTCTATTTATAATGCTTTCATGAGTGTTGATCCTGATTTGAGACAGATCTTTAGGAGAAGTATTTTTCCATCTGATATTAGTAAAAATCCCTCTTATGAAGAACTAAGATGTTTTTCTCTCAATCACCGTGCTTGCAGCATCTTAGTTGATTCTCTTTCTAGAGGTGCTTATTTTGCCATCATGAGTAGTGGTAATGATTTAATTGTCGATGCTCATGATTTATGGAATAGAATTAAAGTAAAATATTGTGTGGCAAATTGTACTGCGTCTACTCCCCATATTGCTTGTGATACTAACCTTTCAAAAGGAGAAGATCAAGAACGATGGGCACCAAACGATGAATCCACCTCACCGACAGGTTTGTCTTCCACTAGTTATAAATGTCTTATTGCTAACAATGATAGTGGAGACGAAAGCGATGAGGAGGAGGAATATGAGGATGATAGCGAGGACGAGTCTTCATCATCACAAGGTACATTTTCCTATATTGCTTCCACTGACATTAATGACAGGGAAAATGAGACCGATGATGTGGAAGAAGAGGAGATTCGCCGGTTCTACACCAATCTCAACAAAGAAGATAAAGTGCTCTTGGTTAAGTTGTTGAGTAGGAACAAGGAACAAGGCGAGACGCTTCTCAGGCTAGAAAAGACTCTCATCAAAACCAACGACAGCCTAGAGAAGATGACCAAAGAACATGAGGGGCTAAAGTGCTCTCATGATAATTTGGTCCAACGGTATGAATCTATTTTATTTGAGCAAAGAAATAATCATGATGTACTATCTGATGTTGCTCAACTTAAAACTGAGAATTCTATGCTTAAGAGTCAAGTAGAAATGATAAATTTAGAAAAACTTGCTCTAAGTGAAAAATATAATATGCTGTCATATTCTCATAATAAATTAGTTGATGACCATATCATGCTTAATGTTGCTCATGAAGTTGTAATTGCAAACTTAAATTCATTTGAACCTAATTCTCGCACGTGTGCGCATTTGAATTGTATATCATCATGTGCTAACCCCTGTTGCTCAAAAGAAAGCCAATCATTGATTGAGCAACAAGTTTTAGGGTCACGAAAGAAATTTTGTGGGAATAAGAAGCAACGACAACTGAGGAGAAGACGCTTAGCTCAACTCTCTCAAGATATCCACGGACGCGTGGTGAAGAAGCTTGAGAAAGGAAAAACTGCAGCAAGTGTTAAGCTCAATAAGAAGAATGTTCCCAAAGCTATAAATGAAGAAATCAACATGAACGAGGAAAAAGGTAAAAATTCAATTAGTCATGTTGTTTGTACTAATCATCTATCCATGTCCTTCAAGCACAAAAAGGAAAGAGGAAAAAGGAGGTGTTTCAAATGCAAGGAGATAGGCCACCTCATTGCGTCCTGTCCGTACAAAGACAAGGATGAAAGGACAAGAAGTTGCTTTGGATGCAACAATAAGGACCACATTATCACTTCATGTCCGGTCATGAAGAATCAAGGATGTGCATCCTCCAAGGTGACCCTCACCAAGGAAAATGACAAACAGCAAGCGTCGTGTCAAGTTGAGCGACGCTTCTGCTACAAGTGTGGTGAGCAGGGTCATCTATCCAAGGTATGTTATAAAGGTAAGATTCCTAAGCAAGTGAATGTGTGTCAATCTTATTCGGGTAGGAGACCCATATCATACACTTGTGCTAAATCTAAAACGAGATCACCTAGAACTAGCACAAAGGCAATTTGGGTACTAAAGGCACATTTAGATGATCATTATGGACCCATCCCAAGATGGGTACCAAACTGTGCTAACTAGACCATGCAGGTGCCTTGAGATGGACTGGAGACCATGGGAGAGCTTAAGACGGTTATCTAAAACTCTATGCTTAAGCTATTAAGTGTTTTGGTATTTATTGACCCAAGGTTGAATTATTGTGAAACACTAATCCCATGTTCATCTCAAGTGAAATAAGGTGTATAGGTCCTAAATCATTATTGGTAAAGGACTTTGATGAGAATCTACAACTTGCTCTCCAAAGGATGGTACTCGTGTATTTTAAGTTAAATTTAGTATTGCTCTTAAGATGACTTGTTCTATCTGTCTTTGGAGTAGTTACGCTTTATGATTGCCTGTGTTAAATGAATCACAATGATGCTCGCTTAATCATGACTGGTGCTATATAGGATATATCTTTTGAATCATTCATTGGTAGCTCTTTCATTTGTTATATCCACAACGATCAACTCTCTTGGTGTATATGGATAAACCTGTAACTTTTTGTAAGTCATGCTATGTGCAAAGATGACATTTTGTTTAGTGCATGATTCACATGATCTCCCTAGTTTAGTATTGTGTGAATTTCAAATCCATGTCGTGCCCCTTTGAGCTATGAGGTGTGTAAGCAAAAGGAGCCCCGAATTGGTGATAACAAGGGCTCTCATAAAGGCAAAGGTATGGAAGATGGAGCTATGCAATTTCATTAAATATTCTTGAAATTCCGTTGAGTGTGATCATAGCGATGTTCTTGTTTTTCAATTGGTAATATCTTAGCTTAGGTAATTTATGCCTTTGAAATGTTGTTTCTTTTGGTGCATCTAAGAAACCTCCTTAATTATGGCATGCTTAGACATTACGCTTTATATGCATGATTGTGTTGTTCTTCAATTGGTACATATGGTACAATGTTTGTCATGCATGTAGCATGTTTAGATTGCCATGTATGTGGTACAATAATTGGCATGCATTGCTGTATTAAGTCAATCTGTCATGTGGTACTCAATTGGTATCTCTTTGTGATAAAATTTAGAGTATGCTTTGACCAAGGTATGTTGTGTTCCCCTCTAGTTCTAAGGAAGCTAGAATGTGCAAAGTGCAAGTCATTCAAATACTTGATGCACAAATTGAGGGGGAGCACACATAACTTGTGTCCTTTGAGACTAACTGTTTCTTGAGCAATCTTGTATAGTCTCTAGATGGAAAAGAGGAAATAAGCAAGAAATGGAGCATTCAGGACTTGGGTACCTCTGTAAGTCAAGAAATTGGTATCTCAAGTTGTGAGTAAGTGCATATCTTTAGATTGCTCATGCTCTATAATATATGGTGATAATAGATGCTTAAATATCATGGAGCCATGATAATAAATGAACTTTGCAATTGGTATCTTTAAATCGGTATCTTTCAAGTGGTAGCCGTAATAGTTCGCTTCAATTGACATCTTTTGTTAATCATGAGAATAGAAGTTTCTTCTTGTGCCCAATACTATAACTTGTTCTAAGTTTGGTGTCTTAGCAACAAGAAAAAGTTAGGAGAAAGAATCAGGCACAAGCATGGAGAAGCTCTCGAGAGATTAACTACTTTCAAGATGGGAAGTACACTACAACATGGTAAATGTACAAAAGGAAGTATTAATCTTTTTGCATATATGTATCTTACCTAAATGTTGATAGGGCATATGTTCAATAAGTAAGGGGGAGTCTTGATAGTCGTTTTTCCTCCTTAACACCCTGCTGTCCCTTGACATCATCCTATGTTCTTGCTTGAGTATGGTTTTTGGTGTTTGATGTCAAAGGGGGAGAAGTTGTGCATTAAAGCTTATCTCAACCTGAGAGGAAAGCTTATCCTAAGGGGTGATGTGTTAGTTTGAGCTTTGCCAAGTGTGATATTCATATGCTTCTTGCAGTATTATATGTGTTGCATCATATGGACTAATGCTTCCGTTGCTATGAATTAATTGGCATCTATTGTGACAGTCATGTGGATAATGATGCATGTGGTTAATGGTGCTTTAAGATTGCTTTAAATTGGTATCTTAGTTTAAATTAGTATCTTAATGGTGAATAGTGGTAGGTTGATATTCCTGTGATATATCCACTAATTTGAATGGTGTTTAACTCTGATTATGTGCATTTGTGTGTTTGATTATGTGCATTTGTGTGTTATAGTATCATGGTTTGATTCTTGACACAATGCATCCTAAAAAGTGCTGAGGTGTAGAAATGTTTCGAATTGCCTAAGTATGTGCAAATTGGCGTCTGAGGCTAAAATTATGTTTTTAAAGTAAGCACATATTTAGGGGGAGCATTCTATAAACTTAGAATTTAAAATTTGTGCTTCAAATCTTATTCTCATGTAAGCTTTAATTGTGTTGCCATCAATCACCAAAAAGGGGGAGATTGAAAGCTCTCTTGTGAGTTTTGGTGTTTGGATGACAACTCAATTAAAGGACTAACAAGTGTACTAAGTGTTGAACAGGTGCCTAAGGTAAAGCTAACAGGGTTCAACACAAGAGAACAAATGTGATGGTCCAAGAACTGGATTATGGATACATAATGGACATCACAAGTAAGATGGTCATTGCATAAAGTGAGACTCGGGTGCGAAGCTCGGAGACAACTGATCAAGCCAAGGACGGAGGCAAGAAAAGCTTCGAGGTACCAAGTGCACGGGAGAAGGTCAAGGAGGCTGAGGAACCCAAAGCCAAGGGTGAAGAAGAAGGCTTGCAAAGTCAAGGGTGATCGAGTTGAGAACAGCTACGGCACATCAAGGATCACTACATTAGGACGTGACTTACAACCAATAAGGTAACAGCTACAGTTATGTGGTGTAAGTCATAAGGCTCAAGACCAAGCTCTAAGAAAGAAATCAAGGTCACTAGAAGGAGAACAAGTGTCAAAACCAGAACTGGAAGCAGCCCAAAAGAGCTAAGTTCACCTTAATCTTTAGTTTGGGTTGTTCCTATGTTTGGAGATGTTCTATGTGACCTTTGCAGGATGTTGGAGCTAAGAAATGTCAATCTAGATCAAGTCAAGCCGACTTGATGATTTATGAGTCCAACATCAAAGCTCAAGCATGTGAAATGCTATGGATATAATGATTAAGTAAAGGTATGCTTCTAAGCCTTAGTACATTGGTTTTGTGTACTAATATATTTGTCTAAGTATTAGAAACAGAAAGAAGAAGAAGAGAGAAGAGGAGAAAAGACTTGGCTGTGTGCTGCCAAGACCCAGCTCGGTCTGGAGCACCGGACTGTCCGGTGTGCACCGGACAGTGTCCGGTGCGCCAGGCTGCCTCGACTCGAACTGGCTGCTCTCGGGAATTCGCCGACGGCGTACGGCTAAAATTCACCGAACTGTCCGGTGTGCACCGGACTGTCCGGTGAGCCAACGGTCGGCCAGGGCCAACGGTCGGCCGCGCAATCCGCGCGGGACACGTGGCCGAGCCAACGGTCGGAAGACGGCACCGGACTGTCCGGTGTGCACCGGACTGTCCGGTGCGCCAACGGCTCGTAGATCTCCAACGGGCTGCAACGGTCGGCAGCGCCAGATAAGGAAACAAATCGGGCACCGGACAGTGTCCGGTGTGCACCGGACTGTCCGGTGCCCCCGACGACAGAAGGCAAGGATGGCCTTCCGGATTTGCTCTCAACGGCTCCTAGCTGCCTTGGGGCTATAAAAGGGGCCCCTAGGCGCATGGAGGAAATATACAAGTGCAGCCAACAAGTGTAGACATCACTCGGATCAATTCTCGCTCTCTCTCTTGTGTGCAACTCTATAGTTTGTGTAGAAGGCACAGCTATAAGCCTTTAGAGAGAGGAGTAGTGCTGCTAAGAGCTAGAGCAAGGGCTTGAGCGTATCGTTACTCTGCCGGGGTGCTGCCAAGAAGTTTGTAAGCAGCCGCGGTTCTGTTGTAACTCCACTCAATAGTGAAAGGCTCTATCTGTCATTCTGACAGATCTGAGCAAACGGAGGAAGGAGTTGAAATAGACTCCAAGCCCAGGTGTGGCTAACTCCAACGAGGACTAGGCAAGCATTTCAGGCTTGGCCGAACCTCGGGATAAATCCTTGCGTCTGTGTGCTCTGTTCTGTATTGTATCCTGACTCTCTGTCTTACTCGTCTTTATATCTGCACTTCAATACTTATCTGTGGTATAAGCTTTATTTGAAGTGCAGGACACTTTTGAGACAGGATCTCTGATTCCGCTGCAACCTACTCGAAGAGTCTTCTCACTCCACTGCGTACTAAGTCTTCGAGTAGAGTAAGAATTTAAGTTTTAAAGTAATAAGTTTTATTCGCCTATTCACCCCCCCCTCTAGGCGACATCCAGATCCTGTTCCCGGGTCAAAGGGAACTTTCACAATGAACAAGTTCTTATGGAGAGGTACTTGGGAAACATCTCGAGCCCCCCTTTAGTGTCACAAGTCCATCAACATATCTAGAATAAAATCATTGTATCATAATTATTTCTCATCATGTTCATTGATTAAAGTAGAGCCCTAGCATAAAGCTAATCATAATAACCCAAAAGGTAATCAAGGACAAGGTAAATAGAAAGCTAGTTAATCCATAGGTTTTAATTATATAATGCGGGAAAATGAATTATCATGTGAATATGACATAAGTAGGCCAAAGGACACTTGTCTTATCCAAATAGATGCTCAGGGTCTTCAACCTTGTAGAACTCGAAGAGTTTGATCTCGGGATCACCAAAGCTTGATCGTCGATTCCTCGAACCTTGGGAATAGATTGCAATCTATTCGCGACGCGCAGCGAATACGAACAGGCACAAACAAACAAATTATACATGCATAAGAACATTACACCATACAAAGGAAAATATTATAAAACATGTGATATAAAATAGAGATTGCTTCTACGATCATGCGAGGAAAAGAAACACGATAGTCAGAGCTACGGTCGAGAAGTTATAACGTTTACGCTACACAAGTAATAGTCAGGACATTTAATTCGACATTATCAAATATAAATTATAACTGCTATTTAGTTTTGATTAATCTACTACACTAACAGCTGTTAAATAAATAAGTAATTTAATTAACACGAGAGATTCTAAGCGAGGTGAATTTACGATGTACGAAACAACACGACAGCGTGGAAACGACATGCGGACACATGTGGCTTAGCGAGCGAAACAACGCACGAGACATCACGTTTGACAGGCGAGGAAATACTAAATAGACTTCGTGTTTAAACTAAACAAGTATTAAATAAATAAAAGATATTTAAGTTAACATTAACCATGTTAATGTTTATTTATAAAGCGCAAGTTGAAAACTATATATTTAATTTAATTGAAATACTAATCTAATAAACATTAGCCAAGCAAACATTTAATAAATTATTTAAAATATGTGACATAATGAATTAATGTTATTAACATGTGGACAATGTCGTTATAAATCTAACCTAATTTGAACGGGATAAATCTAACGCAATTTGAGCGGGTTAAAACAGAGGTTTAACGTAAAAGATATTGCATTTTTTAGTTTATCGTGAATTTACGATGACGTGGCGGATTTCTATTGGCTAAAAACAAACCACACAAAGTGCCACATGGAAGCATGGCCACATAGGATTAGACTTAGTGGGATCTCATGTGGCCACTGCCTTATTCCTCCTCTATTCCTCACGTGTAGGAACCGGAAAAAAAAATTGCTGCAGCCCGGCTGCAAACCAGTATGGGTGGGTGTTCGGGTTATCCGAAAATTTCGGGTCAGGTAATTCGAGTTTTTTAAATTTCGGGTTTTCAGAATCGATACCCGAAATTACAACGGGTTTTGCAATACCCGAAATTTCGGGTTCGGGTTCGGGTATTCCCGAACTATTGTGTCAGCTTCATAAAAACACATACACCCTATTAAATTAGTATAAAAATATAGTTTGAATAATGATACACAAGGACATATAAAACACAAGCAATCTACAATCACAAGTTATGCACACATACACATAATTATAAATGTACAAATTAATAATTAAGCATGACATGAGTACATGACACATTAAAGTTCGGGTATTTCGGGTACCCGATCGTGATACCCGAATTACCCGAACTAAATTCGGGTTTTGCAAGTTGCTACCCGAAATTCCCGAACAAAATTCGGGTTTCGGGTATTTCGGGTTCGGGTTTGGGTATTTCGGGTTCGGGTTTCGGGTTACGAGTTTTTTGCCCAGCCCTACAAACCAGGATGTTTGCAGCCCCTCACAAAAAGGAGGATAGACCCCACCATGACTAGGGATGAAAACGGACAGAAACGGACGGAAAAACCCCTCTCCCATTTCTGTATCCGCATTTTATCATCGGAAACGGGATCGGGTCCGGAATAGTCGGGAATGGAAACGGGAGCGGGATAAACAGAATTGCGAAAACAACGGAAACGGAAATACTAACGGAAACTCATAATTTAATACAAATATAAATGTTATTGATGTTTGACTAGTGATTGATTGACAGAACAATAACATAAAACAAATAGATATAGAGAGGCAACATTCTATTATTGTTTGGTTGCTAAATGTGTACATTTAGTTACATCTGATGTTGTTTAAGACTTTAGATCACTTGTCATTTGAAAAGAGCCGGTGGTTACAATAGCCAATTGTGCTATAATTTGTCAGCTAAATACACGAGGATTTAGTTTATATACTAATGCATATTAGGCTCGTCCCATATTTGTCAAATACGGAATAAATACGGGTTCAATCCGGAAAAAAACGGGATCCCGCAAAAACGGACGGAATAAGCTCTCTCCCGTTTCCGCCCCGTTTCCATATTTTTCCATAAATACGGAAACGATCATATCAAATGTAGAAAACGGTATGAGTCGGAACGAGATTTTTTCCGTCCGTTTTCAACCCTAACCATGACATGGCCATCACAACAGCAAGGGCGAGCTCATGCGCAGGGCCGGCCGTGACCAGGCCGGCGGCGCTCGGCCTCAGGCCTCCTCTGCGCTGGGGTCCACGCATTGGTGGGCTGGCTGCCCACGCCCAGGCCAAGGCCTCCTCCACAGGGAGGGTCACGTTGGGAGGGGCATGGGTGCCCACGACATGCACCATGGCCTTTGCGCCATGGAGTCAATCAGGGAGGAGCTGCAACGTAACAGTGAAAAACGAAGAATAGAAAGAAGAAACAATGGACTTTACTCATCGGAGAATAAGACCTCGCCCAAACCGAGAAGAAATTCGTCGATTGACGGAGATTCGAAAGTCCGATTGACAAACTAAACGCACCAAGACGAAGCCCTTGACGAGACAAACGCAGTGGTACCCTCGGATTTTGCCGACGACACACAAATTGAAAATAATAGCTCGCCGGAGTTGAAACCGCTCCGAACTTCGGCGAGCAATTCCGGAAGGTGGGGCATGAATCTTGGAAAACCGTTTTGTGATTCAGAACGTGCTCAGCAAGGAGAAGCCAACCATATATATATACTAGGTGTGTGCCCGTGCGTTGCCACGGAAGTAAAATATTAGTGTAAAACATAGATACGGGACGATAAACATCACTATGTTACGTAAAATCCGTGTAGCATAATATCACTGTAACACTAAATATTACAATGGTACATCCAAAGGAGAAGTATGAAAAGAAGCGGTGAGAGAGTGTGTGTGTGAAATAGGGACCTATGCACTTGCATCGTACGAAAAGCATACAATGGTACATCCAAAGGAGAAGTATGAAAAGAAGCGGTGAGAGTGTGTGTGTGAAATAGGGACTTATGCACTTGCAACCTTCAGTGTTTGGCCTGGTGTATGTCAAAAGCTTGTTCTGTATTGTTATTGTTCTACAAAACAAGAAAATCGTTACAGCTTCTTGCACGACAGCATGCCTCGGTAGAGCGTAATCACATAGATCTTTTTTTCACACAAAACTAACTGTCTCTAAGGGCTTGTTTAGGATTAAAGGTAATGGAGTAGATTGAGGGGGCTAGAATCCCTCACTACTTAATTTTGAATAGTGAAGGATTATAGCCCCCTCAATCCCCTCCCTTACCCTTTGTCCCAAACAAGCTCTAAAGTCGTATTTTGTGCAGGTAGATTGCCCTTCTCTTCCTGTACCGTATACCTAATCGCCTTCATTTTCCTACGAGCAAAATGACAGGATGGTGTGCTGCTCCTGCTAGAGACCAGATCAAAGGTAAAAAGGAATAGAAGTCGACAAAATGGAAGGGCGCACCGATTTCAGTTGTTCCACTTTAGAGTCAAGTCCTTTCTTGAGACCCTGGAGTTCCTGTAAGCAACACAATTCAATTCACCGGTGGTATGGGGTGTTCATTACTACAAGCACAGCCTTGAATTTCCAAGGTGAGTGAAAAAGGGCAGAGCAGAGAACTCACATTCTGGCATGTCTTGACCTGCGTCTCTACATTGGAGCGCCAGTTCTGCACCTCCTAAAGCAGAGGTCAGCCATTCACATCTCATCAGCATCTGATATTTTGGAAATTACAGAAATAAGTATACGACCCTAAAAGAAACCAATTTCAAGTAGTCATTACAAAAAACAAGAATGACATAATAAAATCCCATAAAGAAAAGTTCATGTGAAGCAACTTATCTCTAAATGCCACTCACAAACCTTTTGTTCCCAGTATGCTGAGACTACTACTGATCAAGTACACGAAGAAGATGGGACATGGAAATTCAATTCCCATGCTGGAGAAGGTACTGTGTGTATAAGTGTGCAGCTATGGTGGATGCTGAAATATAGTTAGAAAGCAGAAAACCTAGCTAAAGGGAATTATACTCATCTATTTGAAATTTTTTAACAGGGAATTATACTGTTGGAATTAAAGCAGATTTAAACCCCAAACTTGAACAGAGCATATGCTACTTGAAAGAATGATCAAACCAGAATTGTAACTGTCTTTGTGGTTTCTGCAGTGGTTTCAGTCAACAATGAAGTGGATTCAGATCCACCGCCTGTAGATGTTATTATTTCCTCTGATGTGACAGTTGAGGTAGATATATTGTTTCGCCGTCTTGGCCCAATACAAGTAGTAGAGGCAAACTCCTTCTGTTCCCTCAGAACGTATGTCAACAGAGCAGCTGTACCACCTCCCAGTGAATGTCCAACAACCTAAATAGATTTGCCAATTGCCATGAACACCCATCAATTGCAACACTTTGAAAGAAACATGTAAACATAGTTATGATGCATCATAAGTCATAAAAAGGTTATGCTGTAGCAATGCTCATACTCTAGCATCAAAGAGAAAGAAAATGGCTATGAAATAACTCAAACCTTTATTTTGAAGTCTGGGTACATCTGCAATGCTTGTGCCAGACAAGGCCCTGAGAGCTTTGCAATCCACCTAGCAGCGGCAACCATCCCAATGGGTCTCCGCAGCGGCAACCATCCCAATGGGTCTCCGAGCTGTAGCAATGCTCGTACTTCTCCGCGCGACCGCTGGTTCGTCCCGTGGGTCTCCGCGCGCGGGGGCGGGGCCGATTGGGCCGCTGCGGAGCGGGATTCTCCGTCCGCGTCCCCTACACGTTGAGGTTCCATGGCAAGATCAATGAACATCTAGTATTCGAATGGTAATGGCCTAAGACACCAATTTATCATATTAACCTCGGATGCATAACGTCAAGGATGTGAGTTCATACAGTACATTTCTAGCTCAAAGAATTATTCTCTACATTACTTTTATGGAAAGACATAAGTTAGGTTAGGTTAGTTATCTAGTCAGTTCGTATTAGGAAAATCTAGAGGTCAGTTTCCTAGTTCCCTAAGTTAGCTAGATGACCTCTCTTATAAACGCAGCCGAGTCTTTGTTTAGGGATCAACCAAGAACAAATCAAAGTTCTCAAAAGACCAACATGGTCAAAGCCTGCTGCCACAGAAACAACCCCTGGTTGATGAGGGAACCTATCGCTATTATCAATCATAACAATATTGAATGTCTAATAGCAATAGGAAACTTTATCTATCTTATATATCAGTTTCCTATTTGCATAAGTTCTGCTGACACCTGTGATGGTTGTAGTTTTTTACCCCTTACTTTTAGGTGCAACAATCAGTGCTAAAAGACATATAGCATACCTTGCCACACTGAGCAAAAAAAGATTCGACTTCCTCCAGTTTTACATTGTAAGGAAGCGGTGATGCAGCAACTGTCCTAGAGTCCACTTGCTCTATAACCTCATCTGGCTTCAACAACTCCTTAGACCTACCAACTTTCTTCCCTGTGGCAAAGACAATACTGAACCTTAATACAGGATATAAGCACCAAGTTACTGATGTATACAACATTCCAACTAAAGTGAGTATTTTTTTTTCATTTGAACCGTGCAGAAAATGTCCATATTAGTATGCGACCAGGTGATTCAGTGATAGTTATAATGTAAGGTCGAACATTCATCAGAATTCAGGAAAGGGCCATTGTTCTGACATTGCTGAAAATGGAAATGGAACATTGCCATATTCTGCTGAATGAAATTAAGCTTCTACACCATCTTAATTCAAAAATCAATTTTAACTAAATACTACTACACGATTTTTGCATAACACGTATGGACGAAAAGATAGAGATAACGAGCTTACCATCCTCTGATACGCGGAGCGCTGTGGAATGGCGCAAGATGTCGGCAACGCAAGTACGGTCTCCTCTGGCACTGTTTCTGGTTTCGCATCCCCTTCGAGACCTAGGTGTGACCTCATCCACGAGAAGGAACATATGAGAGCCAAGCTCACCACTAACCAATCAGCCCCGCACCCAAAAAGGAGATAGCCATGAATTAGCACCATGAATTAGCACCTGGAAAAATCTCAGAGAAAATTTTAAAAACATCAAAATCACCATGAATGAAATGCTCACCAGTGTTTATCGCGGTGGAGATGAACTGGATGCTTCGCCTCGCGATGACGTAGTTGCCATGTTGCTGCTACGCGATCCAAACGAAACCCAGCCAGGGATGAGGAACCGAGACTGCAATAGAAATCAAGCGTGATGGCGCTAAAGAAGGTGAAGAAGCACCAGCCTTCTCCATATACAGACATTCCCTTCCATACACAAGCTACAAACTCTACAGTCCTGAAAAAAAACGGTGCCCAGCCACCCAGGAGAAAATCACAAACTCATGATCAGATATACAGGAAAGGACAGTCATGATCTAAAGCTAAATCCTTGCAAAGAAACATGATGGATTCCATGTACATACCTCTTCGTATGTGTCGCCACTAACTATACTTTGTTCAGCCCCATCTGAAACATTTTTTGCATTAGGGTCTTGTACTCCTGGCTTCTTGACCACTCATCAATCTCTCTGGCTCGCATCACAGGCAAAGGGTGTGAAAGCTCTCTGGTTTGTGCGTTCCTGCAACATGTAAAGAGATTGAGAAAGAAATGTCATACAACACAAACACATATGCATTTCCACAACAATAATATCGTGAATCATGGTTCAAGTGATAACAGTTCTGACCGGATGTACCACCCAACTGGGTTCGATGCAGCCTTGTCGTACGAACGAGCTTGCTCCAGGAAGGCATCCACATTTAGCTTGTCGGCAAGAGATGGGCATCCTCCAGCCAATTTCATCAGAACAGAGATGACTACCTCTTGACAATCAAGAATAAGTATCAAGTGATGACAGACTTGTAGGATAAGCATTACAACACACAACAAGGTGTTCCTATTTTCAGACAGCCAAGAACAGAGATGACCACCTCAGGACAATCAGGAGTTTAGTATTAGGTGATGATACCAACTTGTAGAGTAAGCATGTATCCATTATATGTTAAAACTACAAGCTGCAGCTCTAATTCATCAAAATTGGAGAACAGCTGTTCTTTCTATGAACTAAAGATTGTTACTTGGAAGATGAATTGAAAACTACACAAACCTCTACTTTTTCTTGGAGTCATATATAATTTGTGGCCAGACCATGAAAAAAATCCACTTCAAGAGCAAAAGCAAAGACAAAAAAATAGCGCTATTTATTCTGCTAGTTCTTATGTTCAATACAAATCAATCTTATATTTAAAAATTGAGGTAGTTTCAGAGTTAAGGCAGTAAAGGTACCTTCGGGTCTTGCACCACAAGAAGAGCTGCCCTGTCACAAGTCAGCTCTGCAGCTCGTAGCCATCTATATAGCTGCTCTTCCAGAAAGCCAGTAACCATGCCGAAACCTTATAAAAGTGCATGTACTTACCATGAGATGTAGTTCAAATGAAGTGTATTTAGGTACATAGCCCACCAATCTAATGAGATTTCAAGTAGTCAGATGGTCTACCAGGGACAGTGTATGCTCCCATTGTGAGTATATTGGCAAAAGTGAGCCAAACACCATGATCGCACTTGAGGTGACCCAGCTCATGAGCCAAAACAGCCTAATTGAAACAAATCCAATATGATGAGTAATCAATGCATTCATGCAGTAGGTAAGCAAATAATAATTCTTGTTTTGATTGTTCATCTAGGCAATACCAGCCGATGAGTTTGTTTAGAGTAAACAACAATATGCAATTCCCTTGGAGTAAGCAGCTCCACAAGGCTTGTGTGAACGACAATGAATGGTTTTTTGCTGTTGATTGCTAAGGTGTAGGCATTTGGAACCGGATTCTGCCTTATGTACAAGTCAGGAGCTTCAGTGTTCAAGAGCTGCAAACATATAAGAAAACGATATACAACATCAAAGAGCCAACTATGTCCATACATTCCAATCTATATCAGAACAGAACTCTTAAGTCCTAAACCAATAAGTGCCTAACAATCAAATAAGTCGCAACTCCTAATGCAGTGGTCCAACAGTCATATCGAATGTACCAAAACAGCATAACAAATGAGCACCTATAGTTAGTGAAATGAGCTTAGTCTGTTTTGTTAGTTTTATTTAAAATTATGAGAAAATAGTAGTGTTAAGTTGTCTGTGTTCAGAATTTCTAGTATAACTGAAAATCTGGAAAAAAAATCCAATAGTGAAGAATCTCAGACTAAGTGTCTTTATATTTCACATGCCAAGTAGGTTAAAAAAACAAAATAATTTAACATTTAGTTTTTACAAATCGCTTCACACTTACAGTGGGATCGAGACCTTTGAGATCTAGATAGTGATCGTCCTGTGTTCTTTCGTTCATGTACCTACCACTACATCTATGAAAGCACAAATTTATTTCTTTTTAGTTTTTCATACAATGTTGCTAAGGACAACCAAGAGCATATATCAAAGGATAAAGAAACAAATAATGAACCTAGTTCTTGTTCTCATGCACATTTCTTGTGGCGTTTTTTGATTCTCCTCGCATAAACTATTGAAATTTCTCGACCACCAATGACTTGATGATTCATCTCGCGCTTGGCAACTGTAGCATCCTCAAGGTAGCGAAATTTGACAAATCCAAAAGCACTTAGTTCCCTGTAAAATTGACCAGTTCAACCAAGGATTAAGACGGAAAGAAGTCATTGTCATTCAACAAATATACTCTGTGTTCCAACAGATGGTTGTTCATTCCAATCCCAATTTAAGAAAGAACCGGTAAATACACTTAAAAACCTATTTATCAAAAAACAGGGAACATATACAACAAAACCATGCCATGATATTAAATGGGATTCTTTTTATTGCCAAAAGAACCAGAATTTTTATGAGATAATTTCAAGCCATGTGAAGTCTTAAAATAACTTATACGAAATCTTAAACCATCACTAATATGTAATATGTTGAATTAAGGGGATGATAATGTTTAATAGATAGAAAGCACAAACAGAAGAGCAACTAACCTGTAAGGATAATATTAAGAAGATCCATATTCCATCAAAACTATGAAATATGTGCCAAAATGAGCATATCTCCACAAAATTAACGTTTTCCATCGAATAAACATCACCTGCAGATTCATTCTCCTGGATGATGACCAGAATATGGCTAGGGCTTGATTGTATAGATGGCTTGATGCTTAGTTCTTTCCTGCAAAATTGGATATTTAGATAAACATACACAATAGGAACAGAAATAAGAACTCCAATATTATCAGAGGTCCAGCCCGGGGTTCCTGGCGATGCCGTTGAACTCGGCGTTGAGCATCCGGATGATCTCGGAGCTCTCGTTGTTCACCACCGTCTTCAGCTGCTTGTCCCACAGCACCTGAAACGCAATGGAACACTGGAATCAGCTCGGCTGTTGGGCTACTCTGCACTTCTGCGTGCTGGAAAGGAGGAGAGGGGGAATCAGATTCGCTGTTTGTTTGGTGGATTTGGAGTGACGGGATTGGAGGCTCACGGGGATGGTTGGCTTCCCAGCGTAGTTGGAGCTGGCGATCTCGTAGAGCTCCCTCACGCTCCGGGCGCCGTTGAGAGGGTTGGGCTCGGCGCCGGGATCCTCGTCGGCGGCGGCGGGGAACACCCAGCCCAGATGCTCGTCGCTCTCCTTGGTCCGCTCGAAGATGGGCTTCACGACCTACGATTCCGATGCAGCGCATCACGGGGAACTGGAATCAATCCACTGCCGAGCGAACCCCCGATCCGGCTTGCCGGCTCGCGATGGTGAGGGCGAGGCTAGGGTTACCGACGTACCGTGACGCCGATGGCGTGGTCGAGGCCCTTGAGCTTGAGGAAGGCGAGGCACCGGGATGCCCAGGGGCACGCGTACGAGACGTAGAGGTGGTACCGCCCTGCCACGGTGGGGAACCGCCCGTCCCTAGAAACGGAGCTCCGGAAGGTGGATGGCGACCGGTCGAAGTCGCCCGTGTAGGTGACCTCGTCCAGCGCCGACCGCGCAATCATCTGACGCGCGCGCATGAGTCCATGAACATAGCAAGCGTCAATCAAGAGTCCATGACGGCAGCATCTCGGTGTCGTGGGAGGGGATACGAGGGCAGAGCGACGGCGATGGACTCGTGAGCCTAGAAAAGTCCCTTGCCACGGATCGCATGACCCCGCTGCTCCCGCGGAGGACTCGGGTGGCCTAGGGTTCGGGAGAGGATCCCAGCGCCGCGCGAGGTCGATCTTGCGTGCGAAGGCGGTGACTCGCTTCTCCCCATGGCGCGGCAGATGGCAACCTATGCCATCCTGTAGAGGTTGACGATGCGGTCGAGGTCTATGTGGCTGCGCATGTCGACGCGGCGCCAAAGCGTGGGCCCGTCGCTTGCGACGCAACCTCAGGAACGACGCAGAGGATAGCAGAGACATGGCGGTGGACAGTGGAGATGCGGCCGAAGGGAAGAGTCGAGGCACGGATGGAGGGGGCTGCGGAGCCGCGCAGCGTGAGGCAACGCACGAGGACTGCCGGGCACACGACTTTCTTGGCGGACTGGCGAGCGGAGGAGGATGGGAGAGATGAGAATTGGGAGGCGGGCGGCGGCAGAGGGGAATTGCCAAGGCGGGGCGTGGGGGTAACGGTGGAACGGACGGTGCAGATCGACCGAGTAGAAACGAACGGCTCAGATTGGCTGAAGGCAGAACCAGGGGAGGCAGCCTACCCCTTAGAGCCTTAATAGATAGTATAGATAGATATAGCTGGGTTCAGACGAGATAAAAATCTAGGTCAAATTCGGATTTTACCATTTATTAAATTCAAAAAAGCCTAAAAACTCATATTTTTTGCTCAAAATATTGTAGATGCTTAAAAATTTATTGAAAACTCCTAGATATGTTTTTGCACCTAATGAACTAAAAACATATTTAAAGTTTCTAAAAAGATTTTAAGTATCTCAAATAAATAGATTTTGACTTCCGAAAAATAGAAAAATATTACGAAAAATATGAAAATTTACCGAAAGCTTCTGTGAGATATATTAACATGTTTCACACACCTTTTGTACTTAGAAACATCATGTAGTGGCACGAATGCAACAACCAAAGCACCTCTAGGGCTCACTCCACTAGGCTTACGCTAATATCAAACTAAATAATTCTTCATTTTTAGGAAAAGGGAAGAAAAACAAAGAAATGAGAGGGTAACACCAAAATTTTGTGGATATTACAAAATAAATTTTATACCCCAAATTCAAGACGTTATAGAGCACAAAACTTCAGAATTTTAGCAAAGATAAAAACTGAGATTGAGAAGTGATCAAAACCTGTGGGTCGTACCAGTGACCCTTCCTCAGATTAAACTTGAAAAACACAGACACCGTCGAAGTAATAAATTGTTGTGGATCCTAAAACTAGAGTCGTTTAGAGACGGGAAATATGAGTGCTAAAACCCTAAGCCAAAATAAATGGCAGCCAAGTGATCCTGAACTAAAGAGCCTACCCCTATATTTATAGAGGGTTATTTACATTTCCTAAACTAGCACTATTTATATAGAGCCTATCCATTCCCGGGGGCGAAATTGATCAACTTCTAAGTTTTCGATCCGACGACCACATCCTTCATACGAAGTTGCATCGTCTTGACGCACCCTCCACGATCATGCCACATTGCCACCACTAGTTCCCTCTGGAACCGTCGCCGCCGAGTTTTGAGGTCAAAACTCAGCAAAACCCGCCATCTGTAGCGCAGGGTGGTTATGAGGCTCAACCACCAAAACGCTGTGAGTATCGCACCGAGTGCATGTCCTCCATGACTAGACGTGTGTCCCGCCAGTCCTCGACCGCGTCGACAACACGGTCCACTCCACCGTGTCCTCGCGCGAGTGCGTGTCCCAGGTGTCAGCCACCATAGCTGGTCACCCAGTTGCTCGGTCCGTCAGCTAAGACCCATCTGTCACACCTGGTTTTAGAAGGCAAACCGAATGCGAACCATGTACGTGCCAGGATCAGTTATTCACGTACACAGCAGTTACATAACATGGACATCATCACACAGTGCTCAAAATAGTATTAAGAAGGGAAATAGTCGATTACATCATACGTCTGAGACGTCCATATAGTTCTTACAATAAATCAAAGTGCGGAAAAGAAACGTAGATAACCGCGGCCTTCACAGGCAGCCGACTGGGGGTTGCCGCTAACCCACACCTAGAACTCGTCGTAGTCTTGGAACTCCTGGAAGTCTCCTTCCACAGCTTCATCTTCGCCTGAGCAGTGGTTGCAATGCTGACAACCTGGGGATGGGGGGGGGGGTTTGGTGTGTAGAGCAAGGGTGAGTACACATCAACATACTCAGCAAGTATCCTGTTTGGCTGTAGTGGACTAGCTGTATGTGGGGATAAGTCAAGCAGTTGCTTTTAGTTGGTCAGATTATTACTTACTAGTAGAAAGCCAAGTTTTAGCATTAACCCAAGTTATTAACCCGATGTACCCTTTCCAAACGGAAAGAATACCACTTACCAGCACCATAGTCATAACCAGAACCATCGATCTCATAACCACCTGTACCAAAGTATCTCTGATCAAGTACCACTAATCACTGGAGCTCCCTTGGCCGCTCATAACCGTGAGCACGGCTGATATATCAGTTTTCAAACACTCTGCAGAGGTTGTGCACTTTACCCACAAGCCGTGATTCCCATTCTGCCCGGAGAGAGCTACTCCCCATTGACCACTACCTAGGTGGCCTAGCAGGGCATCACTACGTAGCCTTTACAAAGATTCCCCGGGGCTGTAGCCACCCGTTAGGTTTCCTAAATGCACCGCACTCCTCCCCAAGGGGCGAACCCAAACTTGGCAGAGCGAGCCGCATACACCGAGCCCCATTGACGGCACGACGGCTAAGTGAACTACACCCCGGATCCTCTAATTATTCAGCTAAGGGCGTCCCATTCCACCCTCATGGTTGCACTGTTTTCCCGGGCGGTCATCCATAGAACAGGTCCTTACGGAGAGGCACTCGAGAAACCGCTCGAGCCCCCTTGAAGGTCACAAGTATGATCATAAATAAGAAGGGGAAAACAGCGTATCATAGATAATCACATCATGTTCATTGATTAGAGTTGAGCAATAGCATAAAGCTAAACAATAATAATCCAACCCAAATAGGTAACCAAGGACATGGATAACAAAAGCTAGTCAATCCTTAAGTATAAATGTGTAATGCGGGAGGTGAATTAAAGAATGAATAGGACAGAGATAGGTCAAGGGACACTTGCCTCCACCAACCGACTGCTGCTCAGGGGCTTCTCCTGCGAGTTCCTCGGGCTCTTCGACCGGATCGTTCTCTATGCGATTGCAAGCATACATACATTCATCCATTCAAATTGGGAAACAAACAGTACATCATACAACGGAACAAATAAAGTGAATATGCATCAAGTATGACATTCGATATCGCATTCATTATGGTTAGAAAGAAACGGGAAAAGGTCTCGCGGGGGGGGGTTAAAGCTTATGCACTAATGATTAGTTACAATTGGTTCTAACAAAAGAATCTAGTTATATGCACTAATGGAAACCTAGTCATTTTTAGTTGACCAACATTAAACTGGATAAACAATTGATTATATGAATTAGCTAGCGTAACGGAATTCTAAATTAAGTTTCCTATTTCAATAACATGAACAATGATTAACCTACCTAAAATAAAATAAGTAACAGTAATGAAAGAAAATAAAAATAAAAAAAATAAAAAAGGGGGGGGGGGCTGAACCGGCCAGAGGGCGGTTGAACCGGCCTAGGGCAGGGGTGGGGGCGGCCGAGCCGGCGGCGCGCAGGGGCGACCGAACCGGGGGGGGGGGCTGGGCCGGCCGAGGCGGCGACCGAGCTGGGGCGGGCGGACGGTTGGGCCGGGGCGGGGGCGGCCGAGGCCGGGCGGCCACAGGGGCGGCCGAGCGGCGCCTGGGCGCGCGGGCAGGGGCGGTTGGGCCGGACGGCGGCCTGACCGAGGAGAGGGAGGGGAGGGGAGAGGGAAGGGAGAGGGGAGGGCTCACCGGGGATGGGGACGGGGCGGCCGAGCGGTGGGGCGGCCGAGCTGCAGGGGCGGCGGGCGGCCGAACCGGGGGCGCGCAGGGGCGGCGGCTAGGGCAGGGGGCGGCGGCTGGGGTGGGGAAGAGAGAGAATGAGAGGGAGGGAGAGGGATTTTGGGGGAATTGGGGGAAAAGGAGGGGCGGCTGGGCCAATGGGCCCAAAGGGGGGGGCGCGGGGGGGGCGGCTGGGCCGGCCAGGGGCGGCCCAAGGCGCGGGAGAGAAAAAGGAGGGGAGAGAGAAAGAAAAAGAAAAAGAAAGAAAAGGGAGAAAAGGGGTTTTTCTCCTTTTCGAAATCCGATCTTCCTAGATGAATGCACTTACATTTCTAAGCAATCGAAGAATGCATAGTTCGGCATGGTGCATCAAACAACATAAAGTATTTTTAGGGTTTTGCTTTATACGGGGTCTAAAGCCAAAACCCGCTATAATTTTGGAACAGATCAAGGTTTAGCAAGGGAACGAGAAAAAAGAAAGGGGTAACGCCTGAATTTGGTGAGAGAAAAGAAGAAAAAAATTCTACCCCCAAATTCAGGGCGTTACAAACCTATCCCCCTTAAAAGAATCTCGCCCTCGAGATTCAGGGTTGGCTAGCAAAGAGCTCAGGGTATTTAGCCATCAGATCATCTTCACGCTCCCAGGTTGCTTCTTCCTCAGAGTGATGATTCCATCTGACCTTGCACATTCTGATGGTCTTCCTTCGGGTGACTCTTTCTGCGACCTCAAGGATTTGCACTGGTTTCTCAACGTAGGTCAAGTCCTCCTGGACTTCAAGACCTTCCACTGGCAACTGCTCTTCTGGCACACGCAAGCACTTCTTCAACTGAGACACATGAAAGACATCATGCACAGCAGACAAATTCTCGGGCAAACTGAGCTGATAGGCCACTTCTCCACGTCTTGCAAGAATCTGATACAGACCAATGTAGCGGGGTGCTAGCTTGCCTTTCACTCCGAATCTTCTGACTCCTCTGATCGGTGACACTTTCAGATAGACGAAGTCTCCGACTTCGAAACTCAGCTCTCTTCTTCTTGTGTCTGCATAGCTTCGCTGCCTCGATTGCGCTATCTTCAGATTCTCTCGGACCATCTTGATGTTCTCTTCGGCTTCAAGCAAAATGTCTGGCCCAAACACTTGCTTTTCTCCAGGCTGATCCCATTGCAACGGAGTTCTACAACTCCTTCCATAGAGCGCCTGAAATGGTGACATCCTCAAACTGGCCTGGTAACTGTTGTTATAGGAAAACTCTGCATAAGGCAATCTCTTATCCCATCCGGACTGATCTTGCAACGCACAGGCTCTCAACATATCTTCAAGAATTTGATTGGTCCTTTTGGTCTGGCCATCTGTCTGCGGATGATAAGCTGAACTGAAATTCAGATGCGTGCCCAAAGCTTCATGCAACTGCTGCCAGAAATGAGAGGTGAACTGCGTTCCTCTGTCTGACACTATCTTCTTTGGCACACCGTGAAGACAAACGATCCGAGACATATACAATTCTGCCAATACTGCACTGCTGTAGTGGGTCTTGACAGGTATGAAGTTGGCTGACTTGGTCAAACGGTCCACTACTACCCAAATGGAATCGTAGCCGGCTCGAGTGCGAGGCAATCCGACTATGAAATCCATACCAATTTCATCCCATTTCCACTGAGGGATCTGCAACGGTTGCAACAATCCAGCAGGTCTCTGGTGCTCTGCCTTAATTCTTCGACAACTATCACACATAGCCACATGCTCTGCGATTTCCCTCTTCATTCCGTACCACCAGAATTTCTTCTTCAGATCCTGATACATCTTCTCACTGCCAGGGTGAATCGAATAGGCTGTCTCATGAGCTTCCTTGAGAATCAACTCCCGAATGGACTGGACATTAGGAACACACAAGCGGTCTTTGAACCATATTACACCTTCTGCATCCTCTCGAAAATCTTTGCTTCTGCCATCTAGAATCAGTCGCCGGATCTCACTGATTTTCTCATCATTCTTCTGCGCTTCTTTGATTTCGCGCTCTAAGGTAGGTTCCAACTCAACTGTGACTCCTCGCGAATTGTTCAGAAATCTGAGACTCAACCTGTCAAACTCTTTGGCCAACTCATAAGGCATCGGACGAGCGACCATCAGATTGACTTGACTCTTTCTGCTCAAAGCATCTGCCACTACGTTTGCTTTGCCTGGATGGTAATGAATCTCCAACTCATAATCTTTAATCAACTCTAACCATCTTCGTTGCCTCATGTTCAACTCTGACTGAGTGAATATGTACTTCAGACTCTTGTGGTCTGTGTAAACATCGCATTTCTGTCCATACAGATAGTGCCTCCATGTCTTCAGTGCGTGAACCACTGCTGCCAACTCTAGATCATGGATTGGGTAGTTCTTCTCATGAACCTTCAGCTGTCGGGACGAGTAAGCCACAACTCTTCCCTCTTGCATCAACACACATCCCAAACCTGTGTAACAAGCATCGCAATACACCGAGAAGGGCTTGTGCACATCAGGCAAGACTAGGACAGGCGCTGTAGTCAACTTCTCTTTCAGCGCTTCAAAGGCCTCTTGGCATTTCTGGGTCCACTTGAACTCAACCTTGTTGCCTAGCAACGCTGTCATTGGTTTCGCAATCTTCGAAAACCCTTCAATGAATCGCCGATAATATCCGGCCATTCCAATGAAACTCTTGATTCCTCGGGCATCTGTTGGCGCTTTCCAGTTCAGAATGTCTGCCACTTTCTTCGGATCCACAGCCAATCCTTCTTTGTTGATTATATGACCCAAGAACAGGACCTCACTGATCCAGAACTCACACTTGCTCAACTTTGCATACAACTGGTGCTCTCGCAATCTCTGCAATACCATCCTCAAATGATCTGCGTGCTCTTCTTCGCTTTGAGAATAAACCAGAATGTCATCAATGAATACCACCACAAACTTATCAAGGTAATCCATGAATACACTATTCTTCAAGTTCATAAAGAAGGCTGGTGCATTGGTCAAACCAAAAGACATCACTATGAACTCATACAAACCATACTTGGAAATGAATGCCGTCTTCGGAATGTCCGAAGGTCGGATCCTGAGCTGATGATAACCTGACCTCAAATCAATCTTAGAGAACACACTGGCTCCTCTCAACTGGTCGAACAGATCTTCTATTCTGGGCAAGGGATACTTGTTCTTGACCGTGACTTCATTCAAAGCTAGGTAATCGATACACATCCTTTTGGTGCCATCTTTCTTTTCCACGAACAAGACAGGAGCGGCCCAAGGCGAGGTGCTTGGCCGAATGTAACCTTTCTCTGACAGCTCATCAATCTGCTTCTTAAGTTCAACCAACTCTGGTTCGGATATTCTATAAGCTCTCTTGAAGATAGGGGCGGTTCCAGGAAGAAGCTCTATAGCAAACTCAACTTTTCGCTCTGGTGGCATACCCGGTAAGTCCTTTGGAAACACATCTGGGAACTCAGACACAACCTTGATACTCTCAATTGGGTCTGCTTTACTGCTATCGACAGCTATTTGATAACAACTTCCTTTCTTTGGCTCAGGCGGGACTAACTCGGTCACCACTTCCTCTCCTAGTGGGGACACCAACTTGATTGTCCTTTTATCACAACTGATAACTGCCTGATACTTATCTAGCCAATTCATCCCTAGGATGACATCCATTCCCTGAGTACCCATTACTATAAGGTTGGCGGGAAACGCTATCCCCCTTATTTCCACACTTATATTCAAACAAATGCTATCGGCTCGAATTCTACCACCGGCTGAGTCAATTTGAATGGGGGTTGACATGGTAGTAATTGGAAGATTATGTGCTTCTACCCATGATGCAGTAATGAAAGAATGTGTTGCTCCAGTATCAAATAACACTTCTGCAATATGGGAGTCGACTGGGAACATACCTACTATCATGCCGGGGGTCTCCTGAACTGCTTCAGCCTCCAAGTGGTTCAGTCTCCCATGATTGTAGCGCGGCTGAGAGCGATTGCCTGCTCCAGGCTGAGGCACATTCTGCTTTGCTGGGGCATTGGGGCCTGACTGCTGCTGGGCTGTCTTCTTCGGACATTGCATCACCCAATGGCCTTGCTCTCCACAGTGGAAACATGCTCTGTTTCCAACCTGAGCTGGTGCTGCCTGACTGTTCTGCTGGTTTGCTGGGGCAGGAAGACGAGGTGCCTGCTGATTCTGCCTCTAAAACTGACCTCCTGACTGATTGCTCTGACGGTTCTGGTACTGGTGCTGAGGATACTGCCTTTGGAACTGCTGATGCTGCTGAGGTGGACGCTGGTTCTGCCTGAACTGCTGAGGTTGATTGCCTGAGAAACGAGGACAATTGCTGCTTCCAGGCTGGGGTCCACTGATCTTGCGCTTACGATCTTCCGTCTCCTTACGCTTCCTCTCTGTCATGATTGCTCTGTCAATCAGGTGCTGGAATGTCGGGAAGGTGTGATTCATCAGTTGGTACTGCAGAGGGTCAACCAATCCTCTCAGTAAACGGTACTGTCGCTTGGCGTCGGTGTTGACATCTTCAGGAGCATAGCGAGACAATTGCAGAAACCTGTCTCGGTACTCACTGACAGACGATGGCCCTTGCTTGAGGGCCAGGAACTCCTCCTTCTTCACTGTCATCAGACCTGCAGGAACATGGTACTGACGAAAGCTACCTCTGAACTCTTCCCAGGTGATGGTGTCAGGATGGGCATGGGTGGCGAGGTAAGACTCCCACCATGATTGGGCTGCTCCTCTCAACAGACGGGGACCATACAGAACCTTCTCCCTGTCATCGCACTGAGCGGTATGCAACTCCCGCTCCACAGTGCGCAGCCAGTCTTCAGCATCCATGGGGTCCGAAGAATGAGCGAACGTTGGTGGATGACCTCTCATAAATTCAGCACGCTTGTCTCTGGGCATCTGAGGCATCTGAGGCTGAGGTGGTGCCTGCTGCTGTTGCTGCTGCTGCTGCTGAATGGCGGCCAAAGTCTGACCGATGGCTTGGACTGCCTGAGTCTGCATCAGAAACATCTGCTCGATCGACATTGGGGGCGGGGACGGCAGGTGCTGTTGCTGGGGCACCTCATCCTGCTGAGCGGCTCGCTCCTGCTGAGCACGCCTTCCTCCTCTACGCCTGTTCTCTGACATCTGCAGAATGCAACCACACATCAGAACTGATCTGGCCAATCTTGCAGCATAAGAAAAGAGTATAGAATCCTTCAACAGCACTGAACAGATGAGCATCTTCACTGATCTCCAACACAGACCGCACAACTTCTCAGATAAAGAGGAAAGTGGAATAAAAGGTTTCCCAACTATATAACTAACTCCCTTAACATATAATAGGTAAACCAAAATGCAGGGGATACCCACACTCTGGTGACAGTCATTACAAAGATCCAAACCAAACATAGTTCATCATGACAACCATAAATGCACAGGATATAGCAAACTACCCTGTCTAACTAAGACTAACTAAGAGCGAGACTAACGCTAAGACTGTAGCTTCTATGTATATATTTCGTATTAATTACGAGATCCAACTCTAACGATCTATGGTTCTAGAGTTATCTTGGTCTTGCAGTCGGGATTGCCATAAGACTGGTGTCCACGCTGAGGTGAGCGGTACGAGTGCTGAGTCCCGACGGGAGCGGGGGAACCACCATCCAGATGACGACGTTCCGCGCGCTCAGCCCGCAGCAGGGCGATCTCAGCACGAGCCCTACTCAGCTCGTCTAATGCATGGTCCAGCTCCGTGTTTAGCACGGCGGCTAGGTTGACTGTGCTGCTCAACCTAGGATTGCCCTCACCGACAGGTGAGACAATCACGCCTCCTGTGCTGCCAGATGAACGGCGGGGGTAATACTTCAGGTCAAGACCGTCAGCTGCCCCACCGAAAACCGAGCAGTAGTGCGAAAGCGCACGCCGTGCAGCATCTTGCATGGCTGCCTCAGCTGAGTCCCGCTCAGAGATAGAATAGTGCTCTGAGCAGGCCTCTGCACCCTGGAGACTGTTCTCCGGGCAGCGCACCAAGCAGGTTGCCTCCCAGCGGTCCGGGTAGACCCCGCGATGTGCTGGTAGACCACACAGCGATACTCGACGGACCAAGTATGCCGGTTAAATGCCCGACGTAGCAGGGTGTCGAGCGCATCGTGGAAGTGACACCCGCGAGCAGCGTCGCGAGTGATGGGTCGAGCAACCCATCCTTCCGGCTCAGGGTTAGCAGAGAAGTCGGTGTCGTGGCTCGAGCTGTCGTCGCCACCTCCGTCGTCTGGGTCTCCTCCAGCAGCTACTCCAGAAGCTGGGGCGCCTAGTGGTGGTGCAGGGGGCGCCTCCAGAGGAAGCATAGGGGAGCAGCTCCTCACAGACTCTATCTCCTGGTGGAGCGAGAAAGAAGAGCCCTGCTGCTCCTGTCGTCGACGTTCCTGCTCCTCACGCAGGCGATGGTGTAGTCTCTCCAAGTGGCTGGACTGTCCGGCCACGGGACGGCGAAGCGGACGCTCAGCAAGGCGAGAGGGTAAGAAGGGGATGACTGACTTTCGTGCAGTGTGTCTAAGTCGAGCCATCTACAAAAGACATTGCAAGCAAAAGGGTAAGAACAGAATTAATATGACCAGCAAATAATGAACCACAAGTAAATGAAGGATTAGAATAAAACATGATTTTCAGCAAGGTATAATATATAGTAGAACATAGGTTTGGTCGGTATGACCAACTTTTGAAGAGATATCAAAGTCAAGGCAGGGACAGAGGTCTATAGTCCTTAGAACGACCATTCTATTCTAGGTTAGCGGTCCTACAGTCAGCACGGCTCTGATACCACTTATGTCACACCCGGTTTTAGAAGGCAAACCGAATGCGAACCATGTACGTGCCAGGATCAGTTATTCACGTACACAGCAGTTACATAACATGGACATCATCACACAGTGCTCAAAATAGTATTAAGAAGGGAAATAGTCGATTACATCATACGTCTGAGACGTCCATATAGTTCTTACAATAAATCAAAGTGCGGAAAAGAAACGTAGATAACCGCGGCCTTCACAGGCAGCCGACTGGGGGTTGCCGCTAACCCACACCTAGAACTCGTCGTAGTCTTGGAACTCCTGGAAGTCTCCTTCCACAGCTTCATCTTCGCCTGAGCAGTGGTTGCAATGCTGACAACCTGGGGATGGGGGGGTTTGGTGTGTAGAGCAAGGGTGAGTACACATCAACATACTCAGCAAGTATCCTGTTTGGCTGTAGTGGACTAGCTGTATGTGGGGATAAGTCAAGCAGTTGCTTTTAGTTGGTCAGATTATTACTTACTAGTAGAAAGCCAAGTTTTAGCATTAACCCAAGTTATTAACCCGATGTACCCTTTCCAAACGGAAAGAATACCACTTACCAGCACCATAGTCATAACCAGAACCATCGATCTCATAACCACCTGTACCAAAGTATCTCTAATCAAGTACCACTAATCACTGGAGCTCCCTTGGCCGCTCATAACCGTGAGCACGGCTGATATATCAGTTTTCAAACACTCTGCAGAGGTTGTGCACTTTACCCATAAGCCGTGATTCCCATTCTGCCCGGAGAGAGCTACTCCCCATTGACCACTACCTAGGTGGCCTAGCAGGGCATCACTACATAGCCTTTACAAAGATTCCCCGGGGCTGTAGCCACCCGTTAGGTTTCCTAAATGCACCGCACTCCTCCCCAAGGGGCGAACCCAAACTTGGCAGAGCGAGCCGCATACACCGAGCCCCATTGACGGCATGACGGCTAAGTGAACTACACCCCAGATCCTCTAATTATTCAGCTAAGGGCGTCCCATTCCACCCTCATGGTTGCACTGTTTTCCCGGGCGGTCATCCATAGAACAGGTCCTTACGGAGAGGCACTCGAGAAACCGCTCGAGCCCCCTTGAAGGTCACAAGTATGATCATAAATAAGAAGGGGAAAACAGCGTATCATAGATAATCACATCATGTTCATTGATTAGAGTTGAGCAATAGCATAAAGCTAAACAATAATAATCCAACCCAAATAGGTAACCAAGGACATGGATAACAAAAGCTAGTCAATCCTTAAGTATAAATGTGTAATGCGGGAGGTGAATTAAAGAATGAATAGGACAGAGATAGGTCAAGGGACACTTGCCTCCACCAACCGACTGCTGCTCAGGGGCTTCTCCTGCGAGTTCCTTGGGCTCTTCGACCGGATCGTTCTCTATGCGATTGCAAGCATACATAAATTCATCCATTCAAATTGGGAAACAAACAGTACATCATACAAGGGAACAAATAAAGTGAATATGCATCAAGTATGACATTCGATATCACATTCATTATGGTTAGAAAGAAACGGGAAAAGGTCTCGCGGGGGGGGGGGGGGGGTTAAAGCTTATGCACTAATGATTAGTTACAATTGGTTCTAACAAAAGAATCTAGTTATATGCACTAATGGAAACCTAGTCATTTTTAGTTGACCAACATTAAACTGGATAAACAATTGATTATATGAATTAGCTAGCGTAACGGAATTCTAAATTAAGTTTCCTATTTCAATAACATGAACAATGATTAACCTACCTAAAATAAAATAAGTAACAGTAATGAAAGAAAATAAAAATAAAAAAAATAAAAAAGGGGGGGGGGGCGGCTGAACCGGCCAGAGGGTGGTTGAACCGGCCTGGGGCAGGGGCGGGGGCGGCCGAGCCGGCGGCGCGCAGGGACGGCTGGGCAGGGGCGGCCGAACCGGCGGGGGGGGGGGGCTGGGCCGGCCGAGGCGGCGGCCGAGCTGGGGCGGGCGGACGGTTGGGCCGGGGCGGGGGCGGCCGAGGCCGGGCGGCCACAGGGGCGGCCGAGCGGCGGCTGGGCGCGCGGGCAGGGGCGGTTGGGCCGGACGGCGGCCTGACCGGGGAGAGGGAGGGGAGGGGAGAGGGAAGGGAGAGGGGAGGGCTCACCGGGGACGGGGACGGGGCGGCCGAGCGGCGGGGCGGCCGAGCTGCAGGGGCGGCGGGCGGCCGAACCGGGGGCGCGCAGGGGCGGCGGCTAGGGCAGGGGGCGGCGGCTGGGGTGGGGAAGAGAGAGAATGAGAGGGAGGGAGAGGGATTTTGGGGGAATTGGGGGAAAAGGAGGGGGCGGCTGGGCCGGCCTGGGGCGGCCCACGGCGCGGGAGAGAGAAAAAGGAGGGGAGAGAGAAAGAAAAGGGAGAAAAGGGGGGTTTCTCCTTTTCGAAATCCGATCTTCCTAGATGAATGCACTTACATTTCTAAGCAATCGAAGAATGCATAGTTCGGCATGGTGCATCAAACAACATAAAGTATTTTTAGGGTTTTGCTTTATACGGGGTCTAAAACCAAAACCCGCTATAACTTTGGAACAGATCAAGGTTTAGCAAGGGAACGAGAAAAAAGAAAGGGGTAACGCCTGAATTTGGTGAGAGAAAAGAAGAAAAAAAATTCTACCCCCAAATTCAGGGCGTTACACCATCACTCGTCCTTCACCACTCCTAATACATCAGCACGAGCCCGCATAACCTTCACCTCAGTCGTCGACCACTGTCCATGTGCTCCACACCTGCACTCCACGTACAAGCCGTCCGACATGGTTGCACATACATAATCTCACACTCTAGTCAGTCCAATGAATACCCCAGAGTGCTACCTGTTAACAATCACTCATAATCAACTTAAACCACAAGGGACAAGTATGCTGGAGATTGTCTTATATTGTTTTTAGCTTCTTAAAAACCTTAAATGAAAAACAATTAAAATGCGAAAGTTGTAGATCTTGTTAAGGTATAATTTTGATAAAAACATTATTTTTATCTAACTTTCTATAAAATATGGTTTTTTAAGATCGAGTTTTTTCATATTATTTTGGTTATGGTCAGCAGATCGTGTATATAGCCGTGCAAAACACTGTTTTGCACTGTTTTACACTATGAATTATATTTTTTTTATGTAGTAGAGTTCGAAATAGAAGATAATCTACTAAAGATAACAAGGTATTTTTATTTGTCACATCCATCGAAGTGTCGTGACAACATTTTTCACGTGAAAATTACCGTCTAACACATGATAGATTTTGTGTACCAATGCATGTACCATATCGTGAATTGGCCCAAGTCAGATACGTTGGCGGCTTGGCGCGATTAAAAGGATAAAAAAATAAAAAAAAAACATGTGGCCGTTTTTCAAAATAAAAGTAAAAAAATAATAAACATAAAAAATCCCACCGGCAGTAAGGAAGATTACGACGCGTGGTTATCCATCCTGTAGGCTGTTCGCTAGCGTCTCGCCTCCTTTTTATACGTGATGGCATTACGCACCCTACGAGAGCAGAGGGAACCCGTCTCTATCTCCACCCAATCGTCTTCATGGAGAAGAAATCGGCAGCTGCACCTCCCCGGCAAGCCGCTGCGGCAGAGGGTGGAGCAGAAAAGGAGATGCCGACAACGCTCCTCGACGCGTACGAGGTGGAGTGCATCCGGCGGGAGCTGCATCGGCTCGTCATGAAGCAGAACCAGAGCGCCGACACCGCCGCGGAAGCGCCAGGCGCGCATGCGCCTGGCCACCGCCACAGCGTCGATGGCCACCGGGCGAGCAGCGCGAAGAAGGCGACGAGCGCCAAGAGAGTCAGTCCGTCGCTATCGCCACCGCCACCGCCACTGGGACACGAGAAGGGCCGCCGCGGGGTGCGGCTGCTAGGGCGGCATGCCGTCGGGATCTGCAGCGGCACCCTGCCCTTGGCCGCCGCTCCGGTCGGCGGCAGATGGCGGCGCGCTGTGGCGATATGCGGCGGCGGCACCACCGCGCCCGTGGACGACGGCAAGAGTCGGCGGCCGCGCGGGGGCTACCGGGAGGTGGAGAAGGTGTAGCACGCCACTAGTCGGACACTAACAGTCGCCCGCATATATAATCTAGGAAGTGCTCTGGTCGTCGTCGTCGTCGTCGTCGTCGCGCGCGCTGGTTAGGAGGAGTCGACAGTGGTTAGGAGCTTCTTCTTGTGTGTGTCTCTAGTTGGTGTTTTGTTTTCTCCATTGCCAAAGAATAGCATCCCTAGCTAGACCTAAGGCACTAGTATCCATTGTTTGTGTCTCCATTGCTGCAAAATAAACAAAAAAATATATAATTAGTCGATGAAAAAAAAACTGAAGCACTAGTATCTACGGATTGGAGTAGCATGCACACAAAAAACGGGCAGGCGCTACAGTTTTGCTTCCGTTTGAAAATCTGTTTGCTCTGGTTTCTCGTGGTACACGGCGCAGCGATCGGTACGGTAACAAGAAGATCCTCTTTGGGTTGACCGTTGGTGCGTCGCCGCGTGCCCTTTCGCTTGTCCTTCGTATGAATGACGATGGGTCGGGCGGGTGCAGCGTACGCACACTCAAATCCGAAATCTTAATTGTAAACCCGACTTGAATCGGAACTCAGAGTTGGGTAAATTGTCACTTTTGAACCCGAACTTACTGGACATCCGAAACCCGCCGGGTAACTTGAAACAGTACATACTTTATATGTGAATTATATATATAGCAGTTCACAAAAAACAGTTAAGTGAAATGAATGGGAAAACACAATTTAATTAACACATTAGAGTATCTCCAACAATGCTTCCTATATATAAAAATGCCCTAAAATTAAAAATAGATATATTTCATATAATTTAATGTACCAACAAAAAATTAAGCTCCAACAGTAAAGCCCTAGGTCAAGTGATTAACCAAAATCTGTTAATATACCCCGTTCGTTAGGAAAAAAAAGTTTTGTGAAGCGTCCATTTATTTAGATCTATATATAGGGTAGTCCAATAAAGTGCAGTATATTTGTGGCATTTTAGAAGACGACCTGTAGTTTTTGACATTTTTTTTGTAAAATAAAGCACGGCTGGAGCAATTTTTTATAGTTTGAATAGTATAATTTAATTTGGGACCAAGATAAGACACAGTTGGAGCAGTTTTTTTTGTAGGTTGAACCGTATAATTTAATTTGGGGTCAAGATAAGACACGGTTAGTGATGCTCTTATAGCAGTTCACAAGTCACAATACCCAATATGAGCATCTCACAGCCATAAACTCATAAATTCATAACGTCACAACTCAAAACTCACAAAACAGTGAAACACATTACAGAGCAGCTGCACTGTAGCTCACAACACGACCAGCCATCACACAACAGATACATCAGATTGTAGTTACCAGTTCAATACAGCACACTGCCATTCCCCATTCCTACTCACGGATGACAATTCGAACTGTTGTGGCACAACTCAAACAGGACACTGGACATAGCAAGCTTAACTCAGTTGCCAGTCTCTCGCACAACTCAAACAACAGACAACAAGCTTAACTCGCCTTGCACAACTGAAACAGCACACGATCGACAGCTACATTAGCAAGTCGACATAAACATTACGAGCTATTTAAAAATAGCAAGCTTAACTCGCTGCTCACAATTCACAAGTCGTAAACAACAAGCTCAATTCACAGGCCGTGAACAACAAGCATTCAACAACTGTATTTTGTATCTAGGATCTAATACAGCAGCCACAACCATCAAACCATGTACATCTGACCAATACTTGTTGAATTTCTCTTTCATTCTAGAAGACATTTCTTCCACTCTGGGGTTCTCACTTCCTAAAGCCAAATAAATATTTGTGATCTTGGGAAAGAAAAGGTTGGCTGTGCCTGTGACATATCTAGTGGCTGACAGAAGCTCAGTTACATCATAAAACATCCTTAGTTTATCACATAGCTCTTTAGCAATCTGCCAATCATCTTTAGTTGGGTTGTTTGGAGCACGAGAAGCAAGAATGAAATGATCTTGAATTTATATCCAAAAGGTTTTTTTTATACTTTGATGTTTTCCTTTCATATTCGACATATTATCATATTATTGTTATGTCAAATTATCTATATCAAGGTGTAGCGCTCAAGGCTCTTCAATTCCTCTTGTAGAACGTCAAATAATCCTTGTCTAGTGGTATCATTCACATCTACAAAAATTAAGAATGATTCTTCAATGCAAATAGAACTTGAAGATGTATCATCGTACCTAATTATCAAAGACATCCGCTCTTGGTGGCTTGCATTAGGAGTACAATCAAGTAGAACTAAGAATTATTTTGCTTGGTTTACCTTTCCAATAATTGTTGACCTGATTGCAGTAGCTAACAAATTAATTAACCCATTTTGAACGGAAGGGCCAAGATAATGATCACAAACTTTATCATTGGTGATGCGGTGAACATGCTCTTTGATCATTAGGTCAAATTTAGCCAACATTTCAACTAGTCCTAAGAAATTGCCATTGCTATCTTGATCCGATCTACTATTACTGCCATGAAATGCTATATTATGTTCTACAAGAAATTTACAATTAGAAGAATCCTAAACAAAACTTTTCTCCAATGCTCTCTTTCTTTTTCAAGTTCTCGTTGAGCAACTTTATCAATCATTTGATTGTTCTGCAACCTAAGACACAAGTCATACTATGTTGCCACATATGTGACATGTTCTCTACTAGTTTTATGCTCTTTAATTATCTGCCAAGATGAGTCCAGTCACTGAAACCCTCATTCGCTAGATCAACCTATTATAAGACCTTTTCTTAATAACTTGAAGCAAAAATAAAATTCTATGTCAAGTTGTTTGCTATATACAAGCCATTCTCTATCATATTTTCTCCGTTTGTGAGTGTGAGAGTGTATGATAAGGCAGAAAATCTTATAGGCCCCGTTTGTTTCGTTGGAATTGAATTCTATTCTAATAATTATAATTTACGTCCCGTTTGGATCATTGGAATTGAATTCCATTCTAATAATAGTAATTTAGACATATATTCATTAAGCTAATTCAGTTTTATGCAAAATATATTTGTATACTATTATTAGCAAGATGTCGGAGATATTTATGTGCTACATTTTTACTATAGAGGAGTGAGACGAAGAGTGTCATGTAAGTTACAGAGTAGAAACAAATTCTACTAATGCATAAAATCATTTCCCACTCTTCACCCTATGAATTTGAGATAGGCTTATATATAAACTTTGGAAAGTGGTGGAATGTCAAATTCCAAACTAAATAAGTTATTTTATTGAGTGAATTCCAATTCCTCTAAAATGAAGGGAGCCAAACGCCCCGTTTGACAAAACTAATTGAGTTAATATATTTATTTATGTAATGTATTGTATGTTATCCTAAATCATATCAGATAGATATTTATACACTACATTTATGTTATAGAAAAACAAGTAAAAGAGTGTGCTATAAATTATACATTAGAAAAGTAACATGTAAATCTATAGAATTAATTTCAATCTCTCGCCCCCATGAATTTGAGATATGTTTATATATACACTTTGAAAAGTTGTGGAATGTCACGTTATAAAAAATAGACTATTGCATTAGTTAAATTCCAATTCCTCAAAATGAAGGCAAACAAACGGGTTCATAGAGAATTTGTCCTGGCCATGCTTAGTACACAAGTCTCTTTTGGACCCCTTTTGTACCAAAATATCAATTATTTTAGGATCAAGTGCATCATTACCTTCTAGAGATTTAGCAGGCTGAAAAGAAGTAATGTTGTCGTCGATAGTATTAGCATCATTACCTTGATGGGAAGTATTAGCATTATGCTCTTCGTCGACAATCATCGGAAATGGCAGTATTACCATCATCGGTAGCATTTGTAGCAGCATGAACCTCAATCTCTATTGCATCATCACCACAACTGCCATCAGCGTTTCACAAAAATGTATCAAGAGCACCATTTTGAGATTGAGCTGCTGCTTCTAGCCTTTTTATTTCTTCCTAGGCTTCTCGACACGAGAATCGTACTTTTTATTTCTATTATTCATGATGAGATAGAAGGAAATAAATGTTATCCTATTTTTATAAACCATAACTAAAATTTGTTCAAACATTACATCTACTGATCTATATCTTCAAACTTGGCACTAGTTGATCAGTTGAGGCCGATCGTTTTAGTAACTCGATGATTAAGCGACCAAATGTGCAAATTCCTGGCTTCCTGTGACTTGCCTAACTAGACATTGAAGCATGATTATGATAGATTTATTAATTACTTAGATGACCAATTGACTATACACTCTGATTCTTGAAAATTTAAAAACACAACTAACCTCAACGAACATCGACCTGAAGTTCTAGACAATGGTTGATCAATGGTCAGTAGAGGCATTCGTCGAGTTGCCGAGGAAATTGGCTGATGACAGGTCATGTCGTGTGTTAGGCAGAGCCCGAACGTGAACCCAATCATGGCGCGAAGGGGCCTTCGACCCATCGCGTCGTTTCGACTAACCAGTACACATGAAAGTGGGCGAAGAGGCCTTTGACTCTTCGATCGACTGTAACTGAAGATGAAGTCAAGATGGATTCCAGAATAGTCACATGCCAGATAGAAAAAGACTGCACAGCTCGGGAGCCTGTCGTGCTACAGTATTTATCTGGCTTGTTAAGCCTTGAAAGACAGTTTCAAGGATTCACAGTCCAGAATATCGACTGCTCCAAGAACGTGGAACCAGACGCGCTAGCGAAGGCCGCCTCAAGAGGAGACCCCCTCCCCTTCGATATCTTTTATCAAGTCATTGAAATACCTACCCTTCGTATGGCAACCAGATTTATAAGTCATATCAGTCAGCATGATTAGCTAAGAAGACTGGAGGGCCCAGATAATCTCCTACCTGCGAGGTCACTATCACCCAGCCGATCCATCGGAGGTGTCTAGGCTTAAATACAGGTGCTGCCAATATACAATCATCGAAGACCACTTGTACGTGCGAGGAATTGTTCAACCACTTCTAAAATGCATCACCAAGCATGAGGGCAGAGAACTGCTAACCGAAGTCCACGAAGGATTCGGCGGATGCATGTGGGCCCTAGGGCCCTCGCTTCCAAGATCACGCGACTAGGTTTTTTCTGGCCTAGAATTGTCAGCGATGCCCAAAACACTGCTCGGAACTGCAAACTCTGCCAGATGTCTACACCAAACAAAGGGGGGCCTTCGTAGAAATCCAAATTGATCGCCCCAACGTGGCCATTATAGCGATGGGGCATAGACATCAGCGGTCCTCTCCCAATAGCTCAAGGAAACCTTAAATATGCATTCGTTTCAGTCGAATACTTCACAAGGTGGTTAGAGACGAAGGCAGTCTCCGTCGTAACATCGAACGCAGCGCAATTTTTTCCTTGCAAAACATCATATGCAGATTCAGGGTCCCCTTCGAGATACCATATGTTGGAACTTACTCTCCTGGGTGTTGGAACTTGCTCTCAATCGCAAGGAGGCCAACAAGGGTGAACAGAGGTGACAACAGGGTTACGTGCTAGGAGGCAATAGCTCTGTTCAAAAACTGGCCTCCCACGGGCACTATACAGGGGTATTTATAGGTACCTGAGCGCCCAGCGCCTTGTGCTAAGTATGCATGTGCCCTCAGCTACCTAGGTTACCCCTAGAATATTCCCATAAAGCGGGGGTTACAGACTGTAATTACAGGGATGCCTTTACAGGTTAGGCCCGTAACCGGCGGCGGCCACGCAGGGTCCGTTACAATGGGCCGGGACGCACGTGGGCCTCTGAGCTGGACGAGGCCGCACTGTGGGATGACTTCGTCGCCAGTCTTCGTCTGGTGCCGATCAAGCGAAGGGTGTCCCTGCCTGTTCTGTCTCTGTCTGACCAGCGGTTATCAGCGAAGACTTCGAGCGAGGGGTGGCGCCTTTGCCTTCGCCCCAACATTTGCCCTCCGAGGGACCAGTTCGACAAAGTCACCTGGCGCCGAAGACGTCGCTAGATGGCGGAGACGCTACCCTCGCTCGAAGTGGTTCCGCGGGGGTTTTTGATGTGACCGTTGATGGACGGCGTACTGTTGGATTGCGGGTTTCCCGAAGCGCCGCGCCCTGTCGGATTGCGGGTTTCTCGAAGAGCCGCGCCCTGTCTATAAAAGGGGGCGGGGGTCGGCGCTTTTTGAACTTCGCCTTCCGCGCTCCGTGAAAACTCTAGCCGCCCGCCGTCTTGCTGCCCGTTTGCCCGCCGTGCTCTTGTTCGCCGGAGATCTGGCTCGAGTGAAGCAGACTGCCCGCCGCCGCCGACGGTACGTAACGATGCCGTCCTCTTCTTCTTCCGCCGCCGCTATGCCGCCGGCCGATTCCTCTCCGCCGGCCGCCGCCTCGTCTGAGGAGACGCTGAGTAGTTTGATGGCGGAGGAGTTGCGCGCCGGCGATTCTATTGATTTTGGCGTGTCGCGGATGACGTCAGCCCGCGTTCAAGATATGCAGCGGTTGGGTTACTTTGGCGGCGGAGTTGCTCGTGCTCCGGGGACGGAGGAAGTCCCCGAGCCGGAGGGTGAGTTGATCGTTTTCGAGGCGTTCTTCGCCGCCGGTCTCCGCTTGCCTGCGCACCGGTTTGTTGGCGAAGTCCTGCGTAGGTTCAACGTTCAAATACATCAGCTGACACCAAATGCCGTGGTGGCGTTGTCGAAGTATGTCTGGGCGACGACTTCGTACGGCGGACAGCCATCGGTTGAAGTTTTTGCGAAGTATTATTGTTTGCACTGGCAGAAGAGGATGATTGGGGACGAAGTTGCTCTGTTTGGGTCATGCACATTCACGCCGAAGACCGGTAAGACCACAATGCAAGTAGTGGAGTTGGTTCCATGCGCCCGCAACAAGTGGGGCAACTGGAATGAATTTTGGTTTTACGTTGCTGAGGGTACCGTCGAAGGCCATGAGGGACTCCTTGTGTCCGAGATGTGCTCTCATTATTACTCAGCGTATCCGCCCTTTGAAGTGGCAGAGGAGGATGCAGACGAAGGGGCCCTTCGGTGCGCCGCCGGTCAGAGCAGTGGGCGCGATTTAGTTGAAGAGTTCGTGGCGTATGGGGTGTGGCCCTTGGCGCATGGCTGGGCATTGGGCGAAGTGTGCCCTCGCCAGATGCCTTTTCACGGTGGAAGGGTGGTGCGAAGTCCTGCCTTCGCACTGAATCTGCGAAACCGCGACCCGGCCGCCTTTGTGCGTGATGCGGAGGGTGGGGCGGTGCGGCTCGTGGGACGTTACGTGCCGAGGACGAAAGGCCAGCGCAGCTTTGATATCCGCGGGTCAAATGACCGCTTGAACAGGGTTTTCAAATTAAATCAATTGCCGTATGACGGCTATCCTGGTCAAGACGACGCGGACCGCCGTGGAAAGAAGCCGGTGGTGGAGACTGGAGACGACCCTGCGCCGGCGGCCGCCCCCTCCTCCAAAAAGAGAAAATTAGGTACTGCTATGGGAGGACTTGGGGTGTCTGATAGTTTTGCTAGAGAGTTGATGAGGACGTGCGCGGCCCCGGGGGGAAGGATGTCTTCGCCCGAGCTCCGGGAGTCTTCGGCTCGGATGCTGAGGGTTACCGGGGGTTGCTGGCCTAGGAATGTTCCTATCCCCCGCGCGGCTGGCGAGGACTGTTTTACATCTCGCATGGTTCGTGAATGGAGAGTTTTTCCTTACGGGCAGAATATTGCTGCTGTTGTGTCGGCAGTGATGGACAAAGATCGCCAAGGGGCAGCGCAAAAACGCCAGGCGGCTGTCAGGCTTCATGAAGCTAGGCCGAAAAGGCAGCGGGGGTCTGCAAAGGCTGCGGCCTCCGGCGGAGGCAAACCGCCGCTGGCGGCGAAGCCGGGCGCCTCTACATCTAGCAAGGCGCCGGAGGCAACGGCAGGCGCCGGAGGCTCCAAATCGGCGAAGGTGGTGCCTCCGGTCAGCGGAGTGGCGGAGGTCGTGAAGGCGGCCCGAGCGTTGCCGTTGTCGAGCAAACGTGTTGCCGACTTCGGCACCGATATTAATGTGGACGACTATCTTGGTGGTAAGTCGTTGGCTTTTTTCTTTAATTCGTTGATACGTTACAGGGCCAGACGAAGGCCAGCTTGCTGTAGTTGCGCCTGCCGCGGCGATCGCGACGGCTGCCATAGTGCCGAAGGCGAGGGGCGAGGCCCTTGGCGCCGGAGGCGAGGTGTCGGCCCTTGCAGTTGTCAGGGACGAGGCGGGCGCAGCGACCCGCCGGCTGAAGGAGGTGACGGAGGCGCTGAGCTATACTCTCTCCTTTTTTTTGGGCAACGGCCTTTCGTGTGCTCTGCAGGTGGCTGACTTCGCCAGCCGTACTGCGTCGGGGGCCCTCACGGCAGCTGTGTCTGCCGAAGTCGAGAGACTTCAGACGCAACATGCTGACGCTGTCCGTGAAAAATCGGCCTCCGACAGCAAGTGCCGTAAACTGACGGACAAGGTGGCCGCACTGGAGAGGGAGAAGGCTGACCTCTGGCGCCAACTGGCGGGGGAGAGGAGGGAGACCAACGAGGCCATCGCCAGGGAGCAGGCTGCGCAGGCGGAGGCCAAACTGGCGCGGGCGGAAGGCAATCTTGCCAGGGAGCGCGCCAAACAGCTGCAGGAGCGGCTCACCGCCCTGGAGAGCCGCGTGAAGGGGGCCGAGGCCGCGACGCGCGCGGAGGCTGAACGGACGCGCACACAGCTTATGGATACATATCGTGAGCTGGGTGCGCGGACCGGTGACTTCGAGGTGCCGGACCGAGAGCCCGGGCTTCGCTGTCTGGAATGGGTGCAGGAGGAGCTGCAGGAACTCCCCGCTGTCGTGGGGGGGGGGGGGTTTATGTCGTACGCCTCCCTGGTCACCTGCGAGGGGGCGATGAACGCACTATCCCGCGAAGGGTGCCAGCACTTCGAGGTCTTCGACCAGGCAGATGAAGATTTTGAGCGAGATGTCTATAAGGTCGAAGACCCCGTCGTGAAGGAATCCGCCGGGGCCCTCTATGACCGGATGTGGGGTCCGCACGGTCGTGAGGTGGTCAGGGAGCGGGCCGAGACTGCGAGGGCTCAGGTAACATTGTTGTTTGTTTGGCGTTTGCTGGATGTGGGCTATGCGTGTGTTTGCTGAATTTTGTGTGTTTTGTCTTAGGCGGCGCGTGGCGAGCGGGTGGACGACTTCGGGGCGTTGAACAGCGCGCTGCCTGACCCGGAGCCGACCCCTGTGGAGGCCGCGTCTGGGGTCGCCCTGGAGCCAACCTCGGAGACCGCGGAAGACGCACCTGATGCCCCCGCAGCAACTGCGCCGAGTGCTGAAGATCCCACGACGGTGGCGGCGGAAATAACAGCGGGAGCAGCGGCAGAGCCAACGGCGGAGGCTCCCGCAGCGTCAGGGCCTTCGCAGGTGGCGTAGTGGGTGTATAGGGTTGGGGAATTTTGGATATGTTGCTGAATTTTGGTTGCTGCGCAGGTTCAAGATTTTGGGCCTGCGCACGCAACCGCTACTACTGAATTTTTGGCGGCTTCGACCGCGGAAGGTGGTAATGAATATGGTGGATCTGCATCTGAGTTTTTTGATTTTACTGACTCTGGGAGCTCGGGTGAGTGGACTGAGGAGTCGTCGGAGGAGGACTTGGACTATTTTGCGGCCTTGGACGTGGCTGCGGCGGAGGCCTCGCCACACGCCGCGGACGCGCAAGATGTGCCAGGTCCTAGCACCGGGCGCCGACGACGAAGGGCGGTTGCAAAGCGTAGGGTTAGTACGGAGGAAGGGGCTCGGCTTCGTGTGAGTGGGGCTGGTCGGCAGGAATTGTTGTCTTTGCCGGCCGCCGCGAGTACAGGGGAAGGGGAACTGCGAAGTCTTTTTGCGGGTGAGGAGCTTAGGATAATGTTATTTAATTATAGGGAGATGGGAATTATTCCTAAGGTTGAGCCTACATAGAGTGTGGCGCCCTCGCTTGTATATGTGTAAAGGCTTGTACGATGAAGTCGTGTGCCCTCGCTTGCCTGTGCCTGCGAAGGCGTTGTGTACTTTGTCTGGTATGTTTTGTTATGCTGTGCTGGTGTGATTATAGTCGGTCTTGGCGCGGACGGTTTGATGTTGTCGTTTCTGCTTTTGTTGTACTAGTCCGGCTGTGCCCTTAGGCGGCTTCTGCGCGGATAGACTTCGCGGTAGACTTCGGTTTTTTCGCACTTGTTGTGCTAGTCCGGCTGCACCCTTAGGCGACTTCTGCGCGGATAGTCTTCGCGGTAGACTTCGGTTTTTTCACACTTGTTGTGCTAGTCCGGCTGCACCCTTAGGCGACTTCTGCGCGGATAGTCTTCGCGGTAGACTTCGATTTTTTCGCACTTGTTGTGCTAGTCCGGCTGCACCCTTAGGCGACTTCTGTGCGGATGGTCTTCGCGGAAGACTGTGATTGTTTCACACTTATTGTGCTAATCCGGCTGCACCCTTAGGCGACTTCTGCGCGGATGGTCTTCGCGGAAGGCTGTGATTGTTTCGCACTTGTTGTGCTAATCCGGCTGCACCCTTAGGCGACTTCTGCGCGGATGGTCTTCGCGGAAGACTGTGATTGTTTCGCACTTGTTGTGCTAATCCGGCTGCACCCTTAGGCGACTTCTGCGCGGATGGTCTTCGCGGAAGACTGTGATTGTTTCACACTTATTGTGCTAATCCGGCTGCACCCTTAGGCGACTTCTGTGCGGATGGTCTTCGTGGAAGACTTCGGTTTTTTCACACTTGTTGTGCTAGTCCGGCTGCACCCTTAGGCGACTTCTACGCGGATTTGTCGCACGCGAGGATGGCTAGCGCTTAGCCTTGCGGTGACCTCGAATTGGTCGAATGTCGAAGACCGTCGTCGCGGTCTTTTTTCGACGCATGTTTTTGCGGGGGATTTTTCTCACATGTATTACATGGCTCCGCCTCGTTAAAAACCTCACCCCCTGGGAGGAAAAGAGTGCGGGCCGGTACAAGATTGTTTTTTGGCGAATTACAAGGGCGGGATCAGCCCTGATGAGTCAAACAAAAAATTTGCGGAGGTTGTCGATGTTCCAGGAGTGCTCCAGGTCCTTGCCGTTTGGCGTTGTGAGCCTGTAAGCGTTGGGGGAAGCTTTTGTCTTGACTAAAAAGGGGCCCTCCCACTTGGGCTCCAGCTTGCTCCTGGACTCCATCCGAGCTGTTCGGACGAGTACGAGGACCCCTTCGCTGAACTCCCTCGGGATGACTGCGTGGTCGCGCCATGCTTTGGTCTGGGCTTGGTATTTGTTTAGGGCCTGCAGGGCGAAGACCCGGTCTCCGTCAATGAGATCCTTTGAAGTTGGCTCGTCCACGTTGGAGACGGCTGACGAAACTGTTCGCGGAGACCCATGCTTTATTTCTTGCGGGGTCATGGCCTCCGATCCGTATAGAAGGCGGAAAGGAGTGAACCCAGTCGCCCTGCACTCGGTTGTGTTTAGCGCCCAGACTGCCTCGGGTAACAAATCGGTCCATCTGCCTTTTTTTCATCGAGGAGCATCTTCTTGACAGCTGTGAAGATTTTCCCATTGGCGCGCTCCACGACCCCGTTGGACTGCGGATGATAAACTGAAGCGAAGGCAAGCTTGGTGCCGATGGAGAAACAAAAATCCTTAAAATCTTGGCTGTCAAACTGCTTGCCGTTGTCAACTGTTAGTTCGGACGGTACTCCGAAGCGACAAACAATGTTTTGCCAGAAGAATTTTTGGGCAGTCTTTGATGTTATTGTAGAAACAGCCCTCGCCTCGATCCATTTGGTGAAGTATTCGACGGCTACGAAGGCGAACTTAAGGTTCACCTGAGCGGTGGGCAGGGGCCCGACAATGTCCAGGCCCCAGCGCTGGAGAGGCCATGTATGGGCAATCAGCTTTGTATACTGCGAGGGGCTGCCTGACCGAGGAGAAAACTTCTGGCAGGCTTCGCAGGACCTTGTGACCCGATTTGCGGCGCAGATCATTGCGGGCCAGTAAAACCCTTGGCGGATCACCTTGGCAGCTAGGGCCCTTGGCCCTGCGTGCGAGCCGCACGTGCCACTGTGGACTTCACGTAGGATCTGCATGCCTTCGGGTTCAGTGACGCACTTAAGCATTGGCTGACTGACCCCTTTCTTGTAGAGTTGGCCCTCAATCAGTGCGAAGTCCCGGCTTCGATGTTTGAGGCGCTTGGCCTCGCTGACGTCATTTGGATGATAGTACCCCTATAGGAACAGGGTTATTGGTGCCCGCCAGTCCTCGGTCATGATTAGGTTGACTATGCGGTGGCCCTCGCTGTCATTAGTTATTTGGAGCCCTTCGAGGCTCCGGACGGCCGGCGTGCCGATGGTATGAAAGAACACGTCGGAGGGCAAGGGCTCGCCCCTGGCGGCAGCCTTGGCCAATGCGTCGGCCTCCTCATTCTTAGCCCTATCCACATGCTGCAAGGTGAACCCCTTGAATTGTCTCTCGAGGCTCCGGATGGCCGCGAGGTATTGCATAAGTGCGGGGTCCTTTGCTGCGTAGTCTTTCTCGACCTGGCCGGCAACTATCTTGGAGTCTGTCTTGATGATACAGGTGGTGACTCCGAGGGCCCTTAGCTTGCGGAGGCCGAGGATGACTGCTTCGTATTCTGCTATATTGTTTGTGCATCTGTCGGATTCCAGAGCGAAGCTGAGGCGCGCTACATATCTGTGCTTGACCCCGGCTGGTGAAGTGACGACTGCAGCGGCGCCTGCCCCCGCATGGCACCATGCGCCGTCGCAATGGATAGTCCAAACCTTCTCTGTGGACGGGTCTGGTTGTGTTACTGGCCTAGTCCAGTCGACGACGAAGTCTGCCAGGACTTGTGACTTGATGGCTGTCCTGGGCTCGAAGCTGATGTGGTAGCCGGATAGTTCGGCTGCCCACTTGGCGATCCTCACCGATGCCTCTGGGTTTCTAAATAATTCGCCGAGTCCCCTGTCTGAGGTGACTCGGACCTTGAATGCTTCGAAGTAATGGCGCAGCTTGCGCGAAGACATAACGACTGCGTAGGCAATCTTCTCCAGCTCTGTCATGTTGCACTTGGACGGTGTCAGTACTTCGGAGACATAGTAGACAGGGGATTGCCTGACCACGCCCTCAACTGTCTGCTCCTGCACAAGTGCCGCGCTGACTGCATGCGGCGAAGCCGCGACGTAGAGCAATCGGGGGAGCGACGAGTCGGGGCTTGTGAGGATTGCCAGCTCCGACAGGTACTGTTTCAGTGAGGCGAAGGCCGCTGCCTGCTCCGGTCCCCAGGCGAAGTCTTTTGCACCGCGGAGAGTTTTGAGGAAGGGGAGACTTCGCTCGGCGGACCTGGAGATGAATCTGTTGAGAGCGGCTAATCTGCCTGTCAGACGCTGGACGTCCCTGGCGGACTGCGGAGGCGTCATGTTTACGATGGCCTGGATCTTGGTTGGGTTGGCCTCAATGCCGTGGTGTGATACCAGGTAGCCCAATATTTTGTCTTGGCGAACGCCGAAGACGCACTTTTCCGGATTCAAGCGGAGTCGTGCGTCTCGCATGTTCGCGAATGTCTCGGCGAGGTCGGCGAGGTGATCTTCCTTGTTCTTGCTGGCGACGACGATGTCGTCCACATATGCAAATATGTTTCTGCCAACCTGCCCTTCGAGTACTGTTTTGGTGAGTCTAGAGAAGGTGGACCCAGCGTTCTTGAGTCCCTCCGGCATTCTGATGAAGCAATATGTGCCGAAGGGTGTTATAAAGCTGGTGCTGGCCTTGTCTTCCTCCTTCATGTATATCTGGTGGTAGCCGGAGAAGCAGTCGAGGAGTGACATGACCTCGCATCCGGCCGCGCTATCGACTATTTTGTCGATCCGTGGCAACGGGAAATTGTCCTTTGGGCAGGCCTTGTTGAGACTGGTGAAGTCTATGCACATTCGCCATTTCCCGCTTTTTTTCTGCACCATTACAACATTGGAGAGCCACGTGGGGTAAGCCACTGGCTCGATGAATTTAGCCTCTAGGAGGCGGTGCACTTCCGCCTTGGCGGCCTCTATCTTTTCGTTGGACATTTTACAAAGCCTCTGCTTTTTTGGTCGCACCGAAGGGTCGAGTCCCAAGCTGTGCTCAATTATGGATCGGCTGACTCCGACCAGGTCGAGGGCGGACCAGGCGAAGACATCTTTATTTTTGGACAGGCAGCAGAGGAGTTTCTCTTCTTCGTGCGAGGTGAGGTCTTCGCTGATAGTGACTGTCTGCTTGGGCGTGGCCTGATCGAGGGGGACAGTCTTGGTCCCGTCTTGGCTCTGCAGCTGTGCCTTGTCGTGCTGTTTATCGGTTGGCCTGGCGGGCGCAGAGATCTCGCGCTGGGCCGTGAGGCAGTGCACATTCCTCTGACCGGGCACGAAGTCCCGCTCTATGTTGCGCGCCGTCTGCTGGTTGCCGTAGACCGTAATGGCGCCTAGCGGTCCTGGTATCTTCATACATAGGTACAGCCCGTGGATGGCGGTTTCGAACTTATTGATGGAGCCCCAGCCCATGATGGTGTTGTATGGATATACCATATCGACGATATCAAAGGTTATTTGCTCACTTCGGGCATTGGGTGCTACACCGAAGGAGAGGGGCAACTCTATCTTGCCGACGGGAAAGGTGCCCTTGCCGCCGAAGCCATACAACGGGTTGTCCGAAGGCTTGAGCAGGCTGTGGCTTATACCCATGCGGTCGAAGGCGTGAAGGAAGATGATGTCCGCCTGACTGCCGTTGTCGACTAGGACTTTGTGTAGGTCCCAGCCTGTCACACTACAATTGATGACCATAGCGTCGATGTGGGGGGCGCTGCGCAGGTCGACGTCTCGTGCGTCGAAGGTTAGTGGTACATGGGACCACTTTGTTTGCACGACTGGGCCAGTGACGGCGACATGGTTGATGATGCGGTAGTGATCCCGCTTCTGCCGCTTGGTGTCGAAGTCAGTGCTGGACCCCCCAGTTATCATGTGAATGACTCCGCGATACGGTTGATCGACGAAGTCTTCTTGCTTGGGGGCGTGGGGGTTGGGGATGTTTTGTTGTTGGTGGAGTGGGGGTGGGGGTGGAGGAGGTACAATTTGTACTTCCTGATGGTGTTGGTAAGCGTGGTGCGGTGGATGTGGGGCGGGGGCGTGGATGTATGGTGGAGGGTGTTGCTGGTAGGTGTGCGCGACGACTCTTGGGTTGTCGGCCGGCTGCGCCCGTGCCATCCTGTCTCTTGTGGCCTTCACCTCGGGGCAGTCTTTGGTTTGGTGGGCACAGTCTTCGCCGTGGAAGAGGCAGTAGAATCGGCGCGGCGGCTGCGGCGCGCGCCCCCGGCCTCTGCCGCGAGCCCCACCTCCGTGGCCCTGGGGGGGATATTCCTGGCGACGAGGGGGGTCAGCAGCGGGGTGCTGGTTGGCGATGTTGTGCACTTGCTGCTGACTGCGGCCGTCTCGACCGGAGTCTGGCTGCGGAGTCCTCGTCCACATGCAGCTGGACTGTGGGGCATCTTTGGGTTTCCGCTGTGACTCAACCTTGCGCTGGTGGAGCTCTTCAGATTTGGCATATTTTTCAAAGAGCTGATATAGCTCCTGGAGGTTCTTGGGTGGATCTCTGATACAGTGGCTGTAGAGGACGCCGACACGAAGGCCACTGATGGCGTAGTGGATAGCGATCTGATCATCAACGGAGGGCAGCTGTGACTTGAGTGTTAAGAATTTGCGGTAATACTCCCGCAGGGTCTCCTTTTCCAGCTGCTTGCAAAGCGAGAGCTCGGCCAAGGCGTCGGTGTCTGGGCGGTACCCTTGGAAGTTGAGCAGGAACTTGTCCCTGAGACTTCTCCATGAATCAATGGACAACGGAGGCAATCTGGTGAACCAGGTGAGAGCTGGGCCCTCTAGGGCGATGATGAAGGACTTCGCCATTGTGGCGTCGTCCCCTCCGGCAGATGCAACAGCGACCTGATAACTCATTATGTATTGCGCCGGGTCGGTGCTGCCGTTGTACTTGGGATAAGTCCCTGCTCGGAAGTTAGCTGGCCAAGGCGTCACTTGCAGGTGTGGCGCCAGGGGACTTCGCTCGTCGAGGTAGTTGACCCCTTGGAATGGCGCGGCGTGCTGGAAGGTGTAGTCACGCAGGGGGAAATGCGGGTCTTCCGGCTGTGCTCGGTGTTGCGGGGGTGGCCCATGCTGTAGGCCGAGGTGGTCTTCACGCGTGTCTTCTGGTTGTGCGCGCTGCTGGAGGGGTGCCCCTTGCTGCAGGCCAAGGTGGCCTTCGCGCTGCATCAGCGCGATCTCGCGCTCGAGGTCTTGGGCCTTCTGCTCCTCGTCGCGTATCATTTGCCGCACCTTTGCTAGTGCGGACACACGCTGGCGCTTGGCCTCCAGTATCTCTTTCTGCCTCTGGAGATTGCGGTTCTTGAGGCGCAGGGCGCGCAGCTGTAGCTGTTCTTCCGCTGAGACGCCGAGGACTTCACCGTCCTCGGTGAGGCCCGCGTCTTCCAGTGGGGCGAAGCCTGGGGGCGGCTGCGATTGGCCTTCGGGGCCGCAGGTGCGGAAGGTGTCGTCTTCGCAGGTGCGGGGAACATTGTCGTCAGTGGGCTCTTGGTGGGTGGATTGGGTGAGGGCGAGGGCCTTGCCCTTACTTGCGGCAAGCAGTGCTGCCTTCGCAGCTTCATCAGCCTTCGGGTTAGCTCTCTTGGGTGCCATCGCGGGTGGTTTTGTCGTAGCACGAACGGTGGGCGCCAAATGTTGGAACTTGCTCTCAATCACAAGGAGGCCAACAAGGGTGAACAGAGGTGACAACAGGGTTACGTGCTAGGAGGCAATAGCTCTGTTCAAAAACTGGCCTCCCACGGGCACTGTACATGGGTATTTATAGGTACCTGAGCGCCCAGCGCCTTGTGCTAAGGACGCATGTGCCCTCAGCTACCTAGGTTATCCCTAGAATATTCCCATAAAGCGGGGTTACAGACTGTAATTACAGGGATGCCTTTACAGGTTAGGCCCGTAACCGGCGGCGGCCACGCAGGGCCCGTTACAATGGGCCGGGACGCACGTGGGCCTCTGAGCTGGACAAGGCCGCACTGTGGGATGACTTCGTCGCCGGTCTTCGTCTGGTGCCGATCAAGCGAAGGGTGTCCCTGCCTGTTCTGTCTCTGTCTGACCAGCGGTTATCAGCGAAGACTTCGAGCGAGGGGTGGCGCCTTTGCCTTCGCCCCAACACTGGGCAAGTAGATCCAACAGAGGAATGAAAGCAACGTAAACAGGGTTTTGACTCGAGATGACAATAGCTCTGTTAATTCAGCCTCTCAAAGACACTGTACGGGGTATTTATAGGTGCCTGAGTGCCCAACGTCTCAATGTAAGGACGCATGTACCCTTAGGCACCTGAACTATCCCCGGAATATTCCTGTAAAGGAGGGTTATAGACTGTCATTACAGAAAAACTATTACAAATCGGGCCTGTAACACACTTCTCCGTGCGGGGCCTGTTACAATGGGTCGAATCCCTCGTGGGCCTCCAGATCGAGTGAGGACGTGGGACGGGGCGACGTCGTCGTAGGCCTTCGTCTCGTAGTGTACAAGGCGAAGGGTGGTGAAGGGTGGACCTCGCCGGTTCTTCTGCTCCCGTTGCCGCAGCGAGATAGACGAAGGCTGGAGCGAAGGGTAGCATCTTCGCCTTCGCCCCAACATTTGCCCTCCGAGGGACCAGTTCGACTGAGTCATCTGGTGCTGAAGACGTCGCTAGATGGTGGAGACGCTGCCCTCGCTCGAATTGGTTCCACGGGGGATTTCTGATGTGACCGTTGACGGACGCGGTATTTTTGGACCGCGGGTTTCCCGAAGCGTCGCGTCCCGTGTATAAAAAGGAGGGCGGGGCGGCGCGGTTCAGGTTCACTTTCTGCGCGCCGCAAAACCCTAGCCTCCTTTTGAAACCGCTCGTCCTCTCGCCTGCCCTCCTTGCTCCTGCTCGTCGAAGATCTGGCCCGCGTCAAGCAGACCGCTCGCCGCCGCCGACGGTACGTAGCCATGCCGTCCTCTTCCTCATCTGCTGCAAGTACACCGCCGACCGGTGCATCGTCCGAGGACACTTTGAGCAACTTGGCGGCGGAGGAGTTACATCCTGGTGATACAGTGGAGTTTGGCGTGTCGCGGATTTCCTCGGTCCACGTTCAGGATATGCAGCAACTTGGATATTTTGGCAGCGGAGTGGGGCGTGTCCCGGGGGCGGAGGAGGTCCCCGAGCCGGAGGGCAAGCTGGTCGTGTTCGAGGCGTTCTTCGCCGCTGGTCTTCGTCTACCTGCACATTGATTCGTGGTGGAGGTCCTGCGGAAGTTCGAGGTCCAGGTCCACCAGATGACGCCGAATGCTGTGGTGGCCCTGGCGAAGTATGTCTGGGCGACGACCTCGTATGGCGGTTGTTGGGGCGAAGGCAAAGACACCACCCTTCGCTCGAGGCCTTCGCCGTAATCGTTGGTCCGGCGGAGATAAAACGGGCAGTTCCACCATTCGCTCGATACGACATCAGACGAAGGCCTGCGGCGAGGTCATTCCACCGTGCGGCCTCGACCAGCTCGGAGGCCCACGTGCGATCCGGCCCATTGTAACGGGCCCTGCGTGGCCGTTGCGTGTTACGGGCCTAATTTGTAAAGGCATTCCTGTAATTACAGTCTGTAACCTTGCTTTAAGGGAATATTTCGGGGATAACCTAGGTGTCTGAGGGCACATGCGTCCTTAGCACAAGGCGCTGGGCGCTCAGATACCTATAAATACCCCCGCATAGTGCCCGTGAGAGGCCAGATTAACAGAGCTATTGCCATCTCGAGCGATAACCCTGTTTGCGTTACTACTCACCCCCGTTGGATCCCCTTGCACCAGAGAGCAAGTTCCAACATTTGGCGCCCACCGTGGGGCTCGAACCCACGACCACAAGGTTAAGAGAGCGTCTCCGCCATCTAGCGACGTCTTCGGCACCAGATGACTTAGTCGAACTTGTCCCTCGGAGGGCAAATGTTGGGGCGAAGGCAAAGACGCCACCCTTCGCTCGAGGCCTTCGCCGTAATCGTTGGTCCGGCGGAGATAAAACGGGCAGTTCCACCCTTCACTCGATACGACATCAGATGAAGGCCTGCGACGAGGTCATTCCACCGTGCGGCCTCGACCAGCTCGGAGGCCCACGTGCGATCCGGCCCATTGTAACGGGCCCTGCGTGGCCGCTGCGTGTTACGGGCCTAATTTGTAAAGGCATTCCTGTAATTACAGTCTGTAACCTTGCTTTAAGGGAATATTCCGGGGATAACCTAGGTGTCTTAGGGCACATGTGTCCTTAGCACAAGGCGCTGGGCGCTCAGATACCTATAAATACCCCCGCACAGTGCCCGTGAGAGGCCAGATTAACAGAGCTATTGCCATCTCGAGCGATAACCCTGTTTGCGTTACTACTCACCCCCGTTGGATCCCCTTGCACCAGAGAGCAAGTTCCAACATTTGGCGCCCACCGTTCGTACTACGAAAAAACCACCCGCGATGGCACCCAAGAAAGCTAGCTCGAAGACTGACGAGGCGGCGAAGGCAGCACTACTTGCCGCAAGAAAGGGCAAGGCCCTCGCCCTCACCCAATCCACCCACCAAGAGGTCACTGAGGACGAAGTTCTCCGCATCAGTGAGGACGGCACTCTCCGCACCTGCGGCCCTGAAGGACAATCGCAGCCACCCCCAGGCTTCGCCCCACTGGAGGGCGCGGACATCACCGAGGACGGTGAAGTCCTCGGCGTTTCAGCGGAAGAACAGCTACAGCTGCGCGCCCTACGCCTCAAGAACCGCAATCTCCAGAGGCAGAAAGAGATACTGGAGGCCAAGCGCCAGCGCGTGTCCGCACTAGCCAAAGTGCGTCAAATGATACGCGACGAAGAGCAGAAGGCCCAGGACCTTGAGCGGGAGATCGCGCTGATGCAGCGCGAAGGCCACCTCGACCTGCATGGGCCACCCCTGCAGCAGCGCGCACAACTGGAAGACACGCGCGAAGGCCACCTCGGCCTGCAGCATGGGCCACCCCTGCAGCAGCGCGCACAGCCGGAAGACCCGCGTTTCCCCCAGCGCGACCACACCTTCCCGCACGCCGCGCCATTCCAAGGGGTCAACTACCTCGACGAGCGAAGTCCCCTGGCGCCACACCTGCAAGTGACGCCCTGGCCCACAAATTTCCGGGCAGGGACCTATCCCAAGTACAACGGCAGCATCGACCCAGCACAATACATAATGAGTTATCAGGTCACTGTTGCATCTTCCGGAGGGGACGACGCCACAATGGCCAAGTCTTTCATCATCGCCCTCGAAGGCCCAGCTCTCACCTAGTTCACCAGGCTGCCTCTGCCGTCCATTGATTCCTGGAGAAGCCTCAGGGACAAGTTCCTACTCAACTTCCAAGGGTACCGCCCAGACACCGACGCCTTGGCCGAACTCTCACTCTGCAAGCAGCTGGAAAAGGAGACTCTGCGGGAGTATTACCGCAAATTTTTAACACTCAAGTCACAGCTGCCCTCAGTCGATGACCAGATCGCTATCCACTACGCCATCAGTGGCCTTCGCGCCGGCGTCCTCTATAGCCACTGCATCAGAGATCCGCCCAAGAACCTCCAGGAATTGTATCAGCTGTTCGAAAAATATGCCAAATCCAAAGAGCTCCACCAGCGCAAGGTTGAGTCCCAAAGGAAGCCTAAAGATGCTCCACAGTCCAGCCGCACGTGGACAAGGACTCCGCAGCAAGACTCCGGTCGAGACGGCCACAATCATCAGCAAGTGCACAACATCGCCAACCAGCACCCCGCTGCTGAGGCCCCTCGTCGCCAGGAATACCCCCCCCCAGGGCCGCGGAAATGGAACCCGCGGTAGGGGTCGGGGGCGTGCGCAGCCGCCATGCCGATTCTACTGCCTCTTCCACGGCGAAGACTGCGCCCACCAGACCAAAGATTGCCCCGAGACGAAGGCCACCAGAGATAGGATGGCACGGGCGCAACCGGCCGACAACCCAAGAGTCGTCGCGCACACTTATCAGCAACACCCTCCACCATACATCCACGCCCCCGCCCCGCATCCACCGCACCACGATTACCAACACCATCAGGAAGTACAAATCGTACCTCCTCCACCCCCACCTCCACACCAGCAACAACAAAACATCCCCCACCCCCACGCCCCCAAACAAGAAGATTTTGCCGATCAACCGTATCGCGGAGTCATTCATATGATCACTGGGGGGTCCAGTGTCGACTTCGACACCAAGCGACAGAAGCGGGACCACTACCGCAGCATTAACCACGTCGCCGTCACCGGTCCAGTCGTGCAGACGAAGTGGTCCCACGTACCGCTAACTTTCGACGCCCGAGACGTCGACCTGCGCAGCGCCCCCCATATCGACGCCATGGTCATCAACTTCAGCGTCGCAGGCTGGGACTTGCACAAAGTCCTCGTCGACAACGGCAGTCAGGCAGACATCATTTTTCTCCATGCTTTCGACCGCATGGGCATAAGCCACAGCTTGCTCAAGCCTTCGGACAATCCGTTGTACGGCTTCGGCGGCAAGGGCACTTTCCCTATCGGCAAAATAGAGTTGCCTCTCTCCTTCGGTGTAGCACCCAATGCCCGAAGTGAGCAAATAACCTTCGACATCGTCGACATGGTGTACCCATACAATGCCATCATGGGCCGGGGCTCCATCAACAAGTTTGAAGCAGCCATTCACGGGTTGTATCTGTGCATGAAGACACCAGGTCCGTTAGGCGCCATCTCGGTCTACGGCAATCAGCAGACTGCGCGCAACATAGAGCGGGACTTCGTCCCAGGGCAAAGAAATGTGCACTGCCTTACGGCCCAGCGCGAGGCCTCAGCGCCTGCCAGCCCAATTGAAAAACAACACAAGGCGCAGCTGCAAAGCAACGACGGGACCAAGACTGTTCCCCTCGACCAGGCCACACCCAAGCAAACAGTCACGATCAGCGAAGACCTCACCTCGCGCGACGAGGAAAAACTCCTGTGCTGCTTGTCCAAGAACAAGGATGTCTTCGCCTGGTCAGCCCTCGACCTGGTCGGGGTGAGCCGATCCACAATTGAGCACAACTTGGGAATCGACCCCTCGGTGAGACCAAAGAAGCAAAGACTTCGCAAAATGTCCGACGAAAAGATAGAGGCCGCCAAGGCAGAGGTGCACCGCCTCCTAGAGGCCAAATTTATCGAGCCAGTGGCCTACCGCACGTGGCTCTCCAACGTGGTAATGGTGCAGAAAAAGAGCGGCAAGTGGCGAATGTGCATAGACTTCACCAGCCTCAACAAGGCCTGCCCCAAGGACAACTTCCCGTTGCCCCGGATCGACAAAATAGTCGATAGCGCGGCCGGTTGCGAGGTCATGTCACTCCTCGATTGCTTCTCCGGTTATCATCAAATATACATGAAAGAGGAGGACAAGACCAGCACCAGCTTCATAACACCCTTCGACACATATTGCTTCATCAGAATGCCGGAGGGACTCAAGAACGCCGGGTCCACCTTCTCCCGGCTCACTAAAACAGTGCTCGAGGGGCAAGTCGGCAGAAACGTATTCACATACGTGGATGACATCGTCGTCGCCAGCAGGAATAAAGAGGACCACCTCGCAGACCTCGCCGAGACATTCGCGAACATGCGGGACGCACGACTTCGCCTAAACCCCGATAAGTGCGTCTTCGGTGTTCGCCAGGGAAAAATATTGGGTTATCTGGTATCACACCGCGGCATAGAGGCCAACCCAACAAAAATCTAGGCCATTATCAACATGACACCCCCGCAGTCAGCTAGAGAGGTCCAGCGTCTGACGGGCAGATTGGCCGCCCTCAACAGGTTCATTTCCAAATCCGCTGAGCGAAGTCTTCCCTTCCTTAAAACACTCCGCGGCGCAAAAGACTTCGCTTGGGGTCCAGAGCAGGCGGCGGCCTTCGCCTCGCTAAAACATTACCTGATGGAATTGGCCGTTCTTACGAGCCCCGACTCTTCGCTGCCGCTGTTGCTTTACGTCGCGGCTTCGCCGCATGCGGTCAGTGCGGCACTGGTTCAGGAGCAGACAGTAGAGGGCGTGATCAGGCAGTGCCCAGTATACTATGTCTCCGAAGTGCTCACACCATCAAAATGTAACATGACGGAGCTCGAAAAGATTGCATATGCAGTTGTTATGTCTTCGCGCAAGCTGTGCCACTACTTTGAAGCATTCAGGGTCCGCGTCACCTCAGATAGGGGACTCGGCGAATTATTCAGAAACCCGGAGGCATCGGTACGGATCGCCAAATGGGCGGCCGAACTCTCCAGCTACCATGTTACTTTCGAGCCCAGGACAGCGATCAAGTCACAAGTCCTAGCAGACTTCGTCGTCGACTGGACCGGGCCAATAACCCAACCGGATCCGTCCGCAGAGAAGGCTTGGACAATCCACTGCGACAACGCTTGGTGCCATGCGGGGGCAGGCGCTGCTGCAGTCATCACCTCACCCGCCGGGGTCAAGCACAGATACGCGACACGTTTAAGCTTCGCTCTGGAATCTGACAGATGCACAAACAACATAGCAGAATACGAAGCTGTCATCCTCGGCCTCCGCAAATTAAGAGCCCTCGGCGTCACCACCTGTATAGTCCGAACAGACTCCAAGGTAGTCGCCGGCCAAGTCGAGAAAAACTATGCGGCAAAGGACCCCGCGCTCATGCAATACCTCGCGGCCATCCGAAGTCTCGAGAAACAATTTAAGGGATTCACATTGCAGCATGTGAACCGGGCCAAGAATGAAGAAGCTGACGCATTGGCCAAGGCAGCCGCCAGAGGTGAAGCCCTACCCTCCGACGTGTTCTACCACGTCATCGGCACGCCAGCCATCCGCAGCCCTGAAGGGCTCCAAATAACCAACGACAGCGAGGGCCACCGCATGATAAACCTTATCATGACTGAAGACTGGCGGGCGCTGATAACCCTATACCTACAGGGGTATTATCACCCAATCGACAACAATGAGGCCAAGCGCCTCCACCACCGAAGCCGGGACTTCGCACTGATCGAGGGGCAACTTTATAAAAAGGGGGTCAGCCAGCCGATGCTTAAGTGCGTCACCGAGACCGAAGGCGTTCAAATTCTGTGCGAAGTCCACAGGGGGATCTGCGGCTCCCACGCAGGCCCCAGGGCCCAAGCGGCTAAGGTGATACGTCAAGGCTTCTACTGGCCCGCCATTATCTGCGCCGCAAATCGGGTTGTCAGATCCTGCGAGGCCTGTTAGAAATTTTCCCCACGCACAGGACACCCTTCGCAGTTCACGAAGCTGATCGCCCACACGTGGCCCCTCCAGCGCTGGGGCCTAGACATTGTCGGACCCCTGCCCACGGCTCAGGGGAACCTCAAGTTCACCTTTGTAGCCGTCGAATACTTCACCAAATGGATTGAAGCCAGGGCAGTGTCCTCCATCACATCAAAGACAGCCCAGAAATTCTTCTGGCAAAATATTGTCTGCCGCTTCGGAGTACCATCCGAACTCACAGTCGACAACGGCAGACAGTTCGACAATCAAGATTTCAAAGACTTTTGCTTCTCCATCGGCACCAAGCTTGCCTTCGCCTCCGTGTACCACCCCCAGTCGAACGGAGTCGTAGAGCGCGCCAACGGCAAAATTTTCACAGCTGTTAAGAAAATGCTCCTCGACGACAAGAAGGGCAAGTGGCCCGACCTGTTACCCGAAGTGGTCTGGGCGCTGAATACAACCGAGTGAAGGGCGACTGGGTTTACCCCCTTCCGCCTATTATACGGATCGGAGGCCATGACTCCGCAAGAAATAAAGCATGGGTCGCCTCGGACAGCCGCGTCGGCCGTCCCTGACGTAGACGAGCCGACTTCGAAGGATCTCATCGACGGAGACCGCGTCTTCGCTCTACAAGCTCTGGACAAATACCAAGCCCATACAAAAGCATGGCGCGACCAGGCAGTCATTCCAAGGGAATTCAGCGAAGGGGACCTCGTGCTCGTCCGGACGGCTCGAACGGAGTCCAGAGGCAAGCTGGAGTCCACGTGGGAAGGCCCTTACATTGTCAAGTCGAAGGCCTCCCCCAGCGCATACAGGCTCGCAACGCCAAACGACGAAGACTTAGAGCATTCCTGGAACATTGATAATCTGCACAAGTTTTTTGTTTGACTCATCAGGGCCACCTCGCCCTTGTAATTTGTAAAAACAATTTTGTTCTGGCCCGCACTCTTTTCCTCCCGGGGTGAGGTTTTTAACGAGGCGGAGTCATGTAATATATGTGTGAAAAATCCCCCGCAAAAACATGCGTCGAAAAAGACCGCAACGACGGTCTTCGACATTCGACCAATACGAGGTCACTGCGAGGCCCAGCGCTAGCCACTGTCGCGTGCGACAAATCCGTGCAGAAGTCGCCTAAGGGTGCAGCCGGACTAGCACAACAAGTGCAAAAAACCTAAGTCTACCGCGAAGACTATCCGTGCAGAAGTCGCCTAAGGGTGCAGCCGGACTAGCACAACAAGTGCGAAAAACCGAAGTCTACCGCGAAGACTAGCCGCGCAGAAGTCGCCTAAGGGTGCAGCCGGACTAGCACAATAAGTGCGAAAAACCGAAGTCTACCGCGAAGTCTAGCCACGCAGAGATCGCTTGAGTGCGCAGCCGGACTAGCACAGCAAGTGCGAAAAACAGAAGTGTACTGTAAAGACCAGTTCAGCATAACAAATACACCTGACCAAGTACATAACGCCCTCACAACCACAGCCAAGCGTGCGAGAGTACACAACCTCATCACACAAGCCTTTACACATGTACAAGCGAGGGCACCACACCCTACATCGGCTCAACCTTAGGAATAATTCCCATCTCCCTATAGTTAAATAACATTATCCTAAGCTCTTCGCCCGCAAAAAGACTTCGCAATTCCCCTTCACCTATACTCGCGGCAGCTGGCAAGGACAACAGTCCCTGCCGGCCAGCCCTACTCACACGAAGCCGACTTCCTTCCGCCCCATTCACTCTACGCTTCGCAACCGCCCTTCGCCGCCGGCGCCCGGTACTCGGACCAGGCGCGTCTTCTGTGTCCGCAGCGTGCGGTGAAGCCTCCGCCGCTGCCACATCCAAGGCCGCGAAGTAGTCCAAGTCCTCCTCCGACGACTCCTCAGTCCACTAAACCGAGCTCCCAGAGTCAGCAAAATCAAAAAACTCAGATACAGACCCATTATTTTTATTACCATCATCCACGGTCGAAGCCGCCAAAAAGTTAGCAGTGGCGGTTGCGTGCGCAGGCCCAAAATCTTGAACCTGCACAGCAACCAAAATTCAGCAACATATCCAAAATTCCCTAACTAGCCCACACCCACTACGCCACCTGCGAAGACCCAGCCGTCTCGGGAGCCTCCGCTGTCGCCTCCGCTGTCGCCTCCGCCGCCACCGTCGCAGGATCTTCAGCCCTCGGCGCAGCGGCTGCGGGGGCATCAGGAGCGCCTTCGGCGGTCTCTGAGGGCAGGCATCCGCCGGCCGCAGCAGCTGCGGGGGCATCAGGAGCGCCTTCGGCAGTTTCCGGGGGCGGCTCTAGGGCGACCTCGGACACGGCCTCCGCCGGGTTCGACTCCGGATTAGGCAGCGGGCTGTTCAGCGCCCCGAAATCATTCACCCGCTCGCCACGCGCCGCCTAATACATAGCACACAAATTCAGCAAACCGCCACACATAGCCTACATCCAGCAAACATCAAACAAAAGCCAAACGTTACCTGAGCCCTCGCCGCCTCGGCCCGCTCCCTGACCACCTCTCGACCGTGGGGGCCCCACATCCGGTCGTAGATGGCTCCAGCGGATTCCTTCACTATAGGGTCTTCAACCTTGTAGATATCTCGCTCAAAATCTTCGTCAGCCTGGTCAAAGACCTCAAAGTGCCGGCACCCTTCGCGAGAGAGCGCGTTCATCGCCCCCTCGCAGGTGACCAGGGAGGCGTACGACATAAACCCCTCCACAATAGTGGGGAGTGCCCGCAGCTCCTCCTGTACCCACTCCAGGCAGCGAAGTCCGGGCTCTTGCTCCGGCGCTTCGAAGTCACCGGTCCGCGCGCCCAGCTCATGGTATGAATCCACAAGCTGCTTGCGCGTCCGCTCAGCCTCCGCGCGCGTCGCGGCCTCGGTCCCCTCCACACGGCTCTGGAGGGCGTTGAGTTGCTCTTGCAGCTGCTCGGCGCGCTCCTTGGCGAGACTGCCCTCCGCCCGCGCCAGGTTGGCCTCCGCCAGCGCAGCCTGCGCCTTAGCGACGACCTCATTGGCCTCCCTCCTCTCCTCCATCAATCGGCGCCGGAGGTCAGCCTTCTCCCCCTCCAGCGCGGCCACCTTATCCGCCAGCTTCCGGCACTTGCTGTCGGCGACCGATTTTTCCCGGACGACGTCAGCATGTTGCGTCCGAAGTCTCTCGAATTCGGCAGACGCAACTGCCGTGAGGGCCCCCGACGCTGCGCGGTCGACGAAGTCAGCCGCCTGCAAAACATACGTAAGACCGCGGCCCCAACAGAGCTAAAAAAACCCCGAAGTCTAGCTCAACGTACCTGACTTAGCGCCTCCTTCATCTCCTTCAGCCGGCGGGACACAGCGCCCGCCTCGTCCCTGACAGCAGCGAGGGCCGACATCTCGCCTCCGGCACTTAGAGCACCGCCCTTCGCCTTCTGCACTACGGCAGCCGCCGTGGTCGCCGCGGCAGGCGCAGCAATAACAAGCTGGCCTTCGTCCAACCCTGCTACGTATCAACGGATTAAAAAAATCGAGCCAACGACTTACCACCAAGATAGTCGTCCACGCTAATATCGGTGGTGAAGTCGGCGACGCGCTGGCCCGGCGACGACAACCCTCGGGCCGCCTTCGCGACCTCCGACACCCTGCTGGACACCGGCGCAGCCTTCGCAGACTTGGAACCACCAGCGCCAGCCGCAGCCTCCGGCGCCTTGCTAGATGCAGGGACGGCCGACTTCGCCGCCAGCCGCGGCTTGCCTCCGCCGGGGGTAGCAGCCTTCGTAGCCCCTCACTGCCTCTTCGGCCTGGCTTCATGAAGACGGACAACCGCCTGACGCTTCTGTGCAGCTCCTTGGCGATCCTTGTCCATAACTGCCGACACAACAGCAGCAATATTCCGCCCATAAGGAAACACTTTCCATGCACGAACCATGCGAGATGTAAAAGAGTCTTCGCCGGCCACGCGGGGATAGGAACATTCCTAGGCCACCAACCCCCGGTAACCCTCAGCATCCGCGCCGAAGACTCCCGGAGCTCGGGCGAAGACATCCTTCCCCCCGGGGCCGCGCATGTCCTCATCAAGTCTCTAGCAAAACCATCGGAAACCCCAAGTCCTCCCATAGCAGTACCTAGTTTCCTCTTCTTAGAGGATGGGGCGGCCGCCGGCGCAGGGTCGTCTCCAGACTCTACCACCGGCTTCTTCCCGCGGCGGTCCACATCGTCTTGGCCGGGATAGCCGTTATATGACAGTCGATTTAATTCAAAAACCCTGTTCAAACGGTCATTCGACCCGCGGATATCCTAGCCGCGCTGGCCCTCTGTCCTCGGCACGTACCGACCAACGATCCGCACCGCCCCATCCTCCGCCTCACGCACAAAGGCGGCCGGATCGCGGCTTTGCAGATCTAGCGCGAAGGAAGGACTTCGCACCAGCTTCCCACCATGGGAAGGCATCCGGCGAGGGCACACTTCGCCCAACGCCCAGCCATGAGCCAAGGGCCATACCCCGTACGCCACGAATTCTTCAACCAAATCGCACCCACTGCTCAGGCCAGCGGCGCACCGAAGGGCCCCTTCATCCGCATCCCCCTCCGCCACCTCAAAGGGCGGGTATGCTGAGTAAAAATGCGAGCACATCTCGGACACGGGGAGCCCCTCATGGTCTTCGGCGGTACCCTCCGCGACGTAAAACCAAAACTCATTCCAATTGTCCCACTTGTTGCGGGCGCAAGGAACCAACTCGACTACCTCCATCGTGGTCTTGCCGGTCTTCGGCATAAACGTGCAGGACCCGAACTGAGCAACTTCATCTCCAATCATCCTCTTTTGCTAGTGCAGGCAGTAGTACTTCGCAAAGACTTCGACTGATGGCTGTCCGCCGTACGAAGTCATCGCCCAAACAAACTTCGACAGAGCCACCACGGCATTCGGAGTCAGCTGATGGATCTGAACGTTGAATCTGCACAGCACTTCTCCAACAAATCGGTGCGCAGGCAGGCGGAGACCGGCGGCGAAGAACGCCTCGAACACAACCAACTCTCCTTCCGGCTCGGGAACTTCCTCTGTCCCCGGCACGCGAGCAGCTCCGCCGCCAAAGTAACCCAGCCGCTGCATGTCCTGCACGCGGACCGACGACATCCGCGACACACCAAAATCCACTGTATCGCCGGCACGCAGCTCCTCCGCCACCAAAGTACTCGGTGTCGCCTCAGATGAGGCGTCGGCCGGCGGCGTAGCGGCAGCAGAAGAGGAAGAGGTCGGCATCGCTACGTACAGTCGGCGGCGGCGGGCGGTTTGCTTCACTCGAGCCAGATCTCCGGCGAGCAAGAGGAAGGAGGGCAGACGAGCAGCAGGACGGTGGAAAAGGCGGCTAGGGTTTTCACGGAGCGTGCAAAGTGGAGTTCAAAAAGCGCTGACCCCCGCCCCCTTTTATACACGGGGCACGGCGCTTCGGGAAACCCGTAGTCCAACAGTACGGTGTCAATCAACGGTCATGTCAAAAACCCCCGCGGAACCACTTCGAGCGAGGGCAGCGTCTCCGCCATCTAGCGACGTCTTCGGCACCAGATGACTTAGTCGAACTGGTCCCTCAGAGGGCAAATGTTGGGGCGAAGGCAAAGACGCCACCCTTCGCTCGAGGCCTTCGCCGTAATCGTTGGTCCAGCGGAGATAAAACGGGCAGTTCCACCCTTCGCTCGATACGACATCAGACGAAGGCCTGCGACGAGGTCATTCCACCGTGCGGCCTCAACCAGCTCGGAGGCCCACGTGCGATCCGGCCCATTGTAACGGGCCCTGCGTGGCCGCTGCGTGTTACGGGCCTAATTTGTAAAGGCATTCCTGTAATTACAGTATGTAACCTTGCTTTAAGGGAATATTCCGGGGATAACCTAGGTGTCTGAGGGCACATGCGTCCTTAGCACAAGGCGCTGGGCGCTCAGATACCTATAAATACCCCCGCACAGTGCCCGTGAGAGGCTAGATTAACAGAGCTATTGCCATCTCGAGCGATAACCCTGTTTGCGTTACTACTCACCCCCGTTGGATCCCCTTGCACCAGAGAGCAAGTTCCAACAACGGTCAGCCCTCTGTGGAGGTCTTCGCAAAACATTACTGTCTGCATTGGCAAAAGAGGAAAATTGGACATGAGATTGCACAATTTGGATCGTGCACATTTACGCCGAGGACCGGCAAGACTTCGATGGAGGTCGTGGAATTGGTTCCCTGCGCCCGCAATAAGTGGGGCAACTGGTGGGATTTCTGGTTTTACATTTCCGAAGGCTCAGTCGAAGACCACCCAGGGCTCCCCGTGGCCGTCATGTGCTCGCATTATTACATAGCGTACCCACAGTTTGAGGTAGCGGAGGATGATGAAGACGAAGGAGCCCTTCGGCGTGCTGCCCGCATGAGTAGCGGGCGCGACTTAGTTGAGGAGTTTGTCGGGTATGGGGTATGGCCCTTGGTGCATGGCTGGGCGCTGGGCGAAGTATGCCCTCGCGAGATGCCCTCCTGGGGCGGGCAGCGGGTGCGAAGTCCTGCCTTCGTGTTGGATTTGCTTGGCCGGGATCCCGCCGCATTCGTGTGTGAAGCGGAGGACGGTGCGACGAGGATCGTGGGGCGCTACATGCCGAAGACAGAGGGTCTGCGGAGCTGGGATATCCGTGGGTCCAACGACAGATTGAATCGGGTCTTCGAATTGAACCGCTTGCCATATGGTGGTTATCCCGGGGAAGACGCCACCGACCGCCGCGGGAAGAAACCGATGGGCGTGACCGAGGAAGGGCCTTCGCAGGAGGCTGCCCCGGCCGCTAAGAAGAGAAAATTAGGTACTATAGTGGGGGAATGGGGGTGTCTGATAGTTTTGCTGTGGATTTGATGGGGACGTGTGCAGCCCTCGGGGGAAGGATGTCTTCGCCCGAGCTCCGGGAGTCTTCGGCGCGAATGCTAGAGGTTACCGGGGGTCGATGGCCCAAGAATGTTCCGATCCCCCGCGCGGCTGGCGAAGACTTCTATACGTCCCGCATGGCATGCGACTTGAAGGTGTTTCCTTACGGACGGAATATTGCGGTTGTTGTGTCGGCAGTGATGAACAAGGACCGTCAAGACACTGCGTAGAAGCGCCGGGCCATCGTCAGGATGGCAGATCCTGCGCGCGAGGCGAAGACGGCGCGGGGGAGCGTGAAGGCTGCTGCCTCTGGCAGTAGCAAGCTGGTGTCGCCTGCAAAAGCAGCTGCCGCCGGAACCAGCAAGGCGTCGGCGAGCGCGAAGGCTGCCGCCTCTGGCGGAAGCAGACCTCCCCTGGGCAGACATACGAAAGGACAGGAGCTGCCTTCGCCGGGGAGACGTGTTGCTGACTTCGGCACGAATATCAGTGTCGAGGATTATCTTGTTGGTGAGTTTTTTTTGACCGGAGATATGTTGCAGGGTCGGGTGAGGGACAGTTGGTTGTTGTCCCGCCTTCGGTGGCAACCACTTCGCCATCCGCGGTGGTAAGGGCGATGGGAGCCGCGCAGGACCCGTGGGCCTCCTTCTGCGCGAGCGGCGAGATTCTAACAGCCGCTGCCGCTAAGGACGTGGCGGGCACCATGTCCCAGCTGTTGAGGGAGGTGTCGCAGCAGCTGAAACAAGTAAGTTGTGCTGGACTTCGATGTTTGTTGTTTCATTGAAGGTTTGGGTCTCATGTGTTTTTGTCAGGCGGCCGACTTCGCCGACCGTGTTGCATCGGACGTCTTGACTGCAGACGTCGCTGCCGAAGTCGAGAGTCTTCGGGCGCAGCATGCGGATGCTGTCCGGGAGAAGTCGGCTGCGGAGAGCAAAAACCGCAGGATGGCGGAGAAGGTGGCTGCCTTGGAGGCCGAGAAGATGGACCTCCGGCGCCGGCTGGTGGAGGAGAGGAGGGAGGCTAACCAGGCCATCGCTGAAGCGCAGGCTACGCGAGCGGAAGCTAAAGTGGCGCGGGCGAAGAACAATCTCGCCAGCCAACGCGCCGAGGAGTGGGAGGCAAGGTTCAACGCCCTGCGCGGCCGCGTGGACAAGGCCGAGGCCTCAGCGCGCTCGGAAGTCGAGCGGACGCACACACAGTTCGTGGATGCGTACCGCGATCTGGGTGCGCGGACTGCGGACTTCAAAGTACCTGACCAAGAGGCAGGCCTTCGCTTCCTCGAATGGTTGCAGGAGGAGCTGCTGGTGCTCCCGACTATTGTGCAGGGTTTCATGTCCTTCGCCTCCCTCGTCACCTGCGAGGGGACCCTAAATGCGTTGTCCCGCGAGGGGTGCCGACACTACGAGGTCTTCGAGCAATCAGACGAGAACTTTGAGCGTGAAATTTTCAAGGCCGAAGACCCTATGGTGAAGCAGTCAGCGGGGGCACTCTTCAATAGGATGTGGGGTTCGCACGGTCGGGAGGCGGTTAAGGAGCGGTCTGACCGAGCAATAGAGCAAGTAAAGATTATCTTTTGTTTTGTGTGGTTGTGTGGGTACGTGTGGTTTTGCTGAATGAGTGTGCTGTTGCTGCAGATGGCGCGTGCCGAGGATGTCGAGGACCTTGAAGATCTGGTCGGCGCGCCGCCCGAGGCTGAGGTCAACCCGGTGCCGCCTTCGAGTGCTGGTGAAGGCTCCTCGGCTGCACCCGTGCCTACCGTGGCCGGTGAAGGTCCTTTGCCAGCCCCTGCGCCGACGGCCGAAGATCCCCCAAAGGTCGTGGCAGAGCCAGCAGCCGAAGACCCCATGGCCGCAGCCGGGCCTTCACAGGTGGCTGAGTAGGAGTTTGAGGAGTTTGTAAATTTTGTCTGTGTTACTGAACCTTGGTTGCTGCGCAGGTTCAGGATTTTGGGCCTGCGCACGCAATCGCTACTGTCAATGCTAATTTTGTGGCGGCTTCGACCGTGGTTGCTGAAGACGATTCTGATGATTCTATGTCTAAGTGTTTTGAGTCTGATGATTCTGGGAGTTCGATTGTGTGGACAGAGGAGTCTTCAGATGAGGATTTGGATTACTTTGCGGCATTGGATGTGGCTGCGGCGGAGGCTTCTCCGTGTGTAATGGGTGATGAGGATCTTCCGGGTGCGAGTGTTGGGCATAGGAGGTGAAGGGCAGTGGCGAAACGGAGGGTGAGTGAGTTGTCGTGAAGTGATAGGCATCATCGTGGTGAGGTGGAGGGTGGTCGCCTTCGTGTGGATGGGACTGGCAAGCGGGAATTGCTAGCCTTGCCAGCTGGGGCGAGTGTAGGTGAGGGAGAGCTTGGAAGTCTGTTTGAGGGCGATGAATTAAGGATAATGTTGTTCAACTATAGGGAGATGGGTATCATCCTGAAGGTTGAGCCGATGTAATGTGTGATGCCCTCGTTGCATGTATGTAACTATAATTTGTATGATAAGGCTGCGTGCCTTCGCTGATCCGGCCGCGCCCGTAGGTGACTTGTGCACTTGATCTTGCGCATTTATTGTGTTGGTCCGGCTGCACCCGTAGTCGATTTTTGCACGGAGGATCCGGCTGCACCCTTAGGCGACTTTTGCACGGATGGTCTTTTGAAGAAGACTTCGATTTTGCGCACTTGTTGTGCTAGTCCGGCTGCACCCTTAGGCGACTTTTGCACGGATAGTCTTTTGAGGAAGACTTCGATTTTACGCACTTGTTGTGCTAGTCCGGCTGTACCCTTAGGTGACTTTTGCACGGATAGTCTTTTGAGGAAGACTTCGATTTTACGCACTTGTTGTGCTAGTCCGACTGCACCCGTAGGCGACTTTTGCATGGAGATTCCGGCTGCACCCTTAGGCGACTTTTGCGCGGAGTGCCGCACGCGAGGGTAGTTAGCGCTGCCCCTCGCGGTGACTTTGGTGTGGTCGAATGCCGAAGACCGTCGATGCGGTCTTTTTCGACATGTTGTGTCTTAATTTTTGCGGGGGATTTTTGCGTGTATATTGCATGGATCCGCCTCATTAAAAACCTCACCCCCCGGGAGGAAAAGTGTGCGGTCCGGAATAAAACTGTTTGGTGAATTACAAGGGCGTGTTGGCCCAGAGGATTCAAACAAAAAATTTACGGAGATTGTCAATATTCCATGAATGCTCCAAGTCTTCGCCAGAGGGCGTGGTTAGCCTGTACGCGCTGGGGGACGCCTTCGTCTTGACGATGAAGGGACCCTCCCACTTTGGCTCCAGCTTGCCCCGTGACTCTGTTCGAGTTGTCCGGATGAGTACGAGGTCCCCTTCGTTGAATTCTCTTGGGACGACTGTGTGTTCGCGCCATGCTTTTGTTTGAGCTTGGTATTTGTTGAGGACCTGCAGGGCGAAGACACGATCTCCGTCGATGAGGTCCTTCGAAGTTGGTTCGTCTATGTCGGGGATGGCTGAAGTGCTTGTCCGTGGTGACCCATGTTTTATTTCCTGCGGGGTCATGGCCTCTGATCCATATAGCAGGCGAAAAGGAGTGAACCCAGTCGCCCGGCACTCGGTCGTGTTCAGCGCCCAGACTGCTTCAGGTAGCAGGTCGGCCCATTTGCCCTTCTTGTCATCGAGGAGCATTTTCTTGATGGTCGTGAAAATTTTACCGTTGGCGCGCTCCACGACGCCGTTGGATTGTGGGTGATATACTGAGGCGAAGGCAAGCTTGGTGCCAATTGAGAAGCAAAAGTCTTTGAAGTCCTGGCTGTCAAATTGTTTGACGTTGTCAACTGTGAGCTCGGACCAGACTCCGAATCGGCAAACAATGTTTTGCCAGGAGAATTTCTGGGCAGTCTTCGATGTTATCGTGGATACTGCCCTCGCCTCGATCCACTTGGTAAAGTACTCGACGGCGACGAAAGTGAACTTGAGGTTCCCTTGGGCCGTGGGTAGCGGCCCGACAATGTCCAGGCCCCAGCTCTGAAGAGGCCACGTGTGGGCGATTAGCTTTGTGAACTGCGAAGGATTTCCCGAGCGTGGAGAAAATTTATGGCAGGCTTCGCAGGACCTCGTCACCCGATTCGCGACGCATATCATAGCAGGCCAGTAGAAGCCCTGACGGATCACCTTGGCGGCGAGGGCCCTGGGCCCTGCGTGAGAGCCACAAGTTCCGCTGTGGACTTCGCGCAGGATCTGGACGCCTTCGGTCTCTGTGACACATTTAAGCATGGGCTGACTGACCCCCTTCTTGTAAAGTTGTCCCTCAATGAGTGCAAAGTCCCGGCTTCGGTGTTTGAGGCGCTTGGCCTCGTTGATGTCGATTGGATGGTAGTATCCCTGTAGGAACAGGGTTATTGGTGCCCGCCAGTCTTCGATCATAATGAGGTTGACTATGCGGTGGCCCTCGATGTCGTTGGTTATTTGGAGGCCTTCTGGGCTGCGGATGGCTGGCGTGCCGATGACATGGTAGAACACGTCAGAGGGCAGGGCCTCGCCTCTAGCGATTGCCTTGGCCAATGCGTCGGCCTCCTCATTCTTGGCGCGGTCCACGTGCTGCACGGTAAAGCCCTTGAATTGTCTCTCGAGACTACGGACAGCCGCGAGATACTGCATAAGTGCGGGGTCCTTTGCTGCGTAATCTTTCTCGACTTGGCCGGCAACCACCTTGGAGTCTGTTCTGATTATGCAGGTGGTGACACCAAGTGCCCGTAACTTGCGAAGGCCGAGGATGACAGCTTCGTACTCTGCTACATTGTTGGTGCATCTGTCGGACTCCAAAGCAAAGCTGAGTCGTGCTGCATATCGGTGCTTGACCCCTGTGGGTGAAGTAATGACTGCAGCTGCGCCTGCCCTCGCATGGCACCATGCGCCGTCGCAGTGGATGGTCCACACCTTCTCTGCAGGCATGTCCGGCTGCGTTATTGGCCCGGTCCAATCGACGATGAAGTCTGCTAGGACTTGTGACTTGATGGCTGTCCTGGGCTCGAATGTGATATGGTATCCGGAAAGCTCGGCTGCCCATTTGGCGATCCGGACAGATGCCTCTGGATTTCTGAATAATTCGCCGAGTCCGCTGTCCGAGGTGACCCGTACCTTGAACGCTTCAAAATAATGGCGCAGCTTGCACGAAGCCATAACGACTGAGTAGGCGATTTTTTCCAGTTCCGTCATGTTGCATTTGGATGTCATGAGCACTTTGGAGACGTAATGAACTGGACACTGTCTGGTCGTGCCCTCTCTGTCCTGTTCTTGAACCAGCGTTGCGCTGACCGCGTGCAGTGAAGCTGCGACGTAGAGCAACAGGGGTAGCGAGGGATTGGGGCTTGTAAGAATCGCCAGCTCTGACAGGTGCTGCTTTAGTGAAGCGAAGGCCACCGCTTGCTCTGGTCCCCATGCGAAGTATTTTGCGCCGCGAAGCATTTTGAGGAAAGGTAGGCTTTGCTCTGTGGACTTGGAAATGAATCTGTTGAGGGCGGCCAATCTGCCTATCAGATGTTGGACGTCTCTGGCTGACTACGGGGGCGTCATGTTGATGATGGCCTGGATTTTGGTCGGGTTGGCTTTGATCCCTCGGTGCGACACCAGGTAGCCCAGTATCTTCCCCTGGCGGACGCCGAAGACGCACTTTTCGGGGTTTAGGCGAAGTCGTGCGTCCCGCATGTTCGCGAACGTTTCTGCGAGGTCAGCCAGATGGTCTTCTTTGCTTTTGCTGGTGACGACGATGTCGTCCACATACGTGAATATGTTTCTGCCGACTTGGCTCTCGAGCACCGTTTTGGTGAGGCAAGAGAATGTGGACCCAGCGTTCTTAAGTCCCTCCAGCATTCTGATGAAGCAATATGTGTCGAAGGGTGTTATGAAACTGGTGCTGGCCTTGTCTTCCTCCTTCATATATATTTGGTGGTAGCCGGAGAAGCAATCAAGGAGTGACATGACTTCGCACCCGGCCGCACTATCGACGATCTTGTCGATCCGAGGCAGCGGGAAATTATCCTTGGGGCAGGCCTTGTTGAGGCTGGTGAAATCAATGCACATCCGCCACTTGCCGCTCTTCTTTTGCACCATGACTACGTTGGCGAGCCACGTAGGGTAGGCGACTGGCTCGGTGAAGTTGGCCTGAAGCCGGCGGTGTACCTCGGCCTTGGCGGCTTCTGTCTTCTCATCAGACATCTTGCGTAGCCGCTGCTTCTTTGGCCTCACCGAAGGGTCGATTCCCAAGCTGTGCTCGATGATAGAGCGACTGACTCCGACCAGGTCGAGGGCGGACCAGGCGAAGACATCCTTATTTTTGGACAGACAGGAGAGGAGTCTCTCCCCGTCATGCGAAGTAAGGTCTTCGCTTATGATGATCGTTTGCTTGGGCGTTGCCTGGTCAAGGGGAACAGTCTTGGTCCCATCGTTGCTCTGCAGCTGTGCCTTTTCATGCTCTTTGGTGGTTGGGCTAGTAGCCTCGGGGACCTCGCGCTGTGCCGTGAGGCAGTGTACGTTCCTTTGCCCTGGAATAAAGTCTCTTTCTATGTTGCGCGTGGCCTGCTGGTTGTCGTAGACTGTGATCGCGCCTTGCGGACCCGGGATCTTCATGCACAGGTAAAGTCCGTGAATGGCTGCCTCAAACTTGTTGATGGAGCCCCGACTCATTATGGCGTTGTATGGGTACACCATGTCGACGATGTCGAAAGTGACTTGCTCACTTCATGCATTGGGTGCTACACCGAAGGAGAGGGGTAGCTCTATTTTGCCGACAGGAAAGGTGCCCTTGCCGCCGAAGCCATACAGTGGGTTGTCCGAAGGTTTAAGCAAGTTGTGGCTGATGCCCATGCGGTCAAAGGCGTGGAGGAAAATGATATCCGCCTGGCTACCGTTGTCAACTAAGACTTTGTGTAGGTCCCAGCCTGCCATGCTTCGGCTGATGACCATGGCGTCGATGTGGGGTGCGCTGCGCAGGTCGACGTCTCTGGCGTCGAAGGTCAATGGCACATGGGACCACTTTGTCTGTATGACTAGACCGGTGACGGCGACGTGGTTAATGCTGCGGTAGTGGTCCCTCTTCTGTCGCTTCGTGTCGAAGTCGACGCTGGACCCCTAGTGATCATGTGAATGACTCCGCGATACGGCTGATCAGCGAAGTCTTCTTGTTTTGGTGCTTGGGGGTGGTTTGGGTGGTGGATGTTTGGCTGTTGCGGGTGTGGAGGTGGGAGTGGGGGAGGTACGACTTGTACCTCCTAGTGGTGTTGGTATGCGTGGTTAGGTGGATGCTAAGCGGGGCCGTGGTTGTATGGTTGTGGGAGTTGTTGATATGTGTGCGCGACAACTCTTGGGTTGTCGGCTGGTTGTGCCTGAGACATCCTGTCTCTGGTGGCCTTCGTTTCTGGGCAGTTCCTTGTTGGGTGCGCGTAGTCTTCGCCGTGAAACAAGTAGTAAAATCTGCGCGGCTGCTGCCCCCGTCCTCGGCCCCGACCATGAGTTCCATTGCCGCGACCCTGGGGGGATAATCTTGGCGGCGAGGGGGCTCACCAGCGGGGTGCTGGTTGGCGATGTTGTGCACCTGCTGCTGATTGCGGCTGTCCCGACTGGAGTCTGACTGCGAGGGTCTCGTCCACGTTCGGTTGGACTATGGAGGGTCTTTGGGTTTCCTCTGGGACTCGACCTTGCGCTGGTGGAGCTCTTTGGATCTGGCATATTTTTCGAAGAGCTGATACAACTCCTGGAGGTTCTTGGGTGGATCCCTGATGCAGTGGCTATAAAGGACGCCAGCCCGAAGGCCACTGATGGCGTAGTGAATGGCGATTTGGTCATCAACCGAAGGCAGTTGTGACTTGAGAGTCAGAAACTTGCGGTAGTACTCCCGCAGAGTTTCTCTTTCCAGCTGCTTGCAGAGTGACAATTCATCCAATGCATCGGTGTCTGGGCGGTACCCTTGGAAGTTGAGCAGGAATTTGTCCTGGAGACTTCTCTAGGAGTCGATGGACAACGGGGGCAACCTGGTGTACCAGGTGAGAGCCGGGCCTTCGAGGGCAATGATGAATGACTTGGCCATCATTGCGTCGTCCCCTCCGGACGATGCAACAGCGACTTGGTAGCTCATGATATACTGTGTTGGGTCAGTGCTGCCGTTGTACTTGGGGTAGGTCCCTGCCCTGAAGTTGGCGGAACATGGTGACACTTGCAGGTGCGGCGCCAGAGGACTCCGCTCGTCAAGGTAGTTGACACCTTGGAATGCTGTGGCGTGCGGGATGGCAGGTCTGCGCTGAGGAATGAACAGGTCTTCGAATGACGCGTGCTGTTGGAAGGGTGGGCCGTGTTGCAGATCAAGTTGGCCTTCGCGCTGCATGAGCGCAATCTCCTGCTCAAGCTTCTGAGCCCTCAGCTCCTTGTCACGTATCATCTGGCGCACCTTGGCCTGCGTAGAGACACGTTGGCGCTTGGCCTCGAGGATCTCTTTCTGCTTCTGGAGGTTACGGTTCTTGATGCGCAAGGCCCGCAGCTGTAGCTGTTCCTCTGCTGAAACACCGATGACTTCGCCATCCTCAGTGGCATCCTCGCCCTCTAGTGGAGCGAAGCCTGGGGGAGGTTGCGGTTGTCCTCCGGAGTTGCAGGTGCGGAGGGTGCCTTTGGGTGTAGGTTGTTCATTGCGCTGTCTCTTGCTGAGTGCGTCGTCTTCGCAGGCTTCTTGGTGGGTGGTGTCGATAAGGGCCTTGCCCTTTTTCTTGGCCAGCAGCGCTGCCTTCGCTGCTTCGTCAACGGATGGGGCTGCCTTCGAGCTAGCTCTCTTGGGTGCCATCACGGGTGTTTTTTTCGTAGCACGAACGGTGGGTGCCAAATGTTGGAACTTGCTCTCCTGGGCAAGTAGATCCAACGGAGAAATGAAAGCAACGTAAACAAGGTTTTGACTCGAGATGGCAATAGCTCTGTTAATTCAGCCTCTCAAGGGCACTGTACGGGGGTATTTATAGGTGCCTGAGTGCCCAACGTCTCAATGTAAGGACGCATGTACCCTCAGGCACCTGGACTATCCCCGGAATATTCCTGTAAAGGAGGGTTACAGACTGTCATTACAGAAAAGCTATTACAAATCGGGCTCGTAACACACTTCTCCGTGTGGGGCCTGTTACAATGGGCCGAATCCCTCATGGGCCTCCAGGTCGAGTGAGGACGTGGGACGGGGCAACGTCATCGTAGGCCTTCGTCTCGTAGTGTACAAGGCGAAGGGTGGTGAAGGGTGGACCTCTCTGGTTCTTCTGCTCCCATTGGCGTAGCGAGATAGACGGAGGCTGGAGCGAAGGGTAGCGTCTTCGCCTTCGCCCCAACACCATAGATAACAGCAAACAGTTTGATAGCCAGCTGTTTCGAGAATTATGTGCATCAGTTGGCACCAAGGTTAACTTTGTCTCCATATACCACCCCGGTCCAATGGTGTCGTAGAAAGAGTGAATGGAACAACAGTCAAGAAGAGGCTATATGATAACACGAAGGGTAAATGGCTCGACCAACAACCCAAAGTCATATGGGGCCCAAATACAACAGAAACTAGGTGCACAGGATTCACACCCTTCAAGCTAATGTATGGTGCTTAGCCAATGAAGCCAAAAGAATTAAAATTCAAGTCTCCAAGAGTAGAAAACAACTCAGCACCAGAGGTAGACGAGCTCACGACCAAGGATTTACTTGAAGACTACAGGGCTGAAACCCTTGGCACAATCGCTAGATACCAAGAGGCAACCAAGGCATAGAGAGACAAGTTTGTCAAAACCAAAGAATTCGATGAAGTCGACCTGGTCCTCATACGGTCACCTCGAACACAAGCAAAAGGCAAGCGCGAACCCAAATGGGAAGGGTCGTACATAATCTCCAAGAAGACTTTGACGTACGCCTACAGACTAACCAGCCAAACAGGTGTACAGTTGGACCACATTTGGAGTGTGTAACACCATGTCCACTCCTGAACTGGCGGTACTTACTCCTGGTAGCCCTCTAGGATCATATATTGTCCCAGTAGACCAACACGAGTCTTTTGTGCGCACTTTGTCCTCACTCATGCGCACCCGAAAAACTTCCTGGTCGGTCACCCATCCCAAATTGCTCCAAGCCAAGCACACCTAACTTGGAGGTTCTTTCAAGATAGACCTCCGAAAAAGAAGATGCACCTTGTTGATATGGATACTCTATTAATTATATTAAGCCTTGAACCAGGATATCACAATCCACCTCCCTTTGAAGACCGACGTCCTCGTCGGTCAACCCCAATCTAGGAACCTCCCCTCTTAGCCACGTCTGTGTGTCTAGTGTCGTCATATGTCATGCCATGTGACCACTCCGCGCCCACATGCGCCATAGACTTGGCTAAAGTCGTTGAATACGTACTGCGCATGTACTTGCACGTTGTGTGCAAAGCCCGTCGAGCGAAGGCGCTCAACAGACAACTTGCTCAGCGTACTCTCAAGCTCCTTACACAAAAAAGCCACCTCTGACTCAGCAGACTTCGGTTGTTGCTCCTGCCGCTTGGCCTCCACCTTCTTCTCCTTCATTTTTTCTTTGAGATACGAATTCTCAGCCTTGGCAGTGGTCGCCTCCTCTCGGGCACCTGCAATGGGGGCTAGAGAGTTGGTAACTATAGGAAGCTGACCATACATATCATCAGCCCAAGGTGCGACGAAGGCAGCAAGCCAAAATTAAAATCCTCACCAAGTGAATATTTCAGCAACCTCTTTCAAGGCCCCTCTAGTGATTGCAGAAGCATCCACCTCCCCCCATGCCATGATGCCAGAGTGCACTGCTTCCTAGGAACCAGCCATTGGCCCAAACAGGCCCGAAGTCCCCTGAGTACCTAGTGCCCCACCTGCACAACGCAAAAGGTTAAAAAAGTTGTTGGCCAAGCCATCTTTATGGGCAAAGCCGTCTTCATTTGCGACTTCATCGCCAACTCCATCTCGGAGATGTCGAAGTCCTCGACACCCAAAGGGACCAAGGCTCCCCCAGCAGTAGCAGCTCCCACCACATTGACCTCTTTCAAGGACCTCACCTCACTACCGGAATCCGAGGCTTTGCCGAGTGCCTTTTGTCGGGCACTCGGCAAAGAAGGCTTTACCGAGAGCCGCACTCGGTAAAGTTAGGTTCTCGGCAACGAGCCTCTTTACCGAGTGCTGGACACTCGGCACAGGACCCCACTCGGCAAAGACACGTTTGCCGAGTGTGAAACACTCGACAAAGGTGGCGCTCGGCAAAGGGCCGTCAGCGGCCATCCTAAAGCTGACGGCCGTCAGTCTTTGCCGAGAGCCGGGGGTTGGAACTCGGCAAAGAGTCTTCTTTGTCGAGTGTCTTCTCTAGACACTCGACAAAGTATATTTTTATTTTTTGATTTTGTCTCCCAAACTTTTTGTGGTATGTTCCTTCACTATGTAGACCTACATGTATCATTTGTGGACAATTATAACAGAGTTTTCAATCGTTAGTAAATTTAGTTCGTTTATTTGAATTTCTTCGGAAAATTCAGATTTGAACTGCAAGTCACTCGAAACTTGAAAAACCGTGCATGCAAAAATGATATCCATGCTACTTAGCATAAGTTACGACCGATTCCAGAAGCGGACCGGAAACTTCGAGCAACATGCTCACTAAACATGGTCGTGAACTTGCCATCCACATGTTTAAAAATTGTATAAAACACAAACAAAGTCAGAAAATCATGAAACTTGTCCACGTGTCATGATATCATATGTACGGGCTGTGATAAAAAAATTGAAAAAGTTTCGAGAAAACTATGACGCGCTATGTGTACAAACCTAAGAGATCCACATGGAAACTCTATGATTTCATGTGTAGTTCTCTTAGGTTTCTACACATAGTGTCTCACAACTTTCTCCAAACATTCTAAAATTTTTATCACAGCCTCTATATATGATATCATGACATGTTGAAAAGTTTCATGATTTTCTGACTTTGTTTGTGTTTTATACAATTTTTAAACATGTGGATGGCAAGTTCACGGCCATGTTTAGTGAGCATGTTGCTCGAAGTTTCCGGTCCGCTCTTGGAATTGGTCATAACTTATGCTAAGTAGCATGGATATCATTTTTGCATAGGGATGAAAGCGGTAATTGGAACTGTTAGAACAAATTTTATATTTTAAAATAGATATGCATAAAATTTAATGTTGATCTTTTCTTATGTTATCTAGCACATTAGTACGAATATGAATAAAATATTACACAAATTGTTTAATGTTTTATTTGCTCCCTACAACACGAAACGTTGAAAAAATTACTGAATTTATTTCCGAATCCATACCGAAGTTTATATCTATTATTTGAGAAAATATAGGATGAATTTGAGGTTTACCTTTTATGAATCTTTACAAGCTGGATGTTAAAAACAAGAATACAAATTTGTATTGTAGATTCTATATCCGATTTATTCGCAATCAAAGAAAAATGACTAAAAAACTGATTACCGAATAAATACCGTTTCCCACCGTTTTCATCCCTATTTTTGCATGCACAGTTTTTCAAGTTTCGAGTGACCTGTAGTTCAAATCTGAATTTTCCAAGGAACATATCACAAAAAGTTTGGTTGAAAAAAAATAAAAAATAAAAAATGTACTTTGCCGAGTGTCCAGAGATGACACTCGGCAAAGAAACCTTTGCCGAGGTCAAATGGTTGACACTTGGCAAAGTGTAGTGACATAATCTTTGCCGAGTGTCCCCCTGAGAACACTCGGCAAAGAGGCCTTTGACGAGTGCCGGATCGAGGGCACTCGGCAAAGTGTATTTTAAAATTTAAAAAAATCTTTGCCGAGTGCCAGATCACGGGCACTCGGCAAAGACCGTTTACTCACCGACAGTTAACCCTTTCTTCCTCACTCTCTCACTCTCATTCACACTCACCCTCGCCGCCACCACGCCCCTCGCCGTCCGGTCGCGCCGCCGCCGCGCCCCTCGCCCTCGACGTGCCCCGCCCGGCTGCCATCACCGCGTTGCCGCTCCTCACCGCGCTCCGCCCCCCGCCACGCCCGCGCCCCTCGTCGCGCCCGACCGGCCGCCATCACCGCGCCGCCACTCCTCGCCGCGCCGGCGCCCCCCGCCGTGCGCCCCTCGCCACGCCCGCCCGTCCACCGTCTGTCGCGCCCTCCACGCCCTCGCCCGCCCGTCGTCGCGACCTCCACGCCGTCGCGCCCGTTCGTCGTCGTGCACCGTCCACGCCGAGCAACTAGGTACAAACTCATTTTGAGATTTTAGTTGCTAAATATTGTGAAATAAATGTTTGTTTGTTGTGAAATAGAGTTAGGTTTTTTTGTGTGTGATTGTGTATTGTGAAATAGAGGGAAAATAATTATTTTTAGTGGTCACTTTGCATGCATTAGCTAAGTCTTCTAATTGCACAAAAGATGTTTATGTGGTTATTGAGGCATTAATGTATATGTGTGGATGTCAGCCATTGTGCTGCTACTTATATTTACAGGCTTTGAAAACCTCCCCGTGCAGGGGAGGTGCTGCCCGATTTTTTTGTTGATAGGCTTTGGTTATATATGTTATAGGATGGAGGACCGTGACTGGATGTACACGGGCCGTAGAGAAAGGAACGATGTCACCACTGAATGGATTAGAAAGACCGATGATTTTGTGGAACAGGCATATGGCGAAGCTGCTAAAGGAGCGAGTCTAGTCTCATGCCCGTTGTAGCACCCAAAAATATCATTTTGGGTAATTTTTAAAAAATATATTCTAAAGTAAAAATAATTATGTTTTGAAACAAGTGGTTAAATAAAAGGTCCAATTATGAATGATTGTCGTAGTAAACTATGTAGAAATTAGTTAACAATCTATTAATAAAAAAAATTATGCATTAGAAAATCTTTTCTATCAAAATGGATGAATATGAACTTTTGAATATACTTTTAATTTGACTACAAACAATGTGTGTACATGTTGCATAATTGGAGACATTCTTAAATAAATAAAGTATTTAATACAAAAATATAATTGCATTTCATGCTAAACTTTTGTATGTGCATTTGAACTCAAATCCTAAATTTGAATCTTGTGTGAGATTATAAAATCCAAATAGAATTCAAAAGAAAAAAAACAGAAAACTGAGGGATGGGGCAGACCTACGCCTGGGCCCCAAAAACACCCTGGCCGGCCCAACTCCCTTTCACGCCAGCCCACTCTCCTCATCCCTTTTCTTTTCCTTGGAGTCACTTATACGTGGGTCGCTGGTGTCAGCCGGACACCGCATATGTGACCGGTGGGCTCCTCGTGCAGCCTCGCCATGCTGTGTGACCACGGTGCTGCGCTCGAGCTGACCGCGTGGGGCCCGCTGCACAGGGCTTCTCCTACCTCAAACCGAACGCGTAACAAACCTCCGCGAAACCAAGCTGGCTGTGAACCTCGGAAAATCTGGTCGAATCCATCGCTATTCGCGCGCGGGACTACCTCCGATGTGTGCGCCACTGGGCTATAAAGTGGAATCCCGGGCACCGCCTTCCTCCCCTCTCATCTCAGCTTCTTAAACCGTCGCTGCGGGTCATCTGGGAGCGGGCCGCCATTGCCAGTCCGCGTGGTGTGCCACCGGGGGCCACCCGTGCCCCACGAATGCGTTGACTACGATGGCGTGATGGGGGGATGGCCTAGGCACCGGCAATTTCTCGACGGTGACTGGCTTCCGCCATGGATCCGCTCATCGGCGCGAACAGGAGCTTCTACGACTTCAGGGCCGGTAAGTCGTCCACCCCTGATCTCGCCATAGCCTTCGCGTTGTGTAGATATTGTCCAACTGGAGAATAGTCGCCATAGGTGCGGGCGCGCCGATCACCGGCGTGGTGCGCTGCCTGCGGGCGCGGCGCCGCAGCGCGAAGTCCGACTGGAGAAGAGCGATGATCTCGCGCCGTCCAATTATGATTGCGTGGCTGGGATTAGATCTCCCTAGGAGACGCTCTGGTCGCCGTTGGATCTTCACCGACGGCCACGATTAGACGATTACATAACCCTTCGCGCTTTGGATCTAGACCAATGGATCGCGATCCGGTGGCTCTGGTGCGTCCTCAGGCATACCCCCTTTGGCCGTTGCATTTGTGCCCTCAGATTTTGATCGCGCGGCTCTGATTCACTCACACCCGTCGCTGCGCACTATTTGCATAAGGGCCCCTGGGTTTAATGAGAATCAACCCGCCGTCCTTGACTGGAGCACCTCTGTGTCTTAGGCATTTTTTTGCGCTCTAAACCCCAGTTTTCCATGTTATTGAGGCCCAGTCCAGTAAATAGAAAAAAATCCAGGAAAAGAGAATAGAAAACTATTTTTAATATAAAAGTAATGGTTAGAATTTGTTTAATTCGTAGAAAATTCGTAATAACTCCAAATTGATTCATTCCAGAGACATTAATTTTGTGTTAATATTGTCTATCAACTAGTAACACTGTTTAGCCATGAAACTTGAATTAAAATTGTTCATTTGGATTAATCTATTATAAGTATCTAATAACTTCGGAAATTCATAATTTCTCCATTTTAAATCCGATTTTATCCGTTCAAGTTGCGTTAGTCTCGTGTAAACATTTACTATGCAATAACAATATTTATTGTACCATGTCTCATTCTTTTATAATTAGAGCTTTATTTAACCTATGTTGGTTAGTCTTGTTAATCTACTTATCATCATAATCTACTAAAATGTGATATATGGTCAATTTATAACTTAGATTGAAGTTGAGATAATTACTTATAGAATAACCTCTCATATGATTTATATTAACCAATTTATAATATATGTTAATATTTTAATCACACCGATCTTCTATAAAATCATAACCCCTTAATCGACTCCGATCTTAGTAGTTCTCGAACCCGCGATCTCGTAGCAACGCGTAGATCATTATCATTAAGTTTGTACTTATGTCTGGTGTGATGTTAATTTTATCTATACCATGTTTGTTTGTATTGCTACGACTAGCGCGAGAACACGTGTCATTTGAAAAGCAAGTTGGTACCTGGATTCTCAAGTGTCAGGCAAGTTGTGCCCTTGATCACTTCTATCTACCCAGTCATGTTCTAATTAATCATAATGATCTGCATAGGTTAATTTTGATGGGACCCAATAGGTTACCCTAGTTTGACTATCTTTATACCTTGTTCACCACTGGATTTTCGGGTAGTACCTGCTATTGCTTTATGTGGTTTTGGGTATGAAGATTACACTATTCATGATTATACCCTTGTTATCAGTTGTTATTTATTGTTCATGTTAAGATCATTATGTTAATTGGAACATGGAGAACCACCCGGGAAAACAGTGCTACCACAAGGGTTTATGGACGCCCTTGGCTGACTAATTAGGAAAGCTAGTGGAAGACTACCTTACCCGAAAGGGGCAAGGGCAGTAGGGGAGTGGTCAGTGTAGGGAGGCCCTCGGGAGGATTTTGCTGCGATGGCGGTCCTGCAAGGGATTCCTGCATTGGAGCTTCCTATAAACTGTAGCGGGTTTTCTGAAGCTAGTGGAACTTTGTAAAGGCCTCGTAGTGTTACCCTGCCTCGCCTCCTCGGTAGAGGTGTATGGAAAGTCGCGATCCCTTGGCAGATGGGTAACATGACTTGTGGGTAAAGATGCGCAACCTCTGCAGAGTGTAAAACTGGTATACTAGCCGTGCTCACGGTCATGAGCAGCTCGGACACTCACATGATTAAATTATGGAACTTAAACTCAATTTGTCATATGCATTGCATTGCAGGTGAGGTTGTTACTTTTGTTCTACTACTTAATTGGGTTGGTATTTACTTATACTTAGTAATTGCTAATAAAATTCTGACCAACTTTAAAAGCAATGCTCAGCTCTAACCATCCTCTTTGGTAAGCCTTACACTTCACGTGAGCTGCCACCTTTGGCGAGTTCATGCACATTATTCCCCACAACTTGTTGAGCGATGAACGTATGTGAGCTCACTCTTGCTGTCTCACACCCCCCCACAGATCAAGAACAGGTACTGCAGGATGAGGCGCTTGGAGGATGCTGCGATGTGTTCGTGAGAGGTCTAGGTCGTCGTCTCCCAGTCAACTTTGGGTTGCTGGACCGTTGTCTCCTTATATGTAATTATTTATTTTGTATAGAACTCCTATTATATAGTAAAGTTGTGACATTCGATCCTGTGCCATGAATCATCATATGTGTGAGACTTGGTCCCAGCACACCTGGTGATTATGTTCGCGCCCGGGTTTTGGACCCCTAAAATCCGGGTGTGACAGAAGTGGTATCAGAGGAATGTTGACTGTAGGACGAAACCTAGATAGAACTGGACAACCATTATCTACTTACCTTTGCTATTCTGATTCTTTCTATACTTTTCTTAATCAATTCTCAACTATTTCCGTTTTACTCTGATTATTCTTACCTTTTCCTTCTAAAGACAAAAGTGGATTTCACACTTTGAAATCCTGTGCCTAAAGTAACCTCTAGGAATAGGAGACCTAATCTTAGGAATAAAAACAAAATTATTTTTATAAGTACCTATGCACTTGAATGTTTGTTCTTATGATACTTGTCTGATTTGGATCTTTGATTGAGTGTGATGGGTTGTGGAGTAATGTCCACAATTACATCTACATATGCATATATAAAAATAATATACTCAGACAAACTAGGTTATCCCTCATTAAAGGATTTATCCTAACAATATCCATCTCATCTTAAAAGATTCTATCCTACAAGATCCATCTTATCTTAAAAAGGATACTCATCTTATCTTGAAAAGATTTTATGTCATGCTAATAGATCTAACTGACCTCAAAAGATTCTATCTTATCTTTATGGATCCATCTTATCCTAATAAGCATAATTATCCACCCTAGTTTAACAACCATGATCTAGTGCAAATTAATTAGATCTTATCTAGTCTAAAATAGACATATCGATTTATTCTAGATCTGATCCAACCTAATAGGTTAATCTAACCTGATGAAGTCTAACCTTATGTTGAGCTAACCTAAGGGCAGTCCCTTAACAAGTTAACACTAGTAAAATAAACTGGATCCAACTCCTATGAACATTGTTCTCCCCTCATGCACTTAAACCTAAACTAGTGCATTAGACCAACTCAACCGTGAGCATAAGAGCTAACCCAACCAATAATGTCATGATAGATTGCATAATCTATCTATCCCCACCTAACCTCAAACAAACTTTTGACCTACATCATCTAGTCTATCTCAACCACATCTATCTTAACCATATTCCCTGACCCGATAAAATACACTAACATCGAATTAATAAGACCAAGACTGGAAAAGGAAAAGATCAACCTCATCAAGAAAAAAAGGGAAGTCAAACTCGATCATCAAAGGCATTACTACCCAACAAAAGTTCTTTCTCACTACAAACTTTCTTACCCCAGGTTATTCTTGCCCTAACCTTTTCATCTTTTGTAACAAAATGACTATATATATACCCATGCCTTCCTAATCACCTACTCATTTGTATCAAAGACTAAAAAAACAAAAAAAAAATTCTCTTGATTTTGGTACCAATTGGAAACTAAAAGCTACATTACATCCAATCTCTCTATAACCTCTTTCTTACAAATCTCGAGGACGAGATTTCTGTTAAGGGGGTAGGATTTGTAGCACCCAAAAATATCATTTTGGGTAATTTTTAAAAAATATATTCTAAAGTAAAAATAGTTATGTTTTGAAACAAGTGGTTAAATAAAAGGTCCAATTATGAATGATTGTCGTAGTAAACTATGTAGAAATTAGTTAACAATCTATTAATAAAAAAAATTATGCATTAGAAAATCTTTTCTATCAAAATGGATGAATATGAACTTTTGAATATACTTTTAATTTGACTACAAACAATGTGTGTACATGTTGCATAATTGGAGACATTCTTAAATAAATAAAGTATTTAATACAAAAATATAATTGCATTTCATGCTAAACTTTTGTATGTGCATTTGAACTCAAATCCTAAATTTGAATCTTGTGTGAGATTATAAAATCAAAATAGAATTCAAAAGAAAAAAACAGAAAACTGAGGGATGGGGCAGACCTACGCCTGGGCCCCAAAAACACCCTGGCCGGCCCAACTCCCTTTCACGCCAGCCCACTCTCCTCATCCCTTTTCTTTTCCTTGGAGTCACTTATACGTGGGTTGCTGGTGTCAGCCGGACACCGCATATGTGACCGGTGGGCTCCTCGTGCAGCCTCGCCATGCTGTGTGACCACGGTGCCGCGCTCGAGCTGACCGCGTGGGGCCCGCTGCACAGGGCTTCTCCTACCTCAAACCGAACGCGTAACAAACCTCCGCGAAACCAAGCTGGCCGTGAACCTCGGAAAATCTGGTCGAATCCATCGCTATTCGCGCGCGGGACTACCTCCGATGTGTGCGCCACTGGGCTATAAAGTTGAATCCCGGGCACCGCCTTCCTCCCCTCTCATCTCAGCTTCTTAAACCGTCGCTGCGGGTCATTTGGGAGCGGGCCGCCATTGCCAGTCCGCATGGTGTGCCGCCGGGGGCCACCCGTGCCCCACGAATGCATTGACTACGGTGGCGTGATGGGGGGATGGCCTAGGCACCGACAATTTCTCGACGGTGACTGGCTTCCGCCATGGATCCGCTCATCGGCGCGAACAGGAGCTTCTACGACTTCAGGGCCGGTAAGTCGTCCACCCCTGATCTCGCCATAGCCTTCGCGTTGTGTAGATGTTGTCCAACTGGAGAATAGTCGCCATAGGTGCGGGCGCGCCGATCACCGGCGTGGTGCGCTGCCTGCGGGCGCGGCGCCGTCACGCGAAGTCCGACTGGAGAAGAGCGATGACCTCGCGCCGTCCAATTATGATTGCGTGGCTGGGATTAGATCTCCGTAGGAGACGCTTTGGTCGCCGTTGGATCTTCACCGACGGCCACGATTAGACGATTACATAACCCTTCGCGCTTTGGATCTGGACCAATGGATCGCGATCCGGTGGCTCTGGTGCGTCCTCAGGCATACCCCCTTCGGCCATTGCATTTGTGCCCTCAGATCTTGATCGTGCGGCTCTATTTCACTCACACCCGTCGCTGCGCACTATTTGCACAAGGGCCCCTGGGTTTAATGAGAATCAACCCGCCGTCCTTGACTGGAGCACCTCTGTGTCTTAGGCATTTTTTGCGCTCTAAACCCCAGTTTTCCATGTTATTGAGGCCCAGTCCAGTAAATAGAAAAAAATCCAGGAAAAGAGAATAGAAAACTATTTTTAATATAAAAGTAATGGTTAGAATTTGTTTAATTCGTAGAAAATTCGTAATAGCTCCAAATTGATTCATTCCAGAGACATTAATTTTGTGTTAATATTGTCTATCAACTAGTAACACTGTTTAGCCATGAAACTTGAATTAAAATTGTTCATTTGGATTAATCTATTATAAGTACCTAATAACTTCGGAAATTCATAATTTCTCCATTTTAAATCCAATTTTATCCATTCAAGTTGCGTTAGTCTCGTGTAAACATTTACTATGCAATAACAATATTTATTGTACCATGTCTCATTCTTTTATAATTAGAGCTTTATTTAACCTATGTTGGTTAGTCTTGTTAATCTACTTATCATCATAATCTACTAAAATGTGATATATGGTCAATTTATAACTTAGATTGAAGTTGAGATAATTACTTATAGAATAACCTCTCATATGATTTATATTAACCAATTTATAATATATGTTAATATTTTAATCACACCGATCTTCTATAAAATCATAACCCCTTAATCGACTCCGATCTTAGTAGTTCTCGAACCCGCTATCTCGTAGCAACGCGTAGATCATTATCATTAAGTTTGTACTTATGTTTGGTGTGATGCTAATTTTATCTATACCATGTTTGTTTGTATTGCTACGACTAGCGCGAGAACACGTGTCATCTGAAAAGCAAGTTGGTACCTGGATTCTCAAGTGTCAGGCAAGTTGTGCCCTTGATCACTTCTATCTACCCAGTCATGTTCTAATTAATCATAATGATCTGCATAGGTTAATTTTGATGGGACCCAATAGGTTACCCTAGTTTGACTATCTTTATACCTTGTTCACCACTGGATTTTCGGGTAGTACCTGCTATTGCTTTATGTGGTTTTGGGTATGAAGATTACACTATTCATGATTATACCCTTGTTATCAGTTGTTATTTATTGTTCATGTTAAGATCATTATGTTAATTGGAACATGGAGAACCACCCGGGAAAACAGTGCTACCACAAGGGTTTATGGATGCCCTTGGCTGACTAATTAGGAAAGCTAGTGGAAGACTACCTTACCCGAAAGGGGCAAGGGCAGTAGGGGAGTGGTCAGTGTAGGGAGGCCCTCGGGAGGATTTTGCTGCGATGGCGGTCCTGCAAGGGATTCCTGCATTGGAGCTTCCAATAAACTGTAGCGGGTTTTCTGAAGCTAGTGGAACTTTGTAAAGGCCTCGTAGTGTTACCCTGCCTCGCCTCCTCGGTAGAGGTGTATGGGAAGTCGTGATCCCTTGGCAGATGGGTAACATGACTTGTGGGTAAAGATGTGCAACCTCTGCAGAGTGTAAAACTGGTATACTAGCCGTGCTCACGGTCATGAGCAGCTCGGACACTCACATGATTAAATTATGGAACTTAAACTCAATTTGTCATATGCATTGCATTGCAGGTGAGGTTGTTACTTTTGTTCTACTACTTAATTGGGTTGGTATTTACTTATACTTAGTAATTGCTAATAAAATTCTGACCAACTTTAAAAGCAATGCTCAGCTCTAACCATCCTCTTTGGTAAGCCTTACACTTCACGTGAGCTCCCACCTTTGGCGAGTTCATGCACATTATTCCCCACAACTTGTTGAGCGATGAACGTATGTGAGCTCACTCTTGCTGTCTCACACCCCCCCACAGGTCAAGAACAGGTACTGCAGGATGAGGCGCTTGGAGGATGCTGCGATGTGTTCGTGAGAGGTCTAGGTCGTCGTCTCCCAGTCAACTTTGGGTTGCTGGACCGTTGTCTCCTTATATGTAATTATTTATTTTGTATAGAACTCCTATTATATAGTAAAGTTGTGACATTCGATCCTGTGCCATGAATCATCATATGTGTGAGACTTGGTCCCAGCACACCTGGTGATTATGTTCGCGCCCGGGTTTTGGACCCCTAAAATCCGGGTGTGACACCCGTGCAGCAAATGTGCCAACCGGAAAAGAAAACCAAAGAGGGCCATGGTAGAACATATTTGGAAGAATGGATTTACGCCGGGCTATACTTGGTGGATCTTTCATGGTGAAGCGCATCGTACGAGAGAGGAGGTGTTGAGACAACGTGTCGAGGATTATGACGCGGATGCGGGGGTAGCAGATATGTTGAACGACTATCAGGAGGCACAGTACACGGGAGGATGTATGGATGACGAGCCAGAGCCGACTGCAAAGGCGTTCTACGATATGTTCGACGTGGCACAGAAGCCCCTTCACGGCCAGACAAAGGTTTCTCAACTGGATGCCATTGGGCGTGTAATGACGTTCAAGTCGCAATACAACATGTGTAGAGACGCATTCGATGGCTTGTTGACGGTTATTGGTAGCCTGCTTTTGGATGATCACGTTCTGCCAAAGAGCATGTATGAGGCACAGAAACTCCTTCATGCACTCAAGATAACGTATGAGCAGATTCATGCTTGTCCGAAGGGCTGCGTGCTATTTAGGAAAGAATACGCGGAGGCAAAGTACTGTCCCAAGTGTACATCGTCTAGGTTGTTGGAGGACGACTCTGGTGATGGACAGAAGAGGCAGCTCGACATCCCCTTGACAATCCTACGACACCTTCCGTTCATACCGAGGATCCAACGTCTGTACATGACAGAGGAATCCGCGAAACAGATGACATGGCACAAAAATGGAAAATGATACAATCCTGACAAGATGGTGCACGCATCCGATGGTGAAGCATGGAAACACTTTGATGCCATTCACCGTGAGAAAGCCGAAGAGGCTCGTAATGTACGTGTTGCGTTGGCCACAGATGGGTTCAATCCCTATGGAATGAGTGCTGCCTCGTACACATGTTGGCCCGTGTTTGTTATCCCAATCAATCTCTCCCCTAGTGTGTGCTTTCAAAGGCAGAATATATTCGTGTCGTTGATAATTCCCGGACACCCGGGGAATAAAATGGGCGTGTACATGGAGCCTTTGATCGATGAATTGGTACGTGCCTGGGAGGAAGGGGTATGGACGTATGACCGAGCTACGAAGACAAACTTCAGAATGCATGTTTGGTACCAGTACTCCATGCATGACTTACCGGCCTATGGGCTATTCTGTGCCTGGTGTGTTCACGGTAAGTTCCCATGCCCAGTTTGCAAGGAAGCTCTCAGGTTCATTTGGTTGAAAAAGGGTGGCAAATATTCGTCCTTCGATAAACAACGACAATTTCTTCCTACTGACCATTCATTCTGCCTAGACATCAAGAACTTTACGAAAGGTGTCGTAGTGACAGACCGCCCACCTGCAACGATGACTGGTGCCAAAATTCGTCAACAGATAGATAGGCTCGTGGCCAATACAGAAGGTGGTTTTGTGGGATATGGTGAGCAGCATATGTGCACACGTAAGTCTGGCTTGACTCGGCTCCCCTATTATGACGACCTGCTCCTTCCACACAACATTGACGTGATGCACACTGAAAAGAATGTTGCCGAGGCACTGTGGGCAACAATTATGGACATTCCTGATAAGTCAAAGGATAATGTGAAGGCAAGAGTGGATCTGGCAGCATTATGTGATAGACCAAAACTAGAGATGAAGCCGCCAAGTGGCGGAAAGACGTGGAGAAGGCCTAAGGCTGATTTCGTCCTAAGCAGGGCCCAGAGGAAGGAAGTACTTCAGTGGATCAAGATGTTGATGTTCCCTGATGGGTGTACAACTAACCTGAGTAGGGGGTGAACTTATCTACTATGCGAGTCTTAGGGATGAAGAGTCATGACTTCAACATATGGATTGAACGGATTCTTCCTGCGATGGTTCGAGGCTATGTACCTGAGCATATCTGGCTAGCGCTTTTAGAGTTGAGCTATTTCTTCCGTCAGCTTTGTGCAAAAGAGTTATCTCGGACCGTGGTTGTAGACTTGGAAAGATTGGCACCCGTGTTACTGTGTAAGCTTGAGAAGATATTTCCACCTGGCTTCTTCAATCCAATGCAGCATTTGATTCTTCATCTCCCCTATGAGTCACGAATCGAGAGATGTCTAAAGACTATTCGAAAGAAATGTAGAAATAAATGCAAAATCGAGGCTTCCATTGCAGAGGCATACATTCTAGAGGAGGTCTCAAACTTCACAACAACTTATTATGGTGACAAACTGCCGAGCGTGCATAATCCACCCCCTCGTTACAATGAATCGAACCTTAGTATATTTCGAGGCCAACTCGGAAGCGCAAGTGGCTCGACCACCAAGACCCTGACACATGAAGAGTGGCGGCATATCATGCTATACGTATTGACCAACCTTAAAGAGGTGACGCCATACATGGAACAATTTCTTCATGAATTCTAGCATCGATCAAGGGACCCCACTCCACAGGAATATGACACACTTCTTAGAAAGGGTGCGAGAAATGGGTTGCCCGATTTCATTTCCTGGTTCAAACGTAAGGTACGTGCTTAGTTTGTAAAAGAGATATGTCTTTGAACTCAATTTAGCGTCTTTTAACTTGCGAATACATGCAGGGCCAAAGAGATCCGTCTACGAGTGCCGAGTTGAGACAAGTAGCCAACGACTTTGCTTATAGGTTCAAGAAATATTCTGGGTATGACGTCAATGGATACCTTTTTCGCACAACAAATTACGACAAAAGTCGGCCCATTCGGAAAACAACGTGTTCTGGAGTCTTTACGCCCGGCCTTGACAATGTCGATTATTTTGGACGAATCGAAGAAATATATGAGCTCAATTTTTATGGTTCCAAACCTATTACTCCAGTGATATTCAAATGTCATTGGTTTGACCCTCAAGTGACGAGACGGACACATTCTAATCTTGGGATAGTCGAAATTCGACAAGATTCCACCTTAGCAGGAGACGATGTCTATATCGTGGCCCAACAGGCCACACAAGTGTATTATCTCCCATATGCGTGTCAAACGAAAGACCATTTTAAGGGTTGGGATGTTGTGTATATGTTATCGCCGCACGGGAGGTTACCTGTTCCTAACAATGAAGATTACAACTTAGACCCGGACACATATGATGGAGAGTTCTTCCAAGAAGATGGGCTAGAAGGGCGATTTGAGATAGACTTAACTGAAGCTATCGGAATGGACGTAGATATTGAAATGGTTGTTGATGAGGAGGATGATGAGGTGCAAAATGATAATGACTTAGTAATCCTTGAAGGCAATGACATTAATGATGAACTTGCGTCTTCCGATGGTGTTGAGATTGAAATGCTTGATAGTGATGATGAGAGTTATGATCCGGCTAACCCCGACACATATGAAGATTATTTTTAATCGATGTAATGCTATATGACTTTTTATTTCGCACCTATTTTTAAATACATCTTTTTATATGTGCTTATTTGTTTACTCTTAATTGCAGGTTGTTGGACAAATATGGTGGGCGGTTGGCTGAGGAGGAGGAGGAGGGGGAGGAGGAGTAGGACGGCGGATGAGGCAGAGCAGGCAGCGCAGCAGGACGAGGCAGAGCAGGTAGCGCAGCAGTAGGCGACGCCTGAGGACAACGACAACGACCAGCAGCAGGACGACGACGACCAGCAGCAGGACGCCTCAGGTTCAGGCGGCTCAAGTTCGATGAGCATCTACCTGCGAGGCCCCGCGAGTCTCCCTCAACGTCCCATACTTCAGGACAGGCGACCGCTGATTCGGCCGGAAGGGGAGAGGTATGTAACTTTATGTTCTTCATTCTTGTTCATATTATGTGTTCAAAATCATAATATAAACTAATACTTTTTATTTATCACTTGGACAGGTCTTGGACGGTTTTGGATTATGCTGGGGTCATCGTCGCCCCCCCAATGGCATCCTCGGCCTGCTGTGCAGGGAACACTTCCCTAGACTTGTGGAGTACGCCGGAGTGACGAGCCCAGCCTTCACCTTCGACCACTACGCCGTCGCCCCCGATGCAGTAGACCGGGACGGCTGGGAATTCAATAACAAGGCGGAGCGGGTGAAGCAAGAGCTGTGGGTAAGTATTAGTATAATGTAAAATATGTCGCATTCGTTGAAAATTCTTGAAATAATGTATGGATACATCGTTTTTGTATGCAGGATTTCTTCAGATGCGATGCTGGATACGAGGCTAGGGCGGATGTGGTGGCCACCACGAGCTGTAAGAAGCTCGTCGTGGACATGCACTATGAGGCCCGAATCCAGGCCATCATCACCTACCACGGCTCCGTCCTTGGGGAGAGGGTGACCAAACCTCAAGCCCGAACCATGTCGTTGACCAGGGAGCAGTACCTGCAGGTAAAGTCATGCATGTTTGGTACCAGTACTCCATGCATGAATTTTATTTTATCTTCTGATATGCACTTTACATGTTTACTTTGTAGATGATTCCATATTGGTGCGCCGCACATCCTCTGTGCTGGGAGCAGATGGTGGATAGGTGGTGTTCGGCTGAGTGGGACGAGCCGCACACCGCTAGTCGGGAACAACGTTTGATGATAAAAAAGGTATATACTGATCACTTTGCCGAGTGTAACACTCGGCAAAGAGGTGCTTTGCCGAGTGTCAGGGTCATAACACTCGGCAAAGAGTAAAGACCTGGGCAACGGTTTAGGGACTTTGCCGAGTGTTATGTCGCTGGCACTCGGCAAAGAGGCACGCTTTGCCGAGTGCCGCACAGAGCACTCGGCAAAGAACCTGACATGGGGACCCTCCCTGGCGGGCTCTTTGCCGAGTGTCCCAGGGGGCACTCGACAAAGGTTGAATCTTTGCCGAGTGCTACTGGGTAGACACTCGGCAAAGTTAACTCCTTTGTCGAGTGTCGTCCTTGACACTTGGGAAAAAAGCCGCCTCCGTCACCCCGTCGCCGTAACGGACGCTTTTCTTTGCCGAGTGCTCCCTGGCACTCGACAAACCTCTTTGCCGAGTGCCCGAGAAAAAGTACTCGGCAAAGAAGGCTTTGTCGATGCATTGTTTGCCGAGCCTTCTTTGCCGAGTGTCACACTCGGCAAAGCCTTTGCCGAGTGTTTTTAAGGCTTTGCCGAGTGCTTCGGGCACTCGGCAAAGTGCCCGTTTCCGGTAGTGCCTCTTTCAAGGACCTCACAGAATCCAAGGGCTCAACGGCACGAGCCTTCCGCTTCTTCGACCGGCCTGCCATATTGACCGCTCTGTAAATCGTAGCAGGCAGCTTCCCCTTTGGGTCCATTGCTGCAGCAATTACATCCGAGATGTTATGCAAATACCAGAATATAAGAAACTTCCTCGCCATACAAGCTAGTACAACATCCTCGCAGCCACACGCCGACAGTCTCATCGTCGGCAGCAACAACAACAGAAAGCATGGTGGTGAACCAACAGCAGCAGCAATCAAACATCAACGAGTTCGAAAAGCAAGCGCAGTAACCCAGCGACAAGACGAGCGGTAATCTAAACTTACTATGCCACGAAACATTGCAGCCTCAACTTTCCAACGGTCACATCCAGCGGCCCCCATGAGGTGGTTCACCAGATGATTGAGGGCAACGTTTGCCCCGTCCTGGATCAAGAGACCTCAAGAATGGCCCATTAGGATGAACGACTCCCTCGAGGGGCTATTGTTGGGTAGAGGCTGAACGTGACCCCGATCATGGAGCGAAGGAGCCTTAGACCCGTCGGGTCGTTTCGACTAACTAGTACACAGGACTATGGGCGAAGAGGCCTTCCACTCTTTGATCAGCTATAATGGAAGATGAAGTCAAGCAGAGGCCCTGGCCCCTGGGTTAGTTGACATCGGCCAAGGCTTTCACCAAGATGCCTCCACAACAACCTGTGCCATACATCCACCAAGGGAGAGCGAAGGGCGTAGAGTGGCGAAGGCTCCGACGGTGGTGGCGAAGGCCACGAGGCGACCATCCCATCGTTGGCCCACCAGAGGACACTTCTGGAGGCCCACCTGTCAGTGTAATGTATGGGTGTGTTCTTTAGTGTGAGCTGCCTACAGGGAACACGACGTTGTAATTACCCCGTTACGTGGAATATTCTTTGGATATAATTGGTGAACGGGGGTAGGACCATACTTTGGACCACCTACCCCGGATGGCCCTATAAATACCCATGTTGTGTAGCTGGACGGGGCACGCATAACAGAAGCTACAGTTCTCACTCAGCGTCTTGTCTCTCTCTTGTGTTCATTGCTTTTGTCGCTCTCTTGTGTTCATTGTTTTTGTCTCTAAGTGTTCATTGCTTTTGTCTTGTCGCTCTCTTTTGACCACGTGTTGGTACCCAACACTGTGGCCATCGTCTGTCGCATGTCAGGGTGCAGGCTTGGCTGCTTGAGGAAGCCGGGATGGGAAGTCTAGCAAGTTGTTCGGGTGCAAGAAATGGTTGTTGTTGTTGCAAACTTTATAGTTGCACCTACAGTATTTCACTAACACCCCGTTTGGATCATTGGAATTGAATTCCATTCTAATAGTAGTAATTTAGCTATATATCAATTAAGTTAATTTGGTTTTATGCAAAATATATTTGTATACTATTATTAGCAAGATGTCGGAGATATTTATGTGCTACATTTTACTATAGAGAAGTGAGACGAAGAGTGTCATGTAAGTTACAGAGTAGAAACAAATTATACTAATGTATAAAATCATTTCCCACCCTCCACCCCATGAATTTGAGATAGGCTTATATCTGAACTTTGGAAAGTGGTGGAATGTAAAATTCTAAACTAAATAGGTTATTTTATTGAGTGAATTCCAATTCCTCTAAAATGAAGGGATCCAAACGCCCCGTAAGAGAAAAGAAGCCTAACTGCTGCTGCGGCAGCCACTACAAGCTCAATCGAAAAGCTTCTAGAAGTGGGAAGGGTACCGCCACACCACAACAGTTGTCACACGTTGTTAGAGAGAAGATGAATAGTCGCATACTTTTGTTTGTCTCGTGTAGGGATGGCAACGGGGAATCTCCTGTCAAGGAATAGATCCTCATCCCCATCCTCGCGAACAAAAAAATCTCCACAGGGATCCGCATGAACGCTCATGAGGGGACATTTCTTCCCCATCCCCGTTCCCCACAGGGATAAATCCCCGACAGGGATCCCTGTCCCCGCTTAAATTATAATTAGGACATACTTCCTTTGTTATTAATGCAAAACATTGTCACTTATACACATTGTTAGTTGTAAGAAACCATTATGTGTACATCAAAATGAATACATTTGTATAATGAGTGATCTCTTGACAAGGTAATTATTTATTTTTATCATTAACTATTACACAAAAAATTGTCAAGGGAATGAGGATGGGGAATGCTTCCCCGTTCCCATTCACCCGTAAGGGTAGAATTTTTTTTTCCCCGTTTACATCCCAATAGGAGAAGAAACTTCTCCATCCCCATCCCCACCCCCTAATAGAAGAATTCCCTACAGGGAATCAGGGATCGGGGCCCATTGCCATCTCTAGTATCATGGTACACCCTGGCTACTTAGAAACTACAATTAGAAATGTTATTAAAACTTCGTTTAAACAACGTTTAAACCACATTTAAATGTCGAAGCGCTAATTAGAGGTTGGAACTATGAAACGTTAAGCAATATGGCCTAAAACGACGTTTTACAACGTTTAAACTCTGTGTTTTCACATTTAAGCATTATAAACTATAAAACATAGTGTTTATACATTTTAAACCATTAGCTACTTTAGACTTAGTCCGTTAGTTACTTTTGGGCTCTATCGGTACCCTGAAACAGGGGTACCCCTTACTATAGTATGAAGGCATGGAGTCCATGCGGCTATCTCTAGTCACATGGCAAACAGTGCCCGACCCCACCACGTGGGCGGCTCCAGGGCCGCCACGTGGCTGGAGGAGACGATATAATCCAAGGTGTCAACTAGGGCTGGACGAAATGCTCGTGGCTCGCTGGCTCGCTCGGTTTATGGTCAGCTCTGCTCGGCTCGGATCGGCTCGTTTGAATTTTTTTCACGAGCTGAGCTAACATCCTAGCTCGGTTTGTTAACGAGCCAGCTCGGTTCGTTAACAAGCCAGCTCGCGAGCTAAACGAGCTACCATATTCCAGCAAAATGAAACTATATGCATATCATTTATAGAATGATTGATGAACATGTTATATATATGTGAGGTGTCTATGGCCTATGAATTAAACTAATGGTTAATGAACTATGTCTATTGTTAATTTGGTATATGCAAATATAATTATAGGTTAAACTGATGAACATGTATGTGAATTATGAATTAATGAGTGATGAATTGTGCTAATTTGGTGTTATATTGACATGGTTTGTGAAACAATGAGTATAATTATTATTTTCTATTGTTAAATTAGTTTGAAATTAACTAAAAACTAATTATTATGTACATTTTATTTTTTTCTGCTCTGGCTCGCGATCTAAACGAGCCAGCTCGAGCTCGTAAACGAGCCAAGCCGAGCTGACTCTGTGGCTCGTTACCTTAACGAGCCGAGCCGAGCTGGCTCATTATCCACCCCTAGTGTCAACAGTGGGTCCGGACCCCCACGGGAAAGTGTCGGACCCCTGGTTACATAGCCCGGACCTCCGAGCGAGGTCCAGGACCTCCGCTGGTACAGAGCGAACCCCAGGACGGGTCCCGGATCTCTCTGTGTGGGGTCCGGGTCACTCACAACAAGGTCCCGGGATTCTAGGAGAAGGAGTACCCAGACCTTAATCAAGGCCAGGCGGGGGTCCGGAGCCAACACGTGTCCGGGCCATATCGCGTGCGCCTCTGCTCCCCGCTCAGGCGAAGACCCGATGCTGCCACGTGGCCAGCTGCTCGTGATGTAAGCCAACGGACGGAGCCTAACGTAAGGCCTCTGGGCCGCGCGTCCTCCGCATTTATTGCGGATGAGGCGCACCGCCTGTCAAACTGGCAGGTGATGTGCCGCCTCAGCATTAAATGCGCCCTGTCTACTCCCCTGGCAAGCGATGTGCCGCCTTAGCATTAAATGAGCCCTTTCCACTCTGCTGACGGACGGCGACCAGGCCATCCTGCAGGCAGCGTGCCTGTCCATTCTGTTGGCAAGCAGTACGCGCGTGCTGCGGCATACACTGTGCTCATCATCACTCGTACGTTGCCAGGGAAGCTTTCGCTGCACGCCAATGCTACGCAGACCGCAGATATCAGGGCGCAAGGAGATTGCACTGGGGACTAGCATTAGTTGCTCCAAGTATTACATCTGCTATGTTCCTGGGCCCGCATGTCGGGGCTCAGCACCCTTGTACGTGCCCCCCTTGAGCTATAAAAGGGGAGGCACGCAACGTTACAAGGCAGGCTCACTCAAACACACTTAGACCCAGCTCAAGCTCACAAGTTCATACAAGCTCTCAATAGATCACACAGTGGAGTAGGGTATTACGCTCCGGCGGCCTGAACCACTCTAAATCCTTGTGTGTTCTTGTGTTCTTCCCGTTTCCACCTAACAGGCAAAACGCTTAGGCCCCTCCTCATCTTAGGATTTAGGGCGGGTGTATTCCGCCACCTGGCCGAAGATTTCGTCTCCGACATTTGGCGCGCCAGGTAGGGGCTTAGGCTTTAGGTTTTTGCTTGTTTTCTTGCTCAGCATGATGGTGTAAATCGTTGAGCACCACGCCGAGACTTTGGAGGATTTCCTGGTGGAGGAGGAAGCTGCTTCTTCCACGCCACGGGTTCCCAACCGCCCAGTCCCAGGCACTGCTGCTGTGCACACTGCGCAGCAGCATACAACTATGCAGACATCCCGGACTCTGTCGAGGGTAGCTCTGGGGGCGTTGTCTGCGGCCAAGGAGTTGCTGCGCCACCCTCCAAGCTCCACGGCCTCACCGGGGGCCATGAAGCAGTGGCGTGACGACGTCAACCGACTGCTCGGCATAGCGCACTCTGGCTCGACCAGGTCTAGGTCGCGGTCATCCCGGCGCCAACATGAGGCGATGGCGTCTGTGCGCTCACCCTCGGTGAGGGGTGCACAGACCGACGACCTCCGGGCAGAGCTCAACCGCAGGCGTGCGAGAGAGGATGCCCGGGTCTCTCTGGAGAGGGCGCGGGAGCGCCGACAAAACTTCAAGGGTCGCGAAGACGCTCGAGTCTCTCTAGAGAGGACGCGTGAACGCCGGCTAAACATCGAGGGTCGCAACCTCGATCAAGACTTTGCTGAGGTAGCACCGCAAACCCCAATAGGCGCCCGGTTCTAAACGGGTGTCCCTTTGGCCGGCGTGGGCTGCGCCGCACTCGCGGATCATCTCCGTGCGACGACCTGGCCATCCAAGTTCCGGCCGCACCTGCTGGAAAAGTACGATGGTACGTCCAACCTTTCGGAATTCTTGCAGGTGTACGTCACCGCCATTACGGCAGCAGGTGGAGACACCGCCATAATGGCAACATATTTTCATGTTGCCTTGTCTGGGCCTGCCCGGACTTGGTTCATGAACCTTACCCCAGGATCAATCTACTCCTGGGAAGAGCTCTGTGCGCGGTTCGCAGCGAACTTCGCCAGTGCTTATCAGCGGCATGGCGTGGAGGCTCACCTCCATGCAGTGAGACGGGAGCCCGGGGAAACCCTCCGGACCTTCATCTCCCGCTTCACCAAGGTACGAGGAACTATACCCCGTATCTCCGACGCTTCCATCATCACCGCTTTCCGCCAGGGGGTGCATGATGAAAAGACACTGGAGAAGTTGGCCACGCATGACGTGGAAACTGTCACCACGCTCTTCGCTCTGGCCGACAAGTGCGCCAGGGCCGCCGAGGGCCGTGCATGGCACTCGACACCACAGACCAGGGCTGCCCAGACGAGTGGCTCGGGTGCCGTCACTCAGGACGGCAAGAAGAAGAAGAAGAACCGCGGCTCCGAGAGGCCACCGTCTGCTGCTCCAGTCGTCGCAGCTACGACTGGGGGCTGAAACGAGCGCAACAAGCGCCCACAGCCGTAGAGGGGTAATAGCGGCTGATGCCCCGTACACCCCAACAGTCGCCATAGCGCCATGGAGTGTCCCGAGATCATCGAACTCGCGAAGTGCGTTAGCGAACGGCGCGAGCAGACCTCCAAGGACGGCTCCCCTCCTCGTCGCCGGCCTGGCAAGGAAAGGGTCGACAGCGGCAAGGTGGCCGCGGAAGAACCGGACCTCGGGTATCAGTCACCCGAGGGGGTCCTGAAGGACGTTTTCACCGGAGACTCCGACTCCGGCGATGACAACTAGTCGGGCCATAGGGGAGACCCCGTCCTTCCTGGTCTACGGGGCTGAAGCCTGCCTTCCCCCGGAAACCCTTATGGGCTCCTCATGGGTCCAGTATTTTAACGAGTCTATGCTAAAATAGCTGCAGCGTCAGGACGTGGACCCTATCAACGAACGCAGATAGCATGTGGCGACCCGAAATGCACATTGCAACCAGGCGCTCAGGTGTTACCACCAATGGTCCGTGCATATTAGGGAGCCTTGGGTCGGGACCTAGTCCTACGGCGAGTACAAAACCAAGAAGGGGTTCGCAATCTCTCCCCCAGCTGGGAAGGACCCTTCAAGGTGACGAAAATATGCCGACCCGGGGGAAACCACCTTGCTACAGCTGGAGTACCTCTTCCCAACCCCTGGAGCATGGAGCATCTCCGTAAGTTCTATCCATAGGAGCAAGTCTGAGGGGTTGAGTTTTTCTCCCTTTTGTAACTAGGTTGTGCATACGTGCACGCCAGCCCGGTGAGGTCCGCCCTCATAAGCCCGGTCGGTTGGTCTGCACCCATGCATGTCAAGTTATAAAGAGAAGATTTACCCCCCAGATGTGCTTCTATGATAACTTTATCCTCCTACACCATGGTTTTATCCCGCAGTGTCCAGATATTATTTTTATCTAACCCACTCATACGGTTCCCTTCCCTGCTAACATGATGACATCCGAATTGAGTAGCCAGGCTTGCAGTTTAGGACCCCTCTTCGAAAGCGGGAGGGTCCGGCAGCCTGGGGGCCGGCTCTGGAGAACGGGAGCTCGTTCCATGGAGTGGTCCGGAGCTGCGTAGCCGCTTAGCCCGGTTCCGTACCCTAGGCCTGCACACTCCACCACTCTGTCACGGGTACCCTAGTATTTGGACCTATAGTCCTGTGGGTCCGGTAACCTAGGGTCCGGTTCTAGAGAATGGACGCTTGTCTCCTAGGGTGGTCCAGAGTTGTGTAGCCGCTTAGCCTGGTCCCGTACCGTAAGCCTGCACACTCCACCACTCTGCGACGGGTGTCCTAGTATCTAGAACCACGGTCCAGGGGGTCCGGACACACAACTTGGCTTCCCAGACTAAATCCTGCAGGTCCCGTGCCTGTATCCAAGGATGGCTAGTATCAGGCGATGGGTCCTATGGGTGTGCTACTAACGCTCCCTAGCTGAAGCTGTGTTCAGTTCCAGGTCCCAGTCGAGGCTGCCTCCTGGGGGCCGTTGCCAACTCTTTTAGGTATGCTGGTATCCAGCCTCGACATGTCGAGCCTACATCCTAGGGGGGCCAGGTACCAGGGAGGAGTCGCCAACGCCACACACAACAGGGGCAAATAGTATGCACATAAGTGCTAATACTGCTTGATAAGTAGTACTCAAAAGTATCTTACAAAAACAAAGTTATTACATCCGCCTTCAAGCGGGGCCCTAGTCTCATGTCTACAGGTATGACCTACTCGACATCAGTAGGGTCGTGCTAGAAGCGCGTGGCCGCCATCTCCACGGCATCTTGTACGACCTCTCGGGCGACGTCTTCAGCAGCCGGGCCAGCGGTCACCGTTGGAGGCGGCACCCCGGCCATTAAAGCCAAAGAGATGGAGCCGCAGCTCGGCTCGCTTCCCACCTCATGGAGTTGGAGCTAGACCAGTTCATGGCGGTGCACCATGAGGCACTGGTGAAGCTCACGCGAAAGATGGAGCCGCAGCTCAGCTCGCTTTCCACCTCCACAAGACTGATGAACATCCTTGAAACTGAGCACTAACGGAAGAGTGCCACCCCCATGAGGTCGTGCTCCTCCGGCAACAGCAAGAAGAAAGGCGAGATCGGCAGCGCCAACACACAGGAAATGAAGAGCATGAACTCCTCGGCAGCGAGATCGCCGTGAGGAGAGGCACCAACACGGATCCTTCCGGCGAACGCCGGCGCACCCCATCCGAGCAGGTTGCGCACCAAGTTGAGTGCCACCTCGGGCTGGAGGCGCTCGGGGGGGGGTCTAGCAAGGCCATGGTGGCTACGACGGCAGAAGAGCATGGAGAACTCGAGGGCAAAAGGGCACTGCGACCTGCGAGTGATGAGAATGGCTACCGCACTCGGGGGAATCCCCTTTTTAAAGAAAGATTCCCCCACTGACGCCCCGAAGCACCGCAGAAGAACTCGCCCGACGCGCACCAAGGCAACCCAGCCTCTGACACGGGGGCCCGGGCCCACGAGTCATACTCCTTGGGCGTCGGTCTCCATGTGCGAAGAAGGTGAACCACCACGCGAGGAGCAAACCGCCGCGCCTCTTCATCTCCACCGACAGAAGCGGACCAGCCTCTGACACGGGGCCTAGGCCCATGTCATACCCCTTGGGCGTCGGCCTCCGTGTGCAGAGAAGGTGAACCGCCACGCGAGGAGCGAACCACCGCGCCTCTTCATCTCTGCCGAAAGCAGCGGACCAGCCTCAGACGCGGGGGCCCGGGCCAATGAGTCATTCTCCTTGAGCGTTGGCCTCCATGTGCGGAGAAAGCGAACCGCCGTGTGAGGAGCAAGCCACCGTCTGCGGTAGTGCGCCTCTTCACCTCCACCGAAACCAACAGCCCAGTCTCTGACACAGGGGCCCGGGCCCACGAGTCATCCTCCTTGGGCGGCGGTTCCTGGGTGCAGAGAAGTTGAACCGCCGCTCGCGCCAGTATCGCGCCCCCTCAGGGCCGCCACAGAGGACAGAAAGGGTGAATTTTCAAAACCAATGCAGCGGTATCGAGGCACCCCGCGCATGGCTAGGCAAGACCATCAAGTGCGGAGGCCACGGGTCAGTCAGCCGCGGGGATAGGCGTGGCAGTTGGTGTGACCGAAGGCGGGCTGGCAGTGGTTACGTCAGCAAGCGCACGGAATCAGCACGCCAATCACCAATCAAGCTTTGGCCCCACCTGCAGGCTCGTGTCCTCCCCTGAGGCGGGCCCGGGGGCCACTGTCGGTACCCTGAAACAGGGGTACCCCTTACTATAGTATGAAGGCGCAGAGTCCATGCGGCTATCTCTAGTCACATGGCAAACAGCGCCCGACCCCACCACGTGGGCGGCTCTGGGGCCGCCACGTGGCCGGAGGAGACGATATACTCCAAGGTGTCAATAGTAGGTCCGGACCCCCACGGGAAAGTGCCGGACCCCTGGATACACAGCCCGGACCTTCGAGCGAGGTCCAGGACCTCCGCGGGTACAAACTGGACCCCCGGGATGGGTCATGGACCTCTCTGTGTGGGATCCGGGTCACTCACAACAAGGTCCCGGGATTCTAGGAGGAGTACCCAGACCTTAATCAAGGCTAGACAGGGGTCCGGAGCCGACACGTGTCCAGGCCATATCGCGTGCGCCTCTGCTCCCCGCTCAGGCGGAGACCCGATGCTACCACGTGGCCAGCTGCTCGTGATGTAAGCCAACGGGCGGAGCCTGACGTAAGGCCTCTAGGTCGCGCGTCCTCTGCATTTATTGCAGATGAGGCGCGCCGCCTGTCAAACTGGCAGGTGATGTGCCGCCTCAGCATTAAATGCGCCATGTCTACTCCCCTGGCAAGCGATGTGCCGCCTCAGCATTAAATGAACCCTGTCCACTCTGCTGACGGACGGCAACCAGGCCATCCTGCAGGCAGCGTGCCTATCCATTCCGATGGCAGGCAGTACGCGCGTGCTACGGCATACACTGTGCTCATCATCACTCGTACGTTGTCAGGGAAGCTTCCGCTACACGCCAATGCTATGCAGACCACAGATATCAGGGCGCAAGGAGATTGCACTGGGGACTAGCATTAGTTGCTCCAAGTATTACATCCGCTATGTTCCTGGGACCGCATGTCGGGGCTCAGCACCATTGTACGTGCCCCCCTTGAGTTCTAAAAGGGGAGGCACACAACGTTACAAGGAAGGCTCACTCAGACACACTTAGACCCAGCTCAGGCTCACAAGTTCATACAAGCTCTCAATACATCACACAGTGGAGTAGGGTATTACGCTTCGGCGGCCCGAACTACTCTAAATCCTTGCGTGTTCTTGTGCTCTTCCCGTTTCCACCTAACAGGCAAAACGCTTAGACCCCTCCTCATCTTAGGATTTAGGGTGGGTGCATTCCGCCACCCGGTCGGAGATTTCCTCTCCGATAGGCTCAATCCCCACACGCTTGCCCTACTCCCCTGTCTTGAAGCCCAATGGCTAGCAGCATACATCTTTCCTTTCTCCTCTCTATCGGCACCGCCTGAAGGTGCTACTATTGTTGTCTGTCGCGCCGTGTGCGCCCATCTCCCTCCATGCCGAGTGCACAGTCGTTTCTCCATGCCATGTGATGCAAAGTTGTGTAGTTGTCGTCGTTCGCATCATCCCTATGCCTCCCTGACAGGGGCGGGCCCAAGATTTCAAGGATGGGTATTCGGAATTTTAGTGGGCACATTGTTTGACAGCCTAAATTTTTTATCCATGAAAACGGTTAATTATCCATCGGACACAAATATTGTATAATTTGTTATATATGGGTATGAGTATGAATATAATAAGATATCTATTGGTAAATTTTTCGTGGGTGTGGATATACATTATCCATACCCGTTATCCGATATGTATGTGACATTAGTACAGATTTATACCTGTTGGGGACTTGTCCTTAAATGCTATGAATTAAGAACAATGCAACACAGAAATTGTTAAACGTTAAAGTCCTTCGTCCTTCGAAGCATTATTTCCCTTAGGATATAATGAGTTTCGGACGAAGGTTGTGAAGGACATACCTTCATCAGTATAACAAATAATGAAAAAGGGATTCACATAAAGTATGAGAAACAACATAAATACTTAAATATTAATATTAGCTCATTTCTATTGTTATTATTATAGAAATGATAACAAATTACAAATGTACCTTTGGCTTGAAGGAAAGCAAAAGTACAAGCGTGACGCAAAAGCGAATGCCAAGTCAGCGTGAACAGTACGGGAGTACTGTTCACCTATTTATAGGCACGGGTCGCAGTCCATGTAAAATTACATCCAGGCACTTTGCTTTTGATAATAACTCTATAGCAATTTATCGGGGTCTAGATAGTCTTTTCCTCTTTAAGTCGGTTCCCTCTTTTCTGCCATCATGCCGAAGCTTCCTTGCGCACAGCTTCGACTCTATTACATCCTTCGTTCTCCTTGTGTTTCTTCATACATCGACTTTGACTTGTCCGAAGGGTCCATGTCCGAAGGTACCTGTTCATGTATTACACTCCAAAAACATTGTCAAATCACGTTTTTGAGGACCTTCGGAAGCTGAAGGCCCCCAACAGTAGCCACTCGCAATATTAATTTGTTAGGATAATAAATTCAGATTGCGATATGGACGAAGGCCCTAAGCCGAAGGTCCGAAAAAACACCTTCCTCTTGCTAGAATAGAAACAGTCAATGGCAAGCGGGACCCTCCCACTTGCAATGCCCTGGGTGTATAAATATGTTACTACCGCGAGCTCACTTGGCACGCCTTCTTGCCATTTGCTTTGCCTGCTCAAACAGCTCTTTGCCCACAAATACTTGACCAACTTTCTAGATTTTTAGCTTCGGACCTAAGAGCACATTTTTAGCATTTCCGAAGGGATGTCTCAGGAAAAGAAAGTTGTTGCCGAAATGAAACTGAGCCTTTCTGAGGAGAAGAACCTGGGCTTTATTGAATCGATAGCGAAGACAAATACAGAGAAGATTACTAGGGAGATTTTAGAAGGTTTATCTGAAGACACTGGTGATAGTGACAGTTATGATGTGGAAAGTGGTGGGGAAGACTCCGAAGATCGACCCTGGCGACCAAGTCATGCAGTTTTTGGAAAATCAACTATTAAACAGAGTCATCTTGATAATATGAGGGGAAGATATTTTCGGGACATGTCTATTGTAAGGGCTGATGACGGAGAGAGGACTGTGCCTACTCCCGAAGAGAATGAAGTTGTGATCTTCCGAAGCTTTTTTAAAGCTAGGCTTCGGTTTCCATTAAGCAAATTTGTGGTTGAGGTTTTAAAGATTTATCAAGTCTACCTTCATCAAATTACGCCCGAAGCAATCATAAGAATGGGAATCTTTGTCTGGGCCGTGAAGAGCCAGGGTTTGGAGCCGAATGCAAAAAGTTTTTGCAATATACACGAGCTAGTATATGAGACGAAACCCTGGGGTAAAGAGCAATATCACAACAATTTTGGCTATTATAGCTTCGGCGCTCGCTCTGGGTCAAGCTGTCCCGTGCCGACTTTTCGGAAGAGGTGGCCTGGAGACTGGATGAAGGAATGGTTCTATGTGAAAAACGACTTGAAAGCACGAGAATATATTAAAGATATTATCATGGGCCCTATCTGGCAGCGCTTCGGCCTCCGAAAACCAAAGGTGGGAATTGACGAGGCAGTCGAAGAATGCCAGAGGGCCTTCGGCGTAGTTTGCTCTTTCATTGGGACAAGGGATTTAATCCAGGAGCATATAGCCTTCAGAGTATGGCCACTTGTAGAAAAGTGGGAAATGCCAAAAGAGACTATCACCAAGCCTGACGAAGGTGGGCTGGTTAGAATGAAGTTCACTTTCAACTATGAGGGTAAATTTGTCGAACCAGATGATGAGTGGCTGAAATGTATTGAAGCTACAAGCGATGAATTGCTTGGGGCATACTCAAAGGCAGAAGATACAGCGTTATCTGCGACCTTCGGAGGCCGAAAGAAGAAAAGATTCAACCGAGTTTTTGATGCTATTGGGTTTGTCTATCCTGATTACCGCTACCCGTTACTGGGTCAGAAAAGAAAAGGTACAGTTTCTGTGAAGGAAGTTGCTTCGGCCGCTCCTAGTGAGCCAACGCCGAAGAGAAAAAAGGTGAAGGTTTTTACTCACCGGCCACGCTATATTGAGCCGGCCACAGTGCCCGAATTTGTCGGCGAGGCTGCATCGGCCACTAAAGCCAAAAAAACCTATACCTGTGCAGAAAGCTGAAGAGCTATCTGCAATACCGAAGGCTGAAAGAATTGAAGAGCCGAAAACTGAAGGGGCAAAAATATCAGAAATTTTAAGCCCTTCGGCAGAAGTTGGAGTGCCACAAACTCAAAAAGGTCCAGCTATGACCCCCAAAAGGAAAAGGATGGTTAATGTTTTGAATGTACTAGAGACAATAAAGTCTTCCAACTCTACTCCTAAAAAAGTTGCCGAAGCTCAAAAAGCACAAATCGAAACAACAGCCTCTGGAGCCGAAACTACAAAGCACCAGGCTGAAAGCGAAACTGGACCTTCAGAGACTGCCAAGGAGAAATCCTTGGAAACCGAAGGAGAAAATACAAAGGAAACTTTGAAGCAAATTTTGTCTGAAAAAACTCTTTCTTCAACTCCCGAAGCATCTTCCAAATTGCCTGATTATATTGTACGACATGCTTCGGGCAAAATGTTATCTGAAGAGGAAAAGCGAGAAGCTCATCATTATGCCCAGAAATTAAAATATCCGAAAGGGGCGTTGATATTTAATGGCAGCGGAGAAGAAGACTTCTTGTATTGTCTCCCAGACAGCAAGGAGATCTCTGTCTGCCGGGAGATGGCAAGAAGCTTCGGATTCCCAACTCTAGAAGATGGGCTCTCAGTTTTGTCAAAAGATGAATTGGCCGACAGCTTAGCGTACAACAGCTTAAAGGTGAGAAAATAACCTTTTTGCGTGGTTAAAAATTCGTGTGTTTATTTCTTAATACCACATTCCTTTTGCAGGGCCTTATTCTTAGCAACGCCCTCAGAGCGCAGAAAAGCGCTGAAGACGAGGGATGTACCATAGCATTGAATAACCTTCGTTCCGAAGTGATTGAGCTAAGCAACTGTCACACCTGGATTTTAGGGGCACCAAGACCCGGGCGCGAACATAAACACCAGGTATGCTGGGACCAAGTCTCACACATATGATGTATAGTGGCACAGGATCGAATGTCACATCTTGATATATAACAGGAGTTCTATACAACATAAATAATTACATTATAAGGAGACAACGGTCCAGCAACCCAAAGTTGACTGGGAGACGACGGCCTAGACCTCTCACGAACTCGCCACAGCATCCTCCATGCGCCTCATCCTGCAGTACCTGTTCTTGACCTGTGGGGGGGTGTGAGACAGCAAGAGTGAGCTCACATACGTTCATCGTTCAACAAGTTGTGGGGAATAATGTGAATGAACTCGCCAAAGGTGAGAGTTCATGTGAAGTGTAAGGCTTACCAAAGAGGATGGTTAGAGCTGAGCATGCTTTTAAAGTTGGTCAAAATTTTATTAGCAATTACTAAGTATAAGTAAATACCAAACCCAATTAAGCAGTAGAACAAAAGTAACAACTTCACCTGCGATGCAATGCATATGACAAATTGAGTTTAGTTCCATAATTTAATCATGTGAGGGTCCGAGCTGCTCATGACCGTGAGCACGACTAGTATACCAGTTTTACACTCTGCAGAGGTTGCGCATCTTTACCCACAAGTCATGTTACCCATCTGCCAAGGGATCGCGACTTCCCATACACCTCTACCGAGGAGGCGAGGCAGGGTAACACTACGAGGCCTTTACAAAGTTCCACTAGCTTCAGAAAACCCGCTACAGTTTATAGGAAGCTCCAATGCAGGGATCCCTTGCAGGACCGCCATCGCAGCAAAATCCTCCCGAGGGCCTCCCTACACTGACCACTCCCCTACTGCCCTTGCCCCTTTCGGGTAAGGTAGTCTTCCACTAGCTTTCCTAATTAATCGGCCAAGGGCGTCCCATTAAACCCTTGTGGTAGCACTGTTTTCCCGGGTGGTCGCTCCATGTTCCAATTAACATAATGATCTTATCATGAACAGTAAATAACAACTGATACAAAAGTATGAATAATATGTATCTCAATGCCCAAATCCACATATAGCACTAGCAAGTACTACCCAGAAAGTTTAGTGGTAAACAAGGCATAAAGATAGACAAACTAGGGTAACCTATTGGGTCCCATCAAAATTAACCTATGCAGATCATTATGATTAATCAGAACATGACTGGGTAAAAAGAAGTGATCAAGGGCACAACTTGCCTGGGACTTGAGATTCCAGGTACCAACTTGCTCTTCGGTGACTCGTATCCTCACAGCTAAACGTAGCAATTCATACAAACAGTGTATAGGCAAAGTTAACATTACACCAAACATATATGCAAAACACATATTAATAATCTACATATTGAAATGAAATCATAGGAACTGCAAACACTAAATTTGGAGTTATAGAATTCAAGTTATGAATTTCCTAAGGTTTAATGTGATTAAAATAGGATTAAATTATAAATAAATTTTCTTACTGTTTTCATGTCAAAACAGAGACACTAGGTGATAGAGAATATTATTACAAAATTTTAGAAAGTGGAATGGACTAATTTGGAGTTCATATGCATTTTCTATGAATTATTGAAGTTCTAGCAATTATTTTCTTATTAAAAATCTATTTTCTATTTCATTTATCCAATTTAAACGATCTCTGGACTTGGGCCACAATTACCAGGGACGTCAGGGGCTGCATAACAAATAATCCCGAGACACAGGCTGACCCTGGACTGGACCGCGGGTACTATTCTCTAAAACCATAAGGGTTCATCTGCAAAACCCCAGGCCGAAGGGGTATGGATAGATCTAAACCGTCCGATCGTACACCAACGTTTCAGATTAAATCACAGTATCACTGAAACGGTACGCATCACCGACCGTTGGATTCCCATCCGACGGCCAGCCACACATCATGGCCGAGTCGATACCTCTTTCTAATCTAACCCGTCCATGCCCGATCCAACGGACTAGGGCCCATCTCCTACCTCTGTTGGCCCAGGGCGGCGGCATGCGCACACCACGCGGCGGCGGACTTCGCCGGAGCATTTGCAACCGGCGCGCCAGAGCCCCAAGCCCCTCCCCGAAGGGTTCCAAACAATCTACGCATGAAGGTGAGTCGACTGGGGAGTTTCTTACCGAGATTCGTGTAGCAGTTCGCCACGGCCACAATCAATGGCGGATCCGCGGCGGTCTGTAGACAACGGCGAGTAATTCCTGTGGGGTAGTACAAGTCCAAGGGCCGAGGAACCCGTGGACACCACCGGGACGACGTCGCGATCACCCCAGATCAAGCACCGAGGCACGTACGCCGGTGAATCTACTGGTCGACAACGACGGACAGTGGCCTACTCTCACGGGTGCTACGATGGTGAGGGCAAAGGGGAAGCGGGGCCTCGGTCCTTATACCCGAGCGGTGCGCAATAATCGGGAGGGCCGTTACAACGCCGGCGCGACGACCGCGGAGTCAATTGGTCGGGGTACGCGCGCCCTCCCGCGGAATCCGCGCGCCAGCCGGCGTGGTCCGAGTCCGCGCTTGTGGGGAAGACGGACCTGCCCAGTGGTCCCACCGGTCACGGACGGTCTTGCGCGCGGAGGTGGCTGACCCCAGGGGCCCGCACGTCAGCGGAAGAAGGGAAGGAGGAGGGCGCGCCCGCGACTGACTTGGGTGGCCCGCTTGTCGGCGCCGGTTTGATGGTTTGGGCCGCGCGGGGTGGAAAACAACCGTGGGCCAGAAAGGAGGTAGTCGGCCCATGCAAGGTTTTGTCTTTTTTTCATTATTATTTTTCCATTTTCTTTTTCTCCCTTTCCAATTCAAATTTAAATCCTAGTTTAAATTTAAACTTGTGGCCAATTTATCTCCAGATGATATTGCGCCATAAACAGTACTACTTTTTAAATATATTTATATATTATTTATATTTTTATATCCCTTCTCTTTTTCTTATTTTCAAACCCTAATTTTCAATTCAGGGTTTAATCCATTTTTTAGTTATTTCTATATTATTATTGTCCTCATTATTTTTATTTAATGCACAAACGTATAAACTCCCAACATGATGCATATTCTTTTATTTTGGTATCATTTGTTTTAATTAATCACTATTAATATATATGTATGCTCTTTTTACGATGCAAATATGGCACATAAAATAAGGAGACCTCATATATTCCTTTTATACAATTTTGAGTATTACAAATTCTACCCCCTTAACAGAAATCTCGTCCTCGAGATTTGTAAGGAAAGGGTGTATGCTCATATTGTCTCAACACATATGCACAAACAAAAATCTCAGCATGATGCATTATTTATTAGCAACACATGTGGTCAATTAGACCTTATTATTCCTCCTAAAACAGTATCATACCAATTACTAACTAAAGTAACATTTAGATCTTACAAATAGTAATAATATATATTTATATATTTATGTAGCTTGGTGGAGCTGATGGTGGTGGTGGAGGTAGTGGAAGATTGGGAGAGCATAGGTATCCAGCTACTATTTATGTGGGATATAAACTGAACAGGTTGAGGTAAGAAAGATTATGGCAAGGAAAAGACTTTATCCAAAATGTTTAAGTCCTGGTTCATCTCGAGATTCGCTTTGACTGTTATACCCTTCCTTATCGATGTTGATATTTTTTTCCTCCGGTCTTGGTCTCATTGATTCTAGGTTAGTGTATATTATCGGGGTTGGAAAATATGGTTAAGATAGATAATGAGGTAAACCACGTGATGTAGATCAAAAGTTTGTTTGATGTGAGGTGGGGATAGATAGATTATGCAATCCATCATGACTCTATTAGTTAGATAAGATCTCATGCATGTGGCTGAGTTGGTTTAAGGCACTAGTTTAGTTTTAAGTGCATGAGGGGTATGGCCTTATCTCTAGTTCCGACATTAACTTACTTTAGATTAGATCATAATAGATTAGATAAAATCTAGATTAGATTGGATATGACTAGATTATACTAGTTTAAGTTAAATAGATCTATTAGGGTAGGATATATATTATTAGGATATGCTAGAATCCTTTGAGATAGGATGGATTGTACAGTATATGCAGGTCAGAGTCTATGCTAACAAAGGGATTATGCAACTATCGGGTGGTTAAGATAGTTGCATATGGCCAGGTTGGACTAAGACTTTAATTTAGGTTAAAATATATCTATAAGAATAGGATCCAATTTTATTTTACCAGTATTGTTTAACACGTTTGTCCATTAGATTAGATCTAATCAGGTTAGATGGGATCAGAATTAAGTTGGTGTAATCAGATTAGGCTAGATAAGATCTACTTAATTTATTTTGGAATAGATCATGTTTGTTACACCATTATGAGATAAGCAAGTGGTGGGAATAAGTATGCTTATTAGGACAAGACGAGTCTCGAAGAATAAGATAGAATCTTTTCGAGATAAGATGAATCTATTAAGGTAAGAGAATATCTTTTTAAAGTAAGATGGATCTATTTAGATAAGAGAGAATCTTGTAAGATAAGATGGATTTATATGAAATAGGTACACTTTAATGGAGGATAATCTAAGTTGTTTAGTTATCTTATGAATTCTATTTATTTATATCTATACGTATAGGTAGATGTAATTGTGGACATTACTCCACAAACCATCACACTCAATCAAAGATCCAAACCAGACAAGTATCATAAGAACAAGCACTCAAGCGTATAAACACCTATAAAAATAGTTTTGTTTTTATTCCTAAGAGTAGGTCTCCTATTCCTAAAGGTCACTTTAGGTACAGGATTTCAAAGTGTGAAATCCATTTTTGTCTTTAGAATGAAAAGGCAAGAATAATCAGAGTAAGCGGAAATAGATGAGAAAAGATTAAAAAAAATTAGAAAAGAACCAGAGTGGCAAAGGTAAGGAAGTATTGGTTGTCCAGTTCTATCTAGGTTTCGTCCTACAGTCAACATTCCTCTGATACCACTTCTGTCACACCCGGATTTTAGGGGCACCAAGACCCGGGCGTGAACATAAACACCAGGTATGCTGGGACCAAGTCTCACACATATGATGTATAGTGGCACAGGATCGAATGTCACATCTTTATATATAACAGGAGTTCTATACAACATAAATAATTACATTATAAGGAGACAACGGTCCAGCAACCCAAAGTTGACTGGGAGACGATGGCCTAGACCTCTCACGAACTCGCCACAGCATCCTCCATGCGCCTCATCCTGCAGTACCTGTTCTTGACCTGTGGGGGGGTGTGAGACAGCAAGAGTGAGCTCACATACGTTCATCGCTCAACAAGTTGTGGGGAATAATGTGAATGAACTCGCCAAAGGTGAGAGTTCATGTGAAGTAGTGTAAGGCTTACCAAAGAGGATGGTTAGAGCTGAGCATTGCTTTTAAAGTTGGTCAAAATTTTATTAGCAATTACTAAGTATAAGTAAATACCAAACCCAATTAAGCAGTAGAACAAAAGTAACAACTTCACCTGCGATGCAATGCATATGACAAATTGAGTTTAGTTCCATAATTTAATCATGTGAGGGTCCGAGCTGCTCATGACCGTGAGCACGGCTAGTATACCAGTTTTACACTCTGCAGAGGTTGCGCATCTTTACCCACAAGTCATGTTACCCATCTGCCAAGGGATCGCGACTTCCCATACACCTCTACCGAGGAGGCGAGGCAGGGTAACACTACGAGGCCTTTACAAAGTTCCACTAGCTTCAGAAAACCCGCTACAGTTTATAGGAAGCTCCAATGCAGGGATCCCTTGCAGGACCGCCATCGCAGCAAAATCCTCCCGAGGGCCTCCCTACACTGACCACTCCCCTACTGCCCTTGCCCCTTTCGGGTAAGGTAGTCTTCCACTAGCTTTCCTAATTAATCGGCCAAGGGCGTCCCATTAAACCCTTGTGGTAGCACTGTTTTCCCGGGTGGTCGCTCCATGTTCCAATTAACATAATGATCTTATCATGAACAGTAAATAACAACTGATACAAAAGTATGAATAATATGTATCTCAATGCCCAAATCCACATATAGCACTAGCAAGTACTACCCAGAAAGTTTAGTGGTAAACAAGGCATAAAGATAGACAAACTAGGGTAACCTATTGGGTCCCATCAAAATTAACCTATGCAGATCATTATGATTAATCAGAACATGACTGGGTAAAAAGAAGTGATCAAGGGCACAACTTGCCTGGGACTTGAGATTCCAGGTACCAACTTGCTCTTCGGTGACTCGTATCCTCACAGCTAAACGTAGCAATTCATACAAATAGTGTATAGGCAAAGTTAACATTACACCAAACATATATGCAAAACACATATTAATAATCTACATATTGAAATGAAATCATAGGAACTGCAAACACTAAATTTGGAGTTATAGAATTCAAGTTATGAATTTCCTAAGGTTTAATGTGATTAAAATAGGATTAAATGATAAATAAATTTTCTTACTGTTTTCATGTCAAAACAGAGACACTAGGTGATAGAGAATATTATTACAAAATTTTAGAAAGTGGAATGGAATAATTTGGAGTTCATATGCATTTTCTATGAATTATTGAAGTTCTAGCAATTATTTTCTTATTAAAAATCTATTTTCTATTTCATTTATCCAATTTAAACGATCTCTGGACTTGGGCCACAATTACCAGGGACGTCAGGGGCTGCATAACAAATAATCCCGAGACACAGGCTGACCCTGGACTGGACCGCGGGTACTATTCTCTAAAACCATAAGGGTTCATCTGCAAAACCCCAGGCCGAAGGGGTATGGATAGATCTAAACCATCCGATCGTACACCAACGTTCCAGATTAAATCACAGTATCACTGAAACGGTACGCATCACCGACCGTTGGATTCCCATCCGACGGCCAGCCACACATCATGGCCGAGTCGATACCTCTTTCTAATCTAACCCGTCCATGCCCGATCCAACGGACCAGGGCCCATCTCCTACCTCCGCTGGCCCAGGGCGGCGGCATGCGCACACCACGCGGCGGCGGACTTCGCCGGAGCATTTGCAACCGGCGCGCCAGAGCCCCAAGCCCCTCCCCGAAGGGTTCCAAACAATCTACGCATGAAGGCGAGTCGACTGGGGAGTTTCTTACCGAGATTCGTGTAGCAGTTCGCCACGGCCACAATCAATGGCGGATCCGCGGCGGTCTGTAGACAACGGCGAGTAATTCCTGTGGGGTAGTACAAGTCCAGGGGCCGAGGAACCCGTGGACACCACCGGGACGACGTCGCGATCACCCCAGATCAAGCACCGAGGCACGTACGCCGGTGAATCTACTGGTCGACAACGACAGACAGTGGCCTACTCTCACGGGTGCTACGATGGTGAGGGCAAAGGGGAAGCGGGGCCTCGGTCCTTATACCCGAGCGGTGCGCAATAATCGGGAGGGCCGTTACAACGCCGGCGCGACGACCGCGGAGTCAATTGGTCGGGGTACGCGCGCCCTCCCGCGGAATCCGCGCGCCAGCCGGCGTGGTCCGAGTCCGCGCTTGTGGGGAAGACGGACCTGCCCAGTGGTCCCACCGGTCACGGACGGTCTTGCGCGCGGAGGTGGCTGACCCCAGGGGCCCGCACGTCAGCGGAAGAAGGGAAGGAGGAGGGCGCGCCCGCGACTGACTTGGGTGGCCCGCTTGTCGGCGCCGGTTTGATGGTTTGGGCCGCGCGGGGTGGAAAACAACCGTGGGCCAGAAAGGAGGTAGTCGGCCCATGCAAGGTTTTGTCTTTTTTTTCATTATTATTTTTCCATTTTCTTTTTCTCCCTTTCCAATTCAAATTTAAATCCTAGTTTAAATTTAAACTTGTGGCCAATTTATCTCCAGATGATGTTGCGCCATAAACAGTACTACTTTTTAAATATATTTATATATTATTTATATTTTTATATCCCTTCTCTTTTTCTTATTTTCAAACCCTAATTTTTAATTCAGGGTTTAATCCATTTTCTAGTTATTTCTATATTATTATTGTCCTCATTATTTTTATTTAATGCACAAACGTATAAACTCCCAACATGATGCATATTCTTTTATTTTGGTATCATTTGTTTTAATTAATCACTATTAATATATATGTATGCTCTTTTTACGATGCAAATATGGCACATAAAATAAGGAGACCTCGTATATTCCTTTTATACAATTTTGAGTATTACAGGAACGAAGGTCTTGAGAAAGATAAAATATTAAATTCATTGCTTAACAAAATAAAAGAAGACGAAGCTACTTCCAAGGCCCAAGCTGAAGCCCAGAAATGCGAAATTGAAAATCTTCAGAAACAGCTGGCTGAAGCGAAATTAAAGTGTGCAACTGCCGAAGCTGACCGAGACGCCAGCAATTACTGGAAGAATCATTGGGAGAAAACAACTGTAGAACTTCGGTCTTCAAAAGAAAGATGTTATGAAAAATCCATGAAATGTGTGGAAACAATTAAGACTAGTTTCTCCTGCGTCGGCGCATTTTCGAATGAAAGCAACTTCGTACTGGGAGATCCCGAAGGTCCAATCGACTAGATCAACGGCGAGGCCGAAGCTTTTGAAGAAATTTTGAGTGGCCGTGGGGACATAATGCACCTTCTCGGGTGCTAGGGGGATAGCCGCTATCTTGGAAAGGAGAGGCTGCGAACATGTGAAATCCTTGGCATAGACCGAGGTTGTCTTATGCATTGAAGATATAAAAGACCCCTCAGCTGAAGCAAGCTTGGTAGGTGGAAAACTTTTCACCGACATCTGGGAGAATGGCGGTCGGGAGATGGCTCAAGAAATTATAAGGAAAAGTGAAAAAGGTATTCACGATGCTAGAGAAATAGCAAAGGCTGCCGAGAAAAGTGCGGATCTTGAAAGGCGAATAGGTATTAATTAATGGCTTTTGACTTTAAGTTCTAATTTTATAACTTCGAACTTATTTACGGTTTGCAACACAACCGCACTGTCTCCTCCCCCAGAGCCCGCCGAGCCATTGGCGGACCCCAAAGCAAAGGAGGATGATGAAATTAGAAAAATGACCGAAGCTATCATGGATAAAGTTGTTGATCAACTATTAAACGAAGCTGCAGAAGTAGTTTTAAGAGAAGATTAGCTGTTATTGCAAAGACATTTGAAATGTAATATTTGCTGGATAATGTGTGTAACATTTTATAATTTTGAATGTAATATATAAGCTGTTTATAATTCAAATCTTTACGATGCATGAAACTTTACGTACATACCGTTTTTTAGCCTTCGGCGAAAAAAAACACCTTCTCTTCTTTTCATGCTTCGTGAAGAATATCCATATTCCGTAAAAATATACAATTTCCAAAAAAATATTATGCTTTGTGAACAATGGATCTCCTTTTCATATCAAAGTGACGAAGCTGTATTTCTTGAAAACTTATTTTGTGCCTTGGCACTTCTTCGAAACAATCTGTGAAGCTCAATATTGTAGGTCAACATTGTTGATTTTTCCGAAGGTCAACATTGCATCCCCTTCTTGTGCCATTGATGCAATATGATGTATGATGCTATGCTATGCACATGATGTAATGATGTAATGACATGCAAAATGATATTTGCGTCGAAGGCCTACACACATCCCCCAGTGGAGCATACAATCTTTTTGCCGTTTTTTCGGTATATCAGCGTTGACTTTTCGCTGTAAGCCTCACTTAGGAGCTTCTTCGCCTTCTATTTCGGCGGTATCAGTGTTTATTTCTCGGTGTAAGCCTCCCTTAGGAGCTTCTTCGCCTTCTATTTCAGCGGTATCAGCGTTTATTTTTCGTTGTAAGCTCTGCATTCCCTTTGGAACGACTTTTGAGCAGAAAACTTACACTGCGTTCCCTTAAGAACGACTTTTGTTGCTTTGGCAATAGCTTGCAATGCATTCCTTCGTGAAGACCTTTAGAACTTCGTCGATTTTTGAAGAAGGTATATTCATTATGATAATGATGAAGCTATTACAAGAAATTGAAAATAACAAAGGAACTAAGTTTTCAATGATTTCTCTTTATTGAAAAGGTAAATGATAACGAATGTAAAAACTGTTTCAGAAGTAGGATATATCTTAGTAGATGTGCTTTGATTCTGGCACAGTACTGTTGACTGTGCGAGCTTCGGACTGCTCCCTGAAGTCTCTCTGTTGATGATTGTGCTGGCTCCCTTCTGGCTGCTGGCCTTGGGGATAAGCGGGTTGCATTGGTGGTGGAGGTGGGGGCTATTGCCAAGATGCCTGAGGTTGGCTTGCCGAAGCAACGGAACTGCAGGATGGTTACCCACATACTCTGGAATGTATGGTGAGTGGTACGAAGCAGTATGCATAACCTGCTTTGGCTGGCTCTATTGAGCTGTAGCTTATGCTATCTCTTTCTGTTTTTTAATGGTGACATGGCACATCCTGGTAGTATGGCCCTTGTCCTCACCGCAGAATAGGCAGTAAATTTTTCTGGGCTGATCCCCAAACCTTCCTCTGAAGCCCCTTGCGCCTCTGCCCCTTGGAGCTGGGGGCCAAGGATAATTCTGTTGCTGCCCCGAAGCCTGGGAGGAATATTGCGGCCTTTGTTGCTTACTTCCCCTATCGTCAGTCTGAGTAGAATGGATAGATCTGACGTGCCTAGGGTGGATTCTCCCTCCGAAGCCCCTGGTCATTTCGGAGAACCTGTAAGCTTCCTCCCTTCTTTGCCGAAAGTCATTATCTGCTCGGATGTATTCATCCATCTTCTAAAGCAGTTTTTCCAGGGTCTGAGGGGGTTTCCTAGCGAAGTATTGGGCTGTAGGTCCTGCCGAAGCCCCTTAATCATGGCCTCAATAACAATTTCATTAGGCACTGTTGGCGCCTGCACCCTCAATCGTAAGAACCTTCGGACATACGCCTGAAGGTATTCTTCATGATCCTGAGTGCACTGGAACAAAGCTTGAGCGGTGACCGGCTTCGTCTGAAACCCTTGAAAGCTGGTGATGAGCATGTCCTTCAGCTTTTGCCACGATGTGATTGTTCCTGGCCGAAGAGAAGAGTATCAGGTCTGTGCAACATTTTTGACTGCCATGACGAAGGATTTCGCCATGACTGCAGTGTTGCCACCATATGAAGATATGGTTGCTTCGTAGCTCATCAGAAATTGCTTCGGATCTGAGTGTCCGTCATACATTGAGAGCTGGGGTGGTTTATAAGACGGGGGCCAAGGTGTAGCCTGCAGTTCTACTGACAGAGGAGAAGCATCATCAAAAGCAAAATTTCCATGATGGAAATCCTCATACCAGTCATCCTCGTTGACGAAGCCCTCTTGGTGAAGCTCTCTGTACTGGGGCCTCCGGTTCTGCTCATCTTGTGTAAGATGACGAACTTCTTCAGAGGCTTCGTCTATCTGCCTTTGAAGATCAGCTAGTCGGGCCATCTTTTCTTTCTTCCTTTGCACTTGTTGATGCAGCATCTCCATGTTCCTGATTTCTTGGTCCAAATCGTCCTCCTGAGGCGTTGGACTGGTGGCCTTCCTCTTCTGACTTCGGGCTTCCCGAAGAGAAAGGGTCTCCTGGTTCGGGTCCAGCGGCTGCAGAGCGGCAGCCCCTGTTGCTGAAGCTTTCTTTGGCGGCATGACGAAGGTCGATGCTTGCCGAAGGTGGTCAAAAAGGGTTCACCGGAGGTAGGCGCCAATGTTGGGGACTTGTCCTTAAATGCTATGAATTAAGAACAAGGCAACACAGAAATCGTTAAACGTTAAAGTCCTTCGTCCTTCGAAGCATTATTTCCCTTAGGATATAATGAGTTTCGGACGAAGGTTGTGAAGGACATACCTTCATCAGTATAACAAATAATGAAAAAGGGATTCACATAAAGTATGAGAAACAACATAAATACTTAAATATTAATATTAGCTCATTTCTATTTTTATTATTATAGAAATGATAACAAATTACAAATGTACCTTCGGCTTGAAGGAAAGCAAAAGTACAAGCGTGACGCAAAAGCGAATGTCAAGTCAGCGTGAACAGTACGGGAGTACTGTTCACCTATTTATAGGCACGGGTCGCAGCCCATGTAAAATTACATCCAGGCCCTTTGCTTTTGATAATAACTCTATAGTAATTTATCGGGGTCTAGATAGTCTTTTCCTCTTTAAGTCGGTTCCCTCTTTTCTGCCATCATGCCGAAGCTTCCTTGCGCACAGCTTTGGCTCTGTTCCATCCTTCGTTCTCCTTGTGTTTCTTCATACAACGACTTTGACTTGTCCGAAGGGTCCATGTCCGAAGGTACCTGTTCATGTATTACACTCCAGAAACATTGTCAAATCACGTTTTTGAGGACCTTCGGAAGCCGAAGGCCCCCAACAATACCTACGAACGTATATGTGTACGAGTATGGATTTAATTTTGTCTCGTAGTTATGAATTTGTAAACCATATACTCGTTTCCTAACCGTGCGATTGTTATCCCTAGTTGCACGGTAGGAAAATAAAAAAGGCTAGCAAAAAGCGAAGTTTGAGACAAATAGTTGTAAGCATATAAAACAATATTATTTTATGTTTTATAATATTTTAGTGTATAAACATCATATGTATACATATACATAAATTTTGTTACTAGAAAATAATGGGTATTCAATTGAATACTCTTGCTTCTACATGACGCCCCTCTTTGTCCGTGCCACCCCTCTCCCTTCGTGTCACCCATCTCCCTCCACGCCTTTGTTTGCTAGCAGTCGGTGGCAAGCATCAAGCAACCGAATACTTTTATCCTCTCCACCTCTATTTTGCTAAGCTACTAAGAGCAACTTCAAGAGTCTAGATATAATCTTAGCTAAATTTACTTTTATGAGGACTTAAAAATAGACAACTTTCTAAACGGTGGGATAAACCAATAGATTCTCCAAATTTTATCTTTCAATATTCAAATCATATCACCTCCTCCTATCCTCCAACCACTCGTACTAGTGCCAACACTAACATCATATCTGATCTCTCCTCTCCTCCCGTCTCTTCCCTTTTGTTGCTTTATAAGTATAGAAGTTGCAGCTGGCAAATATGATTTGAATACGAAGCACTTCGCCACCTCTCGGAGCAATGGAACACTAGCAAGAACGTGCGTATCTCCCCATCCATCCCTCGCTCGATGATGGGAGGGTGTGCAGGAAGTGGAGCGCGCGCACATGAGGGAGATGGCGAGGCGGGTGGACTAGGCAAATATGCCTAGCCGCATCGACGAGATACCGAGCAAGATAGATTAGCGAGGAAGATGAAGAGTTTGTTGGATTTTGTTTTAATCATCAGTTTTCTATTTTTACCTATATTAATAGATTTGGCTAGGCTTTTGGAGTTTCTCTAACCCCTCTGTTTTAGAGCAACTCCAAGAGATTAGGTATATGGTTTTATAAAGGTAAATTTAGCTAATATTAAAAGAAAATTGTATCCAATAGACTCTGTAAACGACTCTTCAAATTTAGTGGCTCTCTATTTCTTCATCTTCGCTCTCCAATTTTAGATAGCATGCTTCACTCTCTATTCAGTTCGTAGGTTTACCGAGTCTGTTGGATTAGCCTACACTTTTTCTCTAAAATCTATTTTAGAGAGTAGCTAAATCAGTAAATTTGGCTAGTCTTTTTAGCTAATCACTTGGAGTTGCTCTTAGTATTTAACTTTATTTTATTGTCTAAAGTTATGATATACTCCCTCGTTCTAAAATAGTAGACATTTTAGCTTCAGCTTTTTATGTCTATATTCAAATAGATGAAGATAAATATAGACACATATGTAAAACACATACATAAGTATTGTGGGAATTTAATAAATCCCTAAAACGAATTTTATTTCAAGATAGAGAGAGTATTAATATTTTCATATATGTTGTTTAAAACTATATTTAAACTTTGTTTAAAGGTTTAAAAGTTAAAACTTCGCCTACGAGTGTTTCAACATTGTATCGTTCTAATAACCTTGGCAATTGGCACTCATGATACAAGTGGAACATGCTAAGAGGTAGCCGACTGATGGACCAAAGGAAAAATTAGAAGCACCCCGTGCGCCCTCATCGATGGACGATGTGCCTCCCTAGGTGTGTGCAGATCATTTGGCTTCGTTCTTAATACCAGCCACGAACGACATTAATATTGGGACGAAGGGAACCTTATCTCCAACAGATTTTTTATCATATCATTTATTTTAAACTCCAATCTACAGTATTAAACAGTGTCATCTACAATTTCGCGTCCTCTATTTTACACTTTATGGTAGAGACAATCTAACAATTAACAATCTTTCTCAGTTTTATAGCAAGTTTACTTGATAACATAACAGATACCGAAGACTAGTTATTCAGTTGTGAAATGAATAGACAGGTAAAAACTAAACTATATTGACTGGCATACGAACTTAAGTCCACATTAAATTTCTTTGTGTGTCTAATTATTTATTAACTTAGGCTCTGTTTGGAAGCACTAGAAACTGGTTTATAGAAATTGAGATGGTTTCAAACATACAAACTTATGACTCAGTTTATAGAAATTAGATTCTCGGTTTCTTAAAAAACAAAAAACTAGCCTCTCTCCTAGATAAAAAATAAAAACTGGTTTCTTAAAAATTAGGTTGCTTCCAAACATGTCCTTATTTCTTGTGAAGTCAGTTGGATATCAGACATGGCAAAAATACAGCTGGACATTATTGTTATGTAATTTGAATATACAAATGCATATGTAACATAACTTCTCAATGCTTCCTCCATGAGTAGCCGATTTTTACTTATGTTTTCTCAGATAGTAAGCTGCAGATTTTTACTTATGTTTTCTCAGATCTGAATAACCTGGCTTAAGTGTTAATTCAGTTCAATTGCTTTTATGTCAGGGTTGCAGATGAGGAATGCATATGAATCAATCTTTAGCGTATACAATTGTAATAACAAATCCTCTGCATCCCAAGATTGAGAAATTGGACTACCACCCGCTGCCAAGTAATTTATAAGTAACACAAGATACCATCAAAAAAACCTAAAAAACAATAATAGCTTCTGAATTCAAAAGAAGACCTGCTAAAATAATCAGCAGCCTTACAGATATTCATTTGCCGGCTCATTGGCCTGCGTAACAAAATCAAACACTTCTGACACTGGCCCAACAGTCCACCAGGAAATCACCAAACTACTTTAAAATGTGCTAGAACATAGAGGCTCGGTATACCAGCTAAGCAGAGCGACCTATAACCAGATTTCAGAACCAAAAAAAAACATCTGGACCCAACTTCCCGATGCTACTTGCTACCTCATTCACAAGCTTCTTCCCAGTGGTCCACCTCTGCGTCAGGCTGCAGCTTGGTCATCGATGGCCCAGCATTCCCAACGTTTGGTATTGCGCTGTATGCAGTATCCATGCGCGGAGCAGGCTTCCGCTCGTCGCCTGGACCAGAGCTTGCAGCAGCGTCTGATTCCAGAACATTCCATCGGTTTGTAGTCCCCATGACTTGAGAGGCGGTGTTGACGCCTCTCCGTCCTGGTGCTGGAGCATGGCCAGCAACACCAGTCCAGTCTCCAGAGGGCGGATCGGGCTCAGCAGCAGAAGCAGGCTTCTTCCACGGATTGTTCCTAGCAGTGATCCCCCCATCCTTCTGCTCTCCAATCCAAACATTGCTTGAAGAAGATGCCTGAGCGCTGCTTGGCATAAACATCGCAGCGCCCTGGTAAGCAGACCCATAATCCAGCCTCCTCAGCGCTGTTGCTGCTCTAGCTGGATCATTGAATACAGCTATGGCATTCTTATCATTCAGCCAGACCAATTCACATTCCCCGCCAAACCTTAGGACTAGAGCACTGACACCAGCATCACGTGGCAGCTCAAGCATGGCGACAACCAGCCTCGGATCCATGTCAACAAGTGGATCAAAGTAAGGATGGGCAGCTGTAACAGGTACACCTGCTTTGGATCCCAGGATGCGAGCAGGTGGTTTTGATTTGGGTGTGGCATGGATAGTAACAAAACGCTTAGGCTCCCAACCAGCCGACTGAACAGAAAGCTTCCACCGGCCTGCGATTTGCCTGATAGCATCTCTCTTGTCCTTCATCATGGGGCAAAAGACATGCAGTTTCACATTGCTTGAAGAACTGCCTCTCACCTTGCCAAGTACAAGAAACTTACACCTCTCTTCTATGGCCAGCACCCACTTTGGCTCACGCCGGAACAAGTCAGAAACCAAATCTGATGAACTTGAATTCTCACCAAAATGCAATGCATCCAAATTGGGTGGAGTGATGTCAAATGCTTCAGCAAGGACCCTCTTCTTCTCCATCTTTGCACACTCCTCATCACAACAAAGCTTCCTCTGCCCAAGAGGCACCCTCCCATTTGATTCCACTGACTGGAGAGGCATTGACAGCTTCTGTATGATGGAGACTTCAAACATATTATCACCCATGGAGGATCCACCAGCACCACAGGGAACAGTTGCAGTGATTCGGCCACAAGAGCAGGTAATAGTCACAGCAAATTCACATCTCAAATCTGGGCATGGGGACGATGGGTGGCATGGGGCAGTACATGTATGCTTGCATTCCCTCCTCGCGGCACCACATACTTGTCCACAAGCAGCTTTGCCGCCAGAGCTTGAACTAGCATCTCCATTTGCAGGTGTCTGATCACAAGGGGGAGGGTGGCAAGGCCTGTTGCAAGCATGAATTCCACATTGGCGATTTTTCCCACATGGTTGGTTGCACCTGATATCCTTCGATCCGCAAGGGATATTCCTCAGCATCACATGTCCTCCAATGCATTCTCTCATCACCGGCACAATACAAGGCGGACAGTCCCCAAAATGGCATGAATGTGAGGCAGGATGTCCACAAGGCTGGGGCACTGAACACTGATGTGGACAAGATGGTGTTGGTGTTCCACAAGGCAGAGGTGGCAGGAGAGAAGTTCTGCCACAGGCACAAGTGAGATCAGTGAATATAGTCTCCAAGCAGGGTGGGCAATGACCACTGTGGCAGAGTAGCTGGCATGCATGCTGCCCACATCGGAGCTTCTTGCCACATGATATCTGGCAGAGATGAGGATCCCAGTTGCCACCTTCAAGGTGTGCAACTTTCCTAGACAGTGGACAACAGATCTCACTGCACCGATGTCTCCCACAGTTCTTCTTGACGCCACAAGGCTTCTTGCAGCGAAACTCTTCCATTGAGAACTTGTGACACTCCGCCATCTGACCTGATGAGCCACAACGGCACTTCTGCTCAACGAGCACCAAACAAGGTGGGCATTCTCCCTCATGGCAATTGACCTTGCACTTGTGCACCCCACATGGCAGTTTCTTATCGCATATCTTATCGCAGGTGGGGATTGCGTCCAAGCAGCTCGCCCTCCTCTCCTGCAGCCTGGTCTTGCCGCAATGACATGTACTGACCTTCCTCGGCATGAGCTCACACTCCCCACAAGGCCCTGGGTGGCACATATCCTTGCAAGCATGGTTGCCACAGGCAAGCGTGCGGCCACATACCTCATTGCAAGAAAACACCCCGTCCTCCTCAGACAGCTCCCCCTTTACCATCAAGTCTCCACATAGCAATGTCTCATTCTTATTCCGGCAGAAGCAACACACAGAGATGAGAACAGCGCAATCCCCGCAAGAACCGGTGTGGCAAACCTTCTCGCAGCGATGCCTTTTGCAAGGCAGCATCTGTTCACAAGGGCGGCCACAGGTGACAGGCGTGCTCCTGTCCGCACAGCGCCGCACGATGATCTGCTTCCCGCAGGGGCAGGGTCGATCCGGAGCAAATGCTTTGCATGGCGGGCACGGGCCCGGGTGGCACTGAAGGACGCAGACGTGCGGACACCTGGTGGCGTCAACATCCTCCCCCTTGGCGCCAGGCGGTTCCGCTCTCTCGAGAGGCTTGGAGCAGGGCTCGCCGCAGGAGTGGGGTGTGAGGAAATGGTCGTTGGGGGGATCTCTCCGGCGCCCACAGAAGCAGCTGTAGGAGAGCTCGCGGGCCGGGGTGGCGTACACGGACTGACACCCCGGGCAGCGCCAGGAAGGGGAGGCCGGCTCTGCTGCCCGGGATGCATCCGCAGCGGAGGCCGGGTAGCGCACCCACTTCCGGATGCAGGGGAGGTGGAATATGGAGAAGCAGCTGCCGCAGGACCAGATGGCCGCCGACCGCCGCACCATTTCGTAGCAGATCATGCACTCCACCGCGCCGCGGGAGAGCTTGTCCTGGATCTCCTGCACCAGCTGCGGCACCGCCCCATCTCCCCGAGTCGACGCCGCTGCAGGCGCGGGTGCGCGATCACGGAAACGAGAAGGCGGCGCGGGAGTCGGACTCTCCGGCGGTGGGCCCCGGCGACGGTGTCCTGCGTTGTCGTTCTGCTCCTGAGGCGCGGCAGGGCGGTGATTGTGGCTGTTACCGTGATTAGGGCGGCGTGGGCGGCGGCGGGGCGGGCGTGCCTCCGAGGCCGAAGCCGAGGCCGAGGTAGGGAGGGGCAGGATCGAGCCGGGGGCAGAGGCGGCGGGGCGGGGTCGCCACACATGAGAGGCGGCGACCACGGGTCCACCCCCGCGGCGGCGATCGGTGGAGGGCTGCATACAGCGGCGGGAGGGAGGGGTAAACCTAGGGTTGCGGCACCGCCCGCCGTCGGGGCGGGGTGTTGGCGGTGGGATGTAGAAGAGTGTTGTTGCAGGGGTGGAGTGCGGTGTGTGGGATGGGGAAGAGAAGCCCCGGCGGAGGGTAGTGGTGGCGAGGGACGGGTAGGGTGGGACTGTGGGAGAAGGGTGGGTATTTGATTGGGAAGGGCCTCGGAGAGGACGGCGAACCGGCGAGGTGGGAAGAGGAAGGCCTGGCCGGCTGGCTTCCTGCTAGCGATGAAAACGGCGAAAACAATCGAAAAAACAGATAATTTTTTTTGTTTTCATATTTTTTGACTGAGACAAAAACGAAAACAAAAATCAACGGTCGAAATATGAAATCGGAATTGTAAGTTATTCAAAAATGATCGAAAACGATAAACTATAGTCGGAAAGATAACTATTTTATAGTTTTAACAAAAACATAATAAAGTGATGTATTACCTAATTTTTAAGATTTAGAAATACACAAACAACTTTTTTTCATCATTTATATTAGTTAGAGTAATTATAACATTTGCTTTTCGCTTATTCATTCACTTGAACACAACAAAAGTCTATAACTTAAATAAATTATATGCTAGATCTATCTCATATTATATAAAACGGTATTAGCACGACTCGGAAACGAAAAATACGAAAATGATCGAAAAACTAGCTAAATTGTTTTCGTACTGTTTCTAATCGGTTTCTGAACAATTCGAAAATGATCGGAAAAAACAGTATTTAAAACGGGTCGGTACAAAAATTTCCCGTCCCGTCCCTGTCTGGGTCTATTCGAGGATCGTTCCAGCCTTCGAGATGACCGAGAGGTATGGTGCGATCGGGTCCATTAGTTTTGCGGTTGTGACGTAACCACGTGTGTATCACACGATAATTCCATTCTATACCGCTCTTAAAAGGTGTATATCTAAACAATACCACCCCTAAGGCCCTATTTATTTTTATCTAGATTAATAAGTTAAGAGACAAACAAACAATGTAGTTTATTAGGTAGATTATATAATCTAGATATATATCCCTACTACTCCTTAAGAGCCTATCGTAGGCGTCCACAACACTATACGACGCACGGTTCTGCCTGGGCGCCATCAACGCCCGCGACCCCCGCCATCCTACCCACCGCCCGCCCTGGCGCCTCCGGCATCCTCGGATCCACCCGCCCTAGCCCCCCGCCATCCTCCCCACCGCTCGCCCTGGCCCCCCGTCCATCCTCACCACAGCGCTCCCACCACACCACAGCCGCTCTCAATTCCTCCCCCACCGCGCCCTTCCATCCATGGCGCGATCCCCGCCACCCCATCCCTTGCCCGCCTCACCCGCCTCGCGGTCCCCGCCCCTCCAGCCAACGCCTGATGCGCCTTCGTTTGTCCGCCACGCTCGTCTCCCGAGACCCGAGATCTCGCAGATCCACCATTTCTGCGCCATCACCTCGACACACGCTCACCCCTCCTCCCACATTCCTCCGCTCCTGCCGTCGTCGTTGCCAGGAGGCGCTCACCATCGCTTGTCGTCGTGAGGGCGACCGGAGGATTCCAGTCAACGTGTCGTTCGTCGACTTCGTCTTCGCGGGGTGTGCCCTTGACGCCGCCAAGCTCTTGGCCGGCCTGGCGCCAAGGCCGCGCGGATCCTCAAGCCCGACGGCAATCCCCACCTCACCGGAATGATGCCGAGATCTGGTTGCACGCTGGCTGATATAAGCGAGCATCCGCACTTGGGAGAAGAGAGATGATCTTCCCGGCGGGAAGGGACGAGATCTGGTTCGACACCAGGGTCCCCGTCCCCGAGGTCTCCACTGGGTACTTCGTCAGCAGACCACATCTTCAGCCCCGACCCCTCATCCCAGTGGTGCTCCACGCACGTACGCCTTCTATTCTGCAGGTGGTTTATGCCAGTTAATATAGCAATCACGTTCGTGATCGGTGGCACTCTAGGCTAGATAGCTTGCAACATCTTGAAGCCACTTCAGCACTTCAGGGGCTTGATCATGGCCTTCTGCTCAGCATGTACAGTTTCGTCTCTGGACCTTCATGTTTCATTCAGTCTGCATTTTTTTAGATAATGGAAACATAATGTTCAATCCGCATGCAAGCCGAGTTGATACATCAGTAATGGCCTCTACTGACAAATGCAGGAAACCTCGGAAACCTGCTCTTGATCATTGTCCCAGATGTATGCGACGAAGACGGGACCCGTTTGGGGATGATTCAAGCACTTGCCGCTCACGTAGTCTCTCCTACTCGTCCTTGTCCATGGCTGTAAGGGGCTAACTATCTTGTTTGTTTAATTTCCCACATACATACATGAGTCTAGCGAGTTCTTCAGTCTGAGTGAATTTGTCTTGCTCCACATTGGGCAGCTGGGTGGCCTCTTCATATGGACACACACGTACAGCCTGATGCAGAAGTCCGGCAAGTTGTACCACAAGATGCAATCCAAAAGCATTCAGTGCCCAACCGACAGCGACAAGGAGCATGAGCAAGCGAAAGAAGATGGACCAGCTGGCTACGCTGACGAGGAGGCACCTCTTCCGACGTCAGTCAAGCCTCACGAGCACGAGCACGGGGAAGAGGAAGAACACCAAATGGTAAGCAATTTTACAGCGCAGTCGACTGCATCGTCGGTGGCTATGCATGGTCACGGTGGAATATTGGGAGAAACTGACTCGCCAGAACTGCAAGAGGCCCCTCTCTTGTCCTGCGAGAGCGAGGTCGCTGACAAGGGGTTCTGGACAAAGCTGAAAGACGCTATCCACCAGTTCATCGAGGAGCTGATGGCACCGGCCACCATATCCACAGTATGTTTTGGTATCTCGCTTCTCACTTCGCTGTGGCACATAGTTGGAATTGGAAGGACCAAATCTGATGTTGATGCCACATCTTGGATCAGATAATTGGGTTCGTTGTTGGCCTATTCCCATGGCTGAAATCCTTAATCGTCAGCGACGGAGCTCCTTTCAAAGTTATACAGGATTCCCTCTAGCTGATGGGGTAAGCATGCACATCGGACGATGGAGTGTTTCAAACCGCCTACTATTGCCTGTCAACACCTCTTTAGGCTGGTCACTCACGTTCTACTTCTGTTGCAGTGACGGCACGATCCCTTGCATCACCCTTATCCTAGGCGGAAACCTGACTCAAGGTGGGCGCTATTTCGATCAGAATCAGACACAACGGCGATCCAAGCATGTCCACCCCCTGGATGGGACGACCGCGCGTTCTGAAACCGATCTGAACTCTAAAGTCGCTATGGATGTGTGTGTGCAGGGCTTTGGAAGTCAGGGCTGAAGCGTGCAGTGATCGTCGCGATCCTGTGCGTCCGCTTCGTGCTCCTCCCGCTGATCGGCATCGCCGTCGTCCGCGCCGCGTACGGGCTCGGCTTCCTGTCCCGCGACCCGCTGTACCGCAATGTGCTGATGGTGCAGTTCGTCGTGCCTCCCACGATGAACATCGGTATGTACGCCCATGGAACTCTTAAGAATCTTGTCAAGGTACTTCTGGGTCTTAATGCTAGCTTATGTGACTCATAAATTAAATGTTGTGAGGCGGTTAGTCAACTTGTTCAATTGTAGGATGTTACCATTTAACTTATTCACCTCACACGGTACTAGGAGTGGGTGTCAAACAAAGCAGTTAGCTAAATCTCTTCTTTATCAATACTACATATAGTTTTGGTCGACTTTGATGCCACTGGGCTCAGCTGCTTTGAACACTTGTTTTTGCTTTATTAAGGCAGAGTCAAAGATGGATGCTTCTCAGGCAATGGGGAGCTCCACACTAGCATGCTCAACCACTATGCTATCGGCGTTTGCACCATAGTAAGTAGTAGATAATACTAAGCCTTCTAAAACATCAGATACTTAGTAATGAAAAGAGTGGTGGATAACATATTTTTTTATCATGAGCATAATATAAAATATAAATACTTAAATTGGATTCTCTTGCTTGTTATATATAACTTCTAAAATATATATGGAGGACTTCAGTACCCATTTTATGGAGGAGCTGGCAGGAACAAGACCTCAAGCCGAAGCAGGTATTTCTAGCTTCATTCTTCGTGATATCTAATTAAAAACATTATAAACGTGATTCAAAACTCATCTAATTGTGTTCTTGTCTCCTTAGCTTAATGTTGTTCTAATAACATTATTTGGTGCAAATTCTAAACTCACATGTTCTTCTAATAACCCACCAGCATTCATCTGTCCATCTATCAAGTTACAATGCAAGAATGTAAACTATTACGCATGCATTTGAAAACAGTTGAAAGCGTGATAAAAATATGCCTTCGTTTGTTTGATAAGAAACTCACTTCCCATGTTATCATAATTATTTGAAGAAATTCTTTCTGCTAAGCTTTAGTACTAATATCTTGACAGTGTGTATCCCCATTAAACATGCAAGATTCTTTTTTTACTTTCCTGTTTAGCATTCAGAAATTTGTTCTTTGCAGGTACAATTGGACTGGATTTGGTAAAACCACTTAGATTAACGGGGTAAGGGATTTTTTTAATTAGGCATAAACTGAGGGATTTTTTAGTTAGGCATAAATTGGATTCAAATCTTGGGTCCGCTACTGATCGTTCGTAAAGATAAACATGGGAGCTTAATGTTTTATTTTGTTCACGTGTCAAAGCAATTGAAAGCCTCTCTTTTTGGTTGGAATCTATAGATAAATGCATGGTTGAAATTGATGCTTAGTCACACCAGTAGTCTTCCACGTCGTGAACAAAATAAATGCATGAAATAGACAATGCACCTCAAACATTATTCCTTATTACTATTTTGATGTTCAGGTTCTTAATCGTGGTGAGAAGATTGAGATGCATGTTGACAAAACTGAAAATTTGTGTTGTCAGGTAACATAGTAGTATTGCATTGTTCTTAAATAATTCTCACTGGAGCAAGCATCATTTTTAAAACTGAAATGCATATGTTTTATTGAGCACCCCATGAAATTAGATCTTTCAAAACATTGTATTTTTATATCTTGTTGTTTATTTGTCCATGGAATGTAACATTGGAACCTTATAATGAGTTCTTTAATCTATGTTTATTATCCTAACTTTATGCTTGGTTACATTTTCAGGATGACATGTTAGGTTGGGATATCCTGGCGTACTTTATTCAAATAGCCCTCTTGCTTCAAGCAAGAGACCAAGTATCTTAAGAGTTAAGACTTATGCTAAATCTATTTAGAAACTACGGCTAAATCTTTAACGTTCACATACTTTGATGACCCATTTCTCACTTGGATGTCAATGGTTGAGCCCAATTTCAGGACATTACGTATCATTTTTTCTAGCTGTTTCTGTTGTTGACGGAGGCGCTGAAGTCCGTTCGGAATCCGGTGACACAGAAAAAGATTGGAGTTTCTCCTTCTACTTCGTCGGGTGAAATCCCGGTGGTGGAGGAGCACCTGGCCTGTCCATTGGCTGTGGGTTATTCGAAGTCAGCAGGCAGAGTGAGACCTATGACTGCACAGAAGTCTTCTCTCACAGTGTAGAGGTGACGGGTAAAGGGAAAAGATATGAGATCCTTCCGCGTGCTGGCCAGGTGTGGGCTGTATACAAGGACTGGAGCCACGCATGGAGCTTCAAAGATTACAGTAGATGCGAGTATCTTCTGGTCGAGGTCATGGAGGTTTCTGATGGTGATATAACAGTGTCATTCATGCCTTACTAAAGCGTAGGGCTTTAGCATGGTGTTCATGCCAGAGCAGAACGGTGAATCCAGGAGAATGGCAAGGAGTGACTTGACTATGTTCTCTCATCAGGTTCCTGTCTACCGCTTGTCAGACGAAACTGGCGATCTTTGTGGTTACTGGGAGCTTGATCCTGCGTCTTTACCGGAAGTTTTGTTGGTCAAGAAGACCAAGTGAAACATTGTTGAGCTGATAGAGAGGGGTTTTGGCACTGTGAAAAGTGAAGGTATGGTTTTGAACAGAGAGCAGTTTAGCATGATTGAACATGTGGCATTTTTTCCAGCTATTGTTAACTACTCATTTGTTTTCTCTGCAGTGATGCGCTGGTGACAAGGCTGTGGTACTGGATTGTTGTTTATTTTTGGCTAGCTCCTGTACCTTGTTTCATGTAAACAGGCTATTCATTAGTTTGCTACCTGATGCCACTATATGGCAAGCCTTTTGCTGGCTTGGTCTCGCTTTAGGCTAGGCTTCATCTCACCTGTTTGTCCTTGCTACGTCCATTGTGGACATTTTTTGGTGGGAATACCAGTTGGCCACGGCTGTTGTTCGTAGCTTACTAATTAGTTTATGGTTAGCTTAAAACCATCTTAAAAGCTAAAATTCAGGTAACTAAACTATGTGAGAAGCGTTATTATAATCTAATAATATATATATTCCATTTACTTTTGTTTTGTTTCAGTCCGCAATGTTTGGGGAGATGCTGGGTTCAGGGAGAGCAGCATCGAAGCTGCTCGGGCACATACCAGTTGCACGTGACTTGTTATAGTTCTTTTAGTTCCAATGTGTCTAATCGGCTTACCTATATATGCAGGGAATATTTACCACCCTTTCCCAGAACAATGGCAAATACATGTATGATTATGCCACAATTCCTTTTTTAGCTGAGCTCTTCAAGGTACTTAATTCCAATCATATTCATGTGCTCAAGAGATATGGACAAACAACAAAAACAATTATATTTGAAACTATGTAGCTTCTTGTCCAGTGGACATGATCACATGGATTGTCTCTACAGTAAAGTTTCCAAACTTTGTAACTCCGGCTTCAGAGGGTTGTGAAGATATGTTAATGAGTATTGATGTAAGGATTCTGAAGTAACAATTGCTATTGAAGTCTTTCAAATGACGCTGCTGTTTCAAATTATGTAAAAATATGTTGATCATCAGATGGCTTCCCCATAGGCGTTTAAGTTTCTTCAGTAATCATATTGCTTCTATATGTACTCATGATTTTTTCATGCTACTTAATTGTGAAATCAACTGATCAACAAAAGTTTCTTATGTATGCTTGTTGAGTGTTGACACTGTTTTTATTAGATTCATATGCTAACTTTGGTACGATTCTTCTCATTGTTGAGTCCATTTATAATTGTACCTCAGTCCCCAGGTTCATGTGGTTTATTTGCATGCTGATTTTCAAAACATCGAGTTGGCTTGATATTTGCACCCTTTTTTTCCTCTAACATTGTTTGTGTCATCTTAATAGAAATGGATTATTAACTTTAATCAGCAGTTGCCTTATTATGCTTCAATCTTATTTGTTCAATTTCACTTATGGTCCTGCTTCACCTGCAGATCGTGGAAAGTTTATGAAGTTTTGTTGGGGTTCTGGATGCATAAGATAGTGGTGTATGTTATTTGCCCATAGTTTCTGCAGCCTCATTGTTTTCCATTTGGGATCAATAAAGCTTCATGCTCATGGATAGGGTTGATATACATCAGGTTTTGTCAGTGGTGGTATACATTACATGAACATCCATGTGTATTTTCATTTTGTGCATACTATGTGCTTCCTCAGTGGTGAAGTTGTAAAGCTAGAGTTCTGATCTCTGTTGGTTGGATTAAGTATCTGGTCTCTGGACAACATATCATGGTGGTGAAACAACTAGATTAAATTATGTATGGATATCACAAATGTATTAAGAAACTTTTTCTCATAATAGTACTGTGGTATTATGTGTTTCCGTTGCAACGCACGGGCACTCACCTAGTAATATGATAATCAATAAGTAGATTATTAGATAATTATATAATATACAATTTGGATTATATAATCTTGGAAGAAACAAACATGGCCTGAGAATTTGGGTTCAAGATATATCATTCCTAAATGACCTCTTCAAACAATGTTATGATAGCTACTAATTCCTCTCTTTCTCCACTCTAATCAAGTTTTAACGCTACATTTCACATACTTTGACCAATTTACCTCTCCTCGTACAAACACAGTCGCATGCCCATACGAAGGAGCACAAGAAAAAACACAACCTAGACATCCCATCAAAATAATATAATAATTAAAATGTCGTGCATGTATCGTTAATTTGATTGCTGGCATCTAGTTGTTTGCAGTGTATTATACGAAGCAGAAAATAAGAGAAGCCATACCTAGTAAGGAACATACTATTTTTTTCTTCATATAAATTGTGCCATGCTCCCGGTGAAAAAATGTGTTATGTTTGCAGGCACGGCAATGTTTTTTTTTCTGTCAACTTTCTATGGCTTCTTAATTAAATACCTTTCCAGGCAAGGTTTTGCAAGCTCAGGGCATGAAGGTTGGCAGATCCATAGAGTTCTCGTATGAAGAACTTTCCAATGCTACAAACAACTTCAGTATGGACTATAAAATTGGGCAAGGTGGTTTTGCCTCTGTTTTTTCTACTGAGCTTAGAGGTGAGGTCAGCTCAGCCATTTCTCACTATGTAACATGGATAGACAATGTAGCTAGTGCACATGCTCTTGATAGTTTAATAGACAACTAATGTCTATGACCCCTTGCATAAACTAAATAAAAGGAAGCAGTCCATCTGCAGTATGCTTATGGTGTGAAATAATTTTCCCTTTCTCTTTCCCGTATCCAGAAAGCTGCCATAAAGAAAATGGATACAAAGGCATCTCAAGAATTTCTCGATGAACCGAAGGTTTTGACATGCGTCCATCACTCTAACCTGGTTGGTGATCTCAGATTTTTTCAGAAATAATGCATATTTAGAACTAATCTTAATTATTGGCCTACTATATATGTTGTCTTTTTTGTACTTTCCTAAGAAAGTTAATAATAAAATTGACTAGAGTTCACATAAGATTACATTTCTTCAATATGTAACATAGTATCAGATATATTCCTATTAGAATCGTTGATACTTGATTTCAATCCCCTAAAGGCGTTGAGAATCAAGGCAACACAAGTTAGGAATGGGAACCTTCGTCCTGAGTTTAACACTTCTTAAGACTGTTAACACGAAGGACGAAGGACTTCGGGTGGAAGTGTAAATAGAAATGATGCATAATGGATTAACACAATACAATGGAGTATGAGAACTTATCTCCCTTGCCTTAGCATTTTCATTATTTCTTCCATTACGCTAGATAAATTTACAAGCATACATTCAACTCTTTAACAGAAGATAGTGCGAAGATTCTTCAATGGCTAAGTGACACGAAGCTATGGCCCTTAGAAAAGGTACTTTATACAGAGCATTGTTCATCTATTTATAGCGGAGTTGAACCGCCTTTGTATAGAATTACAATAATGCCTATCAAGGTTTTACACACACTGTTTATAAACGGTATTAGGACAATAACGTATTTTCTCTGTCCTCGGTTATGCATGCTTCGATCTTCATTATTTAGCCGCTTCCCCTTTGGCTTGTGTCTGAAGTTACTGACTTCGGCTATTATCCTCGCCACTTGCGCGCACAGGAAGCTTCTTTGATCACGGCTTCGACCTTTATTGTTTAGTGGCTTCCCCTTTAGCTTCGTCCGCCAATGGAAATGTTCCTGAAACACACTTGTTTGTGCCGAGGCAACATGTTAAACAAGTGATCTTCGGCATAAGAGGCCCCCAACAAGAATATTTTTAGATTGTTCTTTGGTACCGAAGGTGCGCTTAATTGGTTAGTGTGTTGAGAGATGCTTGGCGTGTATACTTCGTTGCACCTAATGTTTGGCGTGTTGACTCCTTAACAACAGAATCTTGATGGGACCAAACTTTTTCCTTGGCTAAAATTATAACTTAAAACGAATTGTGGCTTATTTTTTGGGTTAGATTATACAAAGCATTGGGCTTTTAAATCAATAAGTCAGAGCAAATTGCAACCGCATAGCCTTGCTATACATAACTCAAAGCAATTAAAATGAAAAGTGGTGGAAATAATCAACTGAGGTGTCATTTACTATCGCCTTGCCCAACTAAAGATGTTGTTTTGGAGTTGAGCAGGGCCATGGAGAGGCAGTGGCTACATATGAAAGTTACGACATTGGTAGGTAGCTACCATTTAAAGCATTGAACTCTTTGCACAATATATGTGGAAATTCCTTATGCTATATTTTGATATTATAGAAAAATGACCATAGATGATAAGAGGAAGCTAGGTGTCACTTGCCTCCAGACGATCTTAATAGGGCGCTAGAAATTGTTGCACAAGACAGTGTTACCGTCAAAACTAAAGCAGAAATGGATCTCTCACATTATATGTCATTACCTTTCTACTTGAAGGCTTAATGTAACACGTAGCTAAACAAAAGCCTTAAAGGTTGTAGTGTCATCCAGCTACCATTGATGTCACTTAATTATATATGTATATGTGTATGTGTATATCTATGCTATGACTTATTATGTGTGTGGTTATATTTGAAATGCTATTATCTGCAAGCAACCACTAATGTATATATCAATTGCTATTGAATCCAACAAACTTCTAACTGCCTGCTGACTTTATCCATAGCAAGTTGTTTATTCTCCTGATAGGGCGCCCGTGAGGGTGCCTCCGGTTCTAGTCCCATTTTATTTGGTTAACTATATTAATGCTTTGGCGAGGTTCTAGCTTGCTGGAACTGTGATTCCTTATGTTTTTTCATATGTCCTTAAGCTTGTTGTCGGCAGCAAATGATGCAAGTTTAGGATAGCACATAGTAGAAAAGGTGGAGGATTAGAGGACAAAAGGCTTGTGTTTTCTTAACTTTTTTATTGTCTGATCATATCATCATGCTCCCCTAGCTTGGTCCCGGCCTTCGTGGGTTTAGTTAGTCCATCGAACTAGCCTTTTTATAAACTACCAATAAATATGTGGTTTAGGTTGATTAAACTTCAAGGCACGCATGCATGCAATGATGATAGAGGTTGGTATACCTATGGTTAATTACATATCTATTGTGCATCCTAACATGGCAGCTTACTGCTTGCTGTTGTGGTACTTTCCATCACTACACTTAATTTGGCAATAATCAAACGACTGATCTCTTGCAAGCTTGTCCTAGGGTATATAAAGAGGGATTATATTCGTTTTTTTGTCATGGGAAAATGAAGGAATATATCAATATATTTGTTTTTTTGTAGAACTTCCCATTTGCAATTTAAAACATTCATGACTGAACCTTATCTTTTGTTGATGTACTCAGCTTTAATTAACGCCTTTGCTAAACATAAATGCGGTACTTGTGGTCTTTTCTGATGCATTTTTCATTCACAACTTGCAGATTGCAAACCTTGTAACAAGCAACATGAGCCAAAATTGGCCACAAGATTTGTATCAGAAGGTGGCACAGATGCATATGCAGTTGCTTGTGTTTTGAGCTGGTCAAGAATCTGGACTAATCTATATTAGAACTTTGAAGCTTTCAAAAAAATTGGTGTTGGCTACTCAGGCGCACCATATGGTTGACATTCAATCTTGTGTTTAATGTGTGCCAAATGCAAGATGTTTATTTTTTAAAGAAATCCTCACAAATATTATTTCGTCTTTGTTGTGGGAAAATGGCTCACCCACGGCCATGGTACATAATTCTTAAGATCTTAAGTTGTCTATTGCTATTTCACGCTTTTATACATTTTTCCAACGCTAAAATTCACTACAACACTTGTGACCTTCTATGACATTTTCTTTATGTCACAAAACTCTAAATTTATGTCACATTTTGAAATTTATGACATCTCTATGAGGAAAATCACTTCGTCACCTATCATGCATGGCATTACATGTTCAATGATGTTTCATATTTTTTGTCATAAATTTAGTGACATGTCATTTGTCGTCATAGTTTTGTTACACGCTTTTTCGTTATTAACAATCTCCAAAAAAGCACCACAACATGCATGCCTCTACGTACGATAGAAAACGTCATAAAATTAAACACTCACGTGACAAGGCATGACTAGGACCTTACGTGGCATCCACACTATGATGATTTTGTTCGTCACAAAACATTGGGCCCAACCGAACCCATTTTAATTTTTAACTATCATCAGTGTCAATGTAGCACAAAAGGCCCAACCTATTATAATTAAACAATAATTAATGATCATCACATATACTTATCAACATATTATCATAGATATCATTCATAAACAACCAAATCTTGGAGCTACAAGACCAACATTGCTGCTTCTACACGTGTAGCATCACCACCATTGTTGCTTCTCTTTGTTGTAGCTACAAGACCAAAATTTTGAAGAATTTTTTATGAAGCCCATATTTGAGCAACTACTTCAATAATGGTCTTAGATTCTTTCCCTCCTATTCGAGGCTCAGCCACAAGTGCTTCCATATCGTATCCTATCAACAGGAAGGTATAAAAAATAAATAAGACAAGTGATATAGATAAAATGAAACCAAAACATACAGTAACATATTAGAATGCATAAAGTAATCTCTATTATACAAACAATCACACACTTCACATTTTGGATGTCAAGACCTTGTGTAGCTTGCAACACAATTCTATTTTTGCATTGAGATGGCAATGTGAATTGGTGTAGCTGATCTCCACTATCTTTGAAAAAGTAAGCAACAAAATAGTCATAACATCATAGAATATTCAACATGTTTGACTTATTGGTGGCAATATCTTCATTCGAGATGGTATGTACCAAATTTGTCTAGCCTGATATGTGTAATCAAACATTTAGCACATGCCAAGTAAATGATTAGTTACTTCGGTATTGCAATTGAAAAGGGATCATTCACTAACAATTGCTTCCTTTATAGGTTGAACAAAACCATTCTTGTTGTTGCAATAGCGCTCTTTAAAAAGATCAATCGTAGGTGGTAGTCCATCTTCTATTTGGCTTGCTTCTAAAATACATGCATACAATTTCTAAATGTAAGCTTGGAACATGAGGATAGGTGATGAATACACAATGTTTATTAAAGTATATTAAACATAGTGCGTCACAAGTGGCCTACACATGAAATCATAGAGTTTTGATGTAGACCGGCTAGGTTTCTACACATAGTGCGTCACAACTTTCTTGAAACATTCTCAAATTTTTATCACAGTCTCTACATATGATATCATGAAATATGGACAAGTTTCATGATTTTCTGACTTTGTTCGTGTTTTATACAATTTTTAAACAACTTGATGGCAAGTTCACGGTCATGTTTAGTGATTATGGTGCTCGAAGATTCCGGATTGCTCCTGAAATCGGTCGTAACTTGTGCTAAATAACATGGATATCATTTTTGCATGCACGGTTTTTCATGTTTCGAGTGACTTGCAGTTCAAATCTGAATTATCCGAGAAAATTCAATTAAATGAACTAAATCTAATAGTTATAGAAAACACTTTTATAATTTTGCCAAAATAGTACATGTAGGTCTACATAGTGTAGCAACATACCACAAAAAGTTTGGTTGGGGAAAGAAAAAATAAAAATATACTTTGCCGAGTGTCCAAAAATGACATTTGGCAAAGCATTCTTTGCCGAGTGTCAGACGTGGGGCACTCGGCAAATATTTTTTTAAAATACTAAACCATTCTTTGTCGAGTGCTTGTCAGAGGGTACTAGGAAAAGACGTCATTGTCGAGTGCTACGGCCTTGTCACTCGACAAAGAAGCAAGCTTTATCGAGTGCCTCCTAGCGTACTCGGCAAAGAAACTGACAAAGAGGCCCGTTGGTGGGCTCGTTGCTGAGTGTCACCTAATACACTCGGCAAAGGGAATCTCTTTGCCGGGTGTCACATAGTACACTCAGCAAAGGTGTCGTCTCCATTACCAGTCGCCGTGACGGCGGCTTTTATTTGCCGAGTACCTAGTGACACTCGGCAAAATTTTTGTCGAGTGCCCAATAAAAAGTACTTGGTAAAGAAGTTGTTGCCGATGTACAGTTCATCAAGCTCTCTTTGCCGAGTGTCACACTCGGCAAAGCTTTTGCCGAGTGATTTTCAGCCTTCGCCGAGTGCTTCAGACACTCGGCAAAGAGACCGATTCCGGTAGTGTAAGGATACTTCATAATGGTCCAGTCAAATACATAATCTAGTTGGTACCCTGCAAGTATCCAGAATAGGCCATATAAAAAATAGAGGTCCAGAATAAGCCAACAGCTTTGTTTATATCACATTGCTGACAAATTTAAAAGAAAAGTCATGTTCATACTATAAATAGCTAATGACAACGGCTAGCATTCATATTTAAACTCACTTTCCCTATTAATATTAATGTATACCAAGTAGAACTCCTGTTGACCAGTTGAAAAAAATGAACGGTTAGCTCATAGTCATAGGTACAAATAACTTGTTCCTCGACTTCTTTTCAATTGGCATGTAAACTTCAAAGCATTGCAACAAGATGCAAAACTAATGCACAAAGTTAGAACAAAGTAATTTAGAAAGTTATTCCAAAAATTTGTACGATGAGCTTTGAAGGAAACAGTGACGCCTGAGAGCACCTAGAGGGGGGAGGTGAATAGGTGATCCTGTAACACTTAAAACTTAGGCCACAAAAACTTGGTTAAGTGTTAGCGCAATAACCGTCAAGTGGCTAGAGAGGAGTCTTCAACAAAACAGAATAACCAACAAGAGATCAATCACAGAGATGGCACGGTGGTTATCCCGTGGTTCGGCCAAGACCAACGCTTGCCTACTCCACGTTGTGGCGTCCCAACGGACGAGGGTTGCAATCAACCCCTCTCAAGCGGTCCAAAGACCCACTTGAATACCACGATGTTTTGCTTGCTTTTCTTAAGTCCCGTTTGCGAGGAATCTCCACAACTTGGAGCCTCTCGCGCTTACACTTGAAGTTCACAAAGAAGCACGGAGCAAGGGAGGGATTAGCAACGCACACAAGACACAAAAATCAGAGTGTCAACACGCACACAAGTTGCAACAAGAGCTCGCAACACAACCCAATGAGTTCACAACTCCACTAGAGCTCTATATGCTATCACAAAGAAACAAATGCGCGGAATCGAGGTCTTGGTGCTTAGGAATGTTGTAAGAATGCTTGGTATCCTCCTCCATGCGCCTAGGGGTCCCTTTTATAGCCCCAAGGCAGCTAGGAGCCATTGAGAACATTCATGGAAGGAAGATCTTGCCTTCTGTCGACTGGCGCACCGGACAGTCCGGTGCACCATCGGACACTGTCCGGTGCAGATCTCCTTCCTTATTTGGCGAAGCCGACCGTTGGAGTCTGAGAGCCGTTGGCGCACTGGACACTGTCCGGTGCACACCGGACAGTCCGGTGCACCAATGTGACCGTTGGCTCGGTCACGCGTCACGCGCGGAATCCTCGGCCGACTGTTGCCCCGGCTGACTGTTGACTCACCGGACAGTCCGGTGCACCACCGGACCGACCGGTGAATTTTAGTCGTACGCCGTTGATCATCTCCCGAGAGCGACGAGTTCGCCTGTGAATGGCTCACCGGACAGTCCGGTGCACCACCGGACAGACCGGTGAATTATAGCCGTACACCGCCGTCGAAGTCCCGAGAGCGGCCTGTTCGCTAGAGCCAGCCTAGCACACCGGACACTGTTCAGTGCACCATCGGACACTGTCCGGTGCACCACCGGACAGTCCGGTGAACCCAGACTGAGCAGACTTTGGCTGAACTTAGCCATCTCTTCTCTAACTCGATTTTTCCTGTTTCCAGCACTTAGACACAATACATTAGTCCATAAAACAATGTACTAAGTCTAGAAACATACCTTTTGACATGATTTGCACTTTGTCCACCACTTTGCATAGATTAGCACCAAAGCACTTGTGTTGGCACTCAATCACCAAAATACTTAGAAATGGCCCAAGGGCACATTTCCCTTTCAATCTCCCCCTTTTTGGTGATTTATGCCAACACAACATAAAGCAACTAGAACAAGTGCAATATCAATGCAAATGAAAATCAAAAGTTGTTTTGAATCAATTTTGACATATATGGATCATACTTTGCCACCACTTGGTTTGTTTTTGCAAATCAAACTCAATTTCCTATCTCTAAGTCAAATCCACTTGTAGAGGCATAAAGAGAGGTATTCCAAATGAAATTGTTCAAGGATTTCAAAAACTCCCCCTTTTTCCCATAATCAACACTTTCCCCACAAGAGGCCAACTTTTGACAAAAGAGACAATAAAAGAGTTTTGACCCAAAAGCTCTAATCTACCATTTTCAAAATTTCTCAAGTGGTAGCTGATCCGTCTATTGCTTTGGCCTTTATTTTCTCCCCCTTTAGCATCAAGCACCAAAATAGGATCAATCTTGGCCCTTTAACCCCATTACCTCACCAAAATCTTCAAATGAGAACACAAAGGCAATAAGAGTACGTGAGATGAACTTGGAATAAGTTACCCTCTCATCGGAGTGCAATGGAAGTCTTTCATGGTCCAAGTCCACCTTTTCCCTTTCAAAACTCCTTTGAGACTAAATCAAGCAAACTCAAGCAAACGGTTAGTCTCAAAGGGTCAAGTTGTAGCACAACTCCCCCTAAATATGTGCATCACTTGCGAGGTCCGGGAAGTGATTGTACAACTTGAGCACCATAGTAAGCAACAAAAATGCATAAGGAACATGATCAAAGGCATAAACACATGTATGCTATAAATCAATCCAAGTTCCGCGAATCTAGGATGTTTAGCTCACTACGCAGCCTGCAAAAGGTCTTTTCATCTAAAGGCTTAGTGAAGATATCAGCTAGCTGGTTCTCGGTGCTAACATGAAACACTTCGATATCTCCCTTTTGCTGGTGGTCTCTCAAAAAGTGATGCCGGATGTCAATGTGCTTTGTGCGGCTGTGCTCAACAGGATTTTCCGCTATTCGGATAGCACTCTCATTGTCACATAGGAGTGGGACTTTGCTCAGATTGTAGCCAAAGTCCCGGAGGGTTTGCCTCATCCAAAGTAGTTGTGCGCAACACTGTCCTGCGGCAACGTACTTGCCCTCAGTGGTGGATAGGGCAACGGAGGTTTGTTTCTTAGAGTTCCACGACACCAGGGACCTTCCTAAGAATTGGCACGTCCCCGATGTACTCTTCCTATCGACCTTACATCCAGCATAGTCGGAATCTGAATATCCAATCAAGTCAAAGTTAGACCCCTTTGGATACCAGATCCCGAAGCAAGGCGTAGCGACTAAATATCTAAGAATTCGCTTCACAGCCACTAAGTGACACTCCTTAGGATCGGATTGAAATCTAGCACACATGCATACGCTAAGCATAATATCTGGTCTACTAGCACATAAATAAAGCAAAGAACCTATCATGGACCGGTATGATTTTTGATCAACAGACTTACCACCTTTGTTGAGGTCGGTGTGTCCGTCGGTTCCCATCGGTGTCTTGGCGGGCTTGGCGTCCTTCATCCCAAACCGCTTTAGCAAATCTTGTGTGTACTTCGTTTGGGAGATGAAGGTGCCGTCCTTGAGTTGCTTCACTTGGAACCCAAGGAAGTAGTTCAACTCACCCATCATCGACATCTCGAATTTCTGCGTCATCACCCTGCTAAACTCTTCACAAGACTTTTGATTAGTAGAACCAAATATTATGTCATCGACATAAATTTGGCACACAAAAAGATCACCATCGCAAGTCTTAGTGAAAAGAGTTGGATCGGCTTTCCCAACCTTGAAAGCATTAGCAATTAAAAAGTCTCTAAGGCATTCATACCATGCTCTTGGGGCTTGCTTAAGTCCATAGAGCGCCTTAGAGAGCTTACACACGTGGTCGGGGTACCGTTCATCCTCGAAGCCAGGGGGTTGCTCCACGTACACCTCCTCCTTGATCGGCCCGTTGAGGAAAGCGCTCTTCACATCCATTTGGTACAACCTGAAAGAATGGTGAGCGGCATATGCTAGCAAAATACGAATTGATTCCAGCCTAGCCACAGGAGCGAAAGTCTCCTCAAAGTCCAAACCTGCGACTTGGGCATAACCTTTTACCACAAGTCGAGCCTTGTTCCTTGTCACCACCCCGTGCTCGTCTTGTTTGTTGCGGAACACCCACTTGGTTCCCACAACATTTTGCTTGGGGCGAGGTACCAGTGTTCAAACTTCATTGCGCTTGAAGTTGTTGAGTTCCTCCTGCATGGCCAACACCCAGTCCGGATCCAGCAAGGCCTCTTCTACCCTGAAAGGCTCAATAGAAGAGACAAAAGAGTAATGCTCACAAAAATTAACTAATCTTGAACGAGTAGTTACTCCCTTGCTAATATCACCCAAAATTTGGTCGACGGGATGATCCCTTTGGATCGTCGCTCGAACTTGGGTTGGAGGTGCCTGAGGTGCTTCTTCCTCTTCAATTTGAACATCCTGTGCTCCCCCTTGATCATGCGCCTCCACTTGAGGTACCTGTTCGTCATCTTGGGTTGGGGGATGCACCATAGTTGAGGAAGACGGTTGATCTTGCTCCAATTGTTCCTGAGGCCGTACATCTCCAATCGCCATGGTGCGTATCGTGGCCGTTGGAACGTCTTCTTCATCTACATCATCAAGATCAACAACTTGCTCTCTTGGAGAGCCATTAGTCTCATCAAATACAACGTCGCTAGAGACTTCAACCAAACCCGATGATTTGTTGAAGACCCTATACGCCTTTGTATTTGAATCATAACCTAATAAAAACCCTTCTACAGCTTTGGGAGCAAATTTAGAGGTTCTACCTTTCTTCACAAGAATATAACACTTGCTCCCAAATACACGAAAATAAGACACATTGGGTTTGTTACCAGTTAGCAGCTCGTATGAAGTCTTCTTGAGGAGGCGGTGAAGATAGACCCTGTTGATGGCGTGGCAAGCCGTGTTCACGGCTTCCGACCAAAAACGCTCAGGGGTCTTGAACTCTCCAAGCATAGTCCTCGCCATATCGATGAGCGTCCTGTTCTTCCTCTCTACCACACCATTTTGCTGAGGTGTGTAGGGAGCGGAGAACTTGTGCTTGATCCCCTCCTCCTCAAGGAACTCCTCCACTTGAAGATTCTTGAATTCGGACCCATTGTCGCTCCTTATCTTCTTCACCTTGAGCTCAAACTCATTTTGAGCTCTCCTGAGGAAGCGCTTGAGGGTCCCTTGGGTTTCAGTTTTATCCTGCAAAAAGAATACCCAAGTGAAGCGGGAAAAATCATCAACTATAACAAGACCATACTTACTTCCTCCTATACTCAGATAGGCGACGGGTCCGAAGAGGTCCATATGAAGCATCTCCAAGGGTCTTGATGTTGTCATCACATTTTTGGTGTGATGAGAGCCTCCCACCTGTTTCCCTGCTTGACAAGCTGTACAAGGTCTATCTTTTTCGAAATGTACATTAGTTAGACCTATCACGTGTTCTCCCTTTAGAAGCTTGTGGAGGTTCTTCATCCCCACATGTGCTAAGCGGCGATGCCACAACCAGCCCATGCAAGTCTTAGCCATTAAGCATGCATCTAGACCGGCCTCTTCTTTTGCAAAATCAACCTAATAAAGTTTGCCGTCTAATACACCCTTAAAAGCTAGTGAACCATCACATCTTCTAAAGACAAACACATCTACATTTGTAAATAGACAATTATATCCCATTTTGCATAGTTGACTAACAGACAACAAATTATATCCAAGAGACTCTACTAAAAACACATTAGAAATAGAGTGTTTGGATGAAATAGCAATTTTACCTAACCCTTTTACCTTGCCTTGGTTCCCATCACCGAATATTATTGAATCTTGGGAATCCTTATTTTTGACGTAGGAGGTGAACATCTTCTTCTCCCCCATCATATGGTTTGTGCATCCGCTGTCGATAATCCAGCTTGAACCCCCGGATGCATAAACCTGCAAGGCAAATTTAGGCTTGGGTCTTAGGTACCCAACTCTTGTTGGGTCCTACAAGGTTAGTCACAATTGTCTTAGGGACCCAAATGCAAGTTTTGTCACCCTTGCATTTGGCCCCTAACTTCCTAGCCAATACCTTCTTACCCTTTCTACAAATGGCAAATGAAGCATTGCAAGCATGATATATTGTAGATGGCTCAATAACTTTCCTAGGAACATTAACAACATTTCTCCTAGGCATATTATGAACAACATTTCTCCTACCAACATTTCTATCATGCACATAGGAAGAACTAGAAGCAAACATGGCATGAGAATCAAAAGCATCATATGCATTATAACTCCTATAGGCATTTCTATGTTGTCTCTTGTCATGATACATAAAAGCATGGTTCTTTTTAGCACTACTAGCCATAGGGGCCTTCCCTTTCTCCTTGGTGGAGATGGGAGCCTTATGGCTTGTTAAGTCCTTGGCTTCCCTCTTGAAGCCAAGTCCATCCTTAATTGAGGGGTGTCTACCAATCGTGTAGGCATCCCTTGCAAATTTTAGCTTATCAAAATCACTTTTGCTAGTCTTCAGTTGGGCATTAAGACTAGCTACTTCATCATTTAATCTAGAAATTGAAACTAGGTGTTCACTACAAGCATCAATATCAAAATCCTTACACCTAGTGCAAATCATAACATGTTCTACACAAGAATTAGATTTATTTGTTACTTCTAATTTATCATTTAAATCATTGTTAACACCTTGTAAAGTAGAAATGGTTTCATGACAAGTAGATAGTTCATAAGAAAGCATTTCATTTCTTTTAACTTCTAAAGCATAGGATTTTTGTGCCTCTACAAATTTATCATGTTCTTCATACAACAAATCCTCTTGCTTTTCTAAAAGCCTATCCTTTTCATTCAAGGCATCAATCAATTCATTGATTTTATCAATTTTATTTCTATCCAATCCCTTGAACAAGCTAGAGTAATCTATTTCCTCATCGCTAGAATCATCATCACTTGAAGAAGAGTAAGTGGTATCCTGAGTACCTACCTTCTTCCCTTCGCCATGAGGCATGTGTGATGCTCGTTGGGGAAGAGGGATGACTTGTTGAAGGCAGTGGCGGCGAGTCCTTCATTGTCGGAGTCAGAGGAGGAGCAATCCGAATCCCACTCATTTCCGATATGTGCCTCGCCCTTGGCCTTCTTGTAACTCTTCTTCTTCTCCTTCTTGTTTCCCTTTTCCTGGTCACTATCATTGTCGGGATAGTTAGCGATAAAATGACCAAGCTTACCACATTTGAAGCATGAGCGCTTCCCCTTTGACTTGGTCTTGCTTGGCTGTCCCTTGCGACCCTTAAGCACCGTCTTGAAACGCTTGATGATGAGGGCCATCTCTTCATCATTGAGACCTGCCGCCTCAACTTGCGCCACCTTGCTAGGTAACGCCTCCTTGCTTCTCGTTGCCTTGAGAGCAACGGGTTGAGGCTCATTGATTGGACCATTCAGTGCGTCGTCCACGTACCTCGCCTCCTTGATCATCATTCGCCCGCTTACGAATTTTCCAAGGACTTCTTTGGGCGACATTTTGGTGTACCTGGGATTCTCACGAATATTATTCACCAAATGAGGATCAAGAACGGTAAAGGACCTTAGCATCAGTCGGACGACATCGTGGTCCGTCCATCGCGTGCTTCCGTAGCTCCTTATTTTGTTGATAAGGGTCTTGAGCCGGTTGTATGTTTGGGTCGGCTCCTCGCCCCTTATCATCGCAAATCGTCCAAGCTCGCCCTCCACCAACTCCATCTTAGTGAGCAAGGTGACGTCGTTCCCCTCATGAGAAATCTTAAGGGTGTCCCAGATCTGCTTGGCATTGTCCAAGCCGCTCACTTTATGGTACTCATTGTTGGAACTTGCTCTCAGCTGCAAGGGGATCCAACAAGGGTGAACAGTGATGACAACAGGGCACTCGCGCTAGATGGCAAAAGCTCTGTTAATCTGGCCTCTCACGGGCACTGTACAGGGGTATTTATAGGTACCTGAGCGCGCAGCACCTCGAGCTAAGGACGCATGTGCCCTCAGGTACCTAGGTTATCCCAAGAATATTCCCATAAAGCGGGGTTACAGACCGTAATTACAGGAACGCTTTTACAACATAGGCCCGTAACACAGGGCGGCCAAGCGGGGCCCGTTACGACGGGCCGAATTGCACGTGGGCCTCCGAGCTGGGCGAGGCCGCGCCGTGGGATGCCCTTCGTCGCCAGTCTTCGCCTGGAACGGAAGGAGCGAAGGGTGTCCCCGCCTGTTTTGTTTCTGTCAGTTCAGCTGCTGCAGCGAAGGCTTCGAGCGAAGGGTGGCGCCTTTGCCTTCGCCCCAACATTTGCCCTCCGAGGGACTAGTTCGACAAAGTCACCTGGTGCCGAAGACGTCGTTAGATGGCGGAGACGTTGCCCTCGCTCGAAGTGGTTCCGCGGGGGTTTTTGATGTGATCGTTGATTGACGGTGTACTGTTGGATTGCGGGTTTCCCGAAGCGCCGCGCCCTGTCTATAAAAGGGGGCGAGGGTCGGCGCTTTTTGAACTTCACTTTCCGCGCTCCGCGAAAACCCTAGCCGCCCTTTCCGCCGACTTGCTGCTCGTCTGCCTGCCGCGGTCTTGTTCGCCGGAGATCTGGCTCGAGTGAAGCAGACCGCCCGCCGCCGCCGACGGTACGTTGCGATGCCGTCCTCGTCTTCTTCCGCTGCCGCTACGCCGCCGGCCGTTCCCTCGCCGCCGGCCGCCGCCTCGTCTGAGGAGACGCTGAGTAGCTCAATGGTGGAGGAGTTGCACGCCGGCGACTCTGTTGATTTCAGCGTATCGCGGATCTCGTCGGCCCGCGTGCAAGATATGCAGCGGTTGGGTTACTTCGGCAGCGGAGTTGGTCGAGTCCCGGGGGCGGAGGAAGTCCCCGAGCCAGAGGGCGAGTTGGTCGTTTTCGAGGCGTTCTTCGCCGCCGGGCTCCGCTTGCCTGCGCACCGGTTTGTTGGCGAAGTCCTGCGCAGGTTCAACGTTCAAATACACCAGCTGACACCGAATGCCATAGTGGCACTGTCGAAGTATGTCTGGGCGACGAGTTCGTACGGCGGACAGCCATCGGTGGAAGTTTTTGCGAAGTATTATTGTTTGCATTGGCAGAAGAGGATGATTGGAGGCGAAGTCGCTCAGTTTGGATCCTGCACATTCACGCCGAAGACCGGCAAAACCACGATGCAGGTGGTCGAGTTGGTTCCTTGCGCCCGCAACAAGTGGGGCAACTGGAATGAATTTTGGTTTTACGTCGCTGAGGGCACCGTCGAAGGCCATGAGGGACTCCCCGTGTCCGCGATGTGTTCTCATTTTTACTCAGCGTATCCGCCCTTTGAAGTGGCGGAGGAGGATGAGGACGAAGGGGCTCTTCGGTGCGCCGCCGGTTTGAGCAGTGGGCGCGACTTGGTTGAAGAGTTTGTGGCGTATGGGGTGTGGCCATTGGCGCGTGGCTGGGCGTTGGGCGAAGTATGCCCTCGCCAGATGCCTTTTCATGGTGGAAGGGTGGTGCGGAGTCCCGCCTTCGCCCTGAATCTGCAAAGTCGCAATCCAGCCGCCGTTGTGCGTGAGGCGGAGGATGGGGCGGTGCGGCTTGTTGGACGCTACGTGCCGAGGACAGAGGGCCAGCGCAGCTGGGATATCCGCGGGTCGAATGACCGCTTGAACAGGGTGTTTGAATTAAATCAATTGCCGTATGACGGCTACCCTGGTCAAGACGATGTGTACCGCCGTGGGAAGAGACCGGCGGTGGAGACCGGAGACGACCCTGCGCCGGCGGCCGCCCCGTCCTCTAAAAAGAGAAAATTAGGTACTGCTATGAGAGGACTTGGGGTTTCTGATCGTTTTGCTAGAGAGTTGACGAAGACGTGCGCGGCCCCGGGGGAAAGGATGTCTTCGCCCGAGCTCCGGGAGTCTTCGGCTCGGATGCTGAGGGTTACCGGGGGTTGTTGGCCTAGGAATGTTCCTGTCCCCCGCGCGGCTGGCGAGGACTTTTTTACATCTCGCATGGTTCGTGAATGGAGGGTTTTTCCTTACGGGCGGAATATTGCTGCTGTTGTGTCAGCAGTGATGGACAAGGATCGCCAGGGAGCTGCACAAAAGCGCCAGGCGGCTATCAGGCTCGTTGAAGCCAGGCCGAAAAGGCAGCGGGGGACGGCGAAGGCTGCGGCCTCCGGCAGAGGCCGGCCGCCGCTGGCGGCGAAGTCAAGCGTCCCTGCATCTAGCAAGGCGCCGGAGGCAACGGCAGGCGCCGAAGGCTCGAAGTCGGCGAAGGCGGTGCCGCCGTCCAGCGGAGTGGCGGAGGTCACGAGGGCGGCCCGAGCGTTGCCGTTGGCGGGCAAACGCGTCGCCGACTTCGTCACCGATATTAGCGTGGACGACTATCTCGGTGGTAGGTCGTTTTTTTTTATCGGTTCATTGGTACGCTGCAGGGTTGGGCGAAGGCCAACTTGCTGTGGTTGCGCCTGGCGCGGCGGCCACGACGGCTGCCGCAGCGCCGAAGGCGAAGGGCGGGGTTCTGAGCGCCGGTGGCGAGGCGTCGGCCCTCGCGGTTGTCATGGATGAGGCAGGCGCTGCGTCCCGCCGGCTGGCGAAGGCGACGGAGGCGCTACGTCAGGTCCGCTGAGTTGGACCTCGTCCCCCCCCTTTTTTTTGACACCGCAGTCTTACGATTGTTCTGCAGGTGGCTGACTTCGCTAGCCGCACTGCGTCGGGGGCCCACACGGCAGCCGTGGCTGCCGAATTCGAAAGGCTTCGGACGCAACACGCTGACGCCGTCCGCGAAAAATCGGCCGCCGACAGCAAGTGCCGCAAGCTGGCAGAGAAGGTGGCCACACTGGAGGACGAGAAGGCCGCCCTCCGTCGCCAGCTGGCGGGGGAAAGGAGGGAGACCAACGAAGCCCTTGTCAAGGCGCAGGATACGCAGGCGGAGGCCAACCTAGCACGGGCGGAGGGCAATCTTGCCAGGGAGCGCGCCGAGCAGTTGCAGGAGCGGCTCACCGCCCTGGAGAGCCGCGTGAAGGGGGCCGAGGCCGCGGCACGAGCGGAGGCAGAGCGGACGCGCCAACTGCTCGTAGATACATACCGTGGCCTGGGCGCGGGGACCGGTGAATTCGAAGTACCAGACCGAGAGCCCGGACTTCGGTGCCTGGAGTGGGTGCAGGAGGAGCTGCAGGCGCTCCCCACCGTCGTGGAGGGGTTTATGGCGTATGCCTCCCTGGTCACCTGCGAGGGGGCGATGAACGCGCTCTCCCGCGAAGGGTGCCGGCACTTCGAGGTCTTCGACCAAGTCGAAGAGGACTTTGAGCGAGATATCTTCAAGGTCGAGGACCCCGTAGTGAAGGATTCTGCCGGGGCTATCTTCGACCGGCTGTGGGGTCCATACGGGCGCGAGGTGGTTAGGGAGCGCGCCGAGACGGCGAGGGCTCAGGTAACGTTTTCGCTTGTTTGGTATTTGTTGGACGTGGGCTGTGTGCGTGTTTGATGAATTTTGTGTGTTTTGGCTTAGGCGGTGCGTGGCGAGAGGGTCGACGACTTCGGGGCGCTGAACAGCATGTTGGCCGACCCGGAGTCGGCCTCGGTGGAGGCTGTGTCCGAGGTCGCCCTGGCGCCGACCTCGGCCGCATCCGTGGCGGCCGGCGAAGGCCTGCCCCCAGAGGTTGCCGAAGGCGCGCCTGATGCTTCTGCAGCTGCCGCGCCGAGTGCTGAGGATCCCGCAGCGGTAGCGGCGGAGATAACAGCGGAAGCAGCGGCAGAGCCAGCAGCGGAGGCTCCCGCAACGTCAGGGCCGTCGCAGGTGGCGTAGTAGGTGTAGAGGGTTGGGGAAGTTTGTACATGTTACTGAATTTTGGTTGCTGCGCAGGTTCAAGATTTTGGGCCTGCGCACGCAACCGCTACTACTAAATTTTTGGCGGCTACGACCGCGGAAGATGGTAATGAATGTGGTGGTTCTTCATCTGAGTTTTTTGATTGTGCTGACTCTGGGAGCTCGATTGAGTGGACGGAGTCGTCGGAGGACTTGGACTACTTCGCGGCCTTGGATGTGGCTGCGACGGAGGCCTCGCCGCACGTCGCGGATGCAGGAGATGTGCCAGGTCCTTGCACCGGGCGACGGCGGCGAAGGGCAGTTGCGAAACGTATGGTTAGTGGGGTGGAGGGGGCTCGGCTTCGCGTAAGTGGGGCTGGTCGGCAGGAACTGTTGTCTTTGCCGACCGCCGAGAATATAGGTGAAGGGGAACTGCGAAGTCTTTTTGCGGGTGAGGAGCTCAGGATAATGTTATTTAATTATAGGGAGATGGGAATTATTCCTAAGGTTGAGCCGATGTAGAGTGTGGTGCCCTCGCTTGTATATGTAGAGGCTTGTATGATGAAATTGTGTGCCCTCGCGTGCATATGTGTGTGCGAAGGCGTTGTGTACTTTGTCTGGTTTGTTTTGTTGCGCTGTGTTGGAGTGATTATAGTTGGTCTTGGCGTGGACGGTTTGATGTTGTCGTTTCAGCCTTTGTTGAGCTAGTCCGGTCGTACCCTTAGGTGTCTTCTGCACAGATAGTCTTCGGTTTTTTCGCACTTGTTGTGCTAATCCGGCTGCACCGTTAGGCGACTTCTGCGCGGGTAGTCTTCGCGATAGACTTAGATTTTTTTTCGGCACTTGTTGTGCTAATCCGGCTGCACCCTTAGGCGACTTCTTCGCGGTAGACTTAGATTTTTTTCCGCACTTGTTGTGCTAATCCGGCTGCACCCTTAGGCGACTTCTGCGCGGATAGTCTTCGCGATAGACTTAGATTTTTTTCCGCACTTGTTGTGCTAATCCGGCTGCACCCTTAGGCGACTTCTGCGCGGATAGTCTTCGTGATAGACTTAGATTTTTTCCGCACTTGTTGTGCTAATCCGGCTACACCCTTAGGCGACTTCTGCGCGGATAGTCTTCGCGATAGACTTAGATTTTTTTCCGCACTTGTTGTGCTAATCCGGCTGCACCCTTAGGCGACTTCTGCGCGGATTTGTCGCACGCGAGGGTAGCTAGCGCTTAGCCTCGCGGTGACCTCGTGGTGGTCGAATGTCGAAGGCCATCATCGCGGTCTTTTTCGACGCATGTCTTTGCGGGGGATTTTTCACGCATATATTACATGGCTCCGCCTCGTTAAAAACCTCACCCCCCGGGAGGAAAAGAGTGCGGGCCGGTGCAAGATTGTTTTTGCGAATTACAAGGGCGAAGACAGCCCTGAGGAATCAAACAAAAAATTTGCGGAGGTTGTCGATGTTCCAGGAGTGCTCCAGGTCCTCGCCGTTTGGCGTTGTGAGCCTGTAAGCGTTGGGGGAAGCTTTTGTCTTGACGATGAAAGGGCCCTCCCACCTGGGCTCCAGCTTGCCCTTAGACTCCGTCCGAGCTGTTCGAATGAGTACGAGGTCCCCCTCGCTGAACTCCCTCGGGGTGACTGAATGGTCGCGCCATGCTTTGGTCTGGGCTTGATACTTGTTCAAGGCCTGTAGGGCGAAGACACGGTCTCCGTCGATGAGATCCTTTGAAGTTGGCTCGTCCACATCAGGGACGGCTGACGGAACTGTTCGCGGGGACCCGTGCTTTATTTCTTGCGGGGTCATGGCCTCCGATCCGTATAGAAGACGGAAGGGAGTAAACCCGGTCGCCCTGCACTCAGTCGTGTTTAGTGCCCAGACTGCCTCAGGTAAGAAATCGGTCCATCTGCCCTTTTTTTCATCAAGGAGCATTTTTTTGATAGCTGTGAAGATTTTCCCGTTGGCGCGCTCCACGACCCCGTTGGACTGCGGATGATAGACTGAGGCGAAGGCAAGCTTGGTGCCAATGGAGAAACAAAAATCCTTGAAGTCTTGGTTATCAAACTGCTTGCCGTTGTCGACTGTTAGTTCGGACGGTACTCCGAAGCGGCAAACAATGTTCTGCCAGAAGAATTTTTGGGCAGTCTTTGATGTTATTGTAGAAACAGCCCGTGCCTCGATCCATTTGGTGAAGTACTCGACCGCGACGAAGGCAAACTTAAGGTTCCCCTGAGCGGTGGGCAGGGGTCCGACAATGTCGAGACCCCAGCGCTGGAGAGGCCATGTATGGGCGATCAGCTTTGTATACTGCGAAGGGCCGCCTGACCGAGGGGAAAACTTCTGGCAGGCTTCGCAGGACCGAGTGACCCGATTTGCAGCGCAGATCATTGCGGGCCAGTAAAAGCCCTGGCGGATCACCTTAGCAGCTAGGGCCCTCGGCCCCGCATGTGAGCCGCACGTGCCACTGTGGACTTCACGTAGAATCTGCATGCCTTCGGCCTCGGTGACGCACTTAAGCATTGGCTGACTGACCCCTTTTTTGTAGAGTTGGCCTTCAATCAGAGCGAAATCTCGGCTTCGATGTCTGAGACGCTTGGCCTCACTGATGTCGGCTGGATGATAATACCCCTGCAGGAATAGGGTTATGGGTGCCCGCCAGTCTTCGGTCATGATGAGGTTGACTGTGCGGTGGCCCTCGCTGTCATTGGTTATTTGGAGCCCTTCGGGGCTCCGGACTGCTGGCGTGCCGATGACATGGAAGAACACGTCGGAGGGCAGAGTTTCGCCCCTGGCCGCGGCCTTGGCCAATGCGTCGGCCTCCTCATTCTTGGCCCGGTCCACATGCTGCAAGGTGAACCCCTTGAACTGCCTCTCGAGACTTCGGATGGCCGCGAGGTACTGCATGAGTGCGGGGTCCTTGGCTGCATAGTCTTTCTCGACTTGGCCGGCAACTACCTTGGAGTCTGTTTTGATGATGCAGGTGGTGACTCCGAGGGCCCTTAGCTTGCGGAGGCCGAGGATGACTGCTTCGTATTCTGCTATATTATTTGTGCATCTGTCGGATTCCAGATTGAAGCTGAGTCGTGCTGCATATCTGTGCTTGACCCCGACTGGTGAGGTTATGACTGCAGCGACGCCTGCCCCCGCATGGCACCATGCGCCGTCGCAATGGATCGTCCAAGTCTTCTCTGCGGATGGATCCGGCTGTGTTGTTGGCCCAGTCCAGTCGACGACGAAGTCTGCCAGGACATGAGACTTGATAGCTGTCCTGGGCTCGAAGCAGATGTGGTAGCCGGAGAGTTCGGCCGCCCACTTGGCAATCCTCACCGACGCCTCCGGGTTTCTGAATAATTCGCCGAGCCCCCTGTTTGAGGTGACTCGGACCTTGAATGCTTCGAAGTAATGGCGCAGTTTGCGCGACGACATGACGACTGCGTAGGCAATCTTCTCCAGCTCTGTCATGTTGCATTTGGACGGTGTCAGCACTTCAGAGACATAATACACGGGGCACTGCCGGACCACGCCCTCGACAGTCTGCTCCTGCACTAGTGCCGCGCTGACCGCATGTGGCGAAGCCGCGACGTAGAGCAGCAAGGGGAGCGAGGGGTCGGGGCTGGTAAGGACGGCCAACTCTGTCAGGTACTGCTTTAATGAGGCGAAGGCCGCCACCTGCTCTGGTCCCCAGGCGAAGTCTTTTGCACCACGGAGTATCTTGAGGAAGGGGAGACTTCGCTCGGCGGACCTGGATATGAATCTGTTGAGAGCGGCCAATCTGCCTGTCAGGCGCTGGACGTCCCTGACGGACTGCGGAGGCGTCATGTCCAAGATAGCCTGAATCTTGGTCGGGTTGGCCTCGATGCCGCGGTGTGATACCAGGTAGCCCAATATTTTGCCCTGGCGAACACCGAAGACACACTTTTCCGGGTTTAGGCGGAGTTGTGCGTCCCGCATGTTCGCGAATGTTTCGGCGAGGTCGGCGAGGTGGTCCTCCTTGCTCTTGCTGGCAACGACAATGTCGTCTACATATGTGAATATGTTTCTGCCGACCTGCCCCTCGAGCACTGTTTTGGTAAGCCTGGAGAAGGTGGACCCGGCGTTCTTGAGTCCCTCCGGCATTCTGATGAAGCAATATGTGCCGAAGGGTGTTATGAAGCTGGTGCTAGCCTTGTCTTCTTCCTTCATGTATATCTGGTGGTAACCGGAGAAGCAATCGAGGAGGGACATGACCTCGCATCCGGCCGCGCTATCGACTATTTTGTCGATCCGTGGCAACGGGAAATTGTCCTTTGGGCAGGCTTTATTGAGACTGGTGAAGTCGATGCACATTCGCCACTTCCCGCTCTTTTTCTGCACCATTACGACATTGGAGAGCCATGTGGGGTAAGCCACCGGCTCGATGAATTTGGCCTCCAGGAGGCGGTGCACCTCTGCCTTGGCGGCCTCCGTCTTTTCGTCGGACATCTTGCGAAGCCGCTGCTTTTTTGGCCGTACCGAAGGGTCGATTCCCAGACTATGCTCAATTATTGAACGGCTGACCCCGACCAGATCGAGGGCCGACCAGGCGAAGACATCTTTGTTCTTGGACAGGCAGCAGAGGAGCTTTTCTTCTTCATGCGAAGTAAGGTCTTCGCTAATAATGACTGTCTGCCTGGGCGTGGCCTGGTCGAGGGGGACAGTCTTGGTCCCGTCGTGGCTCTGCAGCTGCGCCTTGTCATGTTGCTTATTGGTTGGGCTGGCAGGCGCGGGGGCTTCGCGTTGGGCCGTGAGGCAGTGCACGTTTCTTTGACCGGGCACGAAGTCCCGCTCTATGTTACGCGCAGTCTGTTGATTGCCGAAGACTGTGATAACGCCTAACGGACCTGGTATCTTCATACATAGGTACAGTCCGTGAATGGCTGCTTCGAACTTATTGATGGAGCCCCGGCCCATGATGGCGTTGGAAGGGTATACCATATCCACAATGTCAAAGGTTATTTGCTCGCTTCGGGCATTGGGTGCTACACCGAAGGAGAGAGGCAGCTCTATTTTGCCGACGGGGAAGGTGCCTTTGCCGTCGAAGCCATACAATGGGTTGTCCGAAGGCTTAAGCAGGCTGTGGCTTATGCCCATGCGATCGAAGGCGTGGAGGAAGATGATGTCCGCCTGGCTGCCGTTGTCAACGAGGACCTTGTGTAGGTCCCAGCCTGCCACGCTGCAATTGATAACCATGGCATCGCAGTGGGGGGCGCTGCGCAAGTCGACGTCCCGTGCGTCGAAGGTTAGCGGTATGTGGGACCACTTTGTCTGCACGACTGGGCCCGTGACGGCGACATGGTTGATGCTGCGGTAGTGGTCCCGCTTCTGCCGCTTGGTGTCGAAGACGGTGCTGGACCCCCCAGTTATCATGTGGATGACTCCGCGATATGGTTGATCGGCGAAGTCTTCCTGCTTTGGGGCATGGGGGATGTTTTGGTGTTGCTGGTGTGGTGGTGGGGGTGGAGGAGGTACGATTTGTACTTCCTGATGGTGTTGGTAAGCGTGGTGCGGTGGATGCGGGGCAGGAGCGTGGATATACGGCGGAGGGGTTGCTGGTAATTGTGCGCGACAATTCTGAGGTTGTCGGCTGGCTGCGCCCATGCCATTCTGTCTCTGGTAGCCTTCGTTTCGGGGCAGTCTTTGGTGTGGTGGGCGCAGTCTTCGCCATGGAAGAGGCAGTAGAATCGGCGCGGCGGCTGCGCACGCCCTCGGCCCCTGCCACGAGTGCCGTTTCCGCGGCCCTGGGGGGGATAGTCCTGGCGACGAGGGGGGTCGGCAGCGGGGTGCTGGTTGGCGATGTTGTGCACCTGCTGCTGATTGCGGCCGTCTCGACCGGAGTCTGGCTGCGGAGTCCTTGTCCACGTGCGGCTGGACTGTGGAGCATCTTTTGGCTTCCTCTGGGACTCAATCTTGCGCTGGTGGAGCTCTTCGGATCTGGCGTACTTTTCAAACAGCTGATATAACTCTTGGAGGTTCTTTGGCGGATCTCTGATGCAGTGGCTGTAAAGGACGCCGGCGCGAAGACCACTAATAGCATAGTGGATGGCAATTTGGTCATCGACTGAGGGTAGCTGTGACTTGAGTGTCAGGAATTTGCGGTAATACTCCCTCAGGGTCTCCTTTTCTAGCTGCTTGCAGAGCGAAAGTTCGGCCAGGGCGTCGGTGTCTGGGCGGTACCCTTGGAAGTTGAGCAGGAACTTGTCCCGGAGACTTCTCCAGGAATCAATGGACAGCGGAGGCAACCTGGTGAACCAGGTGAGTGCGGGGCCCTCGAGGGCGATGATGAAAGACTTCGCCATTGTGGCGTCGTCCCCCCCGGATGATGCAACGGCGACCTGGTAACTCATTATGTATTGAGCCGGGTCGGTGCTGCCGTTGTACTTGGGATAGGTCCCTGCCCGGAAGTTAGCTGGCCACGGCGTCACTTGCAGGTGAGGCGCCAGGGGACTTCGCTCATCGAGATAGTTGACCCCTTGGAATGGCGCGGCGTGCGAGAAGGTGTGGTCGCGTTGAGGGAAACGCGGGTCCTCCGGCTGCGCGCGGTGTTGCAGGGGTGGCCCATGCTGCAGGCCGGGGTGGCCTTCGCGCGTGTCTTCGTCGTATGCGCGCTGCTGGGGGGTGACTCGTGCTGCAGGCTGAGGTGGCCTTCGCGCTGCATCAGCGCAATCTCCCGCTCGAGTTCCTGGGCCTTGTGTTCTTCGCCGCGTATCATTTGCCGCACTTTGGCTAGTGCGGACACGCGTTGGCGCTTGGCCTCCAGTATCTCCTTCTGCCTCTGGAGATTGCGGGTCTTGAGGCGCAGGGCGCGCAGCTGTAGCTGTTCTTCTGCCGAGACGCCGAGGACCTCACCGTCCTCGGCGAGGTCCGCGCCCTCTGGTGGTGCGAAGCCTGAGGGTGGCTGCGGTTGTCCCTCAGGGTTGCAGGTGCGGAGGGTGTCGTCTTCAGTGGCCTCTTGGTGGGTGGATTGGGTGAGGGCGAGGGCCTTGCCCTTTCTTGCGGCGAGCAGTGCTGCCTTCGCAGCCTCGTCAGCCTTCGGGTTAGCTCTCTTGGGTGCCATCGCGGGTGGTATTCTCGTAGCACGAACGGTGGGCGCCAAATGTTGGAACTTGCTCTCAGCTGCAAGGGGATCCAACAAGGGTGAACAGTGATGACAACAGGGCACTCGCGCTAGATGGCAAAAGCTCTGTTAATCTGGCCTCTCACGGGCACTGTACAGGGGTATTTATAGGTACCTGAGCGCGCAGCACCTCGAGCTAAGGACGCATGTGCCCTCAGGTACCTAGGTTATCCCAAGAATATTCCCATAAAGCGGGGTTACAGACCGTAATTACAGGAACGCTTTTACAACATAGGCCCGTAACACAGGGCGGCCAAGCGGGGCCCGTTACGACGGGCCGGATTGCACGTGGGCCTCCGAGCTAGGCGAGGCCGCGCCGTGGGATGCCCTTCGTCGCCAGTCTTCGCCTGGAACGGAAGGAGCGAAGGGTGTCCCCGCCTGTTTTGTTTCTGTCAGTTCAGCTGCTGCAGCGAAGGCTTCGAGCGAAGGGTGGCGCCTTTGCCTTCGCCCCAACACTCGTCCCTGCACAAGGAGGCTAACAACACAGTAGTGGCTTGTGCATTTCTATGAATTTGTTCATTAATAAAAATAGGACTATCCGAGCTATCGAACTTCATTCCACTTTCCACAATCTCCCATATGCTCGGATGGAGAGAGAACAGGTGACTACGCATTTTGTGGCTCCAAAATCCGTAGTCCTCTCCATCAAAGTGAGGAGGTTTGCCAAGTGGAATGGAGAGCAAATGAGTATTTGTACTTTGCGGAATACGAGAGTAGTCAAAAGAAAAGTTCGAATTAACCGGTTTCCTTCTCTCGTAGTCGTTGTGGTCGTCGTCCTTTTGGGAAGAAGTAGACTCATCGCTGTCGTCGTAGTAGACGATCTCCTTGATGCGTCTCATTTTCTTCTTCTTCCCATCTTTGCGTCTGTGACCCGAGCCCGAGTCGGTAGGCTTGTCATCCTTCGGCTCGTTGACGAAGGACTCCTTCTCTTTATCGTTGATCACGATTCCCTTCCCCTTAGGATCCATCTCTTCGGGCGATTAGTCCCTTTGCGAAGAGAACGAATCTGATACCAATTGAGAGCACCTAGAGGGGGGTGAATAGGTGATCCTGTAACACTTAAAACTTAGGCCACAAAAACTTGGTTAAGTGTTAGCGCAATAACCGTCAAGTGGCTAGAGAGCAGTCTTCAACAAAACACAATAACCAACAAGAGATCAATCACAGAGATGGCACGGTGGTTATCCCGTGGTTCGGCCAAGACCAACGCTTGCCTACTCCACGTTGTGGCGTCCCAACGGACGAGGGTTGCAATCAACCCCTCTCAAGCGGTCCAAAGACCCACTTGAATACCACGGTGTTTTGCTTGCTTTTCTTAATCCCGTTTGTGAGGAATCTCCACAACTTGGAGCCTCTCGCCCTTACACTTGAAGTTCACAAAGAAGCACGGAGCAAGGGAGGGATTAGCAACGCACACAAGACACAAAAATTAGAGTGTCAACACGCACACAAGTTGCAACAAGAGCTCGCAACACAACCCAATGAGTTCACAACTCCACTAGAGCTCTATATGCTATCACAAAGAAACAAATGCGCGGAATCGAGGTCTTGGTGCTTAGGAATGTTGTAAGAATGCTTGGTATCCTCCTCCATGCGCCTAGGGGTCCCTTTTATAGCCCCAAGGCAGCTAGGAGCCGTTGAGGACATTCCTGGAAGGCAGATCTTGCCTTCTGTCGACTGGCGCATCGAACAGTCCGGTGCACCACCGGACACTGTCCGGTGCAGATCTCCTTCCTTATTTGGCGAAGCCGACCGTTGGAGTCTGAGAGCCGTTGGCGCACCGGACACTGTCCGGTGCACACCGGACAGTCCGGTGCACCAATGTGACCGTTGGCTCGGCCACGCGTCACGCGCGGAATCCTCGGCCGACCGTTGCCTCGGCTGACTGTTGACTCACCGGACAGTCCAGTGCACCACCGGACCGACCGGTGAATTTTAGTCGTACGCCGTTGATCATCTCCCGAGAGCGACGAGTTCGCCTGTGAATGGCTCACCGGACAGTCCGGTGCACCACCGGACAGACCGGTGAATTATAGCCGTACACCACCGTCGAAGTCCCGAGAGCGGCCTGTTCGCCAGAGCCAGCCTGGCACACCGGACACTGTCCGGTGCACCACCGGACAGTCCGGTGAACCCAGACTGAGCAGACTTTGGCTGAACTTAGCCATCTCTTCTCTAACTCGATTTTTCCTGTTTCCAGCACTTAGACACAATACATTAGTCCATAAAACAATGTACTAAGTCTAGAAACATACCTTTTGACATGATTTGCACTTTGTCCACCACTTTGCATAGATTAGCACCAAAGCACTTGTGTTGGCACTCAATCACCAAAATACTTAGAAATGGCCCAAGGGCACATTTCCCTTTCAACGCCTAAGAGGGGAAGGGGTGAATTAGGACTTCAAAAACTCTCTCTAAACTAGGCAACAATAAATCTTTAGAGCAAAACCTATGCAAATAAAAAATCTATAATGTGCAAACTAGGTTTCGTCTAAGCATTGCTATCTCTACCGCAAAGGCTAAGTTTCAATCTAAATAATCTAAACAAAAAAGACAAGATTGAAACTTAAATACTTAATGTAAATGCGGAAAGTAAAGAGCAAGCTAGAGATACAAACTCTTGTGGATGACGCTGGTATTTTTACCGAGGTATCCACAACCGCGCAAGGGGTTCCGATTAATCCTCATTGGTGCCCCTAGGCAAAGCGAGGCGGCGACAGCGCGTGCCATGGCCGGACGACGTCTCTGGCACCGACGTCGGTGAGTTCCTGCGCCACCCGGACGCCATCGAGTCCATTCTCAACACCGGCATGCTCGAGAGCTCCGCGCCCGTGGGGTTCAGGCCCAGCACCTTGACTTGCGCGTCGAGGTCACCCTAGTGCTGACCTCCACGTCGCCCCGACTAGCACCAACTACACCATCAAAATGTTGTCATGTAGGTAGAATGTGGTATAAGAAAAGGGTACAACTTTACAGTACTGTAAATGATTCATGGTTGATGCATTCCTGGTGTTGAAGGTGAATTCTCTTTGTCACCCTCCACGACTTTCGTATATTAATCTTTCAGTAAAAGTAGGGGATTAATTTGTTTGTGCCATACTCTTTGCAGCTAAATGTAACATCGATCCATATGCCTAAAGAAGGCTTTTGATGCGCACACTTGCCATTCTTTTCTTGCATTCATTTTAATCCACTCGGTAATCATCGACATGTTAAAGCAACTGAACATTGGAATAAATCTCTAATTCCTGTTGTGCACCAACTCTGGAATTTTGTAGGGAGTGTTTTGAGGTGCATACATTTTTGTGTTTTCATATTGGCTCTATATAGTGTCCTCTCCTGTACCTCGGCTACAGCGAAGAGGGGCTTCTGTCATATGTTACTGTTCAACCTAATCATCTGTTGAATACCATTTTAACACTATCTACACTGTAGTTAGTATATATACTTTCATTCTAACAGCAATGGATATCCCAATGGTTGTCTATTAAGGAAAGGTGAGCAATATAGTTTAATATTTTTTCTGAGTGATTAACATCCTAATGATTGAGTCCCAACTTCACATTTCTAGGAGGTGGTACCTGGACGGTAATAATTCCCAGTCCCCATGTTCTAGGATTGATGGTAAGAAGATGCTATATTTCTCTCCTTCAGCGCAGCTATTATTTTTTTGTCTATTGTTTCTTTCACCTCTTTCGTCCATTGTGTGCAAAAACATAGGAGGCTATAGCATCCCAGTCCCCATGTTACATCTTCTCCTAAAGCTCACAATTTCAATTTACTCCATTTGTTTCAGATTATAGGTTATTTTAACTTAATTCTCAAGGAACCACTTCGTGAAGCTATGCAGTAATCATATCATTGTTAATTTTCGGTTTAACGATCACTTTGAGAAGTTAATTGAAAAATTGTTGAATTGTCATAAAAATGAACATTTTGTGTTCTATGGATTTAACATGGGGGCATGGGTCTAGAAGTATGTGTTTGATGCACATAGAGTGAATCCCAACTCTGACTGAGTTTAGGCACTGCATGTCGATGTGAGCTGATAAAATTGGGGGCATCATGTTGCTGTCTGGTTCACAGCTTGCTTGATTACATAGATGAATGAAAATGGCTATTGTGTATCATATTCATGATTATTCCCTTAACAACAAAATTATAGCAATCTACCTTTTTGGTTGTTTTGCAAATATTTTAGCCACCTACAGTTTTGTGGGTAATCGGTTATAAAATATTGAGTAAACTACAGTTGGTGTAGTGGAGTCGGTTATGAATAAAACACATAAGATTATATGTAGAGTGGAGCATCTGCTAACCTTTGAAAGACATAATAAGAAACAGAGAAGCTACCGGCCGAATTGGAAAATGGGTTGCTGAACATAGAGAATTTGTCATTGATTTTGTTCATAGATCATCCATTCAATCTCAGGCATTAGCAGATTTCATTGTTGATTGGGCTGCTTGCCCACAGGACGAAGCTAGTGCACCAAAAGAAGTTGTATGGATAGTTTTATCTGATGGCTCATAGAAGCTCCAAAGTAAAGACATCAGATGCAGCCAAGTTGCAATTCCAGTGCATAAACAACATTGTTGAGTATGAAGCCCTACTGTTAGGCTTGAGGAAGCTCAAGGATTTGGGTGTAAAAAGAGTAATCCTTAAATCTGATTTTTAGGTCATCACCGGTCATGTTGATAAAACAAGTAAAGCAAAGAGCCCGCTCTAGAGAAGTACCTTGATATAGTCTGAAGGATGAAAAGTTCCTTCAAAGGATTCTCTGTATGGAACATCCTAAGGGCAAATAATGAACATGCTGACATATTAACTAAGTCAGCGGCCTAGGGACTTCCCTTACCTCCTGAAGTGTTCTATGAAGTTTTAAAAGCACCTTCGGTAGAGTTAATGGAAAGAGCTATTTTGACAGTCTCCCCCACCCACAGTGAAGATTGGAAAATAGAGATAATAACTTTTCTTCAAGGAAATTATCCAACCGATGGTGAAGTTTACATCAAAAGAATGCAAGCCAGAAAAGACCTTATAAGATAATAAAAGGGGAACATTATAAAGATGGTGTTTGTTTACCTCTTCTCAAGTGTGTATACAAAGACGAAGTTCAAAAGTTGATAAAGGGCATTCACTCTAGCATTTGTGGGTCACATATTGGCTCCAGAGCTCTTCTAGGGAAGGTATTTTGTCAAAGCTTTTACTAGTCAAAGGCAGTATCGGATGTAATAGAATTGGTGCAAAAATGTGATAATTGTCAAAGATGTGCAATAGATCAGAAGCAACCTTCGTCTCTAACCCAAGTAATCCAACCAACCTAGCCACTGCAGAGATAGGGAATGGATATAATTGGTCCCATGCCCTCAGCTCAAGGGAACTTGAAGTATGTTGTGGTAGTGGTTAAATATTTATCAAAATGGATCTAAGCAAAAGCTCTGGCCATGATAACTTCGTAAACAATCCAAAAGTTCTACTAGCAAAATATCATTTGTCGCTTCAGAGTCCCAAAGTCTCTAACTATTGATAATGGCACCCTGTTTACCTCTGAAGCATTTAGAGAGTTTTGCAGTAAAGTGGGAACCAACTTGCATTTTGCTTCGGTTAGGCACCTGGAATCCAATGGATTGGTTAAAAGAGAAAATGGTATAATCCTTTTGGGAATCACAAAGTCTTTGTTCGGACTCCTGAAGGGGAATTGGCTAGAGGAGCTTATCAAAGTTGTATGGAATCATAATACTTTGGTAACAAGGACCATAGGGTTTACACCATTCAAGCCCCTCTTCGAAGATTAGGCAATGACTCTAGAAGAAGCAAAGCTAGGTTCAGTAAGAGCTATGGCATCAACTGAGGTCGAAGATAATGAAAAAGTTTCAAAAGACATGATAGAAGAATCAAGACTCGAAGCCATTGAAGACATAAGGAAATACCAAGCTGAAATAGTAAGATGGCAATATAGAAAGGTACTTAAGAACATAACACCAGACCACTTAGTGCTTCGAACGGGTGCTAACTCAGACACAGAAGGCAAGGTTCAAGTAAAGTGGGAAGGTCCCTATTTGGTTTTAGCCTCAAATAGGCCAAGATCATACAGACTGGGGGACATGCAAGAAAATGAAATCCCTAGATCATGGAATGCAGATGAGCTTTGGAGATACTATGTATAGCTTCACTATAGTTTCCTTCTTAAATATTGGCACCCTTTTTCCTTACAAGGGGGTAAGGTTTTTTAATGGGGCCAACCTTGTAATATCTTGTAAAAGATGCCTAAAATCTATAAGGGCACACTCCCCCCAAACATGATGTAAAAATGCACTTTGTGGCTGCACCTTCGAGTGCAGCAACGCAAAGAAGAAAACGCGGATCCCGAAGCCCTTCATACGAAGGCAGGATCAAATCACCCAGTAATGTTATAAGCACTCAGAAGTTGTCCCTAAGGGAATGTAGAGTCATAAAGAGAAGCACTAAAGTAAAGGTGCTAAAAGCTCAGAAGTCATTCCCAAGGGAATGCATAATTGAAAAGAGAAACACTGAAGTGAAGGTGCTAAATACTCAGAAGTCATTTCTGAGGGAATGCAGAGTTAAATCTCAAAGCACTTTCAAAATTGAAAGTTACATCCATTTACACTTTGACATATCTTTAGTCCTGCCCCTTCAGCAACCTGTATGCAGCAGTGTTATCCAAAACACGACTTGATAAAAATATCCTCAAGTAAGCTTCGTTTAGTAATTGACAGCTTTGTTTTGCGTGAAAAGAAGGGAAGTTTTTTTCGCCTTCGGCTAAAAAACCCATAAGTTTTGGTTTCACACACAACAAAGCATTAGAATAAAAACAGCGAAAAGCCAAGATTATCATATATCCACAAAAGTTTCTCCCCATACAAGTACTTATTTACAAAAGATCCTTCATCAAAGATTCTACAACTTAAAGATGATCAACGATCAAGCTTCGAGCCCACTTTAGTTCTTGGCCTTCTTTTTAGCTTCTTTACTCTATAGGAAGAAGACCAAAGTTATTCATCACCACAAAATGTGAAATAAAGAATTCCAAAAATGCAAGTTCTTAAGACAAACCTTCTTCGTGTAAGCCTCAACCTCGGATGCAGCTATTTGTCGACTGCCCTTGTGGCAAATATTCATGTAGAACCACATCACAACAAGGAACACCTCCTTGGAAGGCTTCTTTATTTCTTCAACATCCATGATGAAGTTGTCCTTGTCGATTGTTTTGATGTGATCACATCCTGCCTTCTCCATCATAGAAGTCAACCATTGCACAATAAGCACCTCGGGCATTCATAACACCTTTGAGTTCCCTAAGTTCTTCCATCCAAACAAGAGCTTTGCTAACATCCCTAGTAGTATAAGAGCTCTCTCCTGAAGTGCCACTGGTGGAGGAGAAAACCTTTTTCAGACGATCACAACACCAAGAGGCGATGCCGAAACAGTGATCTCGAAGGTCTTTTATAGACTCTAGTAGCTTTATATTCTCCTCACCCTTGGAATTAACTTCTTCTTTTCCCTTTTCAAGATCTTTACCAAGCTCGCTGATAGTTTCACTCTGTTCCTTAATCTTCAGCACATCTTGTTCACGTGTTTCTCCTGCTTCTTAATTTTACTTTTTAGCTTCAGCCAAAGAGCGCTTCAAATATGCAATTTTGTCATCCTTTTTCCGAACAAGTCATGAAGCATCTCAACTTCACTCCGCAGATCTGACATAATTGCTTTGTTTTCAGCATCCTCTCTATATTGTTGAAGTTTCAGAGCTTTGCTCAACATAAGGCCCAGCAGGGTTTACAAAGGAAAATGGTTAATTATTCGTATCCTTAAAGTTGCATGGTAAGGAAAAGCTTTTACCTTAATGCTCGTATAGGCCAAGAGCTTGGGGAAAGCTTCTACTTCTTCAGCTTGCTCAGCATTGTTTCAATCTCTAGAAACCCAACACTTCGAGCAACATTTTTAACAATCTTAGCTTCTCTAGCTTTGGAGACGCAAACCAAGACATATTTCCCACCACTGAAGATCATAGCCCTAGAGTTGTAACCAATAGCTTTAGCTTGCTCCTTTGGCTCTGAAGCATCTTTCTCGTTCTAGTCACCACCAGCAAGGTGTCTGACATAAAAGTCGACTTCCTCATACATTTCCTCGCCAAAAGAACGAGTAGGCCCAACCACGTCTGCTTCTAGAGCATCGCTCGGTTTTTGAGACCTTTTTTAGATCCCGAAGTTTGCCAGCTTTAGCACTTTTCGCTTCACCTTCTCCCCCCAATAGCGAGGAAGGTCCAAAAATTAAATCAGCAAGATATTCAATCCATGGACTCTTCTCTCTCACCGGTGATCTCTCTATCATTGTAGGTGCCGAAGCATGACCTTCTTTGCCCGTACCCTTTGCCGTTAATAATAGGCTGGTCAACCTTGATCCCAGCGGACTTAGAGTGGAAAAAGGTAAAGATTGAGTCATTACCTCAAGTATTTGGGTACATCCTAAGGACGAAGTAGATGCATTTCCTGTCCCTTGATCTTGCATAATCGTTTTCTTAACCTCCGCCTCAGTAATCTTAGCTTTCTTTCTCTTCAAATGAGTGGCTCTGTCCGAAGGTGACTCTTCGTCGCTGCCATTTTCTACATCTTTCGGTTCTTCATTATAATTAGACTCATTCTTCTCTCTTCTCTTAGACGCCTTCTTGCCAGTCAACTTTGTACTTCTTTTTATTTTTTCTCCAACTTTGGCATCAGTGACTAGCTTCAAATAGTCTGGATATTTGAAGCCTAGAGCATCCATGATTCAACCTTCTCTTCCCCCGGGTCCCAAAAGCTAAAGTCATAGCTTCATCTTCCTTAACAAGGTACTCCCTCTGTTCTTTCTTATTTGTCGTGGTTTAGTTCAAAATCAACTAGCGAGCGACAAAGAGCAAGTGACCGAGGAAACCGGAGCTCAGCAGGTTGAATACTCTGAGCAGGAGCTCGCTGAAGGAAAGTTGTTCCCTTGATCACGCTTCTTTACCTAATAATGTTTATGTTAATCATTGTGACATGCTCAGGTTAATTTTATGGGACCTAATAGGTTACCCTAGTTTTGTCTACCCTATATCTTGATTACAAATGAATTACTAGGTAGCATTTGCTATTGCTCTATGTGGTTTTGGGTGTTATGATACATATGAATCATGATCATGCTTATTTTTGTCAATGGATTATTTAATGTTCATGATACGATCATTTTAGTTAACTAGAACATGGAGCTTAACTTGAGATAATGAGAGCACCTAGAGGGGGGGTGAATAGGTGATCCTGTGAAAACTTAACTTTATAGCCACAAAAACTTGTTAAGCGTTAGCACAATAATCGCCAAGTGGCTAGAGAGGAGTCTCAACAAAACACAATACCACAAGAGATCAAACACAGAGATGACACAGTGGTTTATCCCGTGGTTCGGCCAAGACCAACGCTTGCTTACTCCACGTTGTGGCGTCCCAACGGACGAGGGTTGCAATCAACCCCTCTCAAGCGGTCCAAAGACCAACTTGAATACCACGGTGTTTTGCTTTGCCTTTCAATATCCCGTTTGCGAGGAATCTCCACAACTTGGAGCCTCTCGCCCTTACACTTGAGATTCACGAGAAATTCAGAGTAAGGGAGGAAAGCAACACACACAAATCCACAGCAAAATGCGCACACACACGGCCAAGAATCGAGCTCAAAAGACTATCTCAAAGTTCTCACTAGAACGGAGCTCGAATCACTGAGAATGACAAACGAATGCGCAAAGACTGAGTGTGGATGATCAAGAATGCTCTAAGGTTGCTTGGGTATCTCCTCCATGCGCCTAGGGGTCCCTTTTATAGCCCCAAGGCAGCTAGGAACCGTTGAGAGCAAATCTGGAAGGCCAATCTTGCCTTCTGTCGTCGGGTGCACCGGACAGTCCGGTGCACACCGGACACTGTCCGGTGCCCGATTTCCTTCCTTAAACAGCGCTGCCGACCGTTGCAGATCTGGGAGCCGTTGGCGCACCGGACATGTCCGGTGCACACCGGACAGTCCGGTGCCGTCTTCTAGCCGTTGGCTCGGCCACGTGTCCCACGCAGATTGCGCGGCCGACCGTTGGCCCGGCCGACCGTTGGCTCACCGGACAGTCCGGTGCACACCGGACAGTCCGGTGAATTTTAGCCGTACGCCATCGGCAAATTCCCGAGAGCGGCCTCTTCACGCCGAGTCAGCCTGGCGCACCGGACACTGTCCGGTGCACCACCGGACAGTCCGGTGTGCCAGACTGAGCTGAGTCTTGGCTGTACACAGCCAAGTCTTTTGCACCTTTCTTCTTTTCTTCTTCTTTCTGTTTCTAACACTTAGACAAGTATATTAGTACACAAAACCAATGTACTAAGGCTTAGAAACATACCTTTACTTCATGATTTGCACTTTGTTCGTCCATGGACATAAATTCACATTTAAGCACTTGTGTTGGCACTCAATCACCAAAATACTTAGAAATGGCCCAAGGGCACATTTCCCTTTCAGATAACAGTGCTACCACAAGGGTGGTATGGAATGCCCTTGGTTGACTAATTAGGAAAGCTAGTGGAGGACTACTTTACTCGAAAGGGGCAAGGGCAGTAGAGGACTTATTGGTATAGGGAGGTTCTCAGGTCGATCATGCTGCGATGACTTTTTGTACGAGAGATTACTATATCGCTCTTCTCATGAAATCGTAGCGGGTTTTCTGAAGCTAGTGGAACATTGTAAAGGCCTTGTAGTGGATTCCTAGTCATTCACCTCAGGAGTGTCTAAGGGCCTTGCAAACCCTAGCTAGATGGAATACACGACTTGTGGGTAAAGGGTACAACCTCTATAGAGTGTAAAATTGATATATCAGTCGTGCTCACGGTCAAGAGCGACTCAGGAATCTCGCATGATTAACTTATTGAATTAAACTTAGTCTATCATGTGCATTGCATTGTGGGAATTATTATCAATTGTGATCTCTTACGTTATTGAGATGGTATACACTTATACTTAGTAACTGCTAATAAATTTTTGACCAACTTATTAAAAGCAATGATCAGCCTTAACCATTATTTGTTCAACCTTACACTACATATGAGCCCCCAGCGTTAGTGAGCTCATGCACATTATTTTCCACACTTGCTCAGCGATGAACATCTGTGAGCTCCCCCTTGCAATACCCCCCCTGTAACACCCGGTTTTAAAGAACAAAGCCGGGTGCATCTCATACATGCGCCAAGAAGACAACATATATAATAACAGAGTGTATAGAGATAAATGTCATTAACATCAGAGTATTTATTACATAGCGGAAGACTTATTACAAAATAAAGTATTAAAGATAAAACAAACTAAGGATCGTCGGCGCCAATGTCGACTGGGAAACGCCACCTAGATCAGATCGAACTCCTCAGTGTTAGGCGGCTCCTCCTGAACCACCTGATCATCTCCTGTGGGGGGGTGTGAGACAGCAAGGGTGAGCTCACACATGATCATAGCTCAACAAGTTGTGGGGAACCAGTGGACATAAACTCACAAAGGTGTGAGTCCATGTGATGTGTAAGGCTTAATCAATGACAGGGGTTAAAGCTGAGCATTGCTTTTAAGTAGTTGGTCAAAATTTTATTAGCAATTACTAAGTGTAAGTAAATACCAAACCATAAGTAAAGTAATAGAACAAAATTAATAATAAACCCATGCAATGCAAATGACAAAATTTAATTTAAGTTCCATAATTTAAACATCAGAGAGTCCTGAGCTGCTCATGACCGCGAGCTCGGCTAGTATACCAGTTTTACACTCTGCAGAGGTTGTACCCTTTACCCACAAGTCATGTTACCCATCTGCCAAGGGGTCATGAATCCCATATACCTCTACCTAGGAAGCACGGCAGGGCAACACTACGAGGCCTTTACAAAGTTCCACTAGCTTCCGAAAACCCGCTACAGTTTATGGGAAGATCCAGTAAAGGGTTCCTGGCTGATAGCCATCGCAGCAAAATCAACCAGGGACCTCCCCGCACTGACCTCTCCCCTACTGCCCTTGCCCCTTTCGGGTAAGGTAGTCTTCCACTAGCTTTCCTAATTAGTCAGCCAAGGGCGTCCCATTCCACCCTTGTGGTGGCACGTGGTTCTCAAGTTAAGCTCTATGTTCCAATTAACATTAATGATAACAACATGAACATAAACAGAATAACAACAAGAATTGGAACATAGAGGTAATAAATGATTATCCCAAAACCATATAAAGCAATAGCAAACTACCCGAGTGATTCAGGGGTAAACAAGGTAATGAGATAAACAAATCTAGGGTGACCTATTGGGTCCCATCAAAATTAACCTATGCATGGATAAGTGATATTAAAGAACATTATTGGGTAAAAAGTGGTCAAGGGCACAACTTGCCTGCAATGAGCTCCTGCTCAGCTACTTCAACCTGCTGCTCACCAGGTTCCTCAGCAACGGGCTCTTCTACTCGCCACAATACAAACAAGCACAGTGCATATAGAGAAATTAACATTACACCAAACATATAAACAAAATGCACAGAGATATTCTACATATTAAAATAAAATCCTAGGAACAGAAATCATAATTTTCTGAATTATAGATTTTAAGTTATGCATTTTCAAAGGCTTTATGTGTTTTAAATAGGATTAAGTGATAAATAAATTTCCTTACTGTTTTTATACCAAAGCAGAGGCACTAAGTGATAAAGAATAAAATTACAAAATTTTAGGAACTGGAATGGATTAATTTGGAGTTAGTATGAATTTTCTATGAATTTATAAAGTTCTAGCAATTATTTTTATATTAAAAACTCATTTTCTATTTATTTTCTCTGGTTTTCATGTTGACTGGACTGGGCGTCAAATACTGGAAACTACAGGGGGTTCGGGGCAAATTACCCGAGACACAGCGCACAGTTACAAATGGACTGCGGGTTGATTCCTCGGTTTTCCAGGGACTCTTATGTAAAAGACTACGGCGAAGGGGTATCGGCCGCGATCTGGCCGTTGGATCACACACGGACGGCTCGGATTAGACTTAGTATAACCCGAACCGGTATGCGCCCAGAGCCGTCGGATCCGAGATCTGCGGTCTAGGTTTAATGAACCCCGATCTAATCTTGTTCCTTCGATTCACATCCAACGGTCCGGATCTAAAGCGCGAAGGGGTAACCCACGGCCGAATCTTGGCCGTTCATCCCACGATCGACGGCCGCGAAGTCGTCGCCTCCCCTGGACCCCGAGCGCGGCGGCGCAATCCCCTACCGCGGCGGCCTGCTCGCCGGAGCGCAGGCGACACGAGGCCCAGGCGCACTAATTCAAGTCTAGCTGGGTGCTACGCGTAGAGGGTGTGAGGGCGAGTTCGCTGGTGCCAAAAATCCCACGAATTAGCCATCACCAGAGCCAGCCCACGACAGCGCACCAACCACGGCGAAGCGCCATGACCGAAGTAGCCCAATCCGCCCCCACGATGCGCCGATTCCTAATCTGGCCTAGCTACGTATTGCAGATGACATCCTGAGCACGGGAAGGTGTTTCTTACCAAGGATTGTGCGATGCCGTGAGTTCTCGACGAGGAGCAGCGGCCGCAGGTGAAGCTCGCCCGTCGGTGAGAAATTCCACCCCGAAATTTAGGCGTATGGCCTCAGCCCCTTCCACGAAATCGCCCGCAAAGCTTCGAGGATGGCCCAGGTCACAGTCGTGTCCGAGTTCCTCCACTCCGGGACCTAGTTCGCCGCAGCGGTGGCGCGTAGTTGGTTCAGAGCCCTGGCGGCGAGCAACGACGGCGCTTGTAGTAGGGAAGGCGGGATGAAAAGGAGATGGGTGAATCGGGTCGACGACCGAGCACTTATACTACACCCACGCGGTCAACGTGATCCGACATCGGCGGTGCGCTCCGTCGGGCTCGGTCGAGCTGTTGCGCCCGACGCGCGGGGAAGACGGAGTCGGATCCCAGCGGCCCACCTGGCAGCGACGCGAACGGAGGAAGCGCGAGCGTAGGTATTAGCAGCTGACACGCGGGCCCGGTTTCCAGTGAGTCGAGTTCGGCAGCTGAGGAAAGAGGGGCTGTCCAGTGGGGCCCACGAGCCAGACGCAGAGACACACGCGTGGGTGACCTCCCGGTGGACCCAGGGTGTCGGCGCCACCCTCCCCAGTTGGGCTCGCGTGAAGAAAACCCAAAATGGGCCAGAATGGAGCGCCAGGCCCAGTTAGGTATAGTATACTTTTTCTTTTTATTTTCTGTTTTTCTTTTTCATTTTTTTTTCAAATTCAAACTTCAATCTAAATTCAAACCTTGTGGCATTTTATATACTGGTTAATTATTTATTTTGATCATCTCAACTGTGATGAAGTGATTTTAATGACAACTTTATTTGTATTGAATAATATTCCTTCCTCTTCTCTAATCTCAAGAATTCCTTTTAGGTTTTAAATTCTCTCTTTTTTTTTTGGTCTTTAATATTTTTTTTGTCACAAAATGCACACAAAATAAAATGTCCAGCATGATGCAACAATTTGGTAGCCTGTCTTTTATTAATTGTTCTTGGGCATGGTGTTCTCATATGATGATGAATATAGATCAAACTCACATAAAGAAAAAATGTTTCTCTATTGACATTATTCCTAGCAATTACAAAGTGGGTGTTACAAATCCTACCCCCCTTAAAAATAATCTCGTCCTCGAGATTTAAGAAGAACTAGGGAAAAGGTGGGGAAAATCTATGCGAAGCTCTTCTTCTCTTTCCCAAGTTGCTTCATCTTCACTGTGGTGACTCCATTGAACTTTACACATCTTTATCACCTTATTTCTTGTAACTCGAGTCAATGTATCCAAAATCTTGATCGGGTACTCCGTGTAAGTCAAATCACCTTGAACACTGAGCTCTTCCATTGGTAACTGTTCCTCGGGAACACGGAGACACTTCTTAAGTTGAGATACGTGAAACACATTATGCACATCTGATAGACTAGCAGGTAGCTCGAGTTGGTATGCCATCTCCCCAACTCTTCTAAAGATCAAGAATGGTCCAATGTAGCGAGGGGACAATTTGCCCTTGACTTTGAATCTCCTCATTCCACGAAGTGGTGACACCTTGAGATACACATAATCTCCTTCTTCAAATTCCAGTGGCCTCCTTCTATTATCAGCATAACTCTTCTGCCTGGTTTGAGCCACCCTCAAATTCTCTCGAATTATACGAACTTGTTCTTCTGCTTCTTGAATCAATTCAGGCCCAAAGAACTGTCTCTCTCCAGTCTGATCCCAATACAAAGGAGTCCTGCACTTCCTCCCATATAAAGCTTCAAAAGGTGACATTTTCAGACTGGCCTGATAGCTATTATTATATGAGAATTCAGCATAAGGTAAACTCTTATCCCAACTTCCTCCATGCTGAAGGGCACATGCTCTCAACATATCTTCCAATACTTGATTAGTCCTTTCAGTCTGTCCATCCGTCTGAGGGTGATAGGCTGTACTGAAATTCAGCTTTGTACTCATGTTCTCATGAAAGCTCCTCCAAAATCTTGAGGTAAACTGCGAACCTCGATCAGACACGATCTTCTTTGGTACTCCATGTAAACACATAATCCGAGCCATATATAACTCTGCTAGTTGAGAACCTTTATAAGTAGTCTTGACAGGAATAAAGTGAGCCACTTTAGTCAATCTATCCACAATCACCCATATAGCATCATATCCTTTCTGGGTGCGAGGCAATCCAGTGATGAAATCCATACCAATCTCTTCCCATTTCCACTCGGGTATCTTCAGTGGATGCAATAGTCCAGCTGGCCTCTGGTGTTCAGCCTTAACTCTTTGACATACATCGCACATAGCCACATGTGCAGCTACATCTCTTTTCAATCCATACCACCAATACTTACGTTTCAAATCCTGATACATCTTTGTACTTCCAGGATGAATAGAATAATCCGAGTCATGGGCCTCCTTCAATATAGTCTCTCGAAGGCTTTTAATATCAGGAACACATATCCTGTCCTTGAACCATACAGTGCCCTGCTCATCTTCCGTGAATTCCGGAACTCGACCTTCAGTAATCAGATCCTTAATCTCTTTTATCTTATCATCACCAATTTGTCCTTTGCGGATCTCTTGCTCCAGAGTAGGTTCCACATCAATAGTAACTCCTTCAGTATGAGCAACTATCCCCAGGTTAAGTCTCCTGAAGTCCTCAACAATCTCATCGGGTAGCTGGGCAACAACAGCTGAATGAACATGCTCCTTGCGACTCAAGGCATCTGCGACCAAATTTGCCTTGCCCGGGTGATAGTGAATCTCCAAATCATAATCCTTAATAAGCTCCAACCAACGGCGTTGCCTAAGGTTGAGATCCTTCTGAGTGAATATATATTTCAAACTCTTATGATCCGTATATACTTGGCACTTGGTCCCCATGATATAATGTCTCCAAATCTTAAGTGCATGCACAACGGCTGCCAATTCCAAGTCATGAGTGGGGTAATTCAATTCATGTCTCCGCAACTGACGAGAAGCATAAGCAATCACATGTCCTTCCTGCATGAGCACACATCCTAAGCCTTGGCCACATGCATCACAATAGATATCAAATCCTTTTTGTAAGTCTGGCATAACCAAAACTGGTGGCGACATCAACCTCTTCTTCAATAGATCAAAGCTGTCTTGACACTTCTCGTCCCACTTAAATTCTTTTCCTTTCTCCAAAAGCGAAGTCATCGGCTTAGCAATCTTAGAAAATCCTTCGATAAACCTCCGATAATAGCCTGCTAATCCCAAGAAACTCCGAATCTCAGTAACTGTAGTGGGTACTCTCCACTCCATTATCTCCTTAACTTTAGCAGGATCCACTGCTATCCCTCCATTAGAAATAATATGACCAAGAAATGGCACTTCGCCAATCCAAAACTCGCACTTGCTGAACTTAGCATAGAGTTGATTATCTCGTAGCTTCTGTAGCACCATCCTCAGATGTTCCTCGTGAGCACTTTCACTCTGAGAATAAATAAGAATATCGTCGATGAATACCACGACGAATCTGTCCAAATACTCCATAAACACCTTGTTCATTAAGTTCATAAAATAAGCTGGTGCGTTAGTCAATCCAAACGACATAACTGTGAACTCATATAATCCATATCTAGTCGAGAAAGCCGTCTTGGGAATATCCGATGGTCTAATCCTCATCTGATGGTAACCGGATCGGAGATCAATCTTCGAAAATACTCTAGCACCTCTCATTTGATCAAACAGGTCCTCAATGCGGGGCAACGGATACTTGTTTTTCACTGTAACATCATTAAGAGATCTGTAATCCACACACATCCGTTGCGATCCATCCTTCTTCTGTACAAACAAGACCGGTGCTCCCCAAGGTGAGGAACTCGGACGAATGTACCCAGCCTCTTGTAACTCAGTTAACTGCTTCTTAAGCTCCTTCAACTCTTCTACGGACATTCTATATGGCCGTTTAGAAATAGGGGCGGTTCCAGGTAAGAGGTCAATAACAAACTCAACTTCTCTTTCAGGTGGCATTCCTGGTAACTCCTCTGGAAAGACATCCGGAAAATCTCTAACCACCCGAATATTGTCACCGACAAACTCCTCAGGCATGAAGAACATTGCACGCATAGATGAGGAGGTTACTGCAATGTTAACTTGAAACCTTTCTCCTTTAGTAGTAGTGAGTTCTACGGTACCTCTACCACATGCTATAACGGCCTTTGCCTTTCTTAGCCATGACATACCAAGGATTAAATCTATACTGCTTGACTCCAATATTATAGCAGTAGCTCCAAATTCTCTACCCATAATAGTTAATGTCAATCTACGTGTCATTTGATTTGCCTCAACATGCCCTTTAGGTGTAATTACTATCAGGGGTTTTCTCATATTTAGCAGTGGTATTTCATTTGTGTTGGCATATCTAGCAGACATGAATGAATGGGTAGCACCAGAATCAAATAATATGGTTGCAGGAATTGCATTAACATAAAACATACCAATTACGAGGTCCCCTCCATCCGGAGTAGCATCAACGCTGACTTGATTAACCTTGGCAATAGAATATCCCTTGCCAGTTCCTGGAGTTTGCTGCCTGTTCTGTACTGGAGTAGTAGCAATCCTCTGTGGGCAGACATTTGCATAATGACCAATCTTCCCACACTTGTAACATTGAGTGCCCGGACTCTGTCCTGAAAACTTCGTCGGGGTGCCGGTAGGGGTAGCCTGTCGAGGGGGTGGAGTCCTCAGTGGTGACTGCTGAACTGGGCGTGGTCCTCCTGGTCGAGTCGGTGTACCCTGTGGTGAACTGTAGCGAGGTCGAACACTGCTGCTTCCTTGTCCTTGAGATATGGCCTTTCTCTTCAAATCTCCCAGTTGAACACGCTTGTGTTCAATAGCCAGTGCCTTATCAAGCAGCCTCTGAAATGATGGAAATGTGTGTGCCACCAGAGCATACTGCAAGGGTCCATTAAGTCCTTCAATAAAATGCTCCTGCTTCCTCTCGTCTTCAGCAACTTCTTCAGGGGCATATCTGGATAACTGAATAAACTTGTCTCTGTACTCGCTGACGGACATACTCCCTTGCTTCAGCGACAGAAATTCCTTCTTCTTAATCTTTATCATCCCAGCTGGAATATGATAGTTCCTGAACTGCGTACTGAACTCCGCCCAAGTAATAGTATCCGCAGCATCATGGGCAGCAGTATAAGAATCCCACCAGTCAGCAGCAGGACCAATCAGACGTCCAGAAGCATATAAAACCTTCTCCCGGTCAGTGCATTGTGCAATGTTGAGCATCTTCTCAATTGCTTTCAGCCAATCATCCGCATCAAGTGGATCTGGTGAGCTTGCGAATGTAGGTGGCTTATGACTCATGAACTCCCTATGCTTGTCTCGGGGTGGAGCTGGTGGTGGTGGTGGAGGTAGTGGCACTTGTTGCTGTTGCTGTTGCATTTGCTGTTGCAGCTGTTGTTGTTGCGCCCTCCTTTCCTGGCGCATCTCCTGGCGTTCTTGTTGCATCTGAGCACGCATATCAGCCATGGTGTCTGCCATTTGCTGCATCATTGCCATCTGAGCAGCAACCAGTGGGTCAACTCCGCCTGGTGGGGGATTGGGAGGATTCATCCCGGCAGGTTGTGGCTGAGGTTGTCTTCGAGTGTGTTGGTTAGGAGGCAAGTCAATTCCACCACCCCGCCTGGTATTGACCATCTGAGTTAGATGCATATGGTAAGAAAATAGTAGACAAGGCAGGTATTTACAAATCAGGTTACTTTGGGGGATTTATTAGCTAAGCAGATTAATATTTTACCTCTACTAGCTAATTCAATACCTCATGGTGGTACATACTAAGATGTCCATCTATAATTCAATCAATCAAAGAAGCAAATCAGGCATTTAGCATCAGCACAATCAAACAACATTTTTAAATAGAGAAAATAGGTTTAATTTTGTCTTAGGTTCCCTATCTCTTAGAAATGTCATAGGGGTAGGGATTCCAAGGTTTGAAATCCATCTTGTCTCAGAGTAGCAAAGGTAAGAAGGATCAGAGTAGAACAGTAGAAGGTGAGACAAGATCAAGATAAGTGTAGAAAGAATCAGAGTAAGGTGAGTGTAGAATGAATCAGAATGAGATAAGTAGGTAAGGGTTTGTCCATTTCTATCTAGGTTTCGTCCTACAGTCAACATTTCCTCTGATACCACTTCTGTAACACCCGGTTTTAAAGAACAAAGCCGGGTGCATCTCATACATGCGCCAAGAAGACAACATATATAATAACAGAGTGTATAGAGATAAATGTCATTAACATCAGAGTATTTATTACATAGCGGAAGACTTATTACAAAATAAAGTATTAAAGATAAAACAAACTAAGGATCGTCGGCGCCAATGTCGACTGGGAAACGCCACCTAGATCAGATCGAACTCCTCAGTGTTAGGCGGCTCCTCCTGAACCACCTGATCATCTCCTGTGGGGGGGTGTGAGACAGCAAGGGTGAGCTCACACATGATCATAGCTCAACAAGTTGTGGGGAACCAGTGGACATAAACTCACAAAGGTGTGAGTCCATGTGATGTGTAAGGCTTAATCAATGACAGGGGTTAAAGCTGAGCATTGCTTTTAAGTAGTTGGTCAAAATTTTATTAGCAATTACTAAGTGTAAGTAAATACCAAACCATAAGTAAAGTAATAGAACAAAATTAATAATAAACCCATGCAATGCAAATGACAAAATTTAATTTAAGTTCCATAATTTAAACATCAGAGAGTCCTGAGCTGCTCATGACCGCGAGCTCGGCTAGTATACCAGTTTTACACTCTGCAGAGGTTGTACCCTTTACCCACAAGTCATGTTACCCATCTGCCAAGGGGTCATGAATCCCATATACCTCTACCTAGGAAGCACGGCAGGGCAACACTACGAGGCCTTTACAAAGTTCCACTAGCTTCCGAAAACCCGCTACAGTTTATGGGAAGATCCAGTAAAGGGTTCCTGGCTGATAGCCATCGCAGCAAAATCAACCAGGGACCTCCCCGCACTGACCTCTCCCCTACTGCCCTTGCCCCTTTCGGGTAAGGTAGTCTTCCACTAGCTTTCCTAATTAGTCAGCCAAGGGCGTCCCATTCCACCCTTGTGGTGGCACGTGGTTCTCAAGTTAAGCTCTATGTTCCAATTAACATTAATGATAACAACATGAACATAAACAGAATAACAACAAGAATTGGAACATAGAGGTAATAAATGATTATCCCAAAACCATATAAAGCAATAGCAAACTACCCGAGTGATTCAGGGGTAAACAAGGTAATGAGATAAACAAATCTAGGGTGACCTATTGGGTCCCATCAAAATTAACCTATGCATGGATAAGTGATATTAAAGAACATTATTGGGTAAAAAGTGGTCAAGGGCACAACTTGCCTGCAATGAGCTCCTGCTCAGCTACTTCAACCTGCTGCTCACCAGGTTCCTCAGCAACGGGCTCTTCTACTCGCCACAATACAAACAAGCACAGTGCATATAGAGAAATTAACATTACACCAAACATATAAACAAAATGCACAGAGATATTCTACATATTAAAATAAAATCCTAGGAACAGAAATCATAATTTTCTGAATTATAGATTTTAAGTTATGCATTTTCAAAGGCTTTATGTGTTTTAAATAGGATTAAGTGATAAATAAATTTCCTTACTGTTTTTATGCCAAAGCAGAGGCACTAAGTGATAAAGAACAAAATTACAAAATTTTAGGAACTGGAATGGATTAATTTGGAGTTAGTATGAATTTTCTATGAATTTATAAAGTTCTAGCAATTATTTTTATATTAAAAACTCATTTTCTATTTATTTTCTCTGGTTTTCATGTTGACTGGACTGGGCGTCAAATACTGGAAACTACAGGGGGTTCGGGGCAAATTACCCGAGACACAGCGCACAGTTACAAATGGACTGCGGGTTGATTCCTCGGTTTTCCAGGGACTCTTATGTAAAAGACTACGGCGAAGGGGTATCGGCCGCGATCTGGCCGTTGGATCACACACGGACGGCTCGGATTAGACTTAGTATAACCCGAACCGGTATGCGCCCAGAGCCGTCGGATCCGAGATCTGCGGTCTAGGTTTAATGAACCCCGATCTAATCTTGTTCCTTCGATTCACATCCAACGGTCCGGATCTAAAGCGCGAAGGGGTAACCCACGGCCGAATCTTGGCCGTTCATCCCACGATCGACGGCCGCGAAGTCGTCGCCTCCCCTGGACCCCGAGCGCGGCGGCGCAATCCCCTACCGCGGCGGCCTGCTCGCCGGAGCGCAGGCGACACGAGGCCCAGGCGCACTAATTCAAGTCTAGCTGGGTGCTACGCGTAGAGGGTGTGAGGGCGAGTTCGCTGGTGCCAAAAATCCCACGAATTAGCCATCACCAGAGCCAGCCCACGACAGCGCACCAACCACGGCGAAGCGCCATGACCGAAGTAGCCCAATCCGCCCCCACGATGCGCCGATTCCTAATCTGGCCTAGCTACGTATTGCAGATGACATCCTGAGCACGGGAAGGTGTTTCTTACCAAGGATTGTGCGATGCCGTGAGTTCTCGACGAGGAGCAGCGGCCGCAGGTGAAGCTCGCCCGTCGGTGAGAAATTCCACCCCGAAATTTAGGCGTATGGCCTCAGCCCCTTCCACGAAATCGCCCGCAAAGCTTCGAGGATGGCCCAGGTCACAGTCGTGTCCGAGTTCCTCCACTCCGGGACCTAGTTCGCCGCAGCGGTGGCGCGTAGTTGGTTCAGAGCCCTGGCGGCGAGCAACGACGGCGCTTGTAGTAGGGAAGGCGGGATGAAAAGGAGATGGGTGAATCGGGTCGACGACCGAGCACTTATACTACACCCACGCGGTCAACGTGATCCGACATCGGCGGTGCGCTCCGTCGGGCTCGGTCGAGCTGTTGCGCCCGACGCGCGGGGAAGACGGAGTCGGATCCCAGCGGCCCACCTGGCAGCGACGCGAACGGAGGAAGCGCGAGCGTAGGTATTAGCAGCTGACACGCGGGCCCGGTTTCCAGTGAGTCGAGTTCGGCAGCTGAGGAAAGAGGGGCTGTCCAGTGGGGCCCACGAGCCAGACGCAGAGACACACGCGTGGGTGACCTCCCGGTGGACCCAGGGTGTCGGCGCCACCCTCCCCAGTTGGGCTCGCGTGAAGAAAACCCAAAATGGGCCAGAATGGAGCGCCAGGCCCAGTTAGGTATAGTATACTTTTTCTTTTTATTTTCTGTTTTTCTTTTTCATTTCTTTTTTCAAATTCAAACTTCAATCTAAATTCAAACCTTGTGGCATTTTATATACTGGTTAATTATTTATTTTGATCATCTCAACTGTGATGAAGTGATTTTAATGACAACTTTATTTGTATTGAATAATATTCCTTCCTCTTCTCTAATCTCAAGAATTCCTTTTAGGTTTTAAATTCTCTCTTTTTTTTTTTGGTCTTTAATATTTTTTTTGTCACAAAATGCACACAAAATAAAATGTCCAGCATGATGCAACAATTTGGTAGCCTGTCTTTTATTAATTGTTCTTGGGCATGGTGTTCTCATATGATGATGAATATAGATCAAACTCACATAAAGAAAAAATGTTTCTCTATTGACATTATTCCTAGCAATTACAAAGTGGGTGTTACACCCCCCCCCCCACACACACACATACAGGTGAAGAGCAGGTGCCCCCGGAGGAGGGCTACTACGACGAGATCTAGGTGTCATCTCCTAGTCAGCTTATGGCACCAAAGAAATAATATTAGTTCAATTTATTTATTAACAGTTATTTTGTATGACATTTTCGTTATGTAATAAAGTTTGTAACATTCGTCTCTATATATTGAGTCATTGTACGCGTTGATCTTGTTTGACGCACATTTGAGACACACCCGGGTTTGCCCTGAAAACCGGGTGTGACAGTGATCCTTTCACCTTTTCAACTCGTTGGATTGTATCTTTGTCCTCGAAGGATGATGTAGAGGGTTGATCATCATCTTCTTTTTCTTTATATTCCTCTTATTCTCTTGAGGAACTTAAGCTTTACACCTTTTTCTTGTATTTCATCTTTTTATGCTCTTCACATGTGGAAGCATGTCCTTGATGGAGCGGCTTCTTTTTGACCCATCTTTTGTGATATCTCAAATGCCATAATCTTGTCGATTAATAATGTTGTTGTTCATCTATTGTGATTCCTGTGGAGAACCAAAATAGGGCAACACAATTAAAGTAATAGGGTTCCTCCCTTCTCTTTATCCACTTATGATGAAGGGCTAGATTATGGGGAGAAGGTCATAATGAGTATAAGTGTGAAATATAATGAGACATAAAGGTATGAGAGCATACGAATCGAGCAACATAAGCTTCATCTTTTTATTGTTCATTATCTGGTTACAAATGATTATAAGGATGCCTTTGTAATGCCCCAAAGGTGGTTAGGAAACACGCACACCTTATAACTTTGGATGCTAAGCAATCTAGGGTGAGCACACATGTGAACAGTGAAAAGGTGAGGGCCTAATGCATAGACACAACACCCCTATTTATTGGGGCAACACGATGTACAACTTCGTATGAAATTATATTCGTATCCTCAATCCATATACATACGATCTATAAAATCAGTCTAGGGTAGTGTCATATTTTCCTCCTAGAGACGTGTTACACATGCCTCTTGAGTTTTCATTCGTTTTCTTGGCGCATGCTTTGAACTTCGGTTGTTCCGAGATGCTTTGTTTAGGTCCTGATGTCAAAGCTCACCTGCTTTCCATGCTCGCAAGTGCCACTAAGATGAAGGTCTTTTATCAGTCCTGAAACAAACTGAAAGATGGCTGAGATTTATTATCTTGAGGACCTTTGTCATGGGCTGGCCTCTAACAAATGTTGAGGTCATTTGGCTCAAACCCTCCATATTATGGAGGATGGTGATGATGCTTCCATATTTGTTGTGTGGTATCTTCCATGCAATGTCTGTATCACCTAGCTTATTAATGTCAATAGAATTGAGTTCATTAATCTAGAATACATATTTTTAACGAGCTCATTGTCTTTCATTGTAAAATAATTATAGTCATTTAAAGATAGGCAATGTTTTTGCTTATGGACATTGCTGGTGCTATCATGAAGCTCATGTAATTTAAGCCAAATCTCATCAACAATTTTTAATGTAAAATGGATTGAATATATTCATGCTAAGATATTCATATAAGCAATTTTTATCTTGAACATTCAAATGGATTTCTTTTTCTTCACTGCAGTGAGCTTATTGAGATTACAAGGGGTTTCATCCTATCGCGAGTGACTCTCCAAACACCTAGATTCATAACTTCTAGATAGCAATTCTAGCACTATAATAAGGAAAGTTAATGTCGTCAAAGTGAAGTGCCATATGGGTATCCATTCATGCCTCTTAATCTACCATCAGCTCAACGATAATTAAGCGAAAAAGGTTTCTAATGAGCCACTAGCTCTGATCCAATTAAAAATAAAGTTGATGCTTAAAAGAGGGTGAATTAGGACTTCTATTTTTCTCTTCTAAACTAGGCCTCTAATTTTTTATCTCAAACAAAATTTATGTGGATAACCAAGCAAGATAGAGCAACTAAGGTTTTATCTAATTGTTGCTCTCTCTACCGCAAAACAGAGTTATACAACATAGGTTCAAATTCTACCAATTAGGCTATAATCTAAGCTAGGAAAAATAAAACAAACAACCAAAGAAAGCAATGTTTGGTTCACCCTTTTCAGACCACCAATGATTCCCGGCGTGAATGTGTAGCACTATTTTTTGTTTGGTTGGTTTGGCGCGTAATCAGCTAACGTTTCCCTTCAGTGCCACAGCGGCAAATATTTGATCGTTGCACTCCGCCATCCGAACCAAACAAAAAACGTTTTTAATTCCTTTAAAATGGTTAGCACCGTGTTTCCCTTCAGTGCCACAGCGGCAAATATTTGATCGTTGCACTCCGCCATCCGAACCAAACAAAAACGTTTTTAATTCCTTTACAGTGGTTAGCACCGTTAGTAAGTTGCATTACCGTTTCCATACTCTTTATTGAAACAAACAACACCAAAAATGTGAAAGCTTAAACGAGATATAGATGTAAAGTCCCATTTTTTAGGCCTTGTTCATTTTACAGCAAAACAATATGAATTAAGGTGTATTGGAGTGGATTCGGATTTTATATTTAGGGGGTATTTAAATGCACTAGAGCTAATAGTTAGTGGCTAAAATTAGTTAAAACATCCAAACACCGTAGCTAATAGTTCAGCTATTAGCTATTTTTGGTAAATTAGTTAATAGTTAGTAGTTAATTGTTAGCTAGCTAATTCCACTAATAACTTTTAGCTAACTAACTATTAGTTTTAGTGTATTCGAACACCCCTTAATAGTGGATTTATTCCCCCTTAATCCTTATGTATTGGGACAAAACAAACATGGTCTGAATAGTGGAAAATCCTGGGAACGATAGGAATCGAACTCAGGACTGGTTATCTCATACCACACAGTCTTTACCACTGAGCTATGGCTCATTTCCTAATTAGACGTTGTTCGGTTATTCTAATTCCATGTGGATTAGAGTGTATTGAAATGGATTATGATGTATTTTGACTTTTGATTTATTTAAATTGATTTAATATCACTCAATCCACATGGACGAACAAGCTCTTAGATAGTTTTGGCTTCTAAGCAGAGAGTACTGTCATAGAATATTGTGCAAGCCCTCATATTCCTCGAGTGGTGGCCTACATCATTCCGTCATCTTGAGGCACCTAAACGTCAATACCACTCTACCGCTAGCCCTCGATATTCCTTGAGTGGTGGCCTACATCATTCTCATCACGAGGCACATGAACACCAATACCACTCTATTTAGCGGTGGTAATGAATCGTGATCTAAATGCTTCTTTATAAAATGGTAAGATACTAAATAAATTTTAGTTCAAAAATAAATAGAAATAAATTTCAATGTTAATCTAATCATTAAATCTTATAGTATAAAATTTAGAGTTCATTGTTATCCCTGCCTCTGTCCCTAGAGCGCATAGCAACAACGACAACCCGTCGTCGCCTCTCAGAATAATATATGTGACGTCACATCTATGTGCCATCATAAAACACGGGCTTTGTACTATTTGAAGTGTGTAATTGTCTACCAAATAGACCTTGATCTCAAAAGGACAGTTTAAACACTAGAGACTAGTTTAGAAACTTAAATCCTCTTCGAGATTTCTGAAGATTGAGATTAATTTTCTCTCTAATCCTCGAGAATCCCGAAGAGCTTAATCCTTGAGAATCCCGAAGAGATTTAAGTTTCCACTTTCCAAACTAGTCCTACTATCTCCAGCAACTTATTCATACTCATACACATATTTAAACTATATTCTATAAACGTATAATGTACATTGCAAAATGGTGCAAAACAGTATTTTGGGTGACTATATGGGTGCAATATATAGCAGTTCACCCATGTGATCAAAAAAACACTGTTTTGCATTGTATATTACACTGTTTGTAGAGTTTACTTTGAATATGAATATGGGTATAGATAAGCTGTTGAATACAGTTTTAAATATATCACAACCGCAGCTTACTCTTTTATACAGCTCGCTAATAGAATAAACTACCACGGACACAGCAGTCTCGGGACTCGTTACAGGACAACAATTTCCCTCGCCATCGCGTCCTTGTTCACGACAAGTCTCCCATCTTCATCCCTGGTGAAAAGCTTCTCCATCAGTTCGTCCCAACTCGTTCTACCTCCAGATTTTGTTTCCGTGGTTGTTTCGCTATGAGTATCAGAGGGTGGTGCAGTGCTATCCTCCTCCTGAATCTCCTCTTCAGACAGGTCCGCAGCATGAGGAACATCCAGGGTCTTTGCTCTCTGGAGAGCATTCTTGTGTTCCTCCTCAAAACTTTGCAATCTCTCCATCTTTTGCTGCGGAGGTGGAGTCGTTTCCTTCTTGCTGTTTATCATTAGCTGCAAAAAAAAACATAAATCTGTAATCAACAACAAATATTCACTGCAAAAGTTAGCATACCAATGCTGCAAGCAACCACAAGTTCCAGTATATAGAAGTTGAAGCTCTGCTGAGTTTGCTGCAACAAAGATGTACATTTCTGAACACTTTGTTCCCAAGTAGCTCAGCCTTTTTCCAAGTTTATTCATATTGGTAAAAGGTAGACATCTTCCAAATACAATTTACAACAAAAGAAAGATGACACAAAGTGTACTTCTTAATTTTACAATAGCTTTTAGGGGAAGAAAAATACGCACAGAAGAGAAATAGGGGAAGCAAACAAAAAAGATAAAACGTAAAGCCAAATCTCAAACAAGTAGATGCTTGGAAAAATACAGTTTTGGCAGAGTTTTCATTGGTTTTCCACATGGCAAAATCATATAAGTTAGTGATACAAACATGGTTCCACAATTTCTTGTTGAACCACTGCTATTTAGGAGTTGGAAAATATCTTGTGATGCTATTTCGTTCTTATATTGGATATTTATATTACATATATGGTAGGGGAACTTCCCTATCATTTTCTAACAATTTCTTGTAAGTACAATGGTATATCAACCGTAAATATAATATGGCCAAGATTTAGCAATTGGATAAATGCGTAATCAACAAGATACTACAGTTTGCAGAGAGAAAAGGAAAGTACATGTTAAATTGTAAAAATAAATCTGGGACATGTAGTATAATGAGTTTATACCTCTAAAGCCTTTTGTGATTCTCGTTCAATCCAATAAATGCCATGATCAGAAGTGGTACTGCATGATAACACAACATGCTCAAAGCGCCCTTCTACTGGAATCGCAGTTCTAACCTCAGGTGGGAATCTTCCACATCTGCAGATGAGTAGAACTATATCCATTAAAAATATCATAGCATACTTTCGTGTACAACAATGAAAAAAAAATGTTAAATAAAACACCTTAAGCATTGTATTATGCAGGTCATGCTGTAATAGAACTCCTTCCCTCTTAATGAAATACGGGTCTCAAACCCGTTCGCGAAAAAAAATGTATTATGCATTTATGCAGATCATGCTGTACGAACATACATCAAACCTAGGTACTGGCATGGATCACATTCCATGATAATAGGCCCTAAAAAGATATATTATCCGATAATCTCCAGATAACTCGCCTTTCGAAACAACCTATCTGTACTAGGCTCCTGAACTCTAACTTATTCTTAATATTTGTAATTCATTTTATCTTTTAATTGACCAGCAGAAATGTAAGGAAGTTGAGGAAGGTAGCCTTCATATGTTCAAACAATATAGAAGAATACATGATTGGAGCCTCCATACTCTCATGCATGAGCAGACTGAAGCTTTGCTGCTTTCTGCTAGAAAAAATACAAGGACTAAAAATCTTTGCTTTAAATCATGAAAAGACTGTAGTATGGATTATAAGCCATAGGCAGGAGCTCCCATATACTAGAAGAGTAGGTTTGTTGTTTATACTATTTATGACATAAAAAAAGAAAAGAGCAATTCGCAAGCAGGGGAAGCTACTATTTGCAATGACATGATACATTACCTGCAAAATTTCCTCTCAACGATATGATACATTCGCCCAGGTGCATACAATCTTCTTGGATCTTTAAATTTTCTCTTGTCTTGTTTAAATGTATCTCTCAAGCAGATGAGAAATAGCATGCAGGGCAAGCTGTCCAAAGCATAAAGGCCTGGTGAAAAACTCGATCATACATGCAGTTGTTCTTTTTCCTGAACAAATAAGAATCTGGAGAAAGTGAACATGATCTAGTTACCAGAAGATAGAACCAAAAATGTACTCTAGCGGCGTCGGTGTTCTTGGCAAAAAGTCGTCCTGGAAGAGAGACCATAAAGTAAGGCAGAGACTTCAGATGAGACTAAGATTTCATTACTACCAGAGATAACAATTAAATTGACAATACAGGATTGGCTGAGTTCATAAAGGTTCATTTATTCAGAATAAGCAAGACTTGCAGCACAAACAAATAGTATATATAATATATTCAAGCACGCTATCTATGTTTCTTCAAAAATATAAACCATGGTCTCTATTCTCTATCAACTCAACTTGCTGCATGAAACAAATTCATCACGTTGTGGGGCAATGAGAAAGCAAGGTACATTTATGGGTACAGGCTGCTCCTCAAATTGAACATTGCATTCCATGATGGACAGATATGACTTAAACCTCCTCTAGACAACCTTTCTTTAGCGCGTGAAAACTAAACGATTCCTGCCGTTCTGTGTAATCAAACTAATTCGCCTTTGAAAGACATTCTCAATGAGGCAACAAGCAAAGCACATTTGATCCAATTGATCCCCTTTCCCCCTCCCCTCGCCAAAAACCATCCCAACAGAGCAATTGTTCATCAAGGCAGAAAAATCAACATCCGGAGAACTCCGTGGCAACATCCTAATACCGCACGGAGCGACCACCTTAAGATAGAAGGTCCAACGCGCCTCCGTACCTGGAGCACGACGGAGTTGATGACGTCAGCGTACTTGACGGCGAGGTTGAGCGACATACACCTGGCGGGCGCGAGGGCGTAGCACTTGACTCGGCTCCTGGGTATGTTGTCGAACTCCTTGCGGTTGTTGACCACCAGCACGGTCATGAGCGCGGCGATGCCGGAGCCGAGCGAGTGGCCGGTGAGGATGAGCTTGTACTCGGGCCCGTAACGGCGCAGCAGGCCCCTCAGCGTCTCCGTCTCCCGCTCCAGGATGAACTTGGCGGCCTTGAGCAGGCCGTGGTGCACGTAGCCGCCGTCGAACATCTGCATCCCGAGCTTGTTGTCCATGAGCACCTGCGGAGGAATTCGTGACGCGAGCGACAACCCGTCAAACCTCTCCCGCTCACGACGGGACGGCCGATCGCCGATTGCTCGCGAGCTGGACGACGGAACGGAAGGCAGGCACCTTGTAGTCGGCGTTGCGCACGAGGTTGAGGCCGCGCACGGCGAGGATGATCTCCTTGTGCGCCTCGTCGACGTAGACGAGGTACGGCGGGCACGCGTTGCCGACCTCCTTGTAGGTAGCCCGCTTGAGGATGCCCTTGGGGTCGATGTCGAAGTAGCCGTGCTCCGGCGGCGCGAACTTGGGGCTGGAGAGCTCCTCGTCGTAGTTCGCGAGCACGGCGCGGCAGAGGCGCGGGACGGGCTCGAACTCGTCGGCGGACGCCGGCGGCCACGTCTCGCTGTCGTAGGCGCCGATGTAGGTGAGCCGCTTCCACGCCCACCGCGTGCAGCCAAGGCACACCACCCACTCGAGCCCGCAACTCACCGACATGGCCGCAGCCCCCGACCCGCGTGCGCTCGATTGCCTCGAGACCTCGGGTTCTGGTGCGGTGGCGGCTGCCTGCGGTCGGCTCCTGGCCTCTTCTCTGCGGTCTGCCGGTCGCCGGCTCGGTTCCCTCCGCCTCCGGCGGGCGCTGCGGGTCTGGACTTGGGGTTGGTCGAGTTGTTTATAAAATATATTTCCAGCCTTGTTTCTTCCGGAACGCCCGAGCCCGGCGAGCTGGAGTGGGTGGCAGGGCAGGTCTGGTGGGGGCGCGGCGCTCCCTGTGTTTCTTCTGCCTCGCTGGCTGTGCAGTGCCTGCCGTGTGCGCCGCGCCGCAGCACACATGGCACACGTGCACTGCCAGTGCCACAGACCGCTCTTCGCAGCTTCGCTTTCCTTCGTGTGGTGCTTTCGCACCGCCGCGGTCACGACTCACGCCGCCGGAAGTTGCCCCTGTTTGTTTCAGCCTTCTGGAGCTTCTGGCCACCAAAAGCTGCTGCGGACTGTCAAACGCTCAGCTTTTCAGTCAGCTTCTATAAAATTCGTTTGGGTAAAAACCATTCAAAATCAACATAAACACATAATCGGTTGAGTCGTTGCAATAGTAGGAATCCGTCACTTTCTAGATCCCGGGTCCTATGGACACCTTTATCTTTCTCCGCACGTAATCCTAATGATACTCAGATTCTCTACACAGTCAGATTCTCTCCACAGCCAGATTCTTAGAAAAGCTGGTCAGAAAAAAACTGAACCAAACAGGCCTTGTAGGACGGCGAGGATCCGGACCGCGTAGAAAGCCACCCATCGTTTTTGGGAGAGCACGGTCAACGAATGCATCCACGCAATTTCTAGCTGAGGAAAAGCGTTAACACCGCCTCTGCCTAGCTGGTGTGCAGGTTAGAGTATTTCTTTCATCAAATAGGAAAATTTTTTTTGGAATTTCACAAGAATTTCGCAAAATTCACACATGATTGCTCTGTTTCAACTGCGTGATCAGGTCTACAGCTGGACAAAGAAAATATAAAGTTTTGGCCTTAAACAAGGGACCCAAGCAGTTGAGTGGTTGACAGCTAGCATATGTATATGGCTGATGCAATGATAGCACAGTACTCCAGCTAATTATCCTTGGTTAGTACCTGGCAGTCGAGGCGCTGAGGTCTGCGATTTTAACCCGACCCATGGTTGTTCATTCCATCTTATTACTCCTAGAATTATTCTCGTTGTAGTGTTATCATTACTGTTTTAGAGAAATTGCATTTCATCAAGTAAACTTAGCATAAATTATGAAGGTCTCACCTATGCAAATGTGAGAGCTGGCGTCATTCCTCTGCACGGACATGCACACAGTGTGGGCATTATTGATTGGCGGGTTCTCGTGCACAAGATGTCCAGATAAAAAACAGGTCCGGTACGAGACAACAACCTGGATCAACGGTTCAACTGTAGCTCCATTAGGTTGGGTCCAACCCATTATCGATAGGTGACATGACGGCACACACTCTAGCCCTATTAGATAGATGGTCAAACGGGCCGCCCGACCCGGCACGGCACTAGCACTATTAGGCACGGTACTATTATACACTATTAGTAATCATGTCATGTCGTGTCGTGCCGGTGCCTAACTAGCGGCCTAGGCACTACACTATAGTGCCTAATCGTACCGTGCCGGCACTATATGGCACTAATACCTAATAGTGTCTGTGCCAGACACTATTTCATTTTAAAAGCTCAAAAAATATAGAAGATCTTTAAGATTATATATATAATTTTAAAACTTGAATATTTATATCATTATAAAGTGAATTCATTATGTGTAAATCATAACAAATAACAATGTACAATCACGTGCACACATCACAATCACATCTATAAACTACATGTTAGTCTAAGTCGTGTCTAATCATGCCAGTCAGTTAATCGTGTCGTGCTCTTGCCAGCTCATCGTGTCAGGGTGGCGGCCCAAGCACGGCACTAGACTCATGTCGTGCTGGCACTGGCACTATATAAATCGTGCCCGTGCCGTCCCGAAGCACTATGGGCCGTGCCGTGATTAGTGCCGGCCTATTTAGCACGGTCCGTTCCAACCAGCGATATAACATCACACGTGGTCTATTAAATAATCTCAAAGCCATTGTTCTTTAATATACTAGAGTTTTAGTAGAGACTATTATGGGATGTTTGTTTCCTCTAGATGATATAAGTTCAAATATAGTGGAAGGGTAAAAGAATAAAATATCAATTTGTGACCAAACTAAAATAAGATAGTATTATGTAGCTTATTTAAGCTTATTTATGATCCCAAAACGATACTTTATCCTTCTACCCTTCTACCATAATGTAACTTATATAATCTATGAGGAAAACAAACAGAGCCTAAGTTGGACATCCTAACAATCTAGAACAAGGATTACAACTCATTCACAACCGAACAATGGACTATACCTTGGATTGACAATTTTGTGAAAGGTGAGTTTTAATAAATTTCTTTTCTAGCACTAGGTTGGCACAAGTATCCCCTCAGTTTGAAATATATAAGTTACACTTCGAGGTCTTTCACGAGTATCTAGAGATTGCCCACATCTTATAGATTATGACTAATAGTTGAACTCATATAGTGTGTTTCTTCTACAATATTCCATAGGTCAACATCCCTACTTAAATAATAAGTCACTCCAATCACATTAAGAATTTAATTAAAATGACATACAGACTAAGAGAAAGACTAAGAGAAACGTGCATATCTAACGATTTGGATCTTATTATAAGGAGTCTCTCCATCAATCAACGACTAGCTTGTTTCACCATTCTACTTTACGGGAACTGATAACATAAAACAAATTACCATTATAGAATGACTTCAAGTGGGTTGCAAGCCTAGTTTTTTATGTGCCTTCTATCATATTACGTGATAGGCCCTTTATAAACTAATCTGTCAGATTCTTAGATATATGGACTAACATTATTACTCTAGAATTTCCAGCTTTTGACAAATTTAAACCGCCTTTGCACATGTCTTGTAGACTTCATGTTATCCGTAGAACTATTCACTTTGATTATCGTTGTCTGATTATCATAATTTATGGAGATTATCAATATTAGTTTTCAACTACTAATAAATCTATATGGAGTTCATAGAGCCATTCAACCTCAACTGTGGTGGTATCTAATGCAGTGAGTTTTACTTTCATTATTGCTCTTGTTAAGATGGTTTGCTTGCAATACTTCTATGAAACAGTGTCACCTCCAAGTGAGAACACATATCCACTTGTGGTATAAATCTTCTTGAGATCAGATTCCTATTTTGCATCGCAATAACTCTCCAGTACCATCAGGTACCTACAGTCCCTTTTAGATAGTGCAATACCCTCCCAAGGGCATGCCAATGATCATACCCCGAATTGAAAATGAAAGGGAAATGTGCCCTTGGGCAATTTCTATTATGTTTTGGTGATTAAGTGCCCAACACATTTAATTAAGTTCTTATGTGCTAAATAAAGAGAAAAGTGCAAATCAAGACATGAGGTATGTTTCTAGACTTAGTACATTGTTTTGAGTACTAATATATTTTGTCTAAGTGCTAGAAACAGGAAAAGAAAGAATTGCAAAAGACTTGGCTGTGTGCAGCCAAAGTCCAGCTCGGCCTGGCACACCGGACTGTCCGGTGGTGCACCGGACAGTGTCCGGTGCGCCAGGCTGGTTTCCAGTGAACAGACTGCTCTCGGAAAAAGTTTGGCGGCGTACGGCTATAATTCACTGGACTGTCCGGTGGTGCACCAGACTGTCCGGTGAGCCAACGGTCGCCAGCGCAACGGTCGGCCGCGCAATCCGCGGGCAACGTGTGGCTCGCACCAACGGTCGGCAGGGGGCACCAGACTGTCCGGTGTACACCAGACAGTGTCCGGTGCGCCAACTGGCTCGGAGGTGCAACGGTCGTCTGCGCCCGAAAAGGAAGGAGATCGGCACCGGACCGTCTACAGTGACTGTCCGGTGCGCCACTCGACAGAAGGCAAGGATGGCCTTCCTTGTTGGCCTTCAACGGCTCCTAGCTGCCTTAGGGCTATAAAAGGGACCCCTAGGCGCATGGAGGAGCTACCTAAGCTTATAAGAAACATTCTAAGACTCCAAGACTCCAACTTCACGCATTCGATTCTTTGAGATAGTGACTTGAGCTCCATTTGAGTTGTGAACTCCATGTGTTGCGTTTTGAGCTCAAGTTGTGACTTGTGTGCGTAGTAGTGCTGCGATTTGTGTCTTGTGTGTGTTGCTCATCCCAACCTTACTTCGTGCTTTCATTGTGATCTTTGTTGTAAGGGCGAGAGAATCCAATCTTGTGGAGATTCCTCGCAAACGGGAATAATCATCTAAAGGAAAAACCATGGTATTCAAGTTGATCATCGGATCACTTGAAAGGGGTTGAGTGCAACCCTCGTCCATTGGGACGCCACAACGTGGAAGTAGGCTAGTGTTACTTGGCCGAACCACGGGATAAAAATCGCATGTCTTGTGTTGATCTTTCTGTGATTGTCTTGTCCACAAGAATTCGCTTTTCAACTACTTAGTCGCACTAATATTTCTATAACCAAGTTTTGTGGCTATTTAGTGTTGATTTTTATAGGATCACCTATTCACCCCCCCCCCTCTCGAGGTGCTCTCAATTGGTATTGGAGCCGTTCTCTTCATGTAAGGGACTAATCGCCCGAAGAGATGGATCATAAGGGAAAGGGGATGGTGGTCAACGACAAAGAAAAGGAGTCCATCTTTATTGAGCCAAGAGACGACAAGCCCACTGACTCTGGCTCGAGTCATAAGTAGAAGGACGGGAAGAAGAAGAGTCGCATCAAGAAGATCATCTACTACGACAGCGATGCATCTTCTTCTTCACCAAGAGGTTAATCAAAATTACTCTTTTAACTATTCTCGCATGTCGTACAATTCGAATGCACATTTACTCTCTATTTCACTAGGAAAACCTCCACACTTTGATGGAGAGGACTATTCATTTTGGAGCCATAAAATGCATAGTCATCTATTTTCTCTTCATCCTAGCATTTGGGAAATAGTGGAAAATGGAATGCATTTTGATAGTACGGATAACCCTGTGATGATAAATGAACAAATTCACAAGAATGCACAAGCTACCACTGTTTTGCTAGCATCTTTGTGCAGGGATGAGTACAACAAGGTGAGCGTCTTGGACAACGGCAAGCAAATCTAGGACACCCTCAAGATATCTCATAAGGGAAATGACGCCACCATGATCACCAAATTGGAGTTGGTGGAAGGCGAGCTAGGAAGGTTCGCAATGATCAGGGGAGAGGATCCAACACAAACATACAACAGGCTCAAGACCTTGGTTAACAAGATTAGAAGCTATGGAAGCACAAGATGGACAGACCACGATGTCGTCCGGCTAATGCTCAGGTCCTTTATAGTTATTGATCCTCATCTTGTGAATCTTATCCGTGAAAATCTCAGGTATACAAAGATGACACTCGAGGAGATACTCGGAAAATTTGTAAGTGGGCACATGATGGTTAAAGAGGCAAGGTATGTAGATGACGCCTTGAACGACCCTCTCAAGGCAACAAGCAGCAAGGAGGCGCTACCAAGCAAGGTAGCTCAAGTGGAGGCTGCCGGCCTCAACGAAGATGAGATGGCGCTTATCATAAAGCGTTTCAAGACTGCACTTAAAGGACGAAAGGAGTACCCTAACAAGAACAAAACAAGGGGACAGCGCTCCTGCTTCAAATGCGGTAAGACTGGTCACTTTATTGCAAATTGTCCTGATAATGATAGTGACCAGGGACAAGAAAAGAGCGGGAAGAAGGAGAAAAAGAAGAGCTACAGGAAGGCAAAGGGCGAGGCGCACCTTGGAAAGGAATGGGACTCGGACTGCTCCTCTTCTGACTCCGATGATGAAGGACTCGCTGCCTCGGCCTTCAACAACTCTTCTCTCTTCCCCAACGAACGCCACACTTGCCTCATGGCCAAGGAGAAGAAGGTAAGTGTTCGAGATACCCCTAAGTACACTACTTCTAGCGATGATGATTCTAGTGATGATGAAGTAGATTATACTGATTTATTTAAGGGTTTAGATAGAGCTAAAGTAGATAAAATCAATGAATTAATTGATGCTTTAAATGAAAAGGATATATTGCTAGAGAAGCAAGAGGACATTTTATATGAAGAAATGACAAATTTGTTAGTGTATAAAAATCTCTTGCTTTAGAAACTAAAAGAAATGAAATGTTATCTTCTGAGTTATCTGCTTGCCATGAATCTATCTCTAGTTTAAAGATTTTGAATGATGATTTAAATGCTAAGCTAGAGGAAGCTAATAAATCTAGTTCATGTGTAGAGCATGTTGTAAATTGTGATAGATGTAAGGATTTTAATATTGATGCTTGTGATGAACACCTTATTTCTATCACCAAATTAAATGATGAGGTGGCAAGTCTTAATGCTCAACTTAAGACTTGTAAAATTAATTTTGATCAATTAAAATTTGCTAGGGATGCCTACACCGTTGGTAGACACCCCTCAATTAAGGATGGGCTTGGTTTTCGAAAGGAAGCCAAGAACTTAACAAGCCAAAGAGCTCAAATTCCAAACAAGGAGAAAGGGAAGGCTCCTATGGCTAGTAGTTCTCAAAAGTATCATGCCTACATTTATGATAGAAATTTTTTTAGAAATGCTCATTACAATAGGAGTTATGATCATGATGCCTTTAATTCAAATGCTATGTTTGCCTCTAGCTCTACTTTTGTGCATGGTAGAAGTAGACCTAGGAGAAGTAATATTGTGCCTCATGTGGCTAGGAGAATGTGTAATGAACCTTCTACCATTTACCATGCTTGCAATACTTCATTTGCGCTTTTATGTAAGAATGAAAAGTAGTTGCTAGAAAGTTGGGATCCAAATGCAAGGGAGACAAAACTTGCATTTGGGTTCCAAAAGTTATTGTGACTAACATTGTAGGACCCAACAAGAGTTGGGTACCTAAAACCCAAGTGTAAATTGCCTTGCAGGTTTATGCATCCGGGGGCTCAAGCTGGATTATCGACAGCGGATGCACAAACCACATGACGGGGGAGAAGAAGATGTTCACCTCCTACATCAAGAACAAGGATTCCTAGGATTCGATCATCTTTGGAGATGGGAACCAAGGCAAGGTTAAAGGATTGGGTAAGATAGCCATTTCATCCGAGCATTCTATATCCAATGTGTTCTTAGTTGAATCGCTCGGGTACAACTTATTGTCTGTGAGTCAATTATGTAACATGGGTTATAATTGTCTATTTACAAATGTTGATGTTTCTGTCTTTAGAAGGAGTGATGGTTCATTAGCATTTAAGGGTGTATTAGATGACAAACTCTATTTAGTTGATTTTTCGAATGAGGAGGCCGATCTAGATGCATGCTTAATAGCTAAGACTAGTATGGGCTGGCTGTGGCATTGTCGTCTAGCACATGTTGGGATGAAGAACCTTCATAAACTTCTAAAGGGAGAACATGTGTTAGGACTAACCAATGTATGTTTCGAAAAAGATAGACCTTGTGCAGCTTGTCAGGCAGGGAAACAGGTGGGAAGCACTCATCACAACAAGAATGTGATGACAACATCAAGACCACTGGAGCTTCTTCACATTGACCTCTTCGGACCCGTCGCCTACCTTAGCATCGGGGGAAGGAAGTATGGTCTAGTAATTGTTGATGATTTTTCCTGCTTCACTTGGGTGTTCTTTTTGTAGGATAAATCAGAAACCCAAGGGACCCTAAAGCGCTTTCTAAGGAGGGCTCAAAACGAATTTGAGCTCAAGGTGAAAAAGATAAGAAGCGACAACGGGTCCGAGTTCAAGAATCTGCAAGTGGAGAAGTATCTTGAGGAGGAAGGCGTCAAGCATGAGTTCTTCGCTCCCTACACACCACAACAAAATGGTGTGGTAGAGAGGAAGAATAGGACGCTTATCGACATGGCGAGGACGATTGAAAGTCGCCTAGAGGGGGGGTGAATAGGGCGAAACTGAAAATCACAAAAATAATCACAACTACAAGCCGGGTTAGCGTTAGAAATATAATAGAGTCCGCGAGAGAGGGCGCAAAACAAATCGCAAGCGAATAATGAAGTGAGACACGCGGATTTGTTTTACCGAGGTTCGGTTCTCTCAAACCTACTCCCCATTGAGGAGGCCACAAAGGCCGGGTCTCTTTCAACCCTTCCCTCTCTCAAACGGTCCCTCGGACCGAGTGAGCATCTCTTTCTCAAATCACTTGGGAATCAACTTCCCGCAAGGACCACCACACAATTGGTGTCTCTTGCCTCAATTACAAGTGTGTGTTTGATCACAAGAAAGAATGCCAAAGAAAAAGAAGTGATCCAAGCGCAAGAGCTCAAATGAACACTACAAATCACTCTCTCTAGTCACTAGGGCTTTGTGTGGAGTTGGGAGAGGATTTGATCTCTTTTGGTGTGCTTTGCAATGAATGCTAGCTCTTGTATAGTGGTTGGAAGTTGGAAAACTTGGATGCAATGAATGGTGGGGTGGTTGGAATATTTATAGCCCCAACCACCAAACATGACCGTTGGTGGAGGCTGTCTGTCGATGGCGCACCGGACAGTCCGGTGCACACCGGACATGTCCGGTGCCCCCGCCACGTCATCAATGCCGTTGGATTCTGACCGTTGGAGCTTCTGACTGCTGGGCCCGCCTGGATGTCCGGTGCACACCGGACATCACCTGTTCATTGTCCGGTGCGCCAGTATGGGCGCGCCTGACTTCTGCGCGCGCAGAGCGCACATTAAATGCGACGCAGGTAGCCGTTGGCGCCGAAATAGCCGTTGCTTCGTGGTTACACCGGACAGTCCGGTGCACACCGGACATGTCCGGTGAATTATAGCGGAGCGACTGCTGCGTGATCCCGAGGCTGGCGAGTTGAGGAGGCAGCATTTCCATGGAGCACCGGACACTGTCCGGTGTACACCGAACAGTCCGGTGAATTATAGCGGAGCGGCCTGAGAAATTCCCGAAGGTGGCGAGTTTGAGTTGGTGTCCTCTGGTGCACCGGACACTGTCCGGTGGCGCACCGGACACTGTCCGGTGTACACCGGACAGTCCGGTGCCTCCAGACCAGAGGTGCCTTCGGTTGCCTCTTTGCTCCTTTGTTGAATCCAAAACTTGATCTTTTTATTGGCTGAGTGTGAACCTTTTGCACCTGTATAACTTATACACTAGAGCAAACTAGTTAGTCAAATATTTGTGTTGGACAATTCAACCACCAAAATCATTTAGGGACTAGGTGTAAGCCTAATTCCCTTTCAATCTCCCCCTTTTTGGTGATTGATGCCAACACAAGCCAAAGCAAACATAGAAGTGCATAATTGAACTAGTTTGCATAATGTAAGTGCAAAGGTTGCTTGGAATTAAGCCAATATAAATGCTTACATGATGCGCATGGATTGTTTTCTTTGTTTTTGACATATTGGACCACATTTGCACCAAAAGTTTTGTTTTTGCAAACTCTTTTGTAAATTCTTTTCAAAGTCCTTTTGCAAGATAGTCAAGGGTAAATGAATAAGATTTTGCAAGGCATTTTCAAGTTTTGAAATTTTCTTCCTTTGTTCAAAATGCTTTCCCTTTGACTAAACAAAACTCCCCCTCAAATAAAGTCTCCTCTTAGTGTTCAAGAGGGTTTTAAGACAGCAAATTTGAAAATACTACTTACTCCCCCTTTAGAACACAAAGAGATACCAATTTTGAAATTTACCAATTGAAAATCATCAATTTTAAAATTAGGGTGGTGGTGCGGTCCTTTTGCTTTGGGCCAATGCTTTCTCCCCCTTTGGCATGAATCGCCAAAAACGGATACTTAGAATGAAATATAGGCCCTTTTAAGTACTTTCTCCTCCTTTGGTCATAAAATAAATGAGTGAAGATTATACCAACGATGGAGAGTGATGTGGAGCGACGGCGAAGGATGAGTAGTAGAGTGGAGTGGAAGCCTTGTCTTTGCCGAAGACTCCAATTCCCTTTCAATATACCTATGACTTGGTTTGGAATACACTTGAAAACACATTAGTCACAGCATATAAAAGAGACATGATCAAAGGTATTATTATGAGCTATGTGTGCAAGTTTAGCAAAAGAAATTCCTAGAATCAAGAATATTAAGCTCATCCCTAAGTCTGGTAAAAGATTGTTCATCAAGTGGCTTGGTAAAGATATCGGCTAATTGATCTTTAGTGTTAATGTATGAAATCTCGATATCCCCCTTTTGTTGGTGATCCTGAAGAAAATGATACCGAATGGCTATGTGTTTAGTGCGGCTATGCTCAACGGGATTATCCGCCATGCGGATTGCACTCTCATTATCACATAGAAGAGGAACTTTGGTTAATTTGTAACCGTAGTCCCGCAGGGTTTGCCTCATCCAAAGCAATTGCGCACAACAGTGGCCTGCGGCAATATACTCGGCTTCGGCGGTAGAAAGAGCGACCGAATTTTGCTTCTTTGAAGCCCATGACACCAAGGACCTTCCCAAGAACTGGCAAGTCCCCGATGTGCTCTTCCTATTAATCTTACACCCCGCCCAATCGGCATCCGAATAACCAATCAAATCAAAAGTGGATCCCCGAGGGTACCAAAGCCCAAACTTAGGAGTATAAGCTAAATATCTCAAGATTCGTTTTACGGCCGTAAGGTGTGATTCCTTAGGGTCGGCTTGGAATCTTGCACACATGCAAACGGAAAGCATAATGTCCGGTCGAGATGCACATAAATAAAGCAAAGAACCAATCATCGACCGGTATACCTTTTGATCCACGGACTTACCTCCCGTGTCGAGGTCGAGATGCCCATTTGTTCCCATGGGAGTCTTGATGGGCTTGGCATCCTTCATTCCAAACTTGCTTAGAATGTCTTGAGTATACTTTGTTTGGCAAATGAATGTGCCCTCTTGGAGTTGTTTGACTTGAAATCCTAGAAAATACTTCAACTCCCCCATCATAGACATCTCGAATTTCTGTGTCATGATCCTACTAAATTCTTCACATGTAGATTTGTTAGTAGACCCAAATATAATATCATCAACATAAATTTGGCATACAAACAAATCATTATCAAGTGTTTTGGTGAATAAAGTAGGATCGGCTTTGCCGACTTTGAAGCCATTTGCAATAAGGAAATCTCTAAGGCATTCATACCATGCTCTTGGGGCTTGCTTGAGCCCATAAAGCGCCTTAGAGAGCCTATAAACATGGTTAGGGTACTCACTGTCTTCAAAGCCGGGAGGTTGCTCAACATAGACCTCCTCCTTGATTGGTCCATTGAGGAAGGCACTCTTCACGTCCATTTGATAAAGCTTGAAGCCATGGTAAGTAGCATAGGCCAATAATATGCGAATTGACTCAAGCCTAGCTACGGGTGCATAGGTTTCACCAAAATCCAAACCTTCGACTTGTGAATACCCCTTGGCCACGAGTCGAGCTTTGTTCCTTGTCACCACACCATGCTCGTCTTGCTTGTTGCGGAAGACCCACTTGGTTCCTACAACATTTTGATTAGGACGTGGAACTAAATGCCATACATCATTCCTTGTGAAATTGTTGAGCTCCTCTTGCATCGCCATCACCTAATCCGAATCTTGAAGTGCTTCCTCTACCCTGTGTGGCTCAATAGAGGAAACAAAAGAGTAATGTTCACAAAAATGTGCAACACGAGATCGAGTAGTTACCCCCTTATGAATGTCGCCGAGGATGGTGTCGATGGGGTGATCTCGTTGTATTGCTTGGTGGACTCTTGGGTGTGGCGGCCTTGGTTGTTCATCCTCCTTGTCTTCATCATTTGCATCTCCCCCTTGATCGTTGCCGTCATTTTGAGGTGGCTCATCTTCTTGTTCAACATCTTGAGCCTCATCCTCAATTTGAGTTGGTGGAGATGCTTGCATGGAGGAGGATGGTTGATCTTGTGCATGTGGAGGCTCTTCGGATTCCTTAGGACACACATCCCCAATGGACATGTTCCTTAGCGCTATGCATGGAGCCTGTTCTTCACCTATCTCATCAAGATCAACATGCTCTACTTGAGAGCCGTTAGTCTCATCAAACACAACGTCACAAGAAACTTCAACAAGTCCTGAGGACTTGTTAAAGACTCTATATGCCCTTGTGTTTGAGTCATATCCTAGTAAAAAGCCTTCTACAGTTTTAGGAGCAAATTTAGATTTTCTACCTCTTTTGACAAGAATAAAACATTTGCTACCAAAGACTCTAAAATATGAAATATTGGGCTTTTTACCGGTTAGGAGTTCATAGGATGTCTTCTTGAGGATTCGGTGAAGATATAACTGGTTGATGGCGTAGCAAGCGGTGTTGACCGCTTCGGCCCAAAACCGATCCGGTGTCTTGTACTCATCAAGCATGGTTCTTGCCATGTCCAATAGAGTTCGATTCTTCCTCTCCACTACACCATTTTGTTGTGGAGTGTAGGGAGAAGAGAACTCATGCTTGATGCCCTCCTCCTCAAGGAAGCCTTCAATTTGAGAGTTCTTGAACTCCGTTCCATTGTCGCTTCTAATTTTCTTGATCCTTAAGCCGAACTCATTTTGAGCCCGTCTCAAGAATCCCTTTAAAGTCTCTTGGGTATAAGATTTGTCCTGCAAAAAGAACACCCAAGTGAAGCGAGAATAATCATCCACAATAACTAGACAGTACTTACTCCCGCCGATGCTTATGTAAGCGATCGGGCCGAATAGGTCCATGTGTAAGAGCTCCAGTGGCCTGTCACTAGTCATGATGTTCTTGTGTGGATGATGAGTGCCAACTTGCTTCCCGGCTTGGCATGCGCTACAAATCCTGTCTTTCTCAAAATGAACATTGGTTAGTCCTAAAATGTGTTCTCCCTTTAGAAGCTTGTGAAGATTCTTCATTCCAACATGGGCTAGTCGGCGGTGCCAGAGCCAACCCAAGTTAGTCTTAGCAACCAAGCAAGTGTCGAGTTCAGCTCTATCAAAATCTACCAAGTATAGCTGACCCTCTAACACTCCCTTGAATGCTATTGAATCATCACTTCTTCTAAAGACAGTAACACCTATATCAGTAAATAGACAGTTGTAGCCCATTTGACATAATTGGGATACGGAAAGCAAATTGTAATCTAAAGAATCTACAAGAAAAACATTGGAAATAGTATGGTCAGGTGATATAGCAATTTTACCCAATCCTTTGACCAAACCTTGATTTCCATCCCCGAATGTGATAGCTCGTTGGGGATCTTGGTTTTTCTCATATGAGGAGAACATCTTTTTCTCCCCTGTCATGTGGTTTGTGCACCCGCTGTCGAGTATCCAACTTGAGCCCCCAGATGCATAAACCTACAAAACAATTTTAGTTCTTGACTTTAGGTACCCAAACGGTTTTGGGTCCTTTGGCATTAGAAACAAGAACTTTGGGTACCCAAACACAAGTCTTGGAGCCCTTGTGTTTGCCCCCAACAATCTTGGCAACTACCTTGCCGGATTTGTTAGTTAAAACATATGATGCATCAAAAGTTTTGAATGAAATAGCATGATCATTTGATGCATTAGGAATTTTCTTTCTAGGCAACTTAGCATGGGTTGGTTGCCTAGATCTAGATGTCTCACCCTTATACATAAAAGCATGGTTAGGGCCAGAGTGAGACTTCCTAGAATGAATTTTCTTGATTTTGCTCTCGGGATAACCGGCAGGGTACAAAATGTAACCTTCGTTATCCTGAGGCATGGGAGCCTTGCCCTTAACAAAGTTAGACAAGTTCTTAGGAGGGGCATTAAGTTTGACATTGTCTCCCCTTTGGAAGCCAATGCCATCCTTGATGCCAGGGCGTCTCCCATTATAGAGCATACTTCTAGCAAATTTAAACTTTTCATTTTCCAAGTTATGCTCGGCAATTTTAGCATTTAGTTTTGCTATATGATCATTTTGTTGTTTAATTAAAGACATGTGATCATGAATAGCATTAACATCAATATCTCTACATCTAGTGCAAATAGAAGTGTGCTCAATGGTAGATGTAGATGGTTTGCAAGATTTTAATTCAACAACCTTAGCATGCAACATATCATTCTTAGTTCTAAGGTCGGAAATGCAAACATCAAAATCTCTAGCCTTAGCAAGCAATTTTTCTTTTTCATCTCTAAGGCTAGCAAGAGAAACATTCAACTCATCAATTCTAGCAAGTAAATCAATATTATCATCTTTAGAATTGAAAGTTGAAACATTGCAAACATGTGAATCAACCTTAGCAATTAATCTAGCATTTTCATTTCTAAGGTTGTCAATAGTGTCATGGCATGTGCTTAGCTCACTAGTTAATTTCTCACATTTTTCCATTTCTAGAGCATAAGCATTCTTGACCTTAACATGCTTCTTATTTTCTTTAATAAGGAATTCTTCTTGAGAATCCAAGAGATCATCCTTCTCATGTATAGCACTAATCAATTCATTTAATTTTTCTTTTTGTTGCATGTTGAGGTTAGCAAAAAGAATGCGCAAGTTATCCTCCTCATTTTTATCATCATCCTCATCACTAGATGTTTCATATTTAATGGAGGACCTTGATTTTACCTTCTTTTTGCCGTCCTTGGCCATGAGACACTTGTGGCCGACGTTGGGGAAGAGGAGGCCCTTGGTGACGGCGATGTTGGCGGCGTCCTCGTCGGAGGATGAGTCGGTGGAGCTCTCGTCGGAGTCCCACTCACGGCACACGTGGGCATCGCCGCCCTTCTTCTTGTGGTATCTCTTCTTTTCTCTCCTCTTTCCCTTCTTGTCGTCGCCCCTGTCACTGTCACTAGACATAGGACATTTTGCAATAAAATGACCGGGCTTACCACACTTGTAGCAAACCTTCTTGGAACGGGATTTGTAATCCTTCCCCTTCCGTTGCTTGAGGATTTGCCGAAAGCTTTTGATGATTAAGGCCATTTCCTCATTGTCGAGCTTGGAGGCGTCAATTGGTTGTCTACTTGGTGTAGACTCCTCCTTCTTCTCCTCCGTTGCCTTGAAGGCCGCCGGTTGCGCCTCGGATGTGGAAGGTTCGTCAAGCTCGTTGATCTTCTTTGATCCCTTAATCATGCATTCAAAGCTCACAAAATTCCCGATAACTTCCTCGGGGGTCATTAGTGGATATCTAGGACTACCACGAATTAATTGAACTTGAGTGGGGTTAAGGAAAATAAGAGCTCTTAAAATAACCTTAACCACCTCGTGGTCGTCCCACTTTTTGCTCCCGAGGTTGCGCACTTGGTTCACCAAGGTTTTGAGCCGGTTGTACATATCTTGTGGCTCCTCCCCTTGGCGAAGACGGAAGCGACCGAGCTCCCCCTCGATCGTTTCCCGCTTGGTGATCTTGGTGAGTTCATCACCCTCGTGCGCCGTCTTGAGTAGGTCCCAAATCTCCTTTGCATTCTTCAACCCTTGCACTTTGTTGTATTCCTCCTTGCTTAGAGAGGCGAGGAGAATGGTTGTGGCTTGGGAGTTGAAGTGCTCGATTTGGGCCACTTCGTCCGTATCATAATCCTCATCCCCTACAGAAGGTACCTGTGCTCCAAACTCAACAACATTCCATATACTTTTGTGGAGTGAGGTTAGATGAAATTTCATTAAATCACTCCACCTAGCATAATCTTCGCCATCAAAAGTTGGCGGTTTGCCTAATGGAACAGAAAGTAATGGAGTATGTCTAGATGTACGGGGATAGTGTAAGGGGATCTTACTAAACTTCTTGCGCTCTTGGCGCTTAGAAGTCACGGACGGTGCATCGGAGTCGGAGGTGGATGTTGATGAAGTGTCGGTCTCGTAGTAGACCACCTTCCTCATCCTCTTGTGCTTGTCGCCTTTCCGATACGACTTGTGAGAAGAAGATTTTTCCTTCTTCTCTTTGTGGTGAGAAGAGGAAGATCTTTTCTCCTTCCGTTTGGAGGAGTCCTTCTTCTTCTCCCTCCTCTTGGTGCGGGACTCTTCCGATGAAGTGCTCCCTTGGCTTGTAGTGGGCTTGTCGCCGGTCTCCATCTCCCTCTTGGTGTGATCTCCCGACATCACTTCGAGCGGTTAGGCTCTAATGAAGCACCGGCTCTAATACCAATTGAAAGTCGCCTAGAGGGGGGGTGAATAGGGCGAAACTGAAAATCACAAAAATAATCACAACTACAAGCCGGGTTAGCGTTAGAAATATAATAGAGTCCGCGAGAGAGGGCGCAAAACAAATCGCAAGCGAATAATGAAGTGAGACACGCGGATTTGTTTTACCGAGGTTCGGTTCTCTCAAACCTACTCCCCGTTGAGGAGGCCACAAAGGCCGGGTCTCTTTCAACCCTTCCCTCTCTCAAACGGTCCCTCGGACCGAGTGAGCTTCTCTTTCTCAAATCACTTGGGAATCAACTTCCCGCAAGGACCACCACACAATTGGTGTCTCTTGCCTCAATTACAAGTGTGTGTTTGATCACAAGAAAGAATGCCAAAGAAAAAGAAGCGATCCAAGCGCAAGAGCTCAAATGAACACTACAAATCACTCTCTCTAGTCACTAGGGCTTTGTGTGGAGTTGGGAGAGGATTTGATCTCTTTTGGTGTGCTTTGCAATGAATGCTAGCTCTTGTATAGTGGTTGGAAGTTGGAAAACTTGGATGCAATGAATGGTGGGGTGGTTGGAGTATTTATAGCCCCAACCACCAAACATGACCGTTGGTGGAGGCTGTCTGTCGATGGCGCACCGGACAGTCCGGTGCACACCGGACATGTCCGGTGCCCCCGCCACGTCATCAATACCGTTGGATTCTGACCGTTGGAGCTTCTGACTGCTGGGCCCGCCTGGATGTCCGGTGCACACCGGACATCACCTATTCATTGTCCGGTGCGCCAGTATGGGCGCGCCTGACTTCTGCGCGCGCAGAGCGCGCATTAAATGCGACGCAGGTAGCCGTTGGCGCCGAAATAGCCGTTGCTTCGTGGTTACACCGGACAGTCCGGTGCACACCGGACATGTCCGGTGAATTATAGCGGAGCGACTGCTGCGTGATCCCGAGGCTGGCGAGTTGAGGAGGCCGCGTTTCCATGGAGCACCGGGCACTGTCCGGTGTACACCGGACAGTCCGGTGAATTATAGCGGAGCGGCCTGAGAAATTCCCGAAGGTGGCGAGTTTGAGTTGGTGTCCTCTGGTGCACCGGACACTGTCCGGTGGCGCACCGGACAGTCCGGTGCCTCCAGACCAGAGGTGCCTTCGGTTGCCTCTTTGCTCCTTTGTTGAATCCAAAACTTGATCTTTTTATTGGCTGAGTGTGAACCTTTTGCACCTGTATAACTTATACACTAGAGCAAACTAGTTAGTCAAATATTTGTGTTGGACAATTCAACCACCAAAATCATTTAGGGACTAGGTGTAAGCCTAATTCCCTTTCAACGATGCTTGGAGAGTTCAAGACACCCGAGCGGTTTTGGTCGGAAGCTGTGAACACAGCCTGTCACGCCATAAACCGGCTATATCTGCATCGCCTCCTCAAGAAGACCTCCTACAAACTTCTTACCGGTAACAAACCCAATGTCTCTTACTTTCGTGTATTTTGTCGGGGACCATAATTAGGGGTACCCTCAAGGCCCCTAAATCTCAGCTGGTAACCCCCATCAGCACAAAGCTGCAAAGGCCTGATGGGTGCGATTAAATTAAAGATCGGTCCATTCAAGGGACACGATCGTGCCTCGCTCGAGCCTAGCCTCGGACAAGGGAAGCCGACCCCGGAGAACCTACGTCTCGCCCGAGGACCCCCCTCCAGCAACGGGCACACTATCGGCTCGCCCGAGGCCCAGCCTTCACCAAGAAGCAACCTTGGCCACATCGCTATGCCGACCGACCGAATCGCAGGGGCATTTAATGCAAAGGTGGCCTGACACCTTTATCCTGACGCACGCCCTCCAGTCGATAGGGCCGAAGTGACCGCAGTCACTTCGCCGCTCTACTGACCGGTCTGACAAGAGGACAGCGCTGCCTGCAACGCTCCAACTGCTGAGCCACCCGACAGAGTGAGGCTGACAGCAGCCAAGGCCGGCCTCGGGCATCATAGGAAACTCCGCCTCGCCCGACCCTAGGGCTCGGACTCGGGCTCAGCCCCGGAAGATGGCGAACTCCGCTCCGCCCGACCCAGGGCTCGGACTCGGGCTCAGCCCCGGAAGACGGCGAACTCTGCTCCGCCCGACCCAGGGCTCGGACTCGGGCTCAGCCCCGGAAGATGGCGAACTCCGCTCCGCCCGACCCAGGGCTCGGACTCGGGCTCAGCCCCGGAAGACGGCGAACTCCGCTCTGCCCGACCCAGGGCTCGGACTCGGGCTCAGCCCCGAAAGACGGCGAACTCCGCTCTGCCCGACCCAGGGCTCGGACTCGGGCTCAACCCCGGAAGACGGCAAACTCCGCTCCACCCGACCCAGGGCTCGGACTCGGGCTCCGCTCCGGAAGACGGCGAACTCCGCTCAGCCCGACCCCAGGGCTCGGAACTGGGCTCAGCCCCAGGAGACGACGGACTCCGCTTCGCCCGACCCCAGGGCTCGGACTCAGCCCTAGCCTCAGCCGACGGTCTCCGCCTCGCCCGACCCAGGGGCTCGGACTCGACCACGGCCACGGAAGACAGACTCGACCTCGACCTCGGAGAAGCCTCCACATCGCCCAACCTAGGGCGCGGACCGACCACGTCGACAGGAGGCGCCATCATTACCCTACCCCGAGCTGACTCAGGCTACGAGGAACAAGACCGGCGTCCCATCTGGCTCGCTCCGCCAGATAGGCAATGATGGCGCCCCGCACGCTCTGTGACGACGGCGGCTCTCGGCCTCCTTATGGAAGCAAGAGGACGTCAGCAAGGACTCGACAGCCCCGACAGCTGCCCTTCCGCCAGGCCCCAGCGCTCCTCCGACGGCCACGACACCACACGAACCGGGTGCCAAGACCTCTCCGGCTGCCACGATGGCATGTACTTAGGGCGCTAGCTCACCACCGCTAGACACGTTAGCACATTGCTACACACCCCATTGTACACCTAGATCCTCTCCTTACGCCTATAAAAGGAAGGACCAGGGCCCTCTTACAGAGGGTTGGCCCACGCGGAGAAGGACGGGACGGTGCTCGCGCAAGGCCGCTCGCTCCCACTCACGCGTGGACGCTTGTATCCCCCTACTGCAAGCGCACCCGACTCAGGCGCGGGGCTAACACGAAGGCCGCGGGATCCACTCTCTCACGCCTGCCTCCCTCCGGCTGCTTCCTTTCCCCCCTTCGCGTTCCGCCTTGCGTCGACCCATCTGGGCTGGGGCACGCGGCGACAATTCACTCGTCGGTCCAGGGACCCCCCGGGTTTCGAAACACCGACAGTTGGCGCGCCAGGTAGGGGCCTGCTGCGTGTTGACGAACAGCTTCCCGTCAAGCTCCAGATGGGCAGTCTCCAGCAACCTTTCCAGCCCGGGACGGTGCTCCGTTTCGGGAATCTTGAGTTCATGTCCCTCGACGGCAGCTACGACATGATACTCCTTCCCCCGCCGTGCGACAGCGACAATGGCGGTCGACGACCCGCTCGCCGGCGGGGAAATCGACGACGCCTTCCCCACGTGGTGGAAGGACGACATTCGGGCTTGTCCCATCCCCTCCCCCGCCGACGAAGGAGGAGGCAGGGCAACCAAGGCCAAGCGGGAAGCGGCACCTCGTTGGCTGTCGAGCGAGTCGACGGCGCCGGCGCCCCAACGGAGGGCGCGTCAGGCATCGATCTCGCGTCTGAGACGAAGACGAGCGTCGCCTCCCCGCAACACGCCGATCTCAAGCAAACGCTTGACGCCAGCACGCTCACGAAGGACTTGCTGGGCATCACCCTCGTACCTGAGACGACGGTGCAGTCAGTCCCAGACGCGACCTCGTCACCGACCGTCGACCGAAAGGTACCGACCGATTCCTATCTCGCGTCTTTTGGATTTGGCCTCGACCCACCAAGCGACTCCGCTTCAGTGAGCACTTTCATAGAGGCGAGTCCAAACCCTCTGGGTATCGTGTGCGGTTACCCTGGGACCGACTGACGGCCGACTCGGCCCACGAGCCCTCAGGGTCTGAGGAAGATGGCGAGCCCGACCTCTGTTGGGATTTCTCCGGACTTGGTAACCCCAGTGTCGTGCGGGACTTCATGACCGCATGTGACTACTGCCTTTCCGACTGTTCCGACGGCAGCCGCGGCCTCGACGATGAGGACCGCGGCCCAAGTCGTGAATGTTTCCATGTCGATCTAGGGGGTCCCGACGAAGGCAACCATTTTGGTATGCCGGAAAATGGTGATCTCCCTAGGCCTGTGCCACGCGTTGACATCCTACGGGAGCTAGCTGTGGTCCCCGTTCCGGCGGGGGGTCCTGACCCTCAGCTTGAGCAAACCCGCGGGGTGCAGACCAGGCTCGACGAGGGAGCAGGAACGCTTGTGCTGATCCGTCGGGACATCGGGCAGGAATGGGCGGTCCAACCCCCGGCCAGAGAAGCGCGTCATCTCCCCCAGGACATCCAGTACCGCATCGCCGACAACGTCAGGGTGAGGCCGCCGCCGGATTCCAGTGGAGTCGGCCGTAACCTGGCTGCAGCAACAATGCTTCTCCGCGCGATGCCGGAGCCATCAACCACCGAGGGGCGGCGTATCCAGGGAGAGCTCAAGAATCTCTTGGAGGACGCCGCGGTCCGACGGGCCGAAAGCTCTGCCTCCCGAAGGCAGGGATTCCCCTCAGAACATTGCGCCGCGACTTCCCGATTCATGCGGGAAGCCTCGGTCCACTCCGGGCGCACGCGCAACACAGCGCCTGCGGCCCCGGGTCGCCTCGGCAACGAGCGCCATCATCACGGCCGTCGGGCCCACCTCGACGACAGGGCGTGCCGAGGCTACCACCCCAGGCGTGGGGGACGCTACGACAGCGGGGAGGATCAGAGTCCTTCGCCCGAACCACCCGGTCCGCAGGCTTTCAGCCGCGCCATACGACGGGCACCGTTCCCGACCCGGTTCTGAACCCCGACTACTATCACAAAGTACTCGGGGGAGACGAGGCCGGAACTGTGGCTCGCGGACTATCGGCTGGCCTGCCAACTGGGTGGAACGGACGATGACAACCTCATCATCCGCAACCTCCCCCTGTTCCTCTCCGACACCGCTCGAGCCTGGCTGGAGCACCTGCCCCCGGGGCAGATCTCCAACTAGGACGACCTGGTCCAAGCCTTCGTCGGCAATTTCCAGGGCACGTACGTGCGCCCCGGGAACTCCTGGGATCTCCGAAGCTGCCGCCAGCAGCCGGGAGAGCCTCTCCGGGACTACATCCAGCGATTCTCGAAGCAGCGCACCGAGCTACCCAACGTCACCGATTCAGATGTCATCGGCGCGTTCCTCGCCGGCACCACCTGTCGCGACCTAGTGAGCAAGCTGGGTCGCAAGACCCCCACCAGGGCGAGCGAGCTGATGGACATCGCCACCAAGTTCGCCTCTGGCCAGGAGGCGGTTGAGGCCATTTTTCGGAAGGACAAGCAGCCCCAGGGCCGCCCACCAGAAGATGCTCCCGAGGCGTCATCTCAGCGCGGCGCCAAGAAGAAGGGCAAGAAGAAGTCGCAAGCGAAACGCGACGCCACCGACGCGGACCTTGTCGCCGCTGCCGAGTACAAGAACCCTCGGAAACCTCCCGGAGGTGCCAACCTCTTCGACAAGATGCTCAAGGAGCCATGCCCCTATCATCAGGGGCCCGTCAAGCACACCCTCGAGGAGTGTGCCATGCTTCGGCGACACTTCCACAAGGCCGGGCCACCCGCGGAGTGTGGCAAGGCCCTCGACGACGCAAAGGAGGAAGATCGCAAGGCAGGAGGGTTCCCCGAGGTCCGCGACTGCTTCATGATCTACGGCGGGCAAGTGGCGAACGCCTCGGCTCAGCACCGCAAGCAAGAGCGTCGGGAGGTCTGCTCGGTAAAGGTGGCAGCGCCCGTCTACCTAGACCGGTCCGACAAGCCCATCACCTTCGACTAGGCCGACCATCCAGACTACGTGCCGAGCCCGGGGAGATACCCACTCGTTGTCGACCCCATCATCGGCAACGTCAGGCTCACCAAGGTCCTCATGGACGGAGGCAGCAGCCTCAACATCATCTACGCCGAGACCCTCGGGCTCCTGCGGATCGATCTGTCCTCGGTCCGGACAGGCGCTGCGCCTTTCCACGGGATCGTCCCCGGGAAGCACGTTCATCCCCTCGGACAACTCGACCTGCCCGTCTGCTTCGGGACGCCCTCCAACTTTCGAAAGGAGACCCTCACGTTCGAAGTGGTCGGGTTTCGAGGAACCTACCACGCAGTGCTGGGGAGGCCATGCTACGCCAAGTTCATGGCCATCCCCAACTACACCTACCTCAAGCTCAAGATGCCGGGCCCCAACGGGGTCATCACCGTCGGGCCCACGTACCGACACGCATTCGAATGCGATGTGGAGTGCGTGGAGTACGCTGAGGCCCTCGCCGAATCCGAGGCCCTCATCGCTGACCTGGAGAGCCTCTCTAGGGAGGCACCGAACGTGAAGTGCCACGCCGGCAACTTCGAACCAGCGGAGACGGTCAAGTCCGTCCCTCTCGACCCCTGCAACGACGCCTCCAAGCAGATCCGGATCGGTTCCAAGCTCGACCCCAAATAGGAAGCAGTGCTCGTCGACTTTCTCCGCGCGAACGCCGACGTTTTCGCGTGGAGTCCCTCGGACATGCCCGGCATACCGAGGGAAGTCGCCGAGCACTCTCTGGATATTCGAGCTGGGGCCCGACCCGTGAAGCAACTTCTACGCTGATTCGATGAAGAAAAGCGCAGAGCCATAGGCAAAGAGATCCACAAGCTACTGGCGGCAGGGTTCATCAAAGAGGTATTCCATCCCGAATGGCTTGCCAACCCTGTGCTTGTGAGAAAGAAAGGGGGGAAATGGCGGATGTGTGTAGACTACACTGGTCTAAACAAAGCATGTCTGAAGGTTCCCTACCCTCTGCCTCGCATTGATCAGATCGTGGATTCCACTGCTGGGTGCGAAACCCTGTCTTTACTCGATGCCTACTCAGGGTATCACTAGATCAGGATGAAAGAATCCGACCAGCTCGCGACTTCATTCATCACACCCTTCGGCATGTACTGCTATGTTACAATGCCGTTTGGTTTGAGGAATGCGGGGGCAACGTACCAGCGATGCATGAACCATGTGTTTGGCGAACACATCGGCCGAACGGTCGAGGCCTACGTCGATGACATCGTAGTCAAGACGAGGAAGGCCTCCGACCTCCTTTCTGACCTTGTAGCGACATTCCGATGTCTCAAGGCAAAAGGCGTGAAGCTTAATCCCGAAAAGTGTGTCTTCGGGGTCCCCCGAGGCATGCTCTTGGGGTTCATCATCTCCGAGCGGGGCATCGAAGCCAACCCGGAGAAGATTGCAGCCATCACCAGCATGGGGCCAATCAAGGACTTGAAAGGCGTACAGAGGGTCATGGGATGTCTCGCGGCTTTGAGCCGCTTCATCTCCCGCCTCGGCGAAAGAGGCCTGCCTCTGTACCGCCTCTTAAGGAAGGCCGAGTGCTTCACTTGGACTCCCGAGGCCGAGGAAGCCCTCGAGAACCTGAAGGCGCTCCTCAGAAATGTGCCCATCTTGGTGCCCCCCGCTGCCGGAGAAGCCCTCTTGATCTATGTCGCCGCAACCACCAAGGTGGTTAGCGCCGCGATCGTGGTTGAGAGACGAGAAGAAGGGCATGCATTGCCCGTCCAGAGGCCAGTCTACTTCATCAGTGAGGTACTGTCCGAGACCAAGATCCGCTACCCACAAATCCAGAAGGTGTTGTACACGGTGATCCTGACACGGCGGAAGTTGCGACACTACTTCGAGTCTCATCCGGTGACTGTGGTGTCATCCTTCCCCCTGGGAGAGATCATCCAGTCCCGAGAGGCCTCGGGTAGAATTGCGAAGTGGGCGGTGGAGATCATGGGCGAGACAATCTCGTTCGCCCCTCAGAAGGTCATCAAGTCCTAGGTCTTGGCAGACTTCGTGGCTGAATGGGCCGACACCCAGCTCCCGACGGCTCCGACCCAACCGGAGCTCTGGACCATGTTTTTCGATGGGTCGCTAATGAAGACAGGGGCCGGCGCAGGCCTCCTCTTCGTCTCGCCCCTCGGAAAGCACCTACGCTACGTGCTACGCCTCCACTTCCTGGCGTCCAACAATGTGGCAGAGTACGAGGCTTTGGTAAACGGGTTGCGAATCGCCGTCGAGCTAGGGGTCCGACGCCTCGATGCTCGCGGTGACTCGCAGCTCGTCATCGACCAAGTCATGAAGAACTCCCACTGTCGCGACCCGAAGATGGAAGCCTACTGCGATGAGGTTCGACGCCTGGAAGACAAGTTCTACGGGCTCGAGCTCAACCACATCGCCCGACGCTACAACGAGACTGCGGACGAGCTGGCTAAAATAGCCTCGGGACGAACAACAGTTCCCCCGGACGTATTCTCCCGAGACCTGCATCAACCCTCCGTAAAGACCGAGGACACGCCCGAGCCCGAGGCACCTTCAGCTCCGCCGAGGCACCCTCGGCTCAGTCCGAGGTACCCTCGGCCCAGTCCGAGGTACCCTCGGCTCGGTCCGAGGTACCCTCGGCTCGGTCCGAGGTACCCTCAGCTCAGCCCGAGGTACCCTTGGCCCTCGAGGGTGAGGCACTGTGCGTCGAGGGGGAACCGAGCGAGGTCATGCCTAATCAAAGCTGGCAGACCCCGTACCTGCAATATCTCCGCCGAGGGGAGCTACCCCTCGACCAAGCCGAAGCTCGGCGGTTGGCGCGGCGCGCCAAGTCTTTCATCTTGCTGGGAGATGGGAAGGAGCTCTACCACCGCAGCCCCTCAGGCATCCTCCAGCGATGCATTTCCATCGCCGAAGGCCAGTAGCTCTTGCAAGAGATACACTCGGGGGCTTGCGGCCATCACGCAGCACCTCGAACCCTCGTTGGAAACGCCTTCCGACATGGATTCTACTGGCCAACGGCGGTGGCCGACGCCACTAGAATTGTCCGCACCTGCGAAGGGTGTCAGTTCTACGCGAGGCAGACCCACCTGCCCGCTCAGGCTCTGCAGACCATACCCATCACCTGGTCGTTTGCTGTGTGGGGTCTGGACCTCGTTGGCCCCTTGCAGAAGGCACCCGGGGGCTACATGCACCTGTTGGTCGCCATCGACAAATTCTCCAAGTGGATCGAGGTCCGACCCCTAAACAGCATCAGGTCCGAACAGGCGGTGGCGTTCTTCACCAACATCATCCATCGCTTTGGGGTCCCGAACTCCATCATCACCGACAACGGCACCCAGTTCACCGGCAGAAAGTTCCTAGACTTCTGCGAGGACCACCACATCCGGGTGGACTGGGCTACCGTGGCCCACCCGATGACGAATGGGCAAGTGGAGCGAGCTAATGGCATGATCCTGTAAGGACTCAAGCCTCGGATCTACAACGACTTCAACAAGTTCGGCAAGCGGTGGATGAAGGAACTCCCCTCGGTGGTCTAGAGTCTGAGAACAACGCCGAGCCGAGCCACGGGCTTCACACCGTTCTTTCTAGTCTATGGGGCCAAGGCCATCTTGCCCACAGACTTGGAATACGGTTCCCCGAGGGCGAGGGCCTTCACCAACCAAAGCAACCGAGCCAACCGAGAAGACTCACTGGACCGGCTGGAGGAGGCTCGGGACGTGGCGTTACTACACTCGGCGCGGTACCAGCAGTCCTTGCGACGCTACCACGCCCGAGGGGTTAGGTCCCGAGACCTCCAGGTGGGCGACCTGGTGCTTCGGCTGTGACAAGACACCTGAGGGCGGCACAAACTCACGCCTCCCTGGGAAGGGCCGTTCGTCATCGCCAAGGTTCTGAAGCCCGGAACATACAAGCTGGCCAACAGTCAAGGCGAGGTCTACGGCAACGCTTGGAACATCCAACAGCTACGTCGCTTCTACCCTTAAGATGCTTTCAAGTTGCTCGTATACCTCGTTCACACACCAAGTCTGGTCATCAAGGAAGGGTCAGCCTTGCCTCGGCAAAGCCCGACCCTCCCTCGGGGGCTAGAAGGGGGCGACCCCCTCTGCGTCAAAATTTTCCTCGAAAAAAGAAAAAAAAATCTTTTCTGCCAGAATGCCTTTCGTGCTCTTCGACTACTTCAAAAGTGGATCCTGAAAACGACGGAGTACACGTAAGCAGCCAAGGATGACCGAGCCGAGGGACTCCTACGCCTCCGGGATACGGATACCTCACTCATCACCTTCTGCGATAAGTAACTCGCGCTCGGATAAGTGACTCCGTGGACCGAACAAGTCTTCATGCTCGAGGGCTCCTCTGCCGAAATGATTTTTCGAGCCTTCTCGACTGCGTCGGTAACAGAACCCTATGGACGAGTAAGAGCGTGTGTAAGCGGCAAGGCCGACTGAGCCGAGGGATTCCTACGCCTCCGGGATACGGATACCTCACTCATCGCCTTCCGTGAAAAGCAACTCTCGCCCGCACAAACAATTCTGTTACCGACATATGAGTCCGGATACTCGAAACAAGAGGAAAAGAAACGCAGCTTTACAACACGGCGACAGTGTGTTTAGGCCTCGGCGGCCGCAGAAAACATACACACACTACAAGACAACCTGATCCTGCAGGCTCGGACGTCGACAGCCAAAGGGGGCAGCAGCACCCTCGGCATCAACTACACCTTCGGCGGGGTCTGACCTAGCCTCGGATGGCGACGCGGTCAGAGGGCCCCCACTCTGAAGGACGGCATCAGCACCACACCCGGGCCATCGCCGCCAGGGTCTTCTTCGAGAATCCGGCCCGAGCAGGCGGCTCGGCCGGCCACCCCGGGGCCTCGGCCAGCTGGCCCCCAAAGACGTCAGCTCGGCTTGTGGTCTCAGCAGCTCAACTCCGGTGTTGGCTCCGCCAGTGGACGACCCGGCCAGGCTCTGGCCAACTATACCTCCTTTTCGAAGCCAACTCTGCCTCCGTCCGTGCTGACACCGCTACCCCCGGCTTCGACTCATCGAAGGGCGGCCGAGGGTTTCCTTTAACTAAGCAAGAGGGGCCTCGAACAGCAAGGCTGACCGAGCCGAGGGACTCCTATGCCTCCAGGATACGGATACCTCACTCGCCACCTTTGCACGAGGCAACTCACGCTTAGTGAAGCGGTAAAGATAATCGACAAGGCGAGTCTTAGTGCTCGAAATGAAGAAAAAACACGGCTCCGTGCCAAAAATACATACATGTTCAGGCCTCGACAGCCACAATGAACAAAACACCGGCACCCAAGGTGCCATTACGAGCGGAACTCTGGTTCCACCTCCGCAGGTACGAACAACCCCACTCGCCGGGGGGGGCCTGCGGAGCAATAGAAGACCGACGAACGGCTTGTCGTCGCCCGCCCTAGCAGCGGCGACGACGACGACTTCTGCTCCGGGGGGGCGAACAGCATCAGCGATGACCTCAGGGCGGATGCTGCTGCCAGGAGGCCCCCGCCCGTGCCCAAACTCGTGAGGCAAGGACGGGCAGAAGGCCGTAGAATTGGAGGTCAGTCCGCGGGTGGCGACGGCAAGCTCGTCGGCGGCAGAACCTCTTCCAGCTGTCGTGGCGGAAGGCGGCGCCGGGAGCGGCTCTGAAGCCGCTCGGCTCAGAAAGCTGGGCACGCTGCAGCTGCCCATGCCATGAACGGCGGACGCCCTTCCCCCCGATCACTGAGGGAAGGAGCGGACCACCGCCCACGCAGGGGCCGACCCCGACTCGGCACACTCCCCTCCCCAGCACTAGTGATGAAAATCCTTGAGGCTGAGGGAGGGGCAGAGGCCGTAGCCCAGCTTGCTTTCCCCCGCCATCGAACTGGAGGTCACCATCTTGGGTGACCGCCGGTGAGGGGATGCAGTCAGGCTGCATGATGAAAATCCTTGAAGCCGAACGACGGCCGAAAGGTACCAACTTCCGCGAAGTTGTGTTCCTCCGACGACAAGACGGAAGGATTCCGGGCGTCCCCCGCCCGGGGGCTCGGAAGGTGGGAAGACACGATGCATGAGGGGAGCGCGAAGACATGGTTGCCCTCCAAGGGGGTCGCCCCCCTTTTAAAGGCGACTCTCCCCACTTGCGCCCTCAACCGTTGCGGGTTGAGTCTTCTCCAACACGCTCCAAGATTCTTCCCCCCCCCCACAGCGCGGGGGCTAGGTCCCACACGTCGTGCAAGCCGGTCCAGGGGAGAAGAAGCCAAACCGCCACGCGCGCGGTGCATGCAATCACCCGGCGGTTACAAGCACTCCTCCACTTTCGCCCAGACCAGCGGGTGAAAGGGCGGACAGCCATGCAGGCGGCATGCAACCGTGCCAAGTGGGCGCGCCCTTTCGACTCCAACAAGCCCAGCATGGAGGTCCAGGCCCACGCGTCATGCAACCGGTGCACCGGTTGCTACGTGTGAGCAACTACACCGCCACTCACGCCACTACCGCGCCTCCTCGACTGTGGAGTCAATACCGCGACTCGAGGCAACCTTGCAGTGCCAGCCAAGCGCGACGGTCAAATGCGGTCAAAATGGGCCGGCAGTAATGGCGGTGACAGGCGGGCAGAAGCAGCGGTCACGTCGTCAGCCAAGCTCACGTCCCATCCAGGGGCAGCGGGGGAGCCCGCTCTCACGGCGTGAAGACGGCGCGCCCGTGATCCATTCCTCGAACGGCTCGCACACACGCAACGGCCGCCCCGTGAACCGCTCGCCCTGTCGCATTAACTCCGCGGCGGGACAGGCGGCGCCTCAGGCGGGAGAAGCAAGCAACGCTTCACCTTCGCCATAATGACCGCGTCGAAAAAGGTATGCCACGTCATTCGACTTCGCGTCCTTTTCCTCTTTCTCTCTCTTACAACAGGGATCGGGAAAGGGGGATACCCTGAAAGGGACCCTTCTCCGTGAAGGAAACAGGCTCCGAGCCTCCCTACTGATCAGAGGTTCGAAGGTCGGCCCCTCGGAGGGGTTCAACGGTCGCCTCAGATCGATTGGGTTCTGCGCCCACTACTGGTCAGAGGTTCGATGGCCGGCCCCTCGAAGGGTTCAACGGTCGCCTCAGGCCACTCGGGCTCCGCGCCCACTACTGATCAGGGGTTCGTAGGCTGGCCCTCGAAGGGTTCACAGTCGCCTCAGACACAGAGCAAGGGATGACCATGGGTACGTTCGATACATAACCAAGGCTCGGGCTACGCTCCCGAGGTACCGTAGGACATTTCCGAGACCAGCGGGAACGATCTTGTAACGGAATCCCATCAGAGGGAGGCATCGAGCCCTCGGACCCCGTCGACGGGGACCGGGTCCGGCAGATCACCCGCAGGTACTTTTGGGCGCGCCTCTGGGCCTCTAGCCGACCCCTATCAAATGGGGCACGGACGTCCGCTCGGATTACCCACCAGCAGCTCACCGGAGACACCATGTTCGACGCCACCCGAGGGCAACATGGCGCTTTCCCCCCTCCTCCTTGCGGAAAGGCGACGCAGGGGCGTATGTAAAAAAGACGAGTCTGTCCTTGACCGTCCTCTCGCCCTGTGCAGAGGCTCGGGGGCTGCTCTCGCAAATCCGGCTCCGGCCAAACCGTTGACAGCGTCAACATACCAGCCCGAGAACTTGAGACCCGACCGTGCACCCGGGCTACGGCCAGCTCGCATGAGGGAACAACTAGACCAGCCGAAGTGTTGCAAAACGCACTAAGACCTCGAAGGAGTAAAACTACTCCTCCGAGGCCTCGAGGGCTACACCCGGCGGGTGCGCTCGCGCGCACCCACCGGAACAGAATGCAACCGAAAAAGGCTGGTCCCCTTGCAAAAAAGTGTGGCAAAAGCCTCCAAGCGAGTATTAGTACTCCCTTGGAGGCTCGGGGGCTACTGTCGGGGACCATAATTAGGGGTACCCTCAAGGCCCCTAAATCTCAGCTGGTAACCCCCATCAACACAAAGCTGCAAAGGCCTGATGGGTGCGATTAAATCAAAGATCGGTCCATTCAAGGGACACGATCGTGCCTCGCCCGAGCCTAGCCTCGGACAAGGGAAGCCGACCCCGGAGAACCTACGTCTCGCCCGAGGACCCCCCTCCAGCAACGGGCACACTATCGGCTCACCCGAGGCCCAGCCTTCACCAAGAAGCAACCTTGGCCACATCGCTACGCCGACCGACCGAATCGCAGGGGCATTTAATGCAAAGGTGGCCTGACACCTTTATCCTGACGCACGCCCTCCAGTCGACAGGGCCGAAGTGACCGCAGTCACTTCGCCGCTCTACTGACCGGTCTGACAAGAGGACAGCGCCGCCTGCGACGCTCCGACTGCTGAGCCACTCGATAGAGTGAGGCTGACAGCAGCCAAGGCCGGCCTCGGGCGTCATAGGAAACTCCGCCTCGCCCGACCCCAGGGCTCGAACTCGGGCTCAACCCCGGAAGATGGCGAACTCCGCTCCGCCCGACCCAGGGCTCGGACTCGGGCTCAGCCCCGGAAGACGGCGAACTCCGCTCCGCCCGACCCAGGGCTCGGACTCGGGCTCAGCCCCAGAAGACGGCGAACTCCGCTCCGCCCGACCCAGGGCTCGGACTCGGGCTCAGCCCCGGAAGACGGCGAACTCCGCTCTGCCCGACCCAGGGCTCGGACTCGGGCTCAGCCCCGGAAGACGGCGAACTCCGCTCTGCCCGACCCAGGGCTCGGACTCGGGCTCAGCCCCGGAAGACGGCGAACTCTGCTCCGCCCGACCCAGGGCTCGGACTCGGGCTCCGCTCCGGAAGACGGCGAACTCCGCTCAGCCCGACCCCCGGGCTCGGAACTAGGCTCAGCCCTAGGAGACGACGGACTCCGCTTCGCCCGACCCCAGGGCTCGAACTCAGCCCTGGCCTCAGCCGACGGTCTCCGCCTCGCCCGACCCAGGGGCTCAGACTCGACCACGGCCACGGAAGACATACTCGACCTCGACCTCGGAGGAGCCTCCACATCGCCCAACCTAGGGCGCGGACCGACCACGTCGACGGGAGGCGCCATCATTACCCTACCCTGAGCTGACTCAGACTACGGGGAACAAGACCGGCGTCCCATCTGGCTCGCTCCGCCAGATAGGCAATGATGGCGCCCCGCACGCTCTGTGACGACGGCGGCTCTCGGCCCCCTTATGGAAGCAAGAGGACGTCAGCAAGGATTCGACAGCCCCGACAGCTGCCCTTCCGCCAGGCCCCAGCGCTCCTCCGACGGCCACGACACCACACGAACCGGGTGCCAAGACCTCTCCGGCTGCCACGATGGCATGTACTTAGGGCACTAGCTCACCACCGCTAGACACGTTAGCACATTGCTACACACCCCATTGTACACCTGGATCCTCTCCTTACGCCTATAAAAGGAAGGACCAGGGCCCTCTTACAGAGGGTTGGCCCACGTGGACGCTTGTATCCCCCTACTGCAAGCGCACCCGACTTAGGCGCGGGGCTAACACGAAGGCCGCGGGATCCACTCTCTCACGCCTGCCTCCCTCCGGCTGCTTCCTTTCTCCCCTTCGCGTTCCACCTTGCGTCGACCCATCTGGGCTGGGGCACGCGGCGACAATTCACTCGTCGGTCCAGGGACCCCCCGGGTTTCGAAACACCGACATATTTGGGAGCAAATGCTACATTTTGGTGAAGAAAGGTAGACATTCTAAATTTGCTCCCAAGGCAGTAGAAGGGTTTTTACTAGGGTATGACTCAAATACAAAGGCGTATAGAGTCTTCAACAAATCATCGGGTTTGGTTGAAGTCTCTAGTAACGTTGTATTTGATGAGACTAATGGCTCTCCAAGAGAGCAAGTTGATCTTGATGACATAGATGAAGATGATGTTCCAACAGCCGCAATACGCACGATGGCGATTGGAGATGTGCGAACACAGGAACAACAGGAGCAAGATCAGCCTTCTTCCTCAACAATGGTGCATCCCCCAACTCAAGATGATGGATAGGTTCCTCAAGAAGAAGCGCGTGATCAAGGGGGGCATAAGAAGAACAAGTTATGGAGGAAGAAGCACCACTGGCCCCTCCAACTCAAGTCCGAGCGACAATCCAAAGAAATCACCTTGTCGATCAGATTCTGGGTGATATCAGCAAGGGAATAACGACTCGCTCACGTTTAGCTAATTTTTGTGAGAATTACTCGTTTGTCTCTTCTATTGAGCCTTTCAGGGTACAAGAGGCTTTGCAGGATCCGGACTGGGTGTTGGCCATGCAGGAAGAGCTCAACAACTTCAAGAGGAATAAAGTTTGGAGCCTGGTGCCATGTCCCAAGCAACATGTTGTGGGAACCAAGTGGGTGTTCCGCAACAAGCAAGACGAGCATGGAGTGGTGACAAGAAACAAGGCTCGACTTGTGGCAAAAGGTTATGCCCAAGTCGCAGGTTTGGATTTCGAGGAGACTTTTGCTCCTATGGCTAGGCTAGAGTCTATTCGAATATTATTAGCCTATTGTAACGCCCCGAATTTTGCAGTTGAATTTTTTCTTTTCTTTACTCGCCAAAATTCGGGCGTTACCTTTTCTTTTTCTTTTTCCTCTCGCTAAACCTTGACCTTTTCCAAAGTCTTAGCGGGATTCGGTTCGGATTTCCCGTGTAAAGAAAAACTCTAAAATACTTTATGGTTGATGCACCATGCCGAACCTTGCATTGTTTTGATTTGCTTTGAAAGTGCAATTGCATTCATCTAGAAAGATCGGATTTCGAAAACGGGAAATAATCTTTCTCTCTCTTTCTCTCTCTTTCTCTCTCTCCTCTTTCTCTCTCTCCCGCGCCCTGGGCCGACCCCCGGCCGGCCCAGCCGCCCCTGGCGCCCCCTCTTGGGCCCAAAGAAGGCCCAACCGCCCCCCCCCCCCCACCCCTTTCTTTTTTCCCCAAAACCCTCTCCCTCTCCCTCATTCTCTCCCTCCTCTCTCTAGCGCCGCCGCCCCACCTCCCTGCCCTAGCCGCCGCCGCTGCCCCGACCCCAGCCGCGCGCCCTCGCCGTCGGCCACCCCCCTCGCCGGTGAGCCCCCCTCCCCCTTCTCCCTCCTCTCTCCTTCCCCCTCCCCTCTCTTCTCCCCTCCCCCGCGCGCCCCCTGGCCGCGCCGGCCGCCGCCCCCAGCCCCGCCGTGGCCCCTGGCCGCCCCGGCCGGCCGCAGCCGCGCCCCGGCCGCCCGCTGCCGCCCCAGCCCGGCCGCAGCCGCCCCCAGCCCGGCCGCAGCCGCCCCCCTGGCCGCGCCCGCCGCCCGTCCTGGCCCCTGGCCGCGCCCCCCGCGCGGGGCCGGTTCAGCCGCCTGGCCGCCGGTTCAACCGGCCGGCTCGGCCGGCCCCCGCCCCAGCTCAGCCGCGCGCCCGCCCAGCTCAGCCGCCGCCCAGGGCCGGTTCAACCGCCCCTAGGGCCGGTTCAACCGCCCCCCCCTCTGTTTTTTTTATTTTTTTTATTTTATTTTATTTACTTTCTGTGATCATAATTACTTTATTTTAGGTAGGCTAATCATTGTTTATGCTATGGAAAATAGGAAGTTTAATTTAAATTCCGTTATGCTATTGATTCACGTAGTTAATTGTTTATCCCGTGCAATGTTGATCAACTAAAAATGATTAGGTTTCCATTTGTACATATGTATATAACAGAATTCTTTTGCTCAGAACCAATTGTAGTTGATTATTAGTGCATAAGATTTAACCCCTGCGAGACCTTTCCCATTTCTTTCTAACCATAACAAATGCGATGTCAAATGTCATACCTGATGCATATTCGTTTTACCTGTTCCCTTGTATGGTGTACTGTTCTTTTGTATTAAATATGTGGATGTATGTATGTTTGCGCTCGCATAGAGAACAATCCGGTCGAAGAGCCCGAGGAATTCGCAGGAGAAGCCCCTGAGCAGCAGTCGGTTGGTGGAGGCAAGTGTCCTTTGACCTATTGCTGTCCTATTCATTCTTTAATTCACCTCCCGCATTGCACATTTATACTTAAGGATTGACTAGCTTTTGTTATCCATGTCCTTGTTTACCTATTTGGGTCAGATTATTACTGCTTAGTTTGATGCTATTGCTCAACTCTAATCAATGAACATGATGTGATTATCTATGATACGCTGTTTTCCCCTTCTTATTTATGATTATATTTGTGACCTTTAAGGGGACTCGAGCGGTTTCTCGAGTGCCTCTCCGTAAGGACCTGTTCAATGGATGACCGCCCGGGAAAACAGTGCAACCATGAGGGTGGAATGGGACGCCCTTAGCTGAATAATTAGAGGAACTGGGGTGTAGTCCGCTTAGCCGTTGTGCCGTCAATGGGGCTCGGTGTATGCGGCTCGCTCTGCCAAGGTTGATTTGTCCCTTGGGGAGGAGTGCGGTACATTTAGGAAACCTAACGGGCGGCTACAGCCTCGGGGAATCTTTGTAAAGGCTACGTAGTGAGACCCTGCCTATTCACCTTGGTAGTGTTTAAGGGTTTGATCAGCCCGAGGCAAGTGGGAATCACGGCTTATGGGTAAAGTGCGCAACCTCTGCAGAGTGTTATGAAACTGATATATCAGCCGTGCTCACGGTTATGAGCGGCCAAGGGAGCTCCAGAGATTAGTGATACTTGATCAGAGACATTTTGGTACAGGTGGCAATGAGATTGATGGTTCTGATTATGATTATGGTGCTGGTAAGTGGTATTCTTTCCGTTTGGAAAGGATACATTGGGCTAATAACTTGGGTTAATGTTAAAACCTGGCTCTCTACTAGTAAGTAATAACCTGACCAACTAAAAGCAACTGCTTGACTTATCCCCACATAAAGCTAGTCCACTACAGCCAAACGGGATGCTTGCTGAGTATGTTGATGTGTACTCACCCTTGCTCTACACACCAATCCCCCCCCAGGTTGTCAGCATTGCAACCACTGCTCAGGAGAAGATGAAGCTGTGGAAGGAGACTTCCAGGAGTTCCAAGACTACGACGAGTTCTAGGTGTGGGTTAGCGGCAACCCCCAGTCGGCTGCCTGTGAAGGCCGTGTTATCTACGTTTCTTTTCCGCACTTTGATTTATTGTAAGAACTATATGGACGTCTCAGACGTATGATGTAATCGACTATTATTTCCCCTTTTAATACTATTTGAGCACTGTGTGATGATGTCCATGTTATGTAACTGCTGTGTACGTGAATAACTGATCCTGGCACGTACATGGTTCGCATTCGGTTTGCCTTCTAAAACCGGGTGTGACATAAGTGGTATCAAAGCCGTGCTGACTGTAGGACCGCTAACCTAGAGTAGAATGGTCGTTCTAAGGACTATAGACCTCTGTTCCTGCCTTGACTTTGGTATCCCTTCAAAAGTTGGTCCTACTGACCAAACCTATGTTCTACTATATACTATACCTTGCTGAAAATTTTGTTTTATTCTGATCCTTCATTTATTTATGATTCATTATTATTCTGATCCTTCATTTATTTATGTTTCATTATTTGCTGGTCATATTAATTCTGTTCTCACTCTTTTGCTTGCGATGTCTTTTGTAGATGGCTCGACTTAGACACACTGCACGAAAGTCCGTCATCCCATTCTTACCCTCCCGCCTTGCTGAGCGTCCGCTTCGCCGTCCCGTGGCCGGACAGTCCAGCCACTTGGAGAGACTGCACCACCGCCTGCATGAGGAGCAGGAACGTCGACGACAGGAGCAGCAGGGCTCTTCCTTCTCGCTCCAGCAGGAGATAGAGTCTGTGAGGAGCTGCTCTCCTGTGCTTCCCCTGGAGGCGCCCCCTGCACCACCACTGGGCGTCCCAGCTTCTGGAGTAGCTGTTGGAGGAGATCCAGACGACGGAGGTGGCGACGACAGCTTGAGCCACGACCTCGACCTCTCTAGCCATGAGCCGGAAGGATGGGTTGCTCGACCCATCACTCGCGACGCTGCTCGCGGGTGTCACTTCCACGACGCGCTCGACACCCTGCTACGTCGGGCACTTGACCGGCGTACTTGGTCCATCGAGTATCGCTGTGTGGTCTACCAGCATAGTCGCGGGGTCTACCCGGACCGCTGGGAGGCAACCTGCTTGGTGCGCCGTCCGGAGAACAGTCTCCAGGGCGCGGAGGCCTGCTCGGAGCACTATTCTATCTCTGAGCGGGACTCAGCTGAGGCAGCCATGCAGGATGCTGCACGGCGTGCGCTTTCGCACTACTGCTCGGTTCTCGGTGGGGTAGCTGACGGCCTCGACCTGAAGTATTACCCCCGCCGTCCATCTGGCAGCACAGGAGGCGTGATTGTTTCACCTGCTGGTGAGGACAATCCTAGGTTGAGCAGCACAGTCAACCTAGCCGCCGTGCTAAACACGGAGCTGGACCATGCACTAGACGAGCTGAGTAGGGCTCGTGCTGAGATCGCCCTGCTGCGGGCTGAGCGCGCGGAGCGTCGTCACTTGGATGATGGTTCCCCCGCTCCCGTCGGGACTCAGCACCCGTACCGCTCACCTCGGCGTGGACACCAGTCCTATGGCAATCCCGACTGCAAGACCAAGATAAATCTAGAACCATAGATCGTTAGAGTTGGATCTTGTAATTAATACGAAATATATATACATAGAAGCTTCAGTCTTAGCGTTAGTCCCGGTCTTAGTTAGTCTTAGTTAGACAGGGTAGTTTGCTATATCCTGTGCATTTATGTTTGTCATGATGAACTATGTTTGGTTTGGATCTTTGTAATGACTGTCACCAGAGTGTGGGTACCCCCTGCATTTTGGTTTACCTATTATGTTAATGGAGTTAGTTATATAGTTGGGAAACCCTTTATTCTACTTTCCTCTTTATCTGAGAAGCTGTGTGGTCTGTGTTGGAGATCAGTGAAGATGCTCATCTGTTCAGTGCTGTTGGAGAATTCTATACTCTTTTCTTATGCTGCAAGATTTGCCAGATCAGTTCTGATGTGTGGTTGCGTTCTGCAGATGTCAGAGAACAGGCGCAGAGGAGGAAGGCGTGCTCAGCAGGAGCAAGCCGCCCCGCAGGATGAGGTGCCTCAGCAGCAGCACCTGCCGCCCCCGCCCCCGATGTCGATCAAGCAGATGTTTCTGATGCAGACTCAAGCAGTTCAGGCCATCGGTCAGACCCTGGCCGCCATTCAGCAGCAGCAGCAGCAGCAGCAAGCACCACCCCAGCCTCAGATGCCTCAGATGCCTAGAGACAAGCGTGCTGAATTCATGAGAGGTCATCCCCCAACGTTCGCTCATTCTTCTGACCCCATGGATGCTGAAGATTGGCTGCGCACTGTGGAGCGGGAGTTGCATACCGCTCAGTGTGATGACAGGGAGAAAGTCTTGTATGGTCCCCGTCTGTTGAGAGGAGCAGCCCAATCATGGTGGGAGTCTTACCTCGCCACCCATGCCAACCCCGATGCCATCACCTGGGAAGAGTTCAGAGGTAGCTTTCGTCAGTACCATGTGCCTGCAGGTCTGATGACAGTGAAGAAGGAGGAGTTCCTGACCCTTAAGCAAGGGTCATCATCTGTCAGTGAGTATCGAGACAGGTTTCTGCAGTTGTCTCGCTATGCTCCTGAGGATGTCAACACTGACGCCAAGCGACAGTACCGTTTCTTGAGAGGCTTGGTTGACCCTCTGCAGTACCAACTGATGAATCACACCTTCCCGACCTTCCAGCACCTGATTGACAGAGCAATCATGACAGAAAGGAAGCGTAAGGAGATGGAGGATCGTAAGCGCAAGATCAGTGGACCCCAGCCTGGAAGCAACAGCCGTCCTCGTTTTTCAGGCAATCAACCTCAGCAGTTCAGGCAGAACCAGCGTCCACCTCAGCAGCGTCAGCAGTATCAGCAGTTCCAAAGGCAGTATCCTCAGCATCAGTACCAGAATCGTCAGAGCAATCAGTCAGGAGGAGGTCAGTTTCAGAGGCAGAATCAGCAGACACCTCGTCTTCCTGCCCCAGCAAATCAGCAGAACAATCAGGCAGCACCAGCTCAGGTTGGAAACAGAGCATGTTTCCACTGTGGAGAGCAAGGTCATTGGGTGATGCAATGTCCGAAGAAAGCAGCCCAGCAGCAGTCAGGCCTCAATGCCCCAGCAAAGCAGAATGCGTCTCAGTCTGGAGCAGGCAACCGCCCTCAGCAGCGCTATAATCACGGAAGACTGAACCACTTGGAGGCTGAAGCAGTTCAAGAGACCCCCGGCATGACAGTAGGTATGTTCCCAGTCGATTCCCATATAGCAGAAGTGTTATTTGATACTGGAGCAACGCATTCTTTTATTACTGCATCATGGGTAGAAGCACATAATCTTCCAATTACTACCATGTCAACCCCCATTCAAATTGACTCAGCCGGTGGTAGAATTCGAGCTGATAGCATTTGTTTGAATGTAAGTGTGGAAATAAGGGGGATAGCGTTTCCCGCTAACCTTATAGTAATGGGTACTCAGGGAATAGATGTCATCCTAGGGATGAATTGGCTAGATAAGTATCAGGCAGTTATCAGTTGTGATAAAAGGACAATCAAGTTGGTGTCCCCACTAGGAGAGGAAGTGGTGACCGAGTTAGTCCCGCCTGAGCCGAAGAAAGGAAGTTGTTATCAGATGGCTGTCGATAGCAGTGAAGCAGACCCAATTGAGAGTATCAAAGTGGTGTCTGAATTCCCAGATGTGTTTCCAAAGGACTTACCGGGTATGCCACCAGAGCGGAAAGTTGAATTTGCCATAGAGCTTCTTCCTGGAACCGCCCCTATCTTCAAGAGAGCTTACAGAATATCTGGACCAGAGTTAGTTGAGCTTAAGAAGCAGATTGATGAGTTGTCAGAGAAAGGTTACATCCGGCCAAGCACCTTGCCTTGGGCCACCCCTGTCTTGTTCGTGGAGAAGAAAGATGGCACCAAGAGGATGTGCATCGATTATCGAGCTCTGAATGAAGTCACGATCAAGAACAAGTATCCCTTGCCCAGAATAGAAGATCTGTTTGACCAGTTGAGAGGAGCAGTGTGTTCTCCAAGATTGATCTGAGGTCAGGTTATCATCAGCTCAGGATCCGACCTTCGGACATTCCGAAGACGGCATTCATTACTAAGTATGGTTTATATGAGTTCACAGTGATGTCTTTTGGTTTGACCAATGCACCAGCGTTCTTTATGAACTTGATGAACAGTGTATTCATGGACTATCTCGATAAGTTTGTGGTGGTATTCATTGATGACATTCTGATTTATTCTCAAAGTGAAGAAGAGCATGCAGATCATTTGAGGATGGTATTGCAGAGATTGCGAGAGCACCAGTTGTATGCAAAGTTGAGCAAGTGTGAGTTCTGGATCAGTGAAGTCCTGTTCTTGGGTCACATAATCAACAAGGAAGGATTGGCTGTGGATCCGAAGAAAGTGGCAGACATTTTGAACTGGAAAGCGCCAACGGATGCTCGAGGAATCAAGAGCTTCATTGGAATGGCCGGATATTATCGGCGATTCATTGAAGGGTTTTCGAAGATTGCGAAACCAATGACAGCGTTGCTAGGCAACAAGGTTGAGTTCAAGTGGACCCAGAAATGTCAAGAAGCCTTTGAAGCGCTGAAAGAGAAGTTGACGACAGCGCCAGTCCTAGTCTTGCCTGATGTGCACAAGCCCTTCTCTGTGTACTGTGATGCTTGTTACACAGGTTTGGGATGCGTGTTGATGCAAGAGGGAAGAGTTGTGGCTTACTCGTCCCGACAGCTGAAGGTTCATGAGAAGAATTACCCAATCCATGATCTAGAGTTGGCAGCAGTGGTTCACGCACTGAAGACATGGAGGCACTATCTGTATGGACAGAAATGCGATGTTTACACAGATCACAAGAGTCTGAAGTACATATTCACTCAGTCAGAGTTGAACATGAGGCAGCGAAGATGGTTAGAGTTGATCAAAGACTATGAGTTGGAGATCCATTACCATCCAGGCAAAGCAAACGTAGTGGCAGATGCTTTGAGCAGGAAGAGTCAAGTCAATCTGATGGTCGCTCGTCCGATGCCTTATGAGTTGGCCAAGGAGTTCGACAGGTTGAGTCTCGGATTTCTGAACAATTCGCGAGGAGTCACAGTTGAATTGGAACCTACCTTGGAGCGCGAGATCAAAGAAGCGCAGAAGAATGATGAAAAGATCAGTGAGATTCGGCGACTGATTCTAGATGGAAGAGGCAAAGATTTTCGAGAAGACGCAGAAGGCGTGATGTGGTTCAAAGACCGCTTGTGTGTTCCCAATGTCCAGTCCATTCGGGAGTTGATTCTCAAGGAAGCTCATGAGACAGCTTATTCGATTCACCCTGGTAGTGAGAAGATGTATCAGGAACTGAAGAAGAAATTCTGGTGGTATGGAATGAAGAGGGAAATCGCAAAGCATGTGGCTAAGTGCGATAGTTGTCGAAGGATTAAGGCAGAGCACCAGAGACCTGCTGGATTGTTGCAACCGTTGCAGATCCCTCAGTGGAAATGGGATGAAATCGGTATGGATTTCATAGTCGGATTGCCTCGCACTCGAGCCGGCTACGATTCCATTTGGGTAGTAGTGGACCGTTTGACCAAGTCAGCCCACTTCATACCTGTCAAGACCACCTACAGCAGTGCAGTATTGGCAGAGCTGTACATGTCTCGGATCATTTGTCTTCATGGTGTGCCAAAGAAGATAGTGTCAGACAGAGGAACGCAGTTCACCTCTCATTTCTGGCAGCAGTTGCATGAAGCCTTGGGCACACATCTGAATTTCAGTTCAGCTTATCATCCGCAGACAGATGGTCAGACTGAAAGAACCAATCAAATTCTTGAAGACATGTTGAGAGCCTGTGCGTTGCAAGATCAGTCCGGATGGGACAAGCGATTGCCCTATGCAGAGTTTTCCTATAACAACAGTTACCAGGCCAGTTTGAAGATGTCACCATTTCAAGCGCTTTATGGAAGGAGTTGTAGAACTCCGTTGCAATGGGATCAGCCTGGAGAGAAGCAAGTGTTTGGGCCAGATATTTTGCTTGAAGCCGAAGAGAACATCAAGATGGTTCGAGAGAATCTGAAGATAGCGCAATCGAGGCAGCGAAGCTATGCAGACACAAGAAGAAGAGAGCTGAGTTTTGAAGTTGGAGACTTTGTCTATCTGAAAGTGTCACCGATCAGAGGAGTCAGAAGGTTCGGAATCAAAGGCAAGTTAGCACCCCGCTACATTGGTCCGTACCAGATCCTCTCAAAGCGTGGAGAAGTGGCCTATCAGCTCAGTTTGCCAGAGAATTTGTCAGCTGTGCATGATGTCTTTCATGTGTCTCAGTTGAAGAAGTGCTTGCGTGTGCCAGAAGAGCAGTTGCCAGTGGAAGGTCTGGAAGTCCAGGAGGACTTGACCTATGTTGAGAAGCCAGCTCAGATTCTTGAGGTTGCAGACAGAGTCACCCGAAGGAAGACCATCAGAATGTGCAAAGTCAGATGGAGTCATCACTCTGAAGAAGAAGCAACCTGGGAGCGTGAAGATGATTTGATGGCCAAGTACCCAGAGCTCTTTGCTAGCCAGCCCTGAATCTCGAGGGCGAGATTCTTTTAAGGGGGATAGGTTTGTAACGCCCCGAATTTTGCAGTTGAATTTTTTCTTTTCTTTACTCGCCAAAATTCGGGCGTTACCTTTTCTTTTTCTTTTTCCTCTCGCTAAACCTTGACCTTTTCCAAAGTCTTAGCGGGATTCGGTTCGGATTTCCCGTGTAAAGAAAAACTCTAAAATACTTTATGGTTGATGCACCATGCCGAACCTTGCATTGTTTTGATTTGCTTTGAAAGTGCAATTGCATTCATCTAGAAAGATCGGATTTCGAAAACGGGAAATAATCTTTCTCTCTCTTTCTCTCTCTTTCTCTCTCTCCTCTTTCTCTCTCTCCCGCGCCCTGGGCCGACCCCCGGCCGGCCCAGCCGCCCCTGGCGCCCCCTCTTGGGCCCAAAGAAGGCCCAACCGCCCCCCCCCCACCCCTTTCTTTTTTCCCCAAAACCCTCTCCCTCTCCCTCATTCTCTCCCTCCTCTCTCTAGCGCCGCCGCCCCACCTCCCTGCCCTAGCCGCCGCCGCTGCCCCGACCCCGGCCGCGCGCCCTCGCCGTCGGCCACCCCCCTCGCCGGTGAGCCCCCCCCTCCCCCTTCTCCCTCCTCTCTCCTTCCCCCTCCCCTCTCTTCTCCCCTCCCCCGCGCGCCCCCTGGCCGCGCCGGCCGCCGCCCCCAGCCCCGCCGTGGCCCCTGGCCGCCCCGGCCGGCCGCAGCCGCGCCCCGGCCGCCCGCTGCCGCCCCAGCCCGGCCGCAGCCGCCCCCAGCCCGGCCGCAGCCGCCCCCCTGGCCGCGCCCGCCGCCCGTCCTGGCCCCTGGCCGCGCCCCCCGCGCGGGGCCGGTTCAGCCGCCTGGCCGCCGGTTCAACCGGCCGGCTCGGCCGGCCCCCGCCCCAGCTCAGCCGCGCGCCCGCCCAGCTCAGCCGCCGCCCAGGGCCGGTTCAACCGCCCCTAGGGCCGGTTCAACCGCCCCCCCCTCTGTTTTTTTTATTTTTTTTATTTTATTTTATTTACTTTCTGTGATCATAATTACTTTATTTTAGGTAGGCTAATCATTGTTTATGCTATGGAAAATAGGAAGTTTAATTTAAATTCCGTTATGCTATTGATTCACGTAGTTAATTGTTTATCCCGTGCAATGTTGATCAACTAAAAATGATTAGGTTTCCATTTGTACATATGTATATAACAGAATTCTTTTGCTCAGAACCAATTGTAGTTGATTATTAGTGCATAAGATTTAACCCCTGCGAGACCTTTCCCATTTCTTTCTAACCATAACAAATGCGATGTCAAATGTCATACCTGATGCATATTCGTTTTACCTGTTCCCTTGTATGGTGTACTGTTCTTTTGTATTAAATATGTGGATGTATGTATGTTTGCGCTCGCATAGAGAACAATCCGGTCGAAGAGCCCGAGGAATTCGCAGGAGAAGCCCCTGAGCAGCAGTCGGTTGGTGGAGGCAAGTGTCCTTTGACCTATTGCTGTCCTATTCATTCTTTAATTCACCTCCCGCATTGCACATTTATACTTAAGGATTGACTAGCTTTTGTTATCCATGTCCTTGTTTACCTATTTGGGTCAGATTATTACTGCTTAGTTTGATGCTATTGCTCAACTCTAATCAATGAACATGATGTGATTATCTATGATACGCTGTTTTCCCCTTCTTATTTATGATTATATTTGTGACCTTTAAGGGGACTCGAGCGGTTTCTCGAGTGCCTCTCCGTAAGGACCTGTTCAATGGATGACCGCCCGGGAAAACAGTGCAACCATGAGGGTGGAATGGGACGCCCTTAGCTGAATAATTAGAGGAACTGGGGTGTAGTCCGCTTAGCCGTTGTGCCGTCAATGGGGCTCGGTGTATGCGGCTCGCTCTGCCAAGGTTGATTTGTCCCTTGGGGAGGAGTGCGGTACATTTAGGAAACCTAACGGGCGGCTACAGCCTCGGGGAATCTTTGTAAAGGCTACGTAGTGAGACCCTGCCTATTCACCTTGGTAGTGTTTAAGGGTTTGATCAGCCCGAGGCAAGTGGGAATCACGGCTTATGGGTAAAGTGCGCAACCTCTGCAGAGTGTTATGAAACTGATATATCAGTCGTGCTCACGGTTATGAGCGGCCAAGGGAGCTCCAGAGATTAGTGATACTTGATCAGAGACATTTTGGTACAGGTGGCAATGAGATTGATGGTTCTGATTATGATTATGGTGCTGGTAAGTGGTATTCTTTCCGTTTGGAAAGGATACATTGGGCTAATAACTTGGGTTAATGTTAAAACCTGGCTCTCTACTAGTAAGTAATAACCTGACCAACTAAAAGCAACTGCTTGACTTATCCCCACATAAAGCTAGTCCACTACAGCCAAACGGGATGCTTGCTGAGTATGTTGATGTGTACTCACCCTTGCTCTACACACCAATCCCCCCCCCAGGTTGTCAGCATTGCAACCACTGCTCAGGAGAAGATGAAGCTGTGGAAGGAGACTTCCAGGAGTTCCAAGACTACGACGAGTTCTAGGTGTGGGTTAGCGGCAACCCCCAGTCGGCTGCCTGTGAAGGCCGTGTTATCTACGTTTCTTTTCCGCACTTTGATTTATTGTAAGAACTATATGGACGTCTCAGACGTATGATGTAATCGACTATTATTTCCCCTTTTAATACTATTTGAGCACTGTGTGATGATGTCCATGTTATGTAACTGCTGTGTACGTGAATAACTGATCCTGGCACGTACATGGTTCGCATTCGGTTTGCCTTCTAAAACCGGGTGTGACACCTATGCCGCTCACCACTCTTTCAGGTTGTTTCAAATGAATGTGAAGAGTGCTTTCCTCAACAGGCCAATCAAGGAGGAGGTGTATGTGGAACAACCCCCTGGCTTTGAGGATGATAGGTACCCCGACCATGTGTTTAAGCTCTCTAAGGCGCTCTATGGACTTAAGCAAGCCCCAAGAGCATGGTATCAATGCCTTAGAGATTTCTTAATTGCTAATGCTTTCAAGGTTGGGAAAGCCGATCCCACTCTTTTCACTAAGACTTGTGATGGTTATCTTTTTGTGTGCCAAATTTATGTCGATGACATAATATTTGGTTCTACTAACCAAAAGTCTTATGAAGAGTTTAGCAGGGTGATGACTCAAAAGTTTGAGATGTCGATGATGGGCGAGTTGACCTACTTCCTTAGGTTCCAAGTGAAGCAACTCAAGGATGGCACCTTCCTCTCCCAAACGAAGTACACTAAAGACCTTCTCAAGAGGTTTGGGATGAAGGACGCAAAGCCTGCGAAGACAGCGATGGGAACCGACAGGCATGTCGACCTCAACAAAGGAGGTAAGTCCGTTGATCAAAAGGCATACTGGTCTATGATAGGTTCCTTGCTTTATTTATGTTCTAGTAGACCGGACATTATGCTTAGTGTATGCATGTCTGTTAGATTTCAATCTGACCCCAAGGAATGTCACCTTATGGCCGTTAAGCGAATTCTTAGGTATTTAGTTGCTACTCCTTGCTTCGGGATCTGGTATCCAAAGGGGTCTACCTTTGACTTAATTGGATATTCAAACTCCAATTATGCTGGATGCAAGGTTGATAGAAAGAGTACATCAGGGACGTGCCAATTCCTAGGAAGGTCCCTGGTGTCTTGGAGTTCAAAGAAACAAACATCCGTTGCCCTATCCACCGTTGAGGCCGAGTATGTTGCCGCAGGACAGTGTTGCGCGCAACTACTTTGGATGAGGCAAACCCTCAGAGACTTTGGCTACAATCTGAGCAAAGTCCCACTCCTATGTGACAATGAGAGTGCAATCCGCATGGTGGATAATCCTGTTGAACACAGCCGCACTAAGCACATAGACATCCGACATCACTTTCAGAGGGACCACCAGCAAAAGGGAGATATCGAAGTGTACCATGTTAGCACCGAGAACCAGCTAGCCGATATCTTTACCAAGCCATTAGATGAGAAAACCTTTTGCAGACTGCGTAGTGAGCTAAATATCTTAGATTCGCGTAACTTGGATTGATCTATAGCATACATGTGTTCTATGCCTTTGATCATGTTACTTTATACATTTATGTAATTTGTTGCTTATTTATGGTGCTCAAGTTGTGCAAGGGATCCCCAGACCTCACAAGTCCATGTGTGAATGATGCACATATTTAGGGCGAGTTGTGCTACAACTTGACCCTTTGAGACTAATCTGTTTGCTTGAGTATACTTGATGTAGTCTCAAAGGTGCATTGAAAAGGAAAATGGACTTGGACATTGCAAAGACTTCCACTGCACTCCGGTATTGGTGTATTTAATTCCAAGTTCATACTTATGCTCTTATTGCCTTTTTGCTCTTAATTGACAATTTTGGTGAGGCAATGGGGTTAAAGGGCCAAGAATGATCCCGTTTTGGTGCTTAATGCCAAAGGGGGAGAAATTAAGGCCAAAGCAAATGGATCAGCTTACCACTTGTGAATTTTGAAAACAATAGAGTTAGAACTTTTGATTTGTCCAAAATACTCTTATTGCAAAATTTAGTCTCTTATGGGGGAGAATTTTTTATCATGGGAAAAGGGAGAGTTTTTGGCACTTGATCAATTTCACTCTTGATTATCTCTCTTTGTGCCCAAACAAGTGAGTTTGACTTAGAGATAGGAAAATGAATTTGATTTACAAAAATAAACCAAGTGGTGGTAAAGAATGATCCAAATATGTCAAAACTTGTGCAAAGACAATTTTGTTCTCAATTGCATTGATGTTGCACTTCTTTTGGTTGCTTTTGGATGTGTTGGCATAAATCACCAAAAAGGGGGAGATTGAAAGGGAAATGTGCCCTTGGGCAATTTCTATTATGTTTTAGTGATTAAGTGCCCAACACATTTAATTAAGTTCTTATGTGCTAAATGAAGAAAAAAGTGCAAATCAAGACATGAGGTATTTTTCTAGACTTAGTACATTATTTTGAGTACTAACATATTTTGTCTAAGTGCTAGAAACAGGAAAAGAAAGAATTACAAAAGACTTGGCTGTGTGCAGCCAAAGTCTAGCTCGGCCTGGCACACCAGACTGTCCGGTGGTGCACCGGACAGTGTCCGGTGCGCCAGGCTGGTTTCCAGTGAACAGGCCGCTCTCGGAAAAAGTTTGGCGGCGTACGTCTATAATTCACCGGACGGTCCCGTGGTGCACCGGACTGTCCGGTGAGCCAACGGTCGCCAGCGCAACGGTCGGTCGTGCAATCCGCGGGCGACGTGTGGCCCGCACCAACGGTCGACAGGGGGCACCGGACTGTCCGGTGTACACCAGACAGTGTCCGGTGCGCCAACTGGCTCGGAGGTGCAACGGTCATCTGCGCCCAAAAAGGAAGGAGATCGGTACTGGACCGTCTATAGTGACTGTCCGGTGCGCCACTCGAAGAAGGCAAGGATGGCCTTCCTTGTTGGCCTTCAACGGCTCCTAGCTGCCTTAGGGCTATAAAAGGGACCCCTAAGCGCATGGAGGAGCTACCTAAGCTTATAAGAAACATTCTAAGACTCCAAGACTCCAACTTCACGCATTCGATTCTTTGAGATAGTGACTTGAGCTCCATTTGAGTTATGAACTCCGTGCGTTGCGTTTTGAGCTCAAGTTGTGACTTGTGTGCATAGTAGTGCTGCGATTTGTGTCTTGTGTGTGTTGCTCATCCCAACCTTACTCCGTGCTTTCATTGTGATCTTTGTTGTAAGGGCGAGAGACTCCAATCTTGTGGAGATTCCTCGCAAACAGGAATAATCATCTAAAGGAAAAACCGTGGTATTCAAGTTGATCATCGGATCACTTGAAAGGGGTTGAGTGCAACCCTCGTCCATTGGGACGCCACAACGTGGAAGTAGGCAAGTGTTACTTGGCCAAACCACAGGATAAAAATCGCGTGTCTTGTGTTGATCTTTCTGTGATTGTCTTGTCCACAAGAATTCGCTTCTCAACTACTTAGTCACACTAACATTTTTATAACCAAGTTTTGTGGCTATTTAGTGTTGATTTTTATAGGATCACCTAATCACCCCCCCCCCCCCCTCTAGGTGCTCTCAGAAAATAAAGTGGATATGTTTTCTCACAACAAACGAGATGTCAAGCTTCATTACACTAGCCAAATACAATAGAGAGACAATGATTTAAGAGTATCTTAATTGATTCATTGTTATTATATGAATTTTTCTTAACAACAAACTTAAGTCATAATGAGTTAGATTAGATATACATTCACTATATCTAAAGTGACTCATCACCTTTTCCACATAATGGGATTGCACAAGAGTAACTCCATTTCCTCCTTCTCTCAATAGATTTATGTTATGTGTTGGGGGCCTACTTTTACCTAAGGTCCTCAAAACACCTCACCTTCGGATCGAGTGGATGTATTACAGGTACAACACGAAAAGGCAACGAAGCAAACCTTCGTCATAACTCGCAGGAAAGGAAAAGGAAGTCGTTGAGCTTCATCTAGACACTGATACTGCGAAGGAATGAGCCGAAGTGGACAGCTTCGTCACCAAAGACCGTATATCACAAAGTAAAGAAGAAGAAGATCCAAAAGTCTTGATCAACAAGAAAGGAGGAGAAAAGACGATATTGTCCATGTGTAATTTGTAAACCATACTTGTAAACTTCATAGGCATAATATAAATAGGTGAACAGTGCCATGCATAAATTCACCTTCTGAGGGCCCATAGCTTCGTTTAGCTCAGCCTCCGAAGTACCTTTGAGCTATTCCTCGTGTAAAGCTGAAGGTATGCTTGTAATTATATGTTATATTGAGAAGGATGAAATGGTAATGGCCAAGGCATATAAGATGAGTTGCATGTTTAACCCTATGTATATTCTTTTCTTATGTGAATTGTCACGTATTTGCTCTCATGTCTTATCTTCTCCCTTTGAATTATTCTTCAAGGAAGGAGTAATTGAAGGGAGAAGGTTATAATCTTCTAACTTGTGTTGTCTTATTTTTGATGCCATGTAGCAATCAAAAGCTAGTGACCAACATTGGCGGTCACCTCCGGTGATTTCACGACCACGACGAAGAGCATGGCGAGCCATCAAGCTTCATCATCAGAGTTGAAGAAGCTTGTGCATCCTATCACTAGGGCTTGAGCTCGAAGCCCAACAATAAGAAACAAAGAAAAGAGGCCCAAAGAAGGGTGCATCATGTGGGTGTCCAAGGACCCTACATCAAGACCAAGTGGTCTCACGTTCCCATCGCATTCTCCCAAGAGGATCTTCGTCTCAAAGACTACCCACACAGAGATTACATGGTGATCTCATGTGTCATAAAGGGCTTTGTGGTCCACAATGTTTTGGTTGACATAGGTAGTGCAGTAGATATCGTATTTGTGAAGGCTTTCAAACAGATGCAAGAATTAGAGGCAAGATCCATGATTCAACTTACCCTCTCTATGGCTTCGGAGGGCAGCAAGTGTTGGCCCTTGGAAAATTGGCTATGTCAACAACATAAGGATGGAAGAAGTTTTGTTTGAAATTGTAGACATGGACTTTCCATACAATACAATCATTGGAAGAGGAACGCTCAACATCTTCGAAGCAGTTTTGTACTCAGCTTATCTCTGCATGAAGATACTAAGTAATCAAGGAGTATATTAGTGTATGGCAGTCAAGAGGCTGCAAGAAGGGCTGAAGAGACCCTGCAAGAGCCCAAGATTGTGTATAACATTGATGAAGCCGAAGCATAAACCAAAGATTGTCTATTCTTTTCTTATGCGTATTGTCACATATTTGCTCTCACTTCTTACATTCTCCCTTTAAATTATCCTTTAGGGAAGGAGTAATTGAATGGAGAAGGTTACAATCTTCTAACTTGTGTTGCCTTATTTTTGATGCTATGTAGCAATCAAAAGCAAGTGACCAACATTAATAATAACATCAACCTCTGCTAAATCTTTCAATTAAATGTTACTAGACAAAAAAGTTTTTCATTTCCTTAATCACATTAATATTATTTCCAAAAAAATAGTATACCATTCACATACAAACACAAGATCACATTTTTCTCCTCCATCAAATTGGTAATAGACACATTTATTAGATTCATTTACAACAAACCCTACTGTTATCAAAATTTTGCTCAAACTTCTTGTGACACTATTTAGGTGTTTGTTTGAGGCCATACAAAGATTTCAATAATTTATACACCTTTATCTCTTGATCATTTGCTACAAAACCATTAGGTTAATGTATATAGTCTCTTCATTGTTTGTTCCATTTAGGAAAGAGGTCTTAACATCCATCCAATGAACGAGAAGACCATGTGAGGCAATCAAGGCAAACAACACTTGTATGGTCGTCAGATCGACAACTAGTGAGTAGCTATCAAAATAATCTTCGCCTTCTTTCTAGCTATTACTCTTAGCCATAAACCTCACCTTGTACTTCTCAATAGTGCCATCATATCTAAGCTTTTTTTTCTTCGATACCCATTTACATCCCATAGTTTTGCACCCTGTTGTAAGGACGATCAACTACCTCCCAAGTTTCATTAGCCATAATTGAGTCCATCTCACTTTGAATAGCTCCATTCCATCGTTAGCATCAAGAGATGAATGTATCTCTTCTATGACAGGAGATCATCCATAAGGTATATAATGTAGTCTTCACCAAAAGACTTTACAGTCTTATGTACGTTACTCTTTAATGCGGCTATGATATAATTCTCCTTTGGATTTTCCACGTAGGTTTCAATATCAACTTGTGTTACCGGTTCTTACATCTCAGGTAAAATAGATTCATGACTAGAAGTACATGTGTTTTTTATAGGAAATCCACTCTTAAAAATATAGCTTCTCTAGATTTTATAATTATACTAACATTCATGTCATGTACTCCAAAATTTATTAATAAAAATATATAACCCACACTATTAAAAGCATACCAAAAAACATAATCAACAATTTTTGGTCCAAGCTTTTGCTTCTTGTTAATTGGCACACTCACCCTAGCCAAATAAACCCATGTTTATTAGTAAGAGATATTTAATCCCTTCTTCGGCCATTACTCGTATGGTGTAATTTCTTTGTTTTTATGGGCACTTTAATCAGAATATGACATGCTGCCATAATTACTTCACACCAACATTCTTTAGATATTCATGTTGTATATAACATGGTGTTGACCAACTTAGTTAGAGTGTGGTTCTTTCTCTCGGTAATCACATTGGATTGTGGTGAGTATAGTGATACTCACATGAATAATACCACGCTTTGCTCAAATCTCAGAAAACTCATTTGAGAAATATTCTCCATCGTGATTAGACCATAACAATATAATTTTCTACTCAAATTTATTTTCTAACTTAGTTTTATAGATCTTAAAATAATATAATACTTCATATTTTTGATTTTAACAAGTATACATAGTAGAATCTAGTACAATCATCTATGAATATTATGAAGTGTCTTTATCCACCTTTGGTTAACTCGCCATTCATTTCACACAAATCAAAATAGATTAGTTCTAATGATGTAAAGTCCCTCACCGCCAGAGCCTTGTCAATCATGAGAGGTTGCTTCGATTGCGTGCATATGTGCCATTTAGAAGTTAGAACCTTTGACCAAATCAATTTTCTAGATTAAATTCATACCAACTAAGTGTGTCATACGACCAAAAGTTTTATCACATAAGCACAAATGGCAAATATTTGTCTTATTGTCACGTTACATGGTTTACATAATTAAAGTAAGCATCCAATAAATACAAGTGGAACAACCATCTTCTCTCATAGCCTTTACCTATAAAATTTTCGTACTTATATAGTATACTTTTATTAGATTGAAATATAAGTTTGTAGTCATCTCAATATAGCAACAAACCATATGTTGCAAGATATTTTCTAAGGTAAGATTCAGTTCAACCATACTAACACCATGAATAACCACACACACTCCATTCTTCGTCAAAAAAGAGAAAGTTCTTCTAATTTGATAAGAATAAAACAAAGAAATATTAGCACAAAAATGAATTTTATCCCCTATATCAACCCACCAATTAGGTGAATGACAAAATAAAAGAATACAATAAATTAGCATACTCAGATATTCCTCCATCAGCATCCACCATGGTTGCAGATTTCTTGTTTGGCTTCCCTTAGCTTCCTTACACTCCCTAGCATAATGCTCGAACTTGTTACAAGTGAAACAATTACCCTTTTACTTCTTATTCTTAAAAGGAGTGATGTTCTTTTGTTTGATATTTGGTTTAAAATTTTTATGGGAGTTTTGAGGATTTTTCTACACCACATGGGTGCTAGAACTCCCCCTCAATAACTTTCTTGTCACGAACATCTTTAGTACTCGCCATTTCTTCATCATATAAAGAGTCAATGAGATCAACAATGTCAAACTCTTGTCTTTTATGTTTCAGAGAAGCAGCAAAAATTATCTAAGTATGTGGTAGCTTAGCTATAATGCAACCTACCACAAACTTCTCCAGTATAACATAACCAAAATTCTCAAGTTCTTTAACTTGCATATGTATTTTATAACCTTGTTTTACTATATAATGACCATCTATCATTTTGTAGTCATAAAACTGCTCCATGACATACAACTCGTTACTAGCATAAAAAACTATATATTTGGCTTCTAATGCATCCCATATTTTTTACCAATAGACATCGTAATATATACATCAACTATGGAATCCACATGTTCTTTTTGAGCAATATGCAATCCAAGTGTTCTAGATTTGGTAACAAAATAGTAGTGCATAACAATCAACCATAATATATATCTCTGACACCACCTTTTACAATGTGTTCTCTAAAACATTTGATTTTAACATGCTTGCAAAACAAAAAAGCCTATCACATTTTTAGATTATTAGATATTTAGCCAATTTCAATAGCAATTTAATCCTAGAAAAATAATAGATTTATGATATTAGATATGTGGACATGCGATCTAAGCATGACGAGTGTGTAGATAGTACTAATAATATAAATTTCACCTAAAAGTTATTGGACAATGAGCAAAGCAACAAAGATGGATGCACTTGACATGGTATCTGTCAATGTCATTGTTCCGCTTGTACAGTATAGAGAAGTAGCCATACCGATCAGCACTGATCCGTCGCGAAGAAGTTGGCGAAGTGAACAGTCATGTTGTGGATAGTCCACCAAAATGTGATTGTGGGCATTCACCCGATCAGATGGGTGTAGGGATGGCAACGGGTATAAATTCGTCGGGTTCTGCCATCCTAAGCCGGGACCCATGAAAAATATCTATAGTCATTAAAAAACCTCATACCCATAATGTGTTTGAAATTTTGCTTAACACCGTACCCATCGGGTTAGCGGGTACCCACAGGTTACCTACAGGTTTCATCTTCAATATGCTAGTGCTCATAATCAATAATTATCGTAATGATTAATGAGATCATGGTCCAAAATTTATATGATGAACGAGTTCATGATTTGGTATAAAATATATTAGTAGAGAGAATAAAATACAAATAATAAGTTGTATAATCAAGTGACCTTGCACTAAATTATTCATCCACCACATGTATAACGCTAGTAAAAACTCTAATAATAAGCAACCAACACTCTCACCAACTACTTATACAGTCACCATTTGATAAAAAATTAGGAAGTAAACTAGGGAGATAATAAGTTTATTGTTCGTTTATAAAATAAAATGACAATATACACTAAGTTTGGTCGGGTTTAAAAACCCACGGGTTCACGAGTCTGGGTACTGTAGGTAGTACTGGGAATTGGGGTCGGGCCAGGCCGGCCCGGCCTAAGCCCATCATGCTTCGTGTCAAACGGGTTCGAGGCAGGAAAGCCCAAAAACTTTTAGGCCGTGTCGTGCCAGCCTGAAGTGGAAAAACAGTGGCCCAGCCCGGCCCTAAACCATGACGTGTCTTCGTTGGGCCGTGCCGACCTAAGCCCGACTCGTATATTTGACCGCATAATATCAAAATATTATAACCACATAAAGTCCATAGCTTACTAAATTAAAAATATTAAACAATCCTAGCATCATTTGACCACATAAACTCTAAATATCACAACAACATAAAGTCGATATCTTACTAAATTAAAGAAATTAAAAAATTGGGCTTAATTGGACCGTACCGGCCCAAGCCCGGCTCATCTGTGGGCCGTGCTGGGGGCCTGACGGCTAGAATTTGAGGCTCGGCCCAAGCCCGCCTCGGGCCATGCTAGCCCGGCCCATATTATTTCATGTTGGACCGTGTTTTGGGCTCCTGTTTTCGGGTCGTGCTCGTGCTGGCCCAAAAAGCCCAACTCATATTCCCAGCACTAATTGTAGGTACAAGCGCGTACCCATAAACCCGTCGGGTATAGATTTATACCCATTAACAAATATATGAATATAAAATTTAATTCAAACATATATCTTAATGGGGTAAAACCCCATTAGATTTCGAGTTCATTGCCATCCCTACTTGGGTGACACATATCTCAGAGGCACTATTTCAAAATGCTTGTGCTTGCAAGAACAGGAATAGAGGAACTTGGCCAACAATAGAAATATGTGCAAACTAAAATAAAGATGACAAGATAAAACAAGAAACTCTTGTAACTCCATAAGTTACACGATTTTTCGATAACTTATAACCTTCTCGGTGAAAAAACATCATCACACTCCATTGCTTCGGATCGGCGGTGGCGACGCCTGTGTGTGGTATGTCTTTATTCTTTTCTCAACAGTTCAGTTAAGATGATCTAACATTCAGTTAAGATCACGTGTGAAACTAAACCATAGCGTTTATTTTATTTAATTAGATATTAGAATTTAATTATTTATATGGATCAAACCCATAATACAACTAATACTTTTTTATCATTAGAACTGTCCCTATCTCTGGTTGGTTAGCCCTTTAGTTTTCGTTTTGAAGGTAATCCTTGCTGACTGATTCACAACTACTCTAGCTTACCTCACAAGGTCATAGTTAACAATGTAGAATAATGGAGTGGTATATAAGGAATTTTTTTGCGTGACATGTGGGATCAGGGATAAACAAGAGATGAGTATAATTTCTAATAGCACACAAAGAATTGGCTGAAAAATTGTACAAATAATTTTATTTATTTAGTACAAATTGAGGTTTTAGTTCGAATTTTGTTGGTTAGTAGCCAATAGAATAATTTAGTCAAAAAATCTATTATAATTGTTTATAATTATTTTGATAGGTTGGGATTAGATAAAATAATAACTTTGATGGTACAAAATTAAATATAAAATAATAATGAAAAATTCATAACATATTTTTTGTAACGTAAGGTATGATGTTCTTAATCACCTCACAAAATATGACTCAAAATTCAACTTATACATGGAGAAACGAAAAAACAAATCTCAGTTTGAAATTGAACTTGTACCATTATATTTTTATAGGCTAAACTATGCTATTAGCTACTAATCAACAAAATTTGAACTAAATCTTTGTATTGTACATAAGCAAATTAAAAATCAAATTTTGTTAAGAGGTAAAATTGATCCAACTCAAAGGAGCGGTGGGGTAAAATAAACTAAAAATAATTTTAGGAGGGGCCCTGTTTGTTTTGGATTATAATATCTTCGGATTACATAATCCAGCGCAAATAATCCAATAGGTAAACAAACATCTAGATTATGAGTTCAGATTATATAATCTAAAGCGCAGATTATGATAGTCTCACAATCTCCTCAAGAGTAGCTTATTTGAGATTATTTTGGCAAAAGACTCACTACCCATGGTTATGTAAATAGAAACTACAATATATACCATCTGTTGGAAGCCAAAAAAGGCCTCAACGACGGTCCGGCCCTGAGGCCAGACGATCCGCGGTGGTGGCGCGGACGGTCCACGCGTGCGCAGAGACAGTTAGGGTTCCTAGTTTCTCGTGGGATTTGTTACCTAAAACTGTGGGATTGACTTGGAAATCAGTTCGAAGCGGATCCAGACCTCCCCTTTATATAGATGAAGGGCTACGACCGATTGAACCCCCAACAATCGATGAAATCAAATCTATTTCTCATTTTTACCTTACGCATTAGGAGTAGTTCTAGTTTAGCCCTAGTTTAGTATTCCAATCCCCAAATTCTCTGCTTCTCTTTGACTCTACATCGATTAGAGGAGTCTAGGTCGGCCTGCCGAGCCTAGACAACCCTTAGGATCTCTCCTCCCCGACGGGGTCCCTCCGGGAGCGATATTCAGGCGCCGTCGGCGACCTTCGCCGCCCCTACGCACGCGCGGACCGTCCGGCCGTCAGGCAGGGAATGCCAGTGTAACATCCCAGTTTTTACCCCAAGGTTAGAAACCCTAAAACTCCTAACCCCCCCCTTTTCTTTTTATCTCTTAAGGCCCCCACCTCATAAGACTCCTCATTCATCATATGCATACACCATGGTTGTTAGTAGCACCTCACATAGAATATTTTTGACACCCAAGAAACATAGATAAGTTTTTATTCAAAAGAAAAAGGAGATTAAAGAAAAAGAGAAATAGAAAAAGAAAAAGAAAAAAAGAAATCTCTCTCCCCCCTCGGTTGGGCTGGATCCAGTCCACCTCTCCTCCCCGCGGGCTCGCGCCCTCCCCTCCCTCGCGGCCCACACGGCCCATCTCCCGCGCGCCCGCGCTACCCCCCCTCCCCCGCTGACACCCCGACCCCACCCGTCAGCCCGTGCTCCCTCCCTCACGACCGCCCCCTCTCTGGCAGATCGGCGCCGACCACCGCCCGCCCCATCTCCTCGCCATTAACGCGCTCACCAGCTCGGTTGGCACCATGTGCCCCCGCTCACTGTGCTCGAGCCGTCCCTTCACCCCCGCCTGCCTAAGCCGTCCCGTCGCCATTTTGCGCCATCACCATCGTCATGGCGAGCTCGCCGGTGCTCGCCACCCCTCCTCCCTTCCCCCTCCCTGGCCACCTATAAAAAGACAGCCTCGGGCCCCTTGTTCCACCGCACCAGGCCTCAGCCACTCCACCTCCCTCCCTCGGGCCCAATTGAGCTCGACGCCGTCGTCCCTCCCCTCTCCGATGAGCTCCGCCCTCCTCTCTCTAGCGGCTTATGATCAAATTGCTTTAGCTCCTGAGCTCCGCCTCTTTGTCGCAAGCCTAGCACACACCTTCTCGTCGCTTATTGCGCCCAGTAGCCTCGCCGGCGACTTCACCGCCACGAGCGCCCGCCACCCGCCATGGACCGGCCACCCCAGGCATCCACCGACCAAATTGACTCCAGCTCCGTGACCCCCTACCTTCGCTCGTGCTTTGCCACCATCCCGTCCACGCAGAACCGAACCACCAGCGAGGAACCGTCGTAGGGTTCACCGGCGACCGGTTCTCCCCCGCCGCGGACCGCCCTCCTCCTTCCCCCCTGACGTCGTCTCCCCTTTCCCTCTCTGGCGCGTGGGCCCGCGTCCACGGTGTCCGCCGCGCCATCCCCGCTCCTCGTGGGCCGTCTGGGCCCAATTGGCCGCGACGCTGCGCGCCCACGCCCGATCGGGCCAAAATCCCCCCCCGGCCCAGTTAGCTTAGAATTCCTTTTCTTTTTCTTTTTCCCATTTTCATGTATATATTTATATGCTGATATTTTATGCACCAAAAATAGTTTAAATAAATTATAGGGCACAAAAATAATAATGTATAATGATTGGCACACCCCACCAAGTCACCATGATTGATGTATTGTTCCTTATCTGTGTTTGTTAGTGGAAGAGGGATCCGATCCTCCTGAATTTGTAGCTCCGGAAGAAGGGCAGGAACCTGACCCCTCTGAGATAAATCTTTTGTGCCAGGAAAGCTTCGACGAAGGCAAGTCCATCCTTCCCTTGATGCATAAATTACCTATTATCTCTACCACTACCTAAGCCGGGATTAAGGGATGGAATAATTGCATTGTGAGCAGAGAGATAGCCTGCATTAACAAACATCTTTTGAGCACAAAATATGGGATGGGAAATGGGGGCAGTGGTTTTTACCAAACGATGTTTTCAAAAAATGTGCGATGAAGGGTGTTCACCCTCATCACCTGGTGAGTGGGATGATCAAGGACTCCCTGTTTCGGGGAGGGCCTAAGGTGATGGCTCAGCTGGTTTAGGTGTGAGCAGAAGGTCTATCCCCTCATATAAGGACCGGTTTGTCATCCTTCACTACCTGTACTCATGAAAAGTACAACCACTCGAGGTTGTATGGGTAGTCACTCAATCTGAACTCGTACGGTCCAACCCTAGGGTTATGAAGGCTGGGGAGCACCGGGAGGATAAGGAGGGGGAATGTTTTGTCCGGTTTGGACATGGCGGTGGCCTGACTCCTTCCGGTATAACCGTTAAGGTTAGGACGTGCGAGGAAGGAAAGAGATTCAGATTCGGATCTCATTGGCCATGAGACCACAGAGCCGGACTAGTGGGTAAAGTGTGCCCCTCTGCGCAGAGTTCAAACCTATTCGAATAGTCTGTGTCCACTGGAATGGATGAGTCTAGTGTGGTATGACAATTAGTATTTTACAACCTATGTGAACAAGGAAATGTGTGAGTGTGTCTTTGGAAAAGGAAGTGATGCCACGGGAGCAGGAAGCTCAGTGGTGGTTGAGCAATGTGTTAATTCTATTTCTTCGGGGAAAACCCTAAAAAGTACTGCCTTTCTCTGAGAAAAAGAAGAGTGACTTCAACTCCACCATATAAAGCATGTATGATATAGGTCCCCTTCTCTTTACAGGAGCGGGGTGGGCTTGCGGAATACCTAGTGTATTCATCCAGATTTATTTATGTTTTTTAGCAGTTGAAGACTTCTTTTCTGCTATGCTTGATTGAGGGGGCTGTGTCTGCACCCAGTTCTGCCTGTGGCTTGGGCTACTTTATCTTCTACTGCGCTTTGTATTTCTAGCTCTCTCGAGCTTGTACTCTGGTATTGTAATAACATTTATTCGGACTATATACTATTTAAAGTAAGGAATGTGGTTACTAGCCTCCTGGGACTAGTAATTGTATCACATTTGAGTCCCAAAGGATTGGGGCGCTTCAGCCAGCCCCTGTACCAGGTCACGGATCGTCCGGCCCCTGGTCGTGGACCATCCGCGCCTCTGCAGAGGGCACCGCCACTGGCTCTCACGCAGTGTTTGGCGCCCGAAAAGGTGTCAACATACTTTTTGGCGACTCCGCTGGGGACTAGGTGTCTAGACTTGCTAAAAATCGGCCCATAGATGGCCGGTTCTAAGGATCACACCAAGATCTCCACCACCAACATCATCAAGCCGGCCATGGAGGCGCTCCCGGCTAATGACCAAAGACCCTTTGAAGACCTCGTAATGCGTGATGAGAAGGAGGTGATGCGGCAATAGAACGAACAACGCAACAAGGAAGAGATGGAACTGCTGCATAAACTCTCTGAACTGCGCAAGGAGGCGGCGGAAAAGTACTTGTCACAATTCACGGTGGATCGCCACTAGAAGATCATCCGTCAAGGGGAGATCGATATGGAATCTCTCCTGCCTCCACTTCAGGGTCCCGCTGTAAATACTCCAGATCTATCTCTTACGACTTTCATGGATCAACGAGGAGATCAGTTAAAGCAATATGTAGATGAATCTATTAAAATGCATCTACGTGCACACGAGAAATCAGCTGCTCCTAGCTTTCCATCGCAAGAGTCTAATACAGAGCCACCAGCGTCAAACACATCGGCTATAAACGGGTCACCCTTGACCTAGCCATCATATGGTATGCCGATGCACACTTTCGTGTCACCATCACAGCCGCAACCACTAGGCACGCGGCAGGTACTGGACGCGACCGGACCGTCCGAGCATCATCTCAGACAGCTCGGTTATACCATGGACCGTCCGGTGTATTTCACCGGACCGTCCTGTGACGGAACCTCCCAAGTCATTAGGCCCACCTACAGTTGTCCTTGTCCAACGGACCTTAGACAACCCTATAGATGCCCCTGAATCACTTGACAAGTTCGGTATATACTTTTCTCGCCTTTCCCAAGAGCGTTTTACCCGTCACGCAGACATTACAGAACATCGGAGATACAGAAATGCGGAAGCGATTACATAACTTACATTTATTTGAAAGTAAGATAAAGTTAGTTATTACAGACCAGCAAGTAAACACGAGTGCAGAGTACTTATTATTACAATACCAAGGGAGGTAAAAACTCCTCCGATAAGTTTTTACATAAAAGGTTTTATGGAGGACTAGGTCCTCCCGCAGCTTCATTCTTGCTTTTCTTCATTTGACACCACCTTGGAACAAAAGCAACAAAAATTTGTTGATTCCTCACCTAAAAACAATAGGGAATAAAACCCTATGGAATTACTCAGCAAGTCTTACCCGACTAAAGAAAAGACTCTCAAGGGTATGCTGGTTATAAGGGAGTCAAGGTAAGGTTTCTCAATGATCAAAGACTCTGTTTTGCATAAATGCTTACTAAAAGTGGATCCTTAAAAACCCAATTTTATTGTCAAGTTAGGTAAAATTACCTACATCTAGAGTTCTTTCTAACCTAGTTCAATCACTTAACCTGTACTAGCCAATTTCTTAACAAGTCCTTCATCTTTACTCGAGTTCTACGTATAGGGCAGTGACCAAGTCTTCATAACCGCGAAGGTACGGCGATCCGAATCGATTATACTCAGCTGAGGATCTCCAGTCACACGACATATGTAGCACTTAACCCTTGCATATGTCAACCCGCCACCGGGGTTCTTAAGACCAGATCAGGTTCACGCGAACCGAGAGCATAGATACACCACCGTCCAGCCTCTTGCCACGGAGGGTACACGCTACTCTCGCCACCGCTCCACTCCCATTCCGTGTTATCTTATTCTAGCCTTAGTCTGCCCGAGGCAAGGCTTACCCATGACGAGGCATGTGACCAGTTAAAGGGTCCTCGATCATCAAGCCTACATCGACACGGTCCTTAATCGACTCAGACGGAGACACTACACCGAGACTCTGTTCTCGTGCAAGTCACCCGCCCGGTCTCAGCTTAATCATTTAAAACCCAAAGTTTGGTACCTGGCAGAGGTACATCTTTTCCGATGTTGAACCCATCACAGCCATGATGGATCCGCCATCAAGTTTTATTTTCAAAAACATCCTTCCCACTTTGCCAATCATCTTTTCTAAAACAAAACCGTTTGTTTTGCTAGAGCAATACTAAGCATAGTAAAAACCTTTTGTAAAAGCAGGGTTTCAAGGAAGGTAATCAAGTTCAAGGAAGGTAATGCAGGAATTGTTTAAGCATTCAACTCCTATCACCTAATGCATTAATCAAGTGAGAAAGATTTTAAAAACATCAAGGAGGGTGGCAAATGCACCGGGGCTTGCCTTCGTTGATAGGTGAGTCAGGCTCGGACCCGCAGATATCAAGGTAGAAACAGTTTCCTGCCTGAGATTCCGAAGGTGGTGGTGGTGTCTTCTCTTCAGTTACTTCGACTTCTTCGTTTTCTAAACATTACCATATATATATGTGTATATAAGAATGAATGCCATGTAATGCTCATGAGAGTGCAAAGATAATAAGAATTTATTATCTAAGGTTCTTGAATACAATTTTCCTTCACAGAACTCCGAGAACTTAGGGTTTCCGGAGTCAGTAAAGGAATTCAAAGGGCAGGGGTGGGGGTTGTGGGTTCTAATTAGCAAATAAGGTTCAAATCCAACCAAACTCTACCCAAGGCTTCTAAATAATGTTTTGAGTTCATATAAAAAGTTTGGGAATTTTTGGAATTAGTATCTATTTTCTAAAAATCCAGAACTATTATTTTAAGCTATTTTAAATACTCCAAAATTCTCTACTTATCCTAAAAATCATAAAACTATTTTTATTAAATTCTATGGAAAATTAGGAATCTAACAAAATTGGTTTGGCATTTTTAACATTTTTCTACAATTTTCTAGAATTGTTTTAACTCTCGTAGAAAAAGAAAAGGAAAAGACAGTGAATAGTGCTGGGCTTAATTCAAACTAGGCGACCCAACAACGGGTGAAAGCGCGCCCGCGCCCGCGCGCGATAGTGACTTTGCGAAAAAGCCCTCGACTTAACGGCTAACCCGAAATGGGTTCATTTACTATTGCACTGAGTCGCTGACGGTTTGCAGAAAAGACCTCCACGTTCTATTCCTTCACCGCGCCAAGTCCTCGACGGCGTCGAGCGGGCCGAGCTCCGGCGAGCGCGTAGACCGGCCGGAGGAGGCCAAGACCGGTGCTCCCGAGCAGTGGACATAGGATTGAACCATTCCTGATCACTTCCCCTAACTTAATTTCAGAAATGGTGATCCAATTCGCTCTGGCCGCGGTGACCGAGGGTGTTGCGGACAGATGAACGTGTTCTCGGTGATTGGTGGCAATTTAGTTCAATCAAATGGGTCGACGAGCATCACAAGCACCTAAGGTCACACAAACACAAGGGCAGCAGGGATGAACTAACCTGTATCGCGCTGGCCACGGCGAGGTGCTCTTCGCGGTGTCTCAGAACAGATTTGGGGGAAACTTAAAATTGGCGCTCACGATTGCAAGATTGGGGGCGATACTAGATGGTGGGGTGTGTGATGATGTTGCGAAGCTGACCGCGGGCTAAATTTATACTAAGCGGAAGCGGTGGCCAGGAATTGGGACGATGACGCGCGACGGTCGGAGGGACAAGGAGTAACTGGCGCGCGTAAACTCGTGTCTACCGTCGTGGCGACCTCACCGGCAATGATTAGATGGCTATAGAGAGTCATGGCGACGCAACAGAGGTGCTCAATTGCGTGGCGCAAGACCGGAAGGCGGCTGACGCCGGTGAGCTTATCAGCTCAAGCCGCAAAGCACGGGGGGTACGGCGGTGAGTCACCGGAGTCATCCTCAGGCGAAGAGCTATTAGCTGGCAAGCTTATCGGGTCACCAGTGGCGTAAATCTGAACGGCGGCGGTGTGAATCGCGACGGAGATTGGTCGTCGGCGGTGAGACCGTCGCGCTGTTGTTATGATCCATTTGGAACACTGTACCATCGCGAACTCCCATCAGAGCACCTGACAGCCAATGTTTGGGCTAAATTTTCTCTCAAATTTCCATGGCAACATGTCCAAATCTTTGCAGCAAAGTTGTGGAGCCACATACCAGCTACAATATTGTCATAGCAATCCTAAGCAAATTCTTGCTTGATCATGCCAATATTCATGCCCAAAGTCTCTGCGATTGCTCTGTCAGTCTGAAATTCAGACTTTATCAATCTGACAGCCAGACTTTAGACATGATTATCTCTAATATCTTCTCAACAACTATGCTTACACCCCTAAGCAAAGTTGTTCTCCTTTGATAGGTCTACAAATCTGATGTGGTGACCTAGGGCAAAAACCCTAGAATTTGAAAGTTACAAGGGCTCAAAGTTGTGCTCATAACACTGATTTCAGACTTAGGCAATATGGAGGTCAAGTGGTACTTTTTGCAAATAAACCCAAAACTTAGGGTTTCACTTGCAAATCCCTAATTTTGTGAACCATATGACTTGATATGCTTTAACATACTAGTTTTCACACTTTAGTCCAAATGTGCACTATTTTTGCACATAGGCCCCTAGGGTTTGGATTTAGGGTTTTCCAGGGTTCCAATTAGGGTTTTTGGTATCCCAGGGGTACAAATGTAATTCAAGTTCATTCTTGGGAGCATTTTATGACTATTCCACTAAAGCTTTTGGGTTTTCTCAATTTGGGTCATGTTTTACCCCCTTAATCCCTATTTAGGGTTAAGTATCCTATTCCAGGGTTCTATTTGCAAAACACCAAAACAATACAACTTGTTTGAAATTTTTACCTAGTGAATGCACTCTAGGTGTGTCAAACATATGCAATGCCAATGTTTATGATGTCATGCTCAAGTTTTAGTTACAGTAACACCAGGGGTGTTACATCCTTTCCCCCATAAAAGAATCTCGTCCCGAGATTAAAAATCCTAGGGTAAGTAATGGAAAAGGAAATGCTTCACATTTTTATTTCCTTATTTTTGGTACAAGGCAGGGGTGGGTTTGGGACTCATTCCTTTATTACAACAATGTTGTATACTTTACAAATTACAAGAGGCTAAAAAGCCCAGGAAATTCTTATCTAAAAAGTCTTGAGTTTCCCATGTAGCCTCATCTTCGGAATGTTGGTTCCACTGTATCTTGTAAAACTTGAGAGTTTTTCTCCAGGTAATCATGTCCTTTTGATCCAAGACTCGAATGGGATGTTCAGAATATGTCAAGTCTAGTTCAAGGACAACATCTGTTACTTCAATAGTCCGATTTGGAACCCGAAGACACTTCTTTAACTGAGACACATGGAACACATTATGCACAGCAGACAAGGTTTCGAGTAATTGGAGCCAGTATGCCACTGGTCCACATTGCTCAAGTATAGGGAATGGACCAATGTACCGGGGTGCAAGCTTTCCTTTAACCCCGAAACGCGATACGCCCTTCATTGGAGAAATTTTCAAGTAGACATAATCTCCTACTAGAAAGTATAAGGGTTGTCGTCGCCGGTCTGCATAATTATTTTGACGGGTTTGAGCTTTCTTCATATTATGAATTATTTTCTGAACCTTTTCTTCGGTTTCTTTCACCATATCAGGCCGGAAGAAGGACCTTTCACCAAGTTTAGACCAATTTAGCGGAGTACGACATCGTCGTCCATATAAAACTTCAAAGGGTGCCATCTTGATGCTTTCTTGATAGCTATTATTATATGAGAATTCCGCTAATGGCAAACATTCATCCCATTTCTGTGAGAAGTCCAGCACACATGCCCGCAGCATATCTTCCAGTATCTGATTTACCCTCTCAGTCTGCCCACTGGTTTGAGGGTGATAGGCCGAACTGTGGAGCAATTTAGTACCCAGGGATTTATGAAGTTCTTCCCAAAATTTGGATACGAATTGAGGTCCACGATCTGACACTATAGTCTTCGGAATACCGTGCAAACTGAGAATACGAGCAATATACAGTTCTGCATATGCTATGACTGGATATTTTACTTTGACTGGGAGAAAATGGGCAATCTTGGTAAGTCGATCAATGATAACCCAAATGGAGTCAAAGCCCTTAATTGTTATGGGTAATCCCACAATGAAGTCCATACTTATGTCTTCCCATTTCCATGTGGGTATTGGTAGCGACTATAATGGACTAGCATCTTTTAGGTGTATGGCCTTGACACGTCTGCACGTGTCACATCTAGCCACATAGCGTGCAATCTTGATCTTCATTTTCGTCTACCAATAATGTTGTTTCAAATCTTGATACATCTTAGTGCTTCCGGGATGAATAGAATAGCGACTAAGATGTGCCTCATCAAGAATTTGCTGGCGGACTTCTTCATTCTTCGGCACAACTATGCGGTTTTTGAACCATACCACACCTTGATTATCTTCTCGGAAGCAATTGGCTTTTCCAGCCTTTATCTTTTCACGTATGTGTTTCATACCCTCATCATTTTTCTGTGCGTCAATTATCCTTTGTAAGATGACTGACTCCAGCTTTAAGTGATTTGAAGTCCCATGTTGAATCATTCCCAGGTTCAAATTCTCCATCTCCTGGCATAATGTAATGTCAGAAGTCCTCATTGTTAGACAATGGCAGGAAGCCTTGCGACTGAGTGCATCTGCCACTACATTAGCTTTAGTCAGGTGGTAATGGATCTCCAATTCATAATCCTTGATTAGCTCGAGCCATCTTCTTTGTCTCATATTGAGTTCAGACTGGGTAAAGATATATTTCAATCTTTTGTGGTCTGTATAAATATGACAGACATTTCCCAGTAGATAATGACGCCAGATCTTCAGAGCATGAAACACTGCAGCTAGCTCCAGATCATGAGTAGGATAATGCTCCTCATGCCGGCGTAACTGCCTTGAAGCATACGCAATTACTCGGCCTTCTTGCATTAATACGCAGCCGAGACCACTGCCAGATGCGTCACATCAAATGGCTTGTTAATATTCGGTTGAGCCAATACCGAAGCAGTGGTTAATAATGTCTTCAATTTCTCAAAAGCTTCATTACAGTTTGAAGACCAATTGAATTTAGTATCATTCTTCAATAAACTTGTGATTGGTTTCACAAGCTTAGAAAAATCTGGTATAAATCGACGGTAATAACCAGCTAGTCCAAGGAAACTTCGGACTTGGTTAACAGTGGTTGGGGGTTTCCACTCCAAAATGTCCTTAACTTTGTTGGGATCCACCCCAATCCCCCTGGCAGATAAAACATGTCCCAGAAATTGAATTTCTTCCAGCCAAAATGCACACTTACTGAACTTGGCATATAATTGATGTTCTCTCAAGCGCGTTAATATGACCCGTAAATGTTGAGCATGCTCCTCTTCATTCTTTGAATATATCAAAATATCATCTATGAAGGCCACCACAAATTTGTCCAACTCGGGTATGAATACCGAGTTCATCAGATAAGTGAAGTGGGCAAGAGCATTCGTCGGTCCGAAAGACATTACCAGATATTCAAATAATCCGTACCGCGTAGTGAATGCGGTCTTTGGTATATCCTCGGGCCGAATACGGATCTAATGATAGCCCGATCTGAGATCAATCTTGGAGAATACCCTCGCTCCAGTCAGTTGATCAAATAGAATGTCAATTCATGGAAGAGGGTACTTGTTCTTGATAGTGACCTCATTCAGGGGTCGATAATCCACACACATCCATAAAGTTTGATCCTTCTTCTTGACGAATATGGCCGGACAACCCCATGGTGATGAGCTTGGCCGGATGAATTCTTTCGATAGTAGATCTTGTAACTGAACCTTCAGTTCTGCCAGCTCATTTGGAGGCATGCGGTACGATCTTCTAGAAATGGGAGCCGTACTGGGCTTCAATTCAATTACAAACTCTACATCTCGCTCGGGTGGCAATCCAGGCAAATCCTCTGGAAAAACATCTGGGAACTCGCATACTACCGGAATATCCTTGACCTCCGGTATAATGGCTTCATAAACTCTGCCAGTAATTTTGGTTGGAATGGGGATGGACAAGAGAATTTCTTCTTGATTATGACTCAACCTAATGGTTCTCTGATCAGTGTTGAGGGTTGCTTTATGTCGGGCCAACCAATTCATGCCCAAAATCACATCTATGTCTTGGCCTTTCAGAACTATCATATTAGTAGGGAAGTCCCGTCCGGCCAATGTTACGGGCACTTGATAGGCCACTTCTCTAGTAAAGATTTGTCCCCCAGGTGACTGAATTTTAAACCCCTCTTTTGATTCATGGTATGAAATGCAATGTTGCTCCACAAATTTCTTGCTGATGAATGTATGGGAAGCACCAGAATCAAAGAGAATAATTGCGGGATGATTGGCCACAAGGAACGTACCCATCATTACCGGTTCACTGTCCGGTGTAGTGGCCACTTGCGTATAATATATGCGTCCCGTCTTCTTTGTATTTTTGCCCATAGTATTTCCCTTGGCTTGAGATGAATTCCCATATCCTTGTGGATTGTTTGACTTGTTCTGCTTCGGATAAGGGCAATCCTTGATAAAGTGCCTAGATTTTCCGTAATTGAAGCATCCTGTCGATGAATTGGGAAGAGCAGGGAATCGAGTGCCAGGGGCACCCGGCTGACTTGTTGTTGTAGGGGCAGTGTTGGGACGGATGAACACTGGTTGCTTAAATGGGAAGGAGGGTGGACATGGTGAAGAACGACCCTGATTAAAAGGCCGGATAACAAACTGTTGCCTTTTCTCAGGGCCCTAAGTAGGCTTGTTTCCTCCACTCCCCTTGACCTTTCCAGAACTTACATATTTAGATTCGACTTCTAGCGTTGTGCTGACAGCCCTTCCATAAGTAAGGTCGATGCAAGTAGCCATCTTCCTTTGCATTCTATCATTCAGTCCTCGCATGAAACAATTCTTCTTCTTCAGATTGGTGTTAACTTGGTTGATTGCATACTGTGACAAATAATTAAATTTATTGAGATACTGATTAATAGTATCCCCTCCTTACTTCAGCTTCATAAATTCTTCTTGTTTCATGTGAAGTACACCTTCTGGTATGTAATGTTCGCGGAAGGCCAGCTTAAATTCTTCCCATGTTATCTGATGATTGGCCGGCACAACGGCCACAAAGTTTCCCCACCAGGTGCTGGCAGGGCCACGCAGTTGCTGGGCTACAAACAAGGGCTTCTGGGTTTCAGAACATCGCAGAAGTCCAAACTTTTGCTCGATGACACGGATCCATTCATCTGCCTCTAAAGGGTCCTTGGCCTTGACAAACAGCGGTGGACGTGTTTTGGAGAAGTCTAAATAAGATGTCTCATGGGGCCCTTGCGGATAGCCCTGTCCGCCTTGTTGTTGAAATTGTTGACCCGCCATTTCCCGTAGGAAACAGGTATTATCCGCTGTCGCGTTTACCAAGGCGGCGATAGCCTCGGCAAGTGTGGGAGGAACAGGAGGTGGATTCAGGGTGGACTCCCTCCTACTGGAGATTCCGGCTGCATCCTGTGATCGGGTCTTGGACGGCATCTGTGGCAACAAACATTTGGAAACAAATATAATATGCCAAAGAAAAACCATCCATTTTACATTACTAAAAAGAGTAATGTTACAGACTCGAATTTTTACAACAGGAGTACAGTACCCATTATACAATAACACTACTAATTCTACAACTATATTATTCCTACTTCCTATCACTCTTAGTAGCCTCACTGTCGGGCGTAGGAGACCATTCGTCGACCAACTTCATGGAGGGAGGGGGCCTGAAAAGGTCCAATTCGCCACCAAAAGCTTCTCTCGCTACATGAGAAGGTCCGGCTTCTGTCCCGACAGGATTTGCAGGTACGCTGGGGTGCAATTGTGAATACAGTACATGAACTTCTTCATGTAGGGTATTGCAACATGCCTGCAGATTATCAATAGCTGAGCTAAGTTCTTCGACTCGGGCTCGAGCCTTTGCCTCCTTAGCCCAAGTAAGCGAACGAGACTGAACCGCCCAATCGAGCGCTAAATCTCGATCAGCAAGCTGATCTTGCAGGCGGCGGATATGGCTTCTCAATTCATTTATTCTGTCGCCAATCGTGACCCATATGTTAGTCCTGCGTCGAAGTTCTGCTTGAAGCTGATTCACTTGGGCTTCAAGATCCCCGATCGGATTGTTACTCCCACTACTACTGTCCTCATGTCTAGGAGCGAGTTGATGACGGGGTACACCAATTGGGCCAGTTGACTTGCGCGCGGTTTTCCTTGTGCGCGGCGGCATTTTTCTAAGGGGGAAATTTTATTAGTATAGTTCTTAGCATGATGCATGTGTAATTACAAAATCAACCTTAGTTGATTCACTCCTTCTATACATTGCACTCTTCCTATCTGGTCTTTTAAGATAAACTCTTCAGAATTACTTAGATAAGAAAGAAAGAAATTTTCTAGATAAGTTGGTTAGAAAAATTCTTTTGAAGATGCCTCATAATATCTGCATAGAAGGGCTTCGCTCTGATACCAGCTGTGACGGAACCTCCCAAGTCATTAGGCCCACCTACAGTTGTCCTTGTCCAACGGACCTTAAACAACCCTGTAGATGCCCCTGAATCACTTGACAAGTTTGGTATCTACTTTTCTCGCCTTTCCCAAGAGCGTTTTACCCGTCACGCAGACATTACAGAACATCGGAGATACAGAAATGCGGAAGCGATTACATAACTTACATTTATTTGAAAGTAAGATAAAGTTAGTTATTACACACCAGCAAGTAAACACGAGTGCAGAGTACTTATTATTACAATACCAAGGGAGGTAAAAACTCATCCGGATAAGTTTTTACATAAAAGGTTTTATGGAGGACTAGGTCCTCCCGCAACTTCATTCTTGCTTTTCTTCATTTGACACCACCTTGGAACAAAAGCAACAAAAATTTGTTGATTCCTCACCTAAAAACAATAGGGAATAAAACCCTATGGAATTACTCAGCAAGTCTTACCCGACTAAAGAAAAGACTCTCAAGGGTATGCTGGTTATAAGGGAGTCAAGGTAAGGTTTCTCAATGATCAAAGACTCTGTTTTGCATAAATGCTTACTAAAAGTGGATCCTTAAAAACCCAATTTTATTGTCAAGTTAGGTAAAATTACCTACATCTAGAGTTCTTTCTAACCTAGTTCAATCACTTAACCTGTACTAGCCCATTTCTTAACAAGTTCTTCATCTTTACTGGAGTTCTACGTGTAGGGCAGTGACCAAGTCTTCATAACCGCGAAGGTACGACGATCCGAATCGATTATACTCAGCTCAGGATCTCCAGTCTCACAACATATGTAGCACTTAACCCTTGCATATGTCAACCCGCCACCAGGGTTCTTAAGACCATATCAGGTTCACGCAAACCGAGAGCACAGATAGACCACCGTCCAGCCACTTGCCACGGAGGGTACACGCTACTCTCGCCACCGCTCCACGCCCATTCCGTGTTATCTTATTCTGACCTTAGTCTGCCCGAGGCAAGGCTTACCCATGACGAGGCATGTGACCAGTTAAAGGGTCCTCGGTCATCAAGCCTACATTGACACGGTCCTTAATCGACTTAGACGGAGACACTACACCGAGACTCCCTTCTCGTGCAAGTCACTCGCCCGGTCTCAGCTTAATCATTTAAAACCCAAAGTTTGGTACCTGGCAGAGGTACATCTTTTCCGATGTTGAACCCATCACGGCCATGATGGATCCACCATCAAGTTTTATTTTCAAAAACATCCTTCCCACTTTGCCAATCATCTTTTGTAAAACAAAACCTTTTGTTTTGCTAGAGCAATACTAAGCGTAGTAAAAACCTTTTGTAAAAGCAGGGTTTCAAGGAAGGTAATCAAGTTCAAGGAAGGTAATGCAGGAATTGTTTAAGCATTCAACTCCTATCACCTAATGCATTAATCAAGTGAGAAAGATTTTAAAAACATCAAGGAGGGTGGCAAATGCACCGGGGCTTGCCTTCATTGATAGGTGAGTCAGGCTCGGACCCGCAGATATCAAGGTAGAAACAGTTTCCTGCCTGAGATTCCGAAGGTGGTGGTGGTGTCTTCTCTTCAGTTACTTCGACTTCTTCTTCGTTTTCTAAACATTACCATATATGTGTATATAAGAATGAATGCCATGTAATGCTCATGAGAGTGCAAAGATAATAAGAATTTATTATCTAAGGTTCTTGAATACAATTTTCCTTCACGGAACTCCGAGAACTTAGGGTTTCCAGAGTCAATAAAGGAATTCAAAGGGCAGGGGTGGGGGTTGTGGGTTCTAATTAGCAAACAAGGTTCAAATCCAACCAAACTCTACCTAAGGCTTCTAAATAATGTTTTGAGTTCATATAAAAAGTTTGGGAATTTTTGGAATTAGTATCTATTTTCTAAAAATCCAGAACTAATATTTTAAGCTATTTTAAATACTCCAAAATTCCCTACTTATCCTAAAAAATCATAAAACTATTTTTATTAAATTCTATGGAAAATTAGGAATCTAACAAAATTGGTTTGGCATTTTTAACTTTTTTCTACAATTTTCTAGAATTGTTTTAACTCTGGTAGAAAAAGAAAAAGAAAAGACAGTGAATAGTGCTGGGCTTAATTCAAACTAGGCGGCCCAACAACGGGTGAAAACGGGCCCGCGCCCGCGCGCGATAGTGACTTTGCGAAAAAGCCCTCGACTTAACGGCTAACCCGAAATGGGTTCATTTACTATTGCACTGAGTCGCTGACGGTTTGCAGAAAAGACCTCCACGTTCTATTCCTTCACCGCGCCAAGTCCTCGACGGCGTCGAGCGGGCCGAGCTCCGGCGAGCGCGTAGACCGGCCGGAGGAGGCCAAGACCGGTGCTCCCGAGCAGTGGACATAGGATTGAACCATTCCTGATCACTTCCCCTAACTTAATTTCAGAAATGGTGATCCAATTCGCTCTGGCCGCGGTGACCGAGGGTGTTGCGGACAGATGAACGTGTTCTCGGTGATTGGTGGCAATTTAGTTCAATCAAATGGGTCGACGAGCATCACAAGCACCTAAGGTCACACAAACACAAGGGCAGCAGGGATGAACTAACCTGTATCGCGCTGGCCACGGCGAGGTGCTCTTCGCGGTGTCTCAGAACAGATTTGGGGGAAACTTAAAATTGGCGCTCACGATTGCAAGATTGGGGGCGATACTAGATGGTGGGGTGTGTGATGATGTTGCGGAGCTGACCGCGGGCTAAATTTATACTAAGCGGAAGCGGTGGCCAGGAATTGGGACGATGACGCGCGACGGTCGGAGGGACAAGGAGTAACTGGCGCGCGTAAACTCGTGTCTACCGTCGTGGCGACCTCACCGGCAATGATTAGATGGCTATAGAGAGTCATGGCGACGCAACAGAGGTGCTCAATTGCGTGGCGCAAGACCGGAAGGCGGCTGACGCCGGTGAGCTTATCAGCTCAAGCCGCAAAGCACGGGGGGTACGGCGGTGAGTCACCGGAGTCATCCTCAGGCGAAGAGCTATTAGCTGGCAAGCTTATCGGGTCACCAGTGGCGTAAATCTGAACGGCGGCGGTGTGAATCGCGACGGAGATTGGTCGTCGGCGGTGAGACCGTCGCGCTGTTGTTATGATCCATTTGGAACACTGTACCATCGCGAACTCCCATCAGAGCACCTGACAGCCAATGTTTGGGCTAAATTTTCTCTCAAATTTCCATGGCAACATGTCCAAATCTTTGCAGCAAAGTTGTGGAGCCACATACCAGCTACAATATTGTCATAGCAATCCTAAGCAAATTCTTGCTTGATCATGCCAATATTCATGCCCAAAGTCTCTGCGATTGCTCTGTCAGTCTGAAATTCAGACTTTATCAATCTGACAGCCAGACTTTAGACATGATTATCTCTAATATCTTCTCAACAACTATGCTTACACCCCTAAGCAAAGTTGTTCTCCTTTGATAGGTCTACAAATCTGATGTGGTGACCTAGGGCAAAAACCCTAGAATTTGAAAGTTACAAGGGCTCAAAGTTGTGCTCATAACACTGATTTCAGACTTAGGCAATATAGAGGTCAAGTGGTACTTTTTGCAAATAAACCCAAAACTTAGGGTTTCACTTGCAAATCCCTAATTTTGTGAACCATATGACTTGATATGCTTTAACATACTAGTTTTCACACTTTAGTCCAAATGTGCACTATTTTTGCACATAGGCCCCTAGGGTTTGGATTTAGGGTTTTCCAGGGTTCCAATTAGGGTTTTTGGTATCCCAGGGGTACAAATGTAATTCAAGTTCATTCTTGGGAGCATTTTATGACTATTCCACTAAAGCTTTTGGGTTTTCTCAATTTGGGTCATGTTTTACCCCCTTAATCCCTATTTAGGGTTAAGTATCCTATTCCAGGGTTCTATTTGCAAAACACCAAAACAATACAACTTGTTTGAAATTTTTACCTAGTGAATGCACTCTAGGTGTGTCAAACATATGCAATGCCAATGTTTATGATGTCATGCTCAAGTTTTAGTTACAGTAACACCAGGGGTGTTACACGTCCGACCCGATGCAGGCCCGCACACAAAACGCTCAGGTCGCACCGTACATGGCTAGACCATCAGGGTACAACCCCGAACAATTCGGACCCATCACGGACCGTCCGGTGCATCACGCCGGACCGTTCGAATATGTTGCGGATCGTCCGCCATCTTACGTCGGACCGTCTGGATATGGCATGAACCGGCCGACGTATTACGCCGGACCATCCGACTCTACACGAGTCCACGGCGCAGACTGCCCAAGTCGCGCCATATATGACCGATCCGTCCGGGTACAGCCTTGGACCATTCGACCCGATCGCGGACCGTCCAGTCCTTTACGACAGATGGTCTAGGTATGAGACTACCCACGTAGCACCATATACGGCTGGACAATCCGGATATACCTTTAGACCATTTGGCCAGGTCGCGGACCATCCGGCCTCTTACGCTGGACCGTCCGGATATGCGTACGCAAAGCTGAGAGCTGCGCAATACGCACAGTTTCCACATTCATCGTAGCAACATTATGGTGCCCCACCAGCAACACATTATAATCATACCATACCACCTCATGGACATAGGGCTGAATACTGTTCAGCCACAAGAGAGACTGAGAGGTATAGGGCAAGAGCTGGTGACATTAATAGGACACCTGACACACATCTCAAACATCCCTGGGAGGAAAGTCGACAGAGTGATGTCAGGCAACCTGAGATTTCCACCCACAAACTCAATGGATGGTCGCCAAACATGGCGGAGAGGATCAGAGACGAAGTAGCTGGGGTGTTTAGGGACAAACTCGGTGTTAGTGTGTCAGGTACAGGGCAATCGTATCAAAAGCCTTATAGCCACCGATTCGACACCGTGCCGTATCCACAGGGAACTAGAATACCAGACTTCTCTAAATTTCTTGGTGAAGGTGGGAAAAGCACACACGAACATATATGCCAATTCATAGCACACTTGGGAGAATTAGATGATGGGGAAGCCTACCGCGTTCGTTTATTCTCGTTGTCCCTTACTGATACTGCATTCGCATGGTACGCAGCCTTGCCACCAAACTCTATTAACTCTTGGGAAGAATTAGAGCGGAAATTTCATGAACACTTCTTCTCAGGAGAACATGAATTAGAATTGGCTGACTTAGCCTCAATTCGACAAGGGCCTGAAGAATCGGTTAATGACTATATCTGGAGGTTCCGAGACACTAGAAACTGATGCTTTCATATCCATGTTGCAGAAAAACAACTAACAGGGCTGGCTTTCCATGGGTTGCGACTCTACTTAAAAGAAAAATTAGATGGCACCCAATTCTTTTCGCTAGTGCACTTGCACCAGCGGGCTATGACCTGTGAAAGCCAAAGTAAGGAAACATCAAAATTGGCTAACCATAAGATGCATCTAGTGGCATACGATAATTTGGACGATGACTCTACGGATGTATACACCGCCGAACTAGTTTGGCCAGGACAGGCTTAACCTTCTGCATGTTCTGCTCTACAGTCGATTCGAAAGAATCGACAAGAAGAAGTTAAGTTTACTTTTAATGTTGCCAAATGCGATAAAATATTTGACGAGTTACTAAAAAACGACAACATTAAATTAACTCATACTATTCCTCCTCCTGATAAACTAAAGAGGCGTGCTTATTGTAAGTGGCATAATTCCTTTTCTCATGCCACCAATGATTTTAATGTTTTTCGTCGACAGATACAATCGGCCATAAATGAGGGTCGGTTGGCTTTTCAGGAGATGCAAGTAGACACACAACCTTTTCCTGTTAATACAATAGAACTCACATGCAAAAAGGTCTTTGGTTCGGCCCAAAATGGCCGATAAAGGCAAAGGCAAGAGCATCGTCATTGGCGATCCTCGCATGTCAATTATATCACAAAAGGAGATTGCTTGAAAGGCTTCGGACGAGAAGGCTAAAAGGTCCAAAGACGCCGGGGGCAGGCACAATTAATGAACCAAACACATCAGCCTAGCCCAAGCATCGCAGATGGTCCGGCACCTACGTGTGGACGGTCCGGTGCTCAGACAAACGGTCTGGCTAACTCAGCCGGACAGTCCACCTATGACCAAAGGCGTCAGCCTCTACACGAAGCAAAGAAAAAGACGCAAGGTCAAGGCACATATAGTCGACTGATCAAAGCCGACCCTACTTTTGATCAGTTGCTCTCCAAAAAATGCTAGCAAAAAGATTGTTCCACGTGATCGATCAACAAAGAAATTTCGGTCACCTCTTAAAACGAAACGGCCGAACAAAACGGCCCAAAAGGCAATGCGACAAGCATCGCCCGTTCATCCTATGAGATCAGGGTACTTTCCACCTGTTTATTCATCGTCGGTATATTGTCCTACTCAAATGTGGAATGGCACGACGATGAATTCATGGTACATGTATAGTCCCTTTGTCTATCCAGGCTAGGGGGCACCTCCATTCTATTCATTTTGATGCATTGATCAAATGGTCGTGGCCGAGAAAGATACAATCCAAAACGGCCTTTATACATTGGTGCTTTATTGAATGATCTCTATTTTGAAAAGCCGGTGACTTACATCAGGTTTGGTTCATATGCTTTTGGTTCGTCAACCTTCACCAAAAGGCAGGGGGCATATGTTGGAAGCCAAAAAGGCCTCGCGGATGGTCCGACCCTGAGGCCGGACGGTCCACGGTCCGAACTGTCCCCGGTGGTGGCGCAGACGGTCCGCGCGTGCGCAGAGACAGTTAGGGTTCTTAGTTTCTCGCGGGATTTGTTACCTAAAACCGTGGGATTGACTTGAAAATCAGTTCGAAGCGGATCCAGACCTCCCCCTTTATATAGATGAAGGGCTACGGCCGATTGAACCCCCAACAATCGATCAAATCAAATCTATTTCTCGTTTTACCTTACACATTAGGAGTAGTTCTAGTTTAGCCCTAGTTTAGTATTCCAATCCCCAAATTCTTCGCTTCTCTTCGACTCTACATCGATTAGAGGAGTCTAGGTCGGCCTGCCGAGCCTAGACAACCCCTAGGATCTCTCCTCCCCGACGAGATCCCTCCCGGGAGCGAGATCCAGGCGCCACCGGCGACCTTCGCCGCCCCTGCGCACGCGTGGACCGTCCGGCCTGTAAGCGCGGACCGTCCGACCGTCAGGCAGGGAATGCCAGCCCCTGTACCAGGTCGTGGACCGTCCGGCCCCTGATCGCGGACCGTCCGTGCCTCTGCAGAGGGCACCGCCACCGGTTCTCACGCAGTGTTTGGCGTCTGAAAAGGTGTCAACACCATCCTTCTTTTTCACCTCAAATAAACAAAGGTATTGTTGTCTTTGCGAATAATCTACATTTGTATAATCTAAACTACCAAACAGCTACACGTAGATTATAATATATCTAGATTATAATCTATAAGCTGAAACAAACATGCCCTAAATCTTTGATTGTACAGGGATCAGAGCGTTATACAACTCGGCTTATATTCACAACTGAAAGGGCATATTTATGCGGACATACCCCCGTAATTTCTGTATTTCTGTTGTAGGTTACGGGCAAAAGGTGTGGATACGGATTAGTGATTAGTCGGTAGTTCCTTGCACATTCGTTCAGAGGACACATCTTGTGTACATGAAAGCTTTGTGCACATAGTGCACATATTAAATCATCAATATTAATCTCAAATCTAACGTCTTTGGTTGATCATTGTAATTTATAAATAATAACTTCTATCACTACAACCCACCACATCAGAAGGTGTTCTTAGCAAATATACCAAACAACTACAGATGTTAGATCTAAGATGAGTAATAATTATTTAATATGTGCATCATGTGCACTAGATACGTTCTCGTTCGTTCAAGCCTTCAAAGGCTGGCACTTTTGCCTTAATATTATACTTATTATATCTAGGGTGTTGGGACCATGCTTCGTCGCCGAAGGTCCTGCAGGAAGAAACAGTTTCGGTTGAAGTTGTCTGTACGTAATACCGAAGGGTGCTGCCCATGAAGCTTCGGAATTACAAACCGACTTAAAGATAGAATGACCTTTTAGTCCATAAGAGTTTGAGTCGATGTTGTAAACTTTTATGAGGGGTATGATTGTAATTGTTCACAGGCTGTGTCCTGTGCCTATAAATAGTGAACAGTATTCCTTTACTGTTCACGCATTCCTGTAATTGCAAAGGCATCACTCGGGAATTATTGCTTGTCAAGGCGAAGGTATAATCATACCTTAAACATGGTATTCAAAATAAATATGTGAATGGTGCCATTTATCTCCAACATATCTATCTTTAATGTTTTACATTTTACATCGTTTTATGTTATCTTTGTCACCTTTGTAATATTATGTTTGTATCCTTCGTCCGAAGTTCATTAAACCCTTGAGGAGATAATGCTTCAGCGGACGAAGGGTATTTAATATTTAACATCTTCGTGTTGCCTTGTTCTTGATTCATAGCATTTGAGAACAAGTCCCCAACATTGGCGCCCACTTTTTTGAGCTGATGGCTTCGTTCAACGATCAAGCTGGAGTTGCTTCGGCCCCGAAGCTGATACTCCCGATAGCAGGTGGTTCATGCTCAGAGCCAGCCAACAAAAAGCAGAAGAAGGAAGCACAGAGAAGGGTATAGCATGTTGGGGTGCAAGGACCCTTCATCAAGTCAAGATGGTCTCACATTCCAATTACTTTCTCCCAAGAGGATCTTCAACTCAAGGATTACCCACACAATGATGCTATGGTTATCTCCTGTGTGATTAAAGGATTTCTGGTCCATAATGTTTTGGTTGACACAGGCAGCGCAGCTGATATCATATTTGCTAAAGCTTTCAGACAAATGCAAGAACCCGAAGACAAGATTCATGATGCTACGCACCCTCTCTATGGCTTCGGAGGACGGCAAATTGTAGCACTTGGGAAGATTACCATGCCAGTAACCTTCGGATTTGTTAACAACACAAGGACTGAGCAAATTGTGTTTGATATTGTTGACATGGAGTATCCTTACAATGCTATCATTGGTCGCGGTACTCTCAATGCCTTCGAAGCAATTCTTCACCCAGCTTACCTCTACATGAAGATACCTTCGGACCAAGGGTCTATTGTTATTCATGGAAGTCAGGAAGCTGCCAGAAGGGCCGAAGGAAATTGGACAGATTCAAAAGCAATCCATAACATAGATGGAGCTGAGGCCTATGAGCAATACAAGTTCAGAAGGGAAAAAGCTGCTTCAGCTGACCAGCCGAAGCCCATGCTCTTATGTGAGGATATAGCAGATCAGAGGGTGCTATTGGGATCTCAATTGTCTGAAGAGTAAGAAAAAACCTTGATAAGGTTTCTGTTCAACAATAAAGATGTTTTTGCTTGGTCAGCTAATGATCTTTGTGGAGTTAACAGGGATGTTATTGAGCATTCGCTCAATGTCGATCCATCCTTTAGACCCAGAAAGCAGAGGCTTCGAAAGATGTCTGATGACAAGGCCGAAGGTGCTCGGAATGAAGTGAAAAGACTTCTCAGTGTCGGAGTTATTAGAGAGGTAAAATACCTAGAATGGTTGGCTAACACTGTTATGGTGAAGAAGGCCAATGGTAAATGAAGAATGTGTATTGATTTTACTGACCTCAATAAGGCTTGTCCGAAGGACGAGTTTCCATTGCCAAGGATAGATTCCTTAGTCGATGCAGCAGCTTCATCAGAGCTTATGAGTTTGCTGGATTGCTACTCAGGCTATCATAAAATCTGGATGAAGAAGGAGGATGAACCGAAAACCAGCTTCATAACCCCTAGTGGGACATATTGCTACCTTCGGATGTCTGAGGGGCTTAAAAATGCTGGAGGAAGCTTCAGCAGAATGACAGTGAAGGTTCTCCATTCTCAGATAGGCAGGAATGTACTAACTTATGTTGATGACATCATTGTAAAAAGCACGAAGCAAGATAACCACATTGCTGATTTACAGGAGACATTCGCTAATTTTAGACAATCTGGTTTAAAGCTGAATCCAGAAAAATGTGTCTTCGAAGTAAAGAAGGGGAAATTTCTTGGTTGCCTAGTTTCAACAAAGGGAATTGAGGCTAATCCAAGTAAAATCGAAGCTATACTTCGAATGGAACCACCAAGTACAAAAAAGGGGGCTCAAAGATTGACGGGAAGGCTGGCATCTCTCAATAGATTCATATCCAGATCAGCAGAGAGAAACTTACCATTCTTCGAAGTGCTGAAGTCAGCCGAAGTCTTTCAATGGGGACCAATCCAGCAGAAAGCCTTCGAAGAGTTGAAGCAATATTTGATAGATCTAACAACATTAACTCCACCAACGCCAGGGGCTCCTTTGTTATTATATGTGGCAGCTTCGCACTCAGCGGTAAGTGCAGCACTTGTTCAGGAGAAGCTTGAAGGCCAAGTTAAGAGGCAGGCCCCAATATATTTCGTATCCGAGGTTCTTAGTTTATCGAAGAAAAATTATACAGAATTGGAGAAGGTACTGTATGTTGTTTTGATGGCCTCCAGGAAGCTTCGGCATTATTTTCAAGCTTACAACATAATTGTTCCTTCTTCGCAACCTCTGAAGGATATTATGAGAAACCGAGAAGCTACTGGAAGGGTTGGAAAATGGGCTGCAGAGCTCAATGAATTTTGTATTGATTATGTTCATAGATCCTCAATTCAGTCCCAGGCGTTAGCAGACTTCATTGCTGACTAGACGCCAGGGGCTCAGGAGGAAGAAACAAATAAAGATGCCGAAGCATGGACAGTGTTTTGCGATGGGTCTTGGGGAACCTTCGGAGCAGGAGCAGCTGCTATGTTGGTTTCACCTTCCAAAGTTAAAACTTGTTATGCGGCAAGACTTGATTTTAGTTGCACAAATAATATCGCTGAATATGAAGCTATGCTCTTGGGTCTTCGGAAGTTAAAGGCAATGGGAATCAGAAGGGCCATTCTTAAAACTGATTCTCAAGTTATTTCTGGTCATGTTGACAAGAGCTATAAAGCAAGAGACCCGAAGCTTGAAAAGTATCTAGATACAGTCCGAAGGATTGAGGCTTCCTTCGAAGGTTTCTCTGTCAAAAATATTCCTCGTGGAGAAAATGAATACGCTGATCTATTGGCCAAGTCAGCAGCCCAGGGGCTGCCTATACCTTCGGAAGTATTTTTCGAAACAATAAAAGCACCTTCGGTCGAGCTTCTTGAAAGAGCAATCCTTAATATATCCCTTGTTTATAGCGAGGATTGGAGAACTGAGATCGTCTTTTTCCTTCAGGGTAATTTTCTTTCAGACGACGAAGATTATAACAGGAGAATAGAAGCAAGAGCTAGACCATATGTCATAATAGAAGGGGAGTTATACAAGCATGGGGTCTGTTCCCCATTGCTCAAGTGTTTATCCAGATCCGAAGGTATAGAATTAATGAAGGAAATACATGCAGGCCTGTGTGGATCTCACATTGGATCTAGGCCCTTGCTCGGGAAAGTTTTTCGCCAAGGATTTTATTGGCCAAAGGCAGCTTCGGATGCAGCGGATATAGTCCAAAAGTGCGAAGGTTGTCAGAAATGTGCAAGAGATCAAAAACAACCTTCGTCTTTAACTCAATTAATACAACTCACTTGGCCGTTGCAAAGGTGGGGCCTTGATTTGCTAGGCCCATTACCACCAGCACAGGGGAATTTAAGATATGTGGTAGTGGCAGTGGAATATTTTTCCAAATGGATTGAGGCAAAGCCCTTAGCCACAATAACTTCATTTACTATTCAAAAGTTTTTCTGGCAGAACATTGTTTGTCGCTTCGGAGTGCCGAAGGCCATTACTGTGGACAATGGGACACAGTTTGATTCTGAAGCCTTCAGAGAATTTTGTGATCGAATTGGCACGAAGATCCATTTTGCATCAGTTCGACACCCAGAGTCAAATGGACTTGTCGAAAGAGCTAATGAGATCATAATGACAGGAATAATGAAGTCAATCTTCAATCAGCCCAGGGGAAAATGGCCTGACGAGTTAATCAAAGTGGTGTGGAGCCATAATACAACCATGTCAAGGTCAACAGGTTTTACGCCCTTTAAACTATTGTTCGGTGACAAAGCAATAACCCCAGAAGAGGCCAAAGCAGGATCAATAAGGATAGTAGCTTCGGCAGAGGACAAAGACGAAGTTGATTGCTCTGTAGAAAAAGATGCTATTGAAGGGATCAGACTTCAAGCCGTGGAAAACATCAATAAATATCAAGCTTAAACAATAAAATGGCGTGACAGAAAAGTCAAGCTGAAGAACATTGAACCAGGACACTTGGTACTTCGAAGGGTAGCCAACCCTGAGACAGCAGGCAAATTACAGCTGAAGTGGGAAGGTCCCTTTTTGGTAGTATCTTCGTCAAGACCCGGTTCCTACAGATTGAAGGATATGGACGACAACGACATTCCTAGATCATGGAATGCGGATGAGCTTCGACGATATTATGTTTAGCTTGATATAATTTTTTATATTCTTTTTTGTGGCACCCTTTTCCTTTCCAAAGGGGGAGAAAGGTTTTTAATGGGGCCACAACATGTAATTTTCCTTATTTCAATTTTATGAGTGATATCCCCCAAAAAATGTAAATGTAAATGCAAAAGTAAAAAGAAAAGGAAACAGGAAGAAGCTCCTAAGGGAGGCTTACAGCGAAAAATAAGCGCTGATTCCGCCGAAAGTAAAAGGCGAAGAAGCTCCTAAGGGAGGCTTACAGCGAAAAATAAGCGCTGATTCCGCTGAAAGTAAAAGGCGAAGAAGCTCCTAAGGGAGGCTTACAGCGAAAAATAAACGCTGATTCCGCTGAAAGTAAAAGGCGAAGAAGCTCCTAAGGGAGGCTTACAGCGAAAAGTCAACGCTGAAGGACTATGATTATGTATTTTGATATTCATTTGCACAATACATCTCATCATATCATTTGCATTCATAAACATGCATTTAGACATATATAGAATCATCATTATATCGCACAAAAACGCAGATGCTTCTCCGATGAGAAAAAACTCGAAGGAAAATTTTTTATGCTTCGTTGTGTACGAAAAGAAGGGGAGGTGTTTTTCGCCTTCGGCTCAAAAGAGAAGTTTCGTCCACAGCAAAGCAGCTTGTACGCAGATAGCAGAAACAAAGTATATTACAAGGTATATACAAATTTACATAAGTTGTTCCATAACTATATTACAAAAGTTTCTCTAGAATTTTTGCAGGAAAGTATATTGTAAACAACTATCAAGCTTCAGGCTAGGCTTCGTCATTCTCCAGCTTCGTCATACTGCGTATATCAAACAGCAAAATAAGAAAGGTGCAAATTTCAAGGAGAAGGTAAAAGTAACAAAAATAAGTTTCTTACCGGCTTAAGATGACTTCGAGCTTCGTCACACGCCATTTTTCGCCCGCCACCTACCCAGATCTGGGTCATGAATCTATTTCCAATGCTTCGGGCTAGGCTTGGGATATCTATCAGATCTAATGCTGACAAGTTGAAGTTTGGTCTGTTCACAATATTTCCATGCGTGCAGCCAGCCTTCAGGAAAGCGGTGGCTGTGCCCCGAGAAGCTACCAGGGCGCAGAAGTCGGCATGCCCACCAATAACTTCGTCAAGGGCATCAACCTCGCCTTCAATATATTCCAACGTGCTGGGCAGATTATCAGCTGAAGGTGTAAATTTTGCAGAGCTGGCTCCGACAGAATGAAACACATCCTTCAGCCGTTGCACGCATCGGCTGCCGAAGCTTAGGCATTTCTCTTGAAGTTCTTTAAAGGATTTCTGCAAAATTGAATTTTTATCCACCTCAGCTTTCAGGCTTGCTTCGAGATATTTCTTTTCTTGCTCAAATTTTTCTGACTGTTGGAGCAATTCATTCTTTAAGCTGTTATTCTCAGTTTGGACTTCAGCCAAAGAACCTTCCATAGTCTGAATAACAAAATCTTTCTTTTCTAATGCACCTTCGTGCTCTTTGACCATCATTTCAAGATCTTGGATGGTGAAATCCTTCTTTTTCAAATCAGCTTCGTAGTTTTCAACTTTTCCAGCCAAATTCTGGATGACGGTTTTGTTCTTCTCTTCTTCGAGGTCTTGTTGCATTTTTAGAACCTTACTTAGCAGTATGCTCTGTCGAAAAGATCTTTGTTAGAAAGCGACCTAAAAGGTAATAATAATAATAAAATAACAAAAATATTTGTTACCTTGAAGTTAGCATAAAGCAAACTTCCGGCGATATGGTGCCGTTGGTAACGGCAGAGGTCCACTTCCAGCTTCGGTAAGCCAATGTTTTTGCAGAGGGTTCTAACAATTTTAGCTTCGCTCCGGTTTCGAAGGCATCTCAGTTTTCCTTCGTTAACCCCACCAAACAGTGTAGCCCCTGGCTTATATCCGCAGGCTATGGCACATCTTTTAAGCTCTTCTTTTTCAGCGTCTGTCAGCTCTTGCCCAAGTAAATCTTGAAATTCAAAATCTTCACCCTCCAAAATGTCTTCAGCTTGTTTTTTCCCCTTTTCAGTGTCTGTGCTCGCCGCGGCCACAGCAGATTCTTCCTCAGTCATTTTTAAGAGTATGTTATCAATAACTTCAAGTGTCTCGTCCAGGTTCAGATCTTCTGTGGCCCCAGTTTCAACTCCGGCAGCTTCGGCTGCGCCAGTTTCAGCTTCGAAGGTTTCCGCTCTGGTGGTTTCGGTCGTGGCGCCTTTAGCTTCGGCAGTTTCGGCAGTCTGGTCAATAGCAATTCTTGATGCCGGTGTCGGTAACGGTGTCCCATGAATTACATCTGCTATTTGAATAATCCTTCGTTTTTTTGGCAGTGCAGGACCTTCTTCTGCCGAAGCTGCCTTGCCCTTCTGAAAAAACTTCGTCAGTTCCAACGCCAGCGGACTTAGCTTGACAGGCAAGGGTTCAGTTATTACCTTCATAATCTCTTCTACTTCAACAGCAGAAGGCATTGCAGGAGTATCTTCTTCTTGAACCAACATTCTTGGTTCTGCAGATGCAGTTTTCCTCTTTCCTGCAGTGGCCACCTTCGGCTCAGGATGCAACTCTTCAGGGCTAAGTTTTTCAGAATCTCCCCTTTTCTTTTTGGTCACCTTGACGACCTCTTCGTCAGCAGCGCTGGAAATTCTTTTTCGCTTTGGGCCTCCAGCATCTCCGCCCAGGCGATCATAATCAGCATATTCAAAACCTATGACATCAAGTACCCTGTTCAGCCTTCGCTTCGGCCGAGTGCCGAAGGCTGCTGTCATCAGCTGGTCCTCTTTTTTGGAGTAATTTCCAAGGATTTCATTACTCATTACTTCAATTGTATCGAGCCATTCTTGATAGGGTGCTTTAAAATATTTCTTAAACTTATAATAATAGGGTAGTCGGACAAGCTCCCCTTCTTTCTTTTCTCCTTTAAGCTTCGGCATAGTCCACTCCTTCATAGTCGGAAATACTCTGAAGGCCAGAAATTCTTGCACTAAATCTCTAGTGCCCACATGTTCTGCAATAATTTTGAATTCAGCCAATGCGGCCCAAGTTTGACCTTCAGTTGTCATTCTGCAACGGGGTCTTGTTTCTCAGAAGATTAGTTCAAGAGGGCTCTGTACTAACTTCTCTCTGTCTTCGTTAACTTTAACATAAAATCATTCTGACTTCCAGCCTGCCGGCCATTTGCTTCGGTAGCTAATCATAGGAAATTTTGTGGTCTTCCGATAGGCAAAATTGTAACAACCAAATTTTTCGTGCAACCCATCCTTTCTAGCCTTAGTCTGGTAATGCAGCTCATGTACTCGATAGAAGCTGTCGGCAAACGGCTCCACCGCCTGGCTTCGGAGAGCCCAGATATAAACGCTAAGCCTGACAATGGCATTAGGGGTCAGCTGGTGAAAATAGATCCCAAACCTTTGCAGCACATCAGAAATCATTCTATTCAAAGGAAATCTCAACCCAGCCTTTAAAAAACTCTTGAAAATAACTATTTCATCCTTTTCTGGCTTCGGGGTAGTCTCCTCTCCCCCGAAGCGAAGTAGCTTCTTCTCATCTTCTCTGAAATAGCCCGCCTTTACCATTTTGGAGAAATCCGCCTTGGAGATAGTCGACTTCCCGAAGTCCAAATGGCTAGGCTTGCTCGGTACTGCAATATGGTAATCATCGTCAGAACCAGCTTCCTCAATATCTCCTCGTTCTGCTTCGGCAGCAGCCTGTTCTGTTTCGGCAGTAGGGATTCTTTCCGAAGTCACCAATCCGGATCGCTGCATTGCTTCGGAGATAGGAACAGTCTCTGCACCTTCGACTTCGTCTCCCTCACGCTCAACTCTAGCAGTAGAGCGCAATCTGACCATTCAATTTTGAATTTCTTGAAAGATTTCTCGGGAATTAAATAACCTTTTCTCCCGAAGCTTTTCTTCTGACGAAGTAGACACCAAATTGGAGCTTCGTCTGAATCCGAGAGTCGAGCTTCGGCTATGGTTAAATTTTTTGGCAGCAAAACAGTGCAATAGCAATGAATGCTGTGGTAACTTCACACCTACCTGACTGTTTATATAGTACTGCAGGTAAGATGGTGAATCGTCAGGATTTTTACACCAGGCAAACAGCTGCTCGCACCCGCTGCGCGGTGGGCCGCAAAGACCAAAATAGTGAACCTGCATGGTGGGACCGCTACGCGCTCGGAAACTGTATCGTTTCTCGACAACGAACTCCGGGAAGGTGTTTTTTAGGACCTTCGGCTTCCTGAAGCCTAGGAGACTTTTTTCACGGATCAAGCTCGTTACGAAAAACGATCTAGCACCGCGAAGGGGCTACTGTTGGGACCATGCTTCGTCGCCGAAGGTCCTGCAGGAAGAAACAGTTTCGGTTGAAGTTGTTTGTACGTAATGCCGAAGGGTGCTGCACATGAAGCTTCGGAATTACAAACCGACTTAAAGATAGAATGACCTTTTAGTCCATAAGAGTTTGAGTCGATGTTGTAAACTTTTATGAGGGGTATGATTGTAATTGTTCACAGACTGTGTCCTGTGCCTATAAATAGTGAACAGTATTCCTTTACTGTTCACGCATTCCTGTAATTGCAAAGGCATCACTCGGGAATTATTGCTTGTCAAGGCGAAGGTATAATCATACCTTAAACATGGTATTCAAAATAAATATGTGAATGGTGTCATTTATCTCCAACATATCTATCTTTAATGTTTTACATTTTACATCGTTTTATGTTATCTTTGTCACCTTTGTAATATTATGTTTGTATCCTTCATCCGAAGTTCATTAAACCCTTGAGGAGATAATGCTTCAGCGGATGAAGGGTATTTAATATTTAACATCTTCGTGTTGCCTTGTTCTTGATTTATAGCATTTGAGAACAAATCTCCAACATGGGGCACGTCTGTTGTGGAGAATGGAGAGTCGTCGAGAGAGCAAAAGCATCAAGCAAAGTACGGGAAAGCGGGGAGAGCTCTCGTCGACGGAGCCGTCCGCTGTCCCACAGTTTCCTTCGAAGCCAAGGCCAACAGAAACTTCGACACTGAACTGGCGCCTCCTACTTTTTGACACGAGCGCACCACTGGACATGCTGTCGTTTCCATGACCGCTGGTCCGTGCGTCAGCTGTCGCCGGCTAGACGGCTATCTGCTATTCTGCTGCCGCTCTGGGAGATGAAGGCCAAAAATTACTTACTGGGCTTTTTTGAACGTACCGGCCTTGTATGATGGGCTAGAGACAGAATTGCCTGTTGTGTGATGGACGCTCGTTTCCATCGTGGCGTTGGGTGTGTTTAATTTTCTACTTTCTTTTTTAGAAAGGGTTTGTTGTAGTTAAGATACCAAGAGTAAAAGAGAAAAAATTGCTAGAGGGACAAAAAAATGTGTAATGCTCTATATCTTTTAACTAATCATATATTATTATTGTATGTAGATGATACACAATGTTACAAGCTTCATCCCACTAAGCAACAACACCTCCTAATTGAGAAGTGGGACGAGGTAAGCTATATTAACTCTAACTATTGTTGTCTTGAATGGATTGAATTAAACTCCCTTTACTTAGGTTTGATGGATACTGCTCCATCAACCATCACCCCTTTTATAATTCAAAAGGGTAGTAGTCTTGCACGCTCTTGTCATCGGACCAACCGTCTTCGTCCTATCTTGGCCTTTAATCATGTGGCATGTGTCTGATATATATACTCTGGTCGATGCAAGGGCACGCGGGAGTTCTCCTACGAAAAGCACAAGTCCAAAGAAGGATTTGACAAGGAGGCGCTCAATAAGAAGTACCTCTAGAAGGCAAAGATCAAGGAGCGTGCCTTCCTCGCCTCCCTCAGTAACCTCAACCACAACTCCGACGACGTCGCTTCTTCCTCGAGCGATGAGGAAACTAACAAGCGGGTCGAGGACAAGCTGAACGGACTCTACATCCTCACCGACACCACAGGAGGCCTTTGCACCATGGCCCTCGGTGATGATGCGGTGGGTGGTGACGGCCAGGACATCAGCGACGACTCTACTTCTGAGGGATCACATCCCGCCGATGATCTCACCAATGAGATAGAAGAGCTAAATGTTGCTTTGGTGAATCCGGACAAGTTGCTTAGGCTTGGTGCTCGTGAGAGGAAAGATTTTAAATTCAAGTATGAGAGCACGCTTAGGGAGCTTGAGTATGCTAGAGCTTCAGTTGTAGTGTCCGACGAGACTGAATGTGATGGGTGTGCCCTACACATGTCTAACATTACCACTTTGCATACCAAGTATGCCACCTTGCTAGATGAGTGCGACGAGTTGAGATCTAGGTCCAGCTTGTTAGGTGCGTTACCTTCGATCGGTCTTGAGCTGGGTGTCGTGCAGTGGGCCCTAGTTGGGCACGGTGGTCAGTCAGTTCAAGAGGGGAATTAGCAAACCGGGGTTAGGTTTTGCTTCTAAGGATGGGAGTGTTGCCTGCTTTGGTAAGGTTGGTGAGTGCAGTGGCCTAAAACCCTAGATAAACCTTCAGCCACCCCAAACTTTTCAAGCTCACTCCACCTAAAATTGCCACCCCTACTGTGAGAGATGGTGTGATTGAGGAGCCTATGTGAGCCTCTCCTCGGAAACAAATGTCGGTTCCAAAACCTAACCACCTCAGGAACACACTTGGTACCCTTCCTAACATCTCTAGTGATTCCCTTCCTATAGTCCATCAGCCACCAAAAAGTCCAAAACTCACAAACAGACTCCACCTAAGAGAGAGGTGAGATTCCACTGTTACTATTGTGAGAGGGATGGGCATCTGGTTGCTTTTTGCTTTAGGAGGAAGTGAGATGAGCGGTGAGTTTCTAAGCCAAGTAGAAAGGACATGAATCGCCTTTCTCACGGAGTTCATGATCTTCCTATTTGAAGATGTCCTACGATGCCTAGAGGTGCTTTGCCTCTTGCTGCTAGGCCTTAGGCAGAGAGACCACATGGTGGTCGTGCCTAGTGGGGTGTTGGTCATGTGCCATATGGTCAAGGACCCCGTTAAAGTGGCTTTGATTCTTACTTCCCTAGCGGACTACAATTCCTTCTTGTGGTGTTCATTTCCCCCTTCGAGACCGGGGATGGCTAATGTTTTTCCTAACACCTTTTATGGGCAGATGCCACAGCACTGGTATTATCCTCAGTGGTCGAACCCTAGTGATGTGTCATTTGCTCTCCCTATGTCTTTCTATTAATGCACGATGGAGGCCTGGAGAACACGTGGGTCATGGATTCTGGCTATTTGCGTCACATGACCGGAAGCAACAAATGGTTCTCTAGCCTTGACCCCGTGATTGGTAAGGAATGCATCACATTTAGGGATAAGTCGAGAGGTAAGGTTGTCTCTCATGGCCCTATTCGAGTGAGCGAGAGTTTTGTCCTCAAGGATGTTGCTTTGGTTCCAAATTTCCATTTCAATCCTCTTTATGTTTCATAACTACTTGAGGATGGCTATGAAGTGCGCTTTAAAAAGTGCATTTCTTGAGTCTTGGATGCCCAAGGGGATATTGTTTGTAGGATCTCCCCTTTTGGTCGAGTTTTTCAAGCTAATTTTGCACATTCCTAAGGCTCTTCTCTGTGTCTTTTTGCAGGATCCTCCTCTTTGATTTAGAAGTGGCACAAGAGGCTAGGTCATTTGAGCTTCGATCTTTTCTGTAGACTGAGCTCACTTGGCCTCATCCAAAGATTGTCCAAGATGAAATTTGAGAAAGATCTTGTCTGTCACCCTTGTCGTCACAACAAGATGGTTGTTGCTTCCCATTCCCCAGTCACCAAGGCGATGACCTCGCAACCTGGTGAATTGCTTCACATGGACACTGTTGGTCTAGCTCGAGTTTGCTCTGTTGGGGGAATGTGGTATGTGCTTGTGGTTGTTGATGACTTTTCTCGCTATTATTGGGTGTTCTTCATGAAGGCGAAGGATGAGGCTTTTACTCATGCTCAATATTTGATTCTTTGGTTGTAAAATGAGCTTCTTAAGAATGCCATGAGAGCTATACGCAGCGGCAATGGCATAGAATTCAAAAACACTCATTTTGAGACCTTTTTGTGCTTCTTTGGGACTTGTGCATCAATTCTCCTCTCCGAATGTGCCTCAGCAGAATGACATCGTTGAACACAAGAATCAGACCCTTGTTGAGATGGCTAGGATGATGCTCAATGAGCATGACTCCTAGTTGTTTTTTGGGTCGAAGCAATCAACACTGTTTGCCATGTGTCGAATCGCATCTTTGTTTAAGCTTTTATTGAACAGAACCTCATATGAGTTATGGTTTGGACGACCACCCAATGTTAGCCATTTCAGGGTGTTTGGCTGCAGATGCTTTATGCTGAAATAGGGAAATTTAGACAAGTTTGAGTCTCGGTCTTCTGATGGGGTTTTCCTGGTTATGCATTACATTCTCGTGCTTATTGTGTTCTTAACCTGGAGACTAACCGCATCACAGAGACATGTGAGGTTATATTTGATGAGACCACACCTTGTCCTTCCTTTGTCTTTAAGCCTGTAGGCTCAGATTTAGAGATGGCAACAGGTACAAACCCGCTGGGTTTTGCCATCCCAAACTCGTACCCATGAAAAATATCTATACCCATTAAAAAACCCGTACCCATGACGGGTTTGAAATTTTGCCCAAACCTATACCCGTCGGGTTAGCGGGTACCCATGGGTTCCCCACGAGTTTCATCTCCAATATGCTTGTTCTTCTCATAATCAATAAGTATTGTAATGATTAATGAGATCATGGACCAAAATTTATGTGATGAACAACGAGTTCATGATTTGATATAAAAATTATTAGAGAGAATGAAATACAAATAATAAGTTGTATAATTAGGTGACCTTACACTAAGTTATCCATCCACCACATATATAATGCTAATAAAAACTATCATAGCAAACAAGCAACACTCTCACGAACTACTTATACATTCACCATTTGATAAAAATAGGAAGTAAATAGGGAGATAACAAGTTTGTTGTTCATTTATAAAATAAAATGACAATATACAATAGGTTTGGTTGGGTTTAAAAAACCACGGCTTCACCGGTTTGGGTACTATAGGAATAAACCCGTACCCATAAACCTATCGGGTATAAATTTATGCCCATTAACAAACCCATGGGTATGAAAATTGAACCAAACCCGTACCCTAATAGGGTAAAAACCCATTGGGTTTTGGGTACCCATTACCATCTCTACTCAGATTAGATGGGACATACCATCTTTGTGGAGGAGGAGCACGACGCCACCAAATGGGGTGATCCTGATCCAACTCCACCGGCTATCCCAGTCGAGCCTGCTTCCACTACTTCAACTGACGGACCTGACTCCACTACTTCCACTACTCGGGGTCCACTCGAGGTAGTGCATGCTGAGACTAGAAGAGTTGAGGTTGCTGTTGAGAGGGAGGCCACCTCTCTGAGGACGGCTCCGCGACATGTTTAGCGTGATGACCCTCCTCAACAAATGATTTGTGAGATTGATGAGCGGGTCACTTGCTCCAGGTATCAGCAGATGTCCTACTTTGCTCACGTAGCTTTTGTTGCTTCCTTTAAGCCCCGGAATGTTAGACACACTTTGTCTGGTCCTAACAAGGTCAATTCTACGCATGAGGAGCTTGAAAATTTTAAGAGAAATCAGGTTTGAGTTTTGGTGCCACCTCCTTCAAACTGCCATCCCATAGGTACAAAATAGGGTTTTAAAAACAAACAGAGTGAGGATGGGTTGGTAGTGAGAAACAAGGCGATGTTGATTGCCCAAGGGTTTTGCCAGAAAGAGGGTATTGATTGTGAGAAGACCTTTGCACTGTTGCTCCTTTAGATGTCATTAGGATCCTTTTAGCCTTTGCTGCTTCAAAGGGTTTTAAGTTTTTTTCAAATGGATGTCAAAAGTGCCGTTTTGAATGGGTATATAGAGGAAGAGGTTTATGTGAGACAGCCCCTGGTTTTGAGAATTCCAAGTTTCCGAACCATGGTTTTAAACTCCAAAAAGTTTTATATGGTTTGAAACAAGCCCTAGAGCCCGATACGAGCGTCTAAAATATTTTCTGTTTACCAAGGGTTTAAAAATGAGGTCAATGGACAAAACTCCTTTTCTCCTCAAGCATAGCAACAATACCCTTTTAGTCGAGATATATGTGGATAATATTATCTTTGGTGGCTCTTCTCATGCTATTGTTTCCAAATTTTCATATACTATGAGCAGAGAATTTGAGATGAGCATGTTGGACGAGCTAAACTTCTTTCTTGGGCTACAAATCAAGCAGACCCAAAATGAGACCTATATGCATCAAGGCAAGTATAGAAAGGCCATCCTGAAAAAGTTCGATATGGGCGAGGCCAAGCCTTGTTCGACGCCCATGTCCACCACGACAACGCTTGATGATGATGAGGACGACGAGCCCGTGGACCATAAGGAGTACAGGAGCATGCTTGGCTCTCTCCTATACTTGACTGCGACGAGGCCAGATATACACTTTGCAGTATGTCTGTGCGCTCATTTCCAAGCTTTCCCACGCACTTCTAACAAATAGGCTATGAAACAGATTATGAGGTACATGCGCTTCACTCTAGAGTTTGGTTTGTGGTACTCTTCTTCTTCCATTCTGTCTTTGTGTGGGTATTCAGATGCTGATTTTGTGGGATATCGCTTAGAGCGCAAGTCTGCTTCTGGGGCTTGTCAGTTTTTGGGGTCTTTGTTGATTTCCTCGTCTTCGCACAAATAGTCTGAGTATGTTGCTGCCGCTAGCTGTTGCTCGCAGTTGTTATGGATGATGGCTACTTTACAGAATTTTGGCTTGGATTTTCATCATGTGCCTTTGCTTTGCGATAACACGAGTGACATAAGTGTTGCCAAGAATCCTATGCTGCATTCGAAGACCAAGCACATTGATGTTTGTTTTCACTTTCTTCGTGATCATTATGAGAAAGGCGACATCAATTTGCGCCACGTTGATACCCATCGATAGCTTGCTGTCATTTTGACCAATCCCCTTGACCATTCCACTTTTGCACATTTGCGAGGCGAATTGGGTGTTTGCTTCCCTTTTTGATCGAGGGCTCATTTTGTTTTTATTCCTTTTCTTCTGCTTTTTATGTAGCTTATACCTTTTGCTTCTTGCTTTTTGCATTATACGTGCATCTCATATAGCCTTTTGAGCTTTACTTGTATAACTGCTAGAATGTGACTATGCTTATAGTAGTATGTTATTTGTATAAAAAATCTTAAGCTTAATTAATCTATGATTATCAAATAGTTACTTTAGCATCACATGATCGAATCATTGATTAGTTAGACTTAAAAACGTGTCTTATTATTTACTCCTCATTTATATAATTAGTTTTATAACTAATAGTCAAACATCAGATACCTTAGAATCTTGCTTTGGATGCGTACTTAAAAAAAGTTTTTTCTGGGCATCGGAAGCCGGAGCGCCGGAGGAAGAAAACGGAAAACGACGCAGCAGCGAAAAGAACCCAATCCGCTGGCCCCGCCAGCCCGCCCACAGAAAAACTGTTCTCCCCTCTTTCTCGATTCGACGAGGGGAAGACTCGTCGAGCCGCCGGCCAGCCCATCTCGGCGCATTCCCGGAGAATCCCTCCGGAAACCGGCCGATCCTGGGTCATCCAACACACAGCACTTCGTTTCTCCCGCGTCCCCGACCCGCGCGCAAGCGCTCATGCGGTTAGGGCTGTAACGATCTCGTCTCGCTACCGTCGGCCGGCTGCGGAACGGGCCACCCCACGCGCTCCTCTGAGTTCGTTCGACTAATCTACCGCTGAAACTGCACTTTGGGCTGTCGCCACCAGAAAGCCCTCACGAGTCCTTTGCCTCCTCACTCCGTCAGGCTCGTCGCCGCAGGTGCGTGGATCTCTTTTCCTTTTCCCTTTCCTTTTCCAAACATACCTCGGCGGTTTAGTTGATTTCGGCATCGCAAAATCATTGATTTGTTGCAACTTCTGGATCCACAAATTTGTCCACGGTAGTGTTCGGATTAGGGAATGCGTAGATGCACTGTTGATGAAGTGCGAACTGAGGTGGTAGTTAGCTCTGCTAACTTAAATATTATCTTATACTACCAGTCCATACTATCCCATACTACCGGTCCCTTCGAAATCTAATTGAAGAGCACTTGCAGTTACTAATTGGCAGATTGGTGTGTGTTCATGGCTTAATGCAAATCATTTTTTTGTGCACTTGGAGATTTGGAGCCAGCCATCTTTTACGTAAACAATAGCTATTAAGTGCTCTCGTATATTTTATTTTTTATCATGTACGTACACAACATTTTACACAAGGACCTTGTTTCAGTTGAAATTTACTAACTTCAGTTTTGTTCATACATGTTTGCTGTTGAGTGCTGCAGAGAAAAACATTTCAAGCTCAAAGTACATGCATGTGTTAATATTTCCAAGTTGGGTCCTATAGGCTCCCTTAGCTTCTAAGCTTCTGAAATCCAAGTTTAATTTACAATGGATAAAAAAAACTCGGCCGGTAGGGAAAAGATTGTTCTCACGGTATTATATTAAGAAGAAGCTCAATCGAAGCCCCGACCGAGCAAGATCATGAAAGCTAGCCCCCCCGTGCAGCATGAGGATCCGTCCCCTATAGGCTAGATCTTTACTCGTGCTTTGAGGCCTCCCAATCCCTACACGAGGATCCACTCTCATATGTCACTCCATTTCGTGTGCACACAACCAAAGGAACCAACGAGTGACCTTTTTTTAACCTTAGCCTGAAATTTGCTCCTATTGGTATTCAAACTCAGGACCTCAGGAGTGCTACTCAGATCACCAAACTAACTCAGCTAGAAGCCCTTTCGCACAACGTGAGGATAATTTTGCGCCTATATCAATCTGGTAGCTGTTGCATTGTGCAACTTCTTTGTTTGGAGCATCTTCGGTTTGTCCCTGTGTTCAAATAATAAATGTACATAACATAGGTAACAGACGCTTGGAAAGGTTATTATAATAAGGCTGACCTTTTGTTTCTATGCTTTGATGGTTCCTGATACTTTTTTTTAAATACTGTGTTTTTGATGCTGTACTTTATAAACTGTAACTTGGAAGCTTATGATCATCTCATTAAATTTTTTATATGCGGAAAGTCAGAGACATGTATAAGAAACATGACGATAAGTGTGAAGAATAAAGCAACAATTAACCATGCATTCTAATCTTACAAGGTCCAAGGTTGGGACTTCCTTTAAACTGCAAAATGATTAGCTGCAAACCTTTTCATATATGATATTAAGCTCTTAGCCATACCAAATAAGTGATAAATTGAAGTAAAGGTTAAGGCTGCGATTATCTCTGTTCTGTGCACGTGATCTTGCTCAGTATACTGTGCTCATCTGAACAATCAAGATACTGAAATTGTTTTCTGTTGTGCAGGGTTTTGTTCCAAACTTTTTAGCTTCAATTTTTGTCTTGAATGGCAACACCTCTGGATGTTCCACTGGATGATTTGATTAAGAGCAGAGCTGGGAGGGGAACAGGAAGAGGCAGGGGACAAGGAGGGGGTCGAGGCAGGGGTGATGGCCAAAGGTTAGCTCGTGGTTCGTGGCGTGGGCGTGGTACTGGCAACTTCCGTGAAAGGGGACTTGGGGTGTCTTCGCGGAGGCCACTTGGTGTTAATACTTGGTCCTCATCATTTGCTATTGCCAAGGCAAGCACAAAACTATAACTGTTTTTCTGTTACCTTCGAGAATCCAAATTGCAGTAGGTACCTGATGAGAAGTGGCTATAAACTTATTAAAATGGCACAGCCCAACTGTTCCATTCAGACCATATCTGTGACCATTTAACTGTGGAGCTTCAAAGAGGATCCAATGGCTTTTTAATTGAGACCTGTCCCTTCTCTGCCGAGTATGTAGGGTGGTGAGGCATATGTTGGTTTGTGCTGGCTATTGCTTCAAAGTTCAAACTGACAACTTTGTCTCTACTCGTGAGCAAGATGATGGGCTACTTAATAATCTGTGGATAAGGCCTTTTCATGTATACAGAAATAGCACCATTATGTGGAATGGTATAGGGTTTTATTTTGCTGATGCTAATTGCTTCATCAAGTACTGTGGATTGATGAGTTTTGAGATTTTATGCTAATACTTGCTCGTCACAACATCGACATGCATGATATGGAATATTACAGTCATTCAATAAAGCAAAGGATTTTGTGTGGAGACATGATCTCTTTGAGGATAGCATGGTAGCAGCTGGGCTTTCTGGGATAGAATCTGGAACAAAGCTTTACATTTCAAATTTGCACTATGGAGTGACAAGGGAAGATCTACAGGTAGCTGGACCCTCATCTTTGTAATACAATATCCGACAGTCCCATTCATATTCGGCATTCCTGAAACTGATCTTTTTTTTATTCAAAATATTGCCTCAGGAGCTTTTTTCAGAAATGGGTCATTTGAAGCACTGTGCTGTTCATTATGACAGTTATAGACACCCAACTGTGAGTCTCACTAAACCTTGGTTTTTTTAAACACAATTGAGTGTTTTGTAATTAAGTTACAAGTGAGTAAAGTTGCAAAACTACAGAACTAAGAAGTTGTATCACAAAACTGTATTTGACATATCGAAGTATCACAAAACTAGATATTTAAGAAATTTAAGAAATAGCACCACATGTCAAGGGCTTGGAACCCTCGAACAGTAGGGCCTCAACTACGCAGTTCGTAGTCGTGACCCGTCTTCTCCGGCGAGGTTATGCCCCTCAGCCGCAGGCTTTGTTGGTGAGTGGAGAGGAGAGATTAGAGAGAATAAACTTTGTTTAATTCCCAAACCGGCTGGTTACAAGAGCATATATGGCCGGCGGCCCTAACCGACTGGAAATAAATACTCCTCAATCCTAGGAATAGCTAATTTATCTTCCCTAACCATCTCTACCCAAATCTTCTCCTTAATTGCTTTGTTTAATTCCCAAACCGGCTGGTTACAAGAGCATATATGGCCGGCGGCCCTAACCGACTGGAGATAAATACTCAATCCTAGGAATAGCTAACTTATCTTCCCTAACCATCTCTGCCCAAATCTTCTCCTTAATTGTAGGGATTTGAAACAGAAAGTAATCTTTATCTAACTAACCAGCTGGCGCGCTTAACAGCCCACGCGTGCACCTAACCACCAACAGCCGTCGTGCGCTCTTTCGCCCGGCGGACATCGCGTGCGTGCTTGCGCTTGGCGTACTTGCGGCCGCACATGACATCTCTCCCCCCATCGAGGTCCAGCTCGTCGTCGAGCTGAAAGTCTGGACACTAGAAGCGGAAGTTGTCGAGATCCTCCCACGTAGTTGACGAGGCCTGCTCGCCGTGCCAGTGCATGAGCACTTGGCGAACTCCTTGTGCCAGGCGAGCTTGCTCGACCCGGAGGGGTTCTGGGACCACCGCGCCATGGTGGATTGGGGGTAGGTCAGGAGGTGTGGCCGGCGGGGTCCGACGAATTTCTTGAGGACTTCTACATGGAACACATCATGAAGACGTGCGCCTGGCGGCAGTTCCAGGCGGGCAGAGACGTCGTTGATCAATTCAGCGACGTGGTAGGCCCCGACGAAGAGGGGCTAAGCGTGGAAGGGAGGTGGCCGCGTGTTGACGAAGGCGCAGGAACGTCCAATCGCCGAACTGGTACGACACCAACCGATGGTGCCGGTCGTAGTGGCGCTTCTGCACCGCCTGTACCTGTTCCAGACGGTAGCAGACGTCGGTGAGGAAGGCCTTGCGATCTGCCATCTCTCGGGCTACCGCTGCCACGCGAGTCTCCTCGGGCTCGTAGGAACGGATGGAGGGTGGGTTGTGGCCGTAAACCACTCGGAACAGCGTCTCGTGTACTGACGATTGTAGGCCGTATTGTAGACGCACTCGGCCCATGGCATCCATCGAAGCCACTATCGGGGACGATCGCCTGTGAAGCAACGCAGGTACAAATGACGATGACGCGGTTAGTAGCTTCTGTCTGGCCGTCCGTCTGTGGGTGGAAGGTGGAGGACATGTGTAGCTTCGTGCCCATGAGGCGCATGAGCTCGCACCAGAATGCTGATGTGAACACCAGGTCGCGGTCGGACACGATGGACTGCGAAATGTTGTGGAGACGAACAATGTCGGTGAAGAAGGCTTGCGCCACGGACTCGACGGTGTACGAGTGTGCCAATGAGATGAAGTGGCAGTATTTGCTGAAGCGGTCGACGACAGAGAGGATGACCGTCTTCCAGTGTACCTAGGGCATCGCCTCCACGAAGTCCATGCCGATGTCTGCCCAGACGATGGCGAGTACCGACAACGGTTGCAACAAGCTAGCCGGGTGCAGGTGTTTCGACTTGTACCTCTGACAAGTCGTGCACGTGTGCACGAAGTCCTGCACCAGACGACGCATGTTGGGAAAATGGAAGTCGCGGTGGAGGCGGTGTAGCTTGCGGTGGAGGCCCTTATGTCCGTCGTTGTGGACGACCACCAAGATCTCCTGCAGGAGTGGTGCTACGGGTGGTATGTACAGGCGTCCATCGTAGGTGACCATGTCGTCGACCACTGCCCACGACGTCGTGTGTGTGCCGGTGTGGACCTTGTCATGGATGGCGACCAGGGTTGGATTAGTGGCCTGGGTAGGAGCGCGATGAAGTCGAAGCGGGGCGCCGAGATTGCCAGCAACTCGCCATCGGCGGTGTCGCGGCGGGAGAGGGCGTCGACAATGGTGTTCGTTGCGCCTGACCTGTACTCCACAAAAAAATCGAACCCCAAGAGTTTACCGACCCAGTGGTGCTGGGGTATTGTGGCCAGGCGCGGGTCAAGGAGGTACTTGAGTCTATGGTGGTCGGTCTTGACGACGAAGCGCCACCCCCATAAATATGGCCTCCAACGCCGAATCGCCTGGATGAGGCCGATGAGTTCCCGCTCGTAAGCGGCGAGGGAGCGATGTCGGGGGGCGATGGGGGCGGCTGAAGAAGGCGACCGGGTGGCCGTCCTGGACGAGCACGACGCCAAAACCGTGCGACGACGCGTCGCATTCGACGACGAAGAGCTTGGAGAAGTCCGGCATGGCGAGGACGGGGGCTGTGGTGAATGCGGCCTTGAGTGCTGTGAACGCAACGGTCGCTGCGTCGTCCTAGGTGAAGCCATCCTTCTTGAGGAGGACGGTCAGCGGTGCGGCAACCGTCCCTTAATTGTCGATGAACTTGCGGTAGTAGCCCGCTAGGCCGAGGAAGCCCCGCACCGCTCGAGCCGAACGGGGTTCCGGCTAGTCGAGGATGGCCTGCACCTTGGCGGGATCCATGGCGACGCCTGCCTTAGATATGACGTGGCCGAGGTAGGCGACGGAGGGGGCGCGGAAGGCACACTTGGCGCGCTTGACAAAGAGCTGCTGCCGCCGAAGCTCGGAGAGGACGGCGCGGAGATGTTGAAGGTGATCCGCCCACGTCTTGCTATATATCAAGATGTTGTCAAAAAATACTAGGACGAAGCGACGAAGGAAATGCCGAAGTACATCGTTCATGAGGGCCTGAAATGTCGCCGGCACGTTGTAGAGCCCGAATGCCATCACCAGGAACTCATAGAGGTTGTCGTGGGTGCGGAATGCGATCTTGTGTACACCTTCCGACTGCATGCGCACCTGGTGGTACCCGGACCAGAGGTCTAGCTTGGAGAAGAACCGCGCGCCGTGGAGTTCGTCGAGAAGCTCATCGACCATCGGTATGGGGAACGCGTCCTTGACAGTGAGCGCGTTCAGGGCCCGGTAGTCGACGCAGAAGCGCCACGACCCGTCGGGCTTCTTGACGAGGAGGATCGACGATGAAAATGGAGAGTCGCTGCGGCGGACAATGCTCTTCAGGAGGAACAGCCGCTGGCAGACGTGGTTGTGGCCCCGAGTGTACTTCTCGTCGCAGTTGTAGCAGAGGCCATTGCGGTGCCGCTCCTGTTGCTCCGCCTGGGTGAGTCGCTTAATCTGGCGACCCTCGACAGAGATTGTCGTGGGTGCTGCTGCTCGGGGACCTGGCGGCGCCGGCAGAGGCCATGGCAGGGCTTGGGATATCGGGGTGGCGTACTGCTCGCGCAACTCGAATTGCCTGGCTCAGGGTTAGGATTAGTGGATAAAGATTAGATTAGATAAGATTTGGTTACTTGTGATTAGATTAGATAAGATCTAGTTACTTGGGGGCCAAGTCTTACTATCTATATGAGGATGGGTTGTACCTCCTTAAGGGGGAATCAATCAATGAAGAAGAATTAGTTCCAGACCTCTCTAATACTCTAGTCTCCCCCAAGCCGACTATCTTCCCGGCGCTGTTTATCCCCTTATGAACTAGGATCTATAACATCTGGTATTAAATTCCAGGCCATCCTCCCCACCACTTCCGCCACCGAAATCCATCTCTTCACCACCATCCGACGCAACCTCATCAACCTCTTCTATGGCTGCTATGGCGGAACCCAACACATCCAACCTAGTCACCATCATCCAATCCCTTGCAACAACGGTGGAATCCCTCAAGCTTTCGTTCTGATACCAGATGTTATAGATCCTAGTTCATAAGAGGATAAACGATGCCGGGAAGATAGCCGGACGGAGTCGGCTTGGGGGAGACTAGAGTATTAGAGAGGTCTGGGACTAATTCTTCTTCATTGATTGATTCCCCCTTAAGGAGGTACAACTCATCCTTATATAGATAGGAAGACTTGGCCCCCAAGTAACTAACTCAACCTTATCTAATCTACTCCCAAGTAATTAATTCAATCTTATCTAATCTTTATCCACTAATCCTAACCCTGAGCCTATCCCTATGGCCTCCATGCTCTAGGCTGCCGCCCCATGACACAACTACTCCAGGAGATTCATAGCCCCCTCGTCTACAACGACAATGTCAGCGCAGTCTCCCTCTCCACCAATCCCATGCAACGCTAGCATACGAAGCACTAGCATACGAAGCACGTGGAGATCGACCTTCACTCGTTTGCAGCATGTCGTTGTCGGCGATGTCCACGTCCCAACCAAGGTTTTCAAGTCGATAAGTCGAGTCGAGAAGGTACCGACTTGGTGACTAGTCGATAAGTCAGTCGACTAGTCGTCGACTTGCCAATATAGTGGCTGTTTTGCCTATATAATGTCTTCATATAGACAACTAGGTGAGTGCCCGTGCGTTGCAACGGAAACACATAATAACCTAACGTGGTCTGAAACAGATATAGAGCTGCAAAGATGGGTCCAGAAAATGAGGCGAACATAGATCCGAATTTCCCAGGATAGTGAAAACGACACATGATTATTATAGAAAAACATAAGTATTCACATTCTAAGATATAAAATAGCATAAGAGTGGAACGAGGGCGTGCACACTGTCCGTTTCGTGGGCGTCGCTCCTGCCGCTCAAGCACGAAAGAAGCCCCAGCGTCGCGTTCTGGCCCTCGACGCCATCCGCGATATGACCTCTCTATAATATATTTTGGCTTCTGTCATGATCGGCGCTTCGTTTTATCTTTAATTTTCTGTAGTAGCTGATTATAATGTAATATTATTTATAAATTTATCATACTTAAATATCCATGATACTTATTTGGTATCATAATTAGTATTATTTTATTATATAAATTTAATCATACTTAAAACTACTTTGGTCTCTCTAAAAAATATAATTATTTAAACCGTTTTGGAACATAGAATTTGGGACGGAGTATATCACTGCACGCTAGTTTATCTGTACAAGGCAATCTGCAATTGTACAGCGCTGTACAGACTTTTATTATACAAACAGAGTAAAGAGTGCAATACAACAACCGTCATCACACGCACGGGTTAAGCTCGGGCGCTCGGCGGCGCCATGTCTGCAGCACAAGGACTGGACACCATGACTGAGCAGCTGCTGAGCTGCATGCAGGAGCGATCAGTAGGTGTCATCGGTGTCTGCCTCTTCCTCGTCGCTCTCCAACTCTGCCATCTCGGCCAGCAGCGCCGGGTCGACCACCTTGGACATGTCACCGGGGGTCTTGGCCTCCTCAACGATCCGCATGATCTCGTCCACGGCCTGCGCCGGCTCGGCGGCATCCGCGTCCTTGTAGTTGGCCTTCTCCCTCTCCGAGATCTCCCTCGGGAGGTTCTTCAGGAACCACGGGTGATGCTTTATCTCCGGGATCGTGATCCTCTTTCAGTTTCAGGTAGAGGACGTTTCACAAGAAATTCACTGTCAGTCATCACGCTGAAAATTGTTTGTCCAGGGTTGCAGGATCCACATCTCAGTATAATCAGCATATGAAATATTTGCCTTTTGGAGGTGATCTGAACTTTGACGATTAGGCCAGCTTGGATTTGGATTTACTGAACTGAGAGAGGAAGTACCTTTGAAGGATCGGCAACGAATATCTGAGACAGAAGGCGTCTGCAGTCTGAAGACACTCTCACATAATCCGGGATGGAGTATTGCACGCCAAGAATTCTCTGCCAAGCACAAGAGACATTGAAATTGCTTTCAGAATCACCAAACAAGCAACTGAAGCAAGCTGTGATAACCAACAGAAGGAAAAGGGAGATGATTACGCTGATCGTTTTCCGGAAGTTCCTTGGATCCTCAGGATCTTCAAATGGATATGATCCCACGAGCATCACGTACAGCGTGACACCACAGGACCAAACGTCTGCTACCTGGACGAGGAGAATGAGTTCTCTCACAACATGCAGTGTTAAAATCTACCCTACCGATGTGAGATTCAGAAGCCTAAAAGCAGCACTTGAAGGATATACAGCTCCATATTCCTGCTTGTCTTCAATGCAAGCATTTTCAGTGAAAACGAGCCAAGAAACCAACTGGTACCTAAATGGTAAGTTACTGTGACCACACAACATTAGAAACAAATCCCAATGCTAATTCTATATGCAGCACGAGTCAAACTCTAGACACAAGATAAGTCAGTTACTTTCAAGGCCTTCTTTTTATGAGTTGCAGTAAGTACTGCTGCAGTACTTAGAAAACAAAACATGTTTGTCTGAAAGATGCCGACTTCAAGTCCTAAAGATACATGATACAAACAAAAACTGAAGGAACTACGACTTCCAGTTTTGTTAAGTGCCGCGGCCACGAACCTTTTATCTCATTGATTGATGCAGGGGGAAAAAGCAGATACACATACAGCAAAGAACTGAGAATTATCAAGCATGAAGTGAAGTAAATAACAACTCACCTTTCCATCATACTCTTTTCTGGAAAGAACCTCGGGGGCTATGTATGCTGGAGTTCCAACTGTTGATTATGCTCGAGGACATCGCCTGGCTCATCCGCGTCTCGTCCCCACAGGACGACGATGGCGACGGCGACCTGCGGGGGCTCCCCAACATCGCGCAGAACGAGCCCGTGCTCGGCATGGTCTGGGACAACACCGCGTGCCTCCACACCGGCGGTCCAGACGCAGCACGTTCTCCGCCCAAAATTCGCCTGCAACCCCGAGCGACGACGATGGGGGAGGGGTCGAAGGCGATGCTGGCCAAGCCCATCCAGCTCGTGAACAACATGAATCCTTGATTCGTCAGCTCTTCCATATTAGTCAGACAGGGTCTGTTTCAGACTACGTTGAACAGTTTGCATCCTTGATAGATGAGTTAGCTGCATATGAGTCGCATACTGATCCCTTGTACTACACAATGCGATTTACCGATGGTCTCAAACATGATATTAAAACTGTTATAATGGTACAAAGACCTCCAAATCTCGATGCTGCTTGTGCACTCGCCCTTGTGCAGGAAGAGGCGCTGGAGTCATCTCGGCGTCAGCGTGTTGAGCCTTTCTCCAACCGGATGGCTTGGCCGCATATGGCGTCGTCTGAATTCAGCGTCACTCTGTTTGGCAGAGCTCAATCCCCTAGAACTGGTGGTGATATTAAACTGGGAATACCTGGCAGCGATGGCGAGGTCGTTGGGCTTCCACGGCTGCAAATCGACACTGTTTCTGCTACGCGGAGCTCGCGACCGATATCCCGTCGGCTGGTGGCTCACGATCTCCCTCGCCGCTGCTAGTATGGGGACCTGCCGCTGCTCCCTCGACCGATGAGTCTGCCGGATGATTGCTCCCTCGCCGCTGCTAGTATGGGGACCTGCCGCTGCTCCCTCGCCGCTGCTGCTTCCTCGCCGCTGCTTGCTCCCTCGCGACCGATATTTGGAGCTCGCGACCGATGATTGCTCCCTCGCCGCTGCTTGCTCGCACGGGGATTTGGTTGCGGGGCGGGGCGACCGATGAGTCTGCCGGATGATTGCGGCCACGCCGCTGCTAGTATGGGGACCTGCCGCTGCTCCCTCGCCGCTGCTGCTTCCTCGCCGCTGCTTGCTCGCGACCGATGATTGCTCCCTCGCCGCTGCTTGCTCCCTCGCGACCGATATTTGGAGCTCGCGGCCGATGATTGCTCCCTCGCCGCTGCTTGCTCGCACGGGGATTTGGTTGCGGGGCGGGGCGAGACAGATGGGGACGACGTCGGGATGGGATGGAGATGAGATCTTTGACGGCACAGAGGGCGGGTATATCGCTGCAATCCATGGCGTGAGAGTTAAGGAGGTGGTAGTTGATGGGGAGAACGACGTGGGGATCGCGATCGGAGCGGGATTTGTTTGTTCGCGGCTTGAAGATGAGGATTTGGGGCGCCCCCCGCGCGTGGCTATCGGAGGATGATTGCTCCCTCGTCGCTGCTTGCTAGTACGGGGAGGCGCTGGCGAAGGAGGCGCGGGCCGAGGGATTCACGGCGGCTGAGGCGCGGGCGCGCGGGTGGGTTTCGCGGCGGGGAGGCGCGCGGGTGGGTTTCGTGGCGAGGGATTCGCGGCGGCGGAGGCGGGCGTGCGTGTGGGTTTCGCGAAGATGGATCGGCGCAGGTAGGATAGCATGCGGGGGCAGTCTACACTGCCCCCTTAATAGTTAGTATAGATATAGCATTTATATATGAAGAAAGAGCATGTTTTACCTCATTTGAAGCCTGAAATTGAACTAAACTGAAATAAACAACAAATCTTACCTCATTTGAAGCCTCAAACTGAACCAAATCAGCGGTAAGTCAAACTCATAAGTCATAACAGCCATATAGTTCAAATTGGAAAACAAATAGCAAGAAAATATAGTTCAAACTTGAAAGGAAATAAGCTCCACTAGATAGCTAAGCTGCTGCTGCAGCTAGATAGATACTAGATAATAGATACCCTAAATATCTCCTAAATCAAGATCATCCATTGCATTTTCTCCCAAATCAAGAAAATATGTTGTGTAATGGGCCTTTGGGCTTTTTGGGCTGAATTGGGGCACAAGTCGGCCGACTTGCCAGACCAAGACGACGACTAGTCGACTGAGAATTTCCAGTCGTTGACAAGTCGCCCGACTTGCCAGAAAAGTCGAGCCGGGTCCCCAAGTCGAGCTCCCAGGACCGACCGGACGACTAGTCGCCGACTTTAAAACAGGGGTCCCAACCACTTCTTAGTCCGCCGACATCTACACCAAGGGCCTCCCATCCACAGCGTTCTCGCCTTCTCGGAGTTTCAGTTCAGTCTCAACATCTGTATAGGCTAGAGTTATGGTTGGGGGGTGGGTTGTCTAAGAAGCGAGGTTTGAAGACCGATTGGTTCCAACTAATCTTGGTCGATGGATGAGATATTGCATGCCATGCTGCAATCGTGATTAATCAGAGTCAGAAATAAACTGGAGGAGAGACAGATTTAAATTGACTGCTATGTGCTGGCCCATACAGTCTGTCATCATAACATAAGCCTCATATAGTATCTTGCCAACATGCAGTCGCCTTGCTCCCTTTGGCTTTGTCTTCTCTTTCTTCACTCAGACAAACTCCCTTTTGTGATCTCTGTTTTGTTGGAGACCTGCTAATTTGTAGTCTGCTTGAACAAATCTCACACCTATCTGCCGCTTGTGGAGGATAGCCCTTCGTGTCGAGCATCTTGGCAACAAAAACCTTTTCCTCTCCCCCTTCTCTCACATGTTCGTCAATACACATCACATTTATACTATGATATATTATTGACTCAATTTGGCCCTGACCCTTGAATGGGGATGATGGCCTAGGGTCATGGGACATGGCTTCAACCAATCGGACCTTATCCCTGTTAATATGCGAAAGGGCCTCTAGCTGAGTTGGTTAGCACTCCTCAGGTCCTGAGTTCGACTCCTCGTGAGAGCGAATCTCAGGCTGTGGCTAAAAAATCCCCTCGTCTGTCCCACACCAAAGCACAGGTCTAACCCTCAGCCCTGGTCGGTCGTTCTCACATGTGCTACAATACGGTGTCATTATGTATGAGGTCTTCTTAATATAATGCTCGGGGTTGTCTTACTCTCGCAGGTAGAGTTTTTTTTATCCCCGTGACTATGTTTTGAAATCTGGAAAAACCTAATTGTCATATTTCAGCTTGGAGGTTGTAAACTTTAGATTGTCAAATGATATTTACCATATTTTTTAAGGCAGTAAGGCGCCCGCCTCGCCTTACCCCGACACCTAAGGCGAGTGGGAGAGAGGGCTCTGCTCGCTGGCTCCCACGCTAGGGAGGGAAAGGTGGTTGGAAGGGGCGGCTGTGCCAGCAGGGTGGGTGTGTGTGTGGGGGGGGGGGGGGGCAGGTTTGGCGACGGGATAGAGGGGGGAGGGAGGGAGGATTGGCGCTAGGAGTAGCCAGTGGCGAGTAGAGGCCGGTGGCTAGGGAGGGAAGGGGAATAAGTGGCTGGGTGGTGCGGGGAGGGGTAACCTAATTTTGATGGGCTAGCTGGATTGTTGGGCTGATATATGGGCTGCCTGACTGATAATCTTTCCCCTTTTTCTTTTCTGTATCTTTTTCTCTTCTTTATCGATATTTTTGTTCTAAACACTTTCTCAAATACCAGTATTCCTTTATTTTTAAATATATTTAAGGCGTCGCCTCGCCTTACGTTTTATCGCTTGAAAGGTAAAAAGTCGCCTTACCGCCTTAAAAACTATGATATTTACAATATATTGGCATTGTGATGGCTTAACAGAACAGAAACATGTTATTTGTACTAAATTTACTCTCTGGTTTGTTCATGGATATTGTTGAACAGGGTTCGGCTGAGGTGATATTCACCAGGAGAAGTGAAGCTCTCGCAGCACTGAAGCGATATAATAATATGCGCCTTGATGGGAAGGCCATGAAGATTGAAGTAATAGGAGCAGAATTGGGTCTATCAGCTGTTGCCGTACCCCAGATTAGTGTTGTTCCTGGTGCAAGCAGAAGAGGGCAGAGAGAAGTTGTTATGATGTATGGCTCTTCTTTGGCATTGCCTTTGCTATTGGATTCACAAGTCATGTAGCAACTTTCTTTCTTGTGTTCATGACGTGTTTCTTTTCAGGCCTGGTGGAAGTGGGTTTGGACAAGGTGCATCTGGCCCATCTAATTCGCTTCCTGGGTAGGTTCTCATGGCTAGATATTTTATAGGCTAATCACATATGCAAAAAACTTTCCTCCTATAACATGTAAAAGTGTTGCAGGAATAGCCATTTCAAGCTAGTCAATTTATAATTGCCAAAACTTGTGATCCCTCCTATTTTTAAAACCGCATATGGTTGCAGCAGATTTGATCTTCATTTTTTCCCTATGTGTGGTTGCGGGCTGTGGACTTGTGCGCTGTGTCGTATTTAAGTGTGGCATTACCTACCAACATGGCGCATTAGACTCAGAGTAGTAACTAACTACACCAATGTAACATGAACTAAAAAGTTTTATGTTTGTTACGCCTTCATTTTTTTGGCAACAAAAACACCTGCAATTACTAGACATCATTTTCATGGTTATTGTGCTATGTCCAGGTGGAAGCGTGGAGGCTTTGTTCGAAGAGGACAAGGGCGTGTTAGTTTTCCTCAAAGAGGGCGAGGGCAAGTGCGTGGCCGTGGCCGTGGCCGCAGTAGCTTTGTTCAGGGCCGTGGACGTGGCTATGTGCGCAGGGGTTATGCAGAGAAATCAGCCAAACAATTGGGCAAGGAACTTGACATCTACAACTCTGGTGCGATGAATGTCGACTAAGAGCTTGTTCGGTTAGCTCTCAATTCATGTGGATTGTGTGGGTTTAAATTCAAAGCAAGTCAAACTTCTTAATTTTTTCTAATCCCATCCAATCCATGGATAACGGAATTAACCGAACAAAGCCTAAGTTAATCCATCACGACATCATCCAATACAACCTGGAAGTTGGAACTATGTTGAAGCTAAGCTTGTTTTCTGTCGGTATTCTGTCAAATGTGTACACTTCTGTCATGCTCTTGTGGCATCAGTTGAAGATTAGATATTCCATTATTCCTACTGCAATAGTCTTGCGAAATCAGAATTTGCTGTAATTGAATGATGAATTATGTTTTCAACCGTTGAAAGCTTTGCTGTCAAAATTTCCATATTATCCTAGTTATTGTCAGAATTTTCAGTAGGCATTAGCCAAAAAGTTAGGTGCTGACTACAGGGTGAGGTGCTCTTCAAAAAAATCTAATGTACCTATAGGTGACAATGAGCTTTAAATTTTAGAAACATATCCGATGCACACGAGACTTTGATGCGTATATGATACACATGAACTTATAAAGTTCACAAAAAAATCTAAAAAATATTCATACATATTTTTTCATCCTACTAAAATTGTATACAAAATTTCAAATTTAAATTTGTTATATTTTAGTTCTAATAAAAATATAAAATTTCTAACAAGTTTAAATTAGAAAATTGTCTAAAATGTTCTTATTTGTTATAGCTAAAATATAACGAATTTAAACATAAAATTTTGTATACAATAGGAGGAAGATGAAAAGAATATGTATGCATTTTTTCAGATTTTTTGTGAACTTTGTTAGTTCATGTGCACCATATGTGTACAAGATATGTTTTTTTTAAATTTTATAATAAAATTTAAGGATCGAATAACAATGAGCTTTAAATTCTACACTATAAAATTTAAGAATCGAATGAGACTAAGATCAGATTGTATTTTTATTTATTTTAAATTAAAATTAGTTAAAGGCTCAAACAAATTGTGAAAAAACATTTAGATCACCTCTAAATGTACCAAATCGATAATTGGACCTGCTCAATTATTTTTTGTCCCATTTGGTTGGAGGCCACTGTTTGGCCTTATTATGCATAAGAAAATTTGTTATGCCCATGTATTCTCATTCCAACTTCATACCAAATTTGGGTGCATAAATATTATGAGTATAAATATTGATAATATTTTCTATAAACCTAAGAAAAAGTAAGATCTATAGTTACTTTAGGATGGAGGGATTAATGTTTAGTTCACATCCTAGATTTGTTTGGTCTATCTATGCACATGGAATGAACCGTGTATACCATTCTACATCGTATATCCAAATGTAAATCTCGAGAAATCAATCAATCTTCAATGAGAACGTATTTGGTGCAACCAAACTAATTGGTATAACTGTGCAACCAAGACATAGAAATGGAGGTGGGAGGACCTTTTTAAAAAAATCATGGAGAGATGAGTGGGTTATTTTTAAAAACGATGTTTTAAAAAGGTGCTTGCACATCATTTCTGTTTTGGTTGCACGGTTGCACCAATTGACTTGTTGCACTAGAGTCCCATCTTAAATTTAACTAATAAATGTATCTAAAATTATTATTATTTATAATCTATAGCAAATCTTGCACTTTGAGAAGCAATTAATCTTAAATTTAACCATATAGATAAAATATTATTATTTATAATGTATTAGATAATATATATTATAATAAACCTATTTGGAGGTATACATATTAATACTATTTTCTATAAATTTAATCAAATTTAAGATATATCGACTTCTAAAAAAAATAAGATTCACATTTCTTTTTTGAGATGGTACACCAACAAACAACCAAATCCAGTGGCAGAGCGTCCATTATGGTGCAGCCTACTCCATACCTAGATTTCTAAGCTCAGTCCAACATGGGAAGTGAGAAAGCCTAACGTTTCCTTGTATCGCATTCGAGCCGACTGTCGTCTCCGTCTACGAGCTTCGCTTGCTCGCTCGCGCTTCCCCTGTCATCATCTATGAGGCTCCCGCCTCCTTTCAGGCTCCTAGATCCTAGTCGTGAGTCACACGCTCACAGTCGTGTGCCACTAAGCTCGACGCTCCGCCACCTGATCCGCATGACCGCGCCTGATGCTCTAACCTCTAGTTGTCGACGCTCCGCCATCCGCTCCCTCTTAGCAGACACCAGCAAACAAAAATATTAGTGTATGTCTCTTCGAACCATACTATAGGAAACGAGTGACGCCTAAGAGGGGTGGGGGTGAATTAGGACTTCTAAAACTTTTACTAAACTAGGCCACAAATAAATCCCTAGAGCAAAACCTATGCAAATAATCAAACTAGAATGTGCAAACTAGGTTTTGTCTAAGTGTTGCTATCTCTACCGCAAAGGCTAAGTTTCAATATACTCTAAATAAGTATGAATACAAGATTGAAACTTAAATGCTTAATATAAATGCGGAAACTTAAAGAGCAAAGTAGAGAAGCAAACTCTCGTGGATGACACCGGTATTTTTACCGAGTTATCCGGAACCACGCAAGGTCCCGACTAATCCTCGTTGGTGCCCCTATGCAAAGGGAAGCCCACGCGAGGGCCAAGCACCACGGTCGAGTAACTCCGTAGAGAGCCGCGAGCCTTCTCCACGCGCAAGTGGTGCTCCGCTTCCGGCTCCTCTCGGATGCTCCCCGCCGTCTCCACTATCGAGATTCCGGCCGAAACGCCGCGGGCCTCGTTCCCTCCGGTATACGGTGGCGGCCGTGACACAAACGCAGTTGTCACGGTCTCGCAAGACTCTCGCCCCACTCGGTACAATTACAACCACTCACGCAAGAGCCGAGGGGTTGTGTGGTTTGTCTAAACTCACTCAACTAACTAGGGTTCACCTAGAGCAAGCGCTAAAGCGGTCTAACTAACTTAAGCACTTCGCAAAGCACCTACGCTAATCACCGAGTGATTCTATTAAGCACTTGGGTGTTTGAGCTCTTGGAAATTGCTTGGGCTCCCACACTTTCAAATGGCCGGTTGGGTGAAGTATATATAGCCCCCAACTCCAAAATAGCCGTTGGAGAAAAGCTGCAGTTCTCTGCGGCACACCAGACAGTCCGGTGGTGCACCAGACAGCGCACTGTAGCATGTCCGGTGCGCCTAGCCGTTGCCCTGTCAGAGCAGGTGATCGTTGGCGTCGCAGGCTTTTCCACACCGGACAGTCTGGTGCTCACACTGGACAGTCCGGTGGTCTTCTCTCCGGGTGCCACCTGGAACTAGCCGTTGGGCTGGAGTTTCCTGGTGCACCGGACAGTCCGGCGTGTGGGCACCAGATAGTCCGGTGCGCCTCGCACAGACAGTCCGCAGCAGCACGCTTGGACTTTTCTTGGATCTTCTTAATGTCTTCTTTTGAGGTGTTGCTTTCCTCAATTCCTTAGTCCAAGTAAATCTTGCATCTTGTGAACTACAAACACAAACACTAGAAAACTTATTAGTTCACGGATTGTGTTGTTCATCAAACATCAAAACTCAATTAGCCAAATGGCCCGGGGTCCATTTTCCTTACAATCTCCCCCTTTTTGGTGATTGATGACAACACAACCAAAGCAAGCAAATAATACAAGTATTTGAATGAAAATATGCAATCTACTTGCTAGGATGCATGATTGTCCCCACAATGTGAAAGTATGGACTTAAGCCTCCCCCTAACTCCATAATTCACTTACTTCCTATTTTTGGACCAAAATAACCAAAACCACTTGAAAAACCATTTGTAGATTTAAATTTTAAATTGGTGGTGTTTGGTGTTTGATATAGTTTTCATTGCTTTGGTCCCTAAACTTCTCCCCCTTTGGCATCAACCACCGAAAAGGAAGACATTAAGAGCATGTAGGAAGTAAATAAAAGCTTGTCCTCAAAAGATTACCCCCCCTAAATAAGTGTTCTATAGAAAGAGTTTTTCTCCCCCTTTATAGATGAAGAAAAGCTCCCCCTGACAGAGATCATAAGAAAAAGCATGTGAAAATTAGAGGTGCAAGACATGATTTGAAAAGACTAACTTCCCTTATGCATAGGTAACAGAATATGAGTTAACCACTTATGCATTTTTAGCAACATGGAAGTATATGATATGAAATATAGTCTAATCAAATATTGGAGTGGACATGTAAATGATACTAGATGTAGTCTCAAAAGATACCGATCGAAATTCAATGGGGAGCTTGAGAGACATGAGAGTTCTTGGAGATTTTGCAGTGGAAGATTGTTGTCTTTCTCCGGGGACCTCATTTTCCTTACAATGAGACTATCATATGAAATGGACTTGAAAAAGGTGTTAGTCTCAAAGTATTAGATTATAGAGTAACCTCCCCCTGAAGGTGTGCATACAAGTTTTGAATACTTGTAGGAGACTTGCACTTTGATTTGATATCAAGAGGGGCAAATTATCTACAGTCCGAACTTTGGCACATATACGTTAAATGATACAACTTGTAGAACTCAAGATTTTCAATTGATGCATCATTTACTATGGAGTGATAAAGGAGCTATGTGCCGTGCTCAAATAAATATTTTAAGCCATGTAGGTTTGCTTAAGTATATGAATTGAAAGCAAGCAATCCTACCATGTGATTTACCTAGTATGCATAATTTTAAACAAAAGTAAATAACAAATGTAATACTAGACAAGAAAGATAAACTAGATACAAGGTAAATAGATACGCATATCTAAAAATAAGGAATGTAATAAATCTAGTTACCTTAGTCATGGGTGGGAAATTTGGGTCCAAAATTTTCACTAACCCACTTGGCAAGTAAACTTGATCCAATATGATGTATCCCATGATATACATCCCAACTTTACCAAGTCTCCAAATTTCCCGAAGACCTTCGGTCCACTCACTTCCCTTTCGGGATCCAAACCTTCTTGGTGCTTTTCATGTTTGAAATTATTTCCTTTGGCACCCAGATGCGTTTGGCCCCCTTTCCTTTGTTGGCTTGCTTGTTGGCCTTTATTGCTATCACCTTTCCATTCTTTTTCTTTTTGATCAAATATGGTGTAGCAGTCTTTTTGTCCACCTTTCTGATGTAGGTGTTGGAGATTTTGCTTGATGGCTTTTGCTTGAGCTTTTGCCTTTGTTTATCCCCGGTCATCGCCTTGCATTGGAAAGACTTATGGCATTCCTTGTGGCATAGCCTACAAATCACAGTTTCTCCCTCCATAGGCTTGTTCACTCTCGTAGTGGTGTTATCCTGTGGAGGTCGGATTTGTTTGGCTTTGCCTTTCTTGTCATACAAAGCCTTGCCAAGGCGAGCCATTTCTTGCTTTAATTGCTCATTTTCCTTTGCAACCTCATTCGAACATGTCTCTACAACAATATTCTCAACAACGACTTGGTTGCAGGGGTCAGATTAATTAAATCAAAACAGAAAGTAGAAGCATCTTTCTTAATTATTTTAGGTATTTCAACTAAAGATGCTACTGGGGTGCTACCAATGTTTTCTAGCTTAATAGTTAGCTCATTATTGTGTATGCTAAGAATTTCCATTTTTTCTAGCAAATTTTCAATAGCTTCTTGGGAGCTAGCTAACTTAGCCTTAAGTTTTTCATTCTTTTTAATAAGGCTATCATCGGTAGCAGTGGATGGAGCACTAGATTCTAATAGCTCAATTTTAGTTGATAGCTCACTATTTAAGTTTGCAAAAGTTTCAAATTTTTCTAGCAAACCTTTGTAATCATTTTGAGAGCTGACCAACTTATTTTTCAAGGTTTTAAGTTGAGCTTTTTGTTTAGTGCAAACATCCTGAAAAAATTCAACGGCTTCCGCAAGCTCATCTAAGGAGGGCTTTCCCTCACCTTCATCATCACTACTGCTATCATCACTAGAGGATGGAATGCTTTTGTTACCTCTTGCCATAAGGCATTTGTGTGATGACCGTGATGAGCGTGATGAGGACCGGTGGCTGCGTGTCCTTGGAGGTTCATCTTCACTTGAAGAATCATCCCAAGTTCTAACACTTGTTAGCGCCTTGCCTTTGCTCCTCTCCTTTTTGGGTTTGGCCATATTTGGACAGTTGTCCCTGAAGTGGCCCTTCTCCCCACATGCGAAGTGAAGCGCCCCAATCCTCTGGGACTCAAATGTGATACAATTACTAGTCCCAGGAGGTTAGTAAACACATTTATACATCAGATGATTACAGATCTGCTTAAACGAGACAAACCTATAAAGGTGGCGATCAACTTTAAGAGTTGGTCCACAACTCGGGACATATCATCAGAGTGGGGCTGAAGCAGCCCGATATACGCAGCGAAGCAAATCAGCGGTCCAACAGCCACAGGCAAGGTTGGGAACAGTCATAACTCTTACCCGATCTCCTTTTTCTGAAAAAAAATAAATAAGCAAGGGTGAGTACAAACGTACTCAGCAGCCCACCTTCACCCGCGGAATGGGGAATTCAGATATAATGCATGGAATATGTGGAGCTCAGGATATTTGCAGAAACAACAATATTTTATGCAGGGTTGTTTTGAAAAACATTTTGTATTTTGCAAGGCGCATCCTCTCCAAAAGGAGCAGGAAGTTTTTCAGTATAGAACGAAATCCCCTGTACTAAACCATCCAGATATCTCAGCAGTTTCCCACTGGTTTTTATTTTCAAAAACAGCTACTGGACTTCCCGTCCACCATAGCTCACGGCTCAACCGCCGGACCTTTTAAAAACCATTTTTCTCAAATGCACCCTTTTTTGAAAACAAGACATTAATTGCCATACCATACCAGACTCGTCCATTCCTGTGGACACGGACTATTCGAATATGTTTTCAAACTGTGCGCAGAGGTGTACACTTTACCCACTAGTCCGGCTCTGCGATCCCATAGCTAGTGAGACCCGAATCCGAATCTCTTTCTTTCCTCGCACGTCCTAACCTTAACGGTTATACCGGAAGGAGTCAGGCCACCGCCATGTCCAAACCGGACAAAACATTCCCCCTCCTTATCCTCCCGGTGCTCCCCAGCCTTCATAACCCTGGGGTTGGACCGTACGAGTTCAGATTGAGTGACTGCCCACACAGTCTCGAGTGGTTGTACTTGTCATGAGTACAGGTAGTGAAAGATGACAAACCGGTCCTTATACGAGGGGTCAATCCTTCTGCTCATGCCTAAACCAGCTGAGCCATCACCTTAGGCCCTCCCCTAAACCAGGGAGTCCCTGATCATCCCTACTCAAAGGTGATAAGGGTGGAAACCCTTCATCAAACATATTTTGAAAATCATTTTCTTTTGAAAACTCACACCTTTCCTCAAATCATTTGTAACAAATATATCAAGTATTGATTGCGGCAAGCGGCTGGGTGGCCATAATAACTTGTCTCAAAATCATATCATGCATAAAATAACATGCTGAGGGTTGTGGTTGTAAAAGCATAGGTAATTTATGCATCAAAGGGATCCAGTGAGCTTGCCGTGCTTATCCGGCGGAAGGGGGAAGAGGAGTTCGTGGAACTGGCTTCTAGCTCCACTGCCTGGCGTAGACTTGCAGATCTGGCCTCCACGAGACGACACGAACGCCCCGATAACTATGCAACATGAACAAGCAAACATACAAACAAGCAAGTATACCAACAAATATTTAGTATAGTGGTCAGAATAGAGATATATGGATGGGTAGAGTCTTGAGTAGAATCTGCGTCATGTGGTGTTGAGATACTACTAGTGGTGGAGCGGAGGTGCTTACCAGGAGGGTGGACTGGAGGCGAAGCGACACTATGCGTGTAGCCGGTAGAGCGGAGTAACTGAGTGGGTGGGCGTTTGCCTTGGCTGAGGGTGTTGAGTGTGTGTGGAGAGGAAGAGGGTAGCTGGGTGTATGTGGTGTAGCACAGTGAAGTTCATTGTTGGTGAGAATAGTGACGAATGAATCGTCTGACTTAGTATGAACAGGAGAGTTATAGGCAGAATATGGGACAAGAGTATTTTGGGATTTTTCTGGAACATGAACCATGCTTAAGGGATGACATGGTTGGATAGCGAATAATTCGATAAGAATTTAGAAACAAGAATTATTGGAATCGGAGTTTGGAAGCCGGGTTCGAAGGAATCTCAAAGTTAAGCGTGCTCAACTTGGAGAAACCTGGGATGGGTGACCAGATGGGAAGTTCCCTACTGGAATGAAAATCACAGTCACCGGAGTTCGTATGACTGGAATATGGGTCTGGCTGGTCTTAGGTGGACTGGACAACATGACGGATGAGTAGTTGAAATTTGGGGTGATCGGATGATCAATGCATAGTAACAGTAAATAGTAACGGTGAATAGTAATGGTAAATAGTGATGGTAAATAGTGACGGTAAATAGTGACGGTAAATAGTAACGGTAAATAGTGATGGTAAATAGTGACGGTAAATAGTAACGGTAAATAGTGATGGTGAATAGTTCGTATGAATGAACGATGGATAGGAATTATGAACGAACGATGAACGATCGAATGATCGAACGAACGAACGATCGGAATTTCGGCAGCATAACGACAAGAAAAAGATTATTTGGACGAACGAACAGACGAACGAACCATGAACGATCGGACGAACGATCAAACGATCGGACGAACGAACGATCGGAATTTCGGCAGCATAACGGCAGGAAAAAGATTATTTGGACGAACGAACGGACGAACGATCGGACGAACGGACGAATGAACCATGAACGATCGGACGAACGATCGAAGGATCGGATGAACGAACGAACAAACTAAGAACAAGGGGACGAACGATCGAAGAATGACCGAACGATCCTTGTGCTAGTGTGTGCTTGTGTGGGAGGTGGAGTGGGAGTGGGAGTGGGCGTGTGGGTGTGGGGGGGGAGAGAGTTGCCATGAAATGGCTTGGGGTGGGATGAGAGGAGGCCCTTGCCCCTCTATTTATAGTCATGGTGGGGGGATTAGGGGGAGGGATGAGAGGATTAGTGGGAGGATGAGAGGATTAGTGGAAGATTAGCATGGATTTGTCTTATATGAGTGTAATTAGCTTGTAGAGCTCACCGTATGACACCGAAGGCATACGTATACGTATGAGCATGAGGAAAGTTATGGAGAAAATATTTGTAGGGACTTGAAAAATGATTCTGAAGGTATTTCTCAGGAAGAAAATACTTGGACATATATCGGTGGAATATTTGAGCAGTATTTCTGAAAGAGTTTGAGGGTGATCACTGGGGAAATATTGGTAGGATATTTTGAGGAGATTTTAGGGAGAATATAGACCACTATAATTTTATTTGTTGATATCAACTCGCAAACAAACATTTTGAAATGAAATTTGAAATTCATTTTGAATTTAGAGCGAGTTTGAGAAAATTTCAAGATTTGAATTTTTGGGATGCTACACGAAGCATCCTCTCTTCCTTTGCTTTTTCCTGTCAATGTTAAAGAGAAGATCTTTGACCTGCAGGGGTACACCCATTAGATTAATCTTGCGGATCATCCTCATTACCTTCCCGACGCGTCAGATTGTTTCTTCGTCCTCAGAGGATGATGTGCATGGTTGATTATCTTCATCATCATCACTTTCTTCTTCTTCCTCTTCTTCACTTGAGGAAATTGGAGTGGGAGCCTTCTTTTTGCCCTTCCTTTCATCACATGCAAAAGCATATGGCCTTGAGGAAGTTGACTCCTCTCCCCGACACATTTTTCGTGACATCTCAAAAGCTGCGATTTTCCCAATCACAATGGTCGGGGTCATGTTGCTCAAGTCCTCCATGTTGTGAAGGATGGTGATGATGCTCCCATATCTTCGTTGTGGTAGCAGGGAGATAATCTTCCTCACAATGTCCGCATCACCTAGCCTATTAATACCAATAGAATTGAGCTCATTGATAATTAGATTCAAACGAGAATACATGTCTCTAACAAGCTCATCATCTTTCATAGCAAATGAATTATACTCATTTAAGACTAGGCAATGTTTTTGCTCACGGACATTGGATGTGCCGTCATGGAGCTCATGCAATTTTAGCCAAATCTCATTAGCAGTTTTCAAAGTAAATACTTGATTAAAAATATCCATGCTAATAGATTCATACAAGCAATTTTTGGCTCTAGCATTTAAATGAATTTCTTTTTCCTCACTCGTGGTGGGTTTCTCGGGATTCTTGAGGGGTTTCATCCCGTCACGAGTGACTCTCCAAACACCTAGATCAACGGTCTCTAGGTAACAAGCCATTCTAGCACTATAATATGGGAAGTTTGTGCCATCGAAGTGTGGTGGCCTATGGGTATCCATCCCTTCCTCTAAAAAGCATCGGCTCTTTTAGCGGTGAAGCTAAAGCGTTTCAAATGAGCCAAACCAGGCTCTGATACCACTTGTAGGAAACGGGTGACGCCTAAGAGGGGGGGGGGGGGGTGAATTAGGACTTCTAAAACTTTTACTAAACTAGGCCACAAATAAATCCCTAGAGCAAAACCTATGCAAATAATCAAACTAGAATGTGCAAACTAGGTTTTGTCTAAGTGTTGCTATCTCTACCGCAAAGGCTAAGTTTCAATCTACTCTAAATAAGTATGAATACAAGATTGAAACTTAAATGCTTAATATAAATGTGGAAACTTAAAGAGCAAAGTAGAGAAGCAAACTCTCTTGGATGACGCTGGTATTTTTACCGAGGTATCCGGAACCACGCAAGGTCCCGACTAATCCTCGTTGGTGCCCCTATGCAAAGGGAAGCCCACGCGAGGGCCAAGCGCCACGGTCGAGTAACTCTATAGAGAGCCGCGGGCCTTCTCCACGCGCAAGTGGTGCTCCGCTTCCGGCTCCTCTCGGACGCTCCTCGCCGTCTCCACTATCGAGCTTCCGGCTGAAATACCGTGGGCCTCGTTCCCTCCGGTACACGGTGGCGGCCGTGACACAAACGCGGTTGTCACGGTCTCGCAAGACTCTCGCCCCACTCGGTACAATTACAACGACTCACGCAAGAGCCGAGGGGTTGTGTGGTTTGTCTAAACTCACTCAACTAACTAGGGTTCACCTAGAGCAAGCGCTAAAGTGGTCTAACTAACCTAAGCACTTCGCAAAGCACCTACACTAATCACCGAGTGATTCTATTAAGCACTTGGGTGTTTGAGCTCTTGGAAATGTGCACTATATGCCTTGGTATGTTGCTTGGGCTCCCACACTTTCAAATGGCCGGTTGGGTAAAGTATATATAGGCCCCAACTCCAAAATAGCCGTTGGAGAAATGCTACAGTTCTCTGCGGTGCACCGGACAACGCACTGTAGCATGTCCGGTGCGCCTAGCTGTTGCCCTGTCAGAGCAGGTGACTGTTGGCACCGCGGGCTTTTCCACACCGGACAGTCTGGTGCTCACACCGGACAGTCCGGTGGTCTTCTCTCCGGGTGCCACCTGGAACTAGCCGTTGGGCTAGAGTTCCCTGGTGCACGGGACAGTCCGACGTGTGGGCATTGGACAGTCCGGTGTGCCACCGGACAGTCCGGTGCGCCTCGCACAGACAGTCCGCAGCAGCACGCTTGGACTTTTCTTGGATCTTCTTAATGTCTTCTTTTGAGGTGTTGCTTTCCTCAATTCCTTAGTCCAAGTAAATCTTGCATCTTGTGAACTACAAACACAAACACTAGAAAACTTATTAGTTCACGGATTGTGTTGTTCATCAAACACCAAAACTCAATTAGCCAAATGGCCCGGGGTCCATTTTCCTTACACATACGTTGTACGGTGGCATGTTCATGCATGATTTGTTCATACATCATATGAATTTAGATTTCTACTTATGGTATATCAAATATTTATACACTGCTTCTATGCAATTGTATATTTCAAGTTTCCTTGCGATACCAAATCATTGATATTATAAAAAATGTAGACTTCAATCTTGTTACTTGTTTTCCAGTGAACTTGGTGAAAAATGTGATAGTTATGTTTATATTCTTGTAACTAGCTCAGTCATTTAAGTTCCCCGCAACCATACCTAAATTTTTAGGCGTCCTCCGCCACTGACCAAATTGACATGTATGGTACTGCATCATACGCCACATCAACCTAGAAATTGAGCATAAAAATAGAGCATTTTAGATGTAACAAACACAAGTGTCATGAGCCCAAGATACCTCAATGGCTAGTTTTGAGCCAGTGGAAAATAACAATTGGAAACACACCAGACAATTGGAAAATATTTTTATGGTGAGTATTATTGTATGTGGAGTGATAAAATGAGACACCATCTAACCTCACTCCACGAAAGCATATGGGATATTGTTGAGTTTGGAGCGCAGGCACCACAGTTAGGCGACGAGGACTATGACTCCAATGGGGCCGCCCAAATAAGGCACTTTAATTCCGAAGCAACCTCTATACTCCTCGCTTACTTTTGTCGAGAGAAGTACAACAAGGTGCAAGGGTTGAAAAGTGCCAAAAAAATTTGGGACGTACTTAAGACTGCGCATGAAGGGGACAAGGTGACCAAGATCACCAAGCGTGAAACGATCAAGGGAGAACTCGGTCAATTCGTCCTCAACAAAGGTGAGGAGCCACAAGCAATGTACAACCGGCTCAAAACGATGGTGAATCAAGTGCACAACCTCGGGAGCACCAAGTGGGATGACCATGAAATGGTCAAGGTTATTCTTAGATCTCTTGTTTTTCGTAATCCCACTCAATTTCAATTAATTCGTGGAGATCCTATATATAAACAGATGTCTCCTAAGGAAGTAATTGGCAAGTTTGTGAGCTTTGAAATTATGATCAAAGACTCTAAACACATTGTCAACATAGAGCAAGGCGCCACCTCCACACCCGAGGTGCAACCCGTTGCATTCAAAGCAACGGAAGAAAAGAAGGAAGAGTCTCACCAAGTAGACTCTCAATCGACGTTTCTAAGCTCGACAATGAGGATATGGCTCTTATCATCAGAGCTTCTCGCAAATCATCAAGCAAAGGAAGGGAAGGACTATAAACCCCATTCCAATGGGGTTTGCTACAGGTGTGGTATGTCTGGTCACTTTATTGCAAAATGTCCATATACAAGTGACAGTGACAAGGACGACGACAAGAAAGGGGAGAAGATGGAAAAGATACTACAAGAAGAAGGGTGGTGAAGCACACATGGGGCAGGAATGGAACTCTGACGAGAGCTCCACTAGCTCCTGCGACGAGGACGCCGCCAACATCACCGTCAATAAGGGCCTTCTCTTCCCCAACGTTGGCCACAAATGCCTCATGGCTAGGACCGCAAAAAGAAGAAGGTACATTCTAGAGACACCCCAAATGCACTACTTCTGATGATGAGGGTAGCTCTAGTGATGATAATGACGATTTAACTTCTCTTTTTGCAAACCTTACCAAGGATCAAAAGAAGAAAATTAATGAATTAATAGAAACCATTAACGAGAAGGATGATATCTTGGAAAGCCAGGAAGACTTGCCCGTTAAGGAAAATAAAAAATTTGTTAAGTTGAAAAATGCTTATGCTCTTCAAGTAGAAAAATACGAAAACTTGTCTAAAGAGCTTAATATTTGCAATGATTCAATTTCTTGTCTTAGAACTGAAAATGCTAGTTTAATTGCTAAGATTGAAGAATTGAATGCTTGCAATGTTTCTACATCTACTATTGAGCATGTCACCATTTGCACTAGATGTAGAGATGTTAATATTGATGCTATGAATGATCACCTTGCTATGATTAAAGAACAAAATGATCACATAGCTAAATTAAATGCTAAAATTGCGGAGCATAAGTTAGAAAATGAAAAATTTAAATTTGCTCGTAGCATGCTTTATAATGAGAGACGCCCTGATATTAAGGATGGCATTGGCTTCCAACAAGGGAGCCAAAGCAACATCAAGCTTAATGCCCACAAGAACAAGCTTTCTAACTTTGTAAAGGGCAAGGCTCCCATGGTTCAGGATAGAGAGGGTTACATTTTATATTCTAAAAACTATCCTGAGAACAAAATTAGAAAAATTCATGCTAGGAAATATCATACTGTTTCCCAAAGCGACACTTCGTTTCACTCCTTTTATTTATACTCTAAGTGCGATTGCTATAATATATACTTCCGTGACCACATTAAGACAGATCGATCTTAAGAAGATCATTGCCTACTCCTCAGTAGCCCATATGAATTTGGTGATTATTGGTATGTTTAGTCGGGCGGCGGCCGTTAGGTCACCTATTTTGAGTTATGGACACACAAGCAAGGCCAAAACATGTGTGCCGGGCGTGTGACCCATCAACCTACTAGCAATAGGGGAGAAAACTTAGCATGTCGCAACAAAAACGTTGATTCGAGGCATCAGCAAAACACCGCCGTCTGTTCCTAAAACAAAACCCCTTAGAGCCCCAGGACGGGAGTAGGGCAGTCTCACTTTTTGAGAGATCACCTACAAAATGGGGATATCGAAATTGCTTATGTTAGCACCCACAACCAATTAACCAATATCTTCACCAAGCCCCTGGATGAAAAGACCTTTAGCAACCTTAGGAATCAACTCAATATCCTCGATTCTCGGAACTTTGATTGAAATCTTGCACATATAGCTCATTTATATACCTTAATCATGTCTCTTTCATGGTACAAATGCATATTTCTTATTCTTCTTGTGCTTCCAAGTGTATTTCTATCCTTAGTCTTAGATTGGAAGGGAAATGGAGTATTCGACAAAGGCAAGGCTCACACTACGACTCTGTCGGTATCATTTATCCTTTGCCCTACTCATGGACTTTCATTCATATCGTTTTTGATAAAGGGGAGAGAATTATAGGACTCTAGTTCTCTTTGTTTTTGGCGCTTAATGCCAAAGGGGGATAGAATTTTAGGCCCAAAGCAAAAGGACCGCACCACCACCCTGTTTTCCAAAAACTTTCTCAAAAAGGGGGAGAGATTATTCAAATTGCAAAAACACTCTTGACAGCTAAGGGGAGAACATCTTAATGGGGAGCTCTTATTTAGCCAAAGGAAAAGCATTTGAAAAAGGGGGAGATTTTTTAAAACCTTGAAAATGTTTTTTGAAATCATATTCTTATACCATTGGCTATTTGCAAAAGAATTTGAAAAGACCTTATTTGAAAAGACCTTTCCAAAAGATTTGCAAAAACAACCTAAGTGGTGCAAACGTGGTCCAAAATGTTAAACTAGATCAAAGCAACCATGTATACTTAGAAATACTTTCAATTGGTTCATTTCAAACTAACTTATGCACATCTGACAAATTGCAAAATAGTTACATTTCTACACTTTATATTTGCTTTTGTTTGTGTTGGCATCAATCACAAAAAAGGGGGAGATTGAAAGGAAAATGAACTCAACATTTCCTATAATCAATTTTGGTGTTTGACGTCCATCACAAACCATATGGACTAACTAGTTTGCCTAGTTGCTATTTCTCTCAGGTGCATAAAGTTCAACATAAACATACAAAGAAAAAGAATTGAGGAGATTCTATAAAGTTTGGATCATACAATAATTGGTGCAGCAAGTGGCGCACCGGACACTGTCCGGTGCCTAGGCCGAAGCACCTCGCGAACTATCCGCTCTCGGGTTTTCTCAGAGCCACTCCGCTAAAATTCACCGGACTGTCAGGTGAGCCACAGGACTGTCTGGTGAGCTAACGGAGCAACGGTCAACTTCGTCCAACGGTCGACTGCGCTGACTGCGGAACAGTAACCAGCACAGAAGTCAGAAGTTAAAACTATAAAGTTAGAACGCACCGGACTATCCGGTGCCACAAGAGGACAGAAGACTTCAATGGCCAACAGCTCCAAACCCCAACAGTCGGCTGACGTGGCACTCACCGGACATTGAACAGTGCCATGTCCGGTGCACTACCGGACTGTCCGGTGTGCCCATTGTAAGGAAAATGGACCCCAGGCCTTTTTGGCTAATTGAGTTTTGGTGTTTGATGAACAACACAATCAGTGAACTAATAAGTCTTCTAGTGTTTGTGTTTGTAGTTCACAGGATGCGAAGAGAATTGGACCAAGGCAATGAGGATGCAACACCTCAAAAGAAGACATAAAAAGATGCGTAGGAGTCCAATACTCAAGAACAAAGAAGCCCAAAGAAATCAGCGAAGAATTCCAAGGAAAAGGGCTGTCAGCCAGCGCCTGGTGGCGCACCGGACATGCTACAGCGCAGTGTCCGGTGTGCACCGGACTGTCCGGTGAAGTCCCGGACAGTCTGCGCAGAGAGGTCGCAGGCAGGCGCTCTCTGGCTGTAGCACCGGACTGTCCGGTGTGCACCGGACTGTCCGGTGTGCCAACGGGCAGACGGCAACGGTCGAATCCAACGGTCGGATCCAACGGTCGACTGCTACAGGCGCCAACGGTCGGCTGACGTGGCGGCACCGGACATGCTACAGTGTGGTGTCCGGTGTGCACCGGACTGTCCGGTGCACCCGACGACAGAAAGCTGCTGCTTTCTGTCCAACGGCTAGTTGGGGGCTTGGAGGCTATAAATACCACCCCAACCGACCATTCTCTAGTGTGAGAGCCCAAGCAACATACCAAGACACATAGTGCATATTTCCAAGAGCTCAAACACCCAAGTGCTTAATAGAATCACTCGGTGATTAGCGTAGGTGCTTTGCGAAGTGCTTAGGTTAGTTAGACCGCTTTAGCGCTTGCTCTAGGTGAATCCTAGTTAGTTGAGTGAGTTTTGTAAAACCACACAACCCCTCGGCTCTTGCGTGAGCCGTTGTAATTGTACCGAGTGGGGCGTGAGTCTTGCGAGACCGTGACAACCGCGTTTGTGTCACGGCCGCCACCGTGTACCGGAGGGAACGAGGCCCGCGGCGTTTCGGCCGGAAGCTCGATAGTGGAGACGGCGGGGAGCGTCCGAGAGGAGCCGGAAGCGGAGCACCACTTGCGCGTGGAGAAGGCCCGCGGCTCTCTACGGAGTTACTCGACCGTGGTGCTTGGCCCTCGCGTGGGCTTCCCTTTGCGTAGGGGCACCAACGAGGATTAGTCGGGACCTTGCGTGGTTCCGGATACCTCGGTAAAAATACCGGCGTCATCCACGAGAGTTTGCTTCTCTACTTAGCTCTTTACATTCCGCATTTATATTAAGCACTTAAGTTTCAATCTTGTTGTCATACTTATTTAGTATAGATTGAAACTTAGCCTTTTGCGGTAGAGATAGCAACACTTAGACAAAACCCAGTTTGCACATTCTAGTTTTGATTATTTGCATAGGTTTTGCTCTAGGGATTTAATTGTGGCCTAGTTTAGTAAAAGTTTTAGAAGTCCTAATTCACCCCCCCCCTCTTAGGCGTCACTCGTTTCCTACAATTGGTATCAGAGCCCGGTTTGGCTCATTTGAAACGCTTTAGCTTCACCGCTAAAAGAGCCGACGCTTTTTAGAGGAAGGGATGGATACCCATAGGCCACCACACTTCGACGGCACTAACTTCCCATATTATAGTGCTAGAATGGCTTGTTACCTAGAGGCCGTTGATCTAGGTGTTTGGAGAGTCACTCGTGACGGGATGAAACCCCTCAAAAATCCCGAGAAACCCACCACGAGTGAAGAGAAAGAAATTCATTTAAATGCTAGAGCCAAAAATTGCTTGTATGAATCTCTTAGCATGGATATTTTTAATCAAGTATTTACCTTGAAAACTGCTAATGAGATTTGGCTAAAATTGCATGAGCTCCATGACGGCACATCCAATGTCCGTGAGCAAAAACATTGCCTAGTCTTAAATGAGTATAATTCTTTTGCCATGAAAGATGATGAGCTTGTTAGAGACATGTATTCACGTTTGAATCTAATAATCAATGAGCTCAATTCTATTGGCATTAATAAGCTAGGTGATGCGGACATTGTGAGGAAGATTATCTCCCTGCTACCACAACAAAGATATGGGAGCATCATCACCATCCTTCACAACATGGAGGACTTGAGCAACATGACCCCGACCATTGTGATTGGGAAAATCGCGGCCTTTGAGATGTCGCGAAAAATGAGTCGGGGAGAGGAGCCAACTTCCTCAAGGCCATATGCTTTTGCATGTGATGAAAGGAAGGGCAAAAAGAAGGCTCCCACTCCAAGTTCCTCAAGTGAAGAAAAGGAAGAAGAAGAAAGTGATGATGATGAAGATAATCAACCATGCACATCATCCTCCGAGGACGAAGAAACAATCCGACGCGTCGGAAAGGTAATGAGGATGATCCACAAGATTAATCTAATGGGTGTGCCCCTGCAGGTCGAGGATCTTCTCTTTAACATTGACAGGAAAAAGCAAAGGAAGAGAGGATGCTTCGCATGTGGGGAGAAGGGCCACTTCAGGGACAACTGTCCAAATATGGCCAAGCCCAAAAAGGAGAGGAGCAAAGGCAAGGCGCTAACAAGTGTTAGAACTTGGGATGATTCTTCAAGTGAAGATGAACCTCCAAGGACGCGCAGCCACCGGTCCTCGTCACGATCATCACGGTCATCACACAAATGCCTTATGGCAAGAGGTAACAAAAGCATTCCATCCTCTAGTGATGAAAGTAGTAGTGATGATGAAGGTGAGGGAAAGGCCTCTCTAGAAGAGCTTGCGGAAGCCGTTAATTTTTTTCAGGATGTTTGCACTAAGCAAAAAGCTCAACTTAAAACCTTGAAAAACAAGTTGGTTAGCTCTCAAAATGATTACAAAGGGTTGCTAGAAAAATTTGAAACTTTTGCAAACTTAAATAGTGAGCTGTCAACTAAAATTGAGCTATTAGAATCTAGTGCTCCATCCACTGCTACCGATAATAGCCTTATTAAAAAGAATGAAAAACTTAAGGCTAAGTTAGCTAGCTCCCAAGAAGCTATTGAAAATTTGCTAGAGAAAATGGAAATTCTTAGCATACACAATAATGAGCTAACTACTAAGCTAGAAAACATTGGTAGCACCCCAGCAGCATCTTTAGTTGAAATACCTGAAATAATTAAGAAAGATGCTTCTACTTCCTGCTTTGATTTAACTGATGATTCTAACCCCTGCAACCAAGTCGTTGTTGAGAATATTGTTGTAGAGACATGTACGGATGAGGTTGCAAAGGAAAATGAACAATTAAAGCAAGAAGTGGCTCGCCTTGGCAAGGCTTTGTATGACAAGAAAGGCAAAGCCAAACAAATCCGACCTCCACAGGATAACACCACTGCGGGAGTGAACAAGCCTGTAGAGGGAGAAACTGTGATTTGTAGGCTATGCCACAAGGAAGGCCACAAGTCTTTCCAATGCAAGGCGATGACCGGGGATAAACAAAGGCAAAAGCTCAAGCAAAAGCCATCAAGCAAAATCTCCAACACCTACATCAAAAAGGTGAACAAAAAGGATGCTACACCATATTTGATCAAGAAGAAAAAGAACGGAAAGGTGATAGCAATCAAGGCCAACAAGCAAGCCAACAAAGGAAAAGGGGCCAAACGCATCTGGGTGCCAAAGGAGATAATTTCAACCATGAAAAGCACCAAGAAGGTTTGGATCCCGAAAGGGAAGTGAGTAGACCAAAGGTCATCGGGAAATTTGGAGACTTGGCAAAGTTGGGATGTATATCATGGGATACATCATATTGGATCAAGTTTATTGCCAAGTGGGTTAGTGAAAATTTTGGACCCAAATTTCCCACCCATGACTAAGGTAACTAGTTTTATTGTATTTCTCATTTTTAGATATGCGTATCTATTTATCTTGTACCTAGTTTACTTTTCTTGCCTAGTATTACATGTGTTATGTACTTTTGTTTAAAATCATGCATACTGGGTAAAGCACATGGTAGGATTGCTTGCTTTCAATTCATATACTTAAGCAAACCTACATGGTTTAAAATGTTTAAGCATGGCACATAGCTTCTATACCACTCCATAGTAAATGATGCATCAATTGACAATTTGGATTTCTACAAGTTGTATCATTTAACTTATATGTGCCAAAGTTTGGATTATGGATAATTTGCCCCTCTTGATATCAAATCAAAGTGCATGTCTCCTACAAGTATTCAAACTTGTATGCACACCTTTAGGGGGAGGTTACTCTATAATCTAACACTTTGAGACTAACACCTTTTCAAGTCTATTTCATGTGATAGTCTCATTGTAAGGAAAATGAAGTCCCCGGAGAAAGACAACAATCTTCCACTGCAAAATCTCCAAGAACTCTCATGTCTCTCAAGCTCGCCATTGATCTTCAATTGGTATCTTTTGAGACTACCTTCAGTATCATTTACATGTCTTCTCCAATATTTGATTAGACTATATTTCATATCATATGCTTCCATGTTGCTAAAAATGCATAAGTAGTTAACTCAGATTCTGTTACCTATGCATAAGGGAAGCTAGTCTTTTCAAATCATGTCTTGCACCTCTAATTTTCACATGCTTTTTCCTAAGTAGAGGATCTCTGTCAGGGGGAGTATTTCTTCATCTCTAAAGGGGGAGAAAAACTCTTTCTAAAGGAGAATACTCATTTAGGGGGAGTAATCTTTTGAGGACTCTTTCATGTGGTATCATTCATATTGTTTAAATTAATATCCTACAATTGTGGTATCATTTGATAGATTTCTTATTGAGGGCAAGTTTTTATTTACTTCCTACATGCTTTTAATGTCTTCCTTTTCGGTGGTTGATGCCAAAGGGGGAGAAGTTTAGGGACCAAAGCAATGAAAACTATATCAAACACCAAACACCACCAATTTAAAATTTTATATCTACAAATGGCTTTTCAAGTGGTTTTGGTTATTTGGTCCAAAAATAGGAAGTAAGTGAATTATGGAGTTAGGGGGAGGCTTAAATCCATAATATCACATTGTGGGGACAATCATGCATCTTAGCAAGTAGAATGCATATTTTCATTCAAATACTTGTATTATTTGCTTGCTTTGGTTGTGTTGTCATCAATCACCAAAAAGGGGGAGATTGTAAGGAAAATGGACCCCAGGCCTTTTTGGCTAATTGAGTTTTGGTGTTTGATGAACAACACAATCAGTGAACTAATAAGTCTTCTAGTGTTTGTGTTTGTAGTTCACAGGATGCGAAGAGAATTGGACCAAGGCAATGAGGATGCAACACCTCAAAAGAAGACATAAAAAGATGCGTAGGAGTCCAATACTCAAGAACAAAGAAGCCCAAAGAAATCAGCGAAGAATTCCAAGGAAAAGGGCTGTCAGCCAGCGCCTGGTGGCGCACCGGACATGCTACAGCGCAGTGTCCGGTGTGCACCGGACTGTCCGGTGAAGTCCCGGACAGTCTGCGCAGAGAGGTCGCAGGCAGGCGCTCTCTGGCTGTAGCACCGGACTGTCCGGTGTGCACCGGACTGTCCGGTGTGCCAACGGGCAGACGGCAACGGTCGAATCCAACGGTCGGATCCAACGGTCGACTGCTACAGGCGCCAACGGTCGGCTGACGTGGCGGCACCGGACATGCTACAGTGTGGTGTCCGGTGTGCACCGGACTGTCCGGTGCACCCGACGACAGAAAGCTGCTGCTTTCTGTCCAACGGCTAGTTGGGGGCTTGGAGGCTATAAATACCACCCCAACCAGCCATTCTCTAGTGTGAGAGCCCAAGCAACATACCAAGACACATAGTGCATATTTCCAAGAGCTCAAACACCCAAGTGCTTAATAGAATCACTCGGTGATTAGCGTAGGTGCTTTGCGAAGTGCTTAGGTTAGTTAGACCGCTTTAGCGCTTGCTCTAGGTGAATCCTAGTTAGTTGAGTGAGTTTTGTAAAACCACACAACCCCTCGGCTCTTGCGTGAGCCGTTGTAATTGTACCGAGTGGGGCGTGAGTCTTGCGAGACCGTGACAACCGCGTTTGTGTCACGGCCGCCACCGTGTACCGGAGGGAACGAGGCCCGCGGCGTTTCGGCCGGAAGCTCGATAGTGGAGACGGCGGGGAGCGTCCGAGAGGAGCCGGAAGCGGAGCACCACTTGCGCGTGGAGAAGGCCCGCGGCTCTCTACGGAGTTACTCGACCGTGGTGCTTGGCCCTCGCGTGGGCTTCCCTTTGCGTAGGGGCACCAACGAGGATTAGTCGGGACCTTGCGTGGTTCCGGATACCTCGGTAAAAATACCGGCGTCATCCACGAGAGTTTGCTTCTCTACTTAGCTCTTTACATTCCGCATTTATATTAAGCACTTAAGTTTCAATCTTGTTGTCATACTTATTTAGTATAGATTGAAACTTAGCCTTTTGCGGTAGAGATAGCAACACTTAGACAAAACCCAGTTTGCACATTCTAGTTTTGATTATTTGCATAGGTTTTGCTCTAGGGATTTAATTGTGGCCTAGTTTAGTAAAAGTTTTAGAAGTCCTAATTCACCCCCCCCCCTCTTAGGCGTCACTCGTTTCCTACACCCATCGACAGCAAAGTCAGCCAACGGCTAGGAAGTGGTTGGAGGCTATAAATACCCCCAACCACCTCCATTCAAGCTATCCAAGCTTCTCACCCTTATCATTCAATACAAGAGCAAAAGCATACACTCCAAGACACAATCAAAGCATCAAATCCTCTCCAAGCTCCAAAATCAAATCAAGTGTTTAGTGACTTGAGAGAGGGTGATTTGTGTTTCTTTTGTTGCACTTGTTGCTTGGATTGCTTTCATCTTCTCACTTTAAACTTCTCAAGTGTTTTGTAAAGCAAGCGAGAGACACCTACTTGTGTGATGATCCTTGCGGGGTCTTAGTGACCCATGTAATTAAGAAGAAGCACTTGACTGGTCTAAGTGATCAATTGAGAGAGGGAAAGGGTTGGAATAGACCCGGCCTTTGTGGCCTCCTCAATGGTGATAGGTTCCTTGGAACCGAACCTCAGAAAACAAATCACCGTGTTCATTTGTGTTGATCTTCATCACTCGATTTGTTTCTTCCCACTTCTCTCACTAAAGTTCTCTTGCTCATATTGTTTTGAGTTGGCTCCCAAAGTTATCCGCATTGATTAAGCAACTCAAAGCAAGAACTATCTTTGGCACCATGAATTCAATATTATTTATTTCTAACCCTAACATCGGATGAAGTGCATGTTCAAAGTTTATAATTTTTTAGGTTTCGCCTATTCACCCCCTCTAGGTGACTTTCAGATCTTTTTCAAGTAACCGTCGTGGCACCCCCGTCCCACGACGTCAAGAAAATAGGGCACCCGCACCCACGTTTCCCCATTCAAGCCCATGTTCGCATCTATCTCCCTCTCCCTCCAAAACCACCAGGCACCCCGCTCGCCATTGTAACACCCTGAATTTGGGGGTATAAAATTTCTTTCTAAATTACCAACCAAATTTAGGTGTTACTCTTCTCTCTCTAGTTTCTCTCTCTTTCTCTTTTGGTTAGGGTTAGCTTAATTTGGGAGGGTTTATTTATTTTATTTTGTCCAAAACATTATGGGTCATGAAATGTTGCATCATGTTGAGCTCCAAATATTCTTTGAATTGTTGCACATGTTTGATTTGGATTGAAATTGAAACTTGGTTTGAATTTGAATTGAAAACCCTAGAGAAAATAAATAGAAAACACATTGGAAATTCCCTGAAAATAGAAAAAGCCAATCTGGCCCAATTAGCCCAAGTCACCCTAGCTCGCGCGTGTGCCCGTGCACCCACCCACGCGCACCAGCCTGTCAGTCTGTCTCGCCCGCGCGTGCTCTCTCCCCTCTCTCTCCCGGTGCCCAGTGGGCTAGCCCTGTCGGTGCCATTCCTCACGCCCACGCGACTGCTCCCTCCTCTCTCTGTCTCGCTGCTCGGTGGGCCAGTGTCATCGGCACCGTTTCTCCTGCACGCGCACGCTCTTTCTCTCTGCCTCGCGGACCCCACCCGTCAGCCCCTTCCGCGTCCCTAACCTCTCGCCCACGTTCCCCCATCGTGGACACGCCCACGACCGCGCGCTCGCTGACCACGTTCTCACACCCGCGCCCCTTTAGAAGCCCGCACACCGCTCGTCCACGTTCCCCCGTTTATTTGCGCCTCCAGCCGAGCTCGCTCGCCCCCTCTCTCGCTCTGCGCACGCGACCAGGTAGCTCCGCCGTCGCTCACCGAAGGTCACCGTCCGTTCTACGCCCGCTGTCGAGCCCACGCCCCATCTCTGGCCTCGATGAGTTATGCCTCGCCGTCAGCTACTCGGGACGCCCTTTGGTGTGCCTTTTCCCTCCCTAGTTTGCCCGGTCCGTGCTCACCGGAGCGTTTCTGGCGCAGCCGGAGCCCGCCGCCGTCGACCCGAGGCTCCACCGCCTCCCCATCGTCCCCCAGGCGCTCCTGGGTTTGTGCTTGTGGTAAGCAACCTCCCCGCACCTCTATTTCACCATTTATTGCCCTAGTCTTCGCGCAATTGCTCACCGGAGTAAGTTTGCGCTGTTGCGGGACCTTTCCGCCGCGGTTTGCGCCCTCTGGTGCTTCCGTGCCGGTGTGATGCCCACTACCGTGTTCGCTGTGTTGCCCTGAATGTGCTTGACCCTTTCCCTAAGCCCCTAGAGCCCCACCGTGGTCGTCCCCCTCGTCTCCGGCGAGCAATCGCCGTGGGACCGAGCAGCGCCACCGTGCTCAGGTTCGACCGCCAGCCGTTGGATCTCATGCGTTCGTCCAAGATCTAGCGGTTTTGATTTAATTAGAGCCGATCTAATCTCAGCCCTTCGATCCAGATCCGACTGCTCTCCTCTCTTCCCCTCACCCGCGCCCCTGCCGCTGGGCCCGGCCGGTCAGCCCTGCCCTGATTCGCTGACACCCCGTCCCCGCCTATCAGTCGCGTCCGCGCCCGCGCGCGCATCCGCGGGATCTAATCCTGTCTATTGATCTGAGATCCGATGGTTGAGATCGCCCGATACCCGTTCGTGTGTATTTTTGCTTAAGAGACCCTCGGGTTTTAGGAAATCAACCCGCCGTCCTGAGTTTTAGCGCGCAGGCCCCTCATTTCTTTTAAATAGACCCCTGTGCTTTTAAATAATTACAGAACTAGACCTAATTTCATATTTTAAACTTCAAATCTTGTTTATTTCATATCTTTTTCATATGAACTCCAAATTTAGTGGTTCAAATTGCAAAATGTTCATAAGATTATTCTCTGTCCAAATAAATTATGTTCATCTATAGTATTTACACTTTAATTTTATACCTAGAATATAGGATTAATGTATATGTTGTTTTAGTCCTTTAATAAAATAAATAGAAAAGGAAAACCCTAGGGGTAAATGGACATTTAATCTTGTGAGTTTAATAATGTGTAAGATAAGAATTAATCTCTCGTTTAACTTTTAGGTCTCAATAAAAGGAGTAGTATTAGATTATGTAATCATGGACAACACTTAAAGAGTAATTAACTCCTAATTAATATTTGTTCATGTTATAATGTGATCTCCTCCTTCTTTAATTAATACTATACCTTTTGAGATGTGTTCCAATGTTTGTACATGTTTGATGTGTTGTTCATTTCTACTTTCCAAATGTGTTGATTATATGATCGCTTTATTTAGACAACGAGCAGCCCCTGGTTCCTGAGTGTGTTGTCGAAGATCTCCCTGAGCAACAACCTGGTGAAGGCAAGTGTCCTCAGACCTATCATGTCCTATTTTATTTTATAATTCACTATCCCGCATTACATTATTGAAAACTTAAAGATTGACTAGTCTGTATTTACCTTACCCTTGTTTACCTTTTTGGGTTAATCATGGTTAGCTTATGCTATTGCTTTAACTTAATCAATAAACATTATGTGATTATTTATGATATGATGATGTTATCTCGAGGATGATATTGTGATACTTTAGGGGACTCAGGCTATTTTCTGAGTACCTCTCCGTAAGGACTTGTTTGGGGAGTGACAACCCGGGATAACAGTGCAACCATGAGGGTGGAATGGGATGCCCTTAGCTGAATAATTAGAGCAACCAGAGGAGTAGTTGACTTCGCCATAGGGCCGTCAAAAGGGTCCGAGCACAGTACTTGCTCTGTCGAGGCTGGTTGCAGAGGTTCTCGATTTGGTTTTGTTAGTCACCATTCCTTTGGGGAGATGTACTGTGTTTATCAAACTCAAGAAACCTAACGGGCGGCTATGGCCTCTGGGAAAACTTTGTAAAGGCTAAGTAGTGAGACCCTATTAGTTCACCATGGTAGTGATCAATGGAGAGTCATGATCTCTGGGCAGAATGGGAATCACGACTTGTGGGTAAAGTGTGTGACCTCTGTAGAGTGTTATAAACTGGTATATCAGCCGTGCTCACAGTTATGAGTGGCCTTGGGATCCTCTTTGATTAGAAGAACTTTGGTTACTTTTATGATGATGGTTAGCAATGATGGCTATCATTTTTATCTCTGGTATTTTTCCTCTTGGAGGGAGTGCTTCTGGGTAATAACTGGGTTTATTACTAAAATTTGGCTCTACTTATAATAATAAAACTTGACTAACTAAAAGCAACTACTTAACCTTAACTCCACATACAGCTAGTCCACTTTAGCCAAATGAGACATTTGTTGAGTACGTTGATGTGTACTCACCCTTGCTTTACAAACCCCCCACCCTAGGTTGTCTTCGTTGTACTCAGTGCTCAGGAGGAGATGCTGGCAACATGGAGGACTTTGAGGAGTTTCAGGACTATGATGAGTTCTAGTTTACATTAGTGGCAAACCCCCAGTCAGCTGCATGTGTAGGCTTATCTTCTATGTTTCGTATTTCCGCACATTGATATTAATGTTAAAGACTATGGTTATGTATTAGACTTTGTGGATGTCTTGGATACTTTGAGCATTGTGTGATGATGTCCAATTATGTAATCGTTGTGTACATGAGTTCTGATCCTGGCACGTACATGGTTTGCATTCGGTTTGCCTTCCAAAACCAGGTGTGACATAAGTGGTATCAGATCCTTGCTGACTGTAGGACCGCTAACCTAGACTAGAATGGTCACCCTAAGGACTATAGACCTCTACCCTTACCTTGACCTTAGTGTCCTTTCAAAAAGTTGGTCATCTTGACCAATTCTATGTTATCTACTCATCTCACCAAATTTTGTCTCACTTTTCTTTTTGTTTACTTCCTGGTCTTATAGTTCTACTCTCACTCTTATGCTTACGATGTTTTTGTAGATGGCTCGTCTTAGATGCACTGCACGTAAGTCTGTGATCCCCTTTTTGCCTTCTCACCTAGCGGAGCGTCCATTGTGTCGTACGGTACCAGGTCAGTCCAGTCACCTGGAGAGACTGCATCGTTGCCTGCACGAGGAGTAGGAGCACCGACACTAGGAGTAGGAGCAGGAGCTGTAGGACTCTTCCACCTCGCCTCAGCAGGAGGTGGAGTCTGAGAGGCCGCCTTCCCCTGCACCTCAGCCAGAGATGCCCCCTGCACCACCACAGGGCATCCCGGCTGCTGGAGGAGACCCTGACAGAGACGGAGACGAAGACGACGATGGTGGCAGTTCGAGCCACGGCACAGAGCTCTCGGAGGAGCTAGAGCCTGAGGGATGGATCGCTAGGACCATCACTCGCGACGTCGCTCGCGGGTGTCACTTCCACGACGCTCTAGACACCTTGCTGTGTCGGGCCTTCGATCGACACACTTGGTCCATCGAGTACCATTGTGTAGTCTACCAGCATCGTCGCGGGTTATACCTGGACTAGTGGAAGGCTACTTGCTTGGTGAGCCATCCGAACGATGATCTCCGGGGTGCAGAGGCCTTCACAGAGCACTATTCTATCACTGAAAGGGATACTGCCGAGGCAGCCATGCAAGATGCAACACGACGCGCACTTTCTCAGTATTGCTCGTTGTTCAACAGGGTAGCTGATGGCCTTGACCTGAAGTACTACCCTCGTCGTTCGACCGGCAGTGCTGGAGGTGTGATTGTCTCGCCAGTTGGTGAAGGCAATCCTAGGTTGAACAACATGGTCAACCTGGCCGCCGTGCTCAACACCGAGCTAGACCACGCCCTTGACGAGTTGGGCAAGGTTTCGGCAGAGGTTGCGGAATTGCGTGCTGAGTGCGTGGCACGCCACTATCTGGATGGTGGTTCTCCCGCCCCCGTCGGGATTCAGCACCCTTACCGCTCACCGCCCCGTGGTCGCTTTGACTATGGTACCCCAGACTGCAGGACCTAGATAGATTTGGATCCATAGATTAACAGAGTCGGAGCCTGTAATAATGCTTAGTTCAGTGTCTTAGTCCAGTCAGTCTTAGTTAGAGTTAGTTTGCTTATCATATGATGGAATGCTTGTCGTGATGAACATGTAATGAAGTTGGATCTTTGTAATGATTGTCATCAAGGTGCGGGTATCCCCTACAACTTGGTGTAGTTATTAATAAAGTCAATTATTTAGTTGGGTAATCCATTTATTTCCACTTTCCTCTTTATCTGAGAAGCTGTCAGTGAAGATGATCATTTGTTCAGTGCTATGAAGGTTTTTAAATCTTTTCTTATGCTGAAAGACGGCAGAGTCAGATCTGATGTGTGTGTGCTTTCTACAGATGTCTGAGAACAGGCGCAGAGGTGCAAGGCGTGCTCAGCCAGAACAACAAGCACTCTAGGAAGGGGCAGCTCAGCAGCAGCAGTTGCCACCACCACCCCCGATGACCATTGAGCAGATGTTCCTGATGCAGACTCAAGCAGTCCAAGCGATTGGTCAGACCCTAGCAGCGATGCAGCAGGTGCAGCAGCAGCCACCCCCGCCTTAGCCTCCAGTGCAAGTTCAGATGCCTCAGGTGCCTAGAGACAAGCGGGCAGAATTCATGAGGGGCCATCCCCCTGTCTTTGCCCACTTTGCTGATCCCATGGACGCATAAGATTGGCTACGTACCGTGGAACGTGAGTTGCACACTGCTCAGTGCAACGATCATGAGAAGGTGTTGTATGGTCCCCGATAGCTGAGGGGAGCAGCACAGTCTTGGTGGGAGTCTTACCTCGCCACCCATGCCAACCCTGAAGCTATCACCTGGGAGGAATTCAGGGACAACTTCCGTCGCTACCATGTGCCCGAGGGACTAACGATAATGAGGAAGGAGGAGTTTCTCACCTTGAAGCAAGGCCCCTGTCTGTTAGTGAGTACAGTGACAAGTTTCTGTAGCTGTCACGTTATGCCCCAGAAGATGTTAACACGGATGCTAAGAGGCAGTACCGCTTCCCGAGAGGATTGGTTGATCCCCTCCACTATCAGCTGATCAACCACACTTTCCCCACCTTCTAGCACTTGATCGACAGAGCAATCATAACTGAAAGGAAGCGCCAGGAGATGAAGGACAGGAAACACAAGATTGGTAGATCTCAGGCCAGGAGTAGTAGTCATCCCTGCTACTTAGGCAACCCACCCCAGCAATTCAGGCAAGGTCACCCTCAAGGTCACCAACATCAGCGTCAGAACTAGCAGCAGCAGTACCAGAGGCAGTTTCCTCAACAGCAGCAGTAGTATCGTCAGAACATCCAACATAGAGGAAATCATTACCAGCATCAGAACAATCAGGCAGCTCGCCTTCCTGCCCCAGCAACTAACCAGAATGGCCAAGCAGCTCCAGCGCAAGTAGGAGGTCACGCATGCTTCTACTGTGGAGACCAAAATCACTGGCGAAGAACTATCCAAAGAAAGCAGCTCAGCAGCCGCCAGCAGTCAATGCCCCAGCAAGACAAGGAGCACCACAACAAGTACCAGGAGGCCATGGTCAGGCCTACAACCGTGGAAAGGTGAACCACCTAGAGGCCGAAGCAATCCAGGATGCTTAGGACGTGGCAGTAGGTATGTTTCCAGTCGAATCCTATCTAGCAAAAGTATTATTTGATACGGGTGCCACACATTATTTTGTTTCTACATCTTGGGTAGAAGCACATAACATCCCCATAGAACCAATGATCTCACCTTTAAGAGTTAATTCAGTTGGGGGAAAGTTCAGTCCGATAGGATTTGTCTGAATCTAAGGATTGAAATAAGGGGGATAGACTTCCCCGCTAACCTAGTAGTGATGGGAACTCAAGGGTTAGATGTCATCCTAGGGATGAATTGGCTACACAGAAACCAAGCCACTATCAGTTGTGACAAGAGAACAGTTAAGTTGGTGTCCTCATCCGGAAAGGAAGTAGTAACTAAGTTGTACTTGCCTGAACTAGAAGAAGGAGCCTGTCACCATTTATCAGTAGATGACAAAGAGTCCAATCAGATTGAGGCAATTAGGATTGTGTCAGAATTCCCCGACGTGTTCCCTAAAGAGTTACCAGGTATGCCACTGTAAAGGAAAGTTGAATTCACCATAGATCTTATCCCAGGCATCATCCCTATTTCCAAGAGAGCCTATCAAGTGTCCGGACCAGAGTTGGTGGAACTCAAGAAGCAAATTGATGAGTTGTTGGAGAAGGGCTACATCAGACCAAGTACCTCACCTTGGGCAGCCCCAATGCTATTTGTGGAGAAGAAGGATGGTACAAAGAGGATGTGCATCGATTATAGAGCTTTGAATGAAGTCACTGTTAAGAACAAATACCCTCTGCCTCGAATCGAAGACCTATTTGATCAGTTGAGAGGAGCTTGTGTGTTCTCAAAGATAGATTTGAGGTCAGATTATCATCAGCTCAGAATCCGACCTTCGGATATACCGAAGATAGCATTCATCACCAAGTATGGATTATATGAGTTCATGGTTATGTCATTCGGTTTGACGAATGCGCCAGCTTACTTCATGTACCTGATGTAACTGAGTTTATTACTTAAATTTGGCTCTACTTATAATAATAAAACTTGACTAACTAAAAGCAACTGCTTAACCTTAATTCCACATACAACTAGTCCACTTTAGCCAAACGAGACATTTGTTGAGTACGTTGATGCGTACCCACCCTTGCTTTACAAACCCCCCACCCCAGGTTGTCCCTGCTGTACTCAGTGCTTAGGAGGAGATGCTGGCAACATGGAGGACTACGATGAGTTCTAGTTTACCTTAGTGGCAAACCCCCAGTCAGCTACCTGTGTAGGCTCATCTTCTACGGTTCATATTTCCGCACTTTGATATTAATGTTAAAGACTATGGTTATGTATTAGACTCTATGGATGTCTTGGACATCCTATTGTAAATAAAGTACCTTTCCACTATTTACTTTGAGCATTGTGTGATGATGTCCAATTATGTAATTGCTGTGTACGTGAGTTCTAATCTTGGCATGTACATGGTTCGCATTCGGTTTGCCTTCCAAAACTGGGTATGACAGCTGTGCACAACATGCACAACCCAACATTTGCAGCGCCTTGTTGCCCTCGCCGCGTGCCGTGCTCGCGCCCGCGCTCGCGCAATCGCCACGACAGCACCCTCGTTGTCTCCCTGCCAAGCCATGCCCGAAGCCTCGCCGACGTTCGCCACGATAGCGCCCTCACAGTGCGTTGCGTTGCCTCCTCGATGCGCGTCGTCTTCGCGCCCCATGCCACATATGCATAGCAACCGGCGCTCCACGTCTCATCATTGTCATGCGTCCACGCCTTAACTTCACATTTGGAGCATCCTCATCGTCTGCGTGTAGGTAGCCTCGTCATCACCCTCTGCTTCTCATCGTCGAGCATTGTCGCCATCCGCACTAAGAACCCCGTCTCCCCCTAGCCATCTATCCTTGGACGTCTACCCTCCATCTACCCCTAAGTGCAGCCCCCACCGCCTCGCTATTGAGTCCGTGTCGTGTGCTGTACCCTATATCCCCGTTGTCCGCGCACGTGCATTGTTGTGTTCGCACCATCGCCCAACCCCGTGCCCTTACGCGCCACGATTCACGTGTGCTGGCCACGCGTGTCGCGTACGATGTTCGTGCGCGTCATCATTTGCGTGTGTCGCTATTCACACACGTTACTAAACCTGTTTCACTATATTACTCATGTTAATTAATCACTTGTTTAGTTGCTGGCTATTAAAATAATAATTCAATTGAAACAAATTTATAATTTTAATTATGCGCATGTAAATATCTATTAATGTAATCATGCCAATTCAAAGCGTTTTAATTTATGTTTGGTTAGTGTATACATAATATCGATTAGTGGTTCTGCATATCGCATCTGTTCTAAATTAATTATTTAGTCATCACGAATTCTACGTAACAACTTATAGATATAACTTGCCAAGTTTAAAATGTGTTTTCTAGTCTAGTTATGATTTGGATTAAACCTAAACGAGATATTCCTTCAAAAATATCTCCGACAAATAATTTACACAAATTAAAATTAACTTAGAAACATAGTTTTATAAGTTTAATCAAGTGAATTATCTGAAGGTTATACTTTTTAACTGTTCACATGCCTTTTCTCGCACAAACATAGAAACAAATTCTATGTCTCGTTCACGACTTACTAATCTTTTCCTTTGTATGGTGTATTGTTCTTTTATTTTAAATTGTATTTGGTTGTTTGCATCGCATAGACAATGAGCGATCTATGTTTTCATAGGAGCTGCAGGACAAGAATCTGAGCAACGGTTTGGTGAAGGCAAGTGTCCACTGACCTACTTATATCCTATTCACATGAAAACTTACATTCCTGCACAACATGATTCAATCTAAGAATTGACTAGCTTTTTATTTATCATATCCTTGTTTATCTATTGTAAACCCTAAAATGGGATTTCTAAGACTTATTTAAGAAATAATATTAAAGTTGTGTCGATTGTGTGTTTTATTAGTGAAGCATATTTCCTATTAAATAAATACCAAATAAACATATGGATTTATGCATCATGATGGAATTTATTTGGTTTGTGCATTATGTTTGGATTTGTGATTCAAACTTTACAAAATCTAAATTAGAAAATGAATATAGGGATTTGAAAAGAAATAAGAAAATAGATAGAAAAGAAATCAGAAACTAAAAAGAAAAAGAGAAAAAAGAGAGAACCCACCCGTCCTGGGACGAAACCCGGGCACTCGGCCCACCTTACCTGCTTTCACTCCACCAACCTAGTTCGTTCCGCCAACTAACGGGTGCTGATGGGTGGGACCACCCTGTTAGTCTCCCTACCTCATCATCGTGCCTGCCCGCGCATAACGAATCCAATCGCTGCTCGGTGGGACCCGTTTGCCAGACTTCCCCCTTAGCATCACGCGCGCGGGCATGGACTCATCCCGACGCCGTTGTCGCGTGGGACTGCACCTCACCAGTGCCTCGCGCCCTCGCCACTTCCAGGCGGGCCCTAATCATCAGAGCACCTTCCTCACGTGAACTGTGCTATCCGACTGGGGATCATTGAGATCCGCCATGATCTCCGGTAATGACCTGAGATTAGCCCATGGGAGGAAGCCAACCTCGCCCTAGGCAATAAAATCGTGCCCCTGTGCTGCCCCACATCCCCACCTGGAGCACTGCGCGTCATAGAGGAAGCACCACCGTCGCTGGGGGAGTGTAGAGAGAGAATGGGGAGCCACCGCGGTCGACCATCACATTGGCCGCCAGTCCGACCCTAGGGAAAGATCCAAGAGGGAGTGCAGGTCACAGGGTTGGTGGATGACGCGACCGTGTTGTTCAAAGCACAGTAAGACTACTCCTATTGCATTCGTCATTCCCCGTGGTTCGTGTAGATGCTCTCAGATTCACTTCTGGGGCACTGGCACAACTGTCCGGTGGGCTCGCCGGGGTTCTTCACCGTGGGTGGAGTACCACCACTGCGTTCGGCCGACGTGAGGGACAAGATAGGCCTTAGGTCGTTGATCGTCGCATCAACGCTCTAGATTAGATCTTGGTAACTTGAAATCCTATGAGTCGATCGGACTGCGGATGGTCCCAATTAGACCTGGCGTACCCCTTTGCCGACTTATTGGAACCAACCCATCATAGATGAGTGATCGAGATTATATCAGGAACTTTTAAACTATGGGTTGTAGATCTCTGATCCAATAGTTAATGTCGCATACCGATTCGATATATGTTAGATCTAATCTGGGGCATAGGTTAATAATCCAATGGCTAAGAGTCTAAGATACCCCTTTGGTGCTGTAATTTTTCATAAGAGCCCCTGTGCTCTGCTAAAACCAACCCGCGGTCCCTACCCTCACTAAGAGCATGTCAACTAGGTCCTGGAAATTGTGAAACAGACCACAAATTTTAAAGGAATGGTATCTGCAATCATTCTTCATAGACAAACAAATAAATTAAATTAAAAATTCATAGGAAATATCTGGAAAACGTTTTAAAAGGTAAAATTAATAAGTAAATACTTAGAAACTAAGAAAATTCATAACTTCCGCGTTTTAACTCCAATTTTAGTTGTTCTCGAACCTGTGATCTCGTAGCAATGTGTAGAATAATATTATGCATATTATTCTCTTATTTGGTGTGATGTTAATTTTTCCATACAATATTTGTTTGTATTGTTGCAAGTAGACGAGCAAGCAAATGAGGAACCCGGAGCACAACAAGTCAAAGATTCTGAGCAGGAGCTTGCAAAATGCAAGTTGTGCCCTTGATCACTCTTCTTTACCGAATAATGTTCCTCTTAATCACTATGATATGCTCAGGTTAATTTTGATGGGACCTAATAGGTTACCCTAGTTTGATCTACTCTAGACCATGCTTACCATTGAATTATTGGGTAGTATCTGCTATTGCTCTATGTGGTTTTGGGTGTTATGATGCATATTATTTATGATCATGCATTATCATTGTTAATGGATTATTCATTGTTCATGATAAGATTATTTTGGTTAATTGGAACATGGGCGACCACCCGAGAAAACAGTGCTACCACAAGGGTGGAATGAGATGTCCTTGGCTAAAGTAATTAGGAAAGCTAGTAGGGGTTAATCCTTTCCCAAAAGGGGCAAGCAGGGTGTGGGGTGTTGTTGGTATAGGGAGGTTCTCTAGTCGATCTATCTGTGATAGTTTTCGGGCGAGGGATTCCTATATCACCCCTCTTTTCTAAATCCGTAGCTAGTTCTCTCTTGCTAGTAGAACTTTGGAAAGGCCTTGTAGTGCTACCCTGCCTCACCTCCTCGGTAGAGGTGTATGAGATTCATGACCCCATGGTAGATGGGTATAATGGCTTATGGGTAAAGATGTGCAATCCATGCAGAGTGTAAAACTGGTATATCAGCCGTGCTCACGATCATGAGCGGCTCGAACCCTCACATGAGTAACTTATGGAATTAAACTTAATCTATCATTTGCATTGTATTATTGGATTTATTATTAGTTGTTCTCTTATTTAATTGGGCTGGTATACACTTATACTTAGTAACTGCTAATAAAATTTTGACCAACTTATTAAAAGCAATGCTCATTCTTAACCATTATTTGTTGATAAACCTTACACTAAACATGAGCCCCCACCATAAGTGAGCTCATGCACATCATTTCCCACACTTGATGAGCAATGAACGTCTGCGAGCTTACTATTGCTATAACTCCCCACAGGTGAAGAGCAGGTACCGCCGGAGGAGGACTACTATGATGAGTTCAATGAGACCTAGGTGTCGTCTCCTAGTCAGTTGTTGGCGCCAAGGAAATATTTATCTTAGTTCGATTTATTCATTATAAGTTATTTTGTAAGACACTTTCGTTGTGTAATAAGGATTATGACATTCATCTCTATACTCTGAGAATTGTATGGGTGGATTACTTGGCGCACATATAAGACACACCCAGGTTTGCCCTTAAATTCGGATGCGACACCTATTGGGTTAGGCTATGATGATTAGCTTTATGCTAGTGCTTGAACTTAATTAATGAACATGATGAGACTAATTTTGATACGATGCTTATATTTTGGATGTGATTATGAACTTGTGACACTAAAGGAGACTCGGGCTGTGCCTTGAGTGCTCTTCGTAAGGACCAGTTCATTCGATGACCACCAGGAAAAATAATGTAGCCATGAGGGTGGTATGGGACACCCTTAGCAAATTAATTAAAAGAACCTAAGGTGTAGTTTTCCTAACCTATGTGTCATCAATGGGGCCCGAGGTGCAGTAATCTCTCTACCGAGAGTGGTTCGCCCCCTCGGGGAGGTGTACTGTGTTTACAACACCAGCGAAACCTAATGGGAAGCTATACATTTTGGGAAATCTTTGTAAAGCCTATGTAGTGAATCCCTAGCCATTCACCTCGGAAGTGAATTCGGGCCTTGCAAACCCAGGCTAGAAAGGGAATCACAGATCATGGATTAAGTGTGCGACCTCTGCAGAGGGTATTGAAACTGATATATCAGTCGTGCTCACGGTTAAGAGCGGCCTTGGGAGCTACTTTGATTAGAGATACATTGGTTACAATTCTGATGATGACTTTAATTATGATGATCTTGATTATAGATTGAATATTTCCTCTATGAGTAGGTATCCCATGGGCTAATAACTTGGGATTTATGATAAAACCTAGCTTATGTTAATGATAAAACTTGATGAAGTAAAAGCAATCGCTAACAACCAAACTCCACATAAAGTTATTCCACCTTGACCAAATGGGGCATTTGCTGAGTATGTTGATGTGTACTCACCCTTTCTTTCACAAAACACCAGGTTGCCTGCATTGCAACCTTTACTCAGCAGATGAAGAAGGCAACAAGGCGTAGTTCTAGGAGTTTCAAGACTATGATGAGTTCTAGATCTAGATTAGCATTATCCCCAGTCAGTTGCTTGTGGGAGGTCTTCTAATTAGCTATGTTTCCCTTTAAGAACTTTGATATTTGTAAGTCTAAGACTATGTGGATGTCTTCGACTTCAGTTTCTAATAAAGTTAAATACTATTTATGGTATGTTATTAGAGCATTGTGTGATGATGAATCATTTATTTAGTCATTGTGTACGTGAGTTCTGATCCTGGCACATACATGGTTCGCATTCGGTTTACCTTCTGAAACTGGGGATGACACACGGCTTGCTCCACCACCCTCAAACCATGCTTAGAGAGTTATGCATAGCCCATAATGGCATGGTGTCAAGCCACAACCCCAACAAAACACATAGACCCCAGCCCAACCATCGCCGACGAACTCCCATCATGGAGACCATCATCGTCGCCAAACGCCGTCAACACAACTCACTTGTTAATATGAGCCACACACATGTGATCCAACGGTCGGAGAGCCTCAATACCGGTCAACTATAGGTCAACACAGCGTTGACAAGACCAATATTTCAAAAGAGCCCCTCCATTCAATGAAAAACAACCAACATACCCTTTAGTTCATTCGATGGGTTGATAATACAGTTTTTGAATCATGACCTTTATAGATAATTAGAAAACTACCCTTGATTGTTTAAATAGATCAAAATGGATAACAAAATCATTTTCACTCAAATTAAATGATTTTGGTTTTAAATAATTTGTATTGTTCCACATAAAAAATTCCAAAACTATTTTTATGCAAATCTGTTTGTGCTTGGTGTATTATTTCTTATTTTGTTCCCATATTTGTTATATGATATGAGTAGACTTGGAGATTTGCAATTGTATCCTGGTCCCCACTTTTGAGGACTCAGAAAACTTTGAAAAAGGCAAGTGTTTCAAGATCATGTACCCTATTACATTAAATGTTAGTTACTATTTTTGGTCAATTTTTTGCTCCTAGTTTGACTTACCTAGCTATTGACCACCATGTCCTTGTTAAACTGCAAATTCAGAATTTTCATCAATGCTGCTAGTGCTATACTTTAACAAAAGAGAATTGTGAATTCAAAATTTTACTGAAACAAGTTTTATAAAATTTATCTTTTTAGCAACATGGAAAATGGGGACTTGAGCATGGGATTTAGGATTGCTCAAGTGCCTCACCCTAAGGACTGCTTTTTCACTGAGCGACCACTCCGGAAAATCGTACAACCACAATGACTATATGGGCACAGGTCTTAAACATTTAATTAGTGAGGCTTTATGGGCATTAGTCATGGCACATGGGGACAAAAAACGCTCTTTGGCCACACGTATTCTTGGCTATTTATTGGGTGAGATGTCCATAGATTGCCTAGTGCGTGATCGAGAGTTATGGGAGATTGCTCCCAAATATTCTATTGCATCTAATACACATAGGAGGACCCTTTTGAAAGGTCTCATAGTGAACCCTGCCACACTTCCTTAGAAGAGATGAAGGGCCTTGCAAATCCTAGCAATGGGTAACATGATTTGCGAAAAAGTTATGCAAACCCCACAGAGTAGTTAAACTGATATATCAATCATGATCATGATCAAGAGTGACCTTGGGATCCTCACATATTAGTGTTTACAAAGGCAAAAGGTTCACTATGAGATGTAGTGAATGTTCCATTATGGGATGTTGTAAAAGGTTTTGAAGGTTACTAGACTGTAACAGTTCACTGTCGATGTAGTTAATGTTTTCTAGTTATTGGACTATAATCGTCTTTATCAAGAGAAATGATTTGGCAAAAAGGGGATTAGTATGTTTTTATCATTAAAATAAAACTTGACTAACTAAAAGCAATCAGTTGAGCGAATCCACGATATAGCTGCTCCATTTCTCTCAAAGTGGAATACTTGTTGAGTGCGAAAGTACTCATTGTTGCCTTTTTCCATCAAAACCTATGTACTTTCAATATTCAGAAGGAGGAGAATAGGTGCCTTGGAGTGAGGAGTTCCAAGATTATGCCGAGTTTTAGGCACATGGTCAACTAGTTGACATTTTTGCTAAATGGAGTGTCTACTAGTGGAACCATTATGAATAATTATTATGTAATAATACTCTTATTCAATATTATTCAAGTATTATGCATGATATATTTCATTGTATGATGAAGGTCCACCTAGGGAATTAATCCCTCGCAACCAAACATATGCTACTTTGGAAACTAAAATCCCTTTAGGATCTGTGTCTTTCCTAGGATGAGCAATCCTAGGGGTGTGAGACCAAAGACCTACGTTGTCACAGACTCGCAGTCGTAGGTCTGTCCAAGCGCGCCTAACGTTTACTGTCGAAGCACGCTTGTTCGTTATCCATTTCGGTGGCCCATCTGCCTGACTGTGTGCACAACACAGGGCCACAGGCACAGTGTAGGCGCGTAGGTGACTTCTCGATGTTCTGCCCGAGGTGGGAACCATCTACCGAATGAGCAGTTTCTTCGCTCATGGTTTGAGGCGTCCAGAAGTTGGACCGGTGGATCTTTCCATGCTGCGGTCGTGGTGGGCCATTGGTCGGGCGCCGCTCCACCTCCCTACATTTGCATATATAAATAGAGGAAAGATCCTTGAGTTAGTTACACTTACCATCTCCTCGCGCTCTTGCCTCTGTTCCTACGCTGAAACCTTTTTGTCGTCATGCTCTTTGCCTGCTCGAGCGCTTTGCCTCTCCCTTCTCCTCGCATCCATGGCCTCCTTCCTGGCTTGCTTGTTTCATTGAAGCCATGTCCTTGGTCTAGAGAAGAGAGGGTTCCTCCCTCTTGCGGAGGACTCGGGATGGCGGTTAGAAGATGAGGGCAAGGTGTCATGGTCGTGGGACGCTGTGGTGGTCGTGCTTGCGTCTTTCTACTAGTGTGGGTTCAGGCTGCCCATGCACCCCTTTGTGTGGGGGCAGTCTTCTACTACAAACTAGAGGGTGTTTTATCAACATCCTTCACATAGCGTGTTTTATCACGTGGTGTGAAGCGTTCCTCGGCATTGAGCCTTACTGGAAGCTCTAGAGCATCAGTTCAATCTACGACATCCTCTAGCCATGGTGGCCAATCATTTGTTGATGGCGTCACCATCCATCTACGCTCCAGCCGGTAGGTGCGCTACTTTGAGATCCCATGCCCATCTTCCATTCGCTATGAGGGTGAGTGGTTCTACGTCAGGAACGTGGGGGCAGTGCACCATCGTTCATTGCTCAGGTTCCGGTGCCCAGTGCCAAAAGATTAAAAAACGGATATAAAGGACATTGCTTGAAAGAACCTTAAGGCTGACTGTATCGGTTTCCCCTCTCCTATAGTGCACTGCTATGTACCACACCGGCGCCCCCCTAAAGGTGCTGCAGTGCTAGGGTAGGCTTCTATCTCCCGCTTGATGAGGGGCACCCTAAACGCTAAACGGCTACTTGGTCTTGATTCACGTGTACACAAGTTATTGTTTGTTGAGGAAAAAATGATAATGGATGATATTTTATGGTTGTGGTGGCGCATATGGGAAGAGAAGTTGTGAATGAAATCTGGATGATGTGGCGCAAAGGTGGATATAGAGAGGGAAATTTAAAATTTAGGGGAGAGATGAAAATATCCTAAAAGTGTCTCTAAGATAGAAGGTGGTCCTAGTCCTCTTGCACAGTGCGTCGTCCGCATGCAATTGAGCACACAATGACAAGAGCCATTAAGGTGATGTTTGGTTCCACCAACGGTAATGGCAATGCAAAGGGAATAAATACCAGCGGTAGTGGGAAGGGAAGCTGTTGGGGGCCTTCGTCCTCCGAAGGTCCTCAAAAACATGATTTGACAATGTTTTCCAAGTGGATTATATGAACAGGTACCTTCGGACTCAGAATTATGAACATGAAGTACGGTCAGGACGAAGCCTGAACCAGACGAAGGGGGATTGAAATGGAGGACGGGCTGATTACCAAGCTCTACGAAGGATGGTGCACAGCCGAAGCTGTACGCAGGAAAGCTTCGTCGCGATAGCAAAAAGGGGAACCGACTTAAAGATGAAAAGACTACTTAAGCCTTGACAGATTTCCATAAGTCATTAGCAAGTGTAATGGACATGAATGTAATTTTACATGGGCTGTGTCTCACGCCTATAAATAGATGAACAGTACTCCCGTACTGTTCACGCTGACTTGGCATTTGCTTTTGCGTCATCCTTGTACTTTTGCCTTCCTGCTGTCCGAAGGTACATTTGTAATTTGAAGTCATTTCTATTTTTACATAGTAATAAAATAGAAATGACATTGTGACAAAATTTAAATGTTTACATTACTTTTTATGTCATGCATAAGTTCTTCGTCATAACTTATCGTGCTTACGAAGATATATTGTTTATGACCTTCGTCCGGAGCACGTTATATCCCGAAGGGAAATAATGTTTCAAAGGACGAAGGACTTTATCATTTAACACCTTTTATGTTGCCTTGTTCTTAATCCGAAGCATTTGAGAACAAGTCACCAACATTGGCGCCCACCTCCGGTGAACTCACTTCCACTTTGAGTTTTTTGAACACCCTCGGAAGCCATAGACCCTCGCTATGGCGCCGAAGAAAGCTTCAGCGACTGGGGCTGCAGCATTGCAACCGCTGGACCCCAACCAGGAGACCGTCTCTCTTCGGGAGGCCCGAAGCCAGAAGAGGAAGGCCGTCAGCCCGACGCTTCAGGAGGATGAACTAGACCAAGAGATCAGGGATATGGAGATGCTTCATCAACAGGTGCAGAGGAAGAAGGAAAAGATGGCCAGGCTAGCTGAGCTACAGAGGCAGATAGACGAAGCTTCTGAAGAGGTTCGCCATCTTACTCACGATGAGCAGAACAGAAGGCCTCAACAAAAAGACCTTCATCAGGAGGGCTTCTTCAACGAAGATGACTGGTATGACAATTTCCATCATGGAAATTTTGTTTTCGATGATGCTTCTCCCCTGTCCGCTGAGCTGCAGGCTACACCTTGGCCTCCATCCTACAAGCCACCCCAGCTTCCCATGTTCGATGGCCATTCAGACCCGAAGCAGTTTTTGATGAGCTACGAAGCAACAGTGTCTTCGTATGGTGGCAATGCTGCAGTCATGGCAAAGTCTTTTGTTATGGCTGTCAGGAATGTTGCTCAGACCTGGTATTCCTCCCTTCGACCAGGAACGATTACTTCATGGCAAAAGCTGAAGGACATGTTGTTAACCAGCTTCCAAGGGTTTCAGACGAAGCTGGTTACTGCTCAAGCCTTGTTCCAGTGCACTCAGGATCATGAAGAATACCTTCAGGCGTATGTCAGAAGGTTCTTACGTTTGAGGGCGCAGGCACCAACGATGCCCAATGAAATCGTCATCGAAGCCATGATCAAGGGGCTTCGACCTGGACCTTCAGCTCAATACTTCGCTAGGAAGCCACCTCAGACTTTGGAGAAGCTACTCCAGAAGATGGACGAGTACATTTGTGCCGACAATGATTTTCGTCAAAGAAGGGAGGAGGCTTTCAGATTTTCTGAAATGACCAGGGGCTTCGGAGGAAGATTCTATCCGAGGCATGTCAGGTCCATCCACAACTCTACTCAAAATGATGATAAGGGGAGTCAGCAGAACAGGCCGCAGTGCTCCTCACAGGCTTCGGGGCAACAGCAAAGTTTCTTCCGGCCACCAGCTCCAAGAGGCAGAAGCGCCAGGGGCTTCGGCGGAAGATTTGGAGATCAACCAAGGAAAATGTTTTGCTTGTTCTGTGGAGAAAACAAGGGCCATACCACCAGGATGTGCCATGTTACAATCCAGAAGCAAAAGGAAATAGCCGAAGCTGCAGCGCAACAAGCTCAGCCGAAGCAGGTCATGCATACTGCTTCGTACCATCCGCCTTACATCCCACAATACATAGACAACCACCCTGCAGTTTCTGTAGCTTCGGCAAGTCAACCTCAAGCTTCCTGGCAACAGCCTCCGCCTCCACCTCCACTGCAACAAGGCCAACAGCCAGAAGGGAGCCAATATGCCCCGCACCAAAGGGACTTCAGAGAACAATCCGAAGCTCGCACAGTCAATAGCACTGTGCCAGAGTCGAAGCACATTTATTGACACATATCCTACCTTTGATAGCAGTATTTTCTATTCAGTTCTATTTTCTGTGTAACAAAGAACATTGTTAGTTTTCATATAATAATTTCGTTGTTTCCCACGAGGAAAACCTATTTTCTCCACAGGCTTAAGTTGCTGAAGCTTAAAAAATTTGCGTTAACAAGGAGGACCTTCGAATTATTAAAAATCCTTCGAAGCAACAGAAAGTCGTTCTAAGGAACGCAGAGTAAGTTGATGAAGTCACAAAAAGCCGTTCCAAAGGGAGCGCAGTGTAAGTTTTCTGCTCAAAAGTCGTTCCAAAGGGAATGCAGAGCTTACAGCGAAAAGTCAACGCTGATACCGCCTAAGTAAAAGGCGAAGAAGCTCAAAAGACGTTCCTAAGGGAATGCAGAGCTTACAGCGAAAAGTCAACGCTGATACCGCCTAAGTAAAAGGCGAAGAAGCTCAAAAGACGTTCCTAAGGGAATGCAGAGCTTACAGCGAAAAGTCAACGCTGATACCGCCTAAGTAAAAGGCGAAGAAGCTCCAAAGACGTTCCTAAGGGAATGCAGAGCTTACAGTAAAAGATTGTGTGTTTCACAGGGATATGTGTGTATCTTCGGAATCAAATTCATTTACATAACATAACATCATCACATCATTTTGCATAGCATAAGCATCATACATCATATTGCATATGGCAAAAGAAGGGAGGACAGTATCAACCTTCGGAAGAATGCTTTGAGAAAGCAAAAATCTTCGGAATATAGCTTCGGAAGATGTTCTCACGAAGTTTGGATATTTTTCATCAGAGTGCTATGGGTTTTGTGATGCATAAAAGTTTTTCTATCTTCACGAAGCATGAAAAGAAGGGAAGGTGTTTTTTCGCCGAAGGCTTAAAAACGGTACGTATGTAAAGTTTCATGCATCGTAAAGAATTGAATAATGAAAAGAAACTTATATATCACATCCAAATGTACAAAATATTACACAAATCACATTCCAAATGTTTTTTCTCATACCATCTAGTCTTCTCTTAGTACTACTTCGGCAGCCTCATTTAGAAGTTGTTCAACAACTTTATCCATGATAGCTTCGGCCATTTGTTTAATTTCGTCATCCTCTTTCGTGTGAGGGTCAGCAGACGATCCAGTAGGTTCTGAGGGAGGGGAATATGTCTACATTACTATCACAAACCGCGAACAAAGTTTGAAATAAAAATTACAACACAACAAGTACGACTAATTAATACCTATTTGCCCTTCGGGCTCTGTACTTTTTTTGGCAGCTTCTGTCACTTTCCTAGCATCATGGATGCCTTTTTCACTCCTTTGAATAATCTCTTGCGCCATTTCTCGGCCGCCGTTGTCCCAGATATCAGTAAAGAATTTACCGCCAACCATGCTTGCTTCGGTCGAGGGGTCTTTGATGTCTTCGGAGGACAAGGCAGCTTCGGACTGAGCTAAGGATTTTACATGATCACAACCTTTCTTCTCCAAAACAGTAGCAACTCCTCTGGCGCCCGAAAAAGCGCAGATGTCACCGCGGCTACTCAAGATTTCCTCGAAGGCCTCTGCTTCGTGACTGATCCAATCCAGTGGACCTTCGGGATTGCCTCTTGAAAAATTCTCTTCACTAGAAAATGCGCCAACGCTGGCGAAGCTGGATTTTATCTTTTTGACGCATTCAATAGATTTAACATAGCATTTCCTCTGGGATGCACGAAGCTCTTTAACACTTAACTCTAAAGGATTGACCAACTGATCACTAAGCTCTCGTTTTGTTTCTTCAAGCACACGCTCCTCTTTAGCTCTAGCTAGCTGTTTCTGAAGATCTTTAATCTCACGTTTTTGGGCTTCGGCTTGGACCTTTGAGGCAGCTTCGTCCTTTTTTACCTTGTCTACCAATGTAAGCAGAATTTTATCCTTTTCTAGAGCTTCGTTTCTCAGTTTAATAACTTCTGATCGTAGGTTGTTGAACGCAATTTCATAGCTCTCATCTTCGGCACTCTTTTGTGCTCTTAATGCGTTGCTTAGGATTAAACCCTATATGTAAAAAAGTTGGTATAAGAATAAAAGAATGAGTTACGAATTAAAAAAAATTTCAAGTGCCTAAACCCCATACCTTTAGGCTATTGTACGCAAGACTGTCCGCGAGATCCTCCTTCGTCATAGCACATAATCCAGCTTCGAGCTTCGGGAACCCCATACTTCTAGCCATCTCCCGGCAGACAGATAATTCTTTGTTATCAGGGAGGCAGTATAGGAAGTCATCTTCATTTGTCCCATTGAACACTACTGCCCCCTTCGGATACTTTAACTCTCTAGCATAGTGATTGGCTTCATAAGTCTCTTCTTCAGATAATTTCTTCCCCGAAGCATGTCGCACGATGTAATCGCATATGTTGGAAGGAGCTTCGGAGGCGGCAGTGTCAATTTCTTCAACCAAAACTGGTTCTGATATTTTTATTTTCTCGGTTTCCAAAGATTGTTCCTTGGTGGGCTCTGAAGGCCCAGCTTCGGCTTCAGGTTGTTGCTTCGAAGTTTCAGTAGACGCTTCAGCAAGTTCAACAGTCTTCTTTGGTGTTGTGCTTGAAGACTTAATTGTCTCCAAGACATCTAGCACGTTCACCATTCTTTTTCTTTTTGGGGTCACCGATGGGCCCTTTTGATTTTTTATTACATTTGCTGATGGACTTAAGATTTCCAATATTTTTTGTCCTTCAATCTTCGGTTTTTTCTGCCTTCTCTGCTGAAGGCGCTTCAGTTTTTTCTTCTATCTTTGGCACTGGAGCTGGTTCTGTAGCTTCAGTGGCCAAAGAGACTTCACCAATAAATTCAGGCACTATGGCTGGCTCAATAAAACGCGCCCGGTGGGTGAGCACCTTCATCTTTTTCCTTTGCGGCGCTGGCTCACTAGTGGCACTCGTGGCAGCTTCTGTTGCAGGAGAAGTATTTTTTCTTTTGCGGCCCAATACCGGATAGTGATAGTCAGGGTAGACAAACCCGACTGCGTCAAATACCCGGTTGAGCCTTTTCTTCTTTCGGCCCCCGAAGGCTGCTGATAACGCAGTGTTCTCGGCCTTCGAATATGCCCCAAGCAGTTCGTCGCTTAATGTTTCAATGCTTTTCAACCAGTCGTCATCAGGTTCAACAAACTTATCCCCGTATTTGAATGTGTATTTCAGTCTAACCAGTCCGCCTTCGTCGGACTCCTTGATGGTCTCCTTCGGCATTTCCCACTTTCCTGCAAGTGGCCACACCCTGAAGGCGATATGCTCTTGGACCAAGTCCCTTGTCCCAATAGAAGAGCAGATTACGCCGAAGGCTCTTTGGCATTCCTCGGCTGCTTCATCCATTTCAACCTTCGGTCTTCGAAGTCCGAAGCGTTGCCAGATGGGGCGCATAATGATACTCTTAACATCTTCCTGCGCTGTTAAGTCATTCTTTACATAGAACCATTCTGTCATCCAGGCTCCGGGCCACCTCTTCCGAAAGGTTGGCACAGGGCGGCTTGACCCGGAGCGGGCACCGAAGCTGTAACACCCAAAGTTGTTGTGATATTGTTCTTTCCCCCAGGGCTTCGTCTCATATAACAACTCATGAATATTGCAAAAGCTTTTAGCATTTGGTTCTAAACCTTGGCTTCTCACAGCCCAGACAAACATTCCCATTCTTATGATAGCTTCGGGAGTAATTTGATGAAGGTAAACTTGAAATGTCTTCAGGACTTCAACAACAAAGCTGCTTAGGGGGAATCGAAGCCCAGCCTTGAGAAAGCTTCGGAAAATTACGACTTCATCTTCTTCGGGAGTGGGAGAAGTTTTTTCTCCAGCATCAGCCCTCACAATAGATATATCTCAGAAATACCTCCCTCTCATATTATCAATATGGCTCTGCTTAATAGTGGTTTTCCCGAAAACCGTGTGACTTGGCCGCCATGGTCGATCTTCGGACTCTTCCCCACCACTTTCTACATCATAACTGTCGCTGTCACCAGTATCTTCAGACAAACCTTCCAGAATCTCCTTGGTAATTTTTTCCGTATTGGTCTCCGCCATCGCAATAAGGAACCCCAAGTTCTTCTCTTCGTCAAGGCTCAGCTTCATCTCAGCAGCGACCTTCTTATCTTCAGACATCTTCGGAAACACTAAAAAACTGTTTTCAAAGCCGAAGCTTCAAAACCAAAATATCAGCAAATCTTAGCGCGCAAGAGCTAAAAATTTAGTGAGCGGAAGCAGATGGCAAATGTGCGTACCAAATGAGTTTGCGGTATGATCTTATTTATACGCCTAGGGCGTTGAAAATTGAAAGACCCCGCTTGTCAGTGAATGTTGCTATTCTAGCAAAGGGAAGGTGTTTTTTCGGACCTTCGGCTCAAGGCCTTCGTCCATATCGCAATCTGAATTTATCATTAACAAATTAATATTGCGAGGGGCTACTGTTGGGGGCCTTCGTCCTCCGAAGGTCCTCAAAAACATGATTTGACAATGTTTTCCAAGTGGATTATATGAACAGGTACCTTCGGACTCAGAATTATGAACATGAAGTACGGTCAGGACGAAGCCTGAACCAGACGAAGGGGGATTGAAATGGAGGACGGGCTGATTACCAAGCTCTACGAAGGATGGTGCACAGCCGAAGCTGTACGCAGGAAAGCTTCGTCGCGATAGCAAAAAGGGGAACCGACTTAAAGATGAAAAGACTACTTAAGCCTTGACAGATTTCCATAAGTCATTAGCAAGTGTAATGGACATGAATGTAATTTTACATGGGCTGTGTCTCACGCCTATAAATAGATGAACAGTACTCCCGTACTGTTCACGCTGACTTGGCATTTGCTTTTGCGTCATCCTTGTACTTTTGCCTTCCTGCTGTCCGAAGGTACATTTGTAATTTGAAGTCATTTCTATTTTTACATAGTAATAAAATAGAAATGACATTGTGACAAAATTTAAATGTTTACATTACTTTTTATGTCATGCATAAGTTCTTCGTCATAACTTATCGTGCTTACGAAGATATATTGTTTATGACCTTCGTCCGGAGCACGTTATATCCCGAAGGGAAATAATGTTTCAAAGGACGAAGGACTTTATCATTTAACACCTTTTATGTTGCCTTGTTCTTAATCCGAAGCATTTGAGAACAAGTCACCAACAGAAGCTTTGATTGTTTGTTTTTGTTTGGTTGAGTATTGGGATGCCTAAATCATTCTATGGACCTCAAAAATGGAGTGTAACCTAGTTTCTGAAGCACCGTAACCTGTTGCCCTGGTATCAGATACGTCAGGCACTAAACAAACAGAAACCAATGCGAGTGATTGATGACGGAATCCGATCAGGCCAATAAATGGCTGGACCAAACAACACCTAAGGGCTTGTTCGATTCTACCCTAATCCATATGGATTGAGGGGGATTGAGAGGGTTTCAATCCCTAGTAAGTCAAAATCTCCTCCAATCTGTATCAATCCCCTCCAATCCATATGGATTGAAAATAACCGAACAAACCCTAAGTGGTATTGCCACTATGCAAGATTGGTGAATGTGAACCCTATTGTTTTACTACTATTGTTAGATCTACTGTATCTACCACCCTGGAAGAATGTACAGGCCGCGTCGAACGTCTGGATTTGTCTGAAGCGTCGCGTGTTCATTTCGTCCAATCTAACTGCAGCAGAGCGGAGATGCTTGCTTGGATGCTTTTTATTTTTGCTTGCTCCTCGTATGAGAAGTGGGGAGTTCCTATATATTAAAGCCGGTAGTTGCTTGGATGATTTGGATTTGGATTGGAGCGTGTTTCTTGCCTATTAATTAACAGGAGGAGGCAGTCCTATTAATGGACGATAGTTGATTGGACCAGTCCACTCGGAAAAAAACGAACCCGACCAATACAATGGATAGGTACGGGCCATGCTTTTTGACCCAAAACCTGACCCAATCCAAAAAAATCCTAACCTAGAGCCAAAAAACCGACCCAAATCGAAAAAACCCGACCTATCATGTCCATGGACACACGGGCCGACCCACCCGACACTAGGCACAGGCTGGCTATGGGCCGTGCCAAATAACCCATGACCCGATCCGAACCTAACCCGATGCTTGAACAGGTCTAGTAGTTACCAATGGCTAGTTTGGACATGAGGGGCTATATATATGACTCCAACCAGCCATTTGAAAAATGTGGGAGCTAAGTAACAATACTAGAGAGTTGAGACTCCATCCTATAGCTCTAGACAATCAAATGCTTAAAGGATCACTTAACAATTAGCCTTGGTGCTTTGTGAAGTGTTTAGGTTAGTTAGATCGCTATTATAGTGTTTGCTCTAGGTTAACCCCTAGTGGATATAAGTAAGGTTAGACGCCCTCAAACCCTTGGTGCTTGCACGCACAATTGTAATAGTTGTACCATGAGCGGTTGTTAGTCTTGTGAGATCAACCAACTATTTGTGGTGTGATCGTCACCGTGTACTAGAGGGAACAGAGCTCACGGTGTTTCAGTCGAAAGCTTGATAGTAGAGGATGCGGAGAACCCAAGAGAGGCTAGAACCAGAGCACCACTTACACAAGGAGAAGGCTATGGGCTATCTATGGAGTTACTAGACCAATAGCTTAACACTCATGTGGGCTTCTCTTATGTGGGGGGCTCCAAAGAGGATTAGTAGGAATCTTGCGTTCTTTTTTATACCTCGGTAAAAATATCGGTGCATCAACGAAAGTTTGTACTCTACCGAATTTAAGCTTCCATGTTTATATTGTTACCTTTGGTTGTGTTTTATCTTATTAACTTAATTATAGGCTACTGGATAGGTCTGAAACCTAGGTTGTAAAATTCATTTTGCAGTGGAGATAGTAACATATAGTCAAAATCTTAGTTGCACATATGAACGATTGGGTATCTGCATAGGTTTTATTAACTAAAAAATAGAGGTTATAAATTAGTGCAAAAATAGATTGCCCAATTCACCCCCTCTCAGGCGTCAATGTTCCTGTCGGTACCCTAAAAACGGGGTACCCACTCCTGCTATGTCAAGGTGAGCCTTCAGGGTCATGACCAGCCTAGGCTTGCCTCCTCGGATGGGTCGCTGTCTCCATCAAGCCCCATAAAGGAAGGAATCAACAACCTCAACTATTGGTCTGGGACCCTGTAATAGGGCTCGGACCTCCTTGTGTCCTAATGGATCCCAAGCTAAAGGGATCCAGAGGGGACATAGGAGAAAGCGCTCTCTGGTTAAAACACCAAGCCTTCAGAACGCACCGAGCATGAAATACACCATCCGAACCTCATGCCAATTGAGGTCTGGGATCACCACGTGTCTAGGCAAGGGCGGCAGTAGCCTAGATCCCCTTGGGGATGGCTTGAGCCCATTGTTAGGGAATACTTGGAAATAGTGTCACCACTTATCCCCAGGTCTGCCTCTCACCCAAGTAGGGGTCCGGTGCTAACACGTGGGTAGACCCCCTGGCGTAAGACATCAGGCGATGCCTGACGAAAGCCTCTAACATAAAGCCTCTGATGAAAGCCTCTGCCTCTCATTCCATAAGGACGCCAGCATTGAGTATCGTTAGGACGCATACTTGCCCGCGTAAGTAGCAGGTAGCATGCCCTAGCATTAAATGCACGCGACGCCTTAGGTCGGTAACGTGTGGATTTTACTATTACCCACATGTTACCGAGGCAGGGGCATTAACCCAATGTGTCATTTGGGCACCCTCATTATGACTTCTACTGTGCTTCGTGCGTTACCGAGGCATGAAGGGACGGGCAAAGAAGAATGGACGACATCACCTGTTACACCCTACGCACGGTAGAGTATCAACCTACGCCGCAACCTACATCAAGGCATGTGTTCTAATTAGACGGGACAAGGTGGCAGGATAAGGACGCCAAAAGATCATGCAGTACCCAAGAAGGGATACTGTTGGGGACTTGTTCTCAAATGCTATAAGTTTAGAACAAGGCAACACAGAAAATGTTAAACGTTACAGTGCTTCGTCATTCGAAGCATTATTTCCCTTGGGATTTAATGATCTTCGGAGGACGAAGGTTGTGAAGGGCATACCTTCATCGATGCAACATATAATGGTGAAGAAAGAATCATATAAAACATGAAAGATAATATAAACAGTCATATGTTATTATTATCTCATTTCTATTTTATCACTATGGGAAAATAGAAATGATAACGAATTACAAGTGTACCTTCGGCTTGAAAGAAGGTAAAAATACAAGCGTAGCGCGAAGGCAAATACCCAGTCAGCGTGAACAGTACGGGAGCACTGTTCATCTATTTATAGGCACGGGACGCAGCCCATGTAAAATTACACCCAAGTCCTTTACATTTGCTAATAACTCTATATTAATCCGTCGAGGTCTAAATAGCCTTTTCATCTTTAAGTCGGTTTCCTTTTCTGTTATCATGCCGAAGCTCTTCTGCGCACAGCTTCGGCTCTGCGCCATCCTTTGTACTCCTTTTGTGCTTCTTCACACTGTGGCTTTAACTCAAGTCCGAAGATACCTGTTCATACATTATACTTCCAGAAACATTGTTAAATCATGTTTTTGAGGACCTTCGGAAGCCGAAGGCCCCCAACAGTAGCCCCTCACAATATTAATTTGTTAGAATGATAAATTCAGATTGCGATATGGACGAAGGCCCTAAGCCGAAGGTCCAAAAAAACACCTTCCCCTTGCTAGAATAACAACAGTCACTGACAAGCGGGTCCTTCCAGTTTTCAACGCACTAGGCGTATAAATAAGAGCGCACCACGAGCTCATTTGGCACGCTTTCTTGCCATCTGCTCTTGCCTACTCAATTTCTAGCTCTTGTGCACCAACATTTGCTTGGCTTTTAACAATTTTTTAAGCTTCGGCTTTGAGAGTACTTTTTCAGCATTTTCGAAGATGTCTCAAGATAAAGAAGCTGTTGCTAAAACGAAGCTGAGCCTTTCTGAGGAGAAGAATCTTGGCTTTCTTGAATCAATAGCAAATACAAATACAGAGAAGATTACAAGGGAGATTTTGGAAGGTTTATCTGAAGACACTGGTGATAGTGACAGTTATGATGTGGAAAGTGGTGGCGAAGACTCCGAAGATCGACCCTGGCGACCAAGTCATACAGTTTTCGGAAAATCAACTATTAAACAGAGTCATCTCGACAATATGAGGGTAAGGTATTTTCGAGATGTGTCTATTGTGAGGGCTGGCAACGGAGACAAGACTTCTCCTACTCCCGAAGAGAACGAAGTCGTGATCTTCCGAAGCTTCTTCAAGGCTGGACTTCGGTTCCCCCTAAGCAGTTTTGTGGTGGAAGTTCTGAAGACATACCAGGTTTACCTTCATCAAATTACGCCCGAAGCGATCATAAGAATGGGGATCCTCGTATGGGCTGTAAGGAGTCAAGGCTTGGAGCCAAATGCAAAAAGTTTCTGCAGTATGCACGAACTGTTATATGAGACAAAACCCTGGGGTAAAGAGCAGTATCATAACAATTTTGGCTGCTATAGTTTCGTTGCTCGCTCTGGGTCAAGCTGCCCCGTGCCAACCTTTCGGAAAAGATGGCCTAGAGATTGGATGAAAGAATGGTTCTACGTGAAAAATGATTTAAAAGCACGAGAGGATATTAAAGGGATTATCATGCGCCCTATCTAGCAACGCTTCGGCCTCCGGAAACCGAAGGTAGAAATTGATGAAGCGACCGAAGAATGTCGCAAGGCCTTCGGCATAGTCTGCTCTTTCATCGGGACAAGAGACTTAGTTCAAGAGCACGTGGCCTACAGGATATGGCCATTGGTAGCCAACTGGGAGATGCCAAAAGAATCCATCAGCAATCCCCACGAAGGTGGTTTGGTTCGACTAAAATATACCTTCAGGTTTAGAGACCAGTTTATCGAGCCAGACGACGACTGGCTAAAAAGCGTCGAAGCTACAAGTGATGATCTGCTCGGGCTGTATTCCAAAGCAAAAGACAATGCGCTATCTACGACCTTCGGAGGCCGGAAAAAGAAGAGACTAAATAGAGTTTTTGATGCTATTGGGTTCATGTACCCTGACTACCGCTACCCGACGCGGGGGCAAAAAAGGAAGAATGCAACTTCCAGGAAAGACGATGCTTCAGCTGCTCCAAGCGAGCCCGCGCCGAAGAGCAAAAAGGTAAAAGTTCTTACTCACCGACCGCGCTTCATCGAACCGGCCATAGTGCCCGAATTTGGCGGTAATACATCTTCGGCGACCGAAGCCAAAGAATCTATGATTACACAGAAAACTGAAGAGCCGACTGCAATGCCGAAGGCGTCATCAGCCAAACCAGATGAGTCAAATGCCACTAATATTGAAGAGATAACAGTCGAGAAAACAAAGACATTAGAAGTTATAAGCCCTTCGGCAGAGGTGGCAATGCCGAAGGCACAAAAGGATCTTACAACGACTCCCAAGAGGAGGAGGATGGTGAACGTACTAGATGTACTGGAAACAATAAAAACTTCAAGCTCTACTCCAAAGAAGACTGTCGAAGCTTTGAAACCACAAATTGAGGCAAAACTATCCGAAGCCGAAGCTGCCAAGAGCCAAGCCAAGACCGAAGCTGGGCCCTCAGAGCCTGCTAAGGAGAAATCCTTGGAAATAGAAAAAGAAACGGAAAAAGAGGCTGCAGAAGAAATTGTGTCTGAAAAAACTGCCATTCCTATTCCTGAAGTATCTTCCGAAGCTCTCGATTATATTATACGACATGCTTCGAGAAAGAAGTTATCTGCAGAAGAGAAGCGAGAAGCCCAATGTTATGCCTAGAGACTGAAATATCCGAAAGGGGCATTGATATTCAACGGCAGCGGAGAAGAAGACTTCTTGTATTGTCTCCCGGACAACAAAGAGATTTCTGTCTGCTGGGAGATGAGCAGGAGCTTCGGATTCCCGACACTAGAAGAGGGGCTCTCGGTGCTATCAAAAGATGAACTGGCCGACAGCTTAGCATACAATAGCTTAAAGGTGAGAGAATTAGCTTCTTGTACTTAAAAACAAAATTTTCCATTTTCTTATACTTAATACCGCACTCCTTTTGTAGGGCCTTATTCTTAGCAACGCCCTTAGGGCGCAAAAAAGTGCCAAAGACGAAGGATGTGCTATAGCTTTGAGCAACCTTCGTTCTGAAGTAATTGAACTAAGGAACAAAGGTCTTGAAAAAGATAAAATATTGAACTCATTAGTGAATAAGATAAAAGAAGATGAAGCTACTTACAAAGCCCAATCTGAAGCCCAGAAATGCGAAATTGAAGATCTTCGGAAAAAGCTGGCCGAGGCAAATTTGAAATGCGCTATCGCCGAAGCTGACCGAGACGCTAGTAACTATTGGAAAAATTATTGGGAGAAGACAGTTGTAGAACTTCACTCTTCGAAAGAGAAATGTTATGAAAAATCTATAGAATGTGTAGATAAAATAAAAACTAGCTTCGCCAAAGTTGGCGCATACTCTAGCGAGGATAACTTCGTAAGAGGCGATCCTGAGGGCCCGATTGACTGGATCAGCAACGAGGCCGAAGCTTTTGAGGAAATTTTGAGCGGTCGTGGGGATGTCTGTGCCTTCTCAGGTGCCAGAGGAATTGTGGCTATTTTGGATAAGTTCGGTTGCGAGCATGTGAAAGCTTTGGCCCAAGCCGAAGCTAGTATGTCCATTGAAGATACAAAAGACCCCTCGGCTGAAGCAAGCTTAGTTGGCGGAAAATTCTTCACTGACATCTGGGAGAATGGTGGCCGAGGGATGGCCCACGAGATAATAAAAAGGAGCGAGAAAGATTCTCACGATGCAAAAGAAGCAACAAAGCAGCTAAGAAAGCTGCGGAACTCGAGAGGCGAATAGGTATTGTTTAATAACTTTTAACTTTATTTTCTAATTTTGTGACTTCGAACTTATTTAGGTTTTCTACCGCAGCTGAACTATCTCCTTCCCCGGAGCTCTTCGAGCCAACAGTCGACCCAGAAGCAAAGAAAGAAGATGAGATCATAAAATGGCCGAAGCTATTTTGGACGAAGTTGTTGCTCAACTGTTAAACGAAACTGCAGAAGTAGTTTTAAAAGAAGAATAGCTGTTATTGTAAAAACATTTGGAATGTAATATTTGCGGAACAAAGTGTGTAACATCTTGTAGTCTTAAATGTAATATATAAGCTATTTGTGACTTAATTCTTTACGATGCATGAAACTTTACGTACATACCATTTTTGAGCCTTCGGCGAAAAAAACACCTTCCCTTCTTTTCATGCTTCGTGAAGAAAATCCATATTCCGTAAAAACATTAAGCTTCGTGAACAATAGATTTCTTTCCACATTAAAATTGATGAAGCTGCACTTGTTTAAAACATTTTGTGCCTTGGCACAACTTCTTCGAAGCAATTTCCGAAGATCAATATTATATCCCCTTCTTGTGCCATTGATGCGATATGATGTATGATGTTATGCTATGCGAATGATGTGATGATGTTATGCTATGCAAAATGATATTCGTGCCGAAGATACACACACATTCCCTCAGTGGTATACACAATCACTTTGCCGTTTATTTTTCGGCTTCACCGCTTATTTTTTGGTGTATCAGCGTTGACTTTTCACTGTAAGTTCTGCATCCCCTTAGGAACGTCTTTTGAACTTCTTCGCCTTCTATTTCGGCGGTATTCGCGTTGACTTTTCGTGCTTCGCCTTATATTTCGGCGGAATCAGCGTTTATTTTTCGCTGTAAGCTCTGCATTCCCTTTGGAACGACTTTTGAGCAGAAAACTTACGCTGCGCTCCCTTAAACGACTTTTTGTAGCTTCGGCAAGCTTACGCTGCGTTCCGTAGAACGACTTTTTGTAGCTTCAGAGATGTTTTTTGTAGCCACAAGTTCTCTTAGGAACGAATTTTCATGCTTCGGCAACTTTCGGACTCCGTAAGTTTGTGAAGAAAGTATATTATATCATGACAATAGCGAAGCTATTACAAGAATCTAAAAACAACAAAAGGAACTGTGCTTTCAATGATTGCCCCTTATTAAAAAGAAAATGATGGCGAATGCAAAAAACTGTTGCAGAGGTAGGATATCTTCTAGTAGATGTGCTTCGATTCTAGCACAGTGCTATTGACTGTGCGAGCTTTAGACTCCTCTCTGAAGTCTCGTTGTTGGTGAGTGTGCTGGCTCCCTTCTGGCTGCTGGCCTCGTTGCATTGGTGGTGGAGGTGGAGGTTGTTGCTAAGATGCCTGAGGTTGACTTGCCGAAGCAACAGAAACTGCAGGATGGTTACCCACATACTCTGGGATGTACGGTGAATGATACGAAGCAGTATGCATAACTTGCTTCGGCTGGTTCTATTGGGCTGCAGCTTCTGCTATCTCCTTCTGTTTCTGGATGGTGACATAGCACATCCTTGTAGTATGGCCCTTGTCCTCACCGCAGAATAGACAATAAATTTTCCTGGGTTGATCCCCAAACCTTCCACCGAAGCCCCTGGCGCCTCTGCCCCTTGGAGCTGAAGGCCGAGGATAGCTTTGTTGCTGTCCGGAAGCTTGGGAAGAATATTGCGGCCTCTGTTGCTGACTTCCTCTATCGTCATTCTGAGCGGAGTGAATCGACCTGACGTGCCTTGGGTGGATTCTCCCTCCGAAGCCCGTGGTCATTTCGGAGAACCTGTAAGCTTCCTCCCTTCTCTGACGAAAGTCATTATCAGCGCGAATGTATTCATCCATCTTTTGGAGCAGCTTCTCCAGAGTCTGAGGGGGTTTCCAGGCGAAGTATTGGGCCGTAGGTCCTGGCCGAAGCCCCTTGATCATGGCCTCAATGACAATTTCATTGGGCACCGTTGGCGCCTGTGCCCTCAGACGCAAGAACCTTTGAACATACGCTTGAAGGTATTCTTCGTGATCTTGGGTGCACTGGAACAAAGCTTGAGCGGTGACCGGCTTCGTCTGAAACCCTTGGAAACTGGTGATCAGCATGTTCTTCGGCTTCTCCCATGATGTGATTGTTCCTGGCCGAAGAGAGGAGTACCAGGTTTGTGCAACATTCTTGACTGCCATGACGAAAGACTTCGCCATGACCGCAGTATTACCACCATACGAAGAAATGGTCGCTTCGTAACTCATCAGAAACTGCTTCGGATCTGAGTGTCTGTCATACATGGGGAGCTGGGGTGGCTTGTAAGACGGGAGCCAAGGTGTAGCCTGTAGTTCTGCTGACAAAGGAGAAGCATCATCAAAGCAAAATTTCCATGATGGAAATCCTCATACCAGTCATCCTCGCTGAAGAAGCCCTCTTGATGAAGCTCTCTGTGCTGGGGCCTTCGGTTTTGCTCATCTTGAGCAAGATGACGAACTTCTTCAGTGGCTTCGTCCATCTGCCTTTGTAGGTCAGCTAGCCGAGCCATCTTTTCCTTCTTCCTTTGCACTTGCTGATGGAGCATCTCCATATTCCTGATCTCTTGGTCCAAGTCATCCTCCTAGGGCGTTGGACTGGTGGCCTTCCTCTTCTGGCTTCGGGCCTCTCGAAGAGAAAAGGTGTCCTGGTTCGGGTCCAGCGGCAGCCCCTGTCGCTGAAGCTTTCTTTGGCGGCATGACGAAGGTCGATGCTTGCCGAAGGTGGTCGAAAAGGGTTCACCGGAGGTGGGCGCCAATGTTGGGGACTTGTTCTCAAATGCTATAAGTTTAGAACAAGGCAACACAGAAAATGTTAAACGTTACAGTCCTTCGTCCTTCGAAGCATTATTTCCCTTGGGATTTAATGATCTTCGGAGGACGAAGGTTGTGAAGGGCATACCTTCATCGATGCAACATATAATGGTGAAGAAAGAATCATATAAAACATGAAAGATAATATAAACAGTCATATGTTATTATTATCTCATTTCTATTTTATCACTATAGGAAAATAGAAATGATAACGAATTACAAGTGTACCTTCGGCTTGAAAGAAGGTAAAAATACAAGCGTAGCGCGAAGGCAAATACCCAGTCAGCGTGAACAGTACGGGAGCACTGTTTATCTATTTATAGGCACGAGACGCAGCCCATGTAAAATTACACCCATGTCCTTTTGAAAGCTCTCTTGTGAGTTTTGGTGTTTGGATGACAACTCAATTAAAGGACTAACAAGTGTACTAAGTGTTGAACATGTGCTTAAGGTAAAGCCTACAGGGTTCAACACAAGTGAACAAATGTGATGGTCCAAGAACTGGATTATGGATACATGATGGACATCACAAGTAAGATGGACATTGCATAAGTGAGACTCGGGTGCGTAGCTCGGAGACAACTGATCAAGCCAAGGACGGAGGCAAGAAAAGCTTCGAGGTACCAAGTGCACGGGAGAAGGTCAAGGAGGCTGAGGAACCCAAAGCCAAGGGTGAAGAAGAAGGCTTGCAAAGTCAAGGGTGATCGAGTTGAGAACAGCTACGGCACATCAAGGATCACTACATAAGAACGTGACTTACAGCCAATGAGGTAACAGCTACAGTTATGTGGTGTAAGTCATAAGGCTCAAGATCAAGCTCTAAGAAGGAGATCAAGGTCACTAGAAGGAGAACAAGTGTCAAAACCAGAACTGGAAGCAGCCCAAAAGAGCTAAGTTCACCTTAATCTTTAGTTTGGATTGTTCCTATGTTTGGAGATGTTCTATGTGACCTTTGCAGGATGTTGGAGCCAAGAAATGTCAATCTAGATCAAGTCAAGCCGACTTGATGAGTCCAACATCAAAGCTCAAGCATGTGAAATGCTATAGATGTAATAATTAAGAGAAGGTATGTTTCTAGACTTAGTACATCGGTTTTGTGGACTAATATACTTGTCTAAGTGATAGAAACAGAAAGAAGAAGAAAAGGAAAGAGGTGCGAAAGGCTTGGCTATGTACAGCCAAGACTTAGTTCAGTCTGGCACACCGGACTGTCCGGTGGTGCACCGGACAGTGTCCCAGGCTGAACTCTGGCGAACTGTCCGCTCTCGGGAATTCACCGGCGACGTACGACTATAATTCACCGGACTGTCTGGTGTGCACCGGACTGTCCGGTGAGCCAACGGTCGGCCGGGCCAACGGTCGGCCGCGCGATCTGCGCAGGACACGTGGCCGAGCCAACGGCTAGATGGAGGCACCGGACATGTCCGGTGCGCCAACGGCTCCAAGACTGCCAACGGTCGGCTTTGACGTAGAAGGAAAGAAATCGGGCACCGGACAGTGTCCGGTGTGCACCGGACTGTCCGGTGCGCCACCCGACAGAAGGAAAGATTTGCCTTCCTGGATTGCTTCCAACGGCTCCTAGGCCCCTTGTGCCTATAAAAGAGACCCCTAGGCGCCTCCAGCAATATAGAAGTGCAGCCAACAAGTGTAGACTTCATTGGAATCAATTCTCGCTCTCCCTCTTGTGTGTAACTCTATAGTTTGTGTAGAAGGCACAGCTATAAGCCTTTAGAGAGAGGAGTAGTGCTGCTAAGAGCTAGAGCAAGGTCTTGAGCGTATCGTTACTCTGCCGGGGTGCTGCCAAGAAGTTTGTAAGCAGCCGCGGTTCTGTTGTAACCCCACTCAATAGTGAAAGGCTATATCTGTCATACTGACAGATCTGAGCAAACAGAGGAAGGAGTTGAAATAGACTCCAAGCCCAGGTGTGGCTAACTCCAACGAGGACTAGGCAAGCATTTCAGGCTTGGCCGAACCTCGGGATAAATCCTTGCGTCTGTGTGCCCTATTCTGTATTGTATCCTGACTCTCTGTCTTACTCGCCTTTATATCTGCACTTCAATACTTATCTGTGGTATAAGCTTGATTTGAAGTGCAGGACATTTTGAGACAGGATCTTCCATTCCGCTGCGACCTACTCGAAGAGTCTTCTCATTCCACTGCGTACTAAGTCTTCGAGTAGAGTAAGAATTTAAGTTTTAAAGTAATAAGTTTTATTCGCCTATTCACCCCCCCTCTAGGCGACATCCCGATCCTGTTCCCGGGTCAAAGGGAACTTTCAATTGGTATCAGAGCTAGGCCTCTCCAGTGTGGGCTTAGCCATCCGGAGATAACGATGTCGTCACAAGAGGTAACTGTAGAACTTCTTTTAGGCGATGGCTCTAATTACAAATCCTGGTCTGTCTCTATTTATAATGCTTTCATGAGTGTTGATCCTGATTTGAGACAGATCTTTAGTAGAAGTATTTTTCCATCTGATATTAGTAAAAATCCCTCTAATGATGAACTAAGATGTTTATCTCTCAATCACCGTGCTTGCAACATCTTAGTTGAATCTCTTTCTAGAGGTGCTTATTTTGCCATCATGAGTAGTGATAATGATTTATTTGGTGATGCTCATGATTTATGGAATAGAATTAAAGTAAAATATTGTGTGGCAAATTGTACTGCTTCTACTCCCTATATTGCTTGTGATGCTAACCTTTCAAAGGGAGAAGATCAAGAACGATGGGCACCCAACGATGAATCCACCTCGTCGACATGTTTGGTCTCCACTAATAATAAGTGTTTTGTTGCTAACAATGACGGTGGAGACAAAAGCCATGATGATGAGGAATATGAGGATGATAGCGAGGATGAGTCTTCATCACCTCAAGGTACATTTTCCTGTTTGGCTTCCACTGACATTAATGACAGGGAAAATGATACCGATGATGTGGAAGAAGAGGAGATTCGCCGTTTCTACATCCATCTCAACAAAGAGGACAAGGCACTCTTGGTTAAGCTGTTGAGAAGGAACAAGGAACAAGGCAATACGCTTCTCAGGCTAGAGGAGTCCCTCATCAAAACCAACAACAGCCTGGAAAAGATGACCACAGAACATGAGGAGCTAAAGTGCTCTCATGATGATTTGGTCCAAAGGTATGAATATGTTTTAATTAAGCAAAGAAATAGTCATGATGTTTTATCTAACATTGCTCAACTTAAAACAGAAAATTCTATGCTTAAGAGTCAAGTAGAAACAATGGACTTAGAAAAACGTGCTCTAGGTAAAAAGTATGATATGTTGTCATATTCTCATAATAAATTAGTTGATGACCATACCATGCTTAATGTTGCTCATGAGGTTATAATTGCAAACTTAAATTCATGTGAACCTCATTCTCGCACGTGTGCGCAATTGAATTGTATATCATCATGTGCTAACCCCTGTTGCTCAAAAGAAAGCCAATCATTGATTGAGCAACAAGTTTTAGGGTCACAAAAGAAATTCTGTGGGAATAAGAAGCAACGACAACTGAGGAGAAGACACTTTGCTCAACTCTCTCAAGATATCCACGGGCGCGTGGTGAAGAAGCTTGAGAAAGGAAAAACTGCAGCAAGTGTCAAGCTCAATAAAAAAAATGTTCCTAAAGATGAAGAAATCAACATGAGCTTGGAAAAAGGTAAAGATTCAATTAATCATGTTGTTTGCACTGACCCTCTCTCCATGTCATTCAAGTACACAAAGGGAAAAGGAAAAAGGAGGTGTTTCAAGTGCAAGAAGTTAGGCCACCTCATCACGTCTTGTCCGTACAAAGACAAAAATGAAGGGACAAGGAGTTGTTTTGGATGCAACAATAAGGACCACACGATCACTTCATGTCCGGTCATGAAGAATCAAGGATGTGCATCCTCCAAAGTGACCCTCACCAAGGAAAATGACACACAGCAAGCGTCACGTCAAGTTGAGCGACGTTTCTGCTACAAGTGTGGTGAGCAGGGTCATCTATCCAAGGTATGTTACAAAGGTAAGATTCCTAAACAAGTGAATTTGTGTCAATCTTATTCGCGTAGGAGACCCAAATCATACACTTGTGCTAGATCTATAACGAGATCACCTAGAACTAGCACAAAGGCAATTTGGGTACCAAAGGCACATTTACATGATCATTATGTACCCATCCCGAGATGGGTACCAAACTATGCTAACTAGACCATGCAGGTGCCTTGAGATGGACTGGAGACCATGGGAGAGCTTAAGACGGTTATCTAAAACTCTATGCTTAAGCTGTTAATTGTTTTGGTGTTTATTGTCCCAAGGTTGAATTATTGTGAGACACTAATCCCATGTTCATCTCAAGTAAAATAAGGTGTATAGTTCCTTAATCATTATTGGTGAATCAAGTAAAAGGACTTTGATGAGAATCTACAACTAGCTCTCCAAAGGACGGTACCCCGTGTATTTTAAGTACATAATTGCAATTTAGTATTGCTCTTAAATTGGCTTGTTGTGCTTCCTGTCTTTGGAGTAGTTATGCTTTATGATTGCCTGTGTTAAATGTATCATAATGATGTTTGCTTAATCATGACTGATGCTATATAGGATATATCTTTTGAATCATTCATGGGTAGCTATTTCATTTGTTATATCCACAACGATTAACTCTCTTGGTGTATATGGATAAACCTGTAACTTTTTGTAAGTTATGCTATGTGCAATTATGACATTTTGTTTAGTCCATGTTCACATGATTACCCTAGTTTGGTACTGTGTGAATTTCAAATCCATGTCGTGCCCTTTTGAGCTATGAGGTGTGTAAGCAAAAGGAGCCCTGAAATGGCGATAACAAGGGCTCTCATAAAGGCAAAGGTATGGAAAATGGAGCTATGCAATTTCATTAAATATTCTTGAAATTCCATTCATTGTGATCATAGCTATGTTCTTATCTTTCAATTGGTAATATCTTGGCTTAGGTAATTTATGCCTTTAAAATGTTGTTTCTTTTGTGCACCTAAGAAACCTTCTTAATTATGACATGCTTAGATATTTCGCTTTATATACATGATTGTGTTGATCTTCAATTGGTATATGCAATGATAGTTAAATATGAAGCATGTACAAGCTGCGTAAATGTTAGACTTCCTGTGAGTATTCAATTGGCTTAGGTGCCACTGAGGCGTGCATTGTTGTATTTAGTCAACCTTTCATTTAGTCTTCAATTGGTGTTAAGTGGTGTTTCATTTGATATTCAAATTGGCATCTTTGGGTGATGAAAGTGGTAGAGTATGCCTTGATCAAGGTATGTTGTGATCCCCTCTAGTTCTAAGGAAGCTAGAATGTGCAAAGTGCAAGTCATTCAAATACTTGATGCACAACTTGAGGGGGAGCACACATAACTTGTGTCTTTTGAGACTAACTGTTTCTTGAGCAATCTTGTATAGTCTCTAGGTGGAAAAGAGAAGATAAGCAAGAAATGGAGCAATCAGGACTTGGGTACCTCTGTAAGTCAAGAAATTGGTATCTCAAGTTGTGAGTAAGTGCATATTTTTAGATTGCTCATGCTCTATAATATCTGGTGATAATAGATGCTTATTCTTAAATATCATGGAGTCATGATAATAAATGAACTTTGCAAATGGTATCTTTCAATTGGTAGCCGTAATAGTTCGCTTCAATTGACATCTTTTGATAATCATGAGAATAGAAGTTTCTTCTTGTGCCCAATACTATAACTTGTTCTAAGTTTGGTGTCTTAGCAACAAGAAAAAGTTAGGAGAAAGAATCAGGCACAAGTGTGGAGAAGCTCTTGAGAGATTAGATACTTTCAAGATGGGAAGTACACTACAACATGGTAAAGGTACAAAGGGAGTATTAATCTTTTTGCATATATGTATCTTACCTAAATGTTGACAGTGCATATGTTCAATAAGTAAGGGGGAGTTTTTGACAGTCGTTTTTCCTCCTTAACACCCTGCTGTCCCTTGACATCATCCTATGTTCTTGCTTGAGTATGGTTTTTGGTGTTTGATGTCAAAGGGGAAGAATTTGTGTATTAAAGCTTATCTCAACCTGAGAGGAAAGCTTATCCTAATGGGTGATGTGTTAGTTTGAGCTTTGCCAAGTGTGATAATCATATGTTTCTTGCAGTATTATATGTGTTGCTCATATGGACTAGTGTTTCCGCTGCGATGAATTATTTGGCTTCTATAGTGTAATAGATAGTCATGTGGTTAATGGTGCTTTAAGATTGTCTTAAATTAGTGTCTTAGTTTAAATTGGTATTAGTTTGAATTGGTATCTTAATGATGAATAGTGGTAGGTTGATATTCCTGTGATATATCCGCTAATTTGAATGGTGTTTAACTCTGATTATGCGCATTTGTGTGTTATAGCATCATGGTTTGAATCTTGACACATTGCATCCTAAAAAGTGCTAAGGTGGAGAAATGTTTCGAATTGCCTAAGTATGTGCAAATTGGCGTCTGAGGCCAAAATTAGGTTCTTGAAGTAAGCACATATTTAGGGGGAGCATTCTAATTCAAAATTTGTGCTTCAAATCTTATTCTTATGTAAGCTTTAATTGTGTTGCCATCAATCACCAAAAAGGGGGAGATTGAAAGCTCTCTTGTGAGTTTTGGTGTTTGGATGACAACTCAATTAAAGGACTAACAAGTGTACTAAGTGTTGAACATGTGCTTAAGGTAAAGCCTACAGGGTTCAACACAAGTGAACAAATGTGATGGTCCAAGAACTGGATTATGGATACATGATGGACATCACAAGTAAGATGGACATTGCATAAGTGAGACTCGGGTGCGTAGCTCGGAGACAACTGATCAAGCCAAGGACGGAGGCAAGAAAAGCTTCGAGGTACCAAGTGCACGGGAGAAGGTCAAGGAGGCTGAGGAACCCAAAGCCAAGGGTGAAGAAGAAGGCTTGCAAAGTCAAGGGTGATCGAGTTGAGAACAGCTACGGCACATCAAGGATCACTACATAAGAATGTGACTTACAGCCAATGAGGTAACAGCTACAGTTATGTGGTGTAAGTCATAAGGCTCAAGATCAAGCTCTAAGAAGGAGATCAAGGTCACTAGAAGGAGAACAAGTGTCAAAACCAGAACTGGAAGCAGCCCAAAAGAGCTAAGTTCACCTTAATCTTTAGTTTGGGTTGTTCCTATGTTTGGAGATGTTCTATGTGACCTTTGCAGGATGTTGGAGCCAAGAAATGTCAATCTAGATCAAGTCAAGCCGACTTGATGAGTCCAACATCAAAGCTCAAGCATGTGAAATGCTATAGATGTAATAATTAAGAGAAGGTATGTTTCTAGACTTAGTACATCGGTTTTGTGGACTAATATACTTGTCTAAGTGATAGAAACAGAAAGAAGAAGAAAAGGAAAGAGGTGCGAAAGGCTTGGCTATGTACAGCCAAGACTTAGTTCAGTCTGGCACACCGGACTGTCCGGTGGTGCACCGGACAGTGTCCCAGGCTGAACTCTGGCGAACTGTCCGCTCTCGGGAATTCACCGGCGACATACGACTATAATTCACCGGACTGTCCGGTGTGCACCGGACTGTCCGGTGAGCCAACGGTCGGCCGGGCCAACGGTCGGCCGCGCGATCTGCGCAGGACACGTGGCCGAGCCAACGGCTAGATGGAGGCACCGGACTGTCCGGTGTGCACCGGACATGTCCGGTGCGCCAACGGCTCCAAGACTGCCAACGGTCGGCTTCGACGTAGAAGGAAAGAAATCGGGCACCAGACAGTGTCCGGTGTGCACCGGACTGTCCGGTGCGCCACCCGACAGAAGGCAAAATTTGCCTTCCTGGATTGCTTCCAACGGCTCCTAGGCCCCTTGTGCCTATAAAAGGGACCCCTAGGCGCCTCCAGCAATATAGAAGTGCAGCCAACAAGTGTAGACTTCATTGGAATCAATTCTCGCTCTCCCTCTTGTGTGTAACTCTATAGTTTGTGTAGAAGGCACAGCTATAAGCCTTTAGAGAGAGGAGTAGTGCTGCTAAGAGCTAGAGCAAGGTCTTGAGCGTATCGTTACTCTGCCGGGGTGCTGCCAAGAAGTTTGTAAGCAGCCGCGGTTCTGTTGTAACCCCACTCAATAGTGAAAGGCTCTATCTGTCATACTGACAGATCTGAGCAAACGGAGGAAGGAGTTGAAATAGACTCCAAGCCCAGGTGTGGCTAACTCCAACGAGGACTAGGCAAGCATTTCAGGCTTGGCCGAACCTCGGGATAAATCCTTGCGTCTGTGTGCTCTATTCTGTATTGTATCCTGACTCTCTGTCTTACTCGCCTTTATATCTGCACTTCAATACTTATCTGTGGTATAAGCTTGATTTGAAGTGCAGGACATTTTGAGACAGGATCTTCCATTCCGCTACGACCTACTCGAAGAGTCTTCTCATTCCACTGCGTACTAAGTCTTCAAGTAGAGTAAGAATTTAAGTTTTAAAGTAATAAGTTTTATTCGCCTATTCACCCCCCCCCCTCTAGGCGACATCCAGATCCTGTTCCCGGGTCAAAGGGAACTTTCACCTTTACATTTGCTAATAACTCTATATTAATCTGTCGAGGTCTAAATAGCCTTTTCATCTTTAAGTCGGTTTCCTTTTATGTTCTCATGTCGAAGCTCTTCTGCGCACAGCTTCGGCTCTGCGCCATCCTTCGTACTCTTTTTGTGCTTCTTCACACTGTGGCTTTAACTCAAGTCCGAAGATACCTGTTCATGCATTATACTTCCAGAAACATTGTTAAATCATGTTTTTGAGGACCTTCGGAAGCCGAAGGCCCCCAACAGTAAACTCAAAAGATCAAGCGTTGTAAACTCTCTTAGGCCCACCTGTCAAGGCCAGAACTCCCTTGTAACATGCTTCAAACTAGGTTCGACAATTTTAAGTCACATGGTTCAAAGGATTGAATGCGATAAAAGCAAAGGCCTTAAGGGAACGTCGCTGGTCCCAGACCATGTTCTGGATGGTCCTTGGCTTTGTGAAGGCCTCGAACCTCCAAAACTGCCAAAGCTCCAGGAAGAGGGGAAAAGGAAAGGGGATCTGGTAAACACAGTTGGAGGTGTTCACATCAGGAACAGTCTGGTAGGGGTCCAGCCCCATATACTCAGTCTAATCATAACTGGTTCATAGTCTGGTGAGGTCACTTGTATGAACCCGATCTCTGGCGCCCTCTGTGGTCCAGGCCGATAAGAGCTGATCTTATAAACCCGGGCCTCCTCGAGATCTCTATGCAAGGTCCCATGCATCCGGAAAAGAGGAAGGGTTTTGCTCTCAATCCGCTCCAGGTGCACAGTGTTGGGGGTCTCCTTCTCCGCCGAAGGTTCTCAAGAAAAAAACACCTTCGGCAAAATGATACAAAGGATCGCCGAAGCCACCTTCAGCCTCGGTTTAGCTCCTCAAGACGAAGACTGTGTAGAGGCGACAGTGCGAGATGCCGAAGCTCAATGGTTTCAGCTCAGACCAAGCAAAGAAGGAAAAAGGACTAGATATGCCTTAATGGTTTTAGTTACTTGTAAACAAGTGTTCGAGGGCACGGATGTAATTTTACCCGGGCTACACCCGTGCCTATAAATAGATGAACAGTACCCCAGTACTGTTCACGCTGGTTTGTAATCACTCTTGCGTCATTCTCGCACCCTCACCTTCTGGCAAGCCGAAGGTACCAATGTAATATGAATATTATTGATGTTTATTCGTATTTATGGAATACAAGAATAAATAGATCATTGATATATAATTATTATTGCCTTTATTCCTTTGTCTTCCTTTATTTTCTTATTTACATTTACATGCTAAAATGATGAATGTATGTTCTTTATGACCTTCGTCGAAGATCATTATATCCGAAAGGAAATAATGCTTCGAAGGACGAATGTCTTTAACCATTAACAATTATGTTGTCTTGTTCTTGATTCATAGCATTCGAGAACAAGTGACTAACACACAGGATATCCTCGGCCAAGGTACGTTTTTTGTTTTCCGCCTCCTTGAGATCTTTAGCTTCGTTGTTGTCATGAAATATGGATTATGTAACCAGCTTTACTGCTCAGTTTTAAAATAAAGAGGAGCCACCATTTTGGCCTTTTAGGTGCTGATCAGCTCCACTGCTACAGTATAGAAACTGGAGCCCAGAAAAAGGTCCTTCAAATGGATTCTATAAGTAGGAACACAATATTCTTTCCTTTAGAGCTAGTGTCATTTGACAACTCTATTGGATTCTATAAGTATGAACACAGTATTCTTTCCTTTAGGGCTAGTGTCATTTGACAACTCTATTTTTGTAAGGTATTTCTATTTTCTCAAGATAAAATAAAGTAATTTCTCTAAGGAAATGATTTTTTAAAAAAAATGGGGTTGCCAAACTAGCTATTTTAAGTGGAGTAGTACAGTACTATTTTGTCACGGCTGCTCTACATAGCAAATTAAAGAGACGAATGTAACTGCGGTAACATTATGCTGTACATATGCGACACGATTTACATGCAGAGTACCTGTTGGGACTTCCGTAGTCAAAGATCCTATATGAGATCAGTTGCAACATGAGATGTCCGTTGCAAAATAAAACTACACCTGCTTTGAGATGGTCGAGTACAACGCACCCAACCATAAACTTTCAAAATTCTACGTGAGGCAGGTATAGGCACACTGACAGAAAATTCAAATGAGGAAACGGGCTAGACTCAAAGGGATTCAATACTAGGAAGGATCATTGAACTTGGTAGGCTTGAGCAGTCCAGTTTGAAACATTCATTTGCAAAGTAAATTAGATGGTTGATTATGACCTGAAGCACCCAGACATTTGTTACTAAGTCACACTACTGCAATGCAGCATCAAATCAAAACAGTGAACAGGAAAACATTAGGAAACTAGAGAGCGTTGTTCTTCCCTCTGTCAGCGCTTCCAGGTTAAGGCGGGAGCACCTCACCATGGTGCTGCCAACTTCGATGCAAGACGAGACAGATGACAGATCAATTGCCTGTCTCAACAAAACTCAGCAGGAATATTGCACAAAACAGTAGTAAACTGCCGTAGGCCACTGTTGCTGTAATCTCAGCACGTCGCTTTTGATTCTGAGTAGAAGCTTACACCAGTTACAACTAAAAGCACTATTAGCAGTTCTTACTTACACGGATTCTAGTATCTCTTGATACAATATTTGCAACTTTACTCTAAAAGCCTCCATCGGCCTCTGCTTCCTTGCCTTGTTCTCTAGGAGACGGCAATGGCTGATCCGAACCACCTTCTGTTGCATCTCCAAAAAGTTCCGCAACAACAGCAGCCCTTGCTGACTTCGCTTTTTCATCATCCCCAGACAGGTCAGGGGTTGGAGCTTCCTTTGCCTCATGACTGCGAGGCTCGCTCGATGATTCTACCATAGCCTCAGCAGACACGGGTGTCTCTTGTTTTCCAGTGTCAGCTTCACTAAATTCTGTATTTCTGCCACTAGGAGCAAGTTCGATGTTCAGCCGTCCATGCAAGGCAGCAGGAATCTTCTCGGTGTCTGAATTTTCATCATTTCCCAAAATGTCACTGCTCGGGGCCTCCTTTACGTCTTGGCAGCTGGGTGGCTTATTAGATATATCTACCATGACATCACCAGATGGTGACAATTGCAGTCCTAGATCAGTTCCAACAAGTTTTGAAGTTTCATCACCAGGTGAGTGTTCAGTGTTTAGCCGTTTCATCTCAGCATTTTCATCAGTTCCTGAAGGCCCAGAGCTTGCAACCTCCACCTCCTGGCTGAGTTGCTCCCTAGATATGTCTACCATTGAAGGTGATGGCAGTTGCAGCTCCGTGCCATCTTCACCAAGTTTCGTGTTTTCACTTGCATGAGCAACTTCAGTACTTAGCTGTCTCTGTGCAGCAGCAGCAGCAGCAGCAGACTCTTCCATCTTTGCATCTTTAGGAGCCACCTTTTCGTCTTGGCTGAGTAGCTCGCTGGATACGTCTACCGTGGCCTCACCAGAAGGAAGCAGTTGCTGTTCTGTGTCAGCTTCACCAATCTTTGCATTTTCAGCACGAGGAGCAGAATCCTCGTTTACTGATCCTTGAGCAGCAGCTTCATTTTTCGTTTCTTCATTATTCTCCAAAGGGTCACTGTTTGGAGCCTCCACCTCCTGGCTGGGCAGCTCACTACACATACATGTCATGGCCTCCTCACCAGAGGAAGGTGCAAGCTGCAGTTCAGTGTAAGCTTCACCAAGTTTCATATTTTCATCACCATGAGACTGACCATCATTGCATGCTTCGCCAGATGCACGAGACTGGGTATCTTTGTATACTTCGCTGATGGTAGAAGTATTATTAGCTTCTATGCTACCACCTGGACTAGGAACAACAATTTCTTGAGCAGACTCCACTTCCACAACAGTTTCAGATGAAACAAGATTGTGACCATCTGCTGCACATCCATCCCCTGTGCTTGTTGCCAGTTCCACTTGCATAACAGAAGTTTCATCAACTGGCTTGGGTCCTGCAACGTGCTCAGACGAGGCAGCAAACTTCGATTCAACCATGGTAGCAGCAGTTGCAGGAGAACCATTCTGACAATCCATGTTCTCTGGGAGGGTAGAGGTGGTTTGAGTAGGCATAGTTTCTTGGCGATAAACACCAGCTGCTTTACTATCCACGAAATCGGCATCAGTTACTCGGGCAGCAGCATCCACCATTGAGTCTTCTGATGAAGAATATCCTACTAAAGCCATGCTAGACACCGCTTGTGCAACTGACGCCATCTTTATTTGTTCTGAACAATGAGCCTCACCACCTGAAAAACCATATGCAAAGTGAGTACCTGACACATGCTCAGTATCAGCATTAAACAATGGGTAGGAAATTACATTCACCTATCCCTAGTGCTCTATCATGATCATCAACAGAAGCAGCCTCCTGGACAACAATCATTCCAACATCATCAGCACCAGAAGGTTCTAACTTGTCAGCACAAACTTCTGCATCACAGGTACCTTTATCAGATTCAGCTGTCACCAGGGTAGTCACAGGAGGATCAGTAAAAATGGTCCTTGTTAGCATCATAAAGGCATTGGAACTCCTCTACGCTAATCACAATAGAAGGATCCTCGATACCTTCAGAGTCTGTTTTCCTTTGGCTAGTTATTAGGTCCACATCAGCATCACTGCTTATGTTCATGGTTTTAAAGTCGTTGCCTAGTCGTCCAGGCAAGAAAAGTTTCTGGGTGTCAAGGTCGCCTAGCTATGCCAGCATATGGTGTCCGCCTTTCAGGTTAGGCAATAGGCATCCACAGCATCTCCAAGGAGGCTGTGGTGGTCACCTTACTCGCAAAGGTATCCGCACACAGCGGAAAAGAAGCGACCCAATGCCTAAGCGGGAAGGAAATCGCTGCAGCGCACAACTCTCCCGCCTCCTGCCATTCCTTGTATGTGCGGAAAGGGAGGGACTGGGAGAGAGATAAGAGATTGGGGGAGAGAGGGAGAGGCAAAGACAGAAACATACACGCTACGCCGCTGCCTACTTCTGCTTATACCACACACACGACAAGTTTGTGCCACCATATCCTGCACAGCTCGTCCATTCCATGGCGGCTTGTCGATTCCCGACGCGATGCACCCATGCAAGTCAATTCCACACTATGGTCGAGCTGTGCAGGACCATAAACCCTAAACCCCCGTGCGTCGATTTAGGATGTCTGCTCGCCCGCTCGTCCTCACAGACCCAGCACGCGGACGACTGGAGTGCTCGGCCCTGCCTCTCACCTGCCACAAGCCATGTCCTCTTCATCAGTGCCCACCTCTGCCCTGCCATGTTGCCAGCACTCTCCACATCTGTTCTTTTTGAAAAGGCAGGAGCTTTGGCTGTGCAGCTGTGCCATGTCCCCGTATTTTTAGTGTGCATATAAAACAGAGCATGACCGGGAACATTCGTTCCGTTCCGGGAACGTGGGAACAATCTCGTTCCCGTAGTGTTAAAACCTAGTTTGAGTAGTGTACCATGTTCCTGTTCCTCGATCTGGGAACCTGGTTACTAATACTAAGGACCAGAGAGGACATCATATGAATACTGTTTTTGCTTGCTTACTTGTGCTTCTTTTTAGGTGATAATACATTTTTATGTGTGTGTGGCATCGCCTAGGCAGATAGAAGGGGGCCACTCGCCTCGCCTTGTTGCATCAAAAACAATGTCTATGTTATCTTGCAATGTCCTGCTCCCCTCTAGATGATAATATAGCACCATCAACAGTTACATGCACTTCATGTGTGTGACGCCCTAGATCGTCTGTACAGAAATTAAATAAAATCATAATTGAGAACTTTTTCAGAAATTCAAATAGTGCACAAACCTGGAGTAGAGTCTGGTTCTAGAGCTGAAACCATCTTTGCTTGTTCCAGAACATGAGCATCAACCTCAATGCCTGAAATGCCAGATGCACATAAGTAGCTAGATATCGAGTGCCAACAGAGATAATAAGAGCTTGATATATAGGGTGATGGGAGAAGTCCTTACCACGCAATTCAACTCCATGTGATGCCTTTTGTCCAGATTCAACTAATAGAGGCCCATGTATACTTACGCCACTGTTGTCACCTGTTTCCTTATGATCAGCAATGGCATTCTCCTTGACGCCCACTGTTTCGATCTCTGCAATCGATTCGATTTTTGCTTGTTCTGAACCCTTAATTTCATCACCTGGGGATAAAAGAAACAGCAAAGACATGTGCAGATGTTTATGTGAATATAAACTAATTGAAGTTTTAAATAGTGTGCAGACCTGGTGAAGATGCTTTTTTTTGCTCCAAAATATGTGCCTCGACATCTGAATAAGACAACTGCACATGAGTGCCTAGGCCCATATAATCATTAAAAGATGGAAAATATATGCATTGTGCTGAGGCCTGAGAGCAAGTGGGGATTACCTAGCACATCACTTCCAGGTAATGCAGGAACCTGTGCTCTTATGTCATTCAGGTCAACTGTTCCTCTTGCTCCCCCAAGATCAATAATTGCAGTCTCCTGGACGCATAATGCGTCAATCTCTGCAGCTAAAACCATCTTTGTTTGCTGTTCTGAACTAAGAATCACAATGTCTGAAAGAAAGGGGACGAGAATGATAAGAAATGTCGGTCACAGTTACTATTGACCTTCAAAAAATAACAGCAAATAACATATTATTCTATCTGAGACAAGAAATGTACTTTGGGTGTGAGTGGGCACAAGTGGGGTAGAAACTTAAATTGAGTACCTTGCACGTGTTCATCATTAGCAGGTGCTGACTCAGCAGGTGAAACCATCTTTGTTTGTTGCTCTGAATTAATTTCAGTGCCTGCAAATAAAAGGAGAAAGAACATACACAAGAAATGTAAGCCACTGTAACTATTGACATTGAAAGTAACAGCACAGAAAGTACTGCTCTCCTAACAAGATACCTTGCATGTGTATGTGTTCATTTGTAGGTACTAGTTCTCCAGTCGATGCCATACTGGTTTGTCCTGTTACATTGAGCAGTGCAGTTGTCTGTGTGCTCAAATTTGCTGCACCAGACTGAATAAAAGATACTTCCTTGACTTCTGATGACTGCATTTCCATCGACACTTCAAATGCATGAATCTCCGAATTATTGCGTGCTTCGCAATTATTAAAATTATCATTAGCTTCTCCAATATTCTCTTGCATTGGAACCGCAGTTTCTTTATTTGGCTCCAATCCCATGACAGTTTCAGATAAAGCACTGCCAGCCTCTGTTGTGCAGTATCCATCTGAGTTTCTTGCCTCTGGTTCCACTTGAATAACAGAAGTTTCACCGATTGGATTAGGTGCTACAGTAAGAAGCTCAGATGAAGTAGGATCACCATGCTTCAGTACAGAGCAGTCTTCTTCCAACCCTGCAGCCTCAGGGGATTCATTTAGCGTAGAACCACAAACCGTAGTTCGTTTTGTCTGTGTCTCAACATAGTCTAATACAGCAGATTGCTTATCAACATAATGAACCATTTTTACAGTCTGTTCAGCTCCTTTAGCAACAGTAAAATCACCAACAGGTTCTGCCTTGCAGGCATCCATAAACACTACTGCATCTATGATCTCTTGGTTCTCAACAGTAGTTTCTTGAGTTTGTTCTACAGCAGCAAGTAAATTAGATGCTTCTGAATGGCTACCGGTGGTAAGATCTTTGGAAGGTTCTTTCTCAGATACAAGAGCTATCGTGGAACATGATGTCCCATGAACATCATCATGCAGTTGACTGTTAGTTCTGTCACCCAAATCCCCAGTTCCTTTTGTTCCCTCAAAATCAGTAAGAGCTGACTCTTGGATACCCACTGTTTCAGCCTCAATGCCAGAAGATTCTAACCTGCTAGCACAAACAATTTCAGCATCACAAGTAACTTTGTTAGACTCAACTATCAACAGGGTATTTGCAGGAGGATCATTTCTAGTATGCAATGTGTGGCATTGCTTATTTAAATCAGAATTCTCCGACACAATAACAGTGCTCCCTTCCATCAGTTTTTGTGTGGTTTCAACAGGACTAGCAATGGTGGCCTCACTTTCATTATTAGAACCATAATTTGCATTGGTGATATGGGTTGTGTCATCACCACCAGTCCTAACAAAGGTTTCTTCACAAGATACATGACCCTGGAGATCATTGTGTGTTTTGCAAACTGTGGGACAGCCATCGGTAGACACACCACATTCCATCATGCTGGACTCTTTATCAGATTGGGTGGACGAAGCATCCTGGGTAGCCACAGGCCCATCAGTATTCATGTCAGCACAGACCTCGACACTAGTCCCTTTACCTTCACATCTATCACCATCAGTAGGTACACCAATATCTGTCATGCTGGCCTCCTTAGATTGGGTGTGCAATGCATTCAGAGCTTCATCAGGGCCATCAGTATTAATGCCAGAATGGACTTCAACAATATTTTCTTTACTTTTCAAATTTTCACAAATTACTTGATCAGAGCAACGCTCATTCGAGTGTTCTGAGGGAGAATTTCTTGCTAATGATGTATCATGAGAAGGTTCATCGCCCAGACTGTGAGTTTGATTGCCACCAGAACTGTTAACCAAAGCTTCTTCTGTTTTCACTTGCTCCATCCTACTCTCCAAATTCTTCACTTGACCTGGAGGCCGATCTGACTCAGTTGATTGTAAAATAACTGGAAAATGACTAGAACCCCGAGAAACATCATCAGTTTGTGTGCCAACAATGTTCACATCATCCTGCTTAGAACCAGTAACATCAACAGAAGTACCTTCACTGGGCAAGATACCATCATCTTTAGTGGACCCATGAGTGTATTTATATGAGGCATCATGAAAGGCTTTTCTATCAAGTTGCGACAATTCAGACTGCCTTGCAGTTCCATCTGTGCATACTGCTTCTAGCTGGCAAGCAGCATGCTCAACTGTATCCCGCAATATTTCAGTTCCTGCACTAGAAGCAAGCATATTATCACCAGTAGTCGCAAGAAACACTTCATGCTTTGTGTGCTCTTCATCATTTGAAGGTTCTGATTCCACAGATGAAACGATATTTGTTGGTTGCTCTGAAACCATCATTCGAAGAGCAAAGATATGCTTAATGTCAGCAATTGGTATTAATGACCATTGAAAATTTAGCAGCAATAATATTCTATTCTTAATCTGCGCCAACAATCGTGCCATGTGTGTGACGATGAGTACCTTGCATGTGTTCATCATTTGCAGGTGCTGGTTCAGTAGCAGAAACTATTGTCTGTTCTGAACTATTAACTTCAGTACCTGTGAAAAAAAGGCAGCAAAACCATGCATAAGAAACATCAACAATTACTTTTGACCAGAACGAATCACAGCAAACAGTGTACTGTTCTTGACTGGACCAAGAACTACTTGTACATGTGTGAGAAAGAGTACCTTGCATGCATTCAACATTTGCAGGTGCTGGTTCCACAGCTGATACCATCTTTGTTTTTGATGCTGAACTCTGAAACTGAATACCTACGAAAAAGGAAAAACAATAACATGTACAAGTCATGTCAGCCACTGTTACTGTTACCATGGAAAATAATAGCAAAGATTATGCCACTCTTCTCATCTGGACCCAGAAAATTGATCATGATCTGAGTAGAATAAATAATACCTTGTTGATTGCCTCCTGGAAGTTTTCTTCGTTCTGATTTTGAAACTGCAGGAGCCTGAGTTATCATAGTGGCAGTTGTTTCTTCAATACTTGTTGCGCCCAGGCCCAGAACATGGCTCCCCACGGGAATTGAAATGGCAGAAGGCATATAATTTCCAGGATTCTTCTGTCCTTCAGAAACAGAAGCATTGGTAATCTTCGCACTTAAAGAGGCAGCTCCCTGTTGCTCTACCGCTGAAATACACACTGTTGTGGTCGGCGTTGCTGACATCTCTAACTTCTTTATGTCCTCTGCCTGCTTCAATCCAGTAAGTCGGGCACGACGTTCACTTGCAGCTGATGCAGAATTACTTCTGGTGCGTGGTTCTCGAGTTGACCCTTTCCTCCTCCTGCTTGATGTCCTATTTGGAGCAGCACTGTCAACCTCAGAAGGTAGTACAGTAGCATCCTTGCCTGAATTCTGGGGCAAGGAAGCAGATGGTTCAAACTGGGCAGTTCCTGGTTTATGATCAATAGCAGGATTTGCAGTATCTGTCTGTAACTGAGTAGCAAAGATTCTAGAACACACTGCCAAATGGTCCTTCCCTGTCATGAGTTGTTCTTGGTCTTGGGAATCAACAGAAACAGGTGCATTAAGGTGCAAATCAACTGGTTTATCATCTTCAGCAGAGTTGGCAGATGTGGCAAGAGTTATCATAGAATTAGTACAGGTGTCAAAACCACTAGGAAGAGTGTCTTCATTGATGGGGACAGCTATAGGTGTGCTTGGTTGAGAATCATATCCAGACTTCTCATGTAATGGTGAGTTAATATTTGGTAGTTCATTGGATGTACTTTGAATTGAACTGACATCTCTTTCCTTCGTTATTCCTGATTTTTCATTTGGGGTCACAGCAGAACCAATATCATCAACGGCAACAGAGGTGTTGTAGTAAGATCTTTTCATAGCTGATCTTTGTCTAGTGCTGACTCCAGTATCCTCGCTACTAGATGTTTTCTTTCTGCGGCGACGTGAAGCAGTTTGCTTCTCAACAGGCTTATCGGCCACCGCAACATGTGCTATTTTCATTAGTTCTTCAGAAGCCACGAGCATAGAAGGTGCAGATGCCACTTGAACTAATCCAATGTTTTCCTTAAGAGTATTTGGTGTCAGGGTGACAGTGTTGTCTGATGTTGTCACAGTCCCAGCACATATATCTTTTGCCACGGGTGTTGTTACAGTAGCACCTTTATCTCCCTCATTAACAGGAGGAGCACCCTTACCACTATCTGGCAACAATGTATCCAATTTAACTGTCACCAAATCCTTCTGGATTCCTGCCAGTGCCACAGCAGTGCCTTGTGATGAGGGCATATTCACCTGAGAATATGAAGGAACATAACTAGTGTCTGCTACACCACTAACAGTTGAAAAAGTTGGGTTAAGACTAACATCATCTACACCAGATGAAGATAGAGATTTTGGTTTTCGGCCTCGCCTACGAGGTGTTTCTCCTGCTTGGCATTTCCTGCCCCTAGCTGATTGATGCGGTGGTGCAGAAACTGCTACATTATGAACACTCTGTAATGGTGTACAAATTTCATTCGGCACAGATCCTTCCAAAACAGAAACAGAACTGGAAACCTTGGTATCAGTACTGAACTCTTGTTTCTTGATATCAGCTGGTGGAATAGAATGTATATTAACATCTGAAACAGCTGAATGGATTGCAGTAGCTGGTGCATCAGAGTGGATGGTACTTGCTGGTGCAGCAGAACTACCGTCCTGTGTGGTTCCTGTGTCTTGTTTGACAGCATCAGTCAGACCAGCAGTAGGAGATACAAAAACATCTGACCTTTTAGGTCTACCTCTCCGCCGTTTGGCTGGTGGAGAGTCACCGACAGTTGGGGATGCCTCCATCTTCGTTTGTTCTGGTTCTTTTGAACTCTCCACAAGAATTTCAGTCTTAATGCCTTTATTAAGAATATCCAAATCCTTCGACATGCCACCAGGTTGGGATGATTCAGGAGAATCAGCTTGACAAAGTTTTTCAAATTCTTCTTCAGTCCATTGGTCTTCATAAGAGCGAACCTATATGGGTATTCACGAATCAGCAAAGTTCATTAGACTACAATTGGAAGATACATTAAAAGACAGTGTGCAACTGACCTCACGAGCCCGTTTACCCCTTCCATAGTGCTGTGTATCAAGGCCCCCAAGTTCACCCTTCTTCCTCACATTGACATTTACTGTTTTCACATTTGATGGCTCATAAAGTTTCATAGCATGGCAGAAGGGCTTCAGATCATCATCAGTTACAAGACGAGAAGGCAATACTCCAGGGTCTAGCCCACTAGTTGAACCATCCTGAACCACCTTTTGCCAAGCTGCCTGTGAAGACACAACAATATTACAAGATGGAAAATGTAGAAGATTTAGCTGAAAGCAACTTGCATAAATTCAGCATACCATTTCTTCTTCTCTCCTTTGCTTGTCAATAGATTCGAATATGTCAATCTCAGCTTCGCTGCAGTACAGCAAGTGAAGCAATGTTATGTAAATACAGACATTCGTGATCTCGAGCAATCAGGTCTTACCTCCGAGCTAGAATGTCATTCAGAGCATCATCATCTAACACTGGAGCTGCTTCTTCCTTTTTAGACTCACGTAGGAGTGATTCAAGATACTCTCTTCGATCTTCAGCACTGAAATGGCACTCCATTGTATAAATTTGTGAGAGTGAAGATGGGACCTATGGGTGCTAAATTATTCTAGACAATAGAAGGATTTACCTTGTGTTATTGTCAAAAAAACCAGCAGTTATACTCTGATTAGCAACACCTAATTTGTGTTCTGCTGAAGCCCTGACTTGCTCTTCAACAGTTCGGACCTTTCATTAAAATAGTCTAAAAGTTAAATAAAATAATGGCAAGAAACTTTTCATCACAAGTTCACAACTAGAAGGTATTAATTTTGGTTAAACCAAGCAAAATTTCTTGAGATATTCAGGTCATCACAAAACTCACATAGGATTTTTGCTATGGCACAAACAGATAAATAATAAAGAAAATATCATGAAGTTTTATATATAACCATTATCAAAGAACTTTTTAGTATCAAAGGCACAACTTTATTTGTTTGGATTGCACAAAAAATGTTCATTTCGATTGAGAAACATCAAATTCTGTTGTGCCTTCAAGCAATAGCAGCTTTATTAAGAGAACTATTAATATCCATGGTTTTCTGCACTCCCCTTAGCTTAGTACATCTATTATTATTCTGTGGTTTCCTAGATGAGATGGATTCCATCCATGGGCTCCCATGTGGCCATGTCCCTACTAATGAATTGAGCATGCCGTAATGCTTTGAATATTTTTTGAAACCTCATGCATGTGTACATACAAATATAAATAAACATGAAAATAAATTTTAAAATTCATCCAATATGTGAAGAAATGAAAGAGAAAAACAATGGTGTGATTCAGCCTACACGCAGAACAAAGCAAGGGAAAGGCTTCCCAGAAATTCCCTTCCCTAGACCACCCACATCGTGTGGTAGCTTTCAACACAAGCCACTGGGTAAGCTCATTCAATTCATTAACTACTCTTTCCATTCCAAATTGCAAGTCATTTTGACTTCTCTAGGTATATGGCAAAAGCTATGAAGGTATACAGTACGTATAGATACATAGTAAAAGTTATGTAGCTAGAAAAGCCGAAACATCGTATAGTTTGGAACGGAGGGAGTAGATAAACAAACTATCAACATAACACCAAAAGAAAACCATCTACCGTTTCTAAACGTAAAACAAGAACCTCCTTCTTTTGACCAATCCTGTGGGCCCTAGCCTGTGCTTGCAGATCAACCTGGACAATAATCAATCAGTAGTGAGCAGCATGCTGTGTTCTCTTAGAAGAGCAATAGAGTATATATAACGTTATAATAGAGTATATATAACATTATAACTAGATATTTAGCTACCTGAGGATTCCAATCAGTATCAAATATGATAACTGTATCAGCAGCTTGGAGATTGACCCCAACACCTCCAGCTCGTATACTAACAAAAAGAGGTAGAAAACCGATAGAGCTAAGTATTTGTTTGTCATTAGATAAATAAGTTTAAATAAATATTAATCAAATCAGTAGCTCAATCATACTCGTGAGTTTGCTAAGCGTCACATTTTATAAAAACTTGCAATACAATTGTAACATACCTAAGAAGAAAAATGAATGCTTGAGAATTAGGATCGTTAAATTTATCGATAAGAGCTCCTCTTTCATGGCCAGAAGTGTGCCCATCCAATCGAAGATATTTATACTTTTTCCAAACCAAGTAATCCTCCATTACATCAAGCAATCTTGTCATTGTAGAAAAAAGTAGAACCTGGAAGATTATAGTTGCCATCAGTGATCCAGAACTAATCAGTAATCACCACAAAAGGAACGAAGGCACGAAAAAGGGTGAGGGACCAGAGAGGGAAGAACATTCCAGTTCAACCAGCAACTAGAGAGAGAAATGAACAATCAAATTACAAGTCAAATTATACCCAGATACACTCACCCTATGGCCCGTAGCTTTGAGTTTAGGCAGCAATCTGTCCAACATCTCAAGTTTTCCGCAGAGCCTCAAAATGGATGGTAGGTAATGTTTAGGTAGGTAGCCCTCAATCTATAAAGAGAACCCAAATTGTTGATGGCAAACATAAGGATTCGAAAATAACAACAACAACAACGGAGAGGAAGAAATGGAAGATGTATTCTACCTCTTCAACATGAAGCTGGCTCAAGTATGGATGGTTGCATATGTTCCTCAATTCCATGACAGAGTTGTGAACGGAGCGAACCTAAAGATAATAAAGTAGTATCTTAAGGACCAAATCCTACAAATACTTAGGAAATGATCAATAAAACATACCAGCTAGCACAACTCAGAACAGTAAGATGATACACACCTTAACGGCTCCAATTCCACCAAGATTTTCTTCCACCCTTGTCATGAGAAGTTTCTGATAAGCAGATGCCTCACATCTTACAAGTCTTTCAATTTTTTCAGGAAGCTCATTTTCGACCTGAACTTTGTAAAACAAAACTTTCATAATTATCTGGACTCAGACAAAGATGAGAAAGATAGGAATATAACAAGAATCCAAATTAATGAGCAAATTGCTAAGAGCTAACCAAGATATTTGTGCCAATGCACTACCCCTAAGTTACTTTCCCTAATGTGCATTATGATTTGCAGCAAGTCTTTACGAGTTCATTTTAACCATAAATGTATTTTACAATATATATAATCAATTGCTATGAAATCTACGTTGTAACGGGTTGTGGAATGTGAATCTATTGATAAGACTTTCAACTTCGAATGCATATAATTTGCTTAATTGTTAGTCAGCTTTTATAAAATTTCACCTTTTCAAATTCTAATACGCCCTATGGGAGAAGATGAAAGCAGTACTTCTTTTCAGTTTGTTGAATATCAATTATTCAGTATCAGTGTCAAATTTCAAAAACAGCTAAAATTGAATAGGAGACATTTTGATTGGCTTGAATTAAATTATAACAAGAAATATGCTTGAGACAACAGAAATCACTTGTTCCCACTGTTAACTGTTTGCAAATGTAAGCTCTTTCCTATTGTTCATGTTGTTAGAATAGAATGTGCTTGTATGCCAGGGGTCCACAAGATTGTTCTATAATAGAGGAAGACCTTAACCAACTCTCATTGAAGATAGGATAGAATCAGGTTTGATCTGTCCCAGAGATAGCAGACTAGCAGAGTTAGAATTGGAGTTGGTTAAGGCAGTTGTACCAGAGTTGAACCCTTTGTCATGTTGTAATACTGATGGCAATATTCTGCACTATATATACTCAGGCCCCCTTGGCCTAATAGGTCAGGGCGAACAACTTAAACCTGGTGCCGTGTTTTCTTACATGGTAATCTGAGCCAACTCCTCCACCCATCTCTAGAAACCTAGAGATGGCAACAGCAAGTCTCCATGGGGTCTACCTCAAGCTCTGTTGTGCCAACAACCGTCCTAGGGCAATCTGTGGCGGTGAATCACTGAATCTTACCAAAAACAACTCCGCACTCTAAAAGGCGCAAGTCCTACATATCCTCAGGGGTGCGTAGTTGCAGGGTTACCTCGATGGCCCGGCTGTTGCATCAAAAAAGAAAATCAACACTAAGAGAAGTGATGATTCGTCAAGGAACCCAATCCGGAGTACACCCGGCGAGCGGCACATGAGCCGCACGTCCTTGGTTTCCTCATGACCACCATGACTCAAGAAGTCATGAGTCATGTTTCAACCAACGTAACCCACCAAGAGGTGTGGTCTGAGCATCAGAAGACCTATACATCACAATCTAGGGCAAGGACCATGAACACAAGGATCGCCCTGGCAACAACCAGAAAAGGTGACATCACTACTAGAATATGTTACCAAGATGAAGTTTCATGCAGATGAGATGGCATCTGCAAATAAGAATATAGATGAAGAACTTGTCTCGTACATCCTACCAAAACTTGATGAAGAGTACATCCCAATGGTCTTTGCTCTAGTGGCCCGTGTTGAGCAGGTCACCATGGCTAATGCCACCTCCCAGCTTTTCAGCTTCGACGCCAGGATGGATCTACATCATAGAGGTCATCAAGCTTCTGCTAATGTTGCTAATCGAGCTCACGAAGGCAACAAATGTGGTCGTGGTCGAGGTAGAGGGCTCAATGGTCCTCCTAGTGATCGTGGCCATCAAGGTGTGTCTTCCTCCTCATCTAATGGACACCCACAAGCCCGACACACTGACAAGATCTACCAAGTCTATGGCAAAGTCGGGCATGTTGCCCTAGATTTCTGGTACCGTTTCGATGAACGCTACTCCAACACCAAGACTGTGGCAGCGGCCACTCACGGTGCTCATGGGTATGGTATCGACACCAATTGGTACCTTGACAAGGTTGTGACTGATCACATCACGTCTGATCTGGACAAGTTGACGGTCCAGAACAAGTACAAGGGCGCATACCAAATCATCACAGCCAAACATGATTATTAACAACATTGGTTGTGCTGTTATTAATACCCCTGTGAAAACTTTACATCTCAATAATGTCTTAATGTTCCTCGTGCTACAAAGAATCTAGTTTCTGTCCATCAGTTTTCTAAAGACAACTATGTCTCCCATGAATATTTTCTTTATCGTTTTCTGATTAAGGATATGGACACGAGGAAGTTTCTACTTCATGGTAGATGTGAAGATGGTCTTTGTTCCTTACCAAGCCTCTGATGTGGGGCTCTTGGCACCATATGTCCCCTCACTGGTGACATAGTCATCTTGGTCATCCATCCTTTCAGATTGTCCAGAAATTAGTTAGTCAAACTAAAGTTTATTTATTGTTCTAGCGAGTTAGAAGAGTCAGTCTGTAATTCCTGTCAACAGGCAAAGAGTCATCAGCTCCCACATCTTATATGAACTAGTGTTTCATCTAAGCCTATGGAACTTGTGTTCTCTGATGTACGGGACCTACTCCTGATTTAGTTGGTTTGATGATTTTAGCAAGTTTACATGAGTTTACATGCTCAAATTCAAATCTGAAGTCATTGGAAAATTTATTGAGGTTTGTTATCCGAACTGATTGAGGAGGCAAGCACCAGCATTTGAACTCGTTATCACACATCTAGTTTCATGGGGTCCCGCTAAGAGAAACCATCATCATATAGTTGAGGTTGGCCTACCTTTATTTATGCATGCTTCTATGCCTCTAAAGTTCTGGGATGAAGTTTTTGTTGTCGATGAATATCTTATAAATCGCACACCTACTAGTTACTTGATTATTCAACTCCTTTGGAAAAGTTGTATCAATAAACCCCTGATTATTCCTTTCTTAAGGTCTTCGAGTGTGCATGGCATCATAAGACGCGACAATAATGTGAAGAGAGGTAGAGGTCGACCAAACTTGATATGGGAGGAGGCAATCAAAAGGGACTTGAAGGAATGGAATATCCCAATGGAGTTGTGTTTGGATAGAAGTGCTTGGAAAGAAGCTATCTACGTGCCCGAACCGTGATTAGGCCTTTTTCCTTTTAGTGCTCTCAAAAGCTTTTCCCTTCCCCTTTCTCTCTCTTTCTCCTTTTGGTGACATCTTGTTGGGTTTCAACTCTAGCCTACCCCAACTTGCTTGGGACTAAAAGGCTATGTTGAGGTTGTTGTTGTTGTAAGGTCTTTGAGTGTGCATGCTGCCCAAATTTACATCGTTAGGCTATCTCCAGCAGCCACCCTATCCCACCGCCTATCTCGCTCTATTTCAATCTCCACCCTATAAATAGTGCAATCTACAGTGCAAACGATGTTTTACACGTCCATATACACGCTCTGCTAGAGATAACCTTATTATACTCACAAACTATATTTTAGGTCCATTTGTTGTGTTTTCCTAGGTTAAGCATAAAGGGTACAGGTGTTTAGAAGTATCCACTGGGCGCATTTATATTTCTCGTGAGCTTGTCTTTGATGAAGAAGTTTTTCCTTTTATTGAACTTCGCCTTAATGTTGGTGCTAAACTAAGAGCCAAAATCAATCTTTCACCTTCATCCAACTTAAAACTCGGCTGGGGAGGGAAAGACCGCCCTCCCGGTATTATATTAAGAAGAGACCGGCGAAAGGGCCTCTAGCTGAGTTGGTTAGGTGGTCTGAGTAGCGTCCTGGGTTCGACTCCCCGTGGGAGTGAATTTACAGGCTATGGTTAAAAAAATTCTCACGTCTGTCCCACACCAAAGCACAGGTCTAAGGCCCGGCCTAGGTCGCGGTCGTTCTCACATGGGCTACGGTGCCACTGTGTATGGGTGGGACGGGGGTTCGAGGGTTTTCTCGACCTATGTGAGAAGGTCGTCTTCTTAATATAATGTCGTGGGGTGATCTTACCCCTGCAGGAGTTTTTTTAAGAAGAGACCAAAACATGATCCAAAATCCCCGAACTCTGGACCCCATCACTAGCGGGCCGTCACCGCCCACTCTGCAATGGCCCAGCCATAGGGTGGTGCGCAGGACGTAACCTGGGAGCAGGCGGGGCACAACGAGGGGATCTTTTTAACCAAGCCCGGAATTCACCCTCGAGGGGATAAAACTTAGGACCTAGAGGTGCTACTGGAAGCCTTAACCATTACGTTAGAGGCCCTTTCGCTTCACCTTCATCCAACTTTGACCTGCTAATGTTAATGCTACTGAAGAAGTTTTTGGAGATTCTAGTAATGCCAAGCATGAAGAAAGATATAGTGAAGTTGTTGCTCAGGTGTCAGCTAATGTAGCAACTACTTTCTGCGTAGTGTCATTTGTCCTCTGATCATCTATTATCAGCACCTGGACCACTTGTACATGCGTGTGCTGCTCCTCACCACTATTATCATCTCTGGCCTAAAGGGGGAGGTAATGACTTGCCAGAAGCATCTCCAGAACCTGCAGAATCCCTTGTTCATGCTCCACCATCACAAACAAGACCAGCGCAATCACCAGAAAAGCAAAGTCACCATGGGGCTCGGTCTCCACAAGAGTAGGAGCTTTAGAGGTCGACACTTCATCATCAGACACAACAGCACTTGTTTACACAAGTCAGAGGCTCCATACAAGACTTCAGGATGGCAAAAGTTCTCGCATTTTATATGCTGCCTAACTACTACAGAGGAACCTCAAGATTTGTCTGAAGCTTTGGCTAATGAAAATTGGAAGATATTATGGATACTAAATTTGATGCTCTAATAAAAATGATATTTGGCATCTAGTTTCTTCCGATAGTGCCAAGAATGTTATCGATTGAAAGTAGGCCTATAGAATCAAACAAAAGACAGATTAAAGCTTAGATAGATATAAAGTCAAGCTGGTGGCAAAAGGTTTTAAGTAGCGATATGGCATAGATTATGAGGAAACCTTCACTCATGTGGTTTAGGTAACTACCATCAGGATCATTCTATCATTGGCAGTTTCTAGAGGATGAACATTGAGGCAACTTGATGTTCGGAATGTGTTTCTTCGTGGTATTTTGGAGGAGGAAGTCTACATGAGAGACATTAGGTTATGAGAGTAAGACACAACCATGTTATGTCTGCAAGCTAGATAAAGCTATTTACTGAAGCAAGCTCCCAAAGCCTGGTATTCTTGATTCAGTGAAAAATCGTTGCATCTAGGCTTTAAGGGTTCAAAGACATACAGTTCTCTGTTCTTTTACAGCAAGGGGGTGTTACTATATTTCTCTTGGTCTATGTTGATGACATCATTGTTGCTAGCTAGCTCTTCATAGGATACTATCGATTTTATGCTCAGAGACTTGAGTGGTGATTTTGCGTTAAAAGACCTGGGGCAGCAGCACTACTTTCTTGGCATAGAGGTTTAGACAACTGATGATGGTATTCATTTGTCCCAAACTAAGTATGCTTTAGATTTGCTCAGCAGAGTTGGATTGATGAATTGCAAACCCACCACAACTCCACTTAGTACTTCAGAGAAATTGAGGATTGAAGGTGAATTGCTAGAGCCAGAAGATGCAACAAGGTGTCAGAGCTAGGGATGAAAACGGTTTCGAAATTTTTCGGAATTCCGGAAACCGTTTCCGATTTTTTCCGATCGGAATCGTCGGTATCGGTATTTCTCGGAATCGGAATCGGTCATCGTAATTTTAGATCGGAATCGGTATCGGAATCGGTACAGTCCTTTACCGACCGTTTTCTTCGGTTACCGTTTTGAGTCGGAATTTACCGAATTCAAAATTCGGAATTTACCGAAACTATTAACTAGCCCAGCCCAAATTCCAAATTCACAACTCATGGCCCATGGTCCAGCAAGCAGCCCACCACGGGCAACCCATCTGCCGTCGGCCCGTCGCACATCCGTCGCCCTCGCCCAGGCATAGCGCAGCCGCACAGGCACATCGCACACAGCCGCCACCGCCAGTCGCCATTGCTCACTGCTCTGCTCAGCGCTCCATGCCGTGCCCCCAAATTCCGTGACTCATCTTCCTTCTCTTTGCCGGGCTGCGCGTGCAGACCACGGACGGACGCACTGCCCCCAATCTACTGTAAGTAATCTACTAATCTGTAAATCTGTAATCCCTAATTCTAGCTTTGTGGCCATGGACGCCCTTGCCGCTGCCGTCGGCGCGCACGCGCACGCCCATGCCCCGCTTGCCGCCGCTCCTCTTCCTGAACAGCCTGCACGGCTTCTCCTCGGCTGCTGCAAGCCTGCAAAGAGCTCCGTGGTTGTAGGCTGTAGCCTACTAGCCTCTCCCTCCCCCACCCCACACGGCCACACACTTGTCACTTGGGGTTTTGTTTGGATATTGTTTGAATCCCTCGCTGAAATCATGTATTAGGTATATTAAAATTTACTTGGAGTTCTATTCTAATTCATATCAGTCTAATATTGATTAATGCGAAGCTGATTACATCTCGATAAGACCTTGATGTCTTCTATGTGTGGTATATACAGGGTTTTGCTGTTCGGAGTTGGCACTCGTTTTTCATTTTCAATATCCGCTTGTTATATTGTAAACTTGTGATCAACTTGTTATATTGTGAACTTGTGATATGTGGGATTAATTTTTTATATTGTGAACTTGTGATCTATGTGATCCATTATTATATTGTGAACTTGTGATATTGTGAATTGTGAACATGTGATATTGAAAATTGTGAACTTGTGTTTTTGTGATATTTGTAAACTTTGTTGTATTGTGATATTTTCATATTGATATGGTTACCGATTGAATTTTAGATTCCGACCGAAACCAATGTATTTTTTGTACCGAACTTCCTTTTCCGATGATTCCGAAATACCGATGTCGTTTCCGTTTCCGGAATTACCGTTTTCGATTTCGTTTCCGATAAAAAATATGAAAACGGTAACGGTTTTAGTGTTTTCCGATCGTTTCCGACCGTTTTCAACCCTAGTCAGAGCATTGTGGGTGTGGGTGCCTTTCAGTACTTACTTTGGCATGACCTGATTTTAAGTTTTTTGGTCAACAAGATGTGTCAGTTTTTGCATGCACCTACCGCTCATCATTAGAGCATTGTGAAGAGGATCTCAGATATGTCAAGTTTACTCTTAAACATGTTCTAAAAATTGTAAAGTCTCCTATGCTTGTGAGTGTCTTTACTGATGTAGATTGGCCTAGTGATATTGATGATAGGTGTTAAGTGGAGTCCTTTTTACAAGAGCTGAAGGTTTCTTGTCCTCCGGTTGCAAGGATTTGGTCCATTTTGTAAGAAAAAATTACCTAGAGGACTTTTGGAGGACAGAATCATATCTACAAAAGATCAAGTTGCAGATGTTTTTAGAAAGGCATTTACTATGTAAAAGCTGGCTTCATTTAGAGACAATCTTAACGTGCACAAGTTATGATTGAGGGTGGTGTTAGAATAGTGTACTTGTATACCAAGCTACAGCCATATCAGATCAGTGGTCCACACGGTTTCTTTAGTCCCCGTTTCGTCTTACTAAACTTTAGTCACTTTTAGTCCCTAAAAAAGCAAACAGGGTGACTAAAATGGGGTGACTAAACTTTAGTTTTTTAGTCACCAAGGGGGTGACCAAAAGGGACTAAAATGGGATTTTTACCTCACTTGCCCTCTTCTCTTTCTCCGTGCAGCAGGCAGCCACTAATAAATAGGGGTAATGCAGTCATTATTCACACTAATTAATGCTCTTTAGTCAGGTTTAGTCACTGGAACCAAACAGGATACTTTAGTGTTAGGTGACTAAAGGAACCAAACGGGGCCTTAATGGAGGAAGACCTTAACCAACTCCGATTAAAGATAGGATAGAATCAGGTTTAATTTGTCCTAGAGATAGCAAAGTTAGAATTGGAGTCGGTTAAAGTACGTTGAAGTACGTGTACCCGAGTTGAACTCCATGTCATGTTGTAATCCTAATGGCAGTATTATGTCCTATATATACTCAGCTCCCTCGGTCAGGGTGAACAGCTTAAACCTGGTGTCATGTTTTCTTAGACATGTAAGGGCATTTTTGAAAGTAAAGTTTTTTAAGTTTCTGAATACTATGGTATTCAAATGTCTTGACAAAACTATGGTATTTTTACAGCATTCAAAACTATAGTATTGTAATGTGTTTGGAAACAACATCTAAAACTAGAGTATTAGTGTAAATGTACAAGGAGCTAGTCAAGTGATGAAAACTTTGGGTTAGAGTAGAGTTTCAAATATTCCAAATATACCATGGTATTCACAATACTACGGTTTTGAAAACAAAGTATTCTGTAACACAAACAAACACCTCATTGTATAAAATACTGCGGTATCTTCAAAAAGCATGGTATTGCCAGAACTCCAAAAATACTACGTTGCCAAACAGGCCCTAAAATTCACAACCCAGCCAATGTCAATATGGTGGAGAAGACACAACTTCAAGGTAGATAAAAAAATAGTAGAACAAAGCATAAAAAAGTTGCCTCCTCACGTATATTAGTCGTCAAAGTTGTAAAATCCTGGCTGCACATGCAACAATATGCCAAAATGGAAACTACTTCAAATCAATTTAGCGCGAACAAAACTAGATAGCCTTCGAATCAATTTAGCGCGAACAAAACTAGATAGCCTCATAAATGCACATGGAGAAAACTAAAAATAAATGACTTTGAGCTACCAATCATGAAGAATGCAGACCAACCAAACCTACTGAGAATGCAATGGATTGCTGGAATGTCAGTATGCAATTATTTTATTCCCCAAAATAGGCATTAAGATTGCCGAATCAAAGCACCTTATGCTTAAGTCTTCTGAGTACAAAGGGCCGAAGAACCTGGTGAAGACGATTTATGATCAACAAGTTCTCCTCCTCTGAAAGTAAGGCCTTTAAACAGAAAAGATAATGCAGTCAAACATCATTCCTTAGAACAGAACAGTCCATTACTGTGGCCTGAGGGAAACAAGTAAAACTGAGGTTGTACCTCATCAGGTGAATTATCACCATTACTTTCAAATGGTTTGTTAAACCACTGAGAGAAGTCCTCTGACGAATTAAAAATATTGGGCAACAAAAAGTTTAGAAGTGCCCACAGCTCCTCGAGATTATTCTTCACAGAAAAAGCAGGCCAAATTAGCATAGAAAAACAGAAAAGGTGGTCATATATATTAGTGTTCCAATTGTTCCAAAATATAGGTCATTTTAGTTTTGTCACAAACCAAACTTCTCTAAATTCGACCAACCTTATGGAAAAATATATTAGCATCTACAATACCAAACAAATGAACTATCATGACATTCCAAGGTAGACTCAATAAAACGAATCCCATGTCATAGCAGTTGGTGTATCTTTCAAAAAACGTGATCGAAATTAGAGGACTTCTGACAAAACAACCTAATTTGGAAGAGTGAGTGGTATATATTACTAATATAAAAGGGTAGAGGCCATTTTAGATCAGCAAATAGCTGGTGCAGAAATTATTGAAAAGCAAAGAGTGAACTAATGAATAACAGTACAAATGCAAACATCAGAACCTGAAGAGGTGTTCCTGTCAATAATATCCGATGAGAGCTCCGATAAAGCTTCAAATCAGCATTAAGTTTACAAGACGCATTTTTAATACGATGCCCTTCATCGATTATTATATAGTGCCATTGTATTTTGCTTAGTTTTGGCCTATCATGCTTGTTCATCAAGTACTCATATGTTGTCAGAAGAACATTGAACTTCTGATGAACAATCATCTCTCTGAAAGAAAATAGCTGAAGTGAATAAATCTCCACATAGACTAGTGCAAGATGAATTGAAAAGGTTAAAATTTACTTGAACATCCTGCGCCTTTCTTCAGGAGGACCAGCATAAGCAATTTTATTTATACTAGGTGCCCAGAAGCTGAGTTCAGATTCCCATCCAGGAAGAACAGATGATGGTACAACCACGAGAAAAGGCCCACGGTCATTTTTTGTTTCCATAAGGTAGCATAACAAAGAGATTACCTACCACAGCAGGGAGGCAAATAAGGATTCATGTGCTATTTTAAACATCTAGAAAACAGATGAAAATAAGTGTTGAACATATTGCACTAGGTCTTACTTGTACTGTTTTACCAAGGCCCATCTCATCTGCTAAAATACCATTCAAATTATTATTGTACAATGAAACCAGCCAACGCAAGCCGTTCATTTGGTACCTGTACAATAGCAAGCAAGTAGCAAACCAATAAAAATGTATAAATGATCAAATACATGACAGCAACAAAAAAATAAATGACAACAATATCTGATCACACACAAAAAATAAGGAAACAAGATAATAGCAGAATGACTAGTGCAGCTTACTCTCGCAATTTCCCGCCCTGAAGATAAGATGGCTGATCATTTACAGTTTCCTTTACACTAGAAAAAAGTAAGTAACAATGTCAGAAATAGAAAAGGGTTAAGAATTTAATTAGCAAATTATGAACATAAGAACATTACAATAGGGGGATGTCTAAAACTAAGGACATGCTTGTATTTCCCATTGACAAAGGAAGATGGATTTTATCCAATTCATAAGTACCTGTGTGCCAGTTGATAGTACTTTTCATTACTTTCCAGATAATGCTGCGAAGAGGAAATTACACTTGAGTAAATATCAAACATGAAAGAATCAGAAATCTATATACCAGAAAACTAAGTAACCTGTGGCTGGTAGCTCTCATCTTCAATGTCGTTTGCAGTGTCACTCTTATCAGTAACAAAAGATGAGCGGCCATCTGTGGACTTTGCATTCTGTAATTTATTCCCAAGTTTCTGAAGATATTTCTCAGTTTCACGCAATAGTTGCTTGACACGATCAGATTTTGCATCCTACAATGTAGCAATATTTATCAGAAAAGAAGTAGAGATTAAATGACAGCTTTGGTGAGGCATGTGCTTTCGGCCATTCCTGTATATATCCTCATGGCCATAAATGTTCCCAAATGGGTGATCAAATCTATCGATAAAATCCGGAGGGGGTTCTATGGAAAGGAAGGAAGAATGTAAACGGTGGAAGCTGTCTTGTTCCATGGGAGATAGTTCAAGGCCTCTAAAATTTGGCGGGCTTGGAGTTTCTAATTTACAATTCAAAAGTTGGGCCTTACAGGCTAAATGGTTATGGCTGCAAAAAACTTATCAGTCCAGACCTTGGCATGGGATGAGTCTTCCTATACAGCAGCAGGTCAGACAGTTCTGTAATCTGTCGGTATTATCTGTGGTAGGAAATGGGACCAATACTCTATTTTGGTCAGATAAATGGTTGAATGGGAATGCTATCCATGATATTGCACCAGTCGTTGTCTGTATGGTTGGTCGTAGAGTCATCTCTACCAGGACTGTAGCTCAGGCACTTGACAACTGGCAGTGGGTTAGTGATATCGGGAGTCATCTTTCGCTGATTGGTATGCAGCAGTATTTGAAGTTATGGGATGTTCTTGGAGAGGTAATGCTTTCACAGGAGGCGGACAGAAATGTATGGATGCACACTGCTTCTGGACATTTCTCATCCAAGTCTTGCTACAGAGCCTTCTTCATGGGTTCCATTCCATCTCCTTTGAGCCATGGAAAAGATTGTGGAAGACTTGGGCTCCCCCAAAATGCAAGTTTTTCCTTTGGTTAGCAATAAGGAATAAGTGTTGGACTGCTGACAGGCTCCAAAGGAAAGGAATGCAGCACCCGGTGTGTTGTCCCCTATGTGATCAAGAGCAAGAAACAGCCCAGCATATCCTCTGCACCTGCAGTTTTGCCAGACAATTTTGGCATCATATTTTGTCGCCCATAAGGCTAGGTGATCTCACTCCGGAGAATGATGAACAATCCTTTGCTGTGTGGTGGGGAAAGGCTCCTAAAAAAGTGCACAAGTGCAGGAGGAAAGGCTTCAATAGCGTCATAATTCTTAGGGCTTGGTGCATATGGCTTATTCGTAGTAAGGCTGTTTTTGATGGAGTGAACCCTTCCATTAGCTCGGTTAAAAGGTTGTTTTTAGATGAGTTGCTCAGTTGGGATAAGGCATATAGACAGTCTGGGGCTTACTGTCGCCTTAAATAGGGTCTAGTCGGGCCTACCAGCCCTCTCCTTTGTTTTGTTTCGCCTTATTGGTTATTGGAGAGGAGGCATGGGTGTTAGGTCTTGGTGATCAGGTCCAGTGTTTGTTTTTCTGCCCTCCAGGGCTTTGTATTTCGGTCCATTTTGGACCTTTCCTCTCTTAATATAATGATGTGCATCTCTCCTGCGCGTTCGAGAAAAAAATGAATGGCTAAGATCAACATACCATTAAATCAAAATAAAGCAAGACAAAACTCACCTTGACCATTCTAAGATAACCTTCAACATCATTGTTCTTAAGCAGGTTGATTTTCTCGCGTTGGATCCTATCCAGTTTCTCCCGATGAATTCTTTCTTTCCTTTTGTGAAATTCTTTTATGTATCGATTGAACCCCTTCAAGCGCTCTCTCTTAACCTTGAAGTTATCCTCGAGTTTCTCTCTGCAAAAGACATCGCTTAGAGATGACTTCAAATGGTTCAAAGAAATGATGAAAGCAACAGAGATTGTTATCCAACCTGTAAGCTTCAATATCAGCAAAGAATTCCTTCTGTCTCTCACGAATTCTCTTTTGCCTTTCTTCCTTCATTTTCTGTTCAATTTTTTCAAGCTGTTTCACCCGCCGCCCATGCCTATGTTTCTTCAGTGATTTTATGCGCTCTAAGTCAGATGTATTAGGCTTGAAAAAATCCAGCAAAAATTCACTGCATGAAAGAATAGAAAAAGAGAAACAGGGATCACATAGTTAAAGTGTTAAACAGACATATAGTCAGATTAACAAAAGAATAACAATGATTGGGGGGTTCTCCAACGACAACCAACCTGCGTACACGACGTTGAAGTGGCAGAAGCTGAAGCTTTTTCAATTCAATGACACTCTTGGTCTTTGCAGAAAGATCTTCGGATGAATTAACGCTCTCCTGAAGACCAAGGAAATTTAAATTTTGTAACCAAGGTTTATAGCTTATAGCCATGCAACAGAGGACAAGATATAAATCCAGAGGTGTAAAAAGAAACACACACAAATGCACTGACAGTATAGCATACATATATGATAACGAGAAAAAATAATGTCTAGAAGGATAATTCTGAAATTGTTAAAATAACATTGTCGTGAATAGAAATTTATAAACAAACGTATAAAAACATATCTAATGAAATTTTTCTCATTCGGGCTCTCAAAGGGAGAAGTGAAAGAGAGACCTTTAGCTCCTCATATGATGCTGACATTCTGCTGTGTACCTTATGCTGCTCCAATGTTCTCTTTTGTTTCTCATTGTAAATTCTCTTCTGGTAATCTAAGATCCATTTTTCCGTCATTGTGTGCTTTGGAGGAGATGACAATAAATCCTCATGCTCTGAGAGGTCCTCATCTCCTTCATCAGCAGCCTGCTCAGGCACAATATCTGCTACGTGGCTACAATTTTCAACATCATTACCAGCTCCAGATATCTCTGGAGTCCGATCTATTCCTTGTATATTGGAGTTGTAACCATCAACAGGCATATGGTGCGACTTTGAAGGTGCAAGTGATTCTTTAGTTTCCTGATTCAGAAGCTGTCTAGTACCACCTAAAGCAGTAGATCCCTGGCCTCCCCAACTTAAATTCTGGTTCAAAATTTCAGCATCAGTCCTATGGATATCCGAGGCGATTCTTCTTGTATCTCCTTGAGAATATGACTGTTGTGGTCGATATGGATTTTGAGATGCAGTTTCTTGGGAACGCATTTCAGAACTAGTTCCTTGCATAACAGAAGCTTGCTGGACATTTTCTACTTCCATCAATGACTTCTCCTGTTCAGCTAACTTGATTTTTTTTGTAGCATTTTCTGGGTCCTTCGATAAGGAATCAACCTCTGCAATACTTCCTGCAGATGTGGCTGGAAGTCTAGAGATATCAGTTTGCCTACAAAAGACACCAGAGTTCTCCCGACTGCTACCATTTTCCTTTCCCAGAGCATCAGACACTCTGCCCTCGCTGCCCCTTTGACCTGCACTGTCACCTGATTTTCATGTACAAACCAATCATTGATATGACAAAACAAAAATCAAATAGATCACAATGTGTTTTTTAGTTCTTACTTTCTGCAGGAGGCCCTCTTCCCAAAGCAATTTCAAGATGTACCTTCCTGGGCTGCAAATTATTCCTACAAGAAAAAACAGCTTACATGGGTGCCAGAAAATGAAGTTCGGATGCCATGCTCTGAAGCGTTGATATACTCAGTGAAACTACAAGAAGAAGATATACGAAAAGAAAAGCAGACCTAAATGCAAGAAATACTAAGCACTGTGCTCTGAGCTGCTTCAGCTGCTGTTCTTTAAATGGTGTGTTGGAAGAAATGTGAGACATTGGACTTGGCCCGGTACTTCTACTCGGAAGTGAAGATGGCCTGCGTTCCTGAAATGATGCCTCGCCTCTCTGTGGCACCCTGATAATACCTTGCCTTTCTTGCATGGGACTTCCCTGGAAAGTTACATTACATTTGCCTCAAATAAGAACTCTTGAAGATTGCATTAGCTATTGAAAGTACCGTTATAAATAAACAGATGAGCTGATGTTAGATAAGTAACCAAAAAGCTTCTCAAGATGGCTGGTGGAAGCAGGTTACACCAGCCAGATGATGAATCTTATTAAGTTGCATGTACCAACCAATTCAACCTAAAAGCTTAAGCTGATAGGAGAGGTGGACAATTCACTTATATTATATTCCAACACTCCCCCTCACGTCAAGCCTCTCTTAGGTCTCAGACGTGGAATAAGAGCGAGCAACAATTATTTTATTTAACTGTGCATGTGTTAACCAGGATTCGAACTCGTGACCTCTGGTTCTGATACCATATTAAGTTGCATGTACCAACCAATTCAACCTAAAAGCTTAAGTTGATAGGAGGGGTGGACAATTCACTTATATTATATTCCAACAAATCTTGCTAGGAAACCAATTAAGGCATCATCATGGAGATACATTGAGACATGTATGATGCATCAAATACATTTCCGTTTAATCTCAAATTATGAGAATGAATACATAACCCTCCTGACTTCAAGTGGACAACAGATTATCCAAAAGGTACAGTAATGATATCCAAAAATAATGTGCAAGTCCATGCACACATAGGATCTCCAAGTATTAAAACAAGGGCCTTACATGAGAAATCCCAGGCTGAGATGCAACTTTAGATGAATGAAGTTCAGTGCTTATAATGCTGGAAACCAACTCCTTGCCTTTGTCCAGAAACTGTGAGCTAGCTCCAAAGGAAGAGGGGTTGTATGGAGGAACTGTGGGAAATTCCATTTGTGGTGCAGAGGCAGAGTTAAAAGCTCCTTGTGCCCCTACATTAACTTTCCCTGAAATATAAGCAAGCTCATCATCAAGAAGATAAGTAATTGCACTACTGTATCTCGCCTTAGACTATTATATCTGTATAAGTATAAGTACCTTCAACAGTAACTCCAGACCTCACTAAATTATGAATAGAACCTTGAGAATTCTTCAAGGTTGGAACTTGTGGATTTTGGTTCCAGCCAAAACCAGGATTAAATAAACTTGCTCCACCCTGTATACTTTTCTGCAACTCGATGGGAGCACCAGTAGAAGCCAGCCCTTCAGGAAAATTTGGAATTTGACCCATTGAGAATGGATTTGATGGTTTAGTCTTGTCCATTGTCCTCCCAGAAGGACCTTCTGAGCGAGTCCTGAGAAAAGGTGCACCACCATGTATAGGTGGTACCTGACCAGTACCACCTTGCAGTTTATGAGGTTGCTGCTCATGCTCAATTCCCATGGAAGGCTGACCTTGTCTACCAGCCTTACCAACCTGTTTCCCCTTCCTAGTATTCTGTCCAGTGGAGATAACATCTGACTTTGAGTTGTCTTCTGAACGCAAATCACCAGCTCCTTTTGAATCCATCCTTTTTCTCTTGGAAGAGGTTTTCTTACTTGTTTTCTCATCGGATTTCAAAGAATCATGTGAATTCATAGATCTGGTGTCCTCCATCTGCAGACTTGCAGGGCTTTCAATGCAGAGGATCTACCACTTCTTTGTGACATGGAGCCTTGATGAATATCAGCTGCTGAGAAATCTCCCCTATTTGGCCCTGTGGGTACCCTACCTGAAACAGATGCCCCATGTCTTATCATATCGGTTGAACCTGATGACATAAAAGAAGTCAGGAAGTAAAGTTAACTATTGAATATCTTTTTTTCAAATCTTCTTACCTGATGGGAGCTGCCATAATCCAGCTTGTCCACTACTTTGGGAAGCATCACTTCCGACCATGGGAGACTGGTTACCAATGACCTCTTTGTCCCTTTGACATGACACCACTAGAATCCCCTGCCTGAGGACCACCAGCAAATGGAATTCGTGATGATCGCAATGCATCCATATCAATTCCATGTTGGTTCACAACTGTCTCCATAGCCCTGCCAATTTTAGAGACAGTATGAAATATTTTTAATTGGGAGAAGGCAAAAGCAACAACCTACATTGTTAAACCCCTATATAACCTGCTAAAGTATGTAGCGTCCTTTCACTTGGCATTTAAAGCATTCATGTAAAAAGTGTAACCAAGATTATTTGTTTCTATAGTTTGCAGTTTCCCGAGGGAGGGGATATGTCATGTGAGAATTGCAGTACTGCAGACGCCAGCATAACGCATGAGTTCAGGTTCCTGATGATTCTACTTCGGAATCAAGTTAGACTAGAGTTCAGATTAGAATTCATTGAATTGGAGAAAGAATCCTTATTAGAATTTGAGAAGTCTATCAAGATTACGTTAAGGTTGTAGATTCTTAATTTTGATCATGGATCCTTTTCTTTTCTGTGTTTTCGGCCACCCTAATGGGCCTTGTATCTCTTGCTGTTTTTGTCTCTTAGACCTTCTCCCTTCTTAATATAATGATGTGCAGCTCTCCTGCTTGTTCGGAAAAAAAAAAGAGGACTATATGTCCACTCATTGTCAACCAATTAATCAATCAAGAAGTTATAACCCAAACATTTACCCCCGAGCCTTGTCTTTTGGCACAACGTTGTCACTGTGTTGCCAACGTTCAAGTGCTCAGTTCTGCATCCATTCCCATAGCATCACTACTCCCTACACACTACACAGTTACCTACCGCTCTCCATGAGTGGTAAATCATCTGAACCCAATAAGATATTACATCTAGATAGAGCACCTAATTCCAGTGGCACGAAGTATGAAGTTCGTCCAAACACAGGTCGCAACTTTTGGTAGTAGGGCAGTGCAGACCTAGTGCCGAAAGCTCCCACATGAGTGAGGTCGGGGAAAGGGATAAACCGAGGCAAGCTTTCCCCCGCAAATGCATAGAGGCTGCTTTGAACCAACGCCTGGTAAACTCAGTGAGGCAGCTTCACCACTGCACAGGGCCTGCCATTTTTTCCCTTGGCTGTGGATGTGCAAGTGGGAAAGGCAATACTCATTGTGGTGGGATGAGGGAACCTCCAGTACTCTCTCCCTCTGCAAGCCATATTCTGAGCCCCAAAAGGAGGAAACCCTAAAGAACCACTCCCTTTGCAAACAATCCATTTTCAAACCCCAAAAGAAGCAAGAAACAATAAGGACAACTGATTTCCCAAAACCCTCCCCAATATCCAAATTCAATCAGCATCTCACCCAGAATCTGCATAAGCCACAAGGATGAACCGATTTTGCACTGTGGCAGCCTTTTCTTCTCCCCCCTTCTTATGATACCACGATACATCAAGTAAGAGCCATATACCGTATCGGATATGTAACCGATAGTCCCTTACCTTTTGCCTTGGTGATGAATAAGGTCACAAGAAACATATAAGTGGATATCCCTTGGTGTATGCTTCTTGTAAACGATGTAGTGCTAATCGATGAAAGTCAGGCAAGAGTAAATAGAAAACTAGAGTTGTGGACTTGTGGTGGGAGACTCTAGAATCCAAAGGTTTTAGACTTAGTAGAACTAAAACATAATATATGTTCGTTTGGATGGTCAAGTAGTGCCTAGGAAGAACACCTTTAGGTATTTAGAATCAATGATACAAAGAGACGGGGATATTGATGAAGATGTTAGACATAGAATCAAAGCAGGATGGATGAAGTGGCATCAAGCATCTGGCATCCTATATGACAAGACGGTACCACATAAGTTAAAAGACAAGTTTTATAGGATGGCGGTTAGACCCACTATGTCGTATGGTGTAGAATGTTGGCCTACAAAAAGACAACATGTTCAGCTGGTAAATGTTCCTAAAATGTGTATGTTGTGTTGGATTTGTGCCCATACAAGAAGGGATCGAGTCCAGAATGATGATATATGTGATAGGCTAGGTGTAACACCAACCACTGTTTTCAAGTCGTCCAATTAATCGTGATTAGTCGCGATTAATCGTCCAAGTCGGTTTGGACCAATCATGATTAATCGCCCAGGTCGATCAGCCAGAACGACCAGCAAGTCGTCCGACTTGAAAACAATGACACCAATTGGAGAAAAGTTTGTCAAACATAGGTGGGGATGGTTTGAAGTCCAACGAAGAGGATGTCCAACGAAGACCTCGAGAGGCGCTAGTGCATAGCAATGAGAAGAGAGAAAGAGGAAGACCAAAGTTGACATGGGATGGGGCAGTTAAAGGAGACTTGAAAGGATGGAATATATCTAAAGATTTACTCCCTCCGTCCCAGTATATACGGCGTAACCACCTCAGGTTCAAAAACCAAGAAATGTATTTAATTCTCTCTATAAACACTAGTACTACTACTACATCGATGTACGTGTGTATAGAGAGAGCATGCCTTATATTATGGGACGGGAACAAAAAAGTTGTTACGTCTTATATTATGGGACGGAGGAAGTAACCTTGAATAGGAGTGCATGAAAAACAGTTATCTATATGCCCAAACCTTGACTTGTGGATTCTATTGGGCTTTTTAACTCTAGCCTACCTCAACTTGTTTGGATAAAAGGTTTTGATGTTGTTATTGTTGTTAAACTTTCTTGTTAATTTGCTGCTGTAACTTAGATTTTTTATATGCATTATTGTTAATTTAACTTTAAATATAAAACGTATCCAAGTATCAGGTTTTTTCGAAAAATGATGTATCTGTGTATCTGTATCCATGCTGCATAACTTTCCCAGCAGGTTAAGGTGGCTAGGTTTTTTAATAAAAAAAGCAGATTTGTTATGTTATAGGACCCATGTTTCCGGCGTCCCTTATGTTTGTTCCAACTTTGATCTCCTAATTGACTGGTTAGTCAGTCCTATAGCACCAGAAAAAATACTCGTTTCAGTAAAATATGATAAATGGTTCCTCAGTTAAGTTCTGTACCATTCTGCCTGTGTCTGATTATTCGTAGTTTTAGCAATTAACAGATTTTATTTTATTTGTATTTCTTTTCTCCTCTATTAGGGCACATCCACCACCTCATTCATTTTTTTTTTGCAACTCCAAGGTAAGAACAGTATGGCTATTAAATCAAAAAAACCAAAAAGAATAAGTCAAGTTCCAGGCCATTTAGAGACTCCGTAAGAAGAAACTGAAGACACTAAGAATTTTTTGAGTCATTTTCTCATTTCTAAAAGTAGCAAAGTAAATATCCACCTTGATATGACTTGATATGGCAGTGATTGCTCCTTTCCACTTAGTTTCATATGCTGACATATCTGGAACATCGAACATAAAATAAGAAGCAAGTTAGTAGAGATTTTGAGTTTTTGACTTTCCACGCCCTTTTGTATTATCGGTTGAGCTGCATACCACGTAAAGTTTGTTGCTAGTTTA